>CM056731.1:91151430-92401430 GCA_029844215.1 Przewalskia tangutica
GGCTACCGATTACTTCACTAAATGGGTAGAAGCTCAGCCAATGAAAAGGGTTCACCAGACAGATGCCATTCAGTTCATCCAACATCAAATCGAATACATATATGGTATTCCTGAGACGATTACAATCGATCAAGGGACGATGTTCATTGTTTCTAAGGTGGCAGCCTTCGTTGAAAAATTTGGGATCAAGATGATGACATCTTCACCTTATTATGCATAGGCGAATGGACAAGCCGATGTAGCTAACAAACTTATTGTGGACATTATCAGTAAAAATGTGGAGGATAAACTGGAAATGTGGCATCTCACATTGGATGAAGGTGTCTGGGCGATCAGAAAAACTAAATCTACAGCTAGGACAATACCTTATCGGCTAATCTATGGCCAGGAAGCAGTATTGCCTTTGGAGATTAATGTTAATTCATTACGGGTGGTCAAATAGACTTCTTTAAGCTTCGAAGAGTATCAACAGGCCATGCTAATGAAATTAGACCAGTTAGATGAAGATCGACTGATGGACCTCAAAAGAATCGAGGTCGGTAAATGAAAAATGGCCAAAACATACAACACACATGTTAAGCCTAAGAGGATCGCTGAAGAAGATCTAGTTTGTAAAATCGTGTTGCCACTTGAAATGAAAGATTGTAAATTCGGCAAATAGTCGCCAAACTGAGGAGGACCCTTCGTAGTGAGCCAATGGATTTTCTGGAAATGCGTATCGACTGATAGACATGCATGATGAAGAGCTTGACAGAAATGTAAATGGAAAATACTTAAAGAGATACTATCCTTCGATTTGTGGCATATAAGAGTAAAGGAATAGCCACAGATCGGCTTCCTAGTCACAAAAAATGACTCAGTCATAGTCACATGAAAAGTACTTCCCTTTGATTTAGGGAAGACATGATCAAACAACAGCCACAGACTGGCTGCTTAATCACAAAAACATACCATTCGATTTGGGGTCGATCAAGCTAGGGAGCCGAATTGGTCGGCATTCCACCAGCTAGAGGTTGCAATATAGTAACAGAAGTCTTAGGATTATCTGAGTCTACGACTGCTTGGGCATCTTGGGTAGCTTCAATCTCTCTTTCTCTCTCAGCTGCAACAATGGATACTACCTCAGCCGCTCTCTCTCCTTCTTGGACCTCACTTTCAGCTCCCAGCAAAGGCTCAACCATTACAATCGACAGGGCCTCGGTAAAAGTCTGAGTGTTGGCCAATACCTCTTGAATAACAGAAGCAACAATGGCTTCGGATTGCAAGACCATAAGGGTATCGGCTGACAACTCAACAACATGATCAGTTGGCAAGGGAGTAGTAGGTGTCCGCATTGCTTGAACTAGATGGCCTTTCCACGCAGTCCATTCATTCTCCAGTTTAGCCAGTTGTTCACTACCTGCATTCTGATCCAGTTTCCAAACTACCTGCTGGCTACCGAGTTCTTGGATATTGTTATCTAATTGAAGCCTCTGCCGGAACAACGAAGAGCGGGAGGAGTGTTAGGCACTAATAGCCGATTGTAAGATGCTTATGGCCGGAGAAATTGTCGCTATCTCCGTTTGGATCCACTCCAAATCATCTCACGGTTCTGGACAGCTGCTCCTGCAGGTCTTTTCTTCGGCTGACATTTGTTGCCTTTCTACATTCACCTCACTGAATGAAGTTTGAATGCGGTCCTTCTCTTGCCGAAGAAACCCCAAGTATTGTAGAGCATCGACAACTTTATCATGGCTATATTTGGACGTTCTATGCAAAGAAAATAAATCATTCAGGGCCAAGCCCATGTCATTGTAAGCAGTTTCTAGAACTGGGGAATCCATTATTTCTTTTGACAATCGGAGCAAAGAGGCCCTTAAAGTATGGAACTCTTCTTTGTTGGTTGGAATTCCCTTGGTGAGAGACTTTTCGACTAAATCTTGATGAATGCTAACAGGCAAAGCTGATGGAGGTGCGGTGTCGACTAAGCCTAAGTAGCGCAAGAGCACATCTTTTGGGATTATTTACAGTGGTCTCCTATACAGGAAGGGCAGGGTCAGTATAGAGACAAGAACCCGAAGGCTGTGAAAGACCAAGCATAAAAGAAAGGGTATACCTCTTCCACTGCCCCAACACTGAAGAATCTGATGCCTTGACAGGAGGAACTTGGGCTTTGAGGGCAGTCGATGATGGACCTTGCAAATGCATGGGAGCATGAGCCAGGGAAGATGATCCTCCAATATGAAAGGGAGCATCAGATGCTTTATGCAGCCATCTATGCCTTATCAGTTGTGGTCCCTGGAGGGCAAACTGAATACATAAATATTAGTAGCCGATGCGAATGTGTTTTAGGCGGCCGATTAGTATACCTCTATTTCCTCTTATTCCTCAGCAGGAACAGGAACTCCGGGTCTGTAGGGCCTTCCTCACTATAATCTCGAATGACAACCCCTCTACTTTGTCGGGGTTACTTGGGCACGGGTTTCTTGGGTGATGGAGATTCGCTGTCAAAGGTGGTCTCCAGATCAACAAATATTGGAGGAGATGTGGTTGCTGAAAGATACATAAGAGATGTTATCCAAAAATTCACAAGAATAATCTGGCTTACACATATGTAGAATACAATTTACCTTTTCTCTTCGTATGCCGCAACCGAACAGAAGACCTTGAGGGTACAGGTCTAGCCGATTTAGAGGAAACCGCTTTCAGAGTGTCTTCTTTTGGCCATAGCTTAAAGTTTTTTGGGTTATTCTTTATTATCGACAGAATTAGCCGATCACAATAGACATCTAAAGGAGATTGAAAAAACTTCTCCTTAGTCGTATCCCACCAATCATTAAAAGTGATGGTAGTATTCGCTCTCAAGGGAAATGATTGTCAGTCAAACATGGCGAGCATGTCAAGATTATGATCGACTAACTTTTTTGTTGCTTCAGCATCAAGAATGCAACGTTGGATTAAACTAACAATACTGTGGTGGGGCCACAACACGTGTTGAGTAAGGCCGAATTGCCTTACTACAAAGTTTGGCCGATATGGCTTCGCAGTCAATTTGTTATTCCTAGAAGTAGGCTTCAAACCACCCAACAAGTTCCTGGCCGTGAGAATCCTCCCCCACATGAGAACCATAGTCCTCTGCTGGGAGAAAGTAAGGTATTCATCGTCTACTTGACGGACCCAATCAGGGGTGGCCATCTCTCTAGGACCGATTTCCAATCTATATAATAGTCTCTAGACAGACCATGCAGGGTGGAGACTGCGACAAAAGCATCCTGGGGCACAAGGGGTGTTCTCCGAAGAGTATCGGCTAATACTGGCGGGTTTAACAGAAAGCGACGATCATAAAATTTATCGGGGATAAACTCAAGGAAATAGAGGGTGATCCACAACTAAAGTAACCACAGAGGACCGGCTAAGGTATCCAGGTTTCTGGAGTCCTTTAACCTCGCATATGCATCACCCAGAGCCATGTAAAGATAGGTCAAGAAGAGAGATTCCCAGCTGACATCCCTCCCGAAATGGATAACGCCGCATAAATGTCTAGCTCTGTCACAACTACACAAGAGCCCTTACAGACAAAATATCGGCTAAACCAAAAAAGCAGAAAAACATGATGCTCGGCATCATCGACTGAAAGATGCGATATTCAGCGGTTGTTGGTTATAAACTGGCCATTGCCTGAAGAAGTCTTTGAGACTTTGATGCCTAAATCGGCAACATCTATATCGCTTAGGACAGGAGCCTCAGCTCCCGAAATCGGAAGGCCAAGTATCACCATCACATCAAGCAGTGTGGGGGTTATCATTCCCCAATGAAAAACAAAGGCATTGGAAGTGGTCGACCAGTAACCAAGAAAGGCATATATAAGACCGATGTTGTAGTAGGAGTCGAACTCTGATAGCGTAATGGCGTCGTAGAGACATATGCACCTCCATTCAGCTTCTCTGGCTGACTTTACTCGATCCAACCAAACAGAATAGTTGGTAATATTGGTCGGCCAGGTACGCAGACTAGCCGAACAACGGTCGCCGGTAAACCAGTCACAGGTAATCAGAAGGTCGTAGTTCGCCGGTCTTAGATGCCGAGAAAGAAGAAGGTCACCTTATTCAGATATACCAAAAGGGGCGAGAACCAGTTGCTCATCTATGAAGGAAAATGTGGGGATTTAGGTCATCAGCAGCCAAACTGGTGTTATCCGAGCCTAGAGATAGAGAAGAAGATAAAGACATGGTTTTTCTTTTTCTGATGAAGAAATAGGGTTTTCTAAAGAAGGCGAGAAATTTGGGAATGACCGAGAAGATTGAATGAGAAACCCTTTGGTGGGGGGATGTCTCTCCTAGGTATTTCCTTTTTCTTAGAGATATAATTGAAACTCTATTGGGAGTCTTTTCATCCAAAACGTGCAGCTAAAGATCCGTTAGAAATTAACTATGGAAGCCAAGACATTTCTGTAGAAGGAAAAAAACTTTTTAAAGACCATTATTGCATGCATTTAAGGCAAAAGTGATTGAAATGACACGTAAGGATGCCACACGAAATGATGACCATTTTGGAATACATAACTCGACATCCACACTCGAGTTAATACAGAGTGTTTAGCCGAATCGAGTGACAACCGAAGGTGGAATAGGATTCTAAGTCGGTAACTGAGCGGAATCATAGACAAATCCATTAGTCCTTTCCCTCGGCTAGAAAAACATTATCGGTTATTATAGTAGTCTAGTATTGTCATAATTTTGGGGAATGGACGAGACTCACACATACTCGAACACCTTGAAGACCAAGTCAAAATGACCTTCTAGAAAATGTAGCAACCAGCAACAACCGAAAGGGAGTGCCATCGATAGTGCTAGAGGTCCAGGCGAAAAAATCGGCACCACCTCCTCATAGTTGGCTAGTGGATTTAGTGGGTAGTTCGTTGGCTAACATAGGGGGTCACATTTATTTTTCTTGTACTATAAATATAGGAATCATTTGTACATAATGGATACAATCAATCAGTCAAACAACTGATTTTACATATCTTCATTTTATCTTTATCGCCTTCATTGCACTCTAGCTGTATTTATGTTTCTTACCACTTAGTTTACTCAATCATCATCTCAACGCTTTCTGGAGTAGTTGGGGAACTCATTGCTGTAAGTTAGAGTTCTGCTTTCAGCCGAAATCGCTTAATTAAAGAATCAATTTGTCATCTGACTTCATTAGCCGATTACACGATAGACATTTCGGAGGGGAAGAATAACTGATTAAGAAACGTACCAACCTTAATTATATAGATTAGTCTATTTATAGAAATGGGGACATTTGTATGCCCACCAAAATGTCATTGAAGAAGCTTAATTTTATACAAATAATTATTTATACACAGTCAAACCTCTCTATAATTGTTATTCATTATAACAACATTTTACTATAATAGTCTGATTTTCTCCGGAATCGATCTTTTATGTTATATTTTTTACTTCTCTATAACAACATTTTATCTATAACAACAGTGACATTCATTATAGCGGTACACTCTTTGTAAAATTACCTCTCTATAACAACCATACTCAAATAGTGTATAATAATATTTTGTAAGAAGTATATTATGTATAAAAATAAATTATCAAAATATTTATGATAATCATTATTAATGTCATGCACATAATAAATTTCAAGTACGAATATGTAAAAGGAAAAAAATAATATTTATCATGGTAATATGATTTAGTCTTGAATTTTTTTAAAATTTAGGTTCCTTACATTTTAATTCTTTGTCGGTATGGTACAATTAGTTATGAATTTATTAGTATTTTTTAATTTTTAATTAATGAGAAATGAAAATCAATTTAGATTATAAAATTGACATGTACTCCTATATTGTTTTCGTTTATATCATAAAAAGTATAGAAAAATAATAATTTATATACTTTTATTTATAACAGCTAAATTTGATCTAAACAATATGTCACACCCCAAAATTGAGGGGGGGGGGGTGTGGCCGGCACCTAGCAGCACCCTAGGGCCCGATCGAACCAACTATAGCAACTGAATCCATGACACAAAACTTGGCCGAAAAGGCCACCAATTAACAATAACAATATAGAATGCAATGATAACCTGTACGCAGAAGAAGCCCAATAAGAACATGTATATATGCATAACTGAGGCCGAAAAGACCGTAACAAGTTATCAACAATTGACAAGAAGGCCGACAAGGCCAAGAAAAATGAATATACACTAACCACTAGTCTGCAAGCTTCTAGGAGTACTACAACACATCAACCGGTCGGGATAGGACCCCTCCATACCCAACATAACCATTTATATATATACTGAATATATAAGGCAGGTAAAAACATATAAATAAGATGTAATATAAGATAAGGGTATAAAAGTCAACCTGAAACTCAGAAAAGGCCATTGAGGGCACACAACTATCATAACCATGAATATATGCATGTATGTAAAAATCAAGCCTCTCAATGGGCCATATAATATAATATGAAGTCCTTCTATGGGGTAAGTTCATCATAAACTTTCCGTCCATATAGGACGCGATAATATCTGCCCAACTGATCAATGGCATGCACATATAAGTATTTTCCCGGCCGACTATAGAGCAGAGCGATAAGAAAGTAGATACATATATATAAGTTTCATGCAAGACAGACCTCAAAGGACGCCATGAACAAAGTCTTAGTGACCTATGTTCGTTATCCTCTGATTATCATTATGCGAACGTTACAATCCAACCCTAGCTCTCTGAATCAATTGTATCACAAGAAATATCATAAGATGTGAATGAGAGTTTCGATGAGGAACATACCAAAACCATAAGCAATAATGGAAGGGAACAAGATAACCAAGCTAGTAAGAATGGAATCGTTTGATGATATTTCATTTCACTTTTGGTCTAAAACAAGATCATGCCAAAGAAGGAAAAAGCCTTACATACCTTGTTGTATAGTCTATATAGATTCCAAGAGTTCTTAGATGCTTTACGAGTGATTATCTATATTATATAAATATTTCATATCAACAACGGATCCATGTTCATAAGAAAAACTCATTTGGACATTTCATCAAACACCTAATACACATAGACCTTCATGTTCTTTATCAATGGAAATTCGACATCAAAATGACACCTTACGCTCTTTCTAGCTTCTTCCTCCCATTTACCAATTAACAACAAGATTCAACAATTTATTTCAACTTAATTCAATCAAAACAGCCCATTACCAATGGTTTCAACAAGACAAGAACACTTCAAGTTCTAGCTTGTAGTTTTCTTGTCAAAACAACCTTACTAACAAGGAAGAAACCTCAATATACTTAAACAAATGGTGTACTTACCTTATTCAGTAACTTCAAACTTCAATCCCAGCATACCCTAGCTCACAACCACCCTTGCTTGCTCCAAAACACCATAAGAAGGAATATCATTCACCTTAGCTAGACTTGGATGTTACCTCAAGTAAAAACACCTAGATTTCACTTCAAACATTAAGGGAACTATTTCGAGAGCTTAGATATATATTGAGGCAAAGTCTCGGTCGAAAATGACTTAAAATGATCCCTTAAACGAATTTAAAAAGCACAAAAGTCTGCCACCGTCTCAATGTACGCTGGATATGTACGGGTCGTAGAATTTTGTACGGGTCGTACGTTTCACCGTACTTCTCAGATTGATAAATTATCGGTTGCATTGAAAAGTAGACTCTCTGAACTTGAAATTTAGAATGGCTATGAAATCCATAATTCCTTATACACTAGGAGATATACCTCTGGCAAGTTGGACAAAAATCCTGTTCAGAATTCTTCCTACCTTTCCCCGAGTTTCGACTAACTTAATTTCTTCGATTCGCTTTATCCTGAAACCTTTAGATACACTCTCAATACTTTACATAAAGTCTTACTTACCCTCGTATGGTCCCACAACTCATCCGAACTTACATTAGTTCACTTACAATGCAATCGACGCAACGAGATGGAGTACAACGAGCTTATCATTTCTCAAACTTTTTGCAACTCCTTAAATCCAATATGATTGCTTTTATTTAATTCTCAAGTTGATCTTTTCCTTGGACTTAGGTCAACTTATTCACGATGAATCCCCCACACAGAAGTGCGGAATGTAACACATCAAACATCAGTATACATACATAATAGCACCTCACTATAGGGGCCATGAAATTTTCAGAATAATACTGTCTTTATGAAGAGGTTTGACCGTATATACCGACAAATCTCAACTAAATTTAATAAATTTATAATATTTTTTATAATTGCGCAAAGCGCAAACCGAAACACTAGTTATATATATGTTGGAAGATCCGTAGGGAAGGAGCTAGCCTTCCGCTTACTATTCAAAGCTTTGACGCATATCTTGTATTTGTGTTAAGAAATTCACTTAATATGTATAAATAATTTATACAGAGCCCAATAACTTTCTTTTTCCACAACCTAGAAACTCAAGATCCTAGTTCCGTCTTTGACACTGAATGAAATAATCTCTTGATTATTCTTATTAATGAAAGACATATATATACAAGTTACACTAGGAAGATCCTCTTCCTATTCTACCTAGAAATCCCTATTTTATTTGAAGACTAACTTTACAAATTATGGTAATATTACACTACTAATTAAGGTACAATCCTAAGTCTAATATTCACCAAATATACAAGGGAAATGGAAGGGTCCCACACGGTGGACTCTCGGCTGGGCTGGCCCATATACTTTTTAACACACCCCCGCAGTCATAGCGGACGGTCTTCGTACGCTGAGACTGTTTCTAAAATTTTCAAAAAGGACAGAGAGAAGACCCTTTGTAAAGATGTCTGCAATATGATATCTGGATGGGACATGGCAGACACGTACTTGTCCTTTAGCTACCTTCTCTCGAACAAAGTGAATATTCATCTTTATGTGTTTAGTACGCTGGTGCTGAACTGGATTACCAGAAAGGTAGATGACACTTATATTATCACAATACACCAAGGTAGTTTTGTCAATAGGACAATGGAGCTCTAACAGTAGATTACGTAACCAACATGACTCGGAAACCATATTGGTTATCCCTCTATACTCGGCCTCTGCACTTGAACGTGAAAGAGTGGATTGACGCTTGGCAGACCATGAGACCAAATTATTATCTAAAAACATGCAATAGCTAGACGTAAACCGTCTGGTGTCAGGACAACCACCCCAATCAGCATCCGTATAGGAGACTAGTGTATACTTCGACGATGGATACAAATACAAGTCATACTCAAGTGTTCCCTGAATGTACCTAAGAATGCGTTTGAGCGCATTCATATGTTCAACTCTAGGATCATGCATAAACAAACACACCTGTTGTACGACATATGTAATATCAGGTCGTGTGAACGACAGATACTGAAGGGCGCCTGCAAGACTACGATAGCGGATCGGATCCTCATAGGGAGAGCCAACTGCAGCACCCAACTTGGGTTTAGTATCAACTGGAGTGTAAGTGGACTTACAGGATGACAACCCAGCCCTCTCAATGATCTCAGTTGCATACTTTCTCTGTGACAAGAACAATCCACATGCATGACGAGTTACATCGATCTCCAAAAAGTAACTCAATGGGCCAAAGTCCTTCATGACAAACTCAGAACTTAGCATTGTCATAATGGATTTTCGCAAAGCATCAGAAGAGGAAGTCAAGATAATATCATCAACATATAATAGTATATAAGCCATGAAAGATCCTCGACGATATATAAATAATGAATTATCAGACCTGCTGTGAGAAAAATCCATAGTCAAAACAAAATCAGCAAACCTCTTATACTAAGCCTGTGGAGACTGCTTAAGCCTATACAAGGACTTTTTCAATAGATAGACATGATTAGGATATCTAGTATCCCTAAACACCAAAGGCTGATGCATATACACTGTCTCCTGAAGATCACCATGTAGAAAAATATTTTTCACATCTAGCTAATGAATGGGCCATGATTTTGAAAGAGTCAAGTTGAGCACAGTGTGAATAGTAGCCGGCTTGACCACTGGGCTAAATGTCTCACCACAATCTACACCAACCTGCTGAGTGTTAGGATATTTCCAAGTGCTTACGCAAGTGTACGTATCGCTTCAAGTAATATAGTCTGTAAGACCAAATATCGTCACAGAGACTGGTTATCAAGTACCGATTATCTATTCTATGGTATCTATTTGGTTAACGTTATTTTGTTTGACAATTATAACTACGAATATCGTCCACAAAGACTGGTTATCAAGTATCGGGCTAAATGTATCACCACAATCCACATCAACCTGTTGAGTCTTACCATCACCTACAAGTCTAGCCTTATGCCTCGCAAATGAACCATCAGAATTTTCCTTATGAACAAAAATCTACATAGATCGAATAATATTAACACCAGATGGACGGGGTACCAACTCCCACGTCTTATTATCAATAAGAGCATTATATTCCTCGGTCATGATAATTTTCCAATTAAGATCATTTAAGACAGACACAAGATTACGGGGTAAGGGGGATTTAAGAACATTAGAATTCAAATTAAAATGTCTCTTTTGTTTAAAAATACCTCGTTGACTGTGTGTGATTAGACCTAGACTCCGGGCTGGATTGGGGGAATTTTGGAAATTTTCTGAAGTGTTAGAAATTACCGTTGGAAGAGCCGCGGCGCTGGAAGAACTGCAGAGCTCTCACGGTTTTGTGCCGTGGCTTAATGACGTTTGAAGCTGTTTGCCACCGGGTGTGAGCTCGCGCGCCTCCTGGGCGGTCATGACGCTGACGTCGATTTTTCTGAAGAATCTGAAAAATGACGGAGAACATAGGGGGAGACATCCTCATCCAAAAAATCATAAGAACTAGGCACTGATTTTTCTATTTTAGAAAAGGGAAATTGGGATTCATCAAAGAGAAAATGTTGATTCGTTTAGAGGACAAATCAAAACATTTATAACCACGATAATGTTACACCCCGTAAGTCCAGGACATGTATAAGAGAATGTACGTTAGGAATCAAGACTTGGAAATTGGTACGAAAGGAAGAATTGTTTTTCCGGCAGAAAATCTTCCGAACGTCGAAATGGAAAAATGTTCGTTGTTGAGAATTGGATTCTCAAAATGTATTATTTGAAGAGTATGGAACTTATTAACCTTATGGAAAATTATTTTTACGGATTTGGTCACGTGGGGCCCACCCGAGGAATTTTACGTTTTGTGGGGCCCACGAGGGTTACGGAATTTTATGGACGAATGAGAGGGCGACATGTGGCACCCCCCCACCTATGGTCTTGGACGAATTTTTAGTAAGGGTATTATGGTCATTTGGCCAATGTTAAGATGACCAAGTCTTGCTAATAATAGAGCTTGATATTATTGACTAAGTCCAAGGGACACTTGGCTTGATCTAGACCCTTCATTGAAGTATATATCCTATACTAGTGCAAGATGACTTTCATACTTAGAAATTTTTTCAAGAACTTGTCTTGTTGAAGAACAATGCTCTCGGCCAAGGCCTCTTTTGGAGGACAAAATTTTGTAGTTTTGATCCATTAGCCACAAGACTTTAACCCAATGTCCCTAAGGGTATTATAAGGTTATCTCAATAGAAAGATTTTGGAAAAACGGAGTTTTCACGTTAGTCGCAAGGCGGAAACTTAAAGAGTTCTTCAACTTTGAAGTTGGGACTTGAAGATGAGTTCTTCATAGGCTTCTAAGGAGTGCTTGGAGCGGATTGGAACATAAGGAAAGGAGCTAAGAATTGCTAAGGCGCGACTTTGAATCTTGGAAATTTTAAGGGCTTATAAAGGTATAAATTTTGTCGTTTTAGCATTTAAGATTTACTTATTGTTGTAGCTATGGATATTAGCAAGCATGAGATGTTTAGTATGTAGTTGGATAAGTGTATTGACTATTGGAACCCTAATCCGAAAACTAGCATGTTTAGCCTTAAGATTACAATTCAAGTTGATTAATAGTTTAAGTCGTCGCATGTTGTGTAAAGAAGGAAATTGTAGTTGTTGAAGTTGTTTATGGATATATAACATGTTAGACCTTAGAACTTGGATTTGGAAAAGAATTGGAAAAGACTTAGTGTTGTTCTATATGTTGGCCGAGAATGGCTTTTGGAGTATTAACTACTTGGTACGAATTGTGAGGCGGAATTTTACACGTATTGTAAGGCGTGTAATCCCCTTTGTTTGGTTGTTGTTTTGAGCCTTAAATGTGGTGTGATGGTTATTGTATTCGGACTTGAAAAAGTGGCAAAGTGAGTAGAAACAAAGGAAGTGCTGCCCGATTTTCCGTAGAATTAGAGACCGTATACTTAGTATTATTCTACGTTAGAGACTAGAAGTTGATAGTCTTATTGTTACCATTATAGGTTGACACTTCTACGTACGGCGTATTCGGCTTAGCTTGTGGATTTAGCCAAAAAGGTATGTGAACTATCTCCTCTTCTAGCATGATTCCTTAAGATAAAGAAAGTATGTCCTACTCCTTAAATGATCCATTCCTTGGTTGTATTTGGATTGCCAAAAATAGAATTTGTTCTATGTACTTCCTTGATTGTACTTTGATGTTTAAATTGTAAGTTGTATAATCTCTTTCCTTAGTGAAGTTTGGATTCTTAAAAGTGAAAGTATTTTACTTAAAGTACATAGAGTCTTGAAAAGGAAGTGGTTTCCAAACCTTTTGGCTAGTGCCTTAGTTCCAAAACCTAATGGTCGCTTTAATGACTTTAGGGGAGTCAAAGGAGTGATTTACTTAATTGTTTTAAAAGAGGAGAAATGACATGATTTAAGAGAAGTAACTTGTTTTAAAGGTGTAAGTTACTTGAGGTTTAAAAGTAGAAGAAACTTGTTTTCTAAATATTAAGAGACTTGAAGTATTTTGAAAGTTAAGAACTTGATTTGTAAGTATGTGATACTTGGTTTTAAAAGTATAAGTCTCTTGGTTATAAAAGGAATGAAATTGTCTAAAAACCATAAAGGGTTATAACGGCTTTATGGGAAGTTGGTTATAACAGCTTTATGGAAGGTTTACAAAGTTGTCTATTTTGATTAATGGGCATAAGTTTCCTAGATTGTGAAAATTTGAAGTTACTTGATTTCAAGCTTTGAAATGAGTTTTCTAAGAGTGTAGTAACTTACTTTGAAAAATAGACATGTCTTGATACTACGGGTGTTAGTATCTTGGGGTTTTACATAAAAAGGAGTCTTTTGAAAAGAATGTACGTACGTAGTACTTTGGCTTGGTTAATTGAGAATTATTCTATGTGTGCCTTGATAAGTACTTTGTCTTGGTTAATTGAGAATTATTCTATGTGTGCCTTGATAAGTACTTTGGCTTGGTTAATTGAGAATTATTCTATGTGTGCCTTGATAAATGAGGGGTAAACCCCAAGACGTTATACCACCTGCTCGTTTTACTACTTGGCACATACAGTTTTAGGACACAGGTGGGACTTGGTATTCATGTATGCCTATTGGTGTTATATTATATCATGGACTGCCGGCAGTGAGGAAGGATTCCACGGGCATGATTGATATTATGGGCGTGAGACCCAGGGTTATATTTTAGTAATGACTTTGAGGGCATGCGTCCCTGACTTGATATGACTGTTTATGTATTGTGTACTGTAGGTTGACTATCGTACATGTCTCCTGTTTTGTTAGACTGTTATGATTTTATTACAGTACATACTGCTTCACATACTTGGTACATTCTTCGTACTGACCTCCTTCGGGGGGCTGCGTTCATGCCGCAGGTTTAGGTACGCTGTTTGGTGATCGGCAGGTGTAGGACCGCTCGAGTTTTGGATAGCTCATACATTGGGAGTTTATCTTTTTGGTATAAATTCTTTCATCTGAGCTTTTGTCTGATTATGGGTCTGGCGGGGCCTTGTCCGTCATAGTTGATATAACTCTTAGAGGTTTGTATTCATATGTGGGATTGGACTCATGTACAGTGTAGTGTCTTTTTTTATGTATATTATATGGCAGCCTTGTCGGCTTTGCCCTTGTACGTATGTTGGTTTTGAAAAAAAAAATGAGGTGTTATTTAATTTCTGCGGTTTACTTAGTTGTTAAGGTAGAAGGGTGCCTGTAGGGCACCGATCCGCAGCTTGAGGTTGGGCGTGACAGAGTGGTATCGAGCGATCGATCCTCGGAATGTCTACGCCGTGTCTAGTAGAGTCTTGATTATCGGTGTGTTGCGCGCCACACCCATAAACAGGAGGCTACGGGACATTTAGGAGTTGGTTTCTATTCTTCTCACTCTAGATCGTGCCATGAGTTGTGTTAGTAAGATAATTCTTCTCGACGTAATTTTGTGTTCTGATTATGCCTCGAGGAGAACACGGCCGCCGAAGGGCAAAGAAGTAGCGAGCTACTAGTCGACTCGAAGAGTTGATAGGGCTTATGCCCGTGGTATACCGGATGTTGTCAGCGATCGGCGAGTTCTTCTGCGCGAGTTTTGAGACCCGGCACGAGCCTCGGTTTCGATTAGGAGAAGATTATAGGGTCATGAGGAAGCGATTATGTTATTGACCCGGATAAGCGGTGCTACAGTTTCATCAGCGGGAGGTTATACGGCGGTCTGACAGTGTCTGAGGGTAGAGGCAACGTGGAGATCGGCGTAAGAGGCTAGACCGGTTGGTTATCCGGTGAGTTTTGGGAGCGCCTCGGCCGAGTGAGATATTCATCCCAGCCTACCCAGTACATACCCCCGCAGCTCACAGGTGGGATTTTGGACCCCACAAGGTATTTAGGAGCCAGTCCGAGCTCCAGAGGTCGAGGTTCTCAGAGGAGCAGAGGATTTTCTCGATCGAGGCCACCTATTCCTCAGTGTTTCAGATGTGGTAAGCATCATTCGGGTAAATGACGTTATGGCACATGTGTTTGTTTTTATTGTGGTCGTCCTGGCCATATTCGGAGGGTATGTCCTTTTAGAAAGAGCACCGGTGAGGTGGCTCAGCCTATGAGGCCGGTAGTTGGTTCCCTTTCCTCCACGTATGCGTTCCCGAGCGGTGTTGGATGTTAGCCAGCCGTGGTAGAGGTCAGGATGGAGTTTATAGTTCTGGCGGTCCTTCGAACCGCATAGATGACGTGACTACTAGGCAGGATCAGGAGGCAACATCGCACGGGGTTACAGGTATATTTCGATTCTTTTGAATCATACGTGCATTGTTAGATTCAGATTTTGCCCTAGCGTATATGTTTTCCCTGTATTGCTAGCAGTTGTAAGTGATAGTACCCCCAGAGGTAGGAATACTTTGATTAGTAAAGTGAGAAGTTAAGAATGTTGACAAGAATGGTAAGTGAACTGAGACTATGGTTGTGTAGAGTTCACAAGTTATACTTACCCCGTAACAGTGTAAGACCGATAGGGAAGAATGTACAGTAGAAATACTTTGGCTTATGTGACGAACCTCTAGTGAATAGGGAGAATAGGGTGAGGAGTACCTTGAGATAAGAGAGAGATTTATTTCAGACTAAGAATGAGAAGTTAAGTGTGACGATGAGTCGGGTTATGGACTCATTTCGGGTCAACCGGTAGTATGGAATGGGGTGATGTCAGTTAGAAATGGTCTCGTTATGAGATAGGGTCCCGAGGGTGCAAGGCCCAAGTCTAGTTGATCGTTGTACGAGTTTGTGGACGCGTTCCACCGGAATCAGGTCGTAAGGACCGAGAAGAGCCTTAACGGGAAAGTAAGTAACAATATGGCCAAGTTTGGATAGTAACTCGAGTTGGAGAACAGAAACAATATTTGAGATTTTGTACGTGTACTAGATAAGTTTGAAAGTACGAGAAAGTATGACAAGTAAGGAAAGAAAGGAACCTCTAAGGATCCCGTGTTTGGGAAGACTGTAACCTTCGAGTTTTGTGAGAAGGGGTCGCGTACGGAAGGTTCATTGATATGTTTACGTATGTTGTGGTGGCCATGTGTGGCATCGTTGGTCTTGTGCAGTTTTGTTTGGTAGGCATAGTATAGAGTTTATGCCGGAATTTGTATAGCTTGACAACCGACCAAGAACATTCGGGGACTAATGTTTCTAAGGGGGGAAGAATGTTACACCCCGTAAGTCCAGGACATGTATAAGAGAATGTACGTTAGGAATCAAGACTTGGAAATTGGTATGAAAGGAAGAATTGTTTTTCCGGCAGAAAATCTTCCGAACGTCGGAAAGGAAAAATGTTCGTTGTTGAGAATTGGATTCTCAAAATGTATTATTTGAAGAGTATGGAACTTATTAACCTTATGGAAAATTATTTTTACGGATTTGGTCACGTGGGGCCCACCCGAGGAATTTTACGTTTTGTGGGGCCCACGAGGGTTACGAAATTTTATGGACGAATGAGATGGCGACACGTGGCACCCCCCACCTATGGTCTTGGACGAATTTTTAGTAAGGGTATTATGGTCATTTGGCCAATGTTAAGATGACCAAGTCTTGCTAATAATAGAGCTTGATATTGTTGACTAAGTCCAAGGGACACTTGACTTGATCTCCTCCCTCCAAACCTAACAAGTGTTATGATCTAGACCCTTCATTGAAGTATATATCCTATTCTAGTGCAAGATGACTTTCATACTTAGAAAAATTTTCAAGAACTTGTCTTGTTGAAGAACAATGCTCTCGGCCAAGGCCTCTTTTGGAACACAAAATTTTGTAGTTTTGATCCATTAGCCACAAGACTTTAACCCAATGTCCCTAAGGGTATTATAAGGTTATCTCAATAGAAAGATTTTGGAAAAACGGAGTTTTCACGTTAGTCGCAAGGCGGAAACTTAAAGAGTTCTTCAACTTTGAAGTTGGGACTTGAAGATGAGTTCTTCATAGGCTTCTAAGGAGTGCTTGGAGCGGATTGGAACATAAGGAAAGGAGCTAAGAATTGTTAAGGCGCGACTTTGAATCTTGGAAATTTTAAGGGCTTATAAAGGTATAAATTTTGTCGTTTTAGCATTTAAGATTTACTTATTGTTGTAGCTATGGATATTAGCAAGCATGAGATGTTTAGTATGTAGTTGGATAAGTGTATTGACTATTGGAACCCTAATCCGAAAACTAGCATGTTTAGCCTTAAGATTACAATTCAAGTTGATTAATAGTTTAAGTCGTCGCATGTTGTGTAAAGAAGGAAATTGTAGTTGTTGAAGTTGTTTATGACTATATAACATGCTAGACCTTAGAACTTGGATTTGGAAAAGAATTGGAAAAGACTTAGTGTTGTTCTATATGTTGGCCGATAATGGCTTTTGGAGTATTAACTACTTGAGTGCAATTGTGGGCGGAATTTTACGTATTGTAAGGCGTGTAATCCCTTTGTTTGGTTGTTGTTTGAGCCTTAAATGTGGCGTGTTGGTTATTGTATTCGGCCTTGAAAAGGTGGTAAAGTGAGTAGAAACAAAGGAAGTCTTTTAGATTTTCCGTAGAATTAGAGACCGTATACTTAGTATTATTCTACGTTAGAGACTAGAAGTTGATAGTCTTATTGTGACCATTATAGGTTGACACTTCTACGTACGGCGTATTCGGCTTAGCTTGTGGATTTAGCCGAAAAGGTATGTGAATTATCTCCTCTTCTAGCATGATTCCTTAAGATAAAGAAAGTATGTCCTACTCCTTAAATGATCCATTCCTTGGTTGTATTTGGATTGCCAAAAATAGAATTTGTTCTATGTACTTCCTTGATTGTACTTTGATGTTTAAATTGTAAGTTGTATAATCCCTTTCCTTAGTGAGGTTTGGATTCTTAAAAGTGAAAGTATTTTACTTAAAGTACATAGAGTCTTGAAAAGGAAGTGGTTTCCAAACCTTTTGGCTAGTGCCTTAGTTCCAAAACCTAATGGTCGCTTTAATGACTTTAGGGGAGTCAAATGAGTGATTTACTTAATTGTTTTAAAAGAGGAGAAATGACATGATTTAAGAGAAGTAACTTGTTTTAAAGGTGTAAGTTACTTGAGGTTTAAAAGTAGAAGAAACTTGTTTTCTAAATATTAAGAGACTTGAAGTATTTTGAAAGTTAAGAACTTGATTTGTAAGTATGTGACACTTGGTTTTAAAAGTATAAGTCTCTTGGTTATAAAAGGAATGAAATTGTCTAAAAACCATAAAGGGTTATAACGGCTTTATGGGAAGTTGGTTATAACGGCTTTATGGAAGGTTTACAAAGTTGTCTATTTTGATTAATGGGCATAAGTTGCCTAGATTGTGAAAATTTGAAGTTACTTGATTTCAAGCTTTGAAATGAGTTTTCTAAGAGTGTAGTAACTTACTTTGAAAAATAGACATGTCTTGATACTACGGGTGTTAGTATCTTGGGGTTTTACATAAAAAGGAGTCTTTTGAAAAGAATGTACGTACGTAGTACTTTGGCTTGGTTAATTGAGAATTATTCTATGTGTGCCTTGATAAGTACTTTGGCTTGGTTAATTGAGAATTATTCTATGTGTGCCTTGATAAGTACTTTGGCTTGGTTAATTGAGAATTATTCTATGTGTGCCTTGATAAGTACTTTGGCTTGTTTAAATGGGAATTATTCTCTAAGTGCCTTGAGTTTATAAAATGAAAGTCTATAGAGGTTATGAACTTGCCTGTGTGTGCTGGTGATAGCCTTTGAGTGCAAGTATTATGTTTTATTACATTGCCACGACTCTCGGTTGGAGGGCCAACTGTCTTGTTGTAAGTTACTTGGACGTACCGACAGTGATGTGGGATTCCACGGGTATGCTTCCGTTATTTGTAGTACTTGGGTTAAATTCCCGGATTTTTTATAAAAGACATGGTAGTGCTTATGTTTTGTTTGATGGTCGGTTGAGATAGGGTAAGAGTATAAGTGAGGGGTAAACCCCCAAGACGCTATACCACCTTCTCCAGGGTAAGAGTATAAATGAGGGGTAAACCCCCAAGACATTATACCCCCTGCTTGTTTTGTTTGATGGTCGGTTGAGATAGGGTAAGAGTATAAGTGAGGGATAAACCCCCAAGAAGCTATACCACCTTCTCCAGGGTAAGAGTATAAATGAGGGGTAAACCCCCAAGACATTATACCCCGCTTACCACCTTCTCCGGTAAGAGTATAAATGAGGGTAAACCCCGACGTTATACCACCGCCGTTTTCCTACTTGCCCGTCTGCTTTAGGACACAGTGGGACTTGGTGTTCATGTATGCCTATTGGTGTTATATTATATCATGGATCACGGCGGTGAGAAGGATTCCACGCATGATTGATATTATGGCGTGAGACCCAGGTTATATTTTAGTAATGACTTTGAGGCGTACGTCCACGACTTGATATGATTTATGTATTGTGTCGTAGGTTGGCTATCGTGCATGTCTCCTGTTTTGTTAGATCATATGATTTTATTACGATTATCGCTTCACATACTTGGTACATTCTTCGTCGACCTCGCCCGCGTTCATCTGCCGCAGTTTAGGTACTGTTGTTTGGTGATCGGCAGTGTAGGACCGCCGAGTTTTGGATAGCTCATACTTCGGAGTTTATCTTTTTGGTATAAGTTCTTTCAGCAAGCTTTTGTCTGATTATGGGTCTGGCGGGGCCTTGTCGCGTCATAGTTCAGTATAACTCTTAGAGGTCTGTATTCATATGTGGGATTGGACTCATGTACAGTGTAGTGTCTTTTTATTATGTATATTATATGGCAGCCTTGTCGGCTTTTCCCTTGTACGTATGTTGGTTTTGAAAGAAAAAAAAAGAGGTGTTATTTAATTTCCGCAGTTTACTTAGTTGTTAAGGTAGAAGGGTGCCCAGGTAGGGCACCAGTCACGGGCCCGGGGTTCGGGGCGTGACAGATAATTTGACGGAAAACCCAAAAACACACAAGGAGTAGAACATGCCTGAAGTTTGTTGATCATAGTGGATGGAAACAGTGGATAACATAAGCATCCAAAGACCTTAAGATAAAAATATGACGGAGTCTTATTGTATAACACTTTGAGAGGGGATGAATATGTCAAACCTTTAGAGGGAAGAATATTTAGTAGATCGGTATTCATTTGTAGCGCATGATGCCAAAATAATGGAGGAACGGAAGAATGAACCAATAAGAACGGACAATATTATTAATGGTATGAATTTTTCGCTCAGCTTTCTCATTTTGTGAAGACGTATGAGGACAAGAAAAATGAAAATTTAACCCATTTTGAGCACAAAACTCCCTAAATTCCCCATTGTCATACTCTTTGCATTATCACATTGAATGTTTTTTATTTCCCGTTCAATTGCGTTCTTATGAAAGCTCTAAATTTTATGAAAATGGAAAAAACTTGAGATTTTTTCGCAATTGAAAACGTCCATAAATATTTAGAATAGTCATCTAAGAATAAACATAATAACGATGACCCATAGAACTGAGAACTGGAGATGTCCATAAATCACTATGAATAATATCAAATGACACTGAAGTATTAGAATTCGACGCTACAAATGGTAACTTAATAATTTTTCTCAAAGCACAGGATTGACAAAGTGGAGTACTACGCGTACCCTTAAAAGAAATAAACTTATGTATATCTAAATAAGATAAAATAGACGACTCTGGATGACTTAGACGAGCATGCCACAAGGAAGGAGCAAGAGCTGCAAAAGTGGATGACATAACTTGACGCGAGATGCTGAGACTCGATGTGATTGAATAAAGATCCCCCTACTATCACACTTCATGAGATGACTCCCTGTTTTGAAATCCTTCACAGAAAACCCAAATGATCAAAATTAATAGAAACTCAATTATCAGTGGTGAATTTACGGACATACACCAAATTTTTAATCAAATTTGGGGCATGAAGGGTATGTTTCAGGACAAGTGATGGATGAGGAGGGGACAAAATTTTATGACCATAACCCTTAATTGGAATAGAATTGTCATTACCAACAGTTATACCACGATTAGTGCTCAAATTGGAATAAGACGAGAGAGTACCTTGGTCGGATGTCATGAGGGTAGTGGCGCCGATGTCCATGTACCAATTAGAGTCCGGTTGAGTCAAGTCAAGCGTGTGCATCGCTGCTTCAATGTCGGTCTAAGTGGGGCCCACTGCGTGGTGGGCCTGATGAACACGGCCAGTATCTTTGGACTCATCTTTGCCCATCTGCCGATGCGAACCACTGAGTCGACATGGGAAGAAGCTGGGTTGCGGTGCTTATCTTGGGCGTCTTGATCGCGGTCTTTGTAAGAGGCGGCCTGTGCCATCGACCATTGCGCCCGGGGGGCTCCAGAACTGCTGCTGCTGATGGTTGCCCCCGTTGTTGCCGCCACGATTCTTGCCATTATTCTTCCAATTTTGGCCCTTCTTATCACCCCCGTTGTTGTGATTTTGAGTCACGTTGGCTGGATTGGAAGGAGAAAAATTGGAAGCAGTCATCGTGACTACAGGAATGGCCCCAAACGCCACTCTCTTAGCCAATCCGGCTTCTTCCAAAGTAAGCATAGAACGGGCTTGATAAAATCCTGCCAGGAAGTTACTCTGACGAATAACCGAAGCAACACCGCTATAGGCCTCGGCGGGCTGCAACCGTCCGAACTAGACGACTATTAGAAACAGGAGAACCCACGTTGCTGAGTTGGTCTGCCAAGTCCTTGAGGCGTTTGCAATAAGAAGAAACGTTGTGAAAACTCGCCACAACCACCTGGGAGAATTCCTGCTCAAGGATAACAATTCGAGAATAACTGTTATCTTGGAATATATCTCGAAATCGATCCCACGCCGCCATGGCTGTGGAATTGGGTTCCATAATTGTTTGTAAAAGATCCAAGGAGATAGTGGCATAAATCCACTGAAGAACCTTAGCATCAAGCATGACACATAATTTTGGATCTTCTTCTTTAGTGGGCACCACCGTCGTAGAAGTAGACGTCGTATCACTCTCCTTTGGAGGAGTTAGAGAAGTGATGTGGTGGAGGACTTTATGTGCCAAGGCATGAATCTTAAATAATTTCGTCTACGTCCCATATTGAACGTTTTCTAGGTCAAGAACGATAGAGATGACACTCTTGACGTTAGAAACTGTGAGGGCAGGATGAAAATTATTCTTATCGGCCATAGGGAATAGAACAACAAGATTCGGAGAAAGGAATTTTTGGGAGAACGGACTTTCTGGAGGGGAAGGGTCGCGGTTAGGGCTGAGGGGCCGCGGCGCTTGGTCAGAAAACCGAGAAAGAAAGAAAGAAAAATTTGAGGAGCGGAAGCAGAGTAAAGAGAACCTAGATTCTTCATGAAAGAAATAATCCTTTGATTATTCTTATTAACGAAAGACATATATATACAAGTTACAATAGGAAGATCATTTTCCTATTCTACCTAGAAATTTCTATTCTATTTGAAGACTAACTTTATAAATTATGATAATATTACACTACTAATTAAGGTACAATCCTAAGTCTAATATTCACCAAATATATAAGGGAAAGGGAAGGGTCCCACACGGTGGACTCTCGGCTGGACTGGCCCATATACTCTTTAACAGACACCACGAACAAGAAGTCAGAGACACAAGCTCACTCAAAAAATGCACCACATAGAGGTCAAGGAAAAATATATCACAATAAATGCAACCACACATTTGTTTATTACAGACACAAATTTCTAGTTCTTGATCTGATATCTAAGCTGTGTTTTTTCAACGTTCATCAATAAAAGGAGTTCACAAATCCTTCTCTTGTATAGTTCCACCTCCTCTTTCCAAGTTCTTGTTGCTACTATATTGTGCTTTGTCCACTCTCAAATGCTACAATTATATACGACGTGACAGATAAAGTAGTCTCACACAGAGACATCAACATATGACGAAACCATTTTGAGGACGTAAACAGGATCTCCCACTTTGATTGTCTTTCTCTTCTCTTGTGGAACGGAATCTACCCACACTAAATTCTGACCAAAAGTAAATCTGCATCCGATGAAAAATTAGCAAATAACTTAATATGTCATCAAGTGGATGATGAACCACTACGACAAATCGCCTTAGAGAAGGCGACTGATTTATACCAATAAGGGGGACAAAAAAATGTCATGTTAGTTAGAACAAAAAATGACGACATATAGTCGCCCTTTTTAATTTCACAAATTAGGGCGACTAAAATATATCGCCGTGGTTGAATTCACCAAATAGGGCGATACTTAAAGTCGCCCTTTTTTATTTCACTAAATATGGCGACACATAAAGTCGCCTTTTTTTAACCATACCAAATAGGACGACATATTTTCACTCGCCCTCTTTGAGTCCCATAAATGAGATTTGTTAAAGTTGAAATTAAAATCCTCTTAATTAGAATTTAGACAATACTTAATTTTGTGACCTCTGTATAAAATTTAGACAAGTAAATAGATTTGATACAAATTTTAACATTTGACAATTGCTTTTTTCAACTTTTTGACAAACACGCACACCTAAGATGCAACAAGTAACTGAACTAACTATAAAATCCAATATTGAGAATGAATTTGGGTCCAAAATTAAAAAAATGGATCTAAATATTGGGACCAAAGTTACTATATTACAATTCTGGATAACTAATCATAAAATTAGTTATAGCTTGATTTTATTTCAACCAATTTCAGATAAATTTATTTAGAGATTAATTCTGAAATTAATTATCTCTTAGTTTGGATTTGACTCAACGAGGGCGAGTGTATTGTTGTCGTCATAATTGATAAAATTAAATAGAGCGACACTTAAAGTCGTCCTTTTTAATTTCACCAAATAGAGCGACACATAAAGTCGCCCTTTTTGAACCACACCAAATAGGGCGACATATTTTCACTCGCCCTCCTTGAGTCCCACAAAAAATGAGATTGGTTAAAATTGACATTAATCCTCTTAATTAGAATTTAGACAATACTTAATTTTGTGACCTCTGTATAAAATTTAGACAAGTAAACAGATTGGATACAAATTTTAACATTTGACAATTGCATTTTTGAACTTTTTGACACACACACACACCTAAGATGCAGCATGTAACTGGACTAGCTTTAAAGTCCAATATTGAGAATGGATTTGGGTCCAAATTTGAAAAAAGGGATCTAAATATTGGGACTGAAGTTACTATATTACAATTCTGGATAACTAATCATAGAATTAGTTATAGCTTGATTTTATTTCAATCAAATTTGAGATAAATTTATTGAGATTAATTCTGAAATTAATTATCCCTTAGTTTGGATTTGACTCAACGAGGGCGAGTGTATTGTTGTCGCCCTAATTGATAAAATTAAATAGGGCGACACTTAAAGTCGCCCTTTTTAATTTCACCAAATAGGGCGACATATAAAGTCGCCCTTTTTGAACCACACCAAATAGGGCGACATATTTTCACTCGCCCTCCTTGAGTCCCACAAAAAATGAGATTGGTTAAAGTTGAAATTAATCCACTTAATTAGAATTTATCCGAAATTATCAAAAAATTTCGGATATTCGAAATATTCGGATCAGATCACCGGATATCCGGTTTCATATTTTAAATCATATTTTAATTTATCTTAAAATATTTTAAATCCTATTTTAATTTATCCGAAATACCGTGTGAACAACCCTAACAATATCCAACGAATTGTATTGCAACACATAATTAACTTGAATTAATCTATACTAATATAAATAATAGCAATAATATTACTATGTAAAGACTTCTAAAAATGTTGCACTATTATAAATAATAAATGTAAAAAAATAGGCATATTGTTAAAAATTGACTTTTGAACCGGTCAAGGGATATATGATTATGAGTAGCATAAATATAACAAGTATTGATGACTTGTCTGGTGGTAGAATGACACATTTCCACATAAAAGGCCTGGATTCGATTCTTGGCTTGGGTGTATTTATAGTGATTAATATTGCATAACTAGTGATCTAGTGGTAGAATAGTACAGTGTCACGGTTCAGATCAGGGTTCGAATCCCAGATGGTGCATTTAATTTTTTCTCTTTTTTGAACCATATCAAAAAGGGCGAGTGACGTCGCCCAATTTGGTGTGGTTCAAATAGGGCGACAAAAAAGGCGAGTGTAGTCGCCCTATTTGAACCACACCAAATAGGGAGATTTGTCAAGTCGCCGCCGTTGGTTAGGACTAAATAGGGTACTACACTCGCCCTTTTTGATGGATCTCAAAAATGGCGAGTGTAGTCGCCCTATTTGGTCTTAACCAAAGGCGTAATAAAACGACTTGAAGGGCGACTAAAAATCGCCCCTTTGATCTAAGGGGACGATATTCCACCAAGAGTCGCCCTCTGTGAAGTGATTTGTTGTAGTGAACACAAAACTTGTTTGCTTACTCGTCCTTGCAGTTTCTTCTTTGTCTTTAGGACTCTATCTGAATGGAACTTCACGAATGTTTCACTTGGCTCAGAACCTGCTTCTGCAGTTTCTTGATTGATTGTGGTACCTGATCATGTGAAAAGTTAACAAAGAAAATGTGCGTTTATATTATAGATGATTTAGGATTTTTTTTTCTCTTTTCAAAAGGAAAGCTTAATATCATTGGAGCTTCATAAGAACCAAGAATTGCATAACGTAAAAACCAACAAAAGGGGCAGAAGAAGTGGAACTTCATGATTCCTATACATGGAGCCTAGATTTCATTACTTAGAATTTCAGCCTCAATAAGTTTGCAGCTCCCTTTTCCTTCACTGTTTTTCTTTGTTGGTATTTCATTAGAATAACGTGTCTGCATATTTTTTCTTATTCACATGCATACTTAATACTCCCTCAATCCCAATTTATGTGAATGTGGACACGGAGTTTAGAATGAAAAAAAGGCTTTTGACATTTATAATTTAAAACAAGTCATATATATTTGTATAACTATAAATTATTTCAGTAAAGATAAAATGAGAAGTTTAAAGTTAAACAGTTACTAAATATAGAGATATCATTCTTTTTTAGATTGACTAAAAAATAAAAAGTTTCACATAAATTAGAACGGATGAAGTATATTATATGTTTGTGTGTATATTCATACACTCACACAAACGTGCACTACTACAAAAATACCCTACGATGATGGGTAAAAATCGTCATCTAACCCCTAAGATGACGGTTCCGGTAAGTGTCATCTTTGTCAGTGTCACAAACGGATGACGGTTCTGTATCTTTCACACGACATTGACGGTTCAAACCCGTCACACAAAAGTCACATAAATTTTAACTTCCTGCCTTTGGTTTTTTCAAATTTTGAAATTTTCCCCCTACATTGAAAAATAAATTGGCGCCAAATATCTAAATTTAAAATTCAAAATGTAAATTTCAAATTTTGATTCAAATTTTTAAAAAATTTCTATGAAATTAATAACGAGAAAATTAAATTTGGCGGGATTTTTTTTTGGCAATTTAATTTTAATATTGCAAATTGAGTGCACCGATGAAATGGACTAAAATTTTAAATAAGACCAAAAATATACATTGAATAGCTAATCCGTTGTACAAAGTCTTCTCAAAATGGATAATCATTCAAAGTGCTATTAAAGTGTTTATTAAAGACTAAAACATTGTTAATCAAGTATCTTATCAATCTAAAATGCACTCATGAGCATTTAGTTTACCAATTTCTGTTTCAGCAAGTATCTTCGAAAAATATAATCCCCACTCGACACGAATATCATCAAGTTCCTCTTGTGAGCACATGTGTTTGTCGTAGAACTATAAACCACAAAAAGAAAATAATTAGTAATACTTGAAATGATGTAACAATTAACATGGTTAATGGTCTATCATTGAAGTATAGAAGTACTTACATTATTTGTCATTAAAGTTGAGTCTAGCATCTACTCTTTCATAAAACGCATCACACAATAGTCACACTCGTACCACCAGGTTGTAGTGGTGTCTGCCATTGAATTAAATATCAACATGTAAATATAACTTAAAATAAAAGTCGTAAAGATTCACTGAATATATAATCACTCAAGTATGCAGACCAAATAAAACAAGTCATACTTTAACATATTTCACCATAGTCGAGTAAGCCCACTTTTGCCTTTGATCAATTGTAGTTGTAAGCATTTGCATGCCGCTGCGAAAAATTTGATGAACAATTTCAGATTCAAAACAGTAACTATAGAAGCATATTTCACTAAATAGAGTGACGTACATGTTTAGTAGCCTTTTCAAATCTGTATCCGGACCTTTACCGAGATGATCTAAATAAAATATCTCATTCTTCTTCATGTTAAACACTATCAAAACCCAGTGATCCCTAAAGATGAAATTCAATTAAATTCTAATAGTAATGCATTCTTAAAATTAAACTGACATATATGTGTAATATGATTATCTTACTTTGGATTATGTGGCATGAAAAGATATTGTCCCTTGTCCCCCTTTCGAAGTCGATCAAAGTATGTGTGCCCTTACATCAACTGGACTCGCAGATTTGCCTTTGTCATTCTTGTTAGCAGAAACAACACCAGAACGCACAAAACCAAATTGCGGCACTCCTTTAGACCGAGTTGTAATTTGCATGCAACAAGCTTAATTAGTTAATTAGAAATTGCACTAACTAGCTCATAATGATCTTAAACAAGGTAAAATAGAGCTAGAAAGATAATAGGCATACCACAGTAAACAGAACTGAAATTGAAATAATTCACTCACTTGAACAGAATTAAAACAGAAAAATGGAAAAGATACGCAAAAGGGATAGCTACAGCAAAGGAATGAAGTACAATCTAGCAACCTAATGTACAAAATTAAACTAAATCTAACTACATAGAACAGAACTGAATCAGATGAGAAAGGGAAGAAAAAATATTAAACAATCTAACCTACTCATAATATAGTGCTAAACTAAATCGATACAAGATCATAATGAGCATGAACTAATAACATGCTGAACTTAAGCAACTACGACTTAATAAGTCATGCTAAAAGTTATACATTTAGCTTCGACTAATCATGTTTGAAACTTAAACAAGACAAAAAATAGGATTACTAACATTAAACATGGAGAATAGCAACAGAACTGAAAACAAAATAAAAGTACATGGAAGCAGAGGATGAAAAATTTACTAAATATCAACCTGATTTTATCATAAAAAAGCATCTAACCCCCAAACTAAATACAAAAATCATAATTAACAGAAACAGAAAATAATTTCCAGGCAGAAATTTGATTTCACCACCGACTGCTTTGAGCCGGAAGAACCAAACGACAGCAAGACAAAACGAAATGATTTTTTTTGAACTTTTAGACTTGTCAAGGTGAAGTTGTTAATTTTTTTTGAGTAAAACTTCAGAGTTGTGGGTTTTAAATTGAAAAACGATGTGGGACAAAGTTGAACTGGAATGGAGGGAAATCTAAAATATAAAGATTAAAACACCTTACCGTTGGAGAGCTGGCGAGAAAGAAGAGGATTACGTATGAAAGAGAAGGGATTAATCTGGGGGAGAAAAACATTTGCTAGGCTTACGTTTTGCTGATCTGTGTGAACTTAAGCCAGCTTTGGGGTTATTGGGCTGGGTAATTAGGTTGGTCGATTTTGGGTTTAAAATGAACTGAACAATGTCAACAAAATGTATTAAAAGGGGATGGTGTCTGTTTTCGGTTTTAGGGTTATAATTTTTAATTTGCTTCACTTTGAATTCAGTCTCACTTTCACGAATTGGAAATAGGATTGATTTATTTATTTCAGATTAATAGCTAAGATAAAACAAGCAAGTGGGAAAAAAAACATAATTGTGTGAGCGTGAAGACACTTAGTATTTTACAGAGTTTTTGATCTTTTATTTTTTATAATGTTAAAACGACAACGTTTAATGTGTTTTTATTAAAAATAATTTTAAAAAAGAAATAAAAATTGTGTAAGTCTTAATTTGAATTAAAAAACTGCTAAATAAATAATAAAACTGTGTCGTTTTAATCAGTCAAACGCGTCATTTTTTGGTCAATTTAAAACACAAGTCACTTATTTATGTGACATTTCACAAAACCGTCACACAAACGTCATAAATAAATGACACTTAAAAACTCCGTCACACAAATGTCATAATTATATGACACTTAAAAAACTTGTCACATGAATGTCAAGAAAAAACAAAAATTTAGCAAAAAATGAGATACTTGCATTTCTGTCACATTTAAACTTTCATCGTAACTTATTTTTGTTGTAGCGGTGCTACATGGCATTCCTTGAATCTTCAACAATTGAAAATCCCCAAAAGATGGCAATCATCAAGAATTAGAAAAAGGACAATCTTTACCTTGCACCGACAGCATAACTTTGTACTCTGGAATGTATTTTCACCTATTTTGATATCCTTCCATAAATCTTCACAAAATGGATCGGACCCGTCAATGAGGATACTGCACGCATGTTTCCAACAGTTGAAGGTTATGATTTGAAGGGGTTATGAAACAATAAAAATAAAATAAATTTTATTGTCAATTCTGTTTTCAAATGTCGAAAATTATATCGTTCGACATCAGTAACAACACTTTAGTAAAAATAGAAAATTTTGAAGAGAAAATACAGCGGAAATTTAAAGAGCACAAAGGTTTAAATTTTCATAAGTTATATAATATAATATAAATTATGATGGTCAATGACCAAATGTATTGTATATATATTATATACAAATTCTTTTCTTTACAGATTTACAAGATAAAACGGAAAGGAATTAAAAGTTGAAGTCGCATATGGATTTTTTCTGAAAAATCTAACTAAGTATACTTAGACAACCTCTCATTGCAATCGCTCCATACAAAAATAACGTAGAATCTAAACAACAATTATAATATTGGACATAATGTTGTCAACACACTCAGGCAACACTAGTGATCCAGATTTCTGAGATGAAATCCCTAGAGCTCTCTTGGTATTTTTACTTTCTGGTTCTGGATGTCGATTCTCTGCAGTAGCCTCTCTATTTATAGTAGAAAATATTCCTTGAATTGTTCATCGATCGATTGTAGAAGTTGAGGGAAAGGTGGACTGCTAGTGAGATTGGTTGGAGAAGATCAGGGAGTAATAATTTCAACAGTTTTGGCTTGATCCTCACGACAAGCAACAAATTTTGACTTAGTCCTCACTCATTTTTTTACCAGCTCTTTTTTACCTTGTCAAGTCGTTTTTACCTCATAGTAATATTTACACAAATATTACTGCATCGCGTGAAGTAAGGCAAAAATATGTTCAGAAAATGTTGGTCTGAATGTTGTGCACATTTGTCCCAACATACTTACATATTCATATCAAAACTTGAGCAGATATGTTGAGTCAAATGTCACAATACCAAATCCAACATTAACAATCACCCCATTTTTGTCTTTCTTCACAAAACTCATTAAAATGTAAAATTGACTTAGAATGTTGTCACAAATGTTGTCCAACATCTGTGATGAACAATGCTCCCCATTAACATGTAATGGCATACAAGCAAATATGTTTATACATATTCATAGGATTAGAAAAGAAAAAAATATGAGCACACATATCACATATCATCCAATATATACAAACCACAAATAGAAATATTCATTGTCAACAAATATCAATATAAATCCACTAAAGATCCTCATACAACATCGATAACACAACTCCCTCCTTGCTCATCATAAAGCAGCAGCAGCTTCCAACAACTTTCTACTCATGCATAACAACTTCAACTTCCTCTGCACAATAGCTTTTAGCTTCCATCCGCCTTTAGTTTCCTCCCCCTGCATCAGCATCATCTCCCTTTTTTTGTGAAGAAAGTAGCATCATGAAATGGTCTCTAGCTTGTATCAGGAAATTTCTTGCAGCATCAACCTCCGAAATTTGTTGGTTGATATTTCCAATTTGATCCACAAGCCATTCTGTAGACAGTGTTGATCGTCCTGTACTAGTGTTTCCCAGAATATTGGTGACATTTCTGGCAACATTTTCACTTTCAACTTCCTTCTTCCAGGGAAAGTCGATGACTATGTCCTTGCTCTTCAAAATTGCTTTGTTTACAGTGTAAAACTCATGAGCCTTCCCTAAAGTATCTTCTCCCTTAGGCTCAAAGCCTTGGGTGGTTAATATTTTGTTGATCAGAGAGGGAAAAAGAAAGATTGAAGTTGATTATTTCTCAGCCAAGTTGGCAATTTGATGAAATATCATTTTTTCCAAATCAACTTTCAAACCTTTTCCAACTTTATACAACAGGGTAGCTTGTTCAGATGTCACAATGGACTCATTCATTGAAGGATGCCAATGTGAATAGTAATTTTGTGGAGGGTTGAATAGTTTAAAGGCTAGACATCTAGGGATCCATTTGTTCATAATACCTCCAGTGAGATATTCAATCACTTCATCCCTATTGTATATGACTTGTTCTTCTTCTCTAACATTATCTCCAACATCTAGTCCCATACATTGATATATAATAGAAGGTGTAAACATATAGATCTTATTGTAGAGATATACCTTCCCAAATTTCTTTGAGGAGGTCTTCTCTATAACAGGGCTCAGATTAGCGTAAAACAACCTTACTACTTCATCAACATAAGGTTCTTTTTCTGTGACAGTTTTAAGAAGATGTCTATCCTTAAAGAATTCTACCAAATCATATTCAGTACAAGAGATAATCTCTACTACTTTCTCAGGCCTGATCACTCTATTCTTGTAACAGTCCCACATATCATAGTTAATTTTAGAATAGAATTTAGTTGAGTAAGCAAATACATCAAAGTCTGGATCGGTGGATTCGATACTGTTGTAGTTGTAGCTTGTGTTTCTTCTGATATTGGCTGAAATATTGCCTGAAAGTTTGTGGCATCAGTGGCAATATTTGGAGCAGCACTCGACTTTACATATCTGGGAACTCCCTTTGGAAAGAATTGTTTTAAAGGAGTGTCATTTGGGATTTTCCTTTATTGAGGCACATATGGTTGCACTGAAGCAGATGGTTCTTCTTCACTATCCTCTATTGAAAGCACATAGTTTGTATCTTCACTTGCACCGCTCGAGTAAGAGAGTATAGATGTTTTATATCTAGACCTTTTGTTACTCGGTCCTTCTTGGACTGTTTTCTCAAAAACTTTACTCTATCGACGAGTAGGGAAGGTAGATGACCTTGGCCTTTTACCTAAAGATGAAAAATCAATAGTTTCATCAATATCTATAGGGTTATTATCATCTCCGGGATAGCTAATATCTAAATGTTCATCAAAACCTTTAAACACTATTATTATACATGGGTTTTCTGGGAGATTGGAGGAAGAGGATGGTTGAATAGTTTGCTATGGATCATTGTGCTCGGAAGCCATCGTATTCATTGGAGGGCTTGAGCTCATTAGAGTGTTGGAGTGGATGTTGCATGACATTTGTTTTGATATTGGAGATGTTTTCATTGGTGAAAATTTGGGAGAGGGTTTTGAGAAGTTAAGGTTTCTGATAGAGATTGGAGTTTGGTTTGCTGATTCCATCGGTTAGGTAGATAGATGTATACCCGATGTGATTTTCCCTCCTTTTTATTTTTATTTTTATGGAAAAATTAGAAATGATAAAATAATAGCAAATGAGAGGAATATTTATATACATGACAAACCTTTTCTTAGAAACAAAAATCTCTTATTTTAGGTGTTTCAATTTTACACAATAACTTACACCTAAAATATTGGGATAAAAAATAAACATAACGCCAGAATAACATTTAATCTTATCATTTTAAATTCTGAAATTCCATTAAATAAGGCATATAATAGGGAGTAAAATCTGATTATTTCAAAAATTAGATAAGAACAACATCCCAACACATATCACATTCTGAAAATATTAACAACAATGTTAGCAACATTTTGAACGACACAAGTATTTTTGTCACGACCCAACTCACGAGTCGTGATAGCACCTACCCTATTCCCCCGAGTAGGCGAACCACATTCTCGATTTCAAGTTAATCAGCGGAAAATAAAATAACGAAAAGAATTTATTAAGTCTTAATACGAAATTCCCTAAAATCTGGTCAAACGGGTACAAGAGCACTAAACACAGTCTGGGATAAAAGTCCGAAAAATAAATGCCCGAAGGCTACATTGTCACGACCCGACCCCGGGGCCGCGACTGGTACCCTACTGGGTACCACAGTATATGTCGAGAATAGCAATGAACATAACACAACACATAACTTCATAAAAAGGGTAAAACATAACTGGCCAGCCGATAAGGCTGCCTTCCATAAACATACTTAAACAAAGTATTTATAATACAACTGGTTCTTATAGCCCAAAATATATAGGTGGCCACAGCACTTAAAGATAACAATCGTATGGACAGGGGCCCCGCCATACCCCTGGATGTACAAAAGACCTATAGCATCAGGGAATATCCATACCAATAACTAAGCTTCCGGAGGAATGGAGCTTCTGACACCGGAATAGTGATCCTAAGAACGAGGATCCTCAATCTGCTTACCCTTACCTGCGGCATGACGCAGCCAGGGAAGGGTCGACACACAATATGTACCAAGTATGTAAAGTGGGAAAATCTTGTAATATGATATCATAAGTCTAAAAGCAGCCGAGTCATGGAAGACAATAAAATACCTTTTATCGTGCCTTACTAACAATGAGAGTGACAAGTATATATACATATATAATCTGCATAAAATAGGAGGCTCGTGATCAAAACAGGTACCTCGCCTGTAGTATCAAAAGAAACCATCCTACTCTGGATGTTTCACCGCGTGGGTCCTGTGGACCCGCGTGAGGTACTCTTTCGCGTCGGTACTGCCGCACGTGGGACTATTTCACCCGCATAAGCCCATAAGGACTCGCGTGAGGTATTCCTCGCATCATGGGTAGCAAATCCACGGAGCAATTGGTATAACGATCTTGGGACTTTCTCGGATATACTCTTACCAAACAGATGGTATAACGATCTTGGGGTCAGACTCGGATATACTCTTACACTGGAGCGGATGGTATAACGATCTTGGGTCTTGCCTCGGATATACTCTTATAGTGCGGATGGTATAACGATCTTGGATCTACCTCAAATATACTCTTACAGGCGGATGGTATGGCGATCTTGGTGGCCCTCGACATACTCTTACATGAAGGAGGTGGTATGACGATCTTGGGGCTTGCCTCGGACATACTCTTACCCTATCTCAAATGTCATCATATCATAATAATAATAAGTTAAGAAAACTTATAACTTCTTTTAGTCTTGTTCACATACTCTCTCATTTTAGTTTACTTAAGGCACTTAACCATATCTTTAATAAAAGAACACTGAATTTAACCCAAGTACTACATACTTGACTCTTTCAAAAGTGACTCTTCTTTATACATAAAAGCCTTTGGGCAATTGATGCCTTTAAATCAATTTGCCTCTTCATATAATTATCTTACTTAGAGTAAATCCTTCTCATTAACCTTTTATGAAGCTAATAAACCAACTTCCCATAAAGTTGTTATATTAACTCTATACTTTAGTAAAAATCATACTTTTCCTTAACGAGGACTTATACGTTCTTAAAGCGAAAAGTCATTTTATACTCAAAACAAGTAAGAACACCAAATCTTGTCGCTCACCGTACTACATAGTTTCATCTATTCATGCTCAAGAGATAGGAAAGCTTCACATACCTCTTTGGTCAATCCACTTGCCAAGTCCAAACTACCGCAAGTAATATTTCAACCTATAATAGTCATGATACGTTTATTAACCTCTAATCTTAATGTAGAACAATCCAAGTTCAAAGTCACTAAATTCTAAGAAAAATCGTACAGCATTTCCTTTGTTTCAACACAATTTGACACCTTTATCAAGTCCGAAAATATCATCAAAACACCACATTTTAGGCTCAATCAATCCAACAATTCAAAGGGGATTTCACACCCAAAATTCTGCCTCATAAGTTTACAACAAATCACTTAACAATTCTAAGGTAGTTTTTAGGCTACAACAAGCTCATTTGTTCTTCTTAACCCATTCTTCATATCCAAACCACATTTACTTGCATGCAAAGACTCTAAGTGCATTATTTTACTACCACAAGATCTTGCTTCTAAGCATGCAACACTAGAACTAAGTTTAAAGGAAGAAATGTTACCTTAAAGTTTTAGCCAAAACTTATTCCAAATATTGCTAGCTTCCTTGCCAAGAACACTACCACAACAATGCCAACAAGCTAGCTACAAGCTTCCTTTTCTTGTTCTTAACTTTCAGATTTTTCTAAGGGTTTTTAGAGAGAAGGGGGAGCAATTTGAGAGAGAGAGAGAGAAGATGAAAGATAGAAAATGTCCAAGTCTTGGTCAATATATTGCATGCAACAGAAAATCAGATGGGGGGGGACACTTGTCACCCTCCCATGGTCTCTTTTAAAACAAAAATCAGATTTTCTAAGTTTTTCCGCCTCGCCGCGCTGCGCGCGCCGCGGCGCTGAAACCTCCGCAGCCCCTCTGAACTTTCGGCGCCGCGGCCCTGCCATCCCGGCGCCGCGGCGCTGCAACTTCAGCGACCCTTCAGAACTTTAGGCGCCGCGGCCCTGCATCCGGCGCCGCGGCCCTGTCGCCTTAGTCCGAAACGCATTTCTGCCCGACTGCGCGCTGAACTTGTAACTCTCATAACTTTCTACTCCGACGCCCTATCGACGAACGGTTGGTTGCGTTGGAATCAAGACTCAACGAACTACGTCCTAGGCCTTTAAAATACTTAGGAACTCTCAACGAATCGGGTCATAACCCGCCTCAAAGTTGACTACAACCCGCCCGGAATAATCCGTCAACCTATCCTTTGAAAATTTAAGTCCTACATGCTTTCGTACGCTCTCATACGTAGGGTCAGAACTACGGGGTCTAACATTCTCCCCCCCTTAGAAACATTCGTCCCGAATGTTCCTTCTAGGCGTACTCAAATCACAACATCAACATAGACCCTCTTAACCATTCTTTTGCAAATAAAGAAGCTCCATGAGCCACAACATACTGAAGCGTAAATGCTAAATCAAAGCTAACAAGCAGGAAAGTGGGTTACCTGGAGGTATAGGAAATAGGTGAGGGTACTTCTTCATCATGTCATCCTCTGCTTCCCACGTCATTTCCTCCCTATTCTCGTTCCGCCAAAGGACCTTGACGGAAGCCACGTCTTTCGTCCGAAGTCGTCTAACCTGACGATCGAGTATCGCTATGGGACTCTCCTCATATGATAACTCCTCTGTCACTTGGACATCCTGAACCGGGTGCACTCTAGATGGATCTCCAATACATTTCCGCAACATGGACACATGAAAAACTGGATGCACCGCCTCCAAATCGGACGGAAGATCTAACTCATAGGCAACCTTGCCTACCCTACGAACAATCTGATACGGCCCAATGTACCTTGGGCTAAGCTTCCCTTTCTTTCCAAATCTCATCACGCCCTTCATGGGCGATACCTTTAGGAAAACCCAATCATCTATCTCAAATTCCAAGTGTCGACGCCGATGATCTGCATACGACTTTTGCCGACTCTGAGCTGCCAACAACCGCTCCTGGATAAGCTTCACCTTATCCACTGTCTGCTGGACTAAGTCTGGCCCGACTAACTGGACTTCTCCCTCCTCGAACCAGCCTATCGGTGACCTGCACTTTCTCCCGTATAAGGCCTCATAAGGCGCCATCTGAATACTGGAATGGTAGCTATTGTTGTAAGCAAACTCCACAAGAGGCAAATGATCCTCCCAGCTACCCCTGAAATCAATAACACAAGCCCGCGGATATCCTCGAGTGTCTGGATAGTGCGCTCGACCTGTCCGTCCGTCTGAGGGTGAAACGCCGTACTGAGACTCACCTGTGTCCCTAATCCCTTCTGAAAGGACCTCCAGAAGTTAGCCGAGAACTGGGCTCCCCTATCTGATATAATCGACACCGACTCGTGCGCCTCACAATCTCTAATATATAATCGGGCATAGTCCTCACCAAAACGCTGCTCGACCGGAAGAAAATGGGCTGATTTCACACCGTCGACAATCACCCAAATGGAATCATGCTTCTCCGAGTGGTAGGTAGCCCTATAATAAAATCCATATTTATCACCTCCCACTTCCAAGTCGGAATATCAATGGCTCGCAATGACCACCGCTTCGTGCTCAATCTTAACTCACGACAATTCCGCACTGTGCCACGAACTCCGCAACGTCCCTCTTTAGGCCGCCCCACCAATACACGCATCTGAGGTCATGGTACATCTTAGTCGACCCCGGATGAATAGAATAACGAGCACTGTGTGCCTCACGAAATCTTCTCGACAAGTCCCGCTACATCGGAACACCCAATCGGCCCTCGAACCTTAGCACCCCATCAGGCGCTACCGCAAATAGACTCTTCTCCTTCTGGAGAGCTGCATCTCGATCGCACCAAAATCGGATCCTCATATCGCCGCCTCTTCACCTCGACGATGAAAGACTCGCAACCTCCATAACCCGAATACCGTCACTACCGTAATCAACCAAACGAACCCCAAGGCTTGCTACCGATGTAACTCTCGGACCATATCCTCTTCTGCGGTGAACATCGATGCACTACCCATCGACCGCGACTAAGGGCATCTGCAACCACATGGCCTTCCCCGGTGGTATAGAATATCAACATCGTAATCCTTAAGTAGCTCCAACCACCGTCTCTGCCGCAAGTTCAGCTCCCTCTGGCTGAAGATGTACTGGAGACTCTTGTGGTCTGTGTAAATGTCCACATGGACTCCATATAAATAATGTCTCCAGATCTTTAAGGCATGAATCATCGCCGCCACTCAAGTCATGTGTGGGATAGTTCTTCTCATGTTTCCTGCCGTCGGGATCATAAGCTATAACGCTTGCCGTCCGCATCAAGACGCACTCCAAGCCCGACACTGACGATCACAATAAACCACATATCCATCTAATCCTCTGGAAGAGTAAGAACTGGGCGGTTGTCAACTTCTCCTTTAGCAACCGAAAACTTTCTCACAAGTATCCGCCCACCGAACATAGCCGCTCGAGTCCTTAGTCAAAGGTCTTTGAAATAGAAGCAAACTTCCACAAACCTCCGATAATAACTCGCAAGGCCCAAAAGCCGCGCACTGCTTGGTGTAGTGGGTCTAGGCCAAGTCTTGATCGCTTCAATCTTTGTCAGACAACCCGAATACCATCGGCCCCGATAACATGCCCTAAGAAAGCCACTGACTTCAGCCAGAACTCGCACTTCGAGAACTTGGCATACAACTGCCGGTCTCGGAGGACTCCCAATACCGTCCTCAAATGATTCAGATGCTCCCGCTGCGGCGCGAATACACCAAGATATCATCAATAAACACTATAACGAACATATCCAAGAATGGCCTGAACACCCTATTCATCAAATCCATGAATACTGCTGGGGCGTTGGTCAACCCGAAAGACATCACCCTGAACTCATAGTGCCCATACCGGGTCCGGAATGCAGTCTTTGGGATATCTATCTCTCTAACTCGTACCTGATGATAACCAGACCGTAGGTCTATCTTGGAAAAACACTTTGCACCCTGCAACTGGTCAAACAAATCGTCAATCCTGGGGAGGGGATATCTGTTCTTGATAGTTACCTTGTTCAGCTGCCTGTAATCAATACACATACGCAGCGTCCCATCCTTCTTCTTTACAAACAACACTGGTGCTCCCCAAGGAGAAACACTTGGCCTAATAAAGCCTTTCTCCAGCAAATCTTTCAACTGGTCCTTCAACTCCTTCAGCTCGGCGGGTGCCATCCTGTATGGCGGAATAGATATCGGTCGAGTATCTGGCGCCAAGTCAATGCAAAACTCGATCTCCCTCTCAGGAGGGATACCCGGAAGCTCATCTGGGAATACGTCTGGAAACTCTCTAACGACCGGAACTGACTGAAGGTCTGGTACCTCGGCCTCAGTGTCGAATACCCGAACCATATGATAGATGTACCCTTTCCGCACCATCTTCCTAGCCTTGAGGTAAGAAATAAACTTACCCCTCGGCGATGCGGATTCCCTTCCACTCGATAACGCTCGGCCGGAAACCGAACCGAACTAATCTCTCTACACCACGTTGGCATAGCAAGATGCTAGCCAATCCATACCCATAATCACATCAAAGTCGTCATATCCAACTCTATCAAGTCGGCTGAAGTCGACGGCTATCTATAGTCACAGGCAAGCCTTATACACTCGCCACTACCATCGAATCACCTATCGGCGTAGCCACCTCAAAAGGTCTTATGGACTCTGCTCTATCCCTATTCTAACGGCAATATGAGGAGATATGTAGGACAAGGTAGAACTGGATCTATCAAAGCATATACATCACAAAGAAGAAACCAACAATGTACTGCGGCATCCGCGACGCCTCGGTCCCGCTGACCGACATAGCATAGATGCGGTTCGAGGACCGCTAGAATCGAACCCTACCACGACCTTCGCCGCGCTCGGCCGCCCATAAGTACCACGCCCGGGCGTCTAACCATCGAAGATGAAGATCCAAAGAATGCACCCCGTCGCTGAACCGTAATGCTCCCGCCGCTGGGGCGGACAATCTCTTCGATGGCCCTGCCGCCACAAGAGTAACATGATCTCGAACCCATACGCACTCGCCGGATGAGACCTACCGATCGAACGCACCGAGGTAGGTGGTCTCGATTAGCGCTGCCTCGCCTCGAAAACTCGACGCCCCGAGCCCCGACTGCCTCAATAACCTCGCTGGACGGACTCCCGCGAAACCGTGAAGGAGCACTCGAGCTGGCCGGAAGGTGGACCTAGTTCGCTGAGGCCGCCCGCCAAATCGCTTCAGAACCCGATGTCACGCCCTCTTGGCCGCCCAAATCTAGCCGATCCCGCTCTCTGTCCTCGATCCTCAATGCGTATGCTGCATCTCCGCAATATCCATCCTCGGCTGAAGTGCCACTCCTAAGCAGCAGATCATGTGACGGCCCAGCCCCATCACGTATCTATGAACCCCGCTCGCCATATCGCCTACAATGGTGTGTGCATATCGGCCAAGGAGTCAAACTCGTGTCAGACTCACGATAGTCCTCCCGTCTGTCTCAAGGTCAAGAACCTATCTACGCTGGCTCTCTCACCTCGGGAGGCAAGAAGTGGTCTAGAACGCCTCTGTGAACTCCTCCCAATCACCGGAAGAGCATCCTCACCCTCGACAATACCCATGACTCAAACCAGCCAACGCAATATCGCAGAACCGGTAGAAGCTAGTATAACGCATCTACCGATGCCCTAAGAACTGCATGGTCCGTCAGAATCGCTTGACAAACTCCTGCGGATCCTCATCGAATCTCGAACCATAGAACTCGGGTGGGTGACAACCCAGGAAATCCCGAATCCAGAAATCGTCGGCCGGTTGGCGCTTCGCTCTGTCGTGCCGCCGCCTTACTATGCTTTGGTCGATGCGAATCATGCTCTCGTAATCCTCGTACTTCACTGCTCTGGGATCGAGGCTCTGTACCGCGGTCTCGATGCCGCGTCCGCCGCCAACTCGCTGAGGCCGGGCGGCGACGTGGAACTTGCCGCCGAACATCATCTCGTAAGGATCGGGCTCGTGCCTCGTGACTCTCCGCGTCCCACTAGCGACTCTCACCGCTTTGCCCTTCTCGCCGCGGTTGCCGTGCGTTGTGGCATAACTGATACATAACGGAAAACATCAGGGGAGATTCAACCTATAACTCAGCTCTATTGCACGATCTTAGAGTGAAAGAATGGAAACCAATCCTAAATATCCTGCAGCCTCCTGATTATAGATGTGGTGCACGACACACCGATAATCAAGACTCTACTAGACACGGTCTGTGGACACTTTCCGAGGACTAACTGCTCTGATACCACTTTTGTCACGACGACTCGGCCGCGATCGTACTTACCGGGTACTTCGCCGTATATGTCGAGAATAGCAATGAACATAACACAACACATAACTTCATAAAAAGGGTAAACATAATCGCCACCGATAAGGTCGCTTTCCATAAACATACTTAAACAAAGTATTTATAATACAACCGTTCTTATAGCCCAAAATATATAGGTGGCCTGCACTTAAAGATAACAATCGTGGCGGACAGGGCCCCGCCATACCTGGATGTACAAAATACCTATAGCATCGTGGAATATCCATACCAATAAATAAGCTTCCGAGGAATGGAGCTTCGACAGGAATAGTGATCCTAAGAACGAGGATCCTCAATGCGCTTACCCTTACTCGCGTATTTAACGCAGCAGGAAGGGGTCGACACAATATGTACCAAGTATGTAAAGTGGAAAATATTTGTAATATGATATCATAAGTCTAAAAGCAAGCTGAGTCATGGAAGACAATAAAATACCTTTTATCGTGCCTTACTAACAATGAGAGTGACAAGTATATATACATATATAATCTGCATAAAATAGGAGGCTCATGATCAAAACAGGTACTCGCCTCGTAGTATCAAAAGAAACCATCCTACTCGGGATTGTTTCCTGCACGGGTCCTGTGGACCCGCGTGAGGTACTCTCGCGTGATCTACCGCCGGCACGGGACTATTTCACCCGCGTAAGCCCATAAGGACTCGCGTGAGGTATTCCTCGTGATCATGGGTAGCAAATCCACTAATGTGTGGTATAACGATCTTGGGACTTTCCGCCGGATATACTCTTACCCCAAACAGATGGTATAACGATCTGGGTCAGACTCGATATACTCTACACCTGAGCGGATGGTATAACGATCTTGGGGCTTGCCCTCGATATACTCTTATCTTGGTGCAGATGGTATAACGATCTTGGATCTACCCCTCAGATATACTCTTACACTGAAGCAGATGGTATGACGATCTTGGGGCTGGCCCCTCAGACATACTCTTACACTGAAGGAGGTGGTATGACGATCTTGGGGCTTGCCCCTCAGACATACTCTTACCCTATCTCAAACTGTCATCATATCATAATAATAATAAGTTAAGAAAACTTATAACTTCTTTTTAGTCTTGTTCACATACTCTCTCATTTTAGTTTACTTAAGGCACTTAACCATATCTTTAATAAAAGAACACCGGGAATTTAACTCAAGTACTACATACTTCAACTCTTTCAAAAGTGACTCTTCTTTATACATAAAAGCCTTTGGGCAATTGATGCCTTTAAATCAATTTGCCTCTTCATATAATTATCTTACTTAGAGTAAATCCCTTCTCATTAACCTTTTATGAAGCTAATAAACCAACTTCCCATAAAGTTGTTATATTAACTCTATACTTTAGTAAAAATCATACTTTTCCCTTAACCAAGGGACTTATACGTTCTTAAAACGAAAAGTCATTTTATACTCAAAACAAGTAAGAACACCAAATCTCAGACGTCTCACCGTACTACATAGTTTCATCTATTCATGCTCAAGAGATAGGAAAGCTTCACATACCTCTTTGGTCAATCCACTTGCCAAGTCCAAACTACCGCAAGTAATATTTCAACCTATAATAGTCATGATACGTTTATTAACCTCTAATCTTAATGTAGAACAATCCAAGTTCAAAGTCACTAAATTCTAAGAAAAATCGGGCAGCATTTCCTTTGTTTCTACTCACTTTGCCACCTTTCTCAAGGCCGAAATTATCATCAAAACACCACATTTTAGGCTCAATCAATCCAACAATTCAAAGGGGATTTCACACCCAAAATTCTGCCTCATAAGTTTACAACAAATCACTTAACAATTCTAAGGTAGTTTTTAGGCTACAACAAGCTCATTTGTTCTTCTTAACCCATTCTTCATATCCAAACCACATTTACTTGCATGCAAAGACTCTAAGTGCATTATTTTACTACCACAAGATCTTGCTTCTAAGCATGCAACACTAGAACTAAGTTTAAAGGAAGAAATGTTACCTTAAAGTTTTAGCCAAAACTTATTCCAAATATTGCTAGCTTCCTTGCCAAGAACACTACCACAACAATGCCAACAAGCTAGCTACAAGCTTCCTTTTCTTGTTCTTAACTTTCAGATTTTTCTAAGGGTTTTTAGAGAGAAGGGGGAGCAATTTGAGAGAGAGAGAGAAGATGAAAGATAGAAAATGTCCAAGTCTTGGTCAATATATTGCATGCAACAGAAAATCAGATGGGGGGGGACACTTGTCACCCTCCCATGGTCTCTTTTAAAACAAAAATCAGATTTTCTAAGTTTTTCCGCCCAAATTTCCCGCCTCGGCCCCGCCGCTGGCCACGCCAAGGGCGCAAACCTCCGCACTCTCGAACTTTCGCCGCGCCTGCTGTCCCGGCGCCGCGGCGCTGCAACTTCAGCGACCCCTCAGTACTTTAGGCGCCGCGGCCCTGTCGCCTTAGTCCGAAACGCATTTCTGTCCGACTGCGCACTGAACTTGTAACTCTCATAACTTTCTACTCCGACGTCCTATCGACGAACGGTTGGTTGCGTTGGAATCCAGACTCAACGAACTACGTCCTAGGCCTTTAAAATACTTAGGAACTCTCAACGAATCGGGTCATAACCCGCCTCAAAGTTGACTACAACCTGCCCGGAATAATCCGTCAACCTATCCTTTGAAAATTTAAGTCCTACATGCTTTCGTACGCTCTCATACGTAGGGTCAGAACTACGGGGTCTAACATACATACTATTTGTCTACTACAAAAGAAAATGGAATCAACTAAGAAGCCCTTCAGGAGCCACGTATGATCAAGTAGTTCACCCTGAATGACTGAAAAATGTCACCCTCGCGGATCAGCCACGGGGCGTAGAACTGGAACCTAGATCATGCTCTGCACTCAACAAAAGTGCAGCAAGAGTAGTATCAGTACAACACTAGTACTGGTAAGCATCATAGGCCGACAGTGATTAGATAACGCATGAAGAAGTTGAAACTAACAAGTAGCACATAAAACAAACAGGCATGGTCACGTATCATGAATAGGTAAAGTGTAAAGAAATCGAGAATCAACCAAGACAGATATAATTTCACCAAATGATCAGTCAATTATAAGAGTGGATGAATGCAATGAAATGCAGTAGTCACCTCTCTCTCTCACTCCACTCTCGTACACACATGCTAAGGCGGTGCCTTCGAGCCATGACCCATGGGGGACCCGCGAAGTCCATGTACCACTCGTGCTCTCCGGATAGAACTTCGGAGGCCAATCACGCTCTTCGGCAGAAACCTCGGAGGCCAATCACTCACGCTCTCCGGCAGAAACCTCGGAGGCCAATCACTCACGCTCTCCGACAGAAACCTCGAAGGCCAATCACGCACACTCTCCGGCAGAAACCTCGGAGGCCAATCACTCACGGTCTCCGGCAGAAACCTCGGAGGCCAATCACTTCCGCTCTCCGTAAGAAACCTCGGAGGCGAATCACTCCCGCTCTCCGGCAGAAACCTCAGAGGCTATCAATATCATCACAACAATAATATAGAAAAAATATGACAGACATGATATCCGTCTCAACACATATCACAAATAGATAATCGACAAGTACAAGTCATATCAAGAAATAAACACAGAAAATAACACATATGGCGATAAGCCCACATAACAACTGACGAAACCAACGTAATTGTAACTTATCTCCACTTCATGCCCGAAGGCCTATCATGCTATCCCTGTCACTTCCTACAACTACATACGATTCTCTAATCAGAGTCTAACTAAAGTAAACCATAACCTACCTCAATACCGAGCGGGTGCCACGAACAATCAAATCAATGTCTTTCCCTTGCGTAGAGCATATGAACGCTTAGAATCTAGAAAATATGTGAACTACGTTATAATACGAATCTAAGGACACCCACCTTGCTATATTTATATTAACAATATTTTTACCATTTTAATTATATGACTAAACCCCTACACATATAAAAATATTAGCATAACTTCAGAAATTTCAAATAACATTCCTTTCTTTCAACTTTTCCAGAATATTTTTTTGGTAAAACAAGGCAGAACTTTGAATAGTCATATTTTTCAAACACAGGTCGGATTTATCCCCGTAAGATCTCAAACTGACGGGAACAAAGATATCTACAACTTTCATTCAGCCCATATTTTTATATTTCGTACGAATTTGTACAGTTTTCACGTTTTATATGTTGTGTCACCTGGATTTTGGTAAAACGAGGCATAAACTTCAAATAGTCATAACATTCTAACCATAAGTCGGATTTATCTTAGTAAGATATAAAACTTACGTGAACAGAATAATCTACAACTCTCATTCAGACCATACTTTTATATTCCTTACGGATTTGTACAATTTTCGCGTTTAATATACTACTGTAATCATTATGTCATGATAAATCCCTCAAGTTTCTCTATTCAAGTGGATTGTGAAATTTCCGTGTAATAAATTCTTTGAAATTTGATTTCATTCTACAACACACTATTATAAGAATCATGAATAGATTAACTCAACCATAAACATAGAATCTAACCTGAACTTAATTGAGCGCTTCCTCCTTGTCTTCTAGTTACTAGGGTTTTCTCTTTCTTTTCTTTATTTTCTTTCCTTCTTTTCTTTCTTTTCCTTCTCTCCTGGCTCACGTTTTTTTTCTCCTCTCTTTATGTTGCTGCTAGGTTTTTTTCTCTTTGTTTTCCTTTCCTTTGCTGCTTCCTACATCCCTCTCCCCCTTTTCTTTTGTTTTTTTTTACGTGATGCCCTACCAAGGGTAGTGGGCTTGGCCCACTTACTTACTTAATTAATTTTATGCACAATATCATCAATTAAAATCATATAATTAAAATCCCTATAGTCTCATACCCTTTTCGTAGTTTTAAAGTGCTAAACGATCAAACGGGTCGTTACATTAGATATCAATCAAACAATCGCTCGTCCTCGAGCGACAAGGGTATGGGTGGAGGAAATGAGGTACCTGAACTGTCGAACAACTGAGGATATCTACTCCGCATATCCGCCTAGTCTTCCTTTTACTCTCAATAGTCTGATTCTCCCAGATTTGATACTCCACTTGAAATACCTGAATTTTTATTCTAACTATAACTCTGAACGCAATTGATTGATTCCATAATTTTTATTGAAGTCGCCATAATCCATACCTAACTCTTGTAATCTCGTTTCTTCAAATTTAAATCTTTTTTCTTTTATGAAGATGTACCTTAATACTTCCAATTCGAATCCAAACATGCCCTCATCTTAATTCTTCAATTTTTCATATTCCATTCCCAATCACTTCTACCATTAACAATTAGAAATTTCCCAAATCCACGCGAGGGGTGCATCAAAATATCATTATCCTTGTAGAATAGTTAAACCCTCACAACCTTAAGCATCTAGAAGTTTTCCTTACACCACTCTAACCTTTAAAATAAATACCCTTCCAAGTCTATCGTATGACAAATACAATCCTTCACGAGTCCTTTGTTCATGCTAATGTTCACTCCCTACCACATTAGAAATTTGTACAAAATCTTGCTCCACACTTTCATCCACTTGTACAATTGTGATTTCTTTATCTGCTGTTTGATCTTGTCTGAGTTTCTCTGCATCTAATTCCTTATTTGCTTCCACCCTATCTCCTAATCTAGTAGATTTCTCAAGGCCATCATTTGTCTCATTTAAAGTTCCTCTCCCCTCCTTTAATTCTCTTATCTCTTAGTTCTGGATTTAGTACCCTATATTCCATATCTCCATGACCCTGCAATTTGCACGAAAAACAATACCTTGGCAAATAATCATATCGCATGTGAACTGTTTCACTCCTCATCCTCTCCTTCACATTTTCAATATCCATATGCACTGTTTCTGGTAAATCCCCTACTAAGTCTACCAAGACTTTCACCCTTGCACAACTAGGACATGTTTTATATATTGTTGCTAAATCCAAATGTAATGGTTTACCTAATGCAGTTGCAAGAAAAAATAACATTTTTTTTACATAGTATGTAGGCAAAATATTAGGGAAAGATATCTATGCCATGGCTTTAGTAGTCTCTTCCTCTACTTTGAATTTAGCTCCATATATTAGAGGCCTCATGTGGTAATAGTTTCCATCTTTGGAATGTATCAAATATGATCCTTTGGAAGTAAGGTTTATGAAATCTTCCCTCAGGCTCAGCCGAATTAAAACATGTCGATTTCTAAAAAAACCAATCGTACACTTCCCTTTCATTCCATACTGTGATGATATGATTTTTTCTAAGTTCGTCTAATTCTAGCCATCCATAGGAGAAATTTCCTACAACTGCGCATTGTAGGTTTTGTATAATATTCACGCGCTCTACTTCATCCTCTGTCCATTAGATTCTTGCTTCCCATTAATATATGTGACTGACTTTATTTCTATAGGATCAATTTATTGTACATTCTCATTTGCACCAGTAGATTTCAATTTCTCCACATCATCAGTGGGTCTCTCAATGACAAGCTACTCTTACAACCCCTTTCAATTCCCTCAAATACTAGAATTTCCTCCCTATGTCTCCCTAATATTCTATTCAAGCACTTACAAACTTTTTCACACCTTTCGACAAAAACTACAACACCATGAACCCACGCCTACTAGAAACATTTTCCCATTGTCCATATCCTACCAACTTGGAACGAGCAGGAACAAGTAGTAGCACACTTGGAACACAAGGATATTGTTCCAAACCTAGTGGAGGAGGGTCTAACGAATAGCCTAATCAATCTAGCATCGCTGCAACTCAAATTCACATAGCAATTGACAACACCAGAGTTCTACCATCTGTGAGAGAACATAGAAATGAGTTTAAAATACCAATCTGAACAACCTCGCATGAAAAGAATGAGCCACATACCAATCGGATTGAACTAGCACGAAAGGATGAATCAGATACCAATCGGATTGAACTAGCACGACAAGAATGAACCAGATACCAATCGGATTGAACTAGCACGAAAAGAGAAAAGAAATGAAGTGTTTCCTAAATGTCATATAACCTCTCGAGGATGGGTACAGACGTCTACGTACCAATCCGCAAGACTCTACCAGACATTGCTCTTGTACTCATTAGACCGATTAACCACGACCCAAATCACAAGTCGTGATGGCACCTACCCTATTCCCCCGAGTAGGCAAACCACATTCTCGATTTCAAGTTAATCAGCGGAAAATAAAATAACAAAAAGAATTTATTAAGTCTTAAATACGAAATTCCCCAAAATCTGGTCAAATGAGTACAAGAGCACTAAATATGGTCTGGAATAAAAGTCCGAAAAATAAATGCCCGAAGGCTACATACTATTTGTCTACTACAAAAGAAAATGGAATCAACTAAGAAGCCCTTCAGGGGCCACGGATGATCAAGTAGCTCACCCTGAATAACTGAAAAATGTCACCCTCGCGGATCAGCCACGGGACGTAGAACTGAAACCTGGATCATGCTCTGCACTCAACAAAAGTGCAGCAAGAGTAGTATAAGTACAACACTAGTACTGGTAAGCATCATATGCCGACAGTGATTAGATAACGCATGAAGAAGTTGAAACTAACAAGTAGCACATAGAACAAACAGGCATGGTCACGTATCATGAACAGGTAAAGTGTAAATAAATCGAGAATCAACCAAGACAGATATAATTTCACCAAATGATGAGTCAATTATAAGAGTGGATGAATGCAATACAATGCAGTAGTCACCTCTCTCTCTCACTCCACTCTCGTACACACATGCTAAGGCGGTGCCTTCGAGCCATGACCCATGGGGGACCCGCGAAGTCCATGTACCACTCGTGCTCTCCGGATAGAACCTCGGAGGTCAATCACGCTCTCCGGCAGAAACCTCGGAGGCCAATCACTCACGCTCTCCGACAGAAACCTCGGAGGTCAATCACTCAGGCTCTCCGACAGAAACCTCGGAGGCCAATCACTCCCGCTCTCCGGCAGAAACCTCGGAGGCCAATCACTCCCGCTCTCCGGAAGAAACTTCGGAGGCTATCAATATCATCACAACAATAATATAGAAAAAATATGACAGACATGATATCCGTCTCAATACATATCACAAATAGATAATCGACAAGTACAAGTCATATCAAGTGATAATCACAGAAAATAACACATATGGCGATAAGCCCACATAACAACTGACGAAACCAACGTAATTGTAATTTATCTCCACTTCATGCCCGAAGGCCTATCATGCTATCCCTGTCACTTTCTACAACTACATATGATTCTCTAATCAAAGTCTAACTAAAGTAAACCATAACCTACCTCAATGCCGAGCGGGTGCCACTAACAATCAAACCAATGTCTTTCCCTTGCGTAGAGCCTCTGAACGCTTAGAATCTAGAAAATATGTGAACTACGTTATAATACGAATCTAAGGACACCCACCATGCTATATTTATATTAACAATATTTTTACCATTTTAATTGTATGACTAAACCCCTACACATATAAAAATATTAGCATAACTTCAGAAATTTCAAATAACATTCCTTTCTTTCAACTTTTCCAGAATATTTTTTTGGTAAAATAAGGCAGAACTTAGAACAGTCATATTTTTTAAACCACAGGTCAGATTTATCTCCATAAGATCTCAAACTGACGGAAACAAAGAGACCTACAACTTTCATTCATCCCATATTTTTATATTCCTTACGGATTTGTACAGTTTTCACGTTTTATATGATGTGTTGCCTGGATTTCGGTAAAACAAGGCAGAAACTTCAAATAGTCATAACTTTCAAACCATAAGTCGGATTTATCTTCGTAAGATATAAAACTGATGTGAACAGAATAATCTACAACTCTCATTCATAGCATACTTTTATATTCCTTACGGTTTTGTACAATTTCCGCATTTAATATACTACTGTAATCATTATGCCATGATAAATCTCTCAAGTTTCTCTATTCAAGTGGATTGTGGAATTTTCGTGTCTTTGAAATTTGATTTCATTCTACATCACACTATTATAAGAATCATGAATAGATTAACTCAACCATAAACATAGAATCTAACCTGAACTTAATTGAACGTTTCCTCCTTGTCTTCTAGTTACTTGGGTTTTCTCTTTCTCTTCTTTATTTTCTTTCTTTTCCTTCTCGCTGGCTCACGTTTTTTTTTCTCCTCTCTTTATGTTGCTGCTAGGTTTTTTTCTCTTTGTTTTTCTTTCCTTTGCTGCTTCCTACGTCTCTCTCCCCCTTTTCCTTTTTTTTTTGCGTGATGCCCTACCAAGGGTAGTGGGCTTGGCCCACTTACTCACTTAATTAATTTCATGCACAATTTCATCAATTAAAATCATATAATTAAAAGCCCTATAGTCTCATACCATTTTCGTAGTTTTAAAGTGCTAAATGACCAAACGGGTCGTTTCAATTTTGATCCCACAAGAATTTTCAGATTTGACAACAAACTAAGACACGTTTTATATGCACTTTATGAGTTTGACCACTGGACCAATGTAATATTTTCCATCGTGTCCTTGTTCTAATCATATAATACATACAAAATAATTTTGCGTGTCAAAAATAATAATACTTTTATGGTATTCTCAAATCTATTTTGAAGCACTCGATACTCCTATAGAATAGGAATGATATCTTTTCACGGGATTTGCCCATTTTTCACAGTTGTCAAATATTTATAAAGGCTTTGTCTTATTTTGATACTTCTTTTTATGATATATATATATATATATATATATATATATATATATATATATATATATATATATATATATATATAGAGAGAGAGAGAGAGAGAACGGTATTACTTTGGTAACATATTTTTATTTAAGGAGCATGCTTGTGTGACCAAAAGTTATGCACCATACAACAACAATAATCTGTTAGTGATATAACATAGGTAAATGTCACCCGAAATGTTAGACAACATTTCAGCCAACATTCACCAAAAATGCTTTTTTAGATATTACAAAGACCAAGAGATTTTTTCAAACTAGAAAATCTCTCATGGTCCAAAACTTTTGTAAAAGTATCAGCTAGTTGATGAAGAGTGTCAACATGTTCAATTTGAACTAGATGTTTTTCAACTAAATCTCTTAAAAAGTGATGTCTAATATCAATATGTTTTGTACGTGAGTGCTGAACTGAATTTTTGGAAATATTTATAGCACTCAAATTATCACAGTACAAAATCAAATATTGCTAGTAAATACATAGTCATCTAACATGTGTCGTAGCATATTAATTGAGAGCAACAACTTCCAACTGCTATATATTCAGATTCAGTAGTTGAAAGTGAGACACAATTTTGTTTACGACTATACCATGAAAAAAGGTTATTGCCAAGATAAAAACATCCTCCACTTGTACTTTTTATATCATCCATATCTCCAGCCCAATCTGAGTCACTAAATCCTATTAAGTTAGGATTAGTGTCTTGGGAATACCAGATTCTCAACTCACATGTGCCAGCAACATATTGAATAATACGCTTCACGACATTTAAGTGGGACATTCTGGGACTCGCTTGAGAATGTACACAAACACTAAACATAATATATGGATGACTAGCAGTAAAATAAAGAAGTCTACCTATCATATATTGATAAAATGTTGGGTCGATATTTTCACCAACATTATCCTTACATACCTTGTGTGATGAACCCATTGGCGTTTTACCTGTTTAGCGTACTCCAAACCAAATCTTTTAGCAAGATTCTTGGCATAGTTACTGTGTGAGATGAAAATTCCTTCTTCACTTTGCTTTATCTGCAAGCCTAAGAAAAAAGTTAATTCCCCAATCATGCTCATTTCAAATGTCGATGACATAGCTTCAACAAATGAATTTAGGTATGACTGTGAAGCCGATCCAAAGACTATGTCATCCATGTAGATTTGAGAAATTATAATATCTACACTGTGTCATTTAATAAACAAAGTACGATCAGATTCACCACGACTAAAACCAACTTTAAGAAGAAAGTTAGTTAAACGACCATAACATGCACAAGGGGCTTGTTTCAACCCATACAAAGCCTTTTAAGCTTTTACACATAGTGTGGATGGTAAGGATCTTCAAATCATTTTGGTTGTTCAACATATACCTCCTTGTCTAGATAACCATTTAAGAATGAAACTTTTACATCAATTTGGTGTAAAGGAATTTTCAGACAACAAGCAATAGCAAGTAAAAGTCTAATCGACTCGATTCTAGCTACAGGTGCAAAGGTTTCATTAAAATCAATTCCTTCAACCTGAGTATAACCTTGTGCAACTAGACATGCTTTATTTCTAACAGTTGTTCCTGATTCGTCTGATTTATTTTTAAAAATCCACATAGTTCTAATTATATTTGTATTATTTGGACGTGGAACTAAGTTCCAGACTTCATTTCGAGAAAATTGTTCAAGCTCTTCTTGCATTGCTTGTATCCAGAAATTATCTTTAAGTGCTTCTACAACATTCTTTGATTCTAATATAGATATAAAATAAGAAAGACTAACCTCTTGGTATATGGTTGACATACACACATACCTTACCATTTCTCTATAGTTGAGTGGTTCTTTACCTCTTGTTCTAATTCCTTCAAGAACCCCCCCTATCACTTGGTCTGTTGGATGATTCTTCATAATCTTTGATGAGGGTCCCTACGAACTTGGTCTAACAATTCAGCTTTTGACTTTCCATATGTGGCCTATGTGGTCTCTATTGTTGTTTCAGATATTGCTTCAAGTGTGACAACATTCAATTCTTCTCCACTCTGTGGTATTTCCACTATATATATATATATAATGTTATTTTCAATAGTTTTTCCTGAATGTTGTTCGTCATGTTGGACAACATTATGAGAGACACGGGTTTGCTTACCTTTCAAACAATCTTCACAAACAGTTTTACCTATATGGCTAAGTTTGGGTATGTCTATAACCTTTTCATATGAGACTAATTTTTCTAAATTGCGGTAGTTGACATGCCCCAACTTTTAATGTCACCGTGTTGTGTCATCGACCTTAGCATTATTGCATGTTTCTTGTCTTACAAAAAGATAGCAATTGTCACATGTTCTTGTACCTGTCATGACATATATATTTTCTTCATTCGTAACTTTACAGGCATTCTTATTAAATTTTACCTCAAGATCGTCATCACACATTTGACTAATACTAATCAAATTAGCCATTAAACTCTCAACGTGTAAGACATTTCGTAAGGCTAGAAATGCAGGAACATCCAAGATCCCTTTTTCAATTATTTTGTTTTACTACCACCTCCATAAGTCACGTTTCCTCCATTGAATGACTCATAGTTCTTTAGAAAATCTTTTGTACCTGTCATGTGACGAGAACATCTACTATCAAAGTACACGGAACCTGAAATGTTAGTTCTTAATGCAGTTATAGCAACATTACACGTTACATTCTTTTTAGGAACTCAAACTCTCTTAAAATATTTTTTACCTTTTGGCTCAAAAATGTTGCTTCTATTATTATCCGGAATGTTGAACAATATTTTAGGTAACATTTTGCTCACAAAATTTTGAAGTTTGAAACAGTATGGTTTTAAGTGTCCAGGGAGTTACAGTGATGACACACACACTTTATATTCTTTGACATATATGAGAACCTATTATTCATCCATTTTTTTACAAAGCACATTTTCTCATTTTTATCAAAGAGATTAGAGCATATGATTTTAAGAAAGTTTTTGTACCCAATTCATGCATGTAAAGATTTATTAAAGTTGAGTATCTCATTCAATTTTGAAGTCATGTGTTGAGCTTATGAAAGGTTGCTTCGGCCAAATTCAATTTTGCACGGATCTTACTAAATTCAATATCTTTTTTGGTAAGTGCAACCTCAAGTCGGGTTACCGTGCCTTTTAATACTAAATTCTCATTAGTTAAAGATTTTACCTTTTTGTCAACTTACTTGGATTCTATGATTAAGGCTTTACAAATACTTTATAATTCATTAATCATATCATCTTTGCATTCAACTTGATACATACAATCAGCCTCACTAACAAAAATAAAATGTAACACCCCATAATTTCGGACGATAGTTTCAACAGCTAGACGTATGCAAGTAGATTTGAGGCCGAGGAAATTGATTATATTGAGGTATTCTCATCAAGAGCTTAGTATATAAAAGGATGCGGTCCCGGAATAATTTAAGAATTTAAAAAATATGTGATAACGATGACTAGTAATAATATTTGGTGTGTGCCAAAAGAGATTACGGACTGGTATCATATTGCATGATCATGATAAGGAATATATGAGGTGTACCAAAAATAATTACTATTTAAGTAAATTGAGATGGAGAAATTAATTGTGTATAATTTGGTGTGTGTTGAATTAATGGAAGACATGGAAAATTATTTGTGGTTATTGAGTAAGTGTGATTAGGTGGATAACGATTATATGTACTAAATGACACATGACCCATGGAGATAATGAATTTAGGTGACTATTTTTTTGGGTGTATTTAGGTGGTGACACATGGTAAAATGATGTCTCTAGGGATATGAGGCAGTAACGTTTTTGTTGGATAGAAATCACATATTTGTATATCTCTTATCATCATAATTGAAGATCTCATTCAAGTAATGAATATTTTGTAAGGAAAAGGCAGGGCAAACAACAAGTAGTATGTATTGCAGTGGAATATTTTCACTGTTTGAGGAAATTAGCGTGAATATATGCTTAGAAACAAGGTGATCACCTTTTAAAGGAGAAAAGTGTAATTTTTTCAAGAACAACATACGAGTTTTGTTCTTGGCTTCAATCTCATTGTTCCATTTATCGTTAGTTGTAATCTGGGTTTTCTTCAAGGTGAAGTAAGGTGGAAGAAGAGGGTTTTAAAAAAAATAATATTGGGGTGCATTACGGGTTGCTTTAGTTGTATTGTAGACACAAAATGACTATGGTATGTTAAGGCAAATTCTTCTTTCGGCATGTTCTAAGTACGGAACGTAAACGTAATATTATTCCATAAATGATACTACTCTTAGTAGTTAAGAATATTCATGTTATTCATTCCTATTTTTAAAGCATGTCTAAAAATATTCCTAAATCCTTATTGAGGTATATAGAAAATATGTTAATGTTTATAATGTTAATCGGAGGTGAAGCGACATTACGTCACTCCGATAAACTCAAAGTGTCTCAGCATCATTCATGCATTATATTCATATATATATACATTGACCTCAAATGCATGGGGATGAAAAACGGGATACGACACCACCTGCAACAGGTACATATATACACAATAATGATTATCCCCACAGAGGCCGATATGATATGATGGCCACAGAGGCTAAAGGGATACGACGTTATACACACACACACACACACACACACACACACACACACATATATATATATATGCATGACACTTAGGCATATTATCTCCCTCCAAGGCATTCTACACAAACATGATACTTATGCATATTATGGCCTTCAGAGACATTCTCTACTGGTTGGTTGTTTCTTGTCTCATGTTACTTTTAGGTTTCTATTGTGCTATTCTTCAACGTCTGACATACTCGGTACATCAGTCGTATTGACGTCCCTTTTGTTGGGGGATGCTGTATTTCATGCCCGCATGATCAGGTAGATAGGGTGACGGTCTGCACTAATAGGTTGCTGGTTCATCGGATATTTGAGCACTATATTTGTTCCAGAGTTACAGTCTAGTCTTGGTAGGATATTTTTTATTTACATAGGGGTATAGCGGGGTCCTGTCCCGACCTTATGATGTCACGTACTCTTTAGAGGCTTGTAGACAATTGTCATGTGTATAGATTTTGTGTATTGCCTTGTCGGCCTTAGTATGTATATATGTGTAGGTTGGGTCCTTCCGTTTGCAAGAGTTTACGCAGTACCTTTTCAGCTTATTATCCCCATATGTCAGCGGGTTACCTCGTGACGGCCTTCGTGGTCATGCTTAATTACGGTTAGCTGGTAAATATATGAAGAGTGGTGCCCGGCAGGTAAGTTCCGGGTGCCCGTCATGGCCCTCCGGTTTGGATCGTGACAAACTTGGTATCAGAGCAAGTTTGTCTTAGGGAGTCTAAAAGGCGTGCCTAGTACAGTCTTTTTTATGGTATATTGTACACCACACTTATAAACAGGAGGCTACAGGGCATTTAGGATGATGGTTACATTCCTTCTTGATCTAGATTCGTGCTATAGAGCTGAGTTGTAATAATTCTCTCTGTGAACCTTATCGTGTTTATTATTACAGCAACATCATCTTCTAATAGGGTTGCGATTAGCAGGAAAATGAGGTTGGATTGAGTGTAAATACAAGTAGTATGCTCTCTATTGAATCAGATACATCAAAGGATATAAGTAAGTTATTTTCCCAAGTATCGACAAATCTAGTAGTACCATGGGAGTTGCGGGAAGCTCCCGTACCATCAGTCATACCAACGGCTCTGTCTAATAAAAATGTAAGGAGAGTGATACATGTATTGAATTAATTGATTGTCTCCCAGACACGACTTCATCCTAGAACATCCGATAGATATAGGCCCATTGAGGGGTCAGGGAGCTCATAACCCATAGAATTTATTAGTCAGGGATCGCTAATATTTAAAGGGTTCAAAGATGCCAATATCTCAGGGTCAAAGTCGTAAAGGTCGAGTGAGACCGCCTCGACCATCTTATAGTCAGTATGGTCGAGTGTATGCCAGATTATGACGCAAAGGTACATGGGTTTGTTTTATGTGGAAGTCATGGCCACGATATTCCGAGGTATCCCAAGTTGATGCACAAAGGTAAGGATAATAAAGGCGAGGGAGCTTCAAGCTTCGATGATGCTTGAGGTGAGCTATGGGATGCCAATATGTTATTATTTTTGTTGTCAATCTACGTACCTCTTATTGACTTAGTACTGACCTATTTTATGTTTAAGAGTACTGACTTCATTTCCGGAAATGGTTTTACGATACTTCTTGCAAGATCAGACATTCTGATAAAAGTAAGTTATGAAGGTAAAGGTAAAGGCACAAAGAGGCTTCTAACCCAAATGGTAGTTAGGATCACCTATATACATTAGGATATTAAAGGATATGGATTCCCACACCTAATATGGTGATAGAATGTGTAATATGTTCCTCCTTTCGAAGGACCATGTTAGAAAGATTCCAAACCTACGATATCATGTTACCCCGATGATAGTATGAAAGCCCAAAAGTTATGGGAAGAGGATAAGATGATTATGAGTGGTACAAATGAAAAGCAGAAGACGTCATGAGAAGGTTTAGTAGGTTATGAAAATCCACACGTTTTACATTGACTCTTGCTGATTAGAATGAGGAATATGTTATGTATGTGCAACCTAAATTGTTATCTCTTACCTAGAATAGATTGGGAGTTATCCCAGGATATCATTAACGAGAATGGATTGCCATAGTCGAATCATGTGAAGAGTGACCATCAGTAAATTTAAGAAGATCACGTAAAGTGACGTATCCAGAATAGTGAGCCCAAACCATATATAAGGATCAAGTTATCCACACTAGTGAAAGGGGACATAAGTCTCGCGTCCGTGCGTAAAGGGTCATACCACATATTATTGAGAATTGCATGTATCAATGTTAGTAAGCTAAGGCATGCTACAAGTATTGGACTGGTAAAGTCTTCGTCTTCATTGTGCAACATGTTACCATTTTAAATAACCTCTGGACAACAATAGCTTGTTAGGGGCAATTGAAGTCGAAAACTATGGAACAATCGAAGAATGATTGTAAGAAATTTGAAGACAGTTAATAAGTATGAATGGAATGGTATGATAAAGTACAACAACAACATACCCAGTGAAATTCCACACTGTGGGGTTTGGGGAGGGTAGAGTGTACACAGACCTTACATCCACCTTAGTAGGTAGAACGACTGTTTTCGGGAGACTCTCGGCTCAAGATAAAGCATAATCACAAGCAAGACAATCAAAATAAAGCATGAGTAAAGAAAGAGAAACAGTTAGACTCATATAAGAAATTAAAGTAGTATAAAGTGTACTAGAACAAAAGGGAGCAGTAGCTAACCCAACTAAATAAAATAAACAAAATACACTAAAGAACACATAGCAGCAGAAATCAAACTACAGTGGATTATAAAAGCAATAATGGTCTGATCAAGTAGCAGGACAAAAATGTTTTTCCGTTTAATGACAAGTAGAATAGAGGATTACGACAAGAAGGATAAAGGTGAACAAGATTATAGTTATGCAGGTTTCACAAATGTATGATTACTCCAGAAAACCATAAGGACCAACAGTAGATGAGGGATAGTAAGAACTTTTTGACCAAAGGTGATGAACCTATGATGTTCAGGAAGAGAGTATGAGAAATACTTTGAGATAAGAAATTCCCCCAAGGCAACTTGAAAAGGAAATGTAAAGGTAAGATGAATAAGCACTCGGTTGATAGGAAATTCAATAATGATAAGACAAGAAAGCTTGACAAGTCATTGGATTATGTAACACTGTGAATTGGATCTAAACATATGAAGCATCGGTTCCACAACATACGCAGTCATACCTCTCAAAAATTATGTAAACGGAAGTAGCAGCTATTAAATTTTGAGATTAACACCTAAACATGTGAAAATGGGTCAATGATGTCTATGGATATAAGGTAGACCTTAAATATATATGTCATGAGATAATGACATATTAACGAAGATAAAATGTCAGGAAAATACAGATGTCTATGAGCATTTTTGAACTGACCAAAGGTTCTATGAGATGGATAAAGTAATGGGTTTACAGCTTAACGAGATCAAGAAAACCTTTTTTCCAAAGCGTCATTTATAGAAAGTCTTAGCCATGAGGCAAGTGAAAGAATTCAAATCTAAGTATAATGACCATGTTTGGATATAGTAGGTCAACGTTAGGTAATGCAAATTCTTCAGAATCTTCCACGTACTGAATGAGGGAATAAGTTAACAACTCGTCATTTAAGGGTAGTAACGCCAAGGATTATAATCAGGGGAAATGTTTGGGATTACGTATGTATGCCAGAATGTTTTAGAATTAAGACGAGTACAACAAGTAAGAAAATGAGTGAATAAGTTTCAAGAAGTAAGTAAGGAAGTTGTTTATAATTACGAGTAGTGATAAAGTATAGATTCCTTTCGGAGCATGAATGAGAGTTAACTGCGATGATACGCGCACTTCAAATTTGATGACATCGTCCATAAAAGTGTTTATGATTGATGTACTACAAATATAATAGTTTCAGCACACCAGTTAGTAAACAAAGCTAAGTTGACAATAGAATTATTCACCACAAACAACTTGATTAATATGAGGAGAATGAGAAAAGTTGACATGAGGGAACGCATCAGTTCGCTAAGTGGGAGTCCGATTGGAGGATTCAGATAGTGATAACTCTAGACTCGAAATTCAGCAGGGTCATCCCTCATACTGGAAGAAAATAAACGTCATGATAAAGATCCAATTTTTAGAGAAGATCGGGAAAGATATTTAACAAAATAGAACTGCAACCTTCGAGCATAATGGGAGAGGGACCCCGAGTGGAAGTTCCATTTGTGTAGTTCCAATGTAGCTGGATTATGAGACAAGATTATGACGGAGGTCCATTTCTCACGATATTCCATTCACCCTAGATCTACTAAGATGTATCTGTAACACCTCGTAATTCCAGGTAATGATTTGAGTATATAAACGTGGGTAAGTGGACCCGAACCCCGAGAAAATTTATGTTGTGCTTGCATATACTAATAAGGAAATTAGTATATAAAAGGATGTGATTCCGAAATAATTTTGGATTTAACAAATGCGACGACAGAGACTTATATAATAATTATATATTACCAAAGAGGCTACGAACTAGTGTCATATTATAAGAACTGTGACATTGTGTAAAAGAAGGTTTTATAAGTCGTCGGGATTTTAGTAAGTGGAACCGATAATTTAATTACGTGTATAATTAATTAATTATGGATTAATTAATTATTGGCGGAGGACCAATTTAGTGAATATTGCATGTTGTCTTATAAAAAACGGTGTGATGACTCAGTTGATACATATGATCATTGGCAATTTCATTAGCCTCGATCGGTTTTCTCTTCTTCATCTCACAAAATTCTCATTTCTCCAAACTTCTCCAATCCTTAAAACTTCTGAAGAAATCCTTCCATAGAACAACTATTACACTTCAATTAGGAAGAACAATTCCAATCGATGAGCTCTTTGAAACTCTCGATCAAATTGATGATTTCCCGTAAGATTTCGCATAACTAAAAAAAGAGGGAAGTTCATGGTATTGGGTTGTGATTCCCGGAGAATTAAAGCCTTGAACAAGTTTAAGAAATCAAAAATCCAAGTCGCAGCCCAGAATCGAGATTGGGGTCCTATTTCTGTCTGTCGATAACTAGTTTGAGGGAAAGGTTTTCGGACGACTACCGTTTTTTATCCTAACTGAGGTAATCCTTCTTAATCCTTTGTTTATACAAATTACAGAATATGATTTTTGCCATTAGTTCTAAAACTATTATTGAAAATGCTAATTTTGGGTTTGGTGTTGTCGGGACTACCTATAATTGTAAGGATATGGGGTTGCATGTGAAATTGCTGAACTATTTTTGGTATGGTAGCAGTAAGGAGAAGGATTAAACAGAATTGAGTGTTTTTCTACATTCGTAGGCTTCAATATGGAAGAAATAGATTCTACTCGTACAAGTGTTCGCTAGAATATCTTAACAAATATGTTATTAGTATATTAATTCATTTTTGTGGTTCAAATCATTCTTAGGGGGTAGATAATCATTCATAGAGCTTACAAGGATTCGTGGAAAGTAGAATATTTTCGACGACATGGAGCAATTCATTCCTTTTTTTTGGCATAATTCTGTGGACACACGTAATCGTCATGTTACTCCATAATGTACTCTACTCTTAGTAGTTAAGGGTGTTCATGTTATTTATTCTATGCTGAAAGTATGTCTAAATTATTCCTAAGTCCTTATTAAGGTATATGAATAAGATAATGATAATCAGTGTCATCAAAGGTACAAAGGTAATATGTCACATGTCTGGAATATGGTTTTATCATTCATGCATTTCATTTGCATTGCATTTGCATATTACTCTGGACCACTTGTGTTATGCACATTACCATATGGTAAATATTATATATATGTAGGGGAATGGAAAAAAGGGAAAAGGTGTTATATACGAACACCGCCTGCAGCTGATACAGATTATCATAAAAGAGCCCTAAGAGGCCAACATGGAAGCTCGTATGGCTAGCCTGCATGGCTTATATGATATAACCGAAAGTCTGTGTGGCGGTTATGATTTTATCGAAAGCCTGTGTGGTGGTCATGGAAAGTAGGATTCCGATACAACCGAAAGCATGTGTGGTGGTTATCGGAAAGTAGGATTCTAATAACCGAAAGCATGTGTGGCGATTATGGGAAATAGATTGTATACCGCATTTGAATCATGCATGACATTTATATATATTATGCCCACAGAGGCTGTTATGAAAAGAAAGACGTATATGTGGCCATCAATATATTACATTGGTATTGTATAACATTTAGACATATGTACTAGGGCCCTAGAGGCAATTACTGTTGGTCAGATGTTTCTGTTTCATATTGTGATACATCTTTGTTATGTTATTCGTTATGCCTAACATACTTAGTACATCAGTCGTACTGACGTTCCTTTTGTCGGGGGGATGCTGCGTTTTATGCCTGCAGGTTCATACTAAGAGGGTGACAGATTGTGCTAGGAAATTGTTGGTTCAGCTGTGTGGGAGCACTCTACTTATTTCAGAGTTGTAGTCTAATTGTGGTACGTTATACTCTTAGAGTCTTGTAGATAAGTGTCATGTGGTTAGTTGTCATATATGGCCTTATCGGCCTTGATGCATATATGGCTAAGTATGAGTTGTATGGTCAAGGGTGCCCGGTGGGTTGGGTCAGGGTGCCCGCCGCGGCCCTCTAGCTTGGGTCGTGATAAACTTGGTATTAGAGCATGTCTGTCCTAGAAAGTATACAAGTCGTGTCTAGTAGAGTCTTGGTTATGGGTGTGATGTGCGCCACACCTATATATAGGAGGCTGCAAGGCATTTAAAAATGGTTTATACTCTTTCATTATTTAGATCGTGCATTAAAGCTGAGTCGTAAGAATTCGAGTTAACTTGTGCCTATTACTATTTCGATAAGTGACGATTACCAAAAAGACTTCAGTTAGTTCACATTCTTATCCAGTAAATGGGTGAGTCTATTAGACGAATGATGCGCCAGAAGGGCAATATGATTTCGAGATTATGAGAAGCTATCTCACTCGTATACGCGGGAGGGGGGGAGATAATATAAGCTTGGGAAGTGGAAAATTGTTGAGACCTTATGTTACACCCCATAGTTCAGGTCATGCTTTTGAGAACATACGAAAGGAATTGAGACTTTAATTTTTGAAAGATAGGTCGACGGAATGTTTCGGACGGGTTGTTAGTCAACTTTGAGGCGGTTTATGTCCCATTAAATGGGGAGTTCGTAGGTGGTTCAAAGGCCTAGTATGTAGTTCGTTGAGTCTAGTTTCCAACGCAGCCAACCGTTCGTCGATAGGATGTCGGAGTAGAAAGTTATGGAAATTACAAGTTCGGTCGTGATCGGCGTAAAACATTTTTGGTCGGGGCCAGCGCGGCGCCGGATGCAGGGCCGCGGCACCGGACACACTGAAAATTCTCTGAGGTTGCAGCCGTGGCCGGAAGCGAGGGCAGCGGAAGTTCTGAAAGTTCGCGGAGGTTTCAGCGGCCGCGCCATTCAGGCCGAGGCGGAGTTTTTGCGGAAAACTGAGGAAAAATCAAATATTTTCTTTTAAAAAGGCCATGGGAGGGTGACAAGTGTCCCCCCATCTGATTTTTGCATGTCCTATTTATTGACCAAGTCTTCAAGACTTGGTCATTCTTCTAAAAAGCTCTTCCTTCTCTCTAAAATTCCTCTCCCTTCTCTCTAGAATTTCAAGAAGAAACCTAAGCCTAGAGTAAATTTCCGAAAAGGTGGGAAGAAGGAAACTTGTTGACAAGCTTGTAGGAGGTTTGTGGAGGTGATTGTGGAAAGAAGACAAGTAAAAATTTGTTGGACATTTGGGTAAGCTCTAAGGTAACAATCCTTTCTCTTTTGCTAGTAAATTGTGTTGCATGTGTGGAAGAAAGGACTTATAGTTGTCAATATTGCCTTTAGATGTATTGCATGTAGGAATTGGATAAGGAATTGGATTTAAAAGGAGTTGGATAAGAAGTTATGTTGTTATACCTCAAAATTGCCAAATTGGACATTGTAGTTTGTTTAGTTGTTATGTATTGTGGGGCAGAATTTTACACGTCCAAGTTAGGCGTGTAATCCCCTTTGTATTGATTGGATTGTTGAGCCTAAAAGGTAGCGTGTTTGGTTATTGAATTCGGCCTTGAAAAAGGTGGCAAAGTATGTAGAAACAAAGGAAATGTTGTCCAATTTTCCGTAGGAATAAAGGACTTTTCAATTAGAATGTTCTACGTTGAAGATAGAGGCTAATGAGCGTATTATGGTCATTATAGGTTAAACATACTACGTGCGGTATATTGGACTTGCAAGTGGATTGACCCGAAGAGGTATGTGGAACTTTCCTATCTCTTGAGCATGACTAGTTGCACTTATGTAGTACGGTAGACGTACAAGGCTTTGATATCCCTTACTTGTTTTAAGGATGGCCAAGTTTGGTGAGTAAGGGGATTAACTCATTTCTTTAAAAATTATTAAGGATGTCTTTTCAAAGTTAAGGGACTTGAAGTGTTTTAAGCATATGATACTTGTTTCGTTTTAAAAGTATAAGTCTCTTGGATTTAGGGAAGTGTATTTGACTAATGTATAACGTTAATATAACGATTTTATGGGAAGTTGGTTATATTAGCTTTATGGAAGGTTAACAAAGAAAGATTTACTCTAAGTAAAATGAGTAAGGATAAGTGATTGGAATTTATGAAAGGCAAATCGATTTTAAGGCATCAATTGCCTAAGGTTTTAAAAGAAAAGAAGTCACTTGATTTAGAAGCTTTTATATTTCAAAAAGGAAAGGTGACTTGTCTTGAAAAATAGTCGTGACTTGATACTACGATTATTAGTACCTTGGAAGTTTTTTATAAAAAGGAGTCATTCTTAAAAGGTTAGAAGTACGTTATACTTGGGTTGAATTCCCGGATTTTTCTCTTAAAAGACATGTTAGTGCCTTAAGTAAACTAAAATGAGAGGATATAATAATAATGTTAATAAGAAGTTAGGGGATTTCTTAACTTGCTTATGTTATGATAAGCCGGTAGCGCTTATGTTATGTATGATAGCTGGTTGTGCTAAGTTATATATATTATTACGGGGTAGACCCCGGGTTACTACTTATGCCATGGATTTGCTACCCATGATGCGAGTGCGGCGCTTGTACTCATGCGGGTCCACAGGATCCATGCTGGTGAAATAGTCCCATGCGGGTGAAATAGTCTCATGCGAGGCGGATGACCTCACGCGGTCCACAGACCTATGCGGGTGAAATAGTCCCGAGTAGGATTGCTTAATGATACTACGGGCGAGGACCTGTTTGATCATGAGCCTCCTATTTTTATGCAAAGAAAGTTTATACTTGCTACTCATTGTTAGTAAGGCACAAGGCAATGTAATTTGATTTTCATCCATGACTCCGGTTTATTTTAGACTTATGATATTATTACGATTTTCCGCTTTACATACTTGGTACATATCAGGTAATCGACCCCTTCCTCGGGGGTTGCGTTCATGCCGCAGGTAGGGGTAAGCAGGTGGTGGATCCTCATTCTTAGGATCTTTGCTCAGGTGTCAGAAGCTCCATTTCTCCGGAGGCATGACTTTTGGTACGGTTCTCCCTGATGTTGTAGATATTATGTACATTCAGGGGTATGACGGGGCCCTATCCCATCATAGTAGTTACACATTCTTAGAGGTCTGTAGTCCTGTTATAAATTGGGTTGTTAAGGATGTAACTGTTCAATTTTGTTATATTTATGTTTACGGGAAGGTAGCCATTTTGGGTTAGCCTGTTTCATATTTTATATAGTTTCTTGATTGTGAGTTTATTTCCGCTGGTTTTCTCTGATGTTGTATCACAAGGGTGCCCGAGGTAAGGCACCAGTCACGGGTCCGAGGTCGGGTCGTGACAAAAGTGGTATCAGAGCAGTTAATCCTCGAAAAGGGTCTACAGGCCGTATCTAGTAGAGTCTTGATTATCGGTGTGTTGTGCACCACATCTATAATCAGGAGGCTACATGATATTTAGGATTGGTTTCCATACTTTCATTCTAAGATCGTGCAATAGAGCTGTGTTATAGGTTGAACTCCCTCTGACATATTTTTATGTATCAGTTATGCCTTCACGCAAGGCAACCGCGCCAGATGGCAAGGCATTGAGGAGCCGCTAGTAGGACAGAGGTTACGAGGCACGTGCCTAGTCTTTACCGAGATGATGTTTGACGGCGAAGTTCCACGACGCCGCCAACCCCAAAGAGAGTTCGGAGCAAAGAATGGCCATCGAGACCACGCAGACTGAGCCTCCGCCATACGGCGAGTAGAGGATATGGGCTACAAGGAGATGGCCCAGTTATTGGCCAGGATCGTGGCTATGCAGGAGGACAGACGGGAGACAGCGGTTCCGGTTGTACCCGTAGTTAACCCCAGATTTGATAGCTTGAGACTTCGGGACCTTTTGAGTTGCAGCCCACCAGAATTCTACGGGTCGAGGCCTGAGGATGATCCTCAGGAGTTTATCCGGAAGTTACAGCGGATCATGAGAGTGATCAAGGCCTCGGAGACAGAGTCGGTAGTATTGGGTTCACATCGGCTGCGTGATACTGCAGTTGACTGGTTTGATTCATGGGAACTGTCCCGGGGGGAGCATGTGCTTCCAGCTGTTTGGGACGAGTTCTCAGAGGCATTTCTTAGCCATTTCTTGCCTCCGCAGATGAGAAGAGTTCGGGCTGATAGATTTCTGACGTTGAGACAGAGTGGGCGGACGGTCCGGGAGTACAACGTAGAGTTTGACTCGTTGGCTCGGTATGTACCCACTTTAGTAGCAGACATGGAGGACAGAGTGCACCGCTATGTCACAGGGCTCGATGATTACTTAGCAGAGAGCTTCACGGGAGTAGCTCTTCAGCCGGGCATGGACATTTCCCGCATGCAGGCTTATGCACTTGGGTGTGAGGAACGTAGGGGCCGACAGATTGATAGATATCAGCAGAAGAGGGCCAGGATAGCAGGGTCCTCTGGTAGTTTTCGAGGTAGACAGCCTCAACAGCAGACCGGGTTTGCACCTCAGCCGGTTTAGAGCGCTCCTCCACCGTCTTCCGGGCGTCCAGGGTATTCAGGGGGACAGGCTCGTGGCTTGGTTCCCAGAGGAACCAGAGTTCCAGTCAGACGAGGCCACCTATACCTCGGTGTGGTCGATGTGGTGATTACCATCATGGGGGGTGTCGTGTTCCTCCAGGAGCTTGTTACTCTTGTGGCCAGCAGGGCCATTTGAAGAGAGATTGTCCGACCAGAGGCAGCGGGAGTGTTATGGTTCACCGGCGAAGTCGATTCTTTGGATCTTCATCTTGGTGGTCGGCGCCGAGTGGCGGTGTTCACGACCAGCAGCCGCGCGAGGGTCGTGGTGGGGTCCCGATTCAGCGGTCCTCAGAACCGCATTTATGCTATGTCCAGCCGTCAGGACCAGGAGGCGTCACCAGATGTCGTCACAGGTACATTATTGGTTTCATGTTGTGATGTATATGCTTTGATAGATCCAGGTTCTACCTTGTCCTATATATCTCCTCATATTGCTGGTAGAATAGGGGTAGAGCCCGAGTCCATAAAACCTTTTGAGGTGGCTACGCCAGTAGGTGATTCGGTGGTAGCTGAGCGGGTATATAAGGCTTGCCCAGTGACTATATACGGTCGTCAGACTCTAGCCGACTTGATAGAGTTGGATATGACGGACTTCGATGTGATTATGGGTATGGATTGGCTAGCGTCTTGCTATGCCAATGTGGACTGTAGAGAGAGATTGGTACGGTTCCAGTTTCCTGGTGAGCCGGTTATCGAGTGGAAGGGGAATACTGCATCACCGATGGGTAGGTTTATTTCTTACCTCAAGGCTAGGAAGATGGTGCGGAAGGGGTATATCTACCATATGGTTCGGGTATTCGATACTGAGGCCGAGATACCAGACCTTCAGTCAGTTCCGGTTGTTAGAGAGTTTCCAGACGTATTCCCAGACGAGCTTCCGGGTATCCCTCCTGAGAGGGAGATTGCGTTTTGCATTGATATGTCGCCAGACACTCGATCGATATCTATTTCACCATACAGGATGGCACCTGCTAAGTTGAGGGAATTGAAAGACCAGCTGAAGGATTTGCTGGAAAAGGGCTTTATCAGGCCTAGTGTTTCTCCCTGGGGAGCGCCCGTTTTATTTGTAAAGAAGAATGATGGGACACTGCGTATGTGTGTTGATTACAGGCAGCTGAATAAGGTAACTATCAAGAACAGATACCCCCTCCCCAGGATTGATGATTTGTTTGACCAGTTGCAGGGGGCGAGGTGTTTTTCCAAGATAGACATGCGGTCTGGTTATCATCAGGTGTGAGTTAGAGAGGCAGATATCCCAAAGACTGCATTCCGGACCCGGTATGGGCACTATGAGTTCAGGGTGATGTCTTTCGGGTTGACCAACGCCCCAGCAGTATTCATGGATTTGATGAACAGGGTGTTCAAGCCATTCTTGGATATGTTCGTTATAGTATTCATTGATGATATCCTGGTTTATTCCCGTACAGAGCATGAGCATGCAGATCATTTGAGGGCGGTATTGGGGATCCTCAGGGACCGGCAGTTGTATGCCAAGTTCTCGAAATGCGAGTTTTGGTTGGCTTCAGTGGCTTTCTTAGGGCATGTTATCGGGGCCGATGATATTCGGGTTGATACAAAGAAAGATCGAGGCGAAGACTTGGCCTAGACCCACTACACCAACGGAGGTGCGCAGCTTTTTGGGCCTTGCGGGTTATTATCGTAGATTTGTGGAGAAGTTTGCTTCCATTTCAGCATCTTTGACTAGGCTGACTCAGAAAGCAGCTATGTTCCGGTGGACGGATGCTTGTGAGGAGAGTTTCCAGTTACTGAAGGAGAAATTGATGACCGCCCCAGTTCTTACTCTTCTAGAGGGTTTATACGGATATGTGGTTTATTGTGATGCGTCAGGTGTCGGGCTTGGGTGCGTGCTGATGCAGCACGACAAAGTTATAGTTTACGCATCTTGATAGCTCAGGAAGCATGAGAAGAACTATCCCACACATGACTTAGAGTTGGCAGCAGTGATTCATGCCTTGAAGATCTGGAGACATTATTTGTATGGAGTTCATGTGGATATTTACACAGACTACAAGAGCCTCCAGTATATCTTCAGCCAGAGGGAGCTGAACTTGCGGCAGAGACGGTGGTTAGAGCTACTTAAGGACTATGATGTTGATATCCTATACCACCCAGGGAAGGCCAATGTAGTTGCAGATGCTCTTAGTCGCAGATCGATGGGTAGTCTGTCAGGTGTGCAACCAGAGAAGAGGGACATGGTTCGCAAGTTACATCAGCTAGCGAGCCTTGGGGTTCGTTTGGTTGGTTCTGACAGTAGCAGGGTTCGGGTTCGAGAGGTTGCCGAGTCTTCCATCGTCGAAGAGGTGAATATGCGACAGTATGAGGATCCAATTATGGTACGGTATCGAGATACGACTCTTCGGGAGGAGAAGAGTCTATTTGAGGAGCACCTGATGGGGTGCTAAGATTTGAGGCGAGTTATATGCACTGATGTAGCAGACTTCGCCACAGATTCTCGGGAAACACATAGTTCTCGCACTTTATTCATCCGGTCGACTAAGATGTACCATGACCTCGTGTATATATTGGTGGGATGGCTCAAGAGGACGCCATGAGTTTGTGGCGCAGTGTCCGAATTGTCAGCAGGTCAAGGTGGAGCACCAGAAGCCTGGTGGGTTGTTGCAGATGATAGAGATCCCGACATGGAAATGGGAGGTGATCAATATGGACTTTATTACAGGGTTACCTCACACTCAGAGGAAGCATGATTCCATCTGGGTTATTGTCGATAGGCTGACGAAATCAGCCCATTTTCTTCCAGTCAAGACGACTTTTTCGGCCGAGGATTATGCTAGATTGTATATCCGAGAGATTGTGAGACTGCACAGAGTTCCTATATCGATTATTTCAGACAGAGGAGCTCAGTTCACGGCTAACTTTTGGAGGTCTTTCCAGAAGGGATTAGGGACACAGGTGAGTCTCAGTACTGCGTTTCATCCTCAGACCGACGGACAGGCCGAGCGCACTATTCGCATACAACGAGGATATCTTTGCCATGTCTGTGTTATCGATTTCAGGGGTAGCTGGGAGGATCATTTACCTCTTGTGGAGTTTGCATATAACAACAGCTACCATTCCAGTATCCAGATGGTGCCTTGTGAGGCCTTATACGGGAGACAGTACAGGTCACCGATAGGCTGGTTTGAAGTGGGAGAAGTTCAGTTAGTCGGGCCAGACTTGATTCAGCAGGCAGTGGATAAGGTGAAGCTTATCCAGGAGCGATTATTGTCAGCTCAGAGTCGACAGAAGTCGTATGCAGATCATCGGCGTCGACACTTGGAGTTTGAGGTGGATGCTTGGGTCTTCCTGAAGGTATCACCCATGAAGGGCGTGATGAGATTTAGGAAGAAAGGGAAACTTAGCCCAAGGTACATTGGGCCTTATCAGATTGTCCGTAGGGTAGGCAAGGTTGCCTATGAGTTGGATCTGCCATCCGATCTGGAGACAGTACATCCAGTTTTTCATGTGTCTATGTTGTGGAAGTGTATTGGAGATCCATCTAGAGTGCACCCGATTTGTGATGTCCAGGTGACAGAGGGGCTATCCTATGAGGAGAGTCCTATAGCGATACGCGATCGTCAGGTTAGGCGACTACGGACAAAGGATGTGGCTTCCGTCAAGGTCTTATGGCGGAACGAGAACAGGGAGGAAATGACATGGGAAGCAGAGGAGGACATGATGAAGAAGTATCCTCACTTGTTCCCTACACCTCCAGGTAACCCACTTTCCTGATTGTTAGTTTTTAAATTTTGCAATTATGCTTAAGTATTGTTGTGGCCATGTGGAGCGTCTTTATTTGCAAGAAGAATAGTTAAGAGGGTCTATGTCGATATTGTGATTTGAGTAAGCCTAGAAGGAACATTCGGGACGAATATTTCTAAGGGGGGGGGGGGGGGAGAATGTTACACCCCGTAGTTCATGTCATGCTTTTGAGAACATACGAAAGGAATTGAGACTTTAATTTTTGAAAGATAGGTCGACGAAATGTTTCGGATGGGTTGTTAGTCAACTTTGAGGCGGTTTATGTCCCATTACATGGGGAGTTCGTAGGTGGTTCAAAGGCCTAGTATGTAGTTCGTTGAGTCCAGTTTCCAACGCAGCCAACCGTTCGTCGATAGGATATCGGAGTAGAAAGTTATGGAAATTACAAGTTCGGTCTTGTGAGCGTAAAACATTTTGGTCGGGGGCAGGCGCCGCACACACGGACACACTGAAAATTCTCTGAGGTTGCAGCGCCGCGGCGCCGGGAAGCAGGGCCGCAACGCTGAAAGTTCTGAAAGTTCGCGGAGGTTTCAGCGCCGCGGCGCTGAGGCGGAGTTTTTGCGGAAAACTGAGGAATAATCAGATATTTTCTTTTAAAAAGGCAATGGGAGGGTGACAAGTGTCCCGCCCCCCCATCTGATTTTTGCATGTCCTATTTATTGACCAAGTCTTGAAGACTTGGTCATTCTTCTAAAAATCTTTTCCTTCTCTCTAAAATTCCTCTCCCTTCTCTCTAGAATTTCAAGAAGAAACCTAAGCCTAGAGTAAATTTCAGAAAAGATGGCAAGAAGGAAACTTGTTGACAAGCTTGTAGGAGGTTTGTGGAGGTGATTGTGGAAAGAAGACAAGTAAAAATTTGTTGGACATTTGGGTAAGCTCTAAGGTAACAATCCTTTCTCTTTTGCTAGTAAATTGTGTTGCATGTGTGGAAGAAAGGACTTATAGTTGTCAATATTGCCTTTAGATGTATTGCATGTAGGAATTGGATAAGGAATTGGATTAAAAAGGAGTTGGATAAGAAGTTATGTTGTTATACCTCAAAATTGCCAAATTGGACATTGTAGTTTGTTTAGTTGTTATGTATTGTGGGGCAGAATTTTACACGTCCAAGTTAGGCATGTAATCCCCTTTGTATTGATTGGATTGTTGAGCCTAAAAGGTGGCGTGTTTGGTTATTGAATTCGGCCTTGAAAAATGTGGCAAAGTATGTAGAAACAAAGGAAGTGTTGTCCAATTTTCCGTAGAAATAAGGGACTTTTCAATTAGAATGTTCTACGTTGAAGATAGAGGCTAATGAGCGTATTATGGTCATTATAGGTTAAACATACTACGTGCGGTATATTGGACTTGCAAGTGGATTGACCCGAAGAGGTATGTGGAACTTTCCTATCTCTTGAGCATGACTAGTTGCACTTATGTAGTACGGTAGACGTACAAGGCTTTGATATCTCTTACTTGTTTTAAGGATGGCCAAGTTTGGTGAGTAAGGGGATTAACTCATTTCTTTAAAAAGTATTAAGGATGTCTTTTTCAAAGTTAAGGGACTTGAAGTGTTTTAAGCATATGATACTTGTTTCGTTTTAAAAGTATAAGTCCCTTGGATTTAGGGAAGTGTATTTGACTAATGTATAACGTTAATATAACGACTTTATGGGAAGTTGGTTATATTAGCTTTATGGAAGGTTAACAAAGAAAGATTTACTCTAAGTAAAATGAGTAAGGATAAGTGATTGGAATTTATGAAAGGCAAATCGATTTTAAGGCATCAATTGCCTAAGGTTTTAAAAGAAAAGAAGTCACTTGATTTAGAAGCTTTTATATTTCAAAAAGGAAAGGTGACTTGTCTTGAAAAATAATCGTGACTTGATACTACGGTTATTAGTACCTTGGAAGTTTTTTTATAAAAAGGAGTCATTCTTAAAAGGTTAGAAGTACGTGATACTTGGGTTGAATTCCCGGATTTTTCTCTTAAAAGACATGTTAGTGTCTTAAGTAAACTAAAATGAGAGGATATAATAATAATGTTAATAAGAAGTTAGGGGATTTCTTAACTTGCTTATGTTCTGATAAGCCGGTAGCTCTTATGTTATGTATGATAGCCGGTTGTGCTAAATTATATATATTATTACGGGGTAGACCCCTGGTTACTACTTATGCCATGGATTTGCTACCCATGATGCGAGTGCGGCGCTTGTACTCATGCGGGTCCACAATATCCATGCGGGTGAAATAGTCCCATGCGGGTGAAATAGTCCCATGCGAGGCGGATGACCTCATGCGGGTCCACAGGACCTATGCGGGTCCACAGGACCTATGCGGGTGAAATAGTCCCAAGAGTAGGATTGCTTAATGATACTACGGGCGAGGGACCCTGTTTTGATCATGAGCCTCCTATTTTTATGCAGTAAAGTTTATACTTGTTACTCTCATTGTTAGTAAGGCACAGTGCAATGTAATTTGATTTTCATCCATGACTCCAGTTTATTTTAGACTTATGATATTATTACAGTATTTTTCAGTTTTACATACTTGGTACATATGTGTATCGACCCCTTCCTGGGCCGCGTTCATGCCGCAGTAGTGGGTAGCAGGTGGATCCTCATTCTTAGGATCTTTGCTTAGGTGTCAGAAGCTTCATTTCTCCGGAGGCTTGACTTTTGGTACGGTTCTCCCTGATGTTGTAGATATTATGTACATTCAGGGGTATGACGGGGCTCTGTCCCGTCATAGTAGTTACACATTCTTAGAGGTCTGTAGTCCTGTTATAAATTGGGTTGTTAAGGATGTAACTGTTCAATTTTGTTATATTTATGTTTACGGGAAGGTAGCCATTTTGGGTTAGCCTGTTTCATATTTTATATATTTTCTTGATTGTGAGTTTATTTCCGTTGGTTTTCTCTGATGTTGTATCACAAGGGTGCCCGGGGTAAGGCACCAGTCACGGGTTCGAAGTCGGGTCGTGACACCTTAGATATCCAAGGCATTCTTTAATAGGATATCTTATGTTTGATCTTGGTTGTGGTATATGTGATGATTGTGAGTTATGAATATTATCAAAATGTTTCTTCTTAAAACCATTTTAAGTCTGCTCTGTTGATTCATGGGATTTGGTATTTGCTACATGATTACATATTAGAGTAATCAAGAAATAAATGGACTGTGTATATGGATTGATAAGATTGTTGTACAGTTGGTGTGGTGAAAATATGCATCTATATGGACATGGTTATTAGAGTCATGTGTGTGTTATCTAAAGTGATTATGGGTTATCATGAGTTGCTTAAGCTTTGAGAATTATTTGGAAAGTATGTAAAAGTTTAATGAATTCACATCATGGTATAATATGTGCTAATTTAGAATATTAGAATGTGATGAACTGTCTGGGATTGTGTTGTACTCTTAGATCATGTTTAATTGACTTAATATCATACCATATTATTTGAATTAAGCTATGTTATATGTTTAAGTAATATGTATGAATAATCTTTGTATGGATTAAATGATTGGTTGTGGTTAAGTTAGCATGATTTGGCCAACTGAGTTTTGTAACATGTTTTGGGTTTTGCTAGTAATTTGTTAAAGATAATCATATTGCTTGTCTCAGCCTTAAGACCAACCTTTATGTTAGATGGCATCTTAGGCTCATAACATAATTATGGTAAAGGGCCAGTTAGTTGAAGTTGTGTTTTGGCCTTACATTTTAACATATTTTTCTTTTTGGAAAGATTGTAACATGATTAGTAACACATCTTATAGAAACTGGTATGTTTTAATTTTCATTTGTGACCATATGTGTTGCTTGTTATGGGGTCAAACTTGTGGTATAAATGTGGTAGTGTTTATGGCATGAACAACCAAATCTCAACTTTGTCCATGATTACATATCTGTCCTGTTTGTTTTGATGACTAGTTGAGTAGTTAAATAACCTGATTTGTGTGATCTTTAAGAGCTTGACAATAGTCACCAGGACATTTTTTTTGTTTTAAAACCTATCTATGTTTCCTGAAGTTATATGAAATGAGCATGAGGTTATCTACAAGGGTCTTAATGAGCTAGTTATGAATATGATTGACTAAAGATAAGTTGTATATGCTACATTTATGTCTCAGTTGTGATTTCTTTTAAGGCTGCTTAATTATTCCTTAAGGTTGTGTGATTGTTGTTTCAAAAAGGAAATTGCTACTGATTTTGAAGGGGACTGATTGTTGATTTATATGTTCCATTTTCTGATAAACTAGCTAAGTGAAGATTGCTTCACACAAGGTCACTACATACTTATAATTGGAAGGTGTTACTATGTGTTTATTGTAATTATATATGAGGTAAGTAACTACTGCCATCTATTAGTTACTCTCTGGTTTGTCTCTGTCTTTGAGACCTTGCTGCTGCATACCTGAGAGATGCCCTTGAGTTGCTTGAGAGTGTGTGTCACCTTTTGAGAATAGTTGTAGTTATTATTCATTGCATAAAGTTACTGCCTTTGGTGTTACTGGCCACCATTATTGGCTACTGTACTTGTTGTTACCTGCTACTACTGCACCTACTTACAGTAGCTAGCCTTGAGCCCAAATAAATAACCTATTGTGAGTAACTGGTTGGGATTCTTGGTAAAGAAACATATACCATTCTTGGACTGAAATTGATCACCACTTAATGCTATATATCAACATTAATAGATTATGTATATTATTATTATTTTTGTTTAAATTTCTTGCCATGTTTTGATACCCATTTTGAATAAGGCCATTGTTGCACCTTAATAAGGCATTGTTGCTATGTTCCAAACATATGTTGCTACCTTCACTTTAAAACATATGTTGTTGATTTGTGGTTGTTCTAGTTATACCATTACACCCCAGATAGAACTACTTTAATTACTACAAAGTTGTTGCTATTTTGTCCATAAAATTCTACATAGGCCATGATAATGTTTCCCATATGATCTCTGAGGATTCATTCACCATCTATTCTTCCTTTATTACATTTGGAACCACCTGAACTTACATAGGTTTGAAACAACTCACACTTAGTTAAGGGATGGTCTAGGTTAAAAAAAATTGAACTCTGAAAAGCCTGCATATGCTTATTAAATGTTAAAAGGGTTGTCTTGGTTCATGATATGTCTATTAGGCATCTGTTGAAACTTATTTAGGCATGGTACATTGTATCACATGTCTTGATGGAAAAAATAATAGATGATTTAAAGTAGTCTTCTAGACTGGTCTAGCCTTGACACATGAAATTTTCAAGTCTATGTGCTGGTTTCTCTATCATTTCATGGCTTTGAGTACATGTGATTGTTCTGAACTATGAGTGTTGCATGATTAATTGCACAATGTTTCACTCATTTAAAGAGTAAATCAGTCATGAGGTAGTAAAACAGTTAAGACATGATTATTTGCACTGATTTGGTTATTGTTTTAATAACTATGAAGGCATATAGGACATGTCAGGACCTTATATCTTTTTTTTTGCATATACCTGAACATCCATGCTGAAGCTGCTAGTACCTCCATTCTAAAATCATTTAGTTTGATGTGTGCTGGAGGTGAGAATCTGAGTTTGTTTGCTAAGTGTTATGGTTTGTAACTTACATGGTCCTGAAAGGCATTTGAATTTGCTATATGTGTGCATTTGTATATGGTGTTAAGGGGATTAGATGTTTGTCATAATATGAAAAAAGGTGTGTGTCTGTTGTGTGTGATGTAACAGTGAGAATTTTGTTGTCACCCCATCTGTTGTTAATCATCTGTTGCAAAGGACTAACTACTCAACTGTGATGTTGCATTTAAGATTGATGCACTTCAACTGTTGCATTCCTTAGACCAAATGCTCACTTTAGCCACAACCCTATGAGGATTGTTTACTACTACTTGAGACTGATGTTTGATGCCATCTTATGACTGTCTCTTCATACTAATAGTTGTGTCCTTTTTCTGAATTGCTAAAAATGTGTTGTATTGCTGGACAATTTTGGGGCTTTGGGACTACTGTAACTTAGTCATTAACACTTCATTTTGAGTATAACTTATTACTGAATCTTGTCCATTCTATTGATGCTTGCTAGCTACTGCAGTTTATCCAGATATTGCAGTAGAAAAACAAATTAATTTGATGTTATGTTTTGAGGAGTTGCTTCTCTGTCTTTAAGAATCAGATGGATACAACACTGTAGGAGCATATTGTGATGTGTTGTGAAATGTATGACTAAGTGAGGATTCTATCATATTTGTGTTGGTCTTAGTATGGATTAGATTGATCCATAAATGAGTTTGTAACAACCTGAAAGTATTGTGTCAGAACTAATAGAATCAGATCGTTTAGTTAAATAATTTGATTAAGGAAGGATCTGAAACCTGAGTTTATATGCATTTTTATCTGATTTTCTACCATATTCTTAGGTTATGTTAAGGCTGTTATTATGGTTGTGTTGGATGTCACTTGTTGTACTGTTTAGCTATTATTTTCCTTGTTGCTGCTACTGTTGTCCCTATTATACTATGATTGCTTTATTTTAATTTAAATCAGTACCATGTTAGTTGCACAAAATTTTGCTTACTTAAAAAAAAATTGTTTACTGTTTTAATAACACATATAAGACTTTAGACTAGTTATGCATGTTGTTTGAATACGAAAGATGCATGAGCATCTTATTCTCTGAGGTAATAATACTGTAACATACCCCTGGTATTGCAAATATTTTTTTTAAAAGGCGACTAGATACTGTAAGTATAGCTACTTTAATTGCGGGAGTTAGTTCGGGTTATGCTTATTGTGACAAGAGCTAGATATGTCACTCTGATATTCGAGGACAAATGATTCTAAGGGGGGGGGGGGGAGGGGGGAGGAGGATGTAACACCTCGTAATTCCGGGTAATAATTTGAGTATATAAACATGTGGGCAAGTAGACTCGAACCCCGAGAAAATTTATGTTGTGCTTGCGTATACTAATAAGGAAATTAGTATATAAAAGGATGTGATTCCGAAATACTTTTGGATTTAACAAATGCGACGACAAGAAATTATATAATAATTGTATATTCCCAATGAGGCTACGAACTAGTGTCATATTATAAGAATTCTGACATTGTGTAAAATAATGTTTTATAAGTCGTCAGGATTTTAGTAAGTGAGACCGAGAATTTAATTGTGTGTATAATTAATTAATTGTGGAATTAATTAATTATAGGCGGAGGATCAATTTAGTGAATATTGTGTGTTGTCTTATAAACAGCAGTGTGATGATTCATTGATACATATGATCGTTGGCAATTTCATTAGCCTCGATCGGTTCTCTCTTCTTCATCTCACAGAATTCTCATTTCTCTAAACTTCTTCAATCCTTTAAACTTTGAAGAAATCCTTCCATAGAACAACTATTACACTTCAATTAGGAAGAACAATTCCAATCGATGAGATCTTTGAAACTCTTGATCAAATTGATGTTTCCCGTAAGATTTCATAACTAAAACGAGAGGGAAGTTCATGGTGTTGGGTTGTGATTTCCAGAGAATTAAAGCCTTGAACAAGTTTAAGAAATCAGAAACCCAACCCGCAGCCCAGAATCTAGATTGGGATCCTGTTCCTATCTGTCGAGAACTGGTTTGGGGGAAAGGTTTTCCGACGACTACCGTTGCTGATCCTAACGGAGGTAATCCTTCTTAATCCATGTCGTTAGTTCTAATATGATTATTGAAAATGCTAATTTTGGGTTCGGTGTTGTTGGGACTACTTGTAATTGTAAGGATATGGGGTTGTATGTGAAATTGTTGAACTGTTTTGGGTAGCAGTAAGGAGAATGATTAAACAGAATTGGGTGTTTTGCTACATTTGTAGGCTTCAATATGGAAGAAATAGATTCTACGCATACAAGTGTTCGCTATAATATCTTAACAAATCTGTTATTAGTATATTAATTTGTTTTTGTGGTTCAAATCATTCTTAGGGGGTAGATAATCATTCATAGATCTTACAAGGATCCATGAAAAGTAGAATATTTTCGACGACAAGGTATGTGAAGGCAATCCATTCCTTTATTTTGGCATAATTCTGTGGACAAACGTAATCGTCATGTTACTCCATAATGTACTCTACTCTTAGTAGTTAAGGGTGTTCATGTTATTTATTCTATGTTGAAAGCATGTCTAAATTATTCCTAAGTCCTTATTAAGGCATATGAATAAGATAATGATATTATGTGTCATCAAAGGTACAAATGTAATATGTCACATATTGAGGTTGGAATATGATGTTACCATTCATGCATTGCATTGGCATATTACCCTGGACCACTTGTGTTATGCACATTACTATATGGTAAATATTATATATATGTAGGGGAATGGAAAAAAGGGAAAAGGCGTTATATATGCACACCGCCTCCAACTGGTACAAATTATCACAAAAGAGCCCTAAGAGGCCAACATTGAAGCCCGTATGGCTAGCCTGCATAGCTTATATGATATAACTGAAATCCTGTGGGGCGGTTATGATTTGATCGATATCCTGTGTGACGATCATGGGAAGTAGGATTCTGATACAACCGAAAGCCTGTGTGACGGTTATCGAAAAGTAGGATTCCAATATAATCGAAAGCCTGTGTGGCGGTTATGGGAAATAGATAGTATACCGCATTTATATCATCCATGACATTTATGTATATTGTGCCCACAGAGGCTGTTATGAAAATAAAGACGCATGTGTGGCCATCGGTATACTACATTGGTATTGCATAACATTTAGACATATGTACTAGGGCCCCCAGAGGCAATTACTGTTGGTCAGTTGTTTCTATTTCAGATTGTGATACATCTCTGTTATGTTATTCGTTATGCCTAACATACTCAGTACATAAGTCATAATGATGTTTCTTTTACTGGGGGGACGCTGCGTTTTATGCCCGCAGGTTTATACTAAGAGTGTGACAGATTGTTGGTTCAGCTGTGTGAGAGCACTCTACTTATTTCAGAGTTGCAGTCTGATTGTGGTACGTTATACTCTTAGAGGCTTGTAGATAAGTGTACTATGGTTAGTTGTCATACATGGAATTATCAGCCTTGATGTATATATATATATATGTGGCTAAGTATGAGTTGTATGGTCAGGGGTGCCCGGTGGGTTGGGTCCGGATGCCCATCGCGGCCCTCTAGTTTGGGTCGTGATAGTATCATGATCTCAAAGATATGTATTGGTGGAACAACATGAAGAAGAACATTGCAGAATTTGTAGCTCAGTGTCTTAATTGTCAATAAGTAAAAATAGAGCACCAAAAACCCAACGGAGTGACTCAAAACTTTGAGGTACTGATGTGGAAATGAGAAATGATTAATATGAATTTCATTACGGGTTTACCTCGCTCTTATCAAAAGTTTGACCCTATTTGGGGTGATTGTTGATAGACTGACCAAATTAGCTCAATTCCTAGTGGTCAAAACTACTTACACAGTCGAGGACTACGTAAAGTAGTACGTTAAGGAGATTTATGCCTATTTCTATTATATCTGACCGAGGTGAACAATTCACAGCTAATTTCTGGAGATCATTTCAAAAAACAAGTTTGGGCACTCAAGTTAATCTTAGCACAATTTTTCATCCTCAGACTGACGGGCAGGTCGAGCGTACGATTCAAACGCTCGAAGACATGCTACGAGCGTGCGTATTGAACTTCAAGGGAAGTTAGGATGATCATCTATCCCTTATTGAATTTGTGTACAGTAACAATTATCATGCTGGTATCAAAATGGCTCCATATGAAGCTTTGTATGGACGAAAATGTAGATCTTTTGTCGGATGGTTCAAAGTAGGCGAATCAAAATTATTTGAGCCTGACCTAGTGCACAAAGTCATAGGAAAAGTGAAGCTTATCCAGAAATGGTTGTTAACGACTCAGAGACGTCAGAAGTCATATTCAGATATGCGACGACGGGACCTAGAGTTCCAAGTGAAGAATTGGGTCTTCTTGAAGATTTTCCCTATAAAGGGTATAATGAGATTTGGGAAAAGGGAAAAGCTCAGCCCAAGGTATATTGGGCTATATCGCATAATTTGACGAGTCAGCCAAGTAGCTTATGAATTAGACTTTCCTTTGGAGTTGGATTATGTTCATCCGATTTTTCATGTTTCCATGTAAGATCATGTGTTGGGGATCCCCGGATTGTACCGATTGACGATGTGAAGGTTACAGAGGACCTATCATATGAAGAGGTTCCTATTGATATCCTAGATCGACAACTCCGCAAGTTAAGGACTAGAGAAGTAGCCTTCATGAAGGTACTATGGCAGAATAAGAATGTAGAAGAAATAACACGGGGGGCGGAAGAGGAGATGAAACACAAATATCCCTACCTATTTTAGACCAACGCTGAAGTTTCGAGAGAAGCATAAGGTGAGTTCTATTTCATATTATTATAATTAATGCTTGAGGACCATATGATGTCTGTTGTAATGAGATATGTTATATTATATGACCCCGTGATGAAGTAGTTATATTTTTTGGTTACGTGACAGAGATTAGATATGTCACCCCAACATTCGAGGATGAATGTTTCTAAGGGGGAAATGATGTAACACCCTATAATTACGGGCGATGGTTTGAACAGCTAGACGTATGCAAGTAGACTTCTGGCCGAGGAAATTGGTTATATTGAGGTAATCACATCAAGATCTTAGTATATAAAAGGATGCGGTCTCAAAATAATTTAAGAATTTAAAAAGGATATGATAATGATGAGTAGTAATAATATTTGGTGTGTGTCAAAAAAGGTTACAGATCTGTATCATATTGCATGATCATGATAAAGAATATATGAGGTGTACATAAAATGATTACTATTTAAGTGAATTAAGATGGAGAAAATAATTATGTGTGTCATTGTGTGTATATTGAATTAACCAAAGATATGGAGAATTATTAGTGGTTATTGATAAGTGTGATTATGTGGATAAGGATTATATGTATTAAATGACACATGGCCCATGGAGATAATGAATTTAGGTGACTATTCTTTTTTGGTGTATTTAGGTGGTGACACATGGTAAAGTGATGTCTCTAGGGATAGGAGGCAGCAACGTTTTTGCTGGATAGAAATCACATATTTGTATATCTCTTATCATCATAATTGAATATCTCATTCAAGTAATTAATATTTCGTAATGAAAAGGTAGGGCAAACAGCAGGTAGTATGTATTGCAGTGGAATATTTTCACTGTTTGAGGAAATTAACGTGACTTTATTTTCTTAGCAACAAGGTGATCACCTTTTAAAGGAGAAAAGTGTAATTCTTGTCAAGAACAACGTACAGGTTTTGTTCTTCGCTTCAATCTCGTTGTTCTGTTTATCGTTGAGTTGTAATCTGGGATTTCTTCAAGGTGAAGTAAGGTGGAAGAAGAGAGTTTTTTGAAAAATAAGATTGGAGTGCACTACGAGCTGTATTGTAGACACAAAATGGTTAAGGTATGTTAAGATAAATTTTTCTTTCTTTTGGCATGTTCTATGCACGGAACGTAAACGTAATATTATTCTATAAATAATTTTACTCTGAGTAGTTAAGGATGTTCATGTTATTCATTCCTAATTTAAAGCATGACTAAAAATATTCTTAAATTCTTATTGAGGTATATGAGAAAGATGTTAATGTTCATAATGTTAATTGGAGGTGAAGCGACATTACATCACTCCGATAAACTCAAAGTGGCTCAACATCATTCATGTATATACCTTGACCTCAAATACATGGAGATGGGAAACGGAATACGACACTACCTGCAGCTGGTACAGATATACACGATAATGATTATGCCCACAGAGGCTGATATTATATGATGCCCATAGAGGCTAAAGGAATATGACGTTATACACACACACACACACACACATATATATATATATATATATATATATATATATATGACTGCATTGTGCATGACACTTAGGTGTATTATGGCCCTCCGAGGCATTCTACACAAATATGATACTATTGCATAATATGGCCTTAGAAGCATTCTCTACTGGTTGATTGTTTCTTGTCTCATATTAATTTCAGGTTTCTATTGTCCTATTCTTCATGCCTGACATACTTGGTACATCAGTCGTACTGACGTCCCTTTTGTCGGGGGACGCTGCATTTCATGCCCGCAGGCTCAGGTAGATAAGGTGACGATCCGCACTAGTAGGTTGCTGGTTCAGCTAGAATTGAAGCACTCTATTTGTTCCAGAGTTTTAGTCTAGTCGTGGTACGATATTTTTGATTTGCATAGGGGTATAGTGGGGCCATGTCCTGACCTTATGATGTCACGTACTCTTTAGAGGTTTGTAGACAGTTGTCTTGTATATAGTAGTCATGTATGGCCTTGTCGACCTTAGTATGTATATGTGTAGATTGGGTCCTTCCATTTGCAAGAGTTTACACAATACCTTTCTAGTTTATTATCCCCATGTATCATCAGGTTACCTCATGACGACCCTCGTGGCCATGCTTAAAGACGATTAGGTGGTAGGGTCTGGGTACCCATCATGGCCCTCCGATTTGGGTTGTGACATAGAATCACTAAAGTAATTAACATGAGAATAGCTAAAAAATTCATATCTTTCGGATGTCGCTCAGGTTATTGATGCCGTTGCTGATGTTGGAGAAAATATCGTGGCATTTGAGACAATATTATATATGACATCTTCATTATCCGTTAGAGATTGTTTCAAAACAGTAGCCAACAATGCTTGTGTTTCAATTTCACGATCTCCTTCATCTTCTCCTTCATCATCACTAAGTGAAATCCATAGGTTTTTATCAAATCTTTTAAGAGTGTTTGCACATTCGTTCGCATAGTGACCCCAACTTAAGCATACATGACACTGCACAGACTCAAGTTGTTTGGGATCAAATTTGGTACGATCTGAGTTGGTTCTTCTTAATTGATTTCCTTTTTGTACATTTGGAAAGAATCTAGTTGGATTTTGATTGAAGGGTTGGTTTTGGTGCTCTTTAGATTTAGATTGATTTCTCTCATTGTTGAACTTCTTCACCATCGAATTGTATTTTCGAGTAAGGCGATATTTGCACCATCACCAATTTCTTCAAGATTCTCATCCTCTTATTCGATTTGACTCCCCGAGGATTGAACTTGAAGTGCCACATTCTTTCTTTTATACAAATTCCTTTTGATTCTCAATGTTCATCTCATAAGTTTTAAGAATGCTCATCAAGGTATGAAGGTCCATTGTGGCAAGATTGTGAGCTTCTTCAATAACATAAATCTTTAAATGAACTTTTTAAGAAGAGAATGGAGAGTCTTTTCAACAAGTTGAGTGTTGGTTAATGGTTCACCAAGCACTTGACATTCATTTGAGATGTCAATCAACTTTATAAAATAAGATTTAATATTATCCGTTTCTTCCATCCTTAAACGTTCATATTTACTCATGAGCATGCGTAGTTTTGTTCGACAAACACTTGATCTACCTTCACAATGAATTTATAAAGTATCACATGCATCCTTAGTCGTGGGGAAGTTTTGAATGAGTTTGAACATATACATATCAATTCATCCAAAAATTACATTTAAGACTTTTTCGTTAAAGCTAAAATTATTGGTTTCTTCTGTAGTCCATTCGGATTCAGGTTTAACAAGAATGCTACCTTCCTCATTAGGTGGAAACATTGGAACAACATACTCATTGGTTATAGATCTTCATGCCATAACATCAATTGATTTGATATGAGAACGTAGGCGAATCTTCCAATAGGCATAATTTGATCCATCTAAAATAGGAAGTCTACCAATAGTTGGATTTGTCGGATGCACTTATTGTTAAGTGTCGACTTTGATACCACTTGAAGGGGGCTATGGAACAACAAAAACAAAATGAAATAAACTCGAATGCCAATTATGATTCCAAATGTCAGAAATTATGTCGTCCGACACCAGTAACAACACTTTAGCATAAGACGAAAACTTTGAAGAGTAAATGCAGAGAAAATTTAAATATAACAAAGGTTTTAAATTTTCATAAGTTATATATATAATATAACTTATGATGGTCAATGACCAAATGTATTGTATATATATTATATACAAATATACAAATTTCTTTCTTTACAGATTACAAGATAAAACGGAAAGGAATTAAAAGTTGAAGTCGCAGATAACTTCTGCCTAAAAATCTAACTAAGTAGACATAAACAACATCTCATTACAATCGTTCCATACAAAACTAATCTAGAATCTAAACAACAATTATAATTTTGGACAGAATGTTGTCAACACACTCAGGCAACACTAGTGATCCAGATTTCTGAGAAGATATATTGGGTCAAATGTCACAACACCAAATCCAATATTAACATGATTGATGAAAATAGAGAATATCACTTATGTTAACAACCAAGAAAACAATAATATGATCGTTCATGGTATATTCAGCAAAAGACACGAGTTCAACTCAAAGATTCATATAAGCAAATTATTAAGTTGAACGCTGTCTCAACGACTAAATAGGCTCACATTCCATATCATAAATAAAGATGAAAGAATTAAGCTACTGGATTGACCTCTTTACTACTTCCAAAATAGAAGTTTCTTTGGTATATATATTAACGTGTACTAATAGGCATAGAATCCCCATTCAATTCCACTACCATAATTAAAACATATCCCATATATTTTGTATATATTTAGTGATATAAATTATGGTAAGTAGAGGATTTATGATTGTACTAGGGTTCTACATATTGTACACTATATATATTTGTATTAATGAGAAAGCCTCTCCAAGGGAGATTAATACTATTTTACATGATATCAAAAGCCAGAACCCTACCCTAGAACAAAAAAAAATCTTCGGAGCAGCCACCGCGCACCACCACAACTGCCTCTCTCGGCCACTTGCTCTCTCGGCCACTGCCTAAATTTTGTCCTCACTTTTAATTATTTCTTCCATTCTCTCCTACTTTAATAGATATATTGGCTACTTCCACCTCTTCCGATGCTTCCGCTTTCAACCCAGTCGTCATTCATGCAGTTGATTGCAGACCAATTATTCAACGTTAGTACGCATGTGTCCGAGACAAATATGGAATTGTAATTGATTGCATGCCTCCCAAAAAGTGAATATGACACCCTAGCCACGATAATTCAACAGGCTGACCCTCTTCCTAGTTTCAACAAAGCCCGCTCACAATTACTATTGGAGGAAACCCGTCGTGCAAAACAAGACGAGCATAACCAAAAGGTGTTAGCAGTTGAAACACCTGCACAAAATCACGCAGCCACCGGTCAGCAACCTCTGCCGGAGAAACGACCAACCACGGCGTAATCGCGGTGGCGGTAGCGCAATGGGTGGCGGCAAGTCGCGATAAAGAAAGAGCGGCCGTAGCGGCCAACCGATTTCGCCGTGGACCGGCCCAGTGATCAGTACTCAGACCCCGTAGTAGGCCTCATTCCCAAGTTACTCTTCAGTCAACTATCCTTTCGTAGAAGTGCGGGCCCAAGTACGGGCCCAACTCAGTTATCGCTAGCCCAATATCAAGGCACCAGTGCACGTCGCCTGGCCAGATTTCCGCGACCCGCCATATCAGATCCCCACTGATTTGGGCCAGGCATTCAGCAGTATGAATTTGCAGCAGTCCGATGAAAATTAGTACATGGACTCCGGAGCCTCATCTCACCTCACCCGGTCTGCATGTAATCTTTCTCAATTGTTTCGTTTAAAGTCTCCTCAATTTATTATAGTTGGAAATGGTCACCGCATTCTAATTTAGGGTTATGGTCACGCTCATACTCCACCACCTCACCCACCTTTATCCCTAAATAAAGTCATGTATGCACCAAACATCATCAAAAATTTAATCTTCGTTAGGAAATTTACTCGTAATAATTTTGTTTCTGTTGATTTTGATCCATTTGGTTTATTGTGAAGGATCTACGTACGGGGACTCTTCTTATGAGATGCAATAGCACAGGGGACCTATATCCGTTCACACCCTCGTCCGCTGTCAGTTCTCTCTCACACTCCGCCCTAACTGCTCAGTCCCCGTCAATTTGGCACAATAGGTTTGGACACCCATGAGCTCCTGTTTTTAATTTTATTAGAAGCAATAATTTTATTCATTGTAATGGAAAACTTTCCCAAAACTGTATTTCTTGTCAATTAGGCAAACATGTCCGCCTTCCATTTAATTCATCTATTAGTATTACGTTTGCTCATATTGATATTGTTCATGCTCATTTGTGGACGTCCCCCTTACTAGCTCTCTGGGTCATAAATATTATCTCATATTATTGGATGACTACTCTCACTTTATTTGGATTTACCCTCTAAAATTTAAGTCTGAAGTCTTTGCCAAATTTTTAGAATTTTGCACATTTATTAAAACGCAATTTGAACGAGTCATAAAATATTTTCAATGTGACAATGGCCGTGAATTTAACAATTATGCATTTAAAAAAATTTGCAAAAATAATGGCATGGTCTTTCATTTTTCATGTTCCCACACGTCCCCTCAAAATGGTAAAGTCGAGCATATCATTCGTACAATAAATAACATGGTATGCACTTTCCTGTTTCATGCTTCTCCCTCCCTCCTTTTGGGTATATGCAGTCAAAATGGTACAATACGACCTTAATATTTTACCCACTAGTACCCTGCATAACATGACTCTAACCGAAATCTTACACCATCAGATTTCATCTTATAATCACCTTTGGATATTCAGTTTCCTATGTTATCCTAATCTCATTTCCATTGCACCTCACAAATTAGCCACTCGCACCACTCCGTGTGTCTTCTTAGGATTCTCATCAAACCATAGGGGTTATCTTTTCTATGATTTGTTCACTCGTCAAATTCAGGTATCTCGTCACGTCACTTTTGACGAGACCACATTCCCATCAAACTATGCTACTATATGTTTGAAACAAGCCCCTCGAGCTTGGTATGATCGTTTTGCACAGTACCTTATATGGATTTGGATTCATCTGCAGCAAGTGCGATAATTCCTTTTTAATTTTCCATCGAGGTAGTCGTATTGCATTTTTATTATTATAAGTGGATGATATTGTGTTTATTGCCTCCTCTGATGTGTTAAAGAATGAGATTATTGCACTACTTAAGATCAAATTTGTTATGACTGACTTGGGAAAGTTGAGTTATTTTATGGGCATATCAGTGACTCGTTCTGCAGATTCTATGTTCCTCTATCAGTGCAAGTATGCATAGGAAATAGTGTACAGGGCCAAAATGAAAAACTGCAAGATCATGTCCACTCCGGTTGAATCAAAGCTTAATGTTGTTGATGGTAACCCAATGTCCGATCTCAATTTTTACAAGAGTTTTGCAGGTGCACTCCAGTATCTTACTTTCACCTTGCCTTATGCATGCCCCCAGGGAACCTCATTACACTGTCTTTAAACGCATCATCTGATATGTTAAGGGCACCCTTGATTATGTATTACATTTATACCCCTCAGCACCGACCAGGTTGTTAGCCTATACGGATGCTGATTGGCCAGGCTATCCGGACACACGACGCTTCACCTCAGGCTACTGTGTGTTTTTAGGGGATAATCTCATTTCATGGTCTGCCAAGAGGCATTCGAGTGCAGAAACAGAGTATAGATGAGTTGCAAATGCTGTTGTTGAGATTTGTTGGCTCCGAAATCTTCTTTTGGAGCTTCAATGTCCCTTGCGTAAGGCGTCTGTAGTTTACTGTGATAACATATCCTCTATATATTTATCTCATAATCCAGTTCAGCATCAGCGGACCAAACATATTGAGATGGATATACACTTTGTTCGTGGAAGGTTGTTCTCGGTCATGTTAAGGTGTTGCATGTGCCTTCCTCATATCAACACAGATATCTTCACGAAGGGTCTTCCTCGATAGCTATTCCTCGACTTCAGCTCAGCGTCCGGCCTCCTCCCGCTCAAACTGAGGAGGTGTATTAACGTGTACTAATAGGCATAGAATCCCCATTCAATCCCACCATCATAATTAGAATATATCGCATATATTTTGTATATATTTAGTGATATATGTTATGGTAAGTAGATGATTTATGATTGTACTAGGGTTCTACACATTGTACACTATATATATTTGTATTAATGAGAAAATCTCCCCAGGGAAGATTAATACTATACTACAATATATAATCACTATATTTATATAGAGGATTTTATTTCTCCCTCTAAAAGATTGAATAAGAGTGAGAAGATACTTCGGTCTGAAGCGGGTTAATCGACACAGGCTCCTTGAGTTGTTCGTTTAATACATCCAGTGATTTCTGCCAAAGAAAGAGGAAACAGGTTTGGAAAATAAATAAAAATTACGATTTCATGTTTGAAAGGAATGATAATTTAGCTAACTTGTCTAACCTGAGATATAAGGAGGAAGGGATATACATCATTAAATTTTATTTTGTATCCAGGAGCATAATTAGGGTCTATAGGTCTAGACTATGAAACTGCATGAGCAACAGAGCAAAAAATGAATGTGTGATGACAATGTTGAGCACATCTTATAGTAACCAGAAAAGTGAGAACAGAGAACACAAGAACTAGAATAAGAAACTGCGATTTATTGATAATAGATCGTGCAAGAATATTAAACACAATTACACCAATAAAGATGTTCGTATGGAGAGGATAAGACTCCAGAATATAGTAGTTTTAAATCTGAAATTGCATATCTAAATAACTAATCCTAATTACATATTTATAGAAACACAATAGGATATTGTCTTCATAGTGTCGGCGATGAATTATGTTCCACAACTCAACATTGTCGAGCCTGATTTAATTGTATAGCAACATCTGCTATTCTTTGACCATCTAAAGGAATCAGCCACTTCCGTTGAGAATTAACTTGTTAGGTTGCACCCTTTTACCCCATTAGCGCAAAACTTTGACGAGTCCTTTTGGACTCACTCCAATGCGACACTCCCAAAATTATATCAATCAGACGGAGGTCAAGAGATATTTAGTAGGCGTTTGGCCATGAAAAAGTAAATATTTTTCACTTTATTTGAAATTTTGAAATTAGAGTCAAAGTTGAAGTTGTGTTTGTTAATAGTTTTTGCAGGTTGTTTGAATATAGTGAAAGTGGGGGGAAAAGTAAAAACAGCATTTTTTCAAATTCCAAATACAATTTCAAGTTGTATTTAAATTTTTCATTGTCGATTTTCAAATAAAGTGAAAAAAAATCCAAAAAAAAATGAAAAACTTTCATGGCGAAACGGGTGAAGTTTAGTAAGATGCATCTTTGCATAGTGTTCAAGTTGGATGAGTGTTTATGCTCTCAACAAGCATCCTATCAGCAAATTTAGTGTTGTAAAAGGTGAAATCAGAGGGCTAGTTCTAGCAGTAAGCAGTCACTTGCACATTGGTTAGGAATCAGCTCTCTATTTCAGTTGACTAACTAGATAGAAAAGAAGATAACTCTTCTAGTTATTCTCACCAGCTTCACTATCCCTAAATCTCTAAAGAGTCCCAACTTGAACAAAAAGTTACTACTCCCTCCATCGATATTTTATTGGAAAATAAATGAGTTTTTTATTTATTTTCTAGTATTTGGTAAGTAAGCAAAAAATTTATCTCAAAAGTATTTATATGCAATCTAACAAAACACTGTGTATAGTGCAAGATTTGCACTATATGTCCTTATTACACATTTGGCCAACTATAGCCAATATTGCTATTATAAACGAAAACAGTGTAACCAGTGTATATGAATGTAAATGTTGTATGTATATCATCTGTATAACTAGTGTATATCATCTATATCTTCAACACGCCCCCTCAAGCTAGGAACTAAGAAGAGATTCTTGAGTCCTAGCTTGGACAATAGATAATCGTCTTTGTGATCGCCAAGCCGCCCGTAAGGATGTCGGTGCTCGGCGATCAGTATATAAAGAGGACGAATCAGCCCTTGTTGCAACTTCTCCCGAATAAAATGGCAATCAATATCGATGTGTTTGGTCCTTTCGTGGAATACGGGATTGGCAGCAATCTGCAATGAGGATTTGCTATCACTGTGTATAGGGACAGGAAGGTGGACAGAGATGGAAAGTGTAGCAAAGAGACCAGTAAGCCATATGACCTCGCGGCTGCGGTGAAGACTTCGATATTACGCCTCAGTGAGCTGCGAGAACACATGGCTTTGTTCTTCGACTTCCATGAAATGAGAGAAGATCCAAAGAAAACAAGATACCCAGTGATGGATCTTCTCGTAATGAGGCAGGAAGCCCAATCAGCATCGCAGTAGGTGGTGAGATGGTCAGTGACACCAACAGGCATAAAGAGACCCAAACCTGGAGCTTGTTTTAAATATCGAACTACCCGATGTGCAGCTTGAAGATGAGAAGCCTTTGGGCATTGTAGAAACTGGCTCAAGCTTTGTACAGCAAACGAGATATCTGGTCTGGTGTTTGTCAAGTATAGCAACCTGCCAATAAGTCTTTGATAACTTGATGGATCCTCTAGCAGTGGATCCTTGGTTGTTGCAGAATTTGTGCCTATATGTTGATCGTATGACACAGAAGTAAGCTTGCTGTTGAGTTCCACAGGGGACTTGGCAGGTTTCCCAGCAGAAAGGCCTAGATCAGTGATTAATTCCATTGCGTACTTCCTCTGATGCATCACTATGCCACTGCTATTCCTAGCAAACTCAAAACCAAGAAAATACCGCAGAATTCCCAAGTCTTTGATTTTGAAAGTCTGTTGCAGATTTAGCTTTGTTTCCTGAATGAGATTCTCATCATTCCCCGTAATGAGTAAATCATCCACATAAATGAGCACCACTACTATATTAGCACCATTCTTCTTAGTGAGTAAGGAATGGTCAAGTTGGCTTTGAACAAACCCCGAGCCTTGCAAAGCGTGATCAATTTGATGTTCCACTGCCGAGAAGCTTGCTTCAGCCCATAAAGTGACTTAATCAACTTGCATACCTTCCCTTGCTTGTTGGCAAAACCTTGAGGCATGTTCATGTATACCTCTTCTACAAGATCACCTTGTAAAAAGGCATTATAGACATCCATTTGGTATACATTCCACTGATTTGAGGCTGCTACTGACACCACTGCCCTCACAGTAACCATCTTTGCCACCGGAGAGAAAGTTTCTTGATAATCAATTCCCTCCTTTTGATTGTAGCCTTTTGCCACTAGCCTTGCCTTAAATCTGTCGACTTCACCATTCGATTTATACTTGATCTTGTAAACCCATTTACATCCAATGACTTTCTTGTCTCTGGGAAGATCTATGACCTCCCAGGTATTGTTGTTTGCCAGAGCTTGCATCTCAAGGTGCATGGCTTCTACCCATCTACTGTCTTTCACAGCCTCAGAGTATGAAGATGGCTCTTGCTCAGCCTCAATTTTTGCAATGTAACTCTGATAGCTTGCCTGTAATCCAGCATAGCTTAAGTGGCTGGCCATAGGATACAGGCAGTCTTGGCTTTCTGTGCTTTCTGTGTTCTCTCTGTTTGAAGGTTGGATGAAGTCCTTCATCCAGGCAGGATGTTTTCTGGGTCTAGTAGACCTTCTCAGTGGTGGTTCTGAGTCAGGACTGATATCTGCATTTGTCTGTGCTATGGAGGGGAGATTGGACTCCTCCTGATGCCCCCCTTCATCTCCCAAGGTTTCCTGAGACTGGTAGGCAGTTGTAGCAGGTGTGGTGTCTACATCACCAGATGTGGGAATAGGTTGGAATATATCATCATAAACTGATAACACTCCTTGCTGTGCTTGATTCAAAGATAGTCCAGTAGCCCCTTCTAAAGACTCCTGATGCTGAAAAGGGAAAATATCCTCATAGAATGTCACATCCCTGCTTATAAACAGAGCATTAGTAGACAAATTTAATAATTTGTAACCCTTCTGTCTGGATGAGTATCCCAGCAGCACTGCCTTAATGGCCCTTGTGTCAAACTTATCAAGCTTAACTAGATTAGTAGCATAGCATAGACATCCAATAACTCTCAAATGAGACAGAACAGGTGCCTTCCTGTGTAGCCTTTCAAAAGGGGAAATGTTTCCCAGCACCACAGAAGGTAACCTATTCAAAATATACACAGCTGTTTCTATGCAATCCCCCCAAAAACTTGATGGTAGACAACCCTGGAACTTGATGGCTCTAGCAAGTTCTAGTATATATCTATGTCTTCTTTCAACTGTACCATTTTACTGTGGGCTATAGGGGCAGGATGTCTGATGGATTATTCCTAAGTTTGCAAACAAATCTCTACAGGAACTATTGATGAACTCTGAACCATTGTCTGATCTAATGCACTTAATCTTGCCACCAAACTGAGTTTTGATCATAAAGAATAGTTCCTTAATCATAACAGCAACATCTGATTTGATGTGTAAAAGAAATACCCATGTCCATCGACTGAAATCATCAACCACAGTGAGAAAAAATTTCATACCATTGTAAGTAGCAATCTTATATGGTCCCCAAACATCAAGGTGTAACAAATCAAATGGAGAAGTAGTTACACTTTGACTAGTAGGAAAAGGTAATCTAGTTTGTCTAGCCATGGGACATATATCACAGTGGTGAATTGTAAAATCAGAATTATGTCTGAATGTATTTATTTTCCTAAGAACACTCATTGGTGCATGTCCTAGCCTTTTATGCCATAGAGCAGCCTTCAAATCTCCTGCTGTACTGTATTTTGACATGTGTGACTGAGCTGCTAACCATCTGTCCTGCTTCCTTGAAGAATCCAGCATATATAGACCATCAACTTCCCTACCAATCTCCTTCACCTTCCCAGTGAGGAGATCCTGCAGCACAAAGAAGTCAGGGAAGAACCTTGCACTACAGTTCAATTCCTTAGTCAATTTGGACACTGAAAGCAAATTAAATTGAAAACTAGGCACACACAGCACATATTTTATGGATTCACCTCCTTTCAATCTACACTCTCCAGTCTGAGTAATTGGAACTACACCTCCATTAGGCAGCTGCACATGACCTGGATTATCTGACCAGTTAGGAGTCTCAATCATATGCCTATCTTTTACCATATGATTAGTGGCTCCAGAATCAACTATCCATGGACTATTATTACCTTCATTGTGAGCACAGTTACCTGCCATACATACTTTGGCAGCATTGGTGTGTTCAGTACCTTTTCCCTTGATTTGGTTCATGGCAGACATCATCCTTTCCAATTTTTCTGGTGTGCAAGTCCTTATGATCTGCTGGAGCTGGTCCTGTTCTTTGTCTGAGAGGCATGACTGCCTCTCCACCTGTATACTCACCACCATGTCCTCCATACTCCTGTATAGATTTCTGACTGAAAGTATATCCTTCTGACTGTGGTCCCATAACTGCATTAGCTCTGCCTTTTCCTTTCTGATCTGATGGATATCCTATTAACTTGTAACATTTCTCTTGTATGTGGCCCTGCTTTTTACAGTAGTCACAATAGTACAGCAATTTATGACAACCCTCTCTATTGTGGCCTTTCATATGACAGTAGTCACAGAATGTAGGTGGTCTCCTGCTCTTATTAGCTGCAAATCTGCTTGTCAGTGCTACATTATCCATGGAATTCCCCAGTGAGGTAATCTGTTTTTGGCTCTCATCTTGTGCTATCATAGCATAAGCTTGGTTTACACTAGGTGTGGGTGACATCAATAGAATGTGACTCCTCGCTTGGTTGTATCCGTCATTCAATCCCATAAGGAATTCTAACAGCCTTTGATTCCCCAAATGTGCTATGTATTCCCTAGGATTCGAGCATTCACATGTAGGAGGTGGAATGATTGAATCTATCTCGTCCCATAAATCCTTCATTCTAGAATAGTATTGAGAAACTGGTGAAACTCCTTGGTTTAGCATCGATAAGTCCTTCTTAAGTTGATATACCCTTGAGAGATTGATTTTATCAAATCTCTCCTTAAGATCGCTCCAAACAGCTACTGCATTGGTCCTATATAGAATTCCACTTAGTAAACTTCTGTCTACATTTCGCATTATCCATGACATTACTAGGGCATTACATCTATCCCATTGCTTTGTGTGATTTGGTCCATATGTATCTCGTCTTATAGATCCATCGACGAATCCAATTTTGTTCTTCGTAAGCAATGTCAATTGCATAACCCTACTCCACAAGGTGTAGTTTTCCATTCCAGTTAGTTGAATCTCAACTTGTACGGCACCTACTGTATCGGATGCACTCAGGAACAGAGGGTGATTGTGGTCGATAACCTCTGAATCAGAGATCGAACTTTCCTCAAACACAACAGACGGAATCGTTGTGGTATTCTCCATTAATATTACTCCAGCTATAATCACAGCTTGAAGCAGTAAAAATTTGTTGTCGATATGCGGAAACCTTCGATCGCGACAATCAATACACAAATCGAAGTCAAATTTGTTGATTATAAATCGTACCTTTAGCTGTAAAATGATTTACAGATGTAGAACTCTAAGAAATAGCTTCAACCGACAATCAATCACTCAATCGTCAAACCTCGCAAGACGAATCTCTCAGTTTCTGTTTTGATTCCACAGAATAGCTTCTGGATTCTCCTTGCATGGCTCTGATACCATGTTATAATTCTAAATGTGACATTTCACTGTAGAGGATCTCCATGGAAGAAGAAGTCACAGTGAATGCGGAAGGTGAGGAAGACGAGAGGAGAGAAGGGAGACAATAGTTTTGTGGAAATTTTCTCTGTGTATTAATATTGTAACCACAACCTATATATAGTGCAAGATTTGCACTATATGTCCTTATTACACATTTGGCCAACTATAGCCAATATTGCTATTATAAACGAAAACAGTGTAACCAGTGTATATGAATGTAAATGTTGTATGTATATCATCTGTATAACTAGTGTATATCATCTATATCTTCAACAGAGGTGGGATAGGGCGGTGAGTGGAATGGTTAAGGGATGAGGGTTTGGCTGGTGTGTGTAGGGAGGAGACATTCACTTATGAACTTGTTTTCTTATTTTTAAGGAGCTAATTTTCCTAGAAAAAGATATTTTTCATAATATTTTAACCAACTAAACATGAGAAAATTGAAAAACGTTCTCCTTCCTACCAAACACATCCTTAATATTGTAAACGAATGAAAAATATGTGAAATTCTTGGGACCGCTCATTTAAAAGGATAATTTTAGTACTTTGCATATATTTGAATTATATACCAAGAGTCTTGTTTAATTTAATTTCTAAAACTTGGCATCAAATCAAATAAATTCACATAATATGGAACTGAGGAAGTAATTGATACCAGTAGAAGAAAGGGGTGCATGATTTCAGTGGATATATGAAAATTGATTTAACTTGTGCAGCTGCTCCTTCTTTACCATCTGCCATATCAAATGAAATGAAAAGTGTTCGGTTGTTCAAGAAAATGTGAAATGAAAAGCTTGATCGACTTACCATATCTCTAATTCTCTATGTGAGCCAAACCATTTTCATTAATTTTGTCTCACCTAAGGTCTTCTTTTTACCTTGTTTTTTTTATTTTGCTCTTCTACATGAGGTAAGTTGGCATATTTATTACTCCCTCCCTCATGTTTAGTTGTCCATATTTAATTTAGTAGAAGCAATAAATAAAACAACAAATTTAATATATCACCTCTAATTATTATATATTAAAAAATAAATTGAAAATAATTATAGTACTTAATCACAAGGATATAAAATAATAAACTATCTCTTGATTTTTTAAATTAGACAAGTAAAAAATGGACATTCATTTTTATATATATATATATATATATATATATATATATAATGGACAAGTAAAAGTGAATGGAAAATAGTAGACATTTGGACAATATTATAATATTTTACAAGAAGTTTAAATATTAAAATCCATTTTTCACTAATATTATCAAATAAATATCTACTAATATAGAGCAAGTATACTTCAAGAAACAATCATGCCGATAGAAGGAAGGAGTTCACATACCTCATTGACGACTAACCCATACGACAAGTAGCAATACGCTCCAATGTACTTCAACCTTATCGTCTATTCCACATTCCAAGTAGAATATGTTACACGTAGTACTTCAACCTATAATGACGATAGCACTTCTATCAATATTATACTTACTAGTATAAGACTTATACCAAATAATGACCCTCTTATTCTACGAAAAATTGGGCAGCGCTTTCTTTGTTTCTACGTACTTTTCCACCTTTTCCAAGGCCCGAATTCATCAACCAACAAGCCACCTTTAAGGCACAACCAACAGTTAACCAAAGGGGATTACACGCCTAACTGGACGTGTAAAATTAAGCCCCTTAATCTACCAAAACAGTCCATCAAAACGACACAACGACGTCTAACAGTTTTAGGCAGTTTTCGGCCAACAACAACTACGACAATCCAAAGTCCTTTTCCTTAATTCCTTTTAATACAATTCACATTCCAACATGTTTTATAAGTTATATAAACTATCAACAACAATATTTTCTTCATTATATAACATGTACCAAGTGTAAATAACGACAATAACCAACGAAATCCGAAAACCCCAAAATTAGTCTAGCTCTCGGCCAAGCCTTAAAAAATTGTCCAAACACTTTTTAATCCTCATTCTTTTTAGTACAAGTTCATCCATACATTATAACAATAAGTAATATCCACTTACTTTAAAAGAAGAAGGACTTTTACCTCATTTTGTGCCCAAAAATGCCCCAAAACAGTTCGGTCTTTATTGGTATGCAGTTTTCGTTTCGCTCCACTTCTTCAAGTTCCAATCACATATATGTGACCCCTATGAGCTTATACACAACATCACTTTGTATTTTACTTCCAAAAAGTCAACAGAACCTTAGGATTTTTCCTTCACCATCCTCGGCCCAACCAAGGTTTCAAGGGCTTGGAGAGTTAACTTGGCTTAGCACCTAATCAATGAGCTTAATCCAAGAGGATTAGTGATTCTTGAACTTTACTTTTGGTCTTAGGGATTCTCGAAAATTAGGAGAGAAATGGAGAGAAGATGAAGTATCAAAGTCTTGAGATTGAACTTATGAGCTAAGTCTTCAAGACTTATCAAATATGAAGCCAAGTGTAATGACAAGTGGAGCGGACACATGTCACCCTCCCATTGGTCCAAATAAGTCTTCCAAAAAATAAATATCTCAAGACTTGAAAAATATCTAATTTCTCGGAGGGTCCCGCGAAATTGTGAAATTCTCGACGGACCCCATATTATTAGTCCCGAGTCTTCACCCTAATATTCTAAGCTCGCATCTCAAATTTGGAACCAATTCGACCCCTCGTGAAGAAATTACGGCGTCACGTTCGTTGTGAACAAATTTGCTCTAAATCGAAAATGTAACTACACCTTCTTTCCAACTTTCAAATCCTATATTCTTAGTCACGTTCTCACTTACGTGTCGTGGGGTTACGGAGTGTAACACACCATTCCCGCCGACTGCCATTATCAACCCCGTTAGTCTTAGTCAAAATCGACCTCATATCTCAGCACAATCTCCGGTCACCATCCCCAACCAGGTGTCGCCGACTCATCCCTAACATCACCCCGCGACCACACCAGCCACCGAAAACCAACCTCGTACCCACTCAGTACCACCATTAATCCAGCACACTGGTCCTTCCCACCACCGACTCCATACTCCACCTCATCGACCTCCGCCAGTCACGATCAACCCAGATCGGTGACACCAAACTACCCTGCTACTGTATCGACCTTAGACCCACCCAGATCGATATTACCCACACCCACCCCTGTATCCCAAATTCCAACGCCCAACAGTATACCCGACCCGAAACCTAGCAAACATGCCCAGACCACACCCTCACATCGTATGGAAACTCATGCCCAACACAGGATTTTCAAACTTAAAGTTCAATTTAACCTATCTACACAAACCATATTCCTAATTCCCAAAAACCCAAAATTGGCTAAACTAGATATGAATTGGAATGCAGTCATGTGTGAGGAGTTTAATGTTTTAACAAAACAACACACTTGGGATTTGGTTCCTAGACCGGAGGGGGTGAATATGATGTGATGCATATATCTTTTTCACCACAAATACAGAGACAGTGGTGACCTTAAGAGATATAAGGCGAGACTTGTGGCTAATGTCACTAATCAGCAGGGGGTATTGATTGTGGTGTGACATTCAATCCGGTTGTTAAACCAGCTACCATTCGCACAGTTCTGAGTATTGCTATGGGTAATCATTGACCTATTCATCAGCTTGATGTGAAAAATGCATTTCTACATGGGGATTTGAAAGAAACCATTTACATGTACCAACCGTCTGGTTTTGTCCATCCAGTAGCCCCTCAATATGTATGTCATCTTCGTAAGTCACTTTATGGTTTGAAACAACCCCCTAGAGCGTGGTATGATCCCTTTGCACAATATATAATGTAGATTAGGTTTGTATGCATCAAGTGTGATAATTCTCTATTTATTTTCCACAGAGGTAGTAGCATTGTATATTTATTATTGTATGTGGATGATATTGTTCTCACTGTCTCCTCTGATTTGTTGAATAATGAGATAATTACATTGCTCAAAATAGAATTTGCTATGACTAACTTGGAAAAGTTGAGCTATTTTTTGGGGATTTCAATAACTAGATCTGCAAATATTATGTTTCTTTGTCAGTGTAAGTATGAAGAGAAGATTGTGTAGAGGGCTAAAATGGTAAATTGCAAGATCATGTCTACTCCATTTGACTCTAAATCAAAGCTTAGTTCTATTGATGGTGATCCAGTGTCAGATCCCACTATCTACAGGAGTCTTGCAGGTGCACTACAGTACCTTACTTTCACCAGGCTTGGTATTGCTTATGTTGTTCAGCAGGTATGTTTATTCATGCATACCCCAGGGAGCCTTATTTTACTGCCCTTAAACTTATCATTCGATATGTTAAGGGCACACTTGATTATGGATTGCATCTATATCCCTCAGCACCGACCAAGTTGTTGTCATATACAGATGTTGATTGGGCAGGTTGTCCGGACACACGACACTCTACCTCAGGCTATTGTGTGATCTTATGGGAACTTCTTCTACCTTTTTTGAGCATGCCTTTTATAAAAACGAGCACATGATGAACGTACAAATTTTAAATGAAATCGGATTCATTATAATACTTGATTTGATAAGTACAAAGCTTACTTGATTTTAAAGAGATAGGAGTAACGTAATAGGAAATAATGAGTCCTTGACATGAAAAGAGACTAAGTGATAATGCAAAAATGTAGATTTTGGGTACAGGGCCGCGACGCCAAGTGTCAGGGCTGCGGCTCGGCAACTTCAGAGGATCGGATGTTCGCGCGCGGCTACTAGTGCGACATCGCCTCTTACGAAGGGGTGTATATTTTTAGACCAGACCGGAATGGACCGGTGGATTCCGGTCTGGTCCTTCATTATATAAGATTCCGGTTTTCCGATCCGGGTGAAAACCGGAATGGACCGGTTCCAGCCCAAACTTTTTTTTATCCCTTTATTTTTGTCCATCTCTCCCCCAAGCCCAAAACCGACAAGACCAATACCCCTCATTTCATTCACACCCTTCACAAACCCAATTATTCCAAAAAACCTAAAGAACAAAATCAGTAAACCCAGCCCCCAACCCACTAATTTGTCGCTCCCCTTCACATCCCCATTTCGCCCATACCCCTGCGTCTTCGCCCCCAACAATCCACAACCTTCACCCTGTGTTACCACCACCCTCTGCCCCCAAAATAAATTAAAAATTGCATTTAAAAAATATATATATATCCAACCGGTCCATACCCGGATCAGACCGGATTTTTCAGGTCCGGACCGGAATTATTCAGGTCCGGTCCTCGGTTCAGAAAAAATGAAGATTCTGGTTCTGGTCCAGTTTTGGACCAGTGTACACCCATAATCATAAGAGGGGATCCGACGGTATAATATTTCGGTTTGGGTCATGTTATGAAGTGTACTTGTGGGTAAAATATTGAGGACGTATTCTACCATTTTGACTGCATAGACCCAAAAGGAGGGAGGGAGAGTGGTAGAAACAGAAAAGTGCGAACCATGTTATTTATGGTGTGGATGACAAGTTATGCTTTTCCATATTTAGGAGAGTTGTGAGGACACGAAAATCAGAAGACCATACCATTATTTTTGCAAAATTTTTGAAATGCAGAATTATTAAATTCACGTCTATTATCACATTGAAAAGGTTTTATGGCTCTTTCAAATTGCGTTTTGATAAAAGTGCAAAATTCAAAAAAAAAATGGCAAAAACTTCCGACTTGAATTTTAGTGGGTAAATCTAGATAAAGTGAGAGTAATCATCTAATAAAACCAGATAATATTTATGACCCAGAGAGCTAGTAACGGTAGATGTCCATAAATTAGCATGAACAATATCAAAGGGAGCAAACGTAACACTAACAGAAGAACTAAACGGAAGGCGAACATGTTTGCCTAATTGACACGAAACGCAGTTTTGGGCAAGTTTCCCATTACAACGAATAAAATTATTGCTTCTAAGAAAATTAAAAATAGGAGCTCCTGGGTGTCCAAGCCTATTATGCCAAGTTGACGGAGAGATAACAGCGGGGGAGGTGTGTAAGCGGGAACTGGCTTCAGAGGAGGATGTGAAGGGATATAGGTCCCCTGTGCTATTGCATCTCGTAAGAGGTATCCCCGTATGTAGATCCTTCACATTAAAACTAAACGGATCAAAATCAACCGACACAGATTTGTTACGAGTAAATTTCCTAATAGAGATTAAGTTTGTATGATGGTTGGGGCATAAAGAACATTATTTAGAGAGAAGAGTGGTGTGGCGGTTGAGTGTAGGTGATACCATAGCCCTGAATGGGAATGTAGTGACCATTGCCAACTGTAATGAATTGAGGAGACTTTAAACGAAATAGTTGAAAGAGATTACCTGCAGATCGGGTGAGATGGGATGTGTCTCTCTAATTCATGTATCAATTTTCATCGGGCTGCTGCAAGGTCAAGATTTTGAAGGCCTGACCTAAATCAGTGGGGGCAGACTGCTGGGTTGCGACGGGAATTGGACCTGTATAATGTGGGCATGATGCCTGGGCCTGGGCCCAACAACCCTTGATGCGAAACCGGGAACTGGGCTAAAGCAGAATGTGGGGAATTGGCCAAGATCCCTAGTAGATGAAAATAAGTTGGTTCAGCCCATGATTGAAACACGTTGGACTACTGCGGCTGTGCAACTGTGGCCTGCGGTAGTGGGACACCTTTTCCACCACGCTCGCGGCCTCGGTCACCTTTGCCGTTGTCGCGACCTTTACCTCATTTGCTGCCACCGCGACCACCCTGATTTTGTTGGAATTTCGATGGTGGCTGGCCGGTGAGAGAGGCAGTAGGAAGTGGATGACTATCAATTGTGAATACCTTCTGATTATGTACGTCCTGTTTGGCACGTCGGGTTTTTTCCAACAATAATTGAGACCGAGCCTTGTTGAAATTGGGAAGAGGGTTGGATTGTTGAATCATCGTGGATAGGGTATCATACTCACCTTTTGAAAGACCTACGATTTGTTTAAGAGACAGGCGTTCCGACGTTTGATAATTGGTCCGCCAATAGTTTCAATTGCTTGCAGTAATAAACGGCTCATCCAAATAGACAACTCGAGTGTGCTTGTTTTCCTGAAAGATTTATTCTAATCGAAACCATAGCTCGCGAGCAGAGACGCCGGTTTTCATAATAGTGAGGAGCATGTCTTGAGAAATAGTGTCATAGATCCATTGTTTGACAACACCGTCTAGAAGGCGCCATGTGGTGTCATCAATCTCAATAGGGTGAGGGAATGAGTCATCAATGTGATCCAACACGTTATATATGCATGCATGAATAAGGAAAAGTTCAACCCACAGAGAGTATTGACCGTGTTCTTGATCACGAATGATAGGGATGAAATTCTTGATATTTGTGATGGTGAGGGCCGGATGAAAAGAGGTAGTAGAAGGGGGAGCATGTGGGTTGTTTATGTAGGAGTTTACGTCGAGTTCGTACACGCAACGAAATTTAAAAATTTATGTTTCAAACCCGACGACGGTCGAACTGCAGTATGATATGTAATGAAAATACAAAGCACATAGTAAATGTAAAACTTCGATAGAAGGCTTACATTTTCAATTAATCAGCCAAGCAATTAATCTTCGTCGCTTTGTGTAGTCTGAGGGTGCACACGCAAACGTCCCTCGATTTGTAAGTTAAGAAACTATGATGTAATTTGCTAAGTCAGGAATTCTAGGGATTCTGACAGAGCTTTAGAAGAGATTTACCTCTCTTAGGTTTTTTGTGATTGGAATGGAAGGTAAGCCCTATATTTATATTCGTAAACAGAGGCTTTAGGGTTTCCGTGGGCTGGGCCCAGCAGAAACGTACTGGGCAGAATTTGGACTGCCAGAACACGTACAGGCACCGCAGTTTCATTAAGGAGGCACCGCGGTGCTGCCTAGTATTCTTGGAACCGTGGTCCTAGAATAAGGCACCGCGGTCCTGTCCTATTTTATGTCCCCTTTTCCCATTTCTAATGTCCCGGTCATCAACCGAACTTAAAGGTATCTCCTTCTAATTACATCCTTCAATCGACGGAACATTTGACTTAGTGTTACCCTTCAGGCCTTTACATATTGTCATTAATTACATTAGGATCTTCATGGAACTCCTAGACTGCGCCGGAAGACGAACCAAATATGTAAATTTTAGCTATAAAAAATATGTGAACTGAAACTATATGTGAGAAGATAAAATCCTTTCATTCATGACACACTCAATCAAGCTTAGGATATGTCAAGTGTCTATCCAAATGGCTTGATTATTATAACTGATCTATATTAGTTGATAACAGGAACATGTCACAGACATGTCTATTGCATTGGTCAATGACTTAGTCAACCTAATACTGTATGAGTATCTGAGTGTTCACTCGAATATGTATTTAAGGAATGAATCCTAATCTTGGCTCACATACCACCTTTAATCTACTTCGTAATGCACCCAAAATAAGTCGTGTTTCAACCTATAAGGCATTTGAGCTTAGGACAGGATCAAAGTACATTATTTCGTAAACAAGATGATATTGACCTCAAGTCTAATTACTTTTATCTCCCACACGCCGATGACATTATAGAAATATATAACAAAACAGTACATCAGCAGGGCATACCAATACTTCAACAAGTATCCATGTGTCCATCATGAGTTGTCATAACTCGTAGCAAGTGAGACATACTACATCCCCTAAGGATATGATGCAGACCACATGTCGACGTATCACATATCATCGATATCCCAATTTCGATGATCATTAGTCGAGGTAATTTAAGAGTTACGTTATAACATTAATTCTCACATCATTAATAAACACGTAACCTCTAGGGATGCATTTATAGAATATTATAAACAATCAATTAATAATTCAACAAATGCAAATTGTCATAATATTAATCATCATTAATATAAATACGAATGTGTATAAAGTACATTGTGTCCTAATACAGATTGTCTCTAGGACATACATATACTTTCAATCTCCCACTTGGCCTAGAGCCAATCACCAACATATCTAATACTCATGTTCTCAAAATGACCATTATGCTTCACCAAGCTTAATGGTTTAGTAAACGGGTCTGCTAGATTATTGTCTGTGGGAATATAATCTATCTTGATATCTTCAGCTTCCACCATCTCTCTCAGGATGTGGTACTTTCTTGGTACATGTTTGTTTCTGTTTGTTGATCTTGGTTCCTTTGCCTGTGCAATCGCACCAGTGTTGTCACAATAAATGGTTATTGGACAACTAGCACTCGGAACAACCCTTAGTTCCTTCAGGAACTCAGAAATCACAACAGCTTCCTTAGCAGCTTCCGATTCAGCAATGTACTCCGCTTCAGTAGTCGAGTCTGCAGTAGTAGCCTGTTTGGAATTCTTCCAGCTCACCTCTCCTCCATTGAAAATGAACGTGTAACCAGACTGAGATTTGAAATCATCAACATCTGTCTGGAAACTAGCATCGGTATACCCAGTGGCAACCAACTCATCAACTTCACCATAGAACTAAGAAGTAATCTTTAGTACGCCTGAGGTACTTGAGGATACTGTTGACTGCTTTCCAGTGTTCCTCGCCAGGATTCTGCTGGAACTTGCAGGTCATACTAAGTGCAAAGACCACATCTGTCCTAGTACAGGTCATGTCATACATGATTGATCCTTTAGCCGAAGCATAAGGAATCCTCTTCATGCTCTCAAATTCAATAGCATTAGAAGGGCAACCCTTCTTTGATAACTTGATGTCTTGACCCATCGGAAAACCGCATTTCTTAGAATTCTCCATTGAAAAACGTCTAAGCACTTGTCTATGTAGACTGACTGTGACATCCCCAATAATCTATTAGGTCTATCTCTATAGATCCTAATTCCCAGAATGTAGCAGGCTTCACCTAAATCCTTCATCATGAAGGTCTTAGACAACTAATCCTTAACTGACTACATGAGGGTCTTATTATCTCTCATTATCAATATGTCATCGACATATATATTAATGAAGACAATACCCTCATCCTTGCGTTTGAAATAAACACAAGGATCCTCTTTGCTTCTGACAAAATCAAAAGATTTGATTGCATTGTTAAAGTAAATGTTCCAACTCCTAGAGGCTTGCTTAAGTCCATAAATGGACTTCTGTAGCCTGCACACAACATTTGGTCTAGAATCACATGAAAAACCCTCGGGTTGTTTCATATACACTTCCTCAATTAGATTAGCATTGAGGAATGTAGTTTTGACGTCTATCTGCCAAATGTCATAATCATAATGTGCAGCTATCACAAGCAAAATCCGAATAGACTTTATCTTAGCCACCGGTGAAAATGTTTCATCATAATCCACACCAGGACGCTGAGTAAAACCTTTAGCCACTAGTATAGCTTTATAAGTCTGAACCTTGCCAGATGCATCAATCTTCTTCTTGAAGACCCATTTGCATCCTATGGGCTTAACCCCATTTGGCAAATTAACTAAGTTCCATACTTGATTGATATACATAGATTCCATTTCGGATTTCATGGCTTCTTGCCATCTCTTCGAATCAATGTCTAGCATTGCTTCGCTGTAGGTTCTACGCTCGTCATCATCTCGAATATCTAGCTCATTTTGTATTTCCACAAGCAGATTTAGTCTTTCCGGAGGACGATGAGATCTAGTAGACCTACGGAGTTGATTGTCTTGCAGTTCAGTTACAGGTATGTTCTGACTGTGAGTAGGTTCTTGTGCGCTGGTCGATCCACCAACATTAGAGCTTTCAGGAATATCATTTTCATGTCTTTCCTGAATTGGAGGAAATACAATTGGTGCACTTGCTCCCAAGGTGTGTGCCGGAAGATCTTGCATTTCTGCATTATTCCTCGTAGCACTCCCACTGGCCTAAGGGGGTACCCTAAATACCCAATCTTCGCCAGAAGCTCCCACTGAATTCTTGCCTTCATTATCGGGCAAGGATTCAACCTCTTTGTTACCTTGTTCTTGAATTTCTTCAAGTTCTATCTCCGTGCAACTCTCATCCTTGTAGACATATTCATCTTCAAGGAAAGTTGTGTTCCTAGAAACAAATATCTTATGTTCTCCAGGAAGATAGAAATAGTATCCCTTAGTTTATTTCGGATACCCAACAAAGTAACATTTCTCACTTTTAGATTCCAACTTATCAGTGATCAACTTCTTGACATATGCAGGACACCCCCAGGGCCTCATGTGTCTAAGTGATGGCTTCTTCCCACACTGTCACGACCCGACCCCGGGCCCGCGACTGGTGCCCTACCTGGGCACCCCTGTCAGGTATACATCAGAGAATAGCATCGGAACATACACAACATACAAAAAAAAAACTTAGACAGTAACCAACAACATGCTAGCCGATAAGGCCACCTTCCGTAAAATATACTCAATCCAGAAATAGAACAGTACATTTTTCTTTTCATTACAGCCCAATCCACAATGTGACTACAGACCTCTAAGAATAACAACTCTGGCGGGACAGGGCCCCGCCATACCCCTGAATGTACAACAACCGACAATACCAGGGATAAGCCTCCGAAATGAAGGAGCTTCTCAGCGGTGAACAGTGATCCTAGAGCGAGGATCAAGACACAGTACTTACTGCGGCGTGAACGCGGCCAAGGAGGTCGAGACAACATGTACCAAATATGTGAAACTGAAAGTACTGTAATGAAATCATAAGTCTAAAATAAAACTGGAGACATGTATGATTACTCAATTAACAGTACACTGTGCCTTACTAACAATGAGAGTAAATAAGTGAATACTTACAATATCTGATGAGAGGCTCACGATCAGCGAGGACCACCCGCCGCGATGTCATTAAGCAATCTATTCACGGGACTATTTCACGCGTAGATCGTGTGGACCCGCGTGAGGTATTCCTCGCGTAATGTACCGCCCGCGTGGGACTATTTCACCGCGTAAGCCCATAAGGACTCGCATGAGGTATTCCTCGCGTCATGGGTAGCAAATCCACTAAAGCAGTGGTATAACGTCTTGGGGGTTTACCCCTCATTTATACTCTTACCCTGAAGCAGGTGGTATAACGTCTTGGGGGTTTACCCCTCATTTATACTCTTACCCTAGCTCAACCGACCATCATACATAACATAATCCCTACCGGCTTATCATACAATAAATAAGCAAGTTAAGAAATCCCTAACTTCTTATTAGCCTTATTCATATACATTCTCATTTTAGTTTACTTAAGGCACTAACATGTCATTATAAAATCCGAATTTAACCCAAAGTACTACGATTTCTATTCTTTTAAAAAAATGACTCTTTTTCATATATAACTTCCAAGATACTAATAACCGTAGTATCAAGTCATAACTACTTTTCAAGACAAGTCACGATACCTTTTAGAAATACATTTAGGCTTCTAAATCAAGTGACTTCTTTCTTTTAAAACCTTAGGCAATTGATGCCTTAAATCAAATTGCCTTTCAATAAATCAAGCCATTTATCTTTCCATAAAGCCAATATAACCAACTCCCCATAAAGTCGTTATATTCACTTTATGCATTAGTCAAGTACAATTTCCTATCCAAGGGACTTATACGTTTAAAACGAAACAAGTATCGCATACTTTAAAACTCTTCAAGTCCCTTAACATACTTAAATTACTTAGAGTAAACCACTCTTTAAACTTTCCATAAAAATAAGTATCAAAATACTTTCAACATACTTAAAGTCTCTTAACTTTGAAAACCAAGATATCCTTAACATTTAAACAAGTGAGTTAATTCCTAACTCAATCAACTGGACATTCCTAAAATAAGCCAAGGATGTCAAATGGACTAGATCGTCAAAATCTTGTCGTCTCAGTACTATATCGTGAAACTAGTCATGCTCAAAAGATAGGAAAAGTTCCACATACCTCTTGGGTCAAACCACTTGTCAAGTACAAATTCCGCGTAGTATGTCAACCTATAATATTCACAATACGTCCATTAAGGCCTTACTTCAAACGTAGAATATTATAAGTGTTAAGTCTTTAAATTCTACGGAAAATCGAACAGCACCTCCTTTTTTTTTTACTAACTTTGCCACATTTTCCAAGGTCGAAATACAAAAACCAAACAATTTCAATTGGCTCACAACAATATAGAAGGTAATCCAACGCAAATGAATAACCAAACAGCCCCAATTGGCTCACAATAATATAGAAGGTAATCCAATGCAAATGAATAACCAAACAGCCCCAATTGGCTCACAATAATATAGAAGGTAATCCAATGCAAATGAATAACCAAACAACCCCAATTGGCTCACAATAATATAACAATACCAATTCTTATTCAATTTCCATTTCAATCCAAATTGGTAGCATAATAAGATATCAAGCCGCAATTGATTCTAGCTACTACATTCTCCAAGTAGGTAACATGCGACAATTCAATTTATCGATCAAATTGGATTTCAATTTCAAATGGCTAAATATGACATTTTCGGATTTTTAGCTTCCAATTCCATAACACTTAACAAACTTCATAACACATATCACATGACCACTTATAACTTATCATAACATGAAATCTTCAATTACAAAAGTAAAACGAAGATTATACCTCAATTAGCCCAAATATGCTCCAAGAGTACAAGTCGATCCCTAGCACCTTTAGCTCCTCCTTCCGACATTCCAATCCACTCCAAGCCACCCTTAGAAGCTTATGAAAAACTCATCTTCAAGTTTCAACTTCAAAGTTGAATAACCCTTTAGGTTTTCGCCTTGCGACTAACACCATTTTTCCGGGATCTTTCTATTGAGAAACACTTATAATACCCTTAGGTACCTTGGTTTAAAGTGGGGGAATTATTGGACAAAAATTGGAAATTTTTCCTTCTTGAAAAACCCCTTAGCCGTGAGCTCCCCTAAAGAGCAAGAACAAGTTCTTGAAAAAATAATTCTAAGTGTGGAGAATGACAAGGTCTTGCACCTACTAGTGTACATATATAACACAAGAAAGGGTATAGATTAGAACACTTGGGTGGTTTGGATGAGATTTACTAAATATCAAGCTTTTGTGGTGTCATTGACTTGGTCAAAGTTGTCAAGCTCTAAGCTTTGCAAGACTTCATCATAAATTATGGTCAATTGACCATTCCACCCTTCCACATTTCGTCCATGTCCATAAAGGGGGGTGACACGTGTCGCCCTCCCGTTCGTCGCAATATTTCGTTTTCCGACAATTCCATAATTCCGATAAATTTTTACTCGTCTCAAACCTTAACATTTGAGTTCTTACGTACGTTCTTAGAAACATATCCTGAAATATTTCCGGGGTGTAACATTCTTCCCCCCTTAGAAACATTCGTCCCCGAATGTTCTCTCGGGAGTCCAACTTAAAGATAGCGACATAGTCTTCTTTTACAACCCCTACATACCAATAATACCACACGAGGCCACAACAAGACTCATACTAAAATGTCAAGCTGAACCCCATGTGTCAACGTCGGCTATCTGTATGAAGCTTCGGCTGACTCTAAGCTTACTAATAATCTTTCCCGGATAAGCTTCGCCCTATCCACAGCCCGCTGAATCAAGTCTGGACCAAATACTGAACCTCGCCTATGTCGAAGCATCCAACCGGCGATCTACACTTTCTTACATACAAGGCCTCATACAGGGCCATCTGAATACTGGAAAGGTATCTGTTATTGTACGCAACACATAAAGAGACAATTAACCCTCCCGGCTATATCTGAAATCAAGAACATAGGCCCGCATCCTATCCTCAAGTGCCTGGATAGTACGCTCTGCCTGTCCGTCGGTCTGAGGGTGTAATGCAACACTGAGACTCACCTGTGTCCCTAATCCCTCCTGAAAAACCTCCAGAAGTTATCCGTAACCGAGCTCATCTGTCGGTCATCATAAACGTAGGAACCCCGTGCAGTCTTACAATCTCTCTGCTATACAAGCAAGCATAATCCTCAGCCGAGTAAATGGCCCTAACCGAAGAACACGACGGTTTTCGCCACTTACCATGACCCCGTGGAGTCGCGCTTCCTCCGAGTACGATGCCACCAGAACAAGATCTATATTAATTACCTCTCATATCTAGGTTGGGATTTCAATCGCTGCAATATCCTGGCTTCGGTGCTCAACCATGACTGCTACTATCTCGGACACTAGCGGTAACTCCGTATGTCCCTTTTCCGGTCATCTTACCCATACATACTTCGAGGTCACGACACGACTTAGTCGGCCCCAAACAATTCGGGCAATAAGCGCTGCGTGCCTCCTAAAACTGCGACTAGTCCTGCAAAGACCGTACACGCAATCTATCCTCATCTCACAAAGACTTATCAGCGCTACTCAAATGTGCTCTTCTCTTCCCGGAGAGCCGTATCTCGATACCGTATCATAACTGGATCCTCATACTGTCGCCTCCATACCTCCTCAACGATGGAAGACTCGGCAACCTCTCGGATCTGAACTTCATTAACCTTGGAAACAAATAATCGAACCCCTAGGCTCGGTAACTGAAGGATCTCACGGACCACATCCTGTCTATCTGGCTGCCCAACTGGCAGACTACCCTTAGGTCCACGACAAAGAGTATCTGTAACTGTCTTGGCTTTCCCCGGATGGTATAGGATATCAATATCACGATCCTTGAGTAACTCTAACCACCATCGTCGTCGCAAATTCTCTCGCCTCGATGCAGATATACCGGAGGCTTTTTGGGTCTGCACAATTATCCACACGAAGTCTATATATACGTCATGCCCCCCAAATCTTCAAGGCATGATTTAACTGCCGCCAGCACTAAATCGTGAGTGGCGCAATTTCCTTCCTGCTTCCCTAACTACCGGGAAAACATAGGCTCTATCCTTATCGGGTTGCGTCGGCACACAACCTAGCCCAACACCCAACGTGTTATCAATATAACCTAACCCTCTAGTCTCACAGGAGGGGTTAGAACGGTAGTCGTGGTCAACTTATCTCCCAAAACTAAAAGCCTTTCTCATTCCTGCGAAATATTCGGGTATCCTTAATCTCACTTATGGTTCCTGTTTCCCCTTTTTTTTGTTGCAACCAAAATTGGTCACTAAAATTAGACTTAATTCCATTGCTCGCCTCATGGCTAAGACTTACTGTCAATCACATTTTTGGGGGGGAGGTTTTCTTGATCTCGTCAAGTAGTAACCCGGTTTTCCTTTCCCAGTTTGTAGAGCCTATAACTAGGTGTTACCACATTTTCTCGAAATGTTCTTACTTCCCATTAATTACTAATGGTCTTTACACTAGTCTGGGGTAAACATACCTCGTGCAACCTACATTTATATCTTTACGCTACTTCGACCAATTGCACGTGCTCTTAATTACCCCAACACAACACTTTTCCCACGGTTATCTACAACTGTAACCTATGGCATGACGATACCGAAGACCTACCCGTATTATATCCTTCGTCTAACAACATGGGTACACGCAACCCCAATACTATGCAAACCTGTCCCTTTTTCGTGGGGAAGAGGACTAATCTCCTTTTCTTAAACTTTCCTTGGAGTCACAACCCTAATCACAGGGTCCTATTGCGGTCCAGTAATTAGCTAATCATCACGCACCGCCTTTAAGTTCGTGTAGATTTTCCAACCTACCAAAGATGCCCTCAGCTTTCCGACGGCAGCATTCGTACTTTTTTTTTTCTTGCCTTGCACGTTTTCCTGAAATTATCCGGAAGGTCGTGGCCCTGACCGCCACACCAAACCAACTCCAAGTACCTCCAAGGGCACTCAAAATAACTTCCTCCAAATTTAATTATTACATACTTCCTGCGTCAATTTACCCCAAGTGAACAAGTCACACAGACTTAAAAAGAAAACAATGTCAAAGAAGGAAGGATAATTCACTGGTTACCACCACTTCTCTTCCTTTCCACTGATGGCAAACTGCAGGAAACCGTACCGAATCAATCTCTCTTATGTAGTCCACGTTGGCATAACAAGAGGCCAACTAGTCCGAACTCATAATGACCTCAATGTCTGTCATAACAGCTCTGATGGGTCCAACGGCTTTATCGTTACCGTCAATTATTATCTAACCGCTCAGCTACCACCCAACACTCACGGGTGTAGTCACCTTGAAAGGTCCTCATGGATTCAGGTTCCATTTCCTTACTCTTGGTTGCTCTCTTTCTTACTGGTCGTACTCCTTTCCGTACTCCCAAACTTATTCTAGCTTACATACATAAATTCCATACTAACTCTAGCCTCCACTGGAGTTACTAAATTAAACAACATAAGGCGATTCGGCTCACAACTGGAACTGGTGGAACACGTCCACGAACCCATAAAATGATTAACTAAATTTGGGCCTTGCACCCTCGTGACCCTGTCACGTAGCGGGACTACTACCAACTGATCCCATTTCCTTTCAAGTTATGGGGCGACCCTAAATAGATCCCCAACCGACTGGCCGTACTTAACTCTTTTCCTAGGTCTGTCTTAACTTTTTTACTACCCGAGAAGGCCTTATATACCTAAGGTCTCGGTGGTTATCAACATTTTTAGGCTCGCAATTTCCATGCTCCAAGCCTATCTTAGCACCCCGTGAATCGGTACAAGAACTTCTCGTAATATCATAATCGTGTTGTCTTGACCACAACAACCATACTTTCTTCGGATCTCGCCTGCACAATTCCCTTTAAGTATACCACGTAGCTTAAGTTACTATCATAGTCTTCCACTTAGTCTCTTAATAATAACTTCTAAGGGTCCATTACCTTTTCCGATAACTCATCATTTCCTAATTATCTCAAATTAGCACGTAAAACTTGATGAGAATTCATTAAATCTGTTTCATACCTTCCGTGATTTATTTAGTCCCTTCCAAATCACGTAATCTAAATCATTCTGTGCAACACGCTGCCTAACCCTCATACATAAATTCGCATAGTTGTATGTCACAATACCAACTACAACTATTACCAACCTGGATACCAAATCCACATAATCTTTCCTGGGTCACTGCTGCCTTTCTCGTAGCTGCAAACAATCATAACTTGTTAGGAGAGACGACCCTAACCAAACAGCTCTATCGTACGATCTTAGAGTGAGAAGAATGGAAACCAATCCTAAATATCCTGCAGCCTCCTGATTATAGATGTGGTGCACAACATACCGATAATCAAGAATCTACTAGACACGGTCTGTAGACACTTTCCGAGGACTAACTGCTCTGATACCACTTTTGTTACTACCGACCTCGCTCGCGATCGTGCCCTACACAGGCACCCCGCTGTATACATCGAGAATAGCAATGAACATACACAATATACAAAAAAAAACTTAGACAAGAACTAACAACAAAGCTAGCCGATAAGGCCACCTTCCGTAAAATATACTCAATCCGTAAATAGAACAAGACATTTTTCTTTTCTTTACACCCAATCCACAATGTGACTACGCACTTAAGAATAACAACTCAAGTGACAGGACCCCGCCATACCCCTGAATGTACAACAACTGACAATACCAGGGATAAGCCTCCGAAATGAGGGAGCTTCTCAACAACTGAACAATGATCCTAAGATCGAGGATCAAGAACTGCACTTTACTGCGGCATTTAACGCAGCCTCAAGGAGGTCGAGACAACATGTACCAAATATGTGAAACAGAAAGATCAGAATGAAATCATAAGTCTAAAATAAAACGGAGACATGTATGATTACTCAATTAACGATAATCGTGCCTTACTAACAATGAGAGTAAATAAGTGAATACTTACAATATCTACGATGGAGGCTCACGATCAAAGCAGACCACCCGCCCGCAGATCATTAAGCAATCCTATTCACGGGACTATTTCACCCGCGTAGATCGCGTGGACCCGCATTGAGGTATTCCTCGCATAGTCAGACTACCGCACGGGACTATTTCACCCGCGTAAGCCCATAAGGACTCGCGTGAGGTATTCCTCGCATCATGGGTAGCAAATCCACTAAACAGTGGTATAACGTCTTGGGGGTTTACCCTCATTTATACTCTTACCCTGAAGCAGGTGGTATAACGTCTTGGGGTTTACCCCTCATTTATACTCTTACCCTAGCTCAACCGACCATCATACATAACATAATCCCTACCGGCTTATCATACAATAAATAAGCAAGTTAAGAAATCCCCCTAACTTCTTATTAGCCTTATTCATATACATTCTCATTTTAGTTTACTTAAGGCACTAACATGTCATTATAAAATCCGGGAATTTAACCCAAAGTACTACGCACTTCTATTCTTTTAAAAAAATGACTCTTTTCATATATAACTTCCAAGATACTAATAACCGTAGTATCAAGTCATAACTACTTTTCAAGACAAGTCACGATACCTTTTAGAAATACATTTAGGCTTCTAAATCAAGTGACTTCTTTCTTTTAAAACCTTAGGCAATTGATGCCTTAAATCAAATTGCCTTTCAATAAATCAAGCCATTTATCTTTCCATAAAGCCAATATAACCAACTCCCCATAAAGTCGTTATATTCACTTTATGCATTAGTCAAGTACAATTTCCTATCCAAGGGACTTATACGTTTAAAACGAAACAAGTATCGCAGACTTTAAAACTCTTCAAGTCCCTTAACATACTTAAATTACTTAGAGTAAACCACTCTTTAAACTTTCCATAAAAACAAGTATCAAAATACTTTCAACATACTTAAAGTCTCTTAACTTTGAAAACCAAGATATCCTTAACATTTAAACAAGTGAGTTAATTCCCTAACTCAATCAACTTGGACATTCCTAAAATAAGCCAAGGACGTCAAATGGACTAGATCGTCAAAATCTCAGACGCTCACCGTACTATATACGTGAAACTAGTCATGCTCAAAAGATAGGAAAAGTTCCACATACCTCTTCGGGTCAAACCACTTGTCAAGTACAAATCCCCGCCCGTAGTATGTCAACCTATAATATTCACAATACGTCCATTAAGGCCTTACTTCAAACATAGAATATTAAGTGTTAAGTCTTTAAATTCTACGGAAAATCGGACAGCACCTCCTTTGTTTTTACTAACTTTGCCACCTTTTCCAAGGTCGAAATACAATAACCAAACAGCCCCAATTGGCTCACAACAATATAGAAGGTAATCCAATGCAAATGAATAACCAAACAGCCCCAATTGGCTCACAATAATATAGAAGGTAATCCAATGCAAATGAATAACCAAACAGCCCCAATTGGCTCACAATAATATAGAAGGTAATCCAATGCAAATGAATAACCAAACAACCCCAATTGGCTCACAATAATATAACAATACCAATTCTTATTCAATTTCCATTTCAATCCAAATTGGTAGCATAATAAGATATCAAGCCGCAATTGATTCTAGCTACTACATTCTCCAAGTAGGTAACATGCGACAATTCAATTTATCGATCAAATTGGATTTCAATTTCAAATGGCTAAATATGACATTTTCGGATTTTTAGCTTCCAATTCCATAACACTTAACAAACTTCATAACACATATCACATGACCACTTATAACTTATCATAACATGAAATCTTCAATTACAAAAGTAAAACGAAGATTATACCTCAATTAGCCCAAATATGCTCCAAGAGTACAAGTCGATCCCTAGCACCTTTAGCTCCTCCTTCCGACATTCCAATCCACTAAGCCACCCTTAAGCTTATGAAAACTCATCTTCAAGTTTCAACTTCAAAGTTGAATAACCCTTTAGGTTTTCGCCTTGACTAACACCATTTTTCTGATCTTTCTATTGAGAAACACTTATAATACCCTTAGGTACCTTGGTTTAAAGCTGGGAATTATTGGACAAAAATTGGAAATTTTTCCTTCTTGAAAAACCCCTTAGCCGTGAGCTCCCTAAAGAGCAAGAACAAGTTCTTGAAAAAATAATTCTAAGTGTGGAGAATGACAAGGTCTTGCACCTACTAGTGTACATATATAACACAAGAAAGGGTATAGATTAGAACACTTGGGTGGTTTGGATGAGATTTACTAAATATCAAGCTTTTGTGGGGTCATTGACTTGGTCAAAGTTGTCAAGCTCTAAGCTTTGCAAGACTTCATCATAAATTATGGTCAATTGACCATTCCACCCTTCCACATTTCGTCCATGTCCATAAAGGGGGGTGACACGTGTCGCCCTCCCGTTCGTCGCAATATTTCGTTTTCCGACAATTCCATAATTCCGATAAATTTTTACTCGTCTCAAACCTTAACATTTGAGTTCTTACGTACGTTCTTAGAAACATATCCTGAAATATTTCCGGGGTGTAACACACACCATACCTCATATGGTGTCTTTTCGACTGATTTAGATGGAACTCTATTTAGAACATATATTGAGGTCAAAATAGTGTATCCCCAAAGGTAAGTAGGAAGAGCTGAAATGCTCATCATGGAACGAATCATGTCAAGCAAGGTTCAGTTTCTCCTCTCGGCAACACTATTCATCTGTGGTGTTCCAGGAGGTGTCCATTCGGAATGAACTCCATGAAGCTTTAGGTAGGCAAGAAATTCTTTACTTAAGTATTCACCCCCACGATCAGATCGGATAGTCTTGATACTCTTTGAGAGCTGTTTCTCAACTTCACACTTAAACTCCTTAAACTTCTCAAAAACCTCGGATTTGTGTCTCATAAGATACACATATCCAAACTTTGATAAGTCATCTGTAAAAGTGATGAAGTACGAGAAACCTTCTCAAGCTTGAGTAAAAAATGGTCCACATACATCCGTATGTACCAACTCAAGCACCTCCTTAGCACGGATCCCCTTTCCAGAAAGAGGTTTAATGGTCATCTTACCTTTCAAACAGGATTCACAGTTACCATAAGATTGTAAGTCAAATAGTTCAAGGTAATTTAATTTCCTCAACCGTTCTATCCTTGTTTGATTGATATGTCCAAGTCTGCAATGTCATAAGTAGGTAGAATTTCTTTCATTTAACTTAGCCCTTTTATTTTGTACATTAAAAATTTCCATGTGGCAGTTTAATGTATATAATTCATTCACAAGAGGTACAATTTCATACACACCATTATCTAAAGTCAAAACCATATTGTCATTAGATGTGTTTGAGGAAAAACCCTCTGAATCAAGTACAGGAATGAAAATAATATTCTTTGTCAAGGAAGGAACATAATAACAATTATTCAACATTAAAACTTTGCCAAAAGGTAAATCTATCCTATAAGTTCTCACGCGCTCAGCAGCAACTTGTGATCCATTTCTGACGCGAAGTTCTACCTCGCAAGGCCCGACCTTCCTGCTATCAGTTAGCCCCTGCACATTTATACAAATATGTGAGCCACAAGCGGTATCAAGTATAGGAATGAGAATAATTTATAGATAGATTAATTTCAATTACACATTAGCACCTGGTTCCATTCCTCCGCCTGGAGCAGTGCAATCCTTTCTCTAATGTCCCTTCCTGTTGTAATTCATGCAAACATTCGATGCCGACAGTTTCTTCTTCTTCTTCGACCCTCCCTTGGGCTTCATTGCTGCTGCCGGAGCAACAGTTTTGCCCTTCCCCTTCTGTTGTTCCTTACCTTTCGGTTTGGGGCGACTAGAGGAGCCAACCATCATAATACGCTTGGTCTTAGAGGTCGAAGATTCAAAAGTTTTCAACATATTATATAACTCCGACAATGTCTATTTAGTCTCATTCATATTATAATAAACAATAAAACCTTATGTCAATAGAAGCTAACCTCTCAATCAACTCAATCATCCTCAACACATGAGGTGAAACTTGGCCCCCTTCATTTAGCCTACACTTTAAAAGTTCTATGAGCAGGTCATACTCCATTTTCTGACTCTGCGAATCATAAAGACTCTTCAAATGGGCTAACATTTCGTTGGGCCCATAGTTTCATGATGTCTTTGCAATTGTGGTGACATAGAAGACAACATTAAGCATTGAGTTGAGGTGACATATTTATAATGTTTGCCTTGTCGAAGGTTGCATACTCTGCAGAGTCCTCCGCTGGAGCGGTGGGGAACACTTTGTCCAATGTATACTCAATTGCTTCCTATCTTAGAACAATTCTTACATTTCTTAGCCAGTCAATGAAGTTGGGTCCGGTGAGTCTGTTTGACTCCATGAGTATTTTCAACGAAAAGTTTGACATTTCTGAAGATCTGAAGATAATAGATAGAACATGAAAATGCAATCAAACTTCATTCTCCTAAATTATACACATTCATAATAAACTAATTTAACAAGGACTTTTGTTTAATTAGCTCCCACTATTTTGCATAGTTCTACGACCCCAAGGTAGAATACGGACCTAAATCAAAATAAAGGTCATAATGGGACAAGATTCAAACATATGCTATATCCGCGTTTGCTTTGGTTGATAACTTCAATAGTACACTTTGGTAGGTCCTCAACCAATTGTAAAACAACTCTTGGTTCGATTAAATATCTTTCATTTTAATCTTACGTCTTTAGACTAGTCCGACACTTTGGCGCCAAGATTCATCTAAACAAGTCAACCCCATTACACGACTGCGTTCAAATGCCTGAGTAAATTTAGTCTTTGCAAGAAAACACTTTGGTGTAAATACCTACAAAAGTTTATTATCTACTTTTATTTTAAACACGTCTATGAAAGGGTCTCGGTCCTCTTAGACTTAGATCAAATGCTTTGACATAAATACCTTTGTCGTCGAAAAGGACTTAACACCCTAACAATTATAACGGATGGCGCGCTATAATTAGACTTGTATTTAATGTTTGGGGAACATTTTAGTTTTCGGGGATTCTTTCAAGATCAACAATCAAGTCATACATCATATGACATCCTATCATGCAATCTCTAATTAGATGGGAAACCATCAAATCCAATAGGCATGATAAAAGATGATTTTAATCACATACTGGGCGCCGTCTACCCAGATAGTTATAGCGGTCATTTAAAATTAAACAATTACTGGGTGCCGCCTACCCAGATAATAATTGCGGACGCTATGCTAATAATTTAAATGCATCACATTTAACACTTAGCACATTTGTATATTATTCAATAATATACTATTAACGATAACTATGGGTCTATTTGTCTAAACTCTATAATCTATGTAAATGTCAAACAATCCCTAAACATTTTCTGATTTTCGAGAATTCTGTAAATTTTCAGAATTTACACTTTAGTCCTTTAAGAATTTAAAATTCAATTCTAAACCCTTATAAATTCATAAAATGCAATTCTAAACTTTAAAAAATATTTTCAAACTTCTGAGACATGTTTGCAATTTTCAGAACTTAAAATCAACTTTCAAAAAACTTTCTTTAATTACAGATTTGCCCGAAAAGATCAAATCTGTTCGATTCAAAATTTTATTATCAGAAACTAAAACTTCTAAAACTTTAGATTCAGAATCTGAAACTTGTAAGTCTCTGTTTGTGATTTTCGATTTTTTTTCCTTAAATTGTCGTCGGCACCGCGGTTCCGACAGGTGGCATCGCGGTGCCTCATAATTACCGTCACAGGCACCGCGGTCCCAACGGGTGAAACCGCGGTGCCTCGAAGGCAGATTGTCCCAAAAATTAATTTTAAGCTTCTGGATGAACAACACCGCGGCTCCCATGAACAGGACCGCGGTGCCTCTAGCTTCATCTGGGCAGAACCGCGGTGCCGCCGCCAAAACCCTAGAAGGAACCGCGGTGCCTTATCCCCAGAAACACAAAACTGAAATTTCTGAGCCCCTAAAACTGGTTTAGGGCCAGATCTTTCAGATATATCACTTGTATTACCATTACCATTAAAACAACATGTTCATCGACCATCAAATCAAATTTTCTTCTCGTTCTTCGTTTCAATGCATCATGCTTTAAGTCTGATAACGCATATCAACTTAGAAGAGTTATATATTGGATCGATTTTTTCGAATACATAATTGTTCTAACTGATTAGGGCACAAGGACTATGTCTTTTAAAGATTTAGGATTTTAAAAATTTTAAATACATAAAATATAGATCTAAACAAATCCTAACTCATATTATCATTAATATCATTATAAATCACACGAAACAACCCAGACTTTGATACCACTGTAGGAGTTTACGTCGGGTTCGTACACGCAGCGAAATTTGAAAATTTATGTTTCAAACCCGACGACGGTTGAACTGCAGTATGATATGTAATGAAAATACAAAGCACATAGTAAATGTAAAACTTCGACAGAAGACTTACACTTTCAATTAATCAGCCAAGCAGTTGATCTTCATCGTTTTGTGTAGTCCGAGGGTGCACACGCAAACGTCCATCGATTTGTAAGTTAAGAAACTATGATGTAATTTGCTAAGTCAGGAATGCTAGAGATTCTGACAGAGCTTTAGAAGAGATGTACTCTCTTAGGTTTTTGGTGTTTGGAATGGGAGGTAAGCCCTCTATTTATATTCGTAAACAGAAGGCTTTAGGATTTCCGGTAATTTGGGTCTATACATCAACCGTCCGGTTGACCCGATCGACCGGTTGACCCGGTGGTTTAACCGGACCGGCCCGGACCGGTAATGACATACCCGGTTGGGGGTCGGATTGTCCCCCAACCCCAACCCGCACGGTTCATTTCAATACGATCTGGCCGGACCGGTTAGGCGATATTGAAACGGTTCCATTACTGGTTAACCTGACCGACCGGTAACAAAAAAAAAAAAACGGTCATTTCACCGTTGGGCTTGGAAGAAGAATGGGGCGGCATGGCCGGTCATTTCGACCGTTAGCCCTTTTTTTTTTTTTTTTTTTGTTTATTTAATTATTTTAATTCCATTTTTACCCTTTTAAAAATCTATAAATTCTCTACATTTTCTTCATTATTATCACACAACATTTCTCTCAATTCTCTTATTCTCATACTCTCTTAATCATCTTTATTATCAATTTTCAAGTTATTATTATTATTAGTTTTCAAATTCAAAGTAGCAAGACGCAAGACTTGAGCTTGAGTTTCTATTGAATTCAATCCAAGTTTGGTACACTCGTTTCATTCTCTAATTATTTTATTAAATTGACATATTTATTTGAAGATTAATTAAATATTTTATAATGTCTTTACTAAGGGAATTGCGCTGGATCAGCACAGTAAATCTAGTTCGAGGGTAAAAATCAGAGGTTCTTCATCATCTAATCAAAATATAGATTATGATCAAATGCAAGAAGATTTTGGAATAAGATAATGAATGTGATAACGCTCAATTAGATAATATTGTTGAACTTGAAGAACAAGAACCTCCTACACCTACTAGTGTTCCTTCTGTCAATGTTGGTACTGCTAGTGGTAGTCAAGGTCGTAGACCTCCTTTACCAGAACCAGTAGCAAGAAGAAAAATGAGTAAAGTGTGGCTCTTTTATGATAAAGTTGTGGGTACTGATAGAGTTAAATGTAATATTTGTGGGAGAACTTATAAACATAAGACAGGGGGTGGTGACGGGGGGACGGACACTATAGCTAGACATATAAAATTCGATCATACGACACAATGAAATGTTGTCCCTAATTTAGAACCCGGTCAACAACAACTTAATCCATTAACTGGGGGGTTGGCTAAGTACGATCCAAAAAAAGATCGCATTGAATTAGCAAAAATGATTGTCGGAGGTTGTTTGCCTTTTTCTTTTGCTTCTTCTTCATATTTAATTACATATATTCAAAGAGTATATAATCCTTTTTTTAAAGGTGTTCCTCGTAGTACTACTAGAGCCGATATTTTTAGACTTCATAATGATTATGTTATTTTCTTGCAATATTTGTTTGCTAACCTTCCATGCCATGTTAGTTTTACTTCAGACATTGGACATGCATTGAACGGTTATGATTATTTAACAATTACTTGTCATTGGATTGATGAAAATTTTAAAATGGAAAAACGTATTATTGCTTTTGCGTATGACGAGGATCAAAGTCATACTGAAAAATATATAAGCGAAACTATTTGTTTTTATGCCCAAAAATATAATCTTTATAATAAAATACTTTGTGTATCATTTGATAATGCATCTAATAATACTGCTGCTGTAGATCTTTTAAAAGCGGAAGTACAACCACCACTTCATGATATATTTCATGTTCGTTGTGTTTGTCATATTTATAATTTAATTGTTAAAAGTGGTCTTGATTTATTTTCACCTGAAATAAAACTTGTCAAAAGAGCTGTTGGAGTTATTCAGGATAATAATAGGAAAAATAGAATTATAGAATTTAAAGAAAAATGTAAACAATTTAATTTGAGACCTAAATTCATGCCAGAAGAGATTATTACACGGTGGAATTATACTTATTTATTTTTAAAAGAATGTTATAAGTATAAAGACCCCATAACACATGTTGCAAATGCGCATTGTAAGAACGTGATGTATATGTTAACCGACGAACATTGGAAATCAATTGGTGAACTTTTAAAAATTTTACGTAAATTTTACACTGCAACTGTTGAATTTTCAGGATCTTATTACCCAACAGTTTGTAATGCTTTAGCTCATATAGCTGAAATTTCCTATTTACTTTATGGTTTAAAATCAAATGTGAAATATAAAGATGCAGTTACAGTTATGTTTGAAAAGTTTAAAAAATATTTTTTCCTATTCACGATGTTTATTGTATTGTGCGATCTTAAATCCTTCTATTAAAAAAGTAGATTGTCATAATCTAATATTTAGTTTATATACTTATATGGAAATAGGTGGAACAGAAACTCCATCTTCATTTGATTGCATAAATAAACTTGATACTAACTTAACTACATTATATGAATATTATGCTACATTACATGATAACACCAACTCTGCTACTAATATTCCTTCTAGTTACGGTTACGTGTCTACACCTGCAGGATTCAATGATGATGACGATGAAGAAGAATCTTTAGACATATGGAGCACTTTTACAACACAACCAACCACTAGCCGATCTTGCGATGAGATGTAATTTTATTTGCAAAAGCCAGCGGAGCCGAAGAAAAATTTTGACCCTTTACAATGGTGGCAGGATAACAAAAGGCAATTCCCGGTACTTGCAGCGATGGCGATGTTCTTAATGTGTCGATCTCAACGGTGGCTTCAAAGTGCATTTAGCCAAGCACGAGATCAAATAGAGACACACGCCACTCGTTGGGTGGAAGCACATTAGAAGTGTTAGTCCGCAAGGGATTGGATCGGATCGCAGAGAAGAAATCAAGGATGTGAGACGTTAATTCTCCGTAAGATGAAGAAATAGGCAATATTTTGGAAGGCGGAGCGAAGGCGGATAAATTAATACTCGGATTTAGAGGCTATGGAGCATAACCAATTCAATCAACCTATAGATTACGAAGAACTTGCAAAAAGGATGCATAATATGTAAATAAAATTATTATTACTTCATTATGTACTCTTATTAACGTTATGAAAGTTCAAAAGTTTACATCTTATCATTAATTTTAATTTTACTATCTATTTAGTTGTTAATCATATTACTTATAAGTTATATGACTTATATCTACTAATCTAATAAATTAATAAAAGTATAATTACAAATTTACAATATAAAGTTATAAACTATAAAGTATAAAGTTATAAAGTATAAAGTTATAAAGTATAAAGTTATAAACTATAAAATAAAAAGTTAACTTTAAAGTTTCAATTTTAATATATACAACTAAATTATATATTATATTATTATATTACATATTTAAATTGAATTTAGTTTATATTATAGAAAATAAATACTAGAAATTTAAAAAAAAAAATAGAATCCGACTTGGTTGATTCTGCTTCGACCCGAACCGCACGCCAACTCGAATCCGAACGAATCGACGGTTGGCGGTAGTCCTGAACCGGACAGAATCGTCCGAACCGGTTAAACCCGCTAAGGGCTACCGGCCCGATCGTCACCAAGTTAGCCGTATAGCTGGTCCAACAGAAATTAATCGGGCACTGAATCGCGTAACACGCATGTGCACCGCAGCTTCCATTAAGGCACCGCGGCCGCTTAGTCTTCTTAGCACCGCGGTCCTGTCCTATTTTCTGCCCCCTTTTTCCCATTCCTAATGTCCCGGTCATCAACCGAACATAAAGGTTTCTCCTTCTAATTACATCCTTCAATCGACGGAACATTTGACTTAGTGTTACCCTTCACGCCTTTACATATTGTCACTAATTACATTAGGATCTTCATGAAACTCCTAGACTGCGCCGGAAGACGAACCCAATATGTAAAGTTTAGCTACACAAAATATGTGAACTGAAACTATATGTGAGAAGATAAAATCTTTTCATTCATGACACACTCAATCAAGCTTAGGATCTGTCAAATGCCTATCCAAATGACTTGATTATTATAACTCATATATATTAGTTGACAACAGGACCATGTCACAGACATGTCTATTGCATTGGCCAATGACTTAATCAACCTAATACCATATGAGTATCTGAGTGTTCACTTGAATATGTATTCAAGGAATGAATCCTAATCTTGGCTCACATACCACCTTTAATCTACTTCGTAATGCACCCAAAATAAGTCGCGTCTCAACCTACAAGACATTTGAGCTTAGGACAGGATCAAAGTACATTATTCCGTAAACAAGATGATATTGACCTCAAGTCTAAGGACTTTTATCTCCCACACGTCGATGACATTATAAACATATATAACAAAACAGTACATCAGCAGGGCATACCAATACTTCAACAAGTATCCATGTGTCCATCATGAGTTGTCATAACTCGTTGCAAGTGAGACATACTACATCCCCTAAGGATATGATGCAGATCACATGTCGACGTATCGCATATCATCGATATCCCAATTTCGATGATCATTAGTCGAGGTAATTTAAGAGTTACGTTATAACATTAATTCTCACATCATTAATAAACACGTAACCTCTAGGGATGCATTTATAGAATATTATAAATAATCAATTAATAATTAAACAAATGCAAATTGCCATAATATTAATTATTAATGATATAAATATGAATGTATATAAAGTACATTGTGTTCTAATACAGATTATTTCTAGGATATACATATACTTTCAGTTTATGACGACAGGGGAAATAGCGAAAGCTGGGGGAGAATTAGGAGAGGTCAAGGAAGCCATTTATTTTATTTTCGGGTACCGGACAAGTGGAGAGAAACAAAAACAAACCTTGCAGTGGTTTATTTCTCGGGCAGTGTGTGTCCAAAAGAGTAAAGGGAAAAGGATAGGTGACAGTTTCTTGGGGAAAGAAAAAATAGTGCACAGAGGATTGTGCTTTGCGTGGGTGATGACATACGGGCCAAGGAGGAAAAGCATATGCAACCCGCATGGATTTAGCTCAGTTGGTTCCAGGGTGACAGATTGCTCCCAAGAAGGCAGGTTCGAGCCTTGGAAGCCGCAATGTGGGAGTTTCATTCCTCCTTTGTGGGTATGACTCCTTGTGGGCACCAGACACTGTGTCTCCCACCTAGTGGGCCGCTAAGTACCATGATTTACCTTCCTCCACCAATCTCTGTCGGGTCGGGGGGGTGGGGGCCCTGTGGGCGAGGAATTTCGCCTTTTGCTCCCAAGGAAAAGCATACGCAATTGTGGTTTCTCGGGTAATGACCAGCGGTACGTAAACCGAGGGTTGCGGTGGAAGAAAATATTAGGAATTAGGTTTTGGCTTCTGATATCATGTGAGAATGTAATAATCTCTCCTTGGGGTCTTTCTCATTAATAAAACATATATATGGTGTACAATGTGGAATCTCTGTACAACAAGGATCCTATATTTACCATAATTACATAAGACTAAATATGACTAAATAATATTGTACACGTGCTAATATTAGCATTCCTCAATTCTCCGGCAGCCTTGTCATATGCTTATTTGCGTTTGAAAAGTTCAATACCTTGAGGTAAGTTTTGCCCTCGATGTGCGAGGCCATGTCCTTCGCTAAGAATGGGTTTAGGCAATCAATGAACCATTCTTTTAATATTCTATTCCTCAATAGATATCACATAGGATGCATATTCTGACGGTTCCGTGAAGTGAATTTCATAGTTGCTCACAAACATATTACCTTGCTTAAGTTGTTCAAACTAACGTTAGAGTACTCATCTTTCCAACTGCAAGGTAAGAACGTGGTAATGAATACCTTTCTGAATTGTGGCCAAGTAAGTGGTGGTAGTGTAGTGCGGTAGTGCCTCTTACCTTTTTTATAACTCCCTCACCACATTCTTGCATCATCAACTTACATGACGCTAATAAGTTCTATAGCTGGAGAGTCTCATGTGCCGATGAAAGTAGGATATTTGAGCCTCCAAAATTCCTATGGTACTCATTTTGTTGGAAGTCGCAGCGGCCGAACATTTATAGGGACAACTGGTTGAAGTACTCACTGGATCCCTCGACTAGATTTTTTGTGTCTGGAGTAAACAGGTCATGAACTGAAATATGGGCGGGTGCAGCGTAGCCGCCAATCTGAGGAGCTAGGGACTCACTAAAGTTCAAAATTTTGTCCAACCTATTGTCTTGTTGCTGAGTTGCTCGAGATAGACAGGTGTAACCTCTATCTTTGGCTCTAAAATTGGCTGGACCAAGACGTATCCCTTTCTATTAGTTCTGTCAGGTCCCTGATTGACCCTAATATTATCACCTCTTCTCCTGGTGTTTTGATTTCTATCACCTGCTCTTCCCCTACCTATACCCTATCCTCAAGGCCGGAGGGGCATCTGGCACTACTGAGGGGTGCCTCAGCATAGTTGAAAGCAAAGGATGACATTGATCTTGTCCTTACCATCGTATTCTAATATGAGAAGGAAGGAAGTTGTTGGTACTCTGAAACTTTTAGCTTTATGCACAATGTAAGAATCAATGACAGGAGAATTATCCTAACATGCCTTGTAGCCTCTCACATATAAGTGTGGAGCACAACATATCCATATCTGAGAATTTACTAGACATGACTCATGACTTCTTAAGATATACTTACATTTAGGCTCCGATATCAACTTATCACACCATCAAATTTGAGTGGGACGTGATTGACACGTGATATGTAGTACCCACCGAGTGAACCCCGAATATTGAATGTTCTGATTATATTATAAGAATTACTGACTTAACTTAAAACCTTATATCATATCATAAGCAATAACTGAAATAATTGAATCTGTAATTATCATGTTACATGAAACACGTATCTCAACGGAAAATTTCAACTGAAAATTGTAGTTGAAATTACAAAATAGACTGTCATGAGCCAACTAAGAACAATATGTCTAAATACATAGTCTTTGGAGCATTCTCAGAATCAAAATAAGAGTAACGAGTATGTTTAAAGCTGGAAGAAGAAATGAAGCTCGCCAGCTGGATTCCCGGTACTTGGGAGTAAGTTTTATTGACTACCCCCAAGAATTAATGGTGCCAGACTTGCTGAATAAAAACATAAAATGCACTAAATAGAATATCATAATCGAGTACTGATATTTTAACTTATAAACTGTAATTGTAGTTGAACAATTAACTGAACTGAAACTGATAATTGAGAACCATTCTGAAAATTTGTTTAACTGATAAAACAATTTTCTAAATGGCCATACATACGTAAAATTACCATCACAAACAGAGAGTATCGACGCCTCTCCCAAATAAAACAAATATCTGTGAGCATGGGGTAGCTAACACGGTAACCTGGGCACACATGCTCAGAATGTCACCATAACTCCCGATGTGATCACACTTTTCTAAACTGAATCTCAGTGCACGCATATCAAGAAGTAGACACGCAAATAGAGCAATCCAACATATACACACAAAACATATTACATAACTATTTGCTTATTAAACAAACTGTGTAGTATTACATGTAACTATATTCTGGTTACCAGCAGAAATCTTAAACGCGGTGAGTCAAAACTACAGGGAGGGAAGTCACGTTTAACTTACTGTTAAATGAAGCCCAGCAGCGCCGCGGCCCAGTCCGTGAACAGTGTTACGTGATTTGTGTATATTTGGTATCAGTGGCGGATGCACTAACAACAGGGTGGTGCAGTTGCACCACCAGATTTTAAAAAAAAATTTGCCTTTAAAAAAAAAAAAAATCCTTCTAGGCATAAAAAATTTAAAAAAAAAATTGCACCACCAAATATAGTCTCCTGGATCCGCCACTGTTTGGTATATATTAGAATTAGTGTTATACCTTAATTACTATTGTAATATTATCATAATTGTATAATTAGTCTCCTTATAGAATAGAAATTTAGATGTAAAGGAGGAATATGATTCTCGTATTGTAACTTGTATATTTATGTCTTTCATCAATAAGAATAATCAATGGATTATTTCTTTTGTGGTATCAAGAGTCTAGGTTCTCTTTACCTTGCTTCCGCTCCTCAAATTCTCCCTCTCGGATTTTTACCCAAAGCAGCGGCTCCTCAAATTCTCCCTCTCAGTTTTTTGCCCAAAGCCGCGGCTCTTCTCTTCCAAAAATCCTCTCACAAATTTCCTTCTCCAAATCTTCGTGTTTTATTCACCAAGACTGATAAAAACACGTTTCATCCTGCCCTCACAGTTTGATCGGTGTATTTTATATACACCTTTTGAGTCATTTTTAGTTAGTCTTTTGCTTCTTTTTGTATAAATTTGTGTCGTGTTAGGATATATTTTCTTTCTTTTGAGTCACAGTGGTTTAAAGTGGCACATTGGTGAAAAGGAGCGAAAAGAGGGCAGAGACAGAGGGTCCAGAGCACAAAGAGCTGAAAAGTTGGCAAACCGGGCGCAGATCAGGGCGGCGCCGTGACGTTAACCAACCAGGATCGGCGGAGCCACGGCGCCCAAGCGGACCAACGCGAAGTTTGGCCACGGCGCCGATTGCGGCCGTGTGGCGCGAGGGAAATTTGACAAATCCGAATAGGACTGGGCCAAGACCAAATAGGAAAAGGTTTTACACGTTTTTTGGGATATAAATAGGGTCTTTTAGGTCAGTTTTGGGGTGGCACACCTTATCATTCATCATAGCATTACTTCAAGATTGGAGACTCAATTTTGAGTAATTTTCTTGTTCTTTACTTTATTTCTTTCTAGTATATGTTGAATATTATTCTAGTTCTTAGCATGTCTATGGCTAGGAACTAACTTAATTTAGGGCTTTTCATGTCGAATCGCTTGAACCTCGTTCTTATGAATTAATGCATGTTTTGGTTTCTTCTTATTATTGTTGAGGTTTATTCAATAATTGCTTTGATTGCTTGATAATTAATTGATCACTAGTTATCATCACTTATATGAGTTCTAATCGAAATCCGATAGGGGAGATTGTGAATATGCTATAGTTGAATAAACATAGGTTTAAATCGTGGACGAAAGTACTCCGATACTTGTGTAGCTTAATAGGTTATCGCTCTTAATCCTCCTTTGTAGTCAATCTTGTCATCGAAAGATAGAAGAGTTCTCCATTGGGGTTGAGTGTTCATATTACCTTAACATGAGTATAAAACGACTTAGTTAACCTGCTATCTCAACATAGAAGAAGAACCTTAATTGTTGCATTAATGATTAAAAGCGAGCGGATAGTTGAGGAGATTTGGAAGCCCTATTTCCACCATATCTGAAGTAAATTAAAGTAATTTAGTTAGCGTCTATAAACATAGATATAAACAAACCATCAACTCATCGATCACTAAATAGATACCATAGAATATCAGTTGGTAATTGAGCACTAATCCCTGAGGACGATAACTCGGTATTCTAGACTATATTACTTGTAACGATACGTGCACTTACGTTTAGCGTGTGTATAAATCGCACATCAAGTTTTGGCGCCGTTGCCGGGGATTGGCGTAGTTCAATATCAATCTTTCTATTCTTAATTTCTAATTTGGTTTTTATTTTTCTTTTATTTTATTTTATTGTGGAACCGTGCGCCGTGATCCGTTTGTTGATTTTGATCTGTTTCAAGAATCTAGTTTATGCGAAAAAGAAGAGGGGCAGACACACTTGTTCCCTTCAACCATGAGATCGAAAAGACTTTCAAACAAAACAGGTGAAACACACGGATTATCAGATTGATAGTCATGGGGGATAGACAGAATAATAATGTGATGAATGAAGAGATGGGTGAACATCAACCCAACCAAGAAATGCCCCCGGGGTTGCAGAATGATATAGAGGAAAGGGTCCAGGTCCAAGCTGAGAGGAGTTTGGGAGATTATGTGCTACCAAGAGTGAATGGAGCACAAACATGCATAAGGCTCCCAGCAATAGGAGCAAACAATTTCGAGATAAAGCCTGCGATCCTGAGCATGGTGCAAAATACAGTTCAATTTGGAGGGTTGCCATCTGAAGACCCTCATATGCACATAGCAAATTTCTTGGAGTTGTGTGCCACATTAAAATATAATGGCGTTACTGACGACGCCATCCGATTGAGTCTTTTCCCCTTCTCACTCAGAGAAAGAGCAAAAGTTTGGTTGAATTCCCTGCCTACAGATTCTATATTTACATGGCAGGATCTGGCACAGAAGTTCCTGGCAAAGTTTTTTCCACCGTCCAAAGCAGCCAAGTTGAGAGGAGAGCTGAACAATTTCTGTTACACCCCGTAAGTCCAGGACATGTAAAGGAGAATGTACGAAAGGAAACAAGACTTGGAAATCGGTACGAAAGGAAGAATTGTTTTTCCGACGGAAAATCTTCCGAACGTCGGTAAGGAAAAATGTTCGTTGTTGAGAATTGGATTCTCAAAAGGCATTATTTGTAAAGTATGGAACTTATTAACACTATGGAAATTTATTTTTACGGATTTGGTCACGTGGGGCCCACCCGAGGAATTTTACATTTTTGTGGGGCCCACGAGGGTTACGGAATTTTATGGACGAATGAGAGGGCGACACGTGGCACCCCAACTAGTGGTCTTGGACGAATGTTAAGGGTAAAATGGTCATTTGACCTATGTAGATGATAAGTCTTGCAAGCTTGACATAATTGACTAGTCAACTTGCCACATAAGCTTGATCCTTGTGATAATCATCCTAGCCTCACATTTGTTAATATCTAAGCCTTCCAATATGTGTTATATACTAACTAGTAGCAAGACTAGCTCATTTTAACACTTAGAAAAATTAGAAACATTGTTGTTCTAGCAACATTGCTCTCGGGTTCAAGCCCTCTCCCACACAAAAATTTTGTGATTTTGATCCATTAGCCACAAGACTTTAACCCAATGTCCCCAAGGGTATTATAAGGTTATCTCAATAGAAAGATTTCGAAAAACGGATTTTTCACGTTAGTCGCAGGCGGAAACTATTGGAGTTCTTCAACTTTGAAGTTGGAACTTGAAGATGGGTTCTTCATAGGCCTCTGGGAGTGCTTGGAGCGGATTGGAACCTAAGGAAAGGAGCTAAGAATTGCTAAGCGCGACTTTGGATCTTGGAAATTTTAAGGGCTTCAAAGGTATAAATTTTGTCGCTTTAGCAATTAAGCTTACTTATTGATTGTAGCTATGGTTATTAGCAAGCATGAGTTATATATTACGGTTTGATTATTATGTTGGCTATTGGAACCCTAATCCAAAACTAGCATGTTAGCCTTAAGAGTACATTTCAAGTTGATTATTCGCTTAAGTCGTCACATGTTGTATAAAGAAGAAATTGTAGTTGTTGAAGTTGGTTACGACTAAATAACATGTTGACCTTAGAACTTGGAATTAGGGAAGAATTGGAAAAGACCTTAGTATTGTTGGTTATAAGATCGCCGAGAATGGCTTCGAGTTTTAGGCTATTTTGTATGAATTGTGGGCGGAATTTTACACGTATTGTAAGGCGTGTAATCCCCTTTGTTTGGTTGTTGTTTGGAGCCTTAAATGTGGCTTGTTGGTTATTGTATTCGGCCTTGAAAAGGTGGCAAAGTGAGTAGAAACAAAGGAAGTCTTTCCGATTTTCCGTAGAATTAGAGACTAAATACTTAGTATTATTCTACGTTAGAGACTAGAAGATCGATAGTCTTCTTGTGACCATTATAGGTTGAAACTTCTACGCACGCGTATTCGGCTTAGCTTGTGGATTTAGCCGAAAGGTATGTGAACTATCTCCTCTTCTAGCATGATTCCGTAAGATAAAGAAAGTAGTTCTACTCCTAAAATGATCCATTCCTTCGTTGTATTTGGATTGCCTAAAATAGAATTTGTTCTATGTAATTCCTCGAGTGTACTTTGATGTTTGGATTGTAAGTTGTAGAATCCATTTTCTTGATGAAGTTTGGATTCTTAAAAGTGAAGATATTTTTACTTAAAGTACATTTAGTCTTAAAAGGAAGTGGTTTCCAAATCTTTTGGCTAGTGCCTTAGTTCTAAAACCTAAAGGTCATTATAGTGACTTTAGGAGTCAAAGGTGATTTACTTATTTGATTTAAAAGAGGAGAAATGACATGATTTAAGAGAAGTAACTTGTGTTAAGGGTGAAGTTACTTGAGGTTTAAAAGTAGAAGAAAACTTGTTTTCTAACTATTAAGAGACTTGGAGTATTTTTGAAAGTTAAGAACTTGATTTGTAAGTATGTGATACTTGATTTTAATAGTATAAGTCTCTTGGTCATCAAGGAATGGATATGTCTAAAATCATAAAGGGTTATAACGGCTTTATGGGAAGTTGGTTATAACGGCTTTATGAAAGATTTAGAAAGTTGTCTATTTTGATAAAAGGGCATAAGTTGCCAAGATTGTGAAAATTTGGAGTTACTTGATTTCAAGACTTGAAATGAGTTTTCTAAAAGTGTAGTAACTTACTTTGAAAAATAGACACGCCTTGATACTACGGGTGTTAGTATCTTGGGGCTTTACATAGAAAGAGTCTTTTATAAAAGAATGTACGTCGTAGTACTTTGGCTTGATAAATTGAGAATTTGTCTAAGTGTGCCTTGATAAGTACTTTGACTTGTTAAAAGAGAATTATTCTATGTATGCCTTGATTAGTACTTTGGCTTGATAAAATGAGAATTTATTCTAATTGTGCCCTGATAAGTACTTTGACTTGTTAAATGAGAATTTATTCTAATTGTGCCCTGATAAGTACTTTGGCTTGTTAAATGAGGATTTATTCTATTTGTGCCCTGATAAGTACTTTGGCTTGGTTAATTGAGAACTTGCCTATATGTGCTGGTAATAGCCTTTGAGTGCAAGTATTATGTTTTAGTAAGTTGCCGCGACTCTCGGTTGAAGGGTCGGTTGTCTTGTTGTAAGTTATCGACGCACTGCAAGCGGTGATGTGGGATTCCACGGTATGCTTCCGCTACTTGTAGTACTTGGGTTAAATTCGGATTTTTATAGAAGACATGGTAGTGCTTATGTCTTGTTTGATGGTCACGAGATAGGTAAGAGTATAAGTGAGGGTAAACCCCCAAGACTGCACCACCTTCTCCGTGGTAAGAGTACAAGTGAGGTAAACCCCAAGACGTCATACCACCCGCTTTATGTGTTGTTTGTGGCCGGTTGAGATAGGGTAAGAGTATAATTGAGGCAAGCCCAGACGTTATACCACCTTCTCCAGGGTAAGAGTATAAATGAGGGCCAAGCCCCAAGACGTTATACCCCCTGCTTTACCACCTCCTTCAGGGTCAGAGTATAAATGAGGGGTACACCCCAAGACGTTATACCACCGCTCGCTTGCCTACTTGGCGTCTGATTTTAGAACACGTGGGACTTGGTGTTCATGTATGCCTATTGGTGCTATGTTATATCATGGACGGCGGTGAGGAAGTATTCCACGCATGATTGATATTATGGCGTGAGACCCATAGTTATATTTGAGTAGTGACTTTGAGGCTGCGTCCCCGACTTAATATGATCGCTATGTATTGTATCGTAGGTTGGCTATCATACATGTCTCTGCTTTGTTTAGATCGTTATGATTTTATTACGCATTTCATCGCTCACATACTTGGTACATTCTTCGTCTTGACCTCGCCGCCGCGTTCATCCGCAGTTTAGGTACGCTGTTTGGTGATCGGCAGTGTAGGATCCGCTCGTGGTTTTGGATAGCTCCTCTGTCCGAGTTTATCTTTTGGTATATATCCTTCAAGATGTGCTTTGTATGCAGCTTTGGGTACGGCGGGGCCTTGTCCGTCATATTTCGCTTTAACTCCTAGGTCCGTATTCATATGTGGGATTGGACTGCAGTATGCAAGTAGTGTCTTTTGTTTATGTATATGATAGGCAGCCTAGTCGGCTTTGCCTTGTACGTCGCTGGTCTTAAGAGAAAAAAATATGAGTCGTTATTAATTTCCGCAATATACTTAGTTGTTAAGGTAGCAGGTGCCTGTAGGGCACCGATCCACTGCCCGGTTCGGGGTGTGAGTGGTATCGAGCGATCATTCCTCGGAATGTTTACTGACCGTGTCTAGTAGAGTCTTGATTATCGGCGTGTTGCGCGCCACACCCATAAACAGAGGCTACAGTGACATTTAGGAGTTGGTTTCATTCTTCACTCACGAGATCGTGCCTCAGAGCCGTGTTAGTAAGATAATTCCTCTCGACGTATTGTTGTGTTCTGATTATGCCTCCAGGAGAGGCAACACTGAAGGGCAAAGGAGTAGCGAGAGCTACTAGTCGACTCAGAGAGTTGATAGGGCTTATGCCGTGTTATACCGGATGTTGTTCATGATCGGCGAGTTCTTCTTCGCGTGTTTTGAGAACACAGCACTGAGCCTCTGATTTCTCGCTTAGGCGCACTTTAGGGTCATGAAGGAAGCCATTATGTTATTGACCAAGATAGCAATGCTGCAGTTTCCTCAGCAGGAGGTTATTCGCCAGCATGCATGTGTACAGGTAGAGGCCAGCGGAGATCTGCGTAAGAGGCTAGACCGGTTGGTTATCCGGTGAGTTTTGGACGAGTGCCTCAAAGAATGAGTGAGATATTCGTCCCAGCCTACCCAGTACATACCCCCGCATCTCACACGTGGGAGATTTGATCTCACAAGGAAATTAGGAGCCGGTCAGAGCTCCAGAGGTCGAGGTTCTCAGAGTAGCAGAGGATTTTCTGGCCGAGGCCACCTATTCCTCGATGTATCGATGTGGTAAGCGCCATTCGGGAAATGTCGTTATGGCACGGACTTTGTTTTTATTGTGGCCGTCCGGGGGATATTATGATGGTATTTCCTTTTAGAAGGAGCACAGGTGAGGTGGCTCAAATTTACGAGGCCGATGGTTGGTTCCTTCCCTCCCAGTATGCGTTCCCGTGACAGGTGTTGGATGTCACCGGCCGTGGTAGAGGTCAGTGGAGTTTATAGTTCGACGGTCCTTCGAACCGCATAGATGACGCGACCATCGGACAGATCGAAGCAACGCCGCCTGTGGTTACGTGTATATCTCGGTTCTTTTGAATCATACGTGCATTGTTAGATTCAGATTTTGCCCTAGCGTATATGTTTTCCCTTTATTGCAAGAGTTGTAAAGTGATAGTACCCCAGAGGTAAGGATACTGTGATTAGTAAAGTGAAAAGTTAAGAATATTGACAAGAATGATAAGTGGACTGAGACTATAGTTGTGTAGAGTTCACAAGTTGTAATTACCCTGTAACAGTGTTAGACCGATAGGGAAGATTGTATAGTAGAAATACTTTGGCTTATGTGACGAACCTCTAGTGATAGGGGATAGGGTAAGAAGTACCTTGAGATAAGAGAGATGTATTTCGCACTAAGAACGAAGTTAAGGGTGACGATGAGTCGGGTTGTGGACTCATTTCGGGTCTGCCGATAGTATGGAATGGGGTGATGTCAGTTAGAAATGGTCCCGTTATGTGATAGGGTCACGAGGATGCCAGGCCCAAGTTTAGTTAATCGTGGTACGAGTTCGTGGATGCGTTCCACCGGAACTAGGTCGTAAGGACCGAGAAGAGCCTTAGCGGAAATTCAAGTAGCTTAATGGCGTGTTTGATTAGTAACTCCAAGGATTGGGAACGAAACAAAATTTGAGATTTTGTACATGTACTAGATGAGTTTGAAAGTACGAAAGTATGACAAGTAAGGAAAGAAAGGAACCTCTAAGGATCCGTGTTTGGAAAGATCAGAACCTTCGAGTTTTGTGAGAAGGGACCACGGACGGAAGGTCCATTATTATGTTTACGTATGTTATGTGGTGGTCGTGTGTGGCATCGCTGGTCTTGTGCATTTGATTGATAGGCATAGTATAGATTGTCTGCGGAGTTTGTATAAGCGTGACAATCGACTAAGAACATTCGAGGCGAATGTTTCTAAGGGGAAGAATGTTACACCCGTAAGTCCGTGACATGTAAAGGAGAATGTACGAAGGAAACAAGACTTGGAAATCCATGCGAAAGGAAGAATTGTTTTTCCGACGAAAATCTTCCGAACGTCGGTAAGGAAAAATGTTCGTTGTTGAGAATTGGATTCTCAAAAGGCATTATTTGTAAAGTATGGAACTTATTAACACTATGGAAATTTATTTTTACGGATTTGGTCACGTGGGGCCCACCCGAGGAATTTTACATTTTTGTGGGGCCCACGAGGGTTACGGAATTTTATGGACGAATGAGAGGGCGACACGTGGCACCCCAACTAGTGGTCTTGGACGAAAATGTTAAGGGTAAAATGGTCATTTGACCTATGTAGATGATAAGTCTTGCAAGCTTGACATAATTGACTAGTCAACTTGCCACATAAGCTTGATCCTTGTGATAATCATCCTAGCCTCACATTTGTTAATATCTAAGCCTTCCAATATGTGTTATATACTAACTAGTAGCAAGACTAGCTCATTTTAACACTTAGAAAAATTAGAAACATTGTTGTTCTAGCAACATCGCTCTGTTCAAGCCTCTCCCACACAAAAATTTTGTGATTTTGATCCATTAGCCACAAGACTTTAACCCAATGTCCCCAAGGGTATTATAAGGTTATCTCAATAGAAAGATTTGAAAACGGATTTTTCACGTTAGTCGCAAGGCGGAAACTATTGGAGTTCTTCAACTTTGAAGTTGGAACTTGAAGATGGGTTCTTCATAGGCCTCTAGGAGTGCTTGAGCGGATTGGAACCTAAGGAAAGGAGCTAAGAATTGCTAAGGCGACTTTGGATCTTGGAAATTTTAAGGGCTTCAAAGGTATAAATTTTGTCGCTTTAGCAATTAAGCTTACTTATTGATTGTAGCTATGGTTATTAGCAAGCATGAGTTATATATTACAGTTTGATTATTATGTTGGCTATTGGAACCCTAATCCAAAACTAGCATGTTAGCCTTAAGAGTACATTTCAAGTTGATTATTCGCTTAAGTCGCCACATGTTGTATAAAGAAGGAAATTGTAGTTGTTGAAGTTGGTTACGACTAAATAACATGTTGACCTTAGAACTTGGAATTAGGAAGAATTGGAAAAGACCTTAGTATTGTTGGTTATAAGATTGGCCGAGAATGGCTTGGAGTTTTAGGCTATTTTGTATGAATTGTGGGGCGGAATTTTACACGTATTGTAAGGCGTGTAATCCCCTTTGTTTGGTTGTTGTTTGGAGCCTTAAATGTGGCTTGTTGGTTATTGTATTCGCCTTGAAAAGGTGGCAAAGTGAGTAGAAACAAAGGAAGTCTTTGCCGATTTTCCGTAGAATTAGAGACTAAATACTTAGTATTATTCTCGTTAGAGACTAGAAGATTGATAGTCTTGTTGTGACCATTATAGGTTGAAACTTCTACGTCACGCGTATTCGGCTTAGCTTGTGGATTTAGCCGAAAGGTATGTGAACTATCTCTCTTCTAGCATGATTCCGTAAGATAAAGAAAGTAGGTTCTACTCTAAAATGATCCATTCCTTGGTTGTATTTGGATTGCCTAAAATAGAATTTGTTCTATGTAATTCCTGAGTGTACTTTGATGTTTGGATTGTAAGTTGTAGAATCCATTTTCTTGATGAAGTTTGGATTCTTAAAAGTGAAGATATTTTTACTTAAAGTACATTTAGTCTTAAAAGGAAGTGGTTTCCAAATCTTTTGGCTAGTGCCTTAGTTCTAAAACCTAAAGGTCATTATAGTGACTTTAGAGTCAAAGGAGTGATTTACTTATTTGATTTAAAAGAGGAGAAATGACATGATTTAAGAGAAGTAACTTGTGTTAAGGGTGAAGTTACTTGAGGTTTAAAAAGTAGAAGAAAACTTGTTTTCTAACTATTAAGAGACTTGGAGTATTTTTGAAAGTTAAGAACTTGATTTGTAAGTATGTGATACTTGGTTTTAATAGTATAAGTCTCTTGGTCATTGAAGGAATGGATATGTCTAAAATCATAAAGGGTTATAACGGCTTTATGGGAAGTTGGTTATAACGGCTTTATGAAAGATTTAGAAAGTTGTCTATTTTGATAAAAGGGCATAAGTTGCCAAGATTGTGAAAATTTGGAGTTACTTGATTTCAAGACTTGAAATGAGTTTTCTAAAAGTGTAGTAACTTACTTTGAAAAATAGACACGCCTTGATACTACGGGTGTTAGTATCTTGGGGCTTTACATAGAAAGGAGTCTTTTATAAAAGAATGTACGTACGTAGTACTTTGGCTTGATAAATTGAGAATTTGTCTAAGTGTGCCTTGATAAGTACTTTGACTTGTTAAAAGAGAATTATTCTATGTATGCCTTGATTAGTACTTTGGCTTGATAAAATGAGAATTTATTCTAATTGTGCCCTGATAAGTACTTTGGCTTGTTAAATGAGAATTTATTCTAATTGTGCCCTGATAAGTACTTTGGCTTGTTAAATGAGGATTTATTCTATTTGTGCCCTGATAAGTACTTTGGCTTGGTTAATTGAGAACTTGCCTATATGTGCTGGTAATAGCCTTTGAGTGCAAGTATTATGTTTTAGTAAGTTGCCGCGACTCTCGGTTGAAGGGTCGACTGTCTTGTTGTAAGTTCTTGGGACGCACTGCAAAGTGATGTGGGATTCCACGGGTATGCTTCCGTTACTTGTAGTACTTGGGTTAAATTCCCGGATTTTTATAGAAGACATGGTAGTGCTTATGTCTTGTTTGATGGTCGGTCGAGATAGGGTAAGAGTATAAGTGAGGGGTAAACCCCCAAGACGCTGTACCACCTTCTCCAGGGTAAGAGTACAAGTGAGGGGTAAACCTCCAAGACGCTGTACCACCTGCTTTATGTGTTGTTTGACGGCCGGTTGATATAGGGTAAGAGTATAATTGAGGCAAGCCCCAAGACGTTATACCACCTTCTCCAGGTAAGAGTATAAATGAGGGCAAGCCCAAGACGTTATACCCCGCTTACCACCTCCTTGGTCGAGTATAAATGAGGGGTAAACCAAAAGAAGTTATACCACCTGTTAGTTTGCAAACTTTGACCGTACAGATTTTAGAACACAGGTGGGACTTGGTGTTCATGTATGCCTATTAGTGCTATGTTATATCATGGATCGCCAGCGGTGAGGAAGGATTCCACGGGCATGATTGATATTATGGGCGTGAGACCCATAGTTATATTTGAGTAGTGACTTTGAGGGCCTGCGTCCCTGACTTAATATGACTGCTTATGTATTGTGTACTGTAGGTTGGCTATCATACATGTCTCCTGTTTTGTTTAGACTGTTATGATTTTATTACGCATTTCATCGCTCACATACTTGGTACATTCTTCGTCTCGACCTCGCCCGGCTGCGTTCATGCCGCAGGTTTAGGTACGCTGTTTGGTGATCGGCAGGTGTAGGATCCTGCTCAGGGTTTTTGGATAGCTCCCTCTGTCCAGGAGTTTATCTTTTTGGTATATATCCTTCAGTACAGGCTTTGTACAGTTTTGGGTACGGCGGGGCCTTGTCCCGTCATATTTCAGTTTAACTCCTAGAGGTCTGTATTCATATGTGGGATTGGACTCGTGTACAGTGTAGTGTCTTTTGTTTATGTATATGATAGGGCAGCCTAGTCGGCTTTGCCTTGTACGTACGTTGGTCTTAAGAGAAAAAAAAATATGAGCTGTTATTAATTTCCGCAATATACTTAGTTGTTAAGGTAGCAGGGTGCCCAGGTAGGGCACCAGTCACGGGCCCGGGGTTCGGGGTGTGACAATTTCTACCAGACTGATGGGGAGTCACTTTATGAGGCCTGGGAGAGATTTAAAGATCTGCAGAGAAAGTGTCCGCATCATGGCATTGAACTGTGGAATTTGGTCCATATCTTCTATAATGGGCTAAGTGGGACAACAAGAACCACCATTGATGCAGCTGCAGGTGGAACCTTCATGAAGAAGACAGCACATGAGGCCCATAATTTGCTAGAGCACATGGCCACTAATAACCATGTGCTAGATGATAGAGGGGTAAGTGGAAGGAGAGCGATAGGCGTTCATGAGATCGATGCCATTACAACGTTGAATGCACAAGTTGCTCTCTTGACCAAGCAACTTCAACAGAACACAGTGTCAGTGAATGTAGTTCAGACGCCAATGAATTGTGAGATGTGTGGGGGTCCTCATACTTTTGATAGGTGCCCATCAACAGACCCCAACAACATCCCTATTGAGCAGCAGAATGTCAGGCAGTGGGAAATTACCAAAGGCCCCAGAACAACCCCTATTCAAATTCTTACAATGCAGGGTGGAGGAATCACCCTAACTTTTCATGGAGGGGTGATCAAGGGCAACAAAACCAGTTCAGAGGCCAATACTAGAATCATCAACCATTTAACCAGGCCTCATCTTTCCAACAGTTCAGTACACCTGCTCCACAAGAGAAGCCAAACGAATTGCGAGCAGCCTTGTTGACACTTACGAATTCACAAACCCAGTTCATGGCGGAGACAAGGTCCTCTATAAGGAACTTGGAAACTCAGGTGGGACAGCTGGCAAAGATGGAAAATAACAGGCCGCAGGGCACTCTTCCTAGTAATACAGAGATGAATCCTGCAGAGCGAGGTCGAGCGATGCAGTTGAGAAGTGGGAAGCAGTTGGAACATCCCATAGCCCAACCTGTGGTAGAACAGAGAGTTGAGCAGATGGTTGATACAGAGAAGGAGGGGGTTACTGATGACCGCCCTATCTTAGATAAGGCTCCACCAGTTCCAGTAAGGGAGTACGTAGAGAAGATCCCTTACCCTCAGAAATTGCAGAGGAAAGCAGTTGATAAGAAATTCTCTAAGTTCTTGGAGGTGTTTAAAAAGCTGCACATTAACATCCCCTTCATTGAGGCATTAGAGCAAATGCCTACCTACTTCAAATTTATGAAGGAGATCATTGGGAAGAAGAGGAAGCTAGTGGAGTATGAGACCATAGCACTAACTGAGGAGTGTAGTGCCATATTGCAGAAGAAGTTGCCCCCAAAGTTGAAAGATCCGGGGAGTTTCACCCTACCTTGCACGATAGGGAATGTAACTTGTAACAGGGCACTATGTGATCTAGGGGCTAGCATAAACTTATTGCCCCTATCTGTGTTCAAGAAGCTAGGTTTGGGAGTGATTAATCCAACTACGGTGAATCTGCACCTAGCGGACAGATCAGTGGTGCATCCTTTAGGCATCATTGAAGATGTGCTCGTCAAAGTGGGGAAGTTCTTCTTCCCAGCAGACTTCCTCATCCTTGACATGGAGGAAGATGATGAAATCCCTATCATCTTGGAAAGATCATTCTTGGCCACTGGAAGGGCCTTGATAGATGTGGAAAAGGGCGAGCTAAAACTCAGAGTTGAGGATGAGGAGATGGTGTTCAAGGTGTTTAAACACACCGTCGAACCGTCAGTCATAAGCAAGTGTTGTGCAAGATCGACCGTGAGCTCATCACCGAGCGAGCGGTCAAAACCAAGGTGAGCAGTCCGCCAGTGCAGGTATGTAATTCTAACCCTCCTCTTGAAAAAAGGAGAAAAAGAAAAATAGAAGGCGGAAAAGAAAAATGATTATGAAATGGGTAGGCTGTGGGGTTAAATTACCCCAAGCTTCTCGATAAGGAACCTGTGACCGGCTAAAAGACGTTAAAGATATCGCTACTTGGGAGGCAACCCAAGGTTTTTAAATTTATGCAATTTAGTTTTAGTTAGAACAGTCTCACAGAAGGTAGTGTTTGCATGTTGTGATGACAGGTACAGGGCTAAAAAGTGGAGGACGAAAAACGCAAGAGGGGAGAAAAACCAGCCCGGCGCCACGACGCCCAGCAGAGGGCCATGGCGCCGAAATTCCAGAGAGGTGCAGGAAATTGGGCGCCACAGCGCCAATCTCAGGGTCGTGGCGCCGTGAAGGGATTTTTGAAAAATAGCTGCTCGAAACCATTACCCGCCGCTACCGCCACCATTTTAAACCACAAGCCTGTAAGTTGTCCCGTCCTTCTTTTATTTTTGAGTCTTGCACACATTAGGGACAATGTGTGATTTAAGTTTGGGGGGAGTTCTTAGTTTATTTTTGATGTGTTTTTGAGTCTTTTTGTTGTTATTTCTATGTTTATTTGAGTCTAACTTTTTTTTTATATGATCATGCATGCTGTAGTTACTTGAAACGCCTAGTGAAGTAAAGTGGAATAATGTAATGGAATTAGAATCAACCATCTGAAAACTTAGGTTAGATATGCCAAGAATTCATGAAATGAAACTATTTTGGGTATCTTGCTTGATTTATGCATTGTTAGTGATTAAACCTATGTGTCTGTTTGCTTGTTATTTGAGGCGAAATAGTTAGGATATACATGTTAGGGAGATGACTTAGATATTTCTTTGTTAGCCCTTTCTTACCATTATTTGCCTATCCCTGACATTAAAATTGTACCCTTAGTCAGCCCCGTTGAGCCTAAAAATAAGATCTTTCTTTGACACCCTATAATTTCATACTTGTGTCATAAGTAAAGAAAAATTGAAATTGTTGGAATATAAAGTGTTGAAAAAGAGACAAAAGAGAGTGAACAATTTTGTTGCACCTCAATGAAAAATAATAAATAGGTAAAAACCTAAGTTTGGGGGTGCCTACTATTTATCATGCACCTTATTCTCTCAAAATAAAAGAGGGGAGAGATAGGTATGAGATTAAAAAGAGAATCAAAAGAAAGGGGAAAAATTGAAAGCAAGAAGAGTTTATGGTACGTAAGTTGAGCCTAAATGCCTATTTTTACCTACCCCTGCCTAAGCCTACATTATAACCCTGAAAAGCCCTGAAGATCTCTAATATATGTATTCATGATTAGTGAAGAATAGCAAGTAAACATGCCATAGGATTTTAAAATTGACATGCATAGTTAGGTATTTTTACATCCATTGAGCATGATTGAATTGAATTTGCGAAATATCTGACTTGAGTGTTTAGAATGCTAAAAATTCATTCTATATTTCCTGCATATTATTCTACTAACCTTCATGCGTTTCTAAGTAACTATTGTGCATCAAAGTGATCAGTGTCTTTGAGTCGGTCTATTTTCCTTTCTTAGTGTCCTTATTCTAATCTTTTTTATCTTTACTCGAGGGCGAGCAAAGGTTAAGTTTGGGGTGTTTGATCGGTGTATTTTATATATACCTTTTGAGTCATTTTTAGTTAGTTTTTTTATTCTTTTTGTATAAATTTGTGTCGTGTTAGGATAGATTTTCTACAGTGGTTTAAAGTGGCACATTGGTGAAAAGGAGCGAAAAGAAGGCAGAAACAGAGGGTCCAGAGCACAAAGAGCTGAAAAGTTGGCAAACCGGGTGCAGAACAGGGCGGTGTCGTGGCGCAAACCAACCAGGACCGGTGGAGCCACGGCGCCCAAGAAGCACACCAGCCGCAGAAGTTTCGGCGCCACGGCGCCGGTTGCAGGGTCGTGGCGCCGACGCGGGAAATTTGACAAATCTGAATAGGACTGGGCCAAGACCAAAGAGGAAAAGGTTTTACACGTTTTTGGGGATATAAATAGGACTTTTTAGGTCAGTTTTGAGGTGACACGCCTTATCATTCATCATAGCATTACTTCAAGATTGGAGACTCAGTTTTGAGTAATTTTCTTGTTCTTTACTTTATTTATTTCTAGTATATGTTGGATATTATTTTAGTTCTTAGCATGTCTATGGCTAGGAACTAACTTAATTTAGGGCTTTCCATGTCGAATCGCTTGAACCTCGTTCTTATGAATTAATGCATGTTTTGGTTTCTTCTTATTATTGTTGAGGTTTATTCAATAATTGCTTTGATTGCTTGATAATTAATTGATCACTAGTTATCATCACTTATATGAAATCTAATCGAAATCCGAAAGGGGGGATTGTGAATATGCTATAGTTGAATAAACATGGGTTTTAATCGTGGATGAAAGTACCCCGATACTTGTGTAGCTTAATAGGTTATTGCTCTTAATCCTCCTTTGTAGTCAATCTTGTCATCGAAAGATAGAAGTGTTCTCCATTGGGGTTGAGTGTTTATATTACCTTAACAGGAGTATAAAACGGCTTAGTTAACCTGTTATCTCAACATAGAAGAAGAACCTTAATTGTTGCATTAACGATTAAAAGCGAGTGGATAGTTGAGGAGATTTGGAAGCCCTATTTCCACCATATCTGAAGTAAAGTAAAGTAATTTAGTTAGCGTCTATAAACATAGATATAAACAAACCATCAACTCATCGATCACTAAATAGATATCATAGAATAGCAGTTGGTAATTGAGGAAGATAACTCGGTCTTCTAGACTATATTACTTGTAATGATACATGCACTTGCGTTTAGCGTGTGTATAAATCGCACATCACAGTTTCCAACATCAAGAGCGTTCTTCCTATTGTTCTAAAAAAACGTCCAATATGGGACGTGGGCGAAATTGTTTAACATTCATGATATGGCACATAAAGTTCCTCACCATACCATCCCTCCCACTGCTCCTAAGGATGGTGATATGAAGTCTATGTCTACAACGGTTGTGCCGACCAAAAGCAGCAGATCCAAACTTATGGGTCATGCTTGATGCAAATGTTCTCCAATGGATTTATGTCATTATATCCCTGGACCTTTTAGAGACGATTATGAAACCTAACTCCAAAACTATGGCGGCATGGAATCGATTGCGTGATATCTTTCAAGATAACAGTCATTCTCGCATTGTTATCCTTGAGCATGAATTTTCTCAAGTTGCTATGGCGAATTTTCCTAATGTTTCATCTTATTGTAAACGACTCAAAGACTTGACAGATCAGCTAAGCAACGTGGGTGCTCCTGTTACTCAGAGTCGTCTCGTCCTTAAGATGGTTGTTGGTCTGTCCGATGCCTATACCGGGGTTGCTTTGGTTATTCGTCAAAGTAACCCCCTGCCGGAGTTCTATCAAGCCCGCTCCATGCTCACTTTGGAAGAAGCGGGTTTGGCTAAAAAGACGTCTATCGGGGCTAGCCCCGTCATGATGATGAATGCTTCAAAGTTTTCCCTTTCCAAACCAGCCAACGTGACCCAAAATCACAACAATGATGGTGGTAAGAAGGGCCAAAATCGAAAAAATAATGGCAAGAATCGCGGCGGCAACAACGGAGGCAACCGGAATGGTGGCGGTGGCGGGTCAGCCACCGCAGGCAGTTAGCAGCAGCAGCAGGTCACTGTGGGCCCCTGGACGATAGTAGTGGGTCCCAACACAGTATAGCGCGGCGGCACCGCCGTCTCAGCCCAGGCCAGCGCCGCGGCCCCACGTCTTCGAGGGACAGTGCTCGGATCAGGCTCCGGGTTTCAGACCAACTTATGGGCTAAGGAAACAGTCCAAAATACTTGGACCTCACCTCCCTCAGGCTCATCACGCAACAGGACCCACACACACCGACATTGAAGCCGCTGTTGACACCCAATTTTGACCCATCTTTTGGTTATTTCTTGTAATTTTAAGTATTTTTGGACAACACATTTTTATCATCATTTTTTGCATTTTTCTTATAATAATCATATTTTTACCTAATATTCTATGTTTTATTTTTTACAAAAATGTCATCGCATCTTTTATTTTTAATTAGGCATTAAATATTTCTTAAATATTTTGTTATTATTACTCCGTCATTTTATTTTAATAAATTTGCATCTCTTTAAATTATTTCTTTTATATAATAAATTCTTTTTATATTATAACCAGTCCAAACCGAGGCCCAATTCGGATCAGCCCAAAACCATTTTCGAACCCCATCCCCAATCCCATCATATCATTTCTTTTCTATAACACTCCACACCCATACCTCTTTTACCATTCCAGCACATTTCCCCACATTATTTTTAGCTACCCCTTTCCCCATTTCTAGGACCCATAAGCAGCGCACACCCCTATATCTTGATACTCCCTCATTTCATTCCAAAGGGACTTCTCCCCTCTCTCATTCTCATCCACGAGCTCCGGCGAACTCCACACACACACACACAACAAACCACCCTATTTCCCTGCCTCTCCCGTCAACCACCACACAACCCGTCACCATCGAACCTCACCTTCACTATCCCGGCGAACCACACCAATGTTCCGTCATCGAACCCCACCGTCTAAACCCACCACTGTCACACCTAACCACCGCCCAGCAACCACGTCATCATCCCATACTCGCAACACCCCCCACCTTACTGCTCACCGTCGAACCTCACTGATGCAGTGGCGTCGCTCCGGCAACCTCGCCGCAAAAGCGACGCCACCACCCGCTCTCTTATCGTGCTGTTGAAACTCAAAATCCGGCGATGCTACTGTTCATCAGTTGTCGCTATTTTTATTGTTGTTGTGGGACTGATTTTTGGGGCCTTGGTTCGGTTTTATTTTTTTATCAATTGTTCACTTGTTGTTGGGACTGACTTGCTGATTTTTGCTTTATCTTGCCTGAGTTTTTAAAACTCCGGCGACTGGTTTGGCATTATCTTGTGGTATCTGTGATGTTTACTGTTTGTGGACTGATTTTATGAATTTTTTTGGCTACCTACCGGTTGAAAACTCCGACGATGTTCTAAACTTTCCGGCGATATTCTAAAATTTTCGATGTGTTAACTGTGTTGATGCTACTGTTTACTGTTTTTTCGGACTGATTTCTTTGGTTTTTGGCTACCTTCCCGAATTTGAAAACTCCGACGATGTTTCTGGTTTTCGGCGAGATGCTATTGTTTACTGCCTGTCAGATTGATTTTTCTGATTTTTGGCGATTTGGCCATTTTATTACTTTATTAAACTGATTTGGAACAAACACTACACTGTTGGTACACTGATTTTAACATGATACTACACTTTGGCCGATGAAGGAATCTCCGTCTGATTTCCAAGGTCTTCCCTGTATAAAAGACGGGTTTTATTTTTAATTTATTTATTAATTTTTGGCACTGTTTAAAAATTATTTATTCTCGTACTAACGTTTTTACTAAGTATTTATACAGGAATACATGTATGCCTAAAAGGGCTAAAGAAGACAAGAAGATACCCTTCTGAGCTTTATTTTTGTTGTTGCATTTAAATTCAGTTTTTATTTCATTCTGTATTGTATTTTCATTTTCATTGTAACTATTGAAATACTTAGAATAGGCAGACTTAGAATTAATAATTAAAATAAAGGGATAGATTAAAATAGGAAACCCGACGCTAGTTTTATTTTTCTTAGGCTCGTCAAACATGTTTCAAAATGCCTTTAGTTTATTTATTCTTGTCATTGCATCTTTTAATTCATTATTTACAATATTTATTTTAGTTAACTTTGTATATAAAAAATGCATTTTCTTTAGCATAATAATTAACCTAGGTTTGATCGGATAGCCGCTAGTTAGCAGATCTTAAAGGATGTCTAACTCATTTTCTTTAGGATAATAAAGAACCTTGATCTAGAATCTCATTAATTTCGTAGACCATTAAATGAATATCAATTGCAGTATTTTTATTTCAATAGTTCAAGTGTCCTATTCACTTAACTAATTAGGTGGAGACTCCTCAAAATAAGCATTTTGCTCCATCCAGAGAACCGTGCCAAAGAGAAACGTTGCAGTTTTGTTCCGACTCGAGGTCAAAAACGGGTGTGACAACATGGAGACTCTGTTGGGGATATCAGGTTTTTTACCATAGCAAATCCAGGTTAATTGAATATTGCGCTTTATTTTGTTTTTATTTTTGTTGTAAATAGTTTAAATTGTTTTCTTTTAATTTTGTATTTAATTGTTTTAATTGCTATTCTCTTTTTCTGCTTTCCCTAAATTGGCATTCCGCTCATACTTCCTCCCTTCCGAAAAATTGACACTATCACACATTACACGCGAAGTGTGTTTTGCGCACCCGCAAAGTTCTTTCAATTACCCAATTTTAGGAGAGTTGACAAAGGTGCAGAGTTGTCCGGTTCGTCTGGACAGCCGCGTAGCCTTCTCACTTGAGTAGTCCGCTCGGAAACCTTGTGTCTAGTAAGTCAAATCGTAAATTTTTTAGGATAGAGCTATACCACCTTTATCTTAAGTCATGCATGTATTTACCCTAGGTGGGTCGATCTTTTGTATTGTCTGTAACACCCCATTTTAACCAGAGTCGAAACGGGAGTACTACTTATGGTTGATTCCTAAATTGTATTTAAGGAGTCGCCACCTAATTATTATAGTGAATTAGGACACTTATTAAATAGCATAAAAATGCTACAAATGATCTCCATTTAAAGGTCTGCGAAAGCTATGTGAGATTCTAGGTAAGGGTTCTTTATTATCCTAAAGGGAAGGGGTTAGGCACCCTCTAAGATCCGCTAACTTACGGTTGTCCGGTAAAACTTAGGTTGGTATTATGGTGCTAACATGTATTCTGCAATTCTAAAATTATTAAACTAACTAAAAGATATTTAAACTAGGCATGCGGATATTTGAATAGGATATATATATTTACCAAGATTGTAGCGAAAACAAATAATCATATAAAGAGGGTAAAGAGAACTTAGCGATATTTCACTTTTCTGCACAGGCTTTAACTTTGGGATGCGCCTTCGGGTACCTGCAAAGACACTTAGTAGAAGAGTTAGTAAATAATAAAATAAATTATCAAATAAACACAACGTATGTATATATATATATATATATATATATAAAAGATATATTTTTATATAGTGTGGCTGATCGGTGTATTTTATATACACTTTTTGAGTCATTTTTAGTTAGTATTTTACTCATTTCATTTATGTTTAGTACAGTATTAGGGTCGTTTTCCTTTCTTTTGTGTCACAGCGGTCAAAAATGGAGAAATGACGAAAAAGAGATGAAATGAACATAAAAGAGATGGAATTGCACACTAAAAGGGTCAAGAAATAAAGTCTAAGAAGTTCTGGAAATTAGAGAGGAGATCAGACGAAGTCCGGACGAAAAAGGGCGACAAACGGAATGCGAGAAAACGTCACCGCCATGGCTGAGCGTGAGCATGGCGCCCAATATGCTGAAAGTCCGAAAGTTGCGATCTTCGTCTTGCATGACGCGGGAATTATAAAGTGCTGGGCCGAATTTGACATGTTTTCAGAATCCTAAAGGGATAACTTTTCCTTCCTAAAGTGATAACTTTTCCTACCTTAAAACCCTTACCTAAAAGGATTCTAATAACTTTTCCTTTCCTACATAAATCTTTAACCCTTCACCAAAAGGATTCTTTGGCTATAAATACTCTACATCATTAGAAGAATTATTCATTCTCCATTCCACCATTCACCATTCACCATTCTACATCCATCCTTCCACCAATCCATCTTGTAAATATTCCACAACACAACCCTTGGATGCTTGGCTTGGAGACTCATTCTTAAGTATTTTCTTTTCTTTTCTTTTCTTTCCTTTCTTTCAGTTTTTGTATGATGAACATGGGATTAGTTCTTGTCATGTCAATGGCTAGGAACTAATTCCTCTATAGGGCTTTCCATGTTGAATCTCTAGAAACTTATGTTATGATTTAATGCATGCTTATGGTTATTCTTCTTCTTGTTGAGATCTATCCAATATTTGAGTTGAATTCTTGGTAATTAATTGACAACTAATTATCACTATATGATTTCTAATCAGATTCCGAAAGGGGGGGATTGTGAATATGCTGTAAGTTGGGTAGACATTCTTGGATTGGGGATGAAAATACCTCAATTATTTATGTAGCGTTAATGAGAGGCTTAAAAACCCTAATTTTGCGCATTGTGCGTGACGGTTAACTAGGTTCTTGTTCTTAATCCTCCTATAGAGTTATCCTTATCACCGAAAGGTAGGTAAGGTGCAATACTGGGGTTGAGTGTTTATATAACCCTAACGGGAGTATAAAACGATTTAGTGAACCTGCTTTCTCCAAAAGAAGAAAACCATAAGTTATTGCATTAATAAGTAGCATAAGCGGATAGTGAGGAGACGTGGAAGCCCTATTCTCATCATCACTGAAGTAAACCCTTTTAGTTAAATAGTGTCACGACCCGACCCCGGGACCGCGACTGGTGCCCTACCTGGGCACCCTTACAGGTAAACATCAGAGAAAATCAGCGGAACATACATGAAACTTATAAATAAACATCGGGAGTAAGACAACAGGTTAGCCGATAGGGCTACCTTCCTGAACATATATAAATACAACCGAAGCAGTTGCCTCCTTTCTTTTACAAACTGACCCACAAAATGTGAATACAGACCTCTAGGAATAACAACTGTGGCGGGACAGGGCCCCGCCATACCCCTGAATATACATGAATCTACTACTCGGGAAAGCGTGCAAGAGATAAGCCTCCGAGCAAATGGAGCTTTCTCTCAAAATCAACCGAGATCCTAAGAGCAAGGATCGCCAACCTGGTACCTAAAACTGCGGCGCATGAGCAGCCCCGAAGAAGTCGATACAGTGCAGAATATGGAACAGAAATAACGTCTGATGTGGATCATAACTGTACAAAAGAATGACAAGGACAAGTATAAAAATACATACCAGATCCTGCCGTGTCATTACCACTTATGAACTTAATCGCACCTTATTATCTTTTTCATTCTCTATAAAAAGCTATAACCACATTCTTACGTACATGATTAGGAAAAAATCATTAAGTTCATTACTATATAACTTACTTATCTCTCATAAGTATAACCCGGCCCTGTAAGGAGGGGCACCTATACTACCCGGCCCAATCTAGGACGCGATCAAGGTCACATAGTCTATCCGTAAAGGTATACTGCCCGGCCCAATCCTGGGTCGATAACGTCATCTAGTCTGCCCGTAAAGGTATACTGCCCGGCCCATTCCTGGGTCGATAATGTCATCTAGTCTGCCCGTAAAGGTATACTGCCCGGCCCATTCCTGGGTCGATAATGTCATCTAGTCTAGTGCGCGTAAGGTATCGCCCGGCCCATTCTCGGTCGATAATGTCATATAGTCCGCCGTAAAGGTATCTTGCGGCCCATTCTCGGTCGATAAGGTCATATAGTCGCCCGTAAAGGTATCTTGCCGTGGAATCCCCGTCATCACCGCTGACTAAAAGTGTAAAACATAACCATGGGTCTCACGCCCATAATATCAATCAAAACAGTGGTATAACGTCTTGGGGCTTGCCGCCATTTATACTCTTACCGGAGAAGGTGGTAAGCGGGGTATAACGTCTTGGGGCTTGCCCTCATTTATACTCTTACCTATCTCGACGGTCGTCAAACAACACATAAAACGGGTGGTACAGCGTCTTGGGGTTTACCCTCACTTATACTCTTACCACGGAGAAGGTGGTATAACGTCTTGGGGCTTGCCGCCATTTATACTCTTACCCTATCTCGACCGACCATCGACAAGACATAAGCACTACCATGTCTTTTATAAAATCCGAATTTAACCCAAGTGCTACAAACAACGGAAGCATACGTGGAACCCCACATCACCGTCGACGCGTCTAGTAACTTATAACAAGACAAATGCCCTCCAACCGAGAGTCGCGCAACGTAATAAAACATAATACTTGCACTCAAAGGCTATCACCAGACATATAGGCTAAATCTCAATTAACTAAGCCAAAGTACTACGTCGTACATTCTTTTCAAAAGACTCCTTTCCAAATAAAACTTCCCGATACTAACCACCGTAGTATCAAGTCCTATCCACCTTTCAAGACAAGTCACAATACCTTTTAGAAATACAATTACGCTTCTAAATCAAGTGACTTCTTTCTTTTAAAACCTTAAGCAATTGATACCTTTAAACCAATTTGCCCTTACCTAATACAAGTTATTCCTTTGATTACTTTACTAGAGAAAACCATTCTCTTAACCTTCCATAAAGCCGTTATAACCAACTTCTCATAAAGCCGTTATAACCCTTTATGTTTTTAGACCAAATCATTCCTTTTATAACCAAGAGACTTCTACTTTTGAAACCAAGTATTAAATACTTTCAAATCAATTCTCTTAACTTTCAAAAATACAATTAGTCTCTTAACCATTAGAAAACAAGTGACTCCTTTTATTATAAAACCCTAGGCAATTGATGCCGTAAAATCAAGTTGCCTTTTTACATAGTCAAGTCATTTATCTTTCCATAAGGCAAATATAACTAACTTCCCATAAAGCCGTTATATTCACTTTATACCTTAGCCATAAACAATTTCCTATCCAAGGGACTTATACGTTTAAAACGGGACAAGTATCACATACTTTAAAACTCTTCAAGTCCCTTAACTTTAAAATCAACTTAAGACATCCTTACTATTTTCAAAGAAGTGAGTTAATCTCCTAACCCACCCGACTTGGCATTACATAAAACAAGTAAAGAATATCATAGTCTTGTACGTCTACCGTACTACATACGTGCAACTAGTCATGCTCAAAAGATAGGAAAAGTTCTACATAGAGTAAATCACATAACTACCTCTTAACTTCTAAGAGTAGAAGGAAACATGAAATGATACCACAAGTATATTCCATACATAGAATCATGCCAAAGGAAAGGAAGAGGTTCACATACCTCGCGACGATTATCGACACGTAGCAAAATGCTCCTAAGTACTTCAACCTTGATAGCTATTCCACTCTCCCAGTAGGATACGCTATACTTAGTACTTCAACCTCTTCGGCTAATCCACACGCTAAGTAGACAACGCCGGTGATTGGAAAATTGTTGTCGGATTTGCACGAAAGTCTTGTGGAATATTTCGTGTGGTTAAGCGGCTGAACTACCGCCATTTGTGGCGAAATTCCCATCGCGCCGCTACGTCGCGGAATTGTTCGTCGGAAAATTCCATTTTGATCATTGGAAGTGAATTCATCGAATTGTTGTTGCGTGGATGAATTAATGGAGGGAAAACAATTTTCGGAGGTCTGCTTTGGTGGTCTCTGGCGGCTTCTTTGAGTGGTCTGCGGCGGCACGCGCAGCTCAAGGCGGCATCAATGGCGGATTCCGAAATACTGAGAATTGAGGCTCGGGATTGGTTGCAAAACGTAGCTAAGATCAATACGAACACAACGGTATACGCCTTAGCCCTCAACTGTACCGGAATCGATCGGAATCTTCCAACTTCCGATCGAAAAAAGGGTTTTGGTTGACCCGACGATCTGGGTTGAATTGGAGGTCGTGGGTGGTGCCAAAATGTCGGCCTTTCCACCCTGAATGTTTCTACACTAGCCACGACCGTCGACTCTACCTGTGGTGGCCGGAAAATGCTCGTCGACGACGAGGGTTTCGACGAAAATCGATCTGGTCGACGGCGAGTTTGAGCAAGAATCGAGGGTCCTGGTTTACATGGAAATGACGGCAAGGAGATGGTGGTTCTGATGGTATACTCCACTCCCGTCGATTGCACCTCCGTTGGTCGGACAATCAAAAACCGAACGGGAAGATGGATGAGCGATGACGAAACTCGATCTGAATCGCCGCGATTCCGGGAGAATCGACGGTGGCGGTTGGTATGGACGTGACGGGCTCGACGAGACGAAGCTTTTGGTATATGTCTCGCCCCCGGCGGATTCCTGGTTTGGCCGGAAATGGCGTTTTTCCGAACACTGTTCATCGAACAACACTGTTCATGGACGGGTTTTCACTGTTCATACACGTTTTGGGTATTTTTGTTCTGCGTTTTGCCTTCCCAAACTCCCCAACATATACAAAATTTCTCGGGTGGTCCCACGGGACCAAATTTCTAAAATTAAATTCCCAAATTCTTACGTACGTTCTTAAAACATATCCTGTAAATACGGGGTGTAACAAATAGCTTTTATAATTCTTAGTTATAAACAACAAATCTAAATATCAATTTACCAAATAGATAATAAAATAATAGATAGTTGGTAATTGAACCCTAATCCTTGTGGACGTTATTCAGTCTTATCAAGACTATACTACTTGTCACGATAACGTGCACTTGCGTTTAAAGTGTGTGCATCTTACCGCGCATCAGTGGCTCAGCTAGTGTTATGCCAAGGATACTAAGACATGAGAAGCCAATATCGCTTCGGCTGCGGTCGACTCACCTCTCGGTGAACGATACTATGCATTCTCGTCTAATCTTTTCACTTTCCTCCTCGCCCACATATTCCATCTCACTTACCATAGAGGCCTCCAGACCGACGGATAAATCCTTCGTAGGCCAGTGTAGTATCATGTTCAAAATTAATAAAATACCAAGTGTAGTATTTTGTTCAAAAATCAGTAAAATACTAAGTGTAGTATCTTATTCAAAATCAGTAAATACCAAGTGTAGTATCTGTTCTTTAATCAGTAAAATACTAAGTGTAGTATCTTGTTCAAAATCAGTAAAATACCAAGTGTAGTATCTATTCTTTAAAAATCAGTTTAATAAAAATAATTTAGAAGGCAAAATTGTAAAATCAGTCCAGAGAACAACAGGATAGTAGAAACAACCAACAACATCAGCAGCCAACAATATCATCGAAAATAGTTGAAACAGGACAGTTCGCCGGAACAGTGAAAACACTCAGCGGAAACAGAAATCCGCCGGAGTTTACAACTCCGGCCAAAATACCAGTATCGTGCCAAATCGAACAGCAAGCTGAAACAAACCGATGAATGCCTCAAAAATATCAGGCGAACAAATCGCCGGAGTTTTCAAAACTTCGGTCAAATACAAAATCATACTAAATCGGTACAACACCCAAAGCAGCCCGCAACATTACCGGAATAAGGCAGAACGAAGGTCGCCGGAAGCAGTGGAAGCAATGACAATAACATAGCAAACAAAAATGGTCCAGAAAACAGTGGGAACAACAGCAAGTTCGCCTGAAAATTTAAAACATCGCCGGAGTATTTAAAACTCCGGCCAAATAGAAAATCATACTAAATTGGTACAATACCCAAAGCAGCCAGCAACATCATTGGAATAAGGCAAAACGAAGGTCGTCGGAGTTTCCAAACTCCGGCAGGATATCAAATTCGAAAGTCAATCCAACAAAAGGAAAGCAGTAACCACCAGTCAAACGAATGCACCGAAAATAGTAACAGGGGTAAAGATAACAAACCATCGCCAGTGATGGTGAAGGAAAAGGGGGCGTTCAAACTCCGACAAGTTTCAACAACATAAAAAGATAGCAGGCAGCGGCGGCGTCACTTCAACGGTATAACACCGGAGCGACGTCGTCTGCGTTTCGCCGGTTCGAGATTAAAGGGAGCAGCTGGTGGGGTCGATGGGCTCACTGGTGGTTCGCTGGTGTGCCCGTTGGTCATCACCTCCGGCGGACAGTGCGTGGAAGCGATGGTGGTTTCGCCGGTGGTGGGCGACGGGAGGTGTGGAGGTCGACGGGGAGACTGGCGGCGACGGGAACCATGGGAGAGGGGAGGGCCCCTTTCAAAAATGGAAAAAAGGGTCGGTCCCCTTTTTTAAAGGTGCTGATTAGTTCTGTGGGGGCTGCCCCCCTTTTTTTTAAGGAGGGGGGTAATGTTTTATTTATAGGGGTAGATATTTAGGTTTAGGGTTTGGTATTTGGGTGGGAAAATGAAAAGTGGTATTTGAAATTTAGGGGGGAAAATAAAAGAGGGTGTTTGGATGAAATTAAAAATGGTGTTGGATTTGAATGATTCGGATTGGGTCTCGTACTGGACTGGTTTGACAAAATGCAAAGCGGGTTAATTATTTAAAAGAAAAATTATTTAAAAGATGTAAAATTATAAAAATGTGAATGCCGATGCAGTAAAAATAAAATACAATATTTAGCAAATGTTTAATGTCTAATTAAAAATTAAAATGGGATGTCAATTAATTATTTAAAGAGATGCAAATATTATTAAAATAAATGATGGTGTAATAATAATATAAACATAATATTAACAAAGACATAATGCTTAATTTAAAAATAAAAAGATAAAAATGCAAAAAATGATGATTAGAATGCGGTGTCCTAAAACACATAAAATTGCAACAAATATTCGAAAAACGGGTCAAAATTGACTGTCAACAACATGTCCCTCTTTGTACGGAGATGATGGAAGAGTCTTCGGACAAAGATGTTGACTTGTAGCCAATTTTGTCCTGTTTTATGAACTAAAACTCCAAAGTGGTGCTGATGCAGACTCAAAATTGTCTCAGTATCGAATTATGATGACACTGGGTCGTTGTGATGCGAAAATAGAAAGCAAAGCTGACGTAGATTTAAAAATGTCTCAGTGTCAAATTATGATGATACTGGATTGTTGCGATGCTAAAATTATGGTCGGACGAATACCGATTCAAAATATGTCCCAGTGTCAAATTATGATGACACTGGGTTATTGTGATGCTGTAAAATTAAGGCCTGGCGGATGCGGATTCAAAATTTTGTCCCAGTGTCGAATTATGATGACACTGGGTGCTGTGTTGCGGGATGCTGAAGGAGAGCGGATCAACGTTCGAGGTACAAATTGCTTCAGTTCACCGAGATAGTTCCACGTTGTGCTCCTGCTCCTGTAAATTAAGGCTCCTGCAGGCTAAAGCTTAAAAAGATTAGTGCATAACTGTTAAGACAGAAAAATGATAAAGCATGAATATATGAGAAAATGCAATTCTCCATGCAGAGATGTTGTCCCTGTGTGATATGTTGGATGCTGCAAATATCGAGATGTCATCCTCGTACAGACGTGTTGAATGCTGAGATGTTGCCTTTGCATAGACGTGCTGCAACTGCTCCTGTGAATTGAGGAACCTGTAGGCTAAAACTTAAGAAAAGTTAGTGCATAATTGTTAAAACGATAAAATATGATAAAGCATGAATATAAGAAATGTGATTCTGTGAGTAGGAATATCGTCTTGCGTAGACATTATGTGCTGAAGTCGTTGCATTGGCTAATGAAATAATGTCATTTCTGGACGTAATGCAGATATCATCGTTTTATGGTCGTATTGTGATGAAGATGACACCGGTGCTCAGGCGTGATGCGAATGACGCCGGTGCTCAGGTGTTGACTTAAATGATTGATGCAGATGATGCCGGTGCTCGAACATTGATCACGAATAGCCTGCTCAGGCGTTGACTTAAATAACGCCGGTGCTCAGGCGTGATTTAGATGATGCCGGTGCTCAAGCATTGATGCAGATGATGCCGGTGCTCGAGCATTGATCACGAATAACGCCGATGCTCAGCGTTGACTTAAATAACGTCAGTGCTCAGCGTAATTTAGGTGACGCCGTGCTCGAGCATTGATCACGAATAGCCGGTGCTCGAGCGTTAATCACGCATGATGTCGGTGCTCGCATTGATCACGAATGACGTCGGTGCTCAGCGTTGACCTTAAATAACGCCGGTGCTCAGCGTGATTTAGATGATCTGCGGTGCTCAGCATTGTCACGAATGATGCGGTGTTCGAACATTGATGCGTATGGCCGGTGCTCGGCGTTGACTTAAATAACGCCGGTGATCAGCGTGATTTAGATGACGCGGTGCTCGAACATTTATGCGAATGATGCCGGTGCTCGAGCATTAATCACGAATAATCTGGTGCTCGAGCATTGATGCAGATGACGCGGGTGCTTAGGCGTTGACTTAAATAACGCCGGTGCTCAGGCGTGATTTAGATGATGTCGATGCTCAGGCATTTATGCAGATGATGTCGGTGTTCAGACATTGATGCAGATGATGTCGGTGCTCAGGCATTGATGCAGATGATGTCGATTCTCAGGCATTGATGCAGATGACGCGGTGCTCAGGCGTTGACTTAAATAACGCGGTGCTCAGGCGTGATTTATATGATGCCGGTGCTCAGGCATTGATGCAGATGATGCCGGTGCTCAGGAATTGATGCAGATGACGCCGATGCTCAGGCGTTGACTTAAATAACACCGGTGCTCAGGCGTGATTTAGATGATGTCGGTGCTCAGCCATTGATGCAGATGATGTCGGTGCTCAGACATTGATGTAGATGACACCGGTGCTCAGGCGTTGACTTAAATAACGTCAGTGCTCAGGCATGATTTTAGATGATGTCGGTGCTCAGACATTGTCTGAATGATGCGGTGCTCGACATTGATCTGAGCAGCGTCGGTGCTCGTGCATTGATCACGCATGATGCCGGTGCTCAGGCATTGATGCAGATGACGTCGGTGCTCAGGCGTAATAAGATGGCGTCGTTGTATGGACGCGATATATGGGTTGTCATTGTATAGACGAAATGTAGATAAGACCATTGCATAGGCCTAATAAGATGGCGTCGTTGAGTGAAAGCGATATAAAGGTCGTCATTACATAGACGAAATGTAGATAAGGTCGTTGCACATGCATAATAAGATGGCGTCGTTGTGTAGACGCGATATAAAAGTCGTCGTTACGTAGACAAAATGTCGATAAAGCCGTTGCACAGGCGTAATAAGATGGCGTCGTTGAGTGGATGCGATATAGAGGTCGTCGTTACATAGACGAAATATAGATAAGGTCGTTGCACAGGCGTAATAAAATGGTGTCGTTGATAGACGTAATTGAGCTAACGTCGTTGTGCAGCCATAATAAGAAGACGTCCTTGATAGACGTAATAAAAGGACGTCATTATGTGGACGTAATAAGATGAACGTCGTTGAATAGACGTAATAAAAGGAGCGTCGCTGATAGACGTAATTGAGCTAACGTCGTTGTGCCTCCATAATAAGAAGACGTCGTTGATAGACGTAATAAGAGGACGTCATTATGTGAACGTAATAAGATGAACGTCGTTGAATAGACGTAATAAAGGACGTCATTGATAACCGTAATAGGAGGACGTCGTTGTGCAGACATAATAAGAAGACGTCGTTGATAGACGTAATAAGAGGATTTCGACCCGGTGGGCCAGGCCACTATGATGAAATTACCTGCAGAATATAAACCGAATAAAAATAATTAGAGTCGTAAAGTGATTGAGAAATGAGGATGAGAGTGGCCCTGTGAGCCAAATGACTCCTTGATAGACGCGTGCGATTGTGGCTTTGCGGGCTGAGCTGCTATGTGAAACTTCCTACAAAATCAAAGATAGATGCAGTAACTAGTGCAGGGATATATAGATATGCAAAAACGAATGAATGAGGATAAGAATGTGGCCCTGTGAGACGAGCTGCTATGCGAAAATCCCCTTTAACGTTGCCAACTTTCCAGCCCCTGTTATCATTCGCATGCCCGATCTGTTCTGACTTGTAACCGTTGTCTGGATTTAAGTATTTTGCTACGAGAGCGTAGTCGATAATATGCTATTCGGTACTGACTGCCTCTTCTTGCAATGACGTTTTTTTTTAAAGCAGCCCCAGTTTTGGCATAAGCGGATGTCCAATGGACGAGACCGAATTTGATATGGAATACCGAACTATCCTATCACCGAGATTGGATGGAGTGTGCTTTATAACCGGTAGAGTAAGGGCAAAAGAATTTAGAAGGAGTTGGACTGAGTCCGATGTGGCCACCTACGTATCTCGCCATAGAGATCAAGTAGACACATAGTCCAGGAGTATAGCCCTGTTGAAGTTGGATTCGTCGATTAGACTTCGAAATGTGGGACCAAAGCCGACATGGCCGCCCACGTACCCCGCCGAGAGAATCAGGTCACGCGTAGTTCACCGGTGATGGAGAATAAGGATATTCTTAAGAGATGGAAAATTAGGATTTTTCTAAAAGGTGGGACCGAGGCCGAAATGACCGCCTACGTATCCCGCCGCGGGAATCAGGTCACACGTTGTTCCGAAGTGTGACAAAATTTTGAGAATTTTTTTGTTTGAGATATGGGCTTTTCGCGTATATAACGCAAGGAATAACACAGCCCCTGAAAACCAAGCTAGTATAGCGCGTAATTAATACTAAGCGAATGCACAAAGTTGAAGTAGAAAAATACTGTACTAGAGTGTACATAGCTGAAAGCAACAAACATTACAATAGCAAGCAGACTTATATAGATATCAAATGCGCGTCCTAGCATGTTTGGGACCTCTTTTATGCCAGAGGTGGGCCTAAACGCCAAATATACGAGATTATGATAAATAGGTCCAAGTCGTTAAACTGCAATGTTTTGTTGGAAATGGCGACCAAATGATGGTGCACTTTTTTCAATTCGGCATGTCATGTTTAGGCTTGGATTTATCTATCATTGTCACGCTACACATAGTATGCTGGTTGGTCGTTGGGTTGCGAAACCCGTCGACAAGTTTTGGCATTTTCCTAATAGTGGCGTTGATACCAGGGATCAACTCACCTAAGGTGTATGCATGTATGACTTAAAATAAAGAGGGTGGTATAGTTCTATCTTAAATTTTCTAGGATTTGGCTTCACTAGGCACAAGGTTCCCGAGCGGACACTCGAGTGAGAAGGCTACGCGGCCACCGGTTGGACCGGATTCTCCGCGTAAAATGCCAACTCTCCTAAATTTGGGTATTTGAAAGAAATTTGCGAGTGTGCAAAGCGCACCTCGCGTGTAGTGTGTGATTGTGTTAATTTTCCGTAAGGGATGAAATATGAGCGGAATGACAGTTTAAGAAAAGCATTAACATATAGCAATTAAGACAGCATGCAAATATTCATATGTAAAGAAGAACAGTTTAGGCAAAAGATAAAAATAAAAACAAATAAGTATAAAACACAAAAGAAGCAATTTAAGCAAATAAAGAAAAAATAAAGCACAATAATTAATCTAAGTCTGTTATGGTTAAGAAACCTAGTCATCCCCAGCGGAGTCGCCATGCTGTAACACCCCATTTTAACCGGAGTCGAAACGGGAGTACTGCTTATGGTTGATTCCTAAATTGTATTTAAGGAGTCGCCACCTAATTATTATAGTGAATTAGGACACTTATTAAATAGCATAAAAATGCTACAAATGATCTCCATTTAAAGGTCTGCGAAAGCTATGTGAGATTCTAGGTAAGGGTTCTTTATTATCCTAAAGGGAAGGGGTTAGGCTCCCTCTAAGATCCGCTAACTTACGGTTGTCCGGTCAAACTTAGGTTGGTATTATGGTGCTAACATGTATTCTGCAATTCTAAAATTATTAAACTAACTAAAAGATATTTAAACTAGACATGCGGATATTTGAATATGATATATATATTTACCAAGATTGTAGCGAAAACAAATAATCATATAAAGAGGGTAAAGAGAACTTAGCGGTATTTCACTTTTATTTTACGTTTCTGCACAGGATTTAACTTTGGGATGCGCCTCCGGGTACCTGCAAAGACACTTAGTAGAAGAGTTAGTAAATAATAAAATAAATTATCAAATAAACACACCCTATTTATATATATATATATATATATATATATATATATATATATATATATATATATATATATATGTAAAAGATATATTTTTATATAGTGTGGGCTCAGCTAGTGTTATGCCAAGGATACTAAGACATGAGAAGCCAATATCGCTTCGGCTGCGGTCGACTCACCTCCCGGTGAACGATACTATGCATTCTCGTCTAATCTTTTCACTTTCCTCCTCGCCCACATATTCCGTCTCGCTTACCATGGAGGCCTCCAGATCGACGGATAAATCCTTCGTAGGCCAGTATAGTATCATGTTCAAAATCAATAAAATACCAAGTGTAGTATCTTGTTCAAAAATCAGTAAAATACTAAGTTTAGTATCTTGTTCAAAATCAGTAAAATACCAAGTGTAGTATTTGTTCTTTAATCAGTAAAATACTAAGTGTAGCATCTTGTTCAAAATCAGTAAAATACCAAGTGTAGTATATGTTCTTTAAAAATCAGTTTAATAAAAATAATTTAGAAGGCAAAATTGTAAAATCAGTCCAGAGAGCAACAGGATAGTAGAAACAACCAACAACAGCAGCAGCCAACAATATCATCGAAAATAGTAAAAACATGACAGTTCGCCGGAACAGTGAAAAGAGTCAGCAGAAACAGAAATCCGCCGGAGTTTACAACTCCGGCCAAAATACCAGTATCGTGCAAAATCGAACAGCAAGCCGAAACAAACCGATAAATCCCTCAAAAATATCAGGCGAACAAATCGCCGGAGTTTTCAAAAGTCCGGCCAAATATAAAATCATACTAAATCGGTACAACACCCAGAGCAGCCCGCAACATTACCGGAATAAGGCAGAACAAAGGTCTCCAGAAGCAGTTGAAGCATGACAATAACATAGCAAACAAAAATGGTCCAGAAAACAGTGGGAACAACAACAAGTTCGCTTGAAAATTTAGAACATCGCCGGAGTATTCAAAACTCCGGCCAAATACAAAATCATACTAAATCGGTACAATACCCAATGCAGCCAGCAACATCACCGGAATAAGGCAAAACGAAGGTCGCCGGAGTTTCCAAACTCCGGCAGGATATCAAAATCGAAAGTCAGTCCAACAAAAGGAAAGCAGTAACCACCAGTCAAACGAACGCACCAAAAATAGTAACAGGGGTAAAGATAACAAACCATCGCCGGAGATGGTGAAGGAAAAGGGGGCGTTCAAACTCCGGCAAGTTTCAACAACACAAAAAGATATGACGTGGCGGCGTCAACAGCGGTATAACACCGGAGCGACGCCGTCTGCGTTTCGTCGGTTCGAGATTAAAGGGAGCAGCTGGTGGGGTCGATGGGCTCACTGGTGATTTGCTGGTGTGCCCGCCGGTCATCACCTCCGGCGGACAGTGCGTGAAAGCGATGGTGGTTTCGCCGGTGGTGGGCGACGGGAGGTGTGGAGGTCGACGGGGAGACTGGCGGCGACGGGAACCATGGGAGAGGGGAGGGCCCCTTTCAAAAATGGAAAAAAGGGCTGGTCCCCTTTTTTAAAGGTGCTGATTAATTCTGTGGGGGCTGCCCCCCTTTTTTTTAAGGAGGGGGGTAATGTTTTATTTATAGGGGTAGATATTTAGGTTTAGGGTTTGGTATTTGGGGGGGAAAATGAAAAGTGGTATTTGAAATTTAGGGGGAAAAATAAAAGAGGGTGTTTGGATGAAATTAAAAATGGTGTTGGATTGGAATGATTCGGATTGGGTATCGTACTGGACTGGTTTGACAAAATGCAAAGCGGGTTAATTATTTAAAAGAAAAATTATTTAAAAGATGTAAAATTATAAAAATGCGAATGCCGATGCAATAAAAATAAAATACAATATTTAGCAAATGTTTAATGTCTAATTAAAAATTAAAACGGGATGTCAATTAATTATTTAAAGAGATGCAAATATTATTAAAATAAATGACGGTGTAATAATAATATAAACATAATATTAACAAAGACATAATGCTTAATTTAAAAATAAAAAGATAAAAATGCAAAAAATGATGATTAGAATGCGGTGTCCTAAAACACATAAAATTGCAACAAATATACGAAAAACGGGTCAAAATTGACTGTCAACATCGTCTCCACAATTAGAAAATTCACCAAATTGTCGACGGGTCTCACAACCCAAAGACCAATCAACATATATGTGTAGCGTGATAATGATAGATGGATTCAAGCCTAATCAGGACATGCCAAAATTGGAAAATGTACATGTATCATTTCCGACAAAAGCATTAATGTTTAGGAACTTGAATTAATCTGTCACAATCTCGCATATTTGGTGTTTAGGACAAACCTCTGGCATAAGAGAGGTCTCAAGCATATTAGGGCACACGGTTGATTTGCATGTTGTTTTTCTTACTATTGTTTATCGCTAGCAACTCTGTACATATTATTTAAAAAGAAATAATTACTCTTTTAACTATGTACATACCGTGTTATGTGTTTGCAACTCCGGGCACGAGCATTTACATTTTTGCACTTTTTGCTGTCACACTGAAATCAGGACTTCTGCTGTCACACTGCAATCCAGTCCGGTCGAATCAATCAGGGGAGTTTTTTACTATTCTATCATACTCCTACATTTTATTATTTTTGTGACTTTCCTACTCTCACCCATTTCTCGTATCTTTTGCAGGAAGACCGTCCTCACCAAACAGTTGGGGACGGTCGTTCTAAAACCTTATCCCCGGAGATACTCCAGGAAAGAACAAAACAAAAGCATCACAAAGATGACCAAGAGTTATTTTTGACTGAAAGGAGTCAGTCAGCCTTCAGTCCGAGCAACCAATCAGAGGAGTCTTTTACTATATTGTTATACTCTCGCATTTATTATCTTTTCTGTCACTTTCCTACTCTCACCCTTTGCTCTTATTTTTGCAGGAAACCCGTCCTCGCCAGATTCAACGAGGCATCACTCTGAGTTGTCTATATTTTTGTATTTTTTCATACTTGCATATTCAATTCATATGTTTAGTTTTCGTTTATTTAATTCTTTTATATCATACATTGGATAACATATCTTTCCGAACTACGCGTGTTTGATTCTCACCATACGGTGTGATACGTAGGCAACCCATCTCAGGTTCGACACCCCAACAAAAGGGAAGCATATCTGACTCACTCATGCATTTCATTCATCATATCACGGACATTCATTTTTTCCATTACATTCCTTTTACTTTGCATTAGTCTTATATTGAATAATCATTTGTTTTGCACAGCTTTTACTCTTGCATTCCTTTCATGAATAATTCTTTTTCAAACATACATTTTATAACATATCTGAACGAACTACGCGCATCGAATTCTCATCAAAAGTGAGATACGTAGGCAGCCCTACTCGGGTTCGGTACTCTTTATTTTAAAATATAAAAAAAAGTATTTATTCAAAAAAATACAAAAAGAAAACCCTTTATTCAAAAAAAATACAAAAATATTATTTTAAGTATCATTGTTTGACTTAGTTGATATAAACACAGTTAGGAGTGTGCATAGGGAAGAATGAGTAATAATCAGTATGGTTGACTTCGTGATAAACCATAGATTCTTGTGGTACCTCTTACTCACACCCATAATGGCATTGTCTTACATGCTTTCAAGATAAGAACGAAATCAACTTCATCGTTTCATGTGTATTGTGTGGTGAGTTTTTAGAATAAGTTCAATTGCATTGCATTATGATCTAGAACTTGGCTTGAATGTTTGTTGAGGCGAAATCTTGAGTAACGCTCGGTGTAGGAAATGATCATAGCCTTTTTTTTTACCTGTTTGAGCCTTTTCAGCCTACCAAATATCATTATCCGTAACACGCCCCCTTTGAGCCTAACCTGTTCTTTTGACAACCACATATTAAGCCTATACCCTTTCTGAGTGCATACACACTATCCCTCTCATGGCCCGACCTCCTTGAGCGCTTTAGAAATTTGCAAGTGGCTGACAAAAATTATAGTTGAAGTTTTCAAAGACAAAAGTTGTCAAAGTCCCAAAAGAGAAGAAAAGAAAAAAAACACAAAACACGACTTCACAAAAAGAAGAAATCAAAAGCCCCGACATTATCAAGAAAAAAAAAATGATGATGTATGAAATGAGAAAATAACTCTAAAAAAATAGGGGCTCCAAACGAAAGATTCAAAAAGAAGTCAGTACAAAAGAACTGGGACAAAAAGGAAGCAAGTCAGTATTAAAGCACACAAATATCAAGCACGGACGTAGTCCAACGCTCAAGGAAGGATTATTCACTTTTTACCCAAATGATACTCATCCCTTCCCCCAAACCTACATTACAAGCCCGTGACAAGACCTACATGATCTTATACTGAGGGTTATCACATTAGTGGATACTTACCTGACGGTCAAGCCTATGGTATCACAATTGCATGCATTGAACATCTTTCTGAGTGTGAGTGTGTTTCTCTAAACGTCCCGAAATTCAAAATACTAGAATATATGTGAGAAAAAAACTTTTCTTTCAGTGAGGGTATTTGAAACATGAGGATGCGTACAGTTCAAAATCTTTGCTTGAAGCAAGTGTCGACACTCAGGTATGTCTGAGGTACCATCTGAAACTATAGGAATTACCCTGGATCCAGTCTCGGTTAGACTGAAAACAAACAATGGAAATCCTAAGCACAATACTAATTGTTGGTATCAACTGAAGTCAGAACGTGATGCTGTCTTTCCACTTTTTCAGAAAAACAACAAAAAATACATATATTGAAAATCTTATTTTTGGCATCACGAACTACGTTTTGATTTGATTTCCTCTGCGGGATACATAGGCGGCCACATTGGTTTCGGTCCCACATCATTTGAAAATCATAAAAATCTTTATTTTTACATCATGAACTACGTCTTGACCTGATTCCTTCGGCGGGATACGTAGGCAGCCACATTGGCTTCGGTCCCACATTTTTTGAAAACTGTACAATCTCTTTTCTTTAACACGAACTACGTTATGACCTAATTCTCTCAGCATGATACGTAGACAGCCACATCGGTTTCGGTCACATTATTATAAATCTTTTTCTCTTATTTTTGCACATAACAAAATAAGCTCATCTGATCACCCTGATAGAGCAGGCAAATTACCTACACATGACTCGATTTTGTCTAAATGGAGAGTTCAGCATCCTCATATATCAGAAATTGGGGCATATTTTGAGGATCACATTCATGTTTGGCATCTGTACAGAAGCGCCATCTGGACCTACAGGGTCCCATCCGCATTATTTTCGTACAAGGACGGTGTTTCGACTCACAGGGTCATATTCTCATTCTTATCTACTATTTTGTACATTACTTATATCCATGCATTAACTTTTCATTCACATTGAGTTTGCAAGAACTTCAACGTTATTTCAACCCAGGCGGGTCACAAAGCAGGTACGTCCATAAAACGACTGCATCTATATTTCGTCTATGCCACGACGAGCATCTGCATCGCATCTATGCGACGACGCTTTTTCATTTAAGCTTATGCAACAGTTTCATCTATATTTTGTCTATGCCACGACGAGCATTTGCATCGCGTTTATGCAATGACTTCTTTTCATTTAAGCATATACAATGGCGTCATCTATGTTTCATCTATGCAACGACGACCATATGCATCACGTCTATACAACGACGTCTTTTCATTTAAGCCTATGCAACGGCTTCATCTATGTTTCGTCTATGCAACGATGAACATCTGCATCGCGTCTATGCAACGACGTCTTTTCATTTTAGCCTATGCAACGGCTTCATCTATGTTTCGTCTATGCAACGAATAACATCTATATCGCGTCTATGCAATGACGTATTTTCATTTAAGCCTATGCAACGGCTTCATCTATATTTCATATATACCATGACGAGCATCTGGATCGCGTCTATGCAACGATGACTTTTCATTTAAGTCTACGCAACAGCTTCATCTATGTTTCGTCTATGCCATGATGAGCATCTGCATCGCGTCTATGCAACAACGCATTTTCATTTCAGCCTATGCAACTATTTCATCTATGTTTCGTCTATGCAACGACGACCATCTGCGTCGTGTCTATGCAACGACACCTTTTCATTTAAGCATATGCAATGACTTCATCTATGTTTCGTGTATGCAACGACGAATATCTGCATCGCTACTATGCAACGACGTCTTTTCATTTAAGCATATGCAATGGTTTCATCTATGTTTCGTCTATGTAACGACGAACATCTGTATCGCGTCTATGCAATGACGTCTTTTCATTTAAGTCTATGCAACGGATTCATCTATGTTTCGTCTATGCAACGATGAACATATGCATTGCGTCTATGCAACGACGTCATTTCATTTAAGCCTATGCAACGGCTTCATCTATGTTTCGTCTATGCAACAACGAATATTTGCATCGCGTCTATGCAACGACGCCATTTTCTTTAAGTCTATGCAACGACTTCATCTATGTTTCATCTATGTAACGATGAACATCTGCATCGCGTCTATGCAACGAAGAACATCTGCTTCGCGTCTATGCAACGACGTCATTCATTTAAGCCTATACAACAGCTTTCTCTATGTTTCGTCTATGCAACGACGAACATCTGCATCGCGCATGTGAAATGACGTCATTATCATCGTGTCAACACAATGACGCCATCAGAACCGTCAACACAATGACGTCACCAATATCCTATCTTTCTCAGTATCTGCAAACACCTTTTTCATCTTGACCTCGGGAACAAACACCCTAGATGCATTTCAAGGAACAAACACCCTGGATGCATTTCAGGGAACAAACACCCTATCTCTTTCCGTACCCATCGCAACTATAATTCAGTGTCATCAAGATTCGACACTGGGACAAAAATTTAATTTGCGTCGGAATTATCTTTAATTTTTTCAGCATCACAGCAGCTCAATGTCATCATAATTCTACACTGGGACAAGTTTTGGATCGGCGTCAGCCCGTATTTGATTTTCTAGCATTGTATCAGCCCAGTGTCATCATAATTCGACACTGGGACAAAAAATTAGAATCGGCGGCAGCCCATCTTTAATTTTCTAGCAACGCAGTAACCCAGTGTCATCAAGATTTGACACTGGGACAAAATTTTAAATTTGCGTCGGCATTGTCTTTAATTTTTTGTCATCACAACGACCCTGTTTCATCATAATTCTACACTAAAACAAATTTTGAATCTGCATCGGTTTTGCTTTCAATTCTTCTTAATAATTCTCTTTTGCCAATTCATTTCTTGATCTTTGTTCTAATTCTAATGATGGAGATAAAATTGGCTACAAGTCAACGTCTTTGTCCGAAAACTCTTTCATCGTCTTCAGTCAAAGAGGGACAAGCTGTTGACACCCAATTTTGACCCATTTTTGGTTATTTCTTGCAATTTTAAGTATTTTTGGACACCGCATTTTTATCATCATTTTTTGCATTTTTCGTATAATAATCATATTTTTTACCTAATACTCTATGTTTTATTTTTCACAAAAATGGCATCGCGTCTTTTATTTTTAATTAGGCATTAAACATTTCTTAAATATTTTGTTATTATTCCTCCGTCATTTTATTTTAATAAATTTACATCTCTTTAAATTATTTCTTTTATTTAATAAATTCTTTTATATTATAATCAGTCCAAACCGAGGCCCAATTCGGATCAGCCCAAAACCATTTTCAAACCACATCCCCAATCCCATCATATCATTTCATTTCTATAACACTCCACACGCATACCTCTTTTACCATTCCAACACATTTCCCCACATTATTTTTAGCTAACCCTTTTCCCATTTCTAGGACCCATCAGCAGCCCACACCCCTATATCTTGATACTCACTCATTTCATTCCACAGGGACCCCTCCCCTCTCTCAGTCTCATCCACGAGCTCAGGCGAACTCCACACACACACACATAACGAACCACCCTCTCTACATGCCTCTCCCGTCGACCACCACACAACCCGTCACCATCGAACCTCACATTCACTTTTTCGGCGAACCACACCATTGTACCGTCGTCAAACCCCACCGTCGAAACCCACCACTATCACACCTAACAACCGCCCAGCAACCACGTCATCATCCCATACTGGAAACTCCCCCCACCTTACTGCTCACCGTCGAACCTCACCGATGCGGTGGCGTCGCTCCGGCAACCTCACCGGGGAAGCGACGCCACCACCCGCTCTCTTTTCGTGCTGTTGAAACTCAAAATCCGGAGATGCTACTGTTTATCAGTTGTTGCTATTTTTATTGTTGTTGTGGGACTGATTTTTGGGGCCTTGGTTCGGTTTTATTTTTTGATCTATTACTCATTTGTTGTTGGGACTGACTTGCTGATTTTAGCTTTATCTTGCCGGAGTTTTTTAAAACTCCGGCTATTGGTTTGGCATTATCTTATGGTATATGACTATATGTGTTGTTTACTGTTTGTGCACTAATTTTCTAATTTTTTTGGCTACCTGCCGGAATTTTAAAACTCCGACGATGTTCTGTACTTTCCGGCGATATCTAAAATTTTCGACGTGTTAGCTATGTTGATGCTACTGTTTACTATTTTTTCAAACTGATTTCTTTGGTTTTTGGCTACCTACCAGAGTTTGAAAACTCCGGCTATGTTTCTGATTTTTTCGGCGAGATGCTATTGTTTACTGCCTGTCGGATTGATTTTTTTTATTTTTGGCAATTTGGCCATTTTATTACTTTATTAAACTGATTTGGAACAAACACTACACTGTTGGTACAATGATTTTAACATGATGCTACACTTTGGCCGATGAAGGAATCTCCATCTGATTTTCAAGGTCTTCTCTGTACAAAAGACGGGTTTTAGTTTAATTTATTTATTAATTTTTGGCACTGTTTGAAAATTATTTATTCTCGTACTAACGCTTTTACTAAGTGTTTATACAGGTATGCAGAGATACATCTATGCCTTAAAGGGCTAAAGAAGACAAGAAGATACCCTTTTGAGCTCTATTTTTGTTGTTGCATTTAAATTCAGTTTTTATTTCATTTTGTATTGTATTTTCATTTTCATTGTAACTATTGAAATATTTAGAATAGGCAGACTTAGAATTAATAATTAAAAGAAAGGGAAAGATTAAAATCGGAAACCCGACGCTAGTTTTATTTTTCTTAGGCTCGTCAAATATGTTTCAAAATGCCTTTAGTTTATTTATTCTTGTCATTGCATCTTTTAATTCATTATTTACAATATTTATTTTAGTTAACTTTGTCTATAAAAAATGCATTTTCTTTAGCATAATAATTAACCTAGGTTTGATCGGATAGCCGCAAGTTAGCGGATCTTAAATGATGTTTAATCCCTTCCCTTTAAGATTATAAAGAACTCTGATCCAGAATCTATTAATTTCGCAGACCATTAAATGGATATCAATTGCAGTATTTTTATTGCAATAGTTCAAGTGTCCGACCAAGGTACTCTCTCGTCTTATTTCAATTTGAGCAGTAATTGTGGTATAATTATTGGTAATGGTTGTTCTATTCCAATTAAGTGTTATGGTAATAAAACTTTGTCCCCTTCTCATCCACCGCTTGTCTTGAAAAATATCTTTCATGCCCCAAAACTGATTAAAAATTTAGTGTTTGTCTGTAAATTCACCACTGATAATTGGGTTTCTATTGATTTTGATCTGTTTGGGTTTTCCTGTGAAGGATTTCAAGACGGGAAGTCCTCTCATGAGGTGTGACAGTAGGGGGATCTTTATCCAATCACATCAAGTCTCAACATCTCACGTCAAGCCATGCCATTCACTTTTGCAGCTCTTGCTCCTTCTTTGTGGCATGCGCGTCTAGGTCATTCAAGGTCGTCTATTTTATCTATTTTAGATAAGAATAAATCTATTTCCTATAAGGGTACGCGTATTACTCCAAATTGTCAATCTTGTTCTCTAGGAAAAATTATTAAGTTACCGTTTGTAGCTTAGAATTCCCATACTTCAATGACATTTGATATTATTTATAGCGATTTATGTACAGCTCCCGTTCTTAGTTCTATGGGTCATCGATATTATGTTTTATTCTTGGATGATTATTTTAAATTTTATGGAAATTTCCAATTGCGAAAAAATCTCAAGTTTTTTTCATATTCGTAAAATTTAGAGTTAGTTTTCTGTTGAGGTCTATCCTGCAGAGGTTTTACCCCGCTCCTCAATCATATTCTCTTTCCGATCCCCATCTCATCCAGCTTGAGATCGGTTCTTACGTCGAGCGGGTTACAGGCTTTAAGAAAGCACTAGTTTTCATTAGAACTCAATTCGAACGGATAATAAAGAACATTCAATGTGATAATAGTAAAGAGTATGACAATACGGATAATGTCGTACCATTAACAACATTATTTGCACCTTATTGGTTCATTCTTCCGTCCCTCCGTTGTTTTGGCATCATGCGCTACAAATGGCTACAGATCTACTTAATATTCTTTCCTATAAAGGTTTGACATATGCATCCCCTCTTCAAGTGTTATACAATAAAACTCATTCGTATTCTCATCTTAGGGTCTTTGGATGCTTATGTTATCCACTATTTTCACCCACCACAATCAACAAACTTCGGACACGTTTTACTCCTTGTGTTTTTTGGGTTTTTCGTCAAATCACTGTAGTTATAAATACTTTGATTTGTCTTCTAAACGAATCATCATTAGTCGTCATGTTCTCTTTGATGAGTCCCAATTTCCTTTCTCTAAAGTAGTAAAACGCATGCCTAGTTCGTATGATTTTTTGGATGATGATATCTCCCCTAATATTCTCCATTATTTTCAGATCTGTCACAAAGTTCATCTCTAGCGTCGCGGCCCTTAGAGGAGGCGTCGCGGCGCCTATCAGGCAGTAACCAAGTTTCAGAACCACCGCCGTCAGCGTCGTGGCCGTTCTAGATAGCATTTTTCATCAGGTGTCGCGACCCTAGACCTCGGCGATGTGGCGCCTTCGACGGAAATTTCTGAAAATTTTCAAAACTTCCAAAATTCACCCAATCCAGCCCAGAGTCATGGTCCATTCACTCACAGTCAATGGGGTATTTTTAAACCAAAAAGACATTTTAATTTGAATTATAATGTTCTTAAATCACCCTTACCCCGTAATCATGTGTCTGCCTTAAATGACCCTAATTGGAAAATTGTCATGACCGATAAATATAATGCTCTTATATAAGACGTGGGAGTTGGTACCCTGTCCATCTGGTGTTAATATTATTCGGTCTATGTGGATTTTTGCTCATAAGGAAAATTCTGATGGTTCATTTGCAAGGCATAAGGCACGGCTTGTAGGTGATGGTAAGACTCAGCAGGTTGGTGCGGATTGTGGTGAAACATTTAGCCCGGTGGTTAATCCGGCTATCATTCACACTGTGCTCAGCTTAACTCTTTCTAAATCATAGCCCATTCATCAGCTAGATGTGAAGAAATTTTTCCTACATGGTGATCTCAAGGAGACAGTGTATATGCACCAGCCCTTGGGGTTTAGGGATACTAGATATCCTAATCATGTATGTCTATTGAAGAAGTCCTTTTATGGGCTTAAGCAGTCTCCACGGGCTTGGTATAAGAGGTTTGCTGACTATGTTTCGACTATGGGTTTCTCTCACAGCATGTTTGATAATTAATTATTCATATATTGTTGGGGTTCTTCCATGGCTTATATACTGTAATATGTGGATGATATTATCTTGACTGCCTCTTCTGATGCTTTGCGAAAGTCTATTATGACAATGCTAAGTTCTGAGTTTGTCATGGAAGACTTGGGCCCATTGAGTTATTTTTTGGGGATTGTTGTCACTCGTCATGCAGGTGGATTGTGCTTATCACAGAGAAAGTATGTAGCAGAGATCATTGAGAGGGCTGGGATGTCATCCCGTAAGTCCACTTCTACTACAGTTGATACTAAACCCAAGTTGGAGTCTTTGCGGTAGCTCTCCTATGAGGATCGACCGCTATAGTAGTCTTGCGGCGCCCGCCCGATCCGGCGTTCACGCGACCTGATATTACATATGTCGTACAGTAGGTGTGTTTGTTTATGCATGATCCCAGAGTTGAACATATGAATGCGCTCAAACGCATTCTTAAGTACATTCAGGAAACACTTGATTATGTCTTGCATTTGTATCCTTCGTCCACGTCTACACTAGTCTCCTATACAGATGTTGATTGGGGTGGTTGTCCTGACACCAGACGGTCTACGTCTGGCTATTGCATGTTTTTAGGTAATAACTTAGTCTCATGGTCTGTCAAGCGTCAATTCACGCTTTCATGTTTAATTGCAGAGGTCGAGTATCAAGGGGTAGCCAATGTTGTTTCTGAGTCATGTTGGTTACGAAATCTACTTTTAGAGCTTCATTGTCCTATTAAAAAGCTACATTAGTGTATTGTGACAATATAAGTGTCATCTACCTTTCTGGTAATCCAGTTCAGCACCAACGTACTAAACACATTGAGATGGATATTCACTTTGTTCGAGAGAATGTAGTTAAAGGACAAGTACGGTTGTTACCGAGCCGAACACTACCGAACTCTCACTGGGTTCGACTCGGGTTTGAGATTATGCAGAGCTAGGGTTCGGCTCAGCTCGATCTGGTCGAATCTGAAAAATTAAGGTTCGATTCGGGTTCGACCAGTCGAACCGAACGTTCGGCGAATATTCGGATCCGAATTTCCAAAAAAAAACCGAAATCAGTGAAGGAGCAATAATGGTGAAATCTGATTTGTGAAGAATTGAGGCACGGGGTTGGGTGCAAATTGTAGCCAAGATCAAGACGAACTCAGTGACACCACCCACTGCTAATATTGATGGCTGAGGTGACCGGAAAAATCGAAAAAAACGTCGGAGTTTTGATTTGGTCGACATGAATGTTGCGAACGAATTGAGGAACGGGGCTTAGATATTGTAGTACTGATCAAGATGAATCTATTGGTACCAACCACGACCTTCGATTATAACTCAGTTCGCCGGAAAACTCACGACGGCTGCTAGGGTTCCGCTGCAACGTGATTTGGTCGTCGGAACTCTAGGGGTTGTGTCGATGGACGTCGTTGGTACCAAAATGACCAATGTGAGATGGCAGTCACAGTGGTGTATCCCTTCGCCGTCAATTTGTGCTCAGGCGACCGAAATTTGAAAAAATTGAACAACAGTGAAATGATTTTTCGATCTGAAATTGGTCGCGATTAAGAATGAATCGACAGTGGTGCTTGGTATGCAAATGACGGGCTCGACAAGACAAAGCTAACGGTATAAGTTTCGTCTCCAATGGTGTTCTGTGGTGGTCGAAAAATGCAATTTTCCGGCGTCGAGCTGAAGTGGGTTTTAGAAGAGCTGTAAATGAAATAAAAAATTTAGGGTTTTGTATATATATCTATATGGAGGGGCGGATCGAGCCAAATATTCGGCTCGATTTGGGCCGAATCGCAATATAGGGTTCGGCCCTATATTTGATCGGGCGAATCGAACGCAAATTGAGCTTTTTCGAGCCGAATTTTTCGAATCGCGTCGAATAGTTTGGCTCGGTAACAGCCCTAAGGACAAGTACGCGTCTATCATGTCTCTTCCAGATATCAAATTGCAGACATCTTTACAAAGGGTATTCCATCGGTCCTTTTTGAAGATTTTAGAGACAGTCTCAGCGTACGAAGACCGCCCGCTATGACTGCGAGGGTATGTTAAATGAAGCCCAGCAGCGCCGCGGCCTAGTGATCATAGCGTCGCAGCCCAGTCCGTGAACAGTGTTCCATGAAGTGTGTATATTTAGTATATATTAGAATTAGTCTTGTACCTTAATTACTATTGTAATATTACTATAATTGTATAGTTAGTCTCCTTATAGAATAAGGATTTAGATGTAAAAGAGAAATAAGATTCTTATATTGTAACTTGTATATATATATATATGTCTTTCATCAATAAAAATAATCAAGGGATTATTTCTTTCACTTACCTTGAGAATCAATCGTTGATCCACAAATTATTTTAGCCAACACCTAGCGAATAGCACATCTCAGAACAAAAGACTCATCAATCACGTTAGCTGCTCCTGTGTTGATGTTAGGCACAATGGCGCAGTAAATTCGAAAGATAAGGAACTTCCCCACTTATTGAAGTTTTCACATATTGAAAAGACAAGAACTAGCCTATTCTTTTAAAGCTCTGTCATTTCAATCGTGAAGGAAGCTACCATAAATACCAAAGATGGAAACCAACTATGGTGAACTTCACCAATAGAAAAGCACCAATGCCAGAACAAGTTCAAGAAAGAGAATGAACTTCACAAAAAGTTGAAATAAAAATCCATGCGACCTTCTTCAAAGTATACATCGTACATACATTATTCAGCTAAAAGAATTTTGTCAATATTGGGGAAACAATCATCTCAAAAGCAAGTGGAAGGAGTATTGTAATCTCTAAATCCCTATAAATTTCATTAATCAATTCATGTAATTGAAAGAATTAATCTCTTAATTATTCTTATTGATAAAGATATATACAAGTTACAATAGAAAAATTATTTTCCTATTCTAAATCTAAATCTCTATTCTATACGGAGATTAAATCTACACTTATGGTAATATTACAATAATAATTTAGATACAAGACTAAGTCTACAATATACCAAATATATATTAGGGAAAATATTAACAAATCTGGAAATAACCACCACTGTGGTCGTGATGGGCTGGACGAAATATATGGACTGGCCCATATATTTAACACACCCACGCAGTCATAGTAGGCGGTCTTCATACGATGAGACTGTTCTAAAATCTTCAAAAAGGACCAAGGTAAGACTCTTTGTAAAGATGTCTGCAATTTGATATCTGGAAGGGACATGGCAGACGCGTACTTGTCCTTTAGCTACATTCTCTCGAACAAAGTGAATATCCATCTCTATGTGTTTAGTGCGCTGGTGCTGAACTGGATTACCAAAAAGGTATATGACACTTATATTACACCAAGGTAGCCTTCTCAATAGGACAATGGAGCTCTAAAAATAGATTACGTAACCAACATGATTCAGAAACCACATTGGCTACCCCTCGATACTCGGTCTCTGCACTTGAACGTGAAAGCGTGGATTGACGCTTGGCAGACCATGAGACCAAGTTATTACCTAAAAACATGCATAGCCAGACGTAGACCGTCTGGTGTCAGGACAACCACCCCAATCAGCATATGTATATGAGACATGTGTAGACGTCGACGAAGGATACAAATGCAAGCCATAATCAAGTGTTTCCTGAATGTACCTAAGAATGTGTTTGAGTGCATTCATATGTTCAACTCTGGGATCATGCATAAACAAACACACCTGTTGTACGACATATGTAATATCAGGTCACGTGAACGTAAAATACTGAAGGACGCATGCAAGACTACGATAGCGGGTCAGATCCTCATATGAAGCACCAGCTGCAGCACCCAACTTGGGTTTAGTATCAACTGGAGTAGAAGTGGACTTACAGGATGACATCTCAGCCCTCTCAATGATTTCTGTTGCATACTTCCTCTGTGATAAGAACAATCCACCTGCATGACGAGTAACATCAATCCCCAAGAAATAACTCAATGGACCCAAGTCTTTCATGGCAAACTCAGAACTGAGATTGTCATGATAGACTTTCGCAAGAATCGGAAGAGGCATTCAAGATAATATCATCCACATATAATAGAATATAAGCCATCAAAGAACCGCGACGATATATGAATAATGAATTATCAGACCTGTTGTGAGAAAAATCCATAGTCGAAACATAATCAGCAAACCTCTTATACCAAGCTTATGGAGACTGCTTAATACCATACAAGGACTTCTTCAACAAACAAACATGATTAGGATATCTGGTATCCCTAAACCTCAAGGGCTGATACATATACACTGTCTCCTTGAGATCACCATGTAGGAACGCATTCTTCACATCTAGCTGATGAATGGGCCATGATTTTCAAAGAGTCAAGCTGAGCACAGTGTGAATGGTAGCCAGCTTGACCACTAGGATAAATGTTTCACCACAATCCACACAAACCTGTTGAGTCTTACCATCACCTACAAGACGAGTCTTATGCCTTGTAAATGAACCATCAGAATTTTCCTTATGAGTAAAAATCCACATAGACCGAATAATATAAACACCAGATGGACGGGATACCAACTCTCACGTCTTATTATCAATAAGAGCATTATAGTTATCGGTCATGACAATTTTCCAATTAGGGTCATTTAAAGCAGACATAGTATTACGGGGTAAGGGTGATTTAAGAACATTAGAATTCAAATTAAAATGTCTTTTCGATTTAAAAGTATCATGTTGACTGTGAGTGACTGGACCATGACTCTGGGCTGGATTGAGTGAATTTTGAGAATTTTCGGAAATTTCCATTGAAGGTGTCGCGGCGCCGTGGTCTAGGACCGCGGCGCCTGATGAACAGTGCTCTCTGGAATTTTGACGCCGCGACGCTGACATCGACGAAAAATTATTTTGATTACTGGAAGATTGGAGCCACGGCGCCGACGACGATGGTTCTGAAACTTGGTTATTGCCTGATAGGCGCCGCGGCGCTGGAGACGAACTATGTGACAGATTTGAAAAATGACAGAGAATATAGGGGGATATAACATCATTCAAAAATCATACGAAATAGGCATGCATTTTTTTACTTTAGAGAAAGGGAATTAGGATTCATCAAAGAGAACATGATGATTCGTTTAAAAGACAAATTAAAGCATTTATAACCACGGTGATTTGACGTATAACCCAAAAATACACAAGGAGTAGAACGTGCCTGAAGTTTGTTAGTTGTGGTGGATGCAAATAGTTGATAACATAAGCATCCAAAGACCTTAAGATGAGAATACGAATGAGTCTTATTGTATAATACTTGAAGAGGGGAGGAATATGTCAAACTTTTAGAGGGAGGAATATTAAGTAGATCTATAGTCATTTGTAGCGCATGATGCCAAAACAACGGAGGAACGGAAGAATGAACCAATAAGGTGTGAATAATGTTGTTAATGGTACGAATTTTTCATTGAGTTTTCCCATTTTGTGAAGACATATTAGGACAAGAAAAATAAAAATTTATCTCATATTGATCAGAGAACTCCCTAAACTGCCTATTGTCATACTCTTTATCATTATCACATTAAATATTTTTTATTTTCCGTTCGAATTGAGTTCTTATGAAAGCTCTAAATTTTACGAAGATGGTAAAAAAACTTGAGATTTTTTTGCAATTGGAAACGTCCATAAAAATTTAGAATAATCATTCAAGAATAAAACATAATATCGATGACCCATAGAACTAAGAACGGGAGATGTTCATAAATCGCTATGAATAATATCAAATGACATTGAAATATGAGAATTTGAAGCTACAAACGGCAACTTAATATTTTTTCCTAAAGAACAAGATTGACAATTCGGAGTACTACGCGTACCCTTACAGTAAATAAATTGATTCTTATCTAAAACAGATAAAATAGACGACCCCGGATGACCTAGAAGAGCATGCCACAAGGGAAGAGCAAGAGCTGCAAAAGTGGATGACATGGTTGGACGCGAAATGCTGAGAGTTGGTGTGATTAGATAAAGATTCCCCCTACTGTCACACCTCATGAGAGGACTCCCCATCTTGAAATCCTTCATAGAAAACCCTAACGGATCAAAATCAATAGAAACTCAATTATCAGTGGTGAATTTATGTACATACACTAAATTTTTAATGAGTTTGGGGCATGAATGGTATTTTTCAAGACAAGTGGTGGATGAGGAGGGGACAACAATTTATTACCATATCTCTTAATTGGAATACAATTGTCATTACCAACAATTATACCACGATTATTGTTCAAATTAGAATAAGACGAGAGAGTACCTTGGTTGGATGTCATGTGGGTAGTGGCGCCTGTGTCCATGTACAATTAGAGTCCGATTGTGTCAAGCCAAATGTGTGTATCACGGCTTTAATGTCGGTTTGTGTGGGTCATGTTGCGTGATGAGCCTGAGGTGGGTGAGGCTCGAGTACTCTTGACTGTTGCCCTGGCCCATAAGCTGGTCTAAAACCATGAGCCTGATCCGAAAATTGCCCCGGGAAGAAGTGGGGCCGCGGCGCTAGTGTCACGACCCGACCCCGGGACCGCGACTGGTGCCCTACCTGGGCACCCTTACAGGTAAACATCAGAGAAAATCAGCGGAACATACATGAAACTTATAAATAAAACATCGAAAGTAAAACAACAGGTTAGCCGATAGGGCTACCTTCCTGAACATATATAAATACAACCGAAGCAGTTGCCTCATTTCTTTTACAAACTGACCCACAATATGTGACTACAGACCTCTAAGAGTTTTAACATAACCACTGTGGCGGGACAGGGCCCCGCCATACCCCTGAATATACATGAATCTACTACCTCGTGGAAAACTGCACAAGAGCTAAGCCTCCGAGCAAATGGAGCTTTCTCAAAATCAACCGAGATCCTAGAGCAAGGATCACCAACTGGTACCTAAAACTCGCAGCATTTAACGCAGCCCCGGGGCCGATAACAAAAATTTAATATGGAATGAAATAACGTACAGTAAACAGATCATAACTGTACAAAAGAATGACAAGGACAAGTATAAAAATACATACCAGATCCTGTCGTGTCATTACCACTTATGAACTTAATTTCACATCAATATCTTTTCCATTCCATTAAGAGTTATAGCCATATCTTACGTACTTACTTAGGAGAAGTCATTAAGTTCATCTCTATCTAACTTACTTATCTTTCATAACATAGTCCGGCCCATTACGGAGGGACGCATATACTACCCGGCCCAAACCGACGCGATCAAGTCACACCAATATCAAAGCATGCCTGGAATCCCCATCATCGGCGGCTAAAAGTGTAAAACATAACCATGGGTCTCACGCCCATAATATCAATCAAAACAGTGGTATAACGTCTTGGGGCTTGCCTCATTTATACTCTTACCCCGAGAAGGTGGTAAGCGGGGGTATAACGTCTTGGGCTTGCCCTCATTTATACTCTTACCCTATCTCGACGGCGTCAAACAACACATAAAGCGGGTGGTACAGCGTCTTGGGGTTTACCCTCACTTATACTTTTACCACGGAGAAGGTGGTATAAAGTCTGGGCTTGCCTCATTTATACTCTTACCCTATCTCGACCGACCATCAAACAAGACATAAGCACTACCGTGTCTTTTATAAAATCCGAATTTAACCCAAGTGCTACAAATAGCGGAAGCATACCCGTGGAATCCCACATCACCGCTTCGACGCCCAAGTAACTTATAACAAGACAAATGGCCCAACCGAGAGTCGCGAACGTAATAAAACATAATACTTGCACTCAAAGGCTATCACCAAAGACATATAGGCTAAATCTCAATTAACCAAGCCAAAGTACTACGTACGTACATTCTTTTCAAAAGACTCCTTTCCAAATAAAACTTCCCCGATACTAACCACCGTAGTATCAAGTCCTATCCACCTTTCAAGACAAGTCACAATACCTTTTTAGAAATACAATTACCGGCTTCTAAATCAAGTGACTTCTTTATTAAAACCTTAAGCAATTGGCACCTTTAAACCAATTTGCCCTTACCTAATACAAGTTATTCCTTTGATTACTTTACTAGAGAAAACCATTCTCTTAATCTTCCATAAAGCCGTTATAACCAACTTCCCATAAAGCCGTTATAACCCTTTATGGTTTAGACTAACACGTTCCTTTTATAACCAAGAGACTTCTACTTTTTGAAACCAAGTATTATATACTTTCAAATCAATTCTCATAACTTTCAAAAATACAATTAGTCTCTTAACCATTAGAAAACAAGTGACTCCTTTTATTATAAAACCCTAGGCAATTGATGCCAGAAATTAAGTTGCCTTTTTACATAGTCAAGTCATTTATCTTTCCATAAGGCAAATATAACTAACTTCCCATAAAGCCGTTATATTCACTTTATACCTTAGCCATAAACAATTTCCTATCCAAGGGACTTATACGTTTAAAACGGGACAAGTATCACATACTTTAAAACTCTTCAAGTCCCTTAACTTTAAAATCAACTTAAGACATCCTTACTATTTTCAAAGAAGTGAGTTAATCTCCTAACCCACCCGACTTGGCATTACATAAAACAAGTAAAAATATCATAGTTCAGACGCTCACTGCTACATACGTGCAACTAGTCATGCTCGAAAGATAGGAAAAGTTCTACATAGAGTAAATCACATAACTACCTCTTAACTTCTAAGAGTAAGGAAACATGAAATGATACCACAAGTATATTCCATACATAGAATCATGCCAAAGGAAGGAAGAGGTTCACATACCTCGCGACGATTATCGACATCGTAGCAAAATGCTCTAAAGTACTTCAACCTTGATAGCTATTCCACTCTCCCGATAGGATACGCTATACTTAGTACTTCAACCTATAATGGTCACAATATGTCCATTAACCTTTCACTTGTAACGTAGAATTTTTCTAAGTGCTAGGTCACTAATTCTACGAAAAATCGGACAAAGACTTCCTTTGTTTCTACTAACTTTGCCACCTTTTCAAGGTCGAATACAATAACCAATACAGCCCCAATTGGCTCACCACAATCTATAAGGTAGTCCAATATAAATAAATAACCATACAGCCCCAATTGGCTCACCACAATATGAAGGTAGTCGATACAAATGAAAACAAACTATTACAAACTAGAAGTACAAATTCGGCCACCTTGAGTTCAACAATACTAATTCTTATCCAATTTCCATTTCAATCCAAATTGGTAGCATAACATGATATCAAGTCGCATTTGATTATAACAACCATAATCTTTAAGTAAGTAACATGCGACGATTTCTAATAAACGACGATTAGTAATCCAACTTAACATGGCTTACATTTCATTTCGGATTTCCAAGGCTACAATCAATCCATAATCCTTATAAACTTCAACACATATACTTCATGCTAGCAACAAGTAAAGCTAACAACAAAATAATTAATCTTGTAACACTTTCAAATAACAAGATTATACCTCAACGATTCTTAATCCAATCTTCAAAACCGAAGTTGCTCCTTAGCAACCTAGAGACTCTTCAAGACACTTCAATCCGATCCTTGAGACCCTTAGAACCATACCAACAACTTTCCTTCAATCTTCCAATCCAAAACCTAGAAAGCCACTAGGTTTTCACTTTGCGACTAATACGAAAACTCTCTTTTTCCGGGATTTTTCTATTGAGATATGCTTACAATACACTTAGGAACCTTGGTTTAAAGTGGGGGGCTTAATGAACAAGAAACAAAAAATTTTCTTCTCCCTTTGGAGTGAACCCGAGAGCCTTTCCTATGTGTTCTTCAATTCTCTTCAAATTTTTGGCTAAGTGTGGACTTGTCTCACTACTAGTAGTAATATATAGGGACATAGAGGGTCAAGATTAGAACAAATAGGTGGTTCGGATGAGTTTCACATGGATATTGCCCATGTGGCCCTTGGACTTTTAGTCAACTATGTCAAGCTAAGTCATTTGCAAGACTTGGTCTTCTCACTAATGGTCAAATGACCCTTTTGGCCTTGCCTAATTCGACCAAGGCATCACTAAGGGGGGTGACACGTGTCGCCCTCCCATTCGTCACAACAAAACGTTTTCCGACAATTTCATAATTCCGATAAAATTTTACAAGTCTCAAATCTTGACACTTTAGAGTTCTTACGTACGTTCTTAAAACATGTCCTGTAAATACGGGGTGTAACAGCTAGCCGAGACGGGCTACGCTGTGGCGTTATCTTGTCTTTGGTACCATCGCCACCGTCCGGGGCCCATCGTGGCCACGCACTGCTTCTTTGTTGACTGCCCGCGGTGTTTGACCCGCCACCGCCACTGTTCCGGTTACCTCCATTGTTCCCGCCGCGATTCTTGTCATTATTTTTCCGATTTTGGCCCTTATTACCACCACCGTTGTTGTGATTTGGGTCACGTTGGCTGAATTGAAAGGGGGCAAATTTGAAGCAGTCATCATAACGACGGGGCTAGCCTCGATAGACGTCTTTTTAGCCAAACCTGCTTCCTCCAAAGTGAACATGGAGCGTGTTTGATAGAACTCCGGCAGGGGGTTACTTTGACGAATAACCGAAGCAACTCTGGTATAGGCTTCGGACAGACCAGCAATCATCTGAAGGACGAGACGACTATTAGTAACAGGAGCACCCACGTTGCGAAGCTGATCTGTCAAGTCTTTGAGGCATTTACAATAAGAAGAAACGTTAGGAAAATTCGTCATAGCAACTTGGGAAAATTCCTACTCAAGGATAACAATTCGAGAATGACTGTTATCTTGGAAGATATCGCGCAATTATTTCCACGCCGCCATAGTTGTGGAGTTGGGTTCCATAATAGTCTGTAAAAGGTCCAAGGATATAGTGGCATAAATCCACTGGAGAACCTTTGCATTAAGCATGACCCATAATTTTGGGTCTGCTTCTTTGGTGGGCACAACCGTTGTAGACGTAGACGACGCCGTATCACCCCTCTTTGGAGGATTTGGAGGGATGATGTGGTGAAGAACTTGATGTGTCATGGCATGAATCTTAAACAATTCCGCCCACGTCTCATATTAGACGTTGTTGACACCCAATTTTGACCCTCTCGTCCAGTCTTTAACTATAAAATTACACTAATTTTTTAAGTAATTTTAATAATAAAATGCAACAATAAAAAAAACATTAATACAGGCATAAATAAGCGATTAATAACAACACTGCATTTTTACGTAGAGTATTAAGCATATCTTGAGTCTCATGTCCGCATTCGTCATATTAAACAAGCAATTTCATTAATATTATTTGCAATTTAAATTAATCTAATACATGCGTTTTTAATAATAGTGTCGCATTTAGAAAAAGTATTAAGCAGTCCTTAAATATCATATCTGCATTTAGCATTTAAATAATTTAATAGTTTAATCTAAACCCCATTTAATTTAATTTAACATTGCAAAATACGCATAATAAATAAGATTTTTAACGCCATCGCAATATAAGATATTAAGCACTAATTAAATAGCACGCCCGTCTTTATTCTTTATAATAATTTAAACTCATACATAGACTAATAAAACACCTAAATAATTTAATCACAATTTAAATAATTTACCACTAATTAAATACCTAATACTTAACACCTAAATTCTACCCAACCCAAAACCTTTAAGACGCAGCCCACAACCCATTATTTCACAACCCAATTACCCAACCCAGCACAGGCCCAATACCGCAAGCCCATCCGCCCATTTATCTTTTCCCCATCACCAGCAGCCCACAGAGATAACCCTTCAGCCCTTTTATTTCATCTACTTCCCCCATCAACACAAGAAGAACCCTAAAAGAAAAGATCCGTCGCACCCCTCCCCTACGCAGTCCATCGCCGCACCTTCCTCGCCGAGATTCTCGCCTGAGAATCCGGCATAACCAAATCGTTCCCTTACAGAATCGATAACAGATCCTACCATAATAAGAACAATACAAAAATCACCCCGAAATCGCACAAAAATCTGTCTAAATGGTATCAATAACTTACCAACATTAGAACCCAAATGATGGCTATATAAATGGGTCGATGTACACATACAAAGGCATCCGGGGAAGAGCAGGGGTCGACAACAATCTAGACCCCCTCTTGACTAACAAAAGCCGATCGATAGACATGCAAGACAGAGGAGGGGGCAACATCGACTAATTCCCGGAATCAATCGAAAACCAGCAGTGAGGGTTCTTACCAGCAAAGTTGGGAATCCAAAGCACAAATCTGAAACCTTTTTAATAATAGCCTAGAATCGACCACAAACCACATCGCTTTAAATCACATAGCATAAAACCTCCGAGCGGATCGACGACTTGATACGCTGCCTCGGGTCGCTGTCCGGAGAAGGTAAACCCGTTCTCTTTCAGATTTCTCATGCGATTTACGCTTTATAATCTGTTTGAATGATGTGTTCTGTTGGTTATGTTTAATGCCATTTGTGTATGATTTGAAGTACATTTGTTTGGGTTGAACCTGTTTAGTCAGAATTAATCGCTATTGGTATTCGTAATTATGGGTGTTAATGTGATTAGTTTAATACCAGTATCGGTAACGTGTTTGTATTTATGGCAGATAATATCCGATCTTACTGTGTCTTGTTAAGATGATTAATATGATGTAGTTGTGTGTACCCATTTAGTTTACTTGTTGGGCACTCTCTGCATATTTGAGTGACCTCTTTTGGTATTAATGTGTTAACTCAGTCGCATTAATAAAATGAAGTCGAATCCAGTAGGATATGAACTGTTCAGACATCATTAGGGATAAAGAGTTCTTAGCATTTTATGTGAAATGACGTGCGAACACTATCTATTAAGGCATATATTGTTGTCTGTTCCCAGCTTTCAAACTATTTCTTGTAATTTGGTTTGTCCTGCAAAATGGCTTAAATTCCCAGTGAGATCGCCGAGTCCATGTACGAAAGTACATTTATTTTAGTATGTCTGATTTTAGTGGTTAAGTATACATTATATCAGAGATAGTTTTTGTCACGACCCGACCGCGGATCCGTGATCGGTGCCTTAACCCGGGCACCCTTGTGACACAACATCAGAGAAAACCAGCGGAATATAAACTCACAATAACAACCATAATGATATAAAAAATAGTCCAGCCCAAAAAGGCTACCCCAAAAGTACATAAAACCGAACAGTTACATCCTTAAACAAACTAAGTTATGACAAGACTACAGGCCTCTAAGAAGGAGTAACACTATGACGGGACAGGGCCCCGTCATGCCCCTGAATGTACAAAATACCTATAGCATCAGGGAATATCCGTACCAAAAAAACAAGCTTCCGGAGGAATGGAGCTTCTGACACCTGAGTAAAAGATCCTAGGAATGAGGATCTACCACCTGCTTCCTTACTGCGGCATGACGCAGCCCCGAGAAGGGGTCGACACAACGTACCAAGTATGTAAAAATTGGAAAATACTGTAGTAATATCATAAGTCAAAAACAAGCCGGAGTCGTAGATAAAATCAATTTCCTTACACTGTGCCTTACTAACAATGAGAGTAACAAGTATAAAACTTATAGCATAAAAATAGGAGGCTCACGATCAAAACAGGGTACCTCGCCCGTAGTATCATTAAGCATTCATATTCCTGGGACTATTTCACCCGCATGGGTCCTGTGGACCCGCATGAGGTCATCCGCCTCGTCATGGGACTATTTCACCCGCATGGATCCTGTGGACCCGCATGAGTACCATCGCCGTACTCGAATGGGACTATTTCACCCGCATGGATCACGCGTCCGATCCGCATGAGTGCAAGCGCCGCACTCGTATCATGGGTAGCAAATCCATGGCATAGATAATAACCCGGGGTTTACCCCGTAATAATACAAATATATAACATAGCTCATCCGGCTATCATACATAACATAAGCACTACCGGCCTATCATATCATACATAAGCACTACCGGCCTATCATATCACAACATAAGCACTACCGGCTTATCATAACATAAGCAAGTTAAGAAATCCCCTAACTTCTTATTAACATTATTAATATATCCTCTCATTTTAGTATCCTAAGGCACTAACATGTCTTTTAATAGAAAATCCGGGAATTCAACCCAAGTACCATGTACTTCTAACTTTTTAAGAAAAACTCTTTTTATACAAAGATTCCAAGATATTATTCACCATAGTATCAAGTTACGATTTCTTTTCAAGACGAGTCACATTTCCTTTTAGAAATATAATAGGCTTCTAAATCAAGTGACTTCATTTCCTTTAAAATCTTAGGCAACCAATGCCTAAAAATCAATTCACCTTTCTTAGTTTCAAATCCTTTACCCGTACTTGTTTTAATTAGAGTAAACCTTTCTTTGTGAACCTTTCAAGAAAACTAATATAACCAACTTCCCATAAAGTCCTTATATTAGCGTTATCCCTTTGTCAAATACATTTTCCCTCAACCCAAGGGACTTATACTTTTGAAATGAAACAAGTATCATATACTTTAAAACAAGTGTAGATTATCAAATCTTGTACGTATACCGTACTACATAGATACAACTATTCATGCTCAATAGATAGGAAAGCTCTACATACCTCTTCGGTCAATCCACTTGCTAAGTCCAACTACCGCAAGTAATATGTCAACCTATAATAACCATAGTGCGTTTATTAACCTCTAATTTCAATGTGGAAATTCCAAATTCAAGTTACCAATTCCTAAGGAAAATTGGGCAGCATTTCCTTTGTTTCTACTCACTTTGCCACCTTTTTCAAAGGCCGATTTTCAACACTCAAACGCCTCATTAAGGCCCAACATCCAAACCAACACAAAGGGGATTACACACCTAATCTTGGGTGTGTAAAATTCTGCCCCATAAGTTATAATAATACACTTAACAATTCTAAAGTAGTTTGTAGGCTACAACATGCTCATAATATCTCTTTAGCCAAATCATTCATACCCAACCCACATTTCTTGCATGCAATGACTCTAATAGCATTATTTACTACCACAAGTACTTTCTTCTTAACATGCAACACTAAAAACTAATAATAGAGGAAGAATCATTACCTTAGAGCTTTAGCCAAATTTATCCAACAATTTGCTAGCTTCTATTCCAAGAACACCACCACAACAACCTTCACAAGCTAGCCACAAGCTTTCTTCTTGCCTTTTACTTTTCAGATTTTTCCTAAGGCTAGAATATCTCTTGGAGTTTTAGAGAGAAGGAGGAGCTTGAAATAATTAAGAGAGAAGGAGGAGCTTTTTCTAAGAGAGATGAAAGATGACCAAGTCTTTAAGACTTGGTCAATATAATGCATGCAAAAATCAGATGGGGGGGGGGGACACATTTGACCCAACCAAGCCCGTTTAAAATAAAAGATCAGATTTTACTAAGTTTTTCTCAGATTTCCGCCTGGCGCTGCAGCCGGGCGCCACACTGATTTCCGTGCCAGGCATGAATTCCCGCGCCAAGCCAGCCTGCCTCGTGCGCCGAGGCCCCGACCAAGTTTTTCGATTCCGAGTCCTAACTCCTTTCGTGACGGCCCCAAACGCATGGCTCGAACCACTGGTATAACATTCTCCCCCCCTTAGAAACATTCGTCCCGAATGTTCCTTCTAGGCTTACTCAAATCACAATATCGACATAGACTCAAATAAAGACGCTCCACACGGCCACAACAAAACTCAAGCATAAATACTAAATTAAAGACCAACAATTTAGAACGTGGGTTACCTGGAGGTATAGGGAATAAGTGAGGATATTTATTCATCATGTCATCCTCTGCTTCCCACGTCATCTCCTCTCTGTTCGCATTCTGCCATAAGACCTTGACGGAAGCCACATCATTTGTCCGTAATCGCCTAACCTGACGATCGAGTATCGCTATGGGACTCTCCTCATACGATAACTCATCTATTACCTGAACCTCATGAATCGGATGTACTCTAGATGGGTCTCCAATACATTTCCGCAACATAGACACATGAAACACTGGATGTACTGCCTCTAGATCGGACGACAGATCCAACTCATAGGCAACCTTGCCTACCCTCCGGACAATCTGGTAAGGCCCAATGTACCTTGGGCTAAGTTTTCCCTTCTTCTTAAATCTCATCACGCCCTTCATGGGTGACACCTTCAGGAAAACTCAATCATGTACCTCAAACTCTAAGTGCCGACGCCGCTGATCTGCATACGACTTCTGCTGACTCTGGGCTGCCAATAACCGCTCCTGGACAAGCTTCACCTTATCCACTGCCTGCTGAACCAAGTCTGGCCCGACTAACTGAACTTCTCCTACCTCGAACCAGCCTATCGGTGACCTGCATTTCCTCGTATAAGGCCTCGTAAAGGCGCCCATCTGGATACTAGAATGGTAGCCGTTGTTGTAAGCAAACTCCACAAGAGGTAAATGATCCTCCAGCTACCCTCAAATCAATAACACAAGCCCGCAAAGATATCCTCGTGTCCGGATAGTGCGCTCGGCACATCCGTCGATCACGAGGGTGAAATGCGATCGAGACTCACCTGTGTCCCTAATCCCTTCTGAAAAGACCTCCAGAAGTTAGCCGAGAACTGGGCTCATCTATCTGATATAATCGACACCGGGACTCCGTGCAGTCTCACAATCTCTCTAATATATAATCTGGCATAGTCCTCGGTGAACGTCGTTCGACCAGGAAGAAAATGGGTGATTTCACACTGTCGACAATCACCCAAATGGAATCATGCTTCCTCTGAGTGGTAGGTAGCCCTGTAATAAAATCCATATTTATCACCTCCTACTTCCAAGTCGGAATATCAATATCCTGCAATAGCCCACCGGGCTTTTGGTGCTCAATCTTGACCTGCTGACAATTAGGACACTGTGCAACAAAACCTGCCACGTCCTCTTCGTGCCATCCGCAATACACACACCTGAGGTCATGATACATCTTAGTCGACCCCGGATGAATAGAATAACGAGCACTGTGTGCCTCCCCCAGAATCTGCTGACGAAGTCCTGTCACATCGGGAACACACAAACGGCCCTCGAATCTTAGCACCTCATCAGGCGCTACCTCAAATAGACTCTTCTCTCCCTGAAGGGCGGCATCTCGATACCGTACCATAACCGGATCCTCATACTATCGCCTCTTCACCTCCTCGACGATGGAAGACTCGGCAACCTCTCGAACCCGAACTTCATCACTATCGGAATCAACCAAACGAACCCCAAGGCTTGCTAGCTGACGAATCTCTCGGACCATATCCTTTTTCCCCGGCTGTACATCGGATAGACTACCCATCGATCTGCGACTAAGGGCATCTGCAACTACATTGGCCTTCCCTGGGTGGTATAGAATATCAACATCATAATCCTTAGCGGCTCAACCACCGTCTGCATGCAAGTTCGGCTCCTCCGTCAAGATATCTTGGAGGCTCTTGTGGTGCAGTATAAATATCCACATGAACTCCATACAAATAGTGTCTCGGATCTTGAGGCATGAATCACTGCGCAACTCTAAGTCATGTGTGGGATAGTTCTTCTCGTGCTTCCTAAGTCGTCGAGATCGTAGCTATAACTCTGCCGTCTTTGCATCAGCATGCACCAAGTCCGACACGACGCATGATAAACCACATATCCATCTAAGCCCTGCGGAAGAGTAAGGATGGCGGTCGTCAATTTCTCCTTTAGTAGCGGAAACTCTCTCACAAGCATCCGTCCATGAAATGTAGCCGCACGAGTCGGCTAGTCAAAGCGCCGACATGGAGGCAAACTTCTCCACAAACCTCCGATAATAACTGCAAGGCCCAGGCTGCGCACCTCTGCCGGTGTAGTGGGTGCAGGCAAGTCTTGGCGCCTCAATCTTAGCATTGTATCCGAATACCATCGGCCCGATAACATGTCCTAAGAAAGCCACCGAAGCCCAAAACTCGCATTTGAGAACTTGGCATACTGGTCGGTCCTGGGACTCAATACCGTCCTCAAATGATCTGTATGCTCCTACTCTGTGCGCGAATACACCAAGATATCATCAATGAACACTATAACGAACATATCCAAGAATGGCCTGAACACCCTATTCATCAAATCCATGAATACTGCTGAGGCGTTGGTCAATCGAAAGACATCACCCTGAACTCATAATGCCCATACCGGGTCCTGAATGCAGTCTTTGGGATATCCGCCTCTCTAACTCGTACCTGATGGTAACCAGATCGCAGGTCTATCTTGGAAAAACATCTCGCACTCGCAGAATGGTCAAACAAATCATCAATCACGGAGGATATATGTTCTTGATAGTTACCTTGTTCAGCTGCCTGTAATCAATACACATACGCAGCGTCCCATCTTTCTTCTTTACAAATAACACTGGCGCTCCCCAGGGAGAAACACTTGGCCTGATAAAGTCTTTCTCCAGCAAATCTTTCAGCTGGTCCTTCAATTCCTTCAACTCGGCAGGTGCCATCCTGTATGGCATAATAGATATCGGTCGAGTGTCTGGTGTCAAATCAATGCAAAACTCAATCTCCCTCTCAGGAGGGATACGAGCTTCGTGCGGGAATACGTGCGGAAACTCTCTAACAACCGAATCGATCAAGGTCCGGTATCTCAGCCTCGGTATCGAACACCCGAACCAAATGGTAAATATACTCTTTCCGCACCATCTTCCTAGCCTTGAGGTAAGAAATAAACCTACCCCTCGGCGATGCAGTATTCCTTTTCCACTCGATCACCGACTCACCAGGAAACTGGAACCGAACTAACCTCTCTCTACAGTCCACATTGGCATAGCAAGACGCTAGCCAATCCATACCCATAATCACATCAAAGTCCGTCATATCCAACTCTATCAAGTCGGCTAGAGTCTGACGACTGTATATAGTCACTGGGCAAGCTTTATACACTCGCTCGGCCACCACCGAATCACCTACTGGGGTAGCTACCTCAAAAGGTCTTATGGACTCGGGTTCTATCCCTATTCTACCAGCAATGTGAGGAGATATATAGGACAAGGTAGAACCTGGGTCTATCAAAGCATAAACATCACAGCAAGAAACCAACAATGTACCTGTGACGACATCAGGTGACGCCTCCTGGTCCTGGCGGCTGGACATAGCATAAATGCGGTTCTGAGGACCGCTGGAACTGGAACCCCTGCCACGACCCCTGCCGCGGCCTGCTGGCCCGTGAACACCCTGCCCTCCGGGGCGCCCAACCACTGAAGTAGAAGACCCAGCAACTGAACCTGTCGGCTGAGCCATGGCACTCCCGCCGCCTCTGGATGGACAATCTCTCTTCAAATGGCCCTGCTGGCCACAAGAGTAACAAGCTCCTGGAGGAACACGACACCCCCCATAATGGCAATCACCACAGCGACCACACCGAGGCATAGGTGGCCTCATCTGACCGGAACTCTGGTCCCTCTGAAAACCCGAAGCCCTGGGACCCTGTCCTGCTCCTGAATACCCTGTACGACCGGAAGATGATGGAGGAGCGCTCTGAACCGGCTGTGATGCAAACCCGGTCTGCTGCTGAGGCTGTCTACCTCGAGAACTACCAGAGGACGCTGCTGTCCTGGCCTCGCCTGGCGATACTGCCAATCCGTCGGCCCTCGTTCACACCCAGTGCATAGGCTGCGTGCGGGCAATGTCCATGCGGTGAAGGGCTACTCGCATAACTCTCTGCCAAATAGTCATCGAGCCCTGTGACGTAGCGGTGCACTCTGTCCTCCATATCTGCTACTAAAGTGGGTACATATCGAGCCAATGAGTCAAACTCGACGTTGTACTCCCGGACTGTCCGCCCACTCTGTCTCAGTGTCAGAAATATGTCGTCCCGTGCCCTCCTCGTCTGCGGAGGCAAGAAATGACCAAGAAATGCCGCAGAGAACTCGTCCCATACAGCTGGAAGCGCATGCTCCCCCCGGGACAGCTCCCACGAATCAAACCAGTCCACTGCGGTATCACGCAGCCGATGCGAACTCAATACAACTGACTCGGTATCCGAGGCCTTGATCACCCTCATGATCCGCTGTAACTGTCGGATGAATTCCTGAGGATCATCCTCAGGCCTCGACCCATAAAACTCTGGCGGGCTGCAGCTCAAGAAGTCCCGAAGTTTTATGCTATCAGATCTGGGAGGAACTACGGGTATAGCCGGAACCGCTGCCTCCTGTCTGTCCTCATGCCTAGCCACTATCTCGGCAATAATCGCCATCTCCGTAACCCATATCCTCCGCTCCGGTGCCGCACTTGGAGGCTCGGTGCAGTAGCCGCTGCTGCTGCTCCGGACTCTGCTGGGGTTGACGACTTTGTGGAACTCGCCGTCCCAAACATTATCTCTGGTAAAGGCTGGGCCTGTGCCCTGGTAACCCTCGGTGTCTCACTAGTAGTGCCCTCCGCTGCCTTGCCCTTCTGGGCCGCGGTTGCCTTGCGTGGAGGCATAACTGATACATACAAAGTTTACGTCAGAGGAAATTCAACCTATAACACAGCTCTATTGCACGATCTTAGAGTGAAAGAAATGGAAACCAATCCTAAATATCCTGTAGCCTCCTGATTATAGATGTGGTGCACAACACACCGATAATCAAGACTCTACTAGATACGGCCTGTAGACCCCTTCCGAGGATTAACTGCTCTGATACCACTTTTGTCACGACCCGACCGCGGATCCATGACCGGTGCCTTAACCCGGGCACCCTTGTGACACAACATCAGAGAAAACCAGCGGAATATAAACTCACAATAACAACCATAATGATATAAAAAATAGTCCAGCCCAAAAAGGCTACCCCAAAAGTACATAAAACCGAACAGTTACATCCTTAAACAAACTAAATTATGACAAGACTACAGGCCTCTAAGAAGGAGTAACACTATGACGGGACAGGGCCCCGTCATGCCCCTGAATATACAAAATACCTATAGCATCAGGGAATATCCGTACCAAAAAAACAAGTTTCCGGAGGAATGGAGCTTCTGACACCTGAGTAAAAGATCCTAGGAATGAGGATCTACCACCTGCTTTCCCTTACCTGCGGCATGAACGCGGCCAGGAAGGGTCGACACAACGTACCAAGTATGTAAAACGGAAAATCGTAGTAATATCATAAGTCAAAACAAGCCGAGTCGTAGATAAAATCAATTTCTCTTGCCGTGCCTTACTAACAATGAGAGTAACAAGTATAAAACTTATAGCATAAAAATAGGAGGCTCACGATCAAAACAGGGTACCTCGCCCGTAGTATCATTAAGCATTCCTACTCCTGGGACTATTTCACCCGCATGGGTCCTGTGGACCCGCATGAGGTCATCCGCCTCGTCATGGGACTATTTCACCCGCATGGGACTATTTCACCCGCATGGATCATGTGGATCCGCATGAGTACCATCGTCGTACTCGCATGAGACTATTTCACCCGCATGGATCCTGTGGTCCGGATCCGCATGAGTGCAAGCGCCGCACTCGCATCATGGGTAGCAAATCCATGGCATAGATAATAACTCGGGGTTTACCCCGTAATAATACAAATATATAACATAGCTCATCCGGCTATCATACATAACATAAGCACTACCGGCCTATCATATCATACATAAGCACTACCGGCCTATCATATCACAACATAAGCACTACCGGCTTATCATAACATAAGCAAGTTAAGAAATCCCCTAACTTCTTATTAACATTATTAATATATCCTCTCATTTTAGTATCCTAAGGCACTAACATGTCTTTTAATAGAAAATCCGGGAATTCAACCCAAGTACCATGTACTTCTAACTTTTTAAGAAAAACTCTTTTTATACAAAGATTCCAAGATACTATTCACCATAGTATCAAGTTACGATTTCTTTTCAAGACGAGTCACATTTCCTTTTAGAAATATAATAGGCTTCTAAATCAAGTGACTTCATTTCCTTTAAAACCTTAGGCAACCAATGCCTAAAAATCAATTCACCTTTCTTAGTTTCAAATCCTTTACCCGTACTTGTTTTAATTAGAGTAAACCTTTCTTTGTGAACCTTTCAAGAAAACTAATATAACCAACTTCCCATAAAGTCCTTATATTAGCGTTATCCCTTTGTCAAATACATTTTCCCTCAACCCAAGAGACTTATACTTTTGAAATGAAACAAGTATCATATACTTTAAAACAAGTGTAAATTATCAAATCTTGTACGTATACCGTACTACATAGATACAACTATTCATGCTCAAGAGATAGGAAAGCTCTACATACCTCTTCGGTCAATCCACTTGCTAAGTCCAACTACCGCAAGTAATATGTCAACCTATAATAACCATAGTGCGTTTATTAACCTCTAATTTCAATGTAGAAATTCCAAATTCAAGTTACCAATTCCTAAGGAAAATTGGGCAGCATTTCCTTTATTTCTACTCACTTTGCCACCTTTTTCAAATGCCGATTTTCAACACTCAAACGCCTCATTAAGGCCCAACATCCAAACCAACACAAAGGGGATTACACACCTAATCTTGGGTGTGTAAAATTCTGCCCCATAAGTTATAATAATACACTTAACAATTCTAAAGTAGTTTGTAGGCTACAACATGCTCATAATATCTCTTTAGCCAAATCATTCATACTCAACCCACATTTCTTGCATGCAATGACTCTAATAGCATTATTTACTACCACAAGTACTTTCTTCTTAACATGCAACACTAAAAACTAATAATAGAGGAAGAATCATTACCTTAGAGCTTTAGCCAAATTTATCCAACAATTTGCTAGCTTCTATTCCAAGAACACCACCACAACAACCTTCACAAGCTAGCCACAAACTTCCTTCTTGCCTTTTACTTTTCAGATTTTTCCTAAGGCTAGAATATCTCTTGGAGTTTTAGAGAGAAGGAGGAGCTTGAAATAATTAAGAGAGAAGGAGGAGCTTTTTCTAAGAGAGAGATGAAAGATGACCAAGTCTTTAAGACTTGGTCAATATAATGCATGCACAAATCAGATGGGGGGGACACTTGTCACCCTCCCATGCTTTTTAAAAGAAAAGATCAGATTTTCCTAAGTTTTTCCGCATGATTTCCGCCTCGGCGCGCGCCTGCGATCGGCGCCGCGGCTGACTCTGCGGACTCTCGAACTTTAGCGCGCGGCCGATTTCGGCGCGGCCATGAATTTCGCCTTGGCGCGGCCACGCCTCGTGGCGCGCTGAGGCCCCTGACCGAAGTTTTTCTGATTCCGAGTCCTAACTCCTTTCGCACGACCCCAAACGCACGGCCTGAACCACGGGATATAACAGTTTTTGTCCCTGTTGTCCAGTCTCTTCGATAAATGCTCCAAGTGTTATAGGTTCTGGACCAATCTCCCTACTCCCTTGCAACTTGTTTGTGTAAAATCTGGGAAAAGTCTTGGGACTTCCTCTTTGTTATCTTTGATTGAGAGCATGTGATCTCTGTTTGGAATGAATAAGATTGCTAGCATGAAATCTGAAACATGATTTTTTTTTCTATTTTAAATGTGATACTTGGATGTCCTGAAGCATACGGCTTGATATGAAATTATAACTGGTTTGCTACCTTCTCCCATCATTTAGTGGCTGGACGTGTTCTGTCCTGCTGAAATTACGTGCTAGAGGGGAGGGGGGGCCTGCTGTCTTGTCTGTTTTTTTTATAACAGTAGACCTAAGTTCTGAACTATATGTATTAGGAGATGATTTGCGTTGTCTGTATACTTGTCCATTATCATTTATTTTACCCTCTGTTGGTCCCTATATCTGTGCAGGATTAAACATTGCATTAAATGCTTGCCTGTTATTTAAATAAATTTGGACATGTACTAATCCTTATCTTTCTTTTTGTTACATGAAATGCATCGGAGCAAAATGAAGAGTCTCACGGCGAGACTCATCACGAGCTACTTCAAATGACAACCCGCGTCTCTGTGCATCCGCATTCGCATTCGCATTCCCGCCTCAGTATTCCTAAGACAAAATAGGATAAGATGATGTCGCCACATATCTTGAAAGCCTCCGCGATCATATCCACCTTTTATCTTATTTATTTAATTGTTGCCTAATTATTTAACTTTGTAATTAATAGGTTGTCTAGAACAATTAATCCTTGAATATATGAAATTGGGTGGTTAGTTTTTTTAAAAAAACTGAAAACACACTTCTAATTTATCTATCTTAGGCTTGTCTGACATGTCTAACCTCTTGCCTAACAATTAAAATCACAGATCTAATCATGAAGTTAGTGCATAACAAAGGAATTGATTTTCTCACAAACCACTTAAGAGCATTATAAGTCATTTCATAATAAATTTATTTCCTTATTATACATTGTAAAAAAAATAGCACTTTCATATCATACCTGGCACATGTTAATCAAAATTGATTTCGTAAGTGAAATGCATATCTTTAGTAAATACATCAATTCCGCATTATTTTTATATGCACGCTTTTTAAACTTTATGTATATATTTTTGTAACATTAGTATTATATATTTTTTTTATAAAAATGCATTCTTTTATAAACACTTGCGGCATCTTTTTTACAACATAATAATCAACCTAGGTTTGAACGGACAACCGCGAGTTAGCGGATCCTTTAGGGTGTCTGACCCCTTCCCAATAGGATAATAAAGAACCCTTGTCCAGAATCTCACATAAGTTTTGCAGACCACAAAAATGGAGTTAGTGTTGACTTTAACCTAGTTAACATTTAGGTGTCCTAATTCACCCAAACTAATTAGGTGGAGACTCCGCGAACCCTTTAGCATATTTAACACATTTTGCTTTTAAACTTTAACATCCTTTGCACCCCTTTTAAACCCCTTAGCACCCTTTTTAGTATTTTAGCATTTATTTTATTTTCTAACCTTTCTAAGCAGGAGTTTTTATTTAAATGTCGCGGTCGAAAAAAGGGCGTGACAGACGTTTTCTAGATCAAGAACAATTGGAAGAACGCTCTTGATGTTGGAAACTATGAGGGCAGAATGAAACGTGTTTTTATCAGTCATGGTGAATAAAACACGAAGATTCGGAGAAGGGAATTTGTTAGAGAGGATTTTTGTAAGAGAATGGTCGCGGCTTTGGGCAAAAAATCGAGAGGGAGGCCGCGGCGCTGGGCGAAAAATCCAAGAGGGAGAGAGAGAATTTGAGGAGCGGAAGCAAGGTTAAGAGAGCCTAGACTCTAGATACCATGAAAGAATTAATCCCTTGATTATTCTTATTGATGAAAGACATATATATACAAGTTACAATAAGAAAATCCTTTTTGCTATTCTAAATCTAAATCTCTATTCTATACGGAGACTAAATCTACACTTATGGTAATATTATAATAATAATTTAGGTACAAGACTAAGTCTACAATATACTAAATATATATTAGGAAAAATATTAACAAATGTGGAAATAACCACCCCTGTGGCCGTGATGGGCTGGACGAAATATATGGGCTGGCCCATATATTTAACAGTAACAAAAGCATAAATTCTAAATTTAAATAAATAAAGAAAAAACAACAGAACTTAGATACAATATGACCATGTTATTCTAATAGAAAAGTTTTTTTTTCGGGTAAATGAAAATATTATTACTAAAAAGAAACCGGAAGCTACAATCGATCATTGAGGGTTCTCAATCCTCAACGTAACACAATGCAAGAAAAGAATGGGGGATGAGGCGTTCACTCAAAGGTGACGTTACAAGAGGGAATAAAATCATAAAGGACTCTATAAATTGTTGTTCTAACTTTTGCAATAACGTCATCCACCGTTAAGCTAGTGCCCTCAAATAGTAATGCATTTCTTGTTCTCCAAATCTCGTACACCACTGTACAAAAAGCAAGTAGGATGGCTTTGGATCGGATGCCTGTCCCGCGGTACTCTTTCTTGATCCACTTGAGTGTGCTTTCAATTGTCTTTATTTCTCTTTTAATTCTCAACCATTCTCTAGTAAGCTTCCAAATCTTGTGAGTGTAGGGGCAAGAAAAGAAGAGGTGTACCCGTGTTTCATTAGCACACTTGCAAAACACGCAAGTCTTATCCTCTAAGTTGAGATAGGGGAGAGTGTCTTTGGTGGCCAGGCGTTTCCTGCAAGTGAGCCATACCGTGAACGAGAATTTGGGAGGAATGAAGTCTTTCCAAATTTGGGACATCCAAAGCTTCCGTTCTCGAGGGGTGCGCAAAACCTCATAAATAAGACCGGAATCAAGTCTTCCATTGGTGCAACACTTCTCCAAGCCAGCAATTGTATTTCCTTGATTGCCAAAGATGTTTTTAAATATATCTCGAATGCCACAAAGTTTCTTGAATAAAGGTGAATCCCTAGCACGTACCTCATAGTCCCAAATAGATTGGCCTCTCAAGTAGTAGTTATTAATCCACTGAACCCATAAGGAATCCGCATTAGTGTGAATTAGTCAGATGGTCCGGGAGAGTAAGGCATGATTCCACACTTTGATGTTCATAAGACCCAAGCCTCCTTCAAACTGAGGCACACAAATGTCATCCCAGGCGACTCTCGGTAGCTTACCACCCCATAAGAACTGGATGCAAGTCGAGTGTACCTTGTTAAGAACCGAGGAGTGTATAGGAAGTGCCCAAAACCAAAAGCTTTCGACACCCTGAATAACTGATTTGATTAGTTCCAGTTTCCCCGCATATGAAAGAGAGTGGTGTCCCTATTTCTGAATGTACCCCGAGATTGCATTAGTGAATGGAGCAAACTGATCTACCGAGACAGATATTGGGGACAAAGGGACCCCTAAGTACCGTACGGGAAAATCACCTAACGAGAAACCAACTCTAGTCAAGATCATGTCTTGAATTGTACCTTGCACTCCTGCTAAGTAGATAGAAGACTTAGAAGGATTTAGCGATAGGCCGAAAACCGCCTCTAACTCTTCAAGACATTCCATAAGAACACCAACCGAAGCGACATCCCCTTTGGAAAAGAGCATGAGATCATCCGCAAATGCAAGGTGAGTGATGTCTAACCTTTGACACTTAGGATGGTAAGAAAACCTTCTAGCCGAAGTCCTTAGCTTAAGCATTCTTGAAAGGTATTCAATGCAAAGGATAAAAAGTGTAGGAGACATAGGATCACCTTGCCTTAAGCCACGTTTTCCCGCAAAATAGCCATGTATCTCTCCATTGATGGAAAGAGAGAAAGAGGTAGAACTAACACACTCCATAATCCAACTAACAAATCTGTCTGGAAACTTGAGACCTCTTAGCACTGATTCAAGGAAACTCCAAGAAACCGTATCAAAAGCTTTCTGTAGATCCACCATAAGCATGCACCTTGGAGAAGCTCTAGTTCTATTAAAACCTCTCACAAGTTCTTGAGCAATAAAGACATTATCCACCATGTTCCTTTCTTTCACAAAAGCCCCTTGGCACTTATCAACAAGTGTAGGAAGAAACATTGCCATCCGGTTAGCTAAAATCTTTGTTATGATCTTGTAGACCACATTGGTCAATCCGATAGGCCTAAAGTCACTTACCTTGGGGTCCCGATCAGTTTTGGGCAGTAGGGTAAGTATGGTATGATTCATTTGCTTCAATAGGACTCCAGATTAGAAGAACTCTTGTATACTCCTCACTACATCATGTCCCACATCGCTCCATCTTTGCTTGAAGAAGGCGGCTGAAAATCCATCCGGGCCAGGTGCTTTGTCATTACCAATATCGGAGAGAGCATCCCAAACCTCATTCGGAGAGATAGGATGAAATAGGAATAAACCATCATCTGCCCCTAGCTTTGGACCACAATCAAGTACCACGGGATCAACGTCGGTTGAGGGCCGAGATGATCCTAGAAGCTCTTTATAAAAATCAACAAGTAATTCTTTTACTTCCCTGGAAGAGGTTGTGGTAGTTTCGTTGTCCTTAACAAGATAGTTTATTGAATTCTTAACATTACTCCTCTTGATCAAACTGTGAAAATATTTTGAGCACCTATCACTCTCAATCAAGTGTTTTTGTCTCGACTTTTGTCTTATGAAGTGCCTCTCGGATTCAAGCAAGTGGTTTGCTCTAGCTCTTAGGGACTTGACCTTAGCTTTCAATTCTTCATCAAAGGGATCATCCATATGCGCATTTATAGCCTCCTTGAACTCAATGTTTGCCGCATTTGCTCTTTGAGCAATGCTACCAAATTCGCTAGTGTTCAATTCTCTCAATGGCTTCTTCAAAGACTTCAATTTTGTGACCAATATGAATTGGGCAGATCCTAATACTCGCTGCCTCCAACATGAAGACAGAATGCCCTCAAAGGAAGGATGTGAGAGCCACATGTTCATGAACTTGAATGGTCGCTTTCCAATATTAGAAGATGCAATCACCGAAGCTATCATGGGACAATGACCCGAGACTAGTTCCATAGGCAAGAAATTGGCCGAGCATTCTAGATTCAAATCACTCCAATGCTGATTCATCAACACTCTATCAAGCTTGGACCATATAGAACCATTCGTCCAAGTGTAGAAGGAACCAGAGGAAGGAGTGTCATCAAGTCCATGAGCCATTCTGAATTCTCCAAGGTCCCGAAGTGCATAAGGCGTGAGAGGTGGACCACCGGCCTTATCATGATGGTAGCAATAAGTGTTAAAATCACCAATTATCATCCAAGGCTTGACAATACCAGTGCCCAAGTGGGTGAGATGATGCCAAAGCTTTCTTCTTTCCGGAATACTATAGACCGGATACACAAATGTTGCAAGAAAGGACACTTGGGTTATATTACATTGTGCTTGGACATGAATATGTTGAGAGTCCATTCCAAGTACGTCGCAACTAACTCTAGCGGGGTCCCAAAGTACTAGCATTCTTCCTCCATCAATGAAATCAATGTTAGAGCAAAATTTCAAATCTAAGAATCTTTGAGACGAAAAAGAGTCTATCCGTGCACGAGAGAACTTAGTTTCTATTAAACAAACCAATGTTACGTCGTGTTGATTTGCAAGCTTACACACTAGAGCTTGTGTGGCTGCCCTATCCCGTTGTCCACAAAGACCCCGGATATTCCAACAAAGTACTTTCATTTAGCAACAAAGGAGGTTTTAGGAGCACCTCCGCGCTTCACATTCTTCACCATGTTATTACCCTTTGGCGTGTTCTTCCTTGAAGTAACTTCTTTCCATCCCTCATCCTTGTTGTTAGAAGTCAAGACAGAGGGCTCGACCAGGCTATGATTCCCGCGTTCAAAGTTCACGCAACGTAATGCGTAATTGGATACATCTGTAGTACCCTCAAAAGTTGTCCCATCTAGTAGAGTTTGCGGGTCTAGTGGCTTGTTAACGTCAGCTTGGCTTGTCGCAGTCCCCAGCCTATCATGAAGCGCAATACCATTATAGGGGGGATGGTTAGAGGACCCCTCATGAGTTTCCTGCAAACGGGATGGATCGAGTTGTCCCACAACTGAAGGAATTCCAAAGTCCAGAGCTTCTCCCACACTTCCGGGAATATGGGGTAGAAATTGCACACTTTTTTCTATATCCATCATACTCTCACACTCACGGGATGCTGAACATGTGGTGGGTCAGGGCAAGAGGGACTGGTTTGACCCGTACCAGTAGCAACACTCGAACCTGTAGGTATGTCCCCATTGCTAGGCGATACTTTTGGATTATGGGTTTTCAGAGCTTCTTTAGAGGTGGTGTCTTGCATCAATTTTTTACACTTCAAATGATTGTGGCCAAAAGAAGCGCAGTGATAACAAAAATCTGGGTAATTTTCATATTTCACCTTTTGGATATATCTTCTATTGTCGAGAAGTTTAACTCCAAACTCCACAACCGGTTCCTTGCTAACATCCACTTCCACCAAGACTCTTGCATAGTTCATTTTAGACCTCTCATTGGTAAATTGGTCTATGTACAGAGGCTTCCCCACACGTGAAGCAATCTTGCTAAGGCCTGATGCGTTCCAAACCGAGAGGGGGATGTCATGGAATGTGACCCATATTGGGATGTCCATGAATAGGTCATCAGTTAATAATACACCCTTATCAATTGGTTTTAACATCATAGTTTTCCCAAAGATCATATACGGACCTCCATGAAGTACATTCGTGCGTTCTTCCTCTGTCATGAATTTGAAGATTGTCCATCCTTTTCCATAAGGGATGATACGGCACTTTACTCCCCATCCCTTAACAATAGAATTCAATGCATCTCGTCCCGGAAAAGGGCCCGTGAAGCAACCAACCAGACAATAACCCCAGGTTTCAATGAAAGGGACTTCATCCGTAGCTTCAAGTTCTACATCTTTTCCTTGTTGTTCAATAAATTGTAATTTCATTCCCTTGGCTTCAAGTCTGGTACCCGCAAAGACTCCCGCATAAGTCTTCTTTACCGGATTAGAACCTTTGCGTTGATTAGGGGGTACCTCTTCGTTTGTTGCGCCCGCGGGTGGAATCACATGATGGTCTCTAGATACATTTGTGGACAAATTGCCAGTTTGCCTCCCGTGTTGTGGTGAAGAAGGGGTAGGATTAGGGGGTGTAGAGCTTGTACCCGCAGTAGGAGATAGGATACGTGTGCCATTTGGAAGAGTTGGGAAATTTTCTTGCATTCCGGGTGATGGTGGAGAATTGGCTGGAGGGGAGGGAGGGCCATCTTGAATTCCGGGTAGTTGTGATGAAGTTGAGGAGGAGAGAAGTGGACCATTAATGGCGTTACCAATACCCAAGGATGAAGTAAAGGAAAACGTGCCTTTAGTATTCTTTTGTTGAAGTCCGCTAAGTAAGCTGGATAAGGTGGGGAAATACTTATTATTGGCATCCATTGAATTCGTAGCATGCTGCCCCATTAAGTGAAGTGACCCTTTGGCTCCCGCGCTAATAAATTCAAGAGAGTTACTAGGCTTCTTGGGAGTAGATGACCCTTCGGTAATCTCAACCTGCATTGTACCACGAGTAGTGGTATCTACCTTAGACCCATGGACTCCCTTCTGGCCCGCCTCCGCCATTTGACCTGTTACCTGACCCGGTTTTGACCCGAGAATACCATCATGCAAAGTCTTATCGTTTACAATTCTTGGCCTAGAATCTCTATCTTTTCCGGCTGGCCTGAGCAATCCTTCCTGATGTGATGAGATTAGCTTAGTCCCGTGATCACCATGTTGACCCGCTGTAACCACAGAACTTACCAATCGACACATCTCAGATCTGACATCACTAGGGGGGATTGGAGTGTCCTTAGCAAACAGATCTTCCATAGCATCACCGGGAGAATCTGAAGATGTATTACCTTTGAACTTGTGGACAGTATTACATGAACACTTTGTAGCCACTCCTGGAGCAATGGTTGGAGTAGACATTACTGGTTCGATAACTAAAGGAGCAAGAAACTCTCCACCTTCGAACATATTTCTATCCAAGCTTTCGGCATTCATACTTTTTCCCCATTCATGTATCCTTTGCAGCGTAGTATCATCCACCACATGTTCAAGTGGAATGCGCATGTCAGGCGTAACGTGCACTAATACCGTAGGATCCGAAATAGCCGGAATTAAGTTTTCTTTAACAATGGTTGGGCTTCCACCATTCTTTTCTTTCTCTTGGTTTTAGACTTCGTAGAACCACCGGATCCACCTGAATCATTGTTAGAACGTGTAATTCGCTTTGTCTTTCTCATGTCATGAACATTAAACTTCGATTAAGTAAGAAACAATGATGAATCGAAAAGAGAGGGGCAAACCGAAAGGAGAAACTAAGGAAAACGTTGAGAGCGTTTTCACTTAGTGAGAGAAACTTCTCTCTAACCCCTTCTAATAGAAAAGTTGGCGCATGAATGTGTTGTCTTCAGCAGGTCACAATCCTACTTTCTTCTCCACCTTCTAGATTTGGTTAAGGAATATCCACGACATCTGCACACAAAAAAATTGGAAAACAAAAGATCCAACAATAATCAAGTGAGAAGTAATCAAAAGTTGAATGCTCAAAATTAGAGGACAGAGAAAACATACCATGACATGAGGGGCAATCCTAACACAATATAATGGAAACCCGGTATAGAATTTGTAGCGCCCTCCTGATTTCAAAGTTCTCATGGCACAGTCAAAAGATCCGGTGTAGGAATATTTTCCTTCAGCATCTGGCTGCATTTTCTGTATCTACGTTTTGACATAATCAAATGGTAGACTACAAGCAGCAGCAAAGAATCCTGAAACATTGCTGGCTACTATAATAGGAAAGAGGTACTATTAAACAAAAACTGCAAATAATGTTTTCATAGTTTCCTGTGTAGGGTTTTGTTGGGTTCAAAACATGTGAGTAGTGCACAGCGAAAGTTTAAAATTTATTTTACTTACCCAACAATTCCGTCTGGTATGGTTATATGACAATTGAAACCTGAATGTAAAACATAAACATGAACACTTACATGTTGTTTATCTGAAATCTTTTACTAAGGGATTACACGCGGTTGTTCTTTCAATTGCAAGCCCTTGATGCGGTGTATTTCTCTGCTAAGAAAGCCACGAAATCTTGGCAGGGATTTGAGAGAGTTTCTTTTCTAAACTCTAAGTCTAGAAAACATTTTTTAATTTGATTATTTCATTAATTTTTTATAATAAGATTTAGTGTTGTATATATAGTTGACTTTTAGGTCAAAAACGGATTAGGGTTGGGCCCCAGGCCTGACCCAAAAATTGAGGTGTAGTGGGCCATTCTGACTGGGTCCACTGTTGAGGCGGCACAACCTTGTAGGCGCTGCGGCTCAGCCTGGTAGGCGCCACGGCTCCGTACATCCTGTTACGTTTAATATATATTCAGCACGTTTAATTAAATTCAAAATCTAATTTTGATTTATTTAAATAATTTCCATTTTGATGGAAATTATCCCATAGTTATTATCAATTTAAATATCTCGATTCTAAATCGAATATTTAATACTTTCTTAATATACCCTTAGATCGAAGAGACAATCGACACTATAGGCTTTCACATATCGATACTAATCCAATTAAGGTCCATACGGAATTCCTAGACTTCGTCGTACGACGAACTCAATATGTGAAATACGTTTACACCAACAAACATAACCTTTATGTGAGATGATAAATTCCTTTCATTCACGACACACACGATCAAGCTTAGGATTTGCCATGTGTCTATCCAAATGGCTTGATCACTTTATCTCATCTATATTAGTCGACAACCAGACCTTATTGTAAATATGTCTCTTGCATTGACCAATGACTTGGTCGACTTAATATCACTGAGAAGTTGAGTGTTCTCTCGAAAATCCAATCGATGAATGAATCATATTCTTGACTCAACTACCACCTTAGTTTACATCGTAATGTACCCAACACAAGTCGTATCTTATCCTATGAGGAATTTAAGCTTAGGACAGGATCAAAGTACATTACTCTATAAATAAAGTACGTATTGACCTCAAGTTAAAGGACTTTTATCTCCCACACGCTGATAACACTCTATACATGTATAACAAATAGTTTATCAGCAGGGCATACCAATACTTTCCAAAAGTATCTATGTGTCCATCACTAGTAACAATTACTAGTAGCAGGTGAGACATACTACATTCTCCAAGAATGTGATGCAGACCACATGTCGACTTATAGCATATCATCGATATCCCATTTTTGATGATCATTAGTCGAGGCTATTTTGAGAGTTACACTTTATCATCAATATCTCACTCTATTAATAACATTGTAAGCTCAATGGATGCACATTAATGAATAATTACAAAAAATGAAATTATAATTCAATAATCGCAAATGCCATAAATATATTAATTTTTATTAATAATACGAATGTGTTCAAGTACATTTGTCCCTAATAAAGATTGTCTCTATGACATACATATTTTCAATCTCCCACTTGGCCTAGATCCAATCTTTAATGTATCTAATACCCATGTTTTAAAAATGACCATTATACTTAACTAAGATTAATGATTTAGTGAACGAGTCAGCTAGATTATCATCTGTGGGAACATAATCTAATTTTATTTCTTCAGTTTCAACTATCTCCCTGAGTATGCGATATTTCCTTGATACATGCTTGTTTTTGTTTGTTGATCTTAGTTCCTTAGCTTACGCAATCACACCAGTATTGTCACAATAAATCGTTATTGGACAAGTGGCACTTGGAACAACCCCTAGTTCCTTCAGGAACTCAGATATCGCGACATCTTCTTTACCAGCTTCTTATCCACCAATGTACTCGACTTCAGTTGTCAAATCAGCAGTTGTTGCTTATTTGGAACTTTTCCAACTCACTGCTCCACCATTGAAAATGAAGGTATATCTAGACTGAGACTTGAAGTCGTTAAGATCTGTCTGAAAGCTAGCATCAGTGTACCCAGTAGCCATTAGCTTCTCTTGTCCACCATAGACTAAGAAATATTCTTTAGTTCGTCTAAGATACTTAAGAATACTCTTGACTACTTTCCAGTACTCTTCTCCAGGATTCAGCTGGAATTTGCAAGTCACACTAAGTGCATAGACCACATATGGCTTCGTACAGGTCATGACATACATGATTGATCATATAGCTGAAGCATATGGGATTCTTTTCATGCGTTCAAGTTCTGCAATAGTAGAAGGACTATCCTTCTTTGATAACTTGATGTCTTGACCCATAGTAAGTCCTCCCTTATTGGAATTTTCCATAGAGAATCGTCTTAGAACTTTATGTATATGCATTGTGACAGCCACAACAATCTATTAGGTCTATCTCTATAGATCTTAATTCCAAGAATGTGGCTGGCTTCACCTACGTCCTTCATCATGAAGGTGCTGGATAATCACTCTTTGACTGATTGTGTGAGAGTCTTTTTGTCTCCCATTATTATGTCATCTACATATATAACAATGAAGGCAATACTCAATTTCTTACGCTTACTATAAACGCATGGATCTTTTTTTCTTCTAACAAAGTCAAATATTTTGACTGTTTTGTCAAAGCAAATATTTTAACTTTTTGAGGCTTGCTTAAGTCCATAAATGGACTTCTGTAGCTTGCATACTATTTTGGCTTTACTTTATCAGTTACTCCAAGGCTTCCTTCATTTTCTGAAATGTATGTTTTGTTTAGTTGTTAATCTCCAGGAGAACAAGATTCTTTTAATGAGAGACATAAACATGATGATCAATTAAATGTAATTCAACTCTTTTAACTATTTTGGATCTGGGTTTTTTTTCTAGGTAAAATATATTACGGGTAATGATTATTGTCATGCAAAGTGGCACTCATCTATCTCAATAACAAAAGGAAAAAATATCAACTTTTTACCTCTCTACTTTAAAAAAATAATATATATTTAACCTCATTTATAATTTTCGAACAAATTTGCCCTTGTTGTTAATTTTTTGTTCAAGTATACCCGTACCCTAATAGAGTCAAGGATATTGACAAAGTATAGGAGTGAATATGGTCCTTTTTATCGAAGTACAGAGATAAAATTTGATCTCTTAGATACAATTTTCTTTCGTTTTATTTAATCACATATTTCTTCATGTGAAATCTTTAAAAATGACTTACTTTAACGGTAGGATTGTGTTGGGTTCAAATATATAAGTATGGCACAGCGGAAGTTTAAAATTTTACTTGCCCAACAATTCCTTCTGGTATGGTTATGTGACAATTGAAACATGTAAAGTCTTAAACAAGAATACTTACAGGTTGTTTACTCTAGAATATTTACTAAGGACACACGTGATTGTCTCTTCGATTGCAAGCACCTTGTTGTAGTGTATTCCTCTGTCAAGAAAGCCAGAAAATTTTGGCAGAGGTTTGATAAAGTTTATTCTAAACTCTAAGTCTAGAATGTTTAATAAAATTAGTGTGTTAACAATGAGGTTAGTTTTGTATATATAGTTAGTTTTAGATCAAAACCGGATTAGGGTTGGGTTCTAAGCCTGACCCAAAAATTGAGGTGCAGTGGGCCAGCCTGACTGGGACCCACTGCCGGGTAGGCGACGTAGCTCAGCCTAGTAGGCGGCGCAGCTCAGCCTAGTAGGCACCGTAGCGCCTCGGCGCTGTGACTCAGACTAGTAGGTGCCGCGGCTCCATACGTCCAGTGACGTTCCTCGTTTCGTTAATATATATTCAGTACATTTAATTAAATTTAAAATCTAATTTTGGCTTAATTAAATAATTTTCATCAATTATAAATTTATCCCATAGTTAATATTAATTTAAATATCTCGATTCCAAATCGAATATTTAATACTTTCTCAATACACCCTTAGATCGAAGAGACAATCGACATAGTATGACCCAATATGCCTTCACATATTGACACTAATCCAATTAAGGTCCATACAAAACTTTTAGACTACATTGTATGAAGAACTCAAAATGGAAAATACGTTTACATGAATCCAGCAAACATAACGCTTATGTGAGATGATAAATTTCTTTCAATCGCGACACACTCTATCAAGCTTATGATTTTTCATGTGTATATCCAAATGGCTTGATCACTTTATCTCATCTATATTAGTCGACAATTAGACCATATTCTAAATATGTCTATTGCATTGGTGTTAGCGATATTCGACTGCTCACGCAAGCGTACGCATCGTTCACAAGTAATATAGTCTATAAGACCGAATATCGTCCACAGAGACTGGTTTCTAAGTACCGTTCATCTATTTTATGTTATCTATTTGGCAATCGATATTTGATTGGGGTATTTTTTTAACTACTAGAATAATTGCAAGATTTAAACCAATAAAGTTGTAATCAGTTATGAATGAACTAGGGCTTCAAAAATCCTCGACTATCCACTTTATTCAATCCTTAATGCAACTAAAATGATTCTTCTTCTTCGTTAAGATATCGGTTAACTAAACTGTCTTATATTCCGGTTAGGACATATAATCACTCAATCCCAGTGCAGAACCCTTCTATATTTCTATGATAGGATTTACCACATAGGAGGATTAAGAACAGTAACCTATAATTCTACAAAAGTATCGAGGTACTTTCGTCTGCGATTTTAACCTATGCTAGTCAATTACAGCATATTCAAATCTCTCATCTCGGTTTTTTATTCAAAATCATATAGGTTATGATAACTAGTGATCAATTAATTATCAAACATTCATACCAAATATTGACTAAATCTTAATCAAGCGAAGAAGAAATCAAACTACTACATTAATTCATGAATAACATTTTCAAGCGATTCAAGGAAAGCCCTAATAGAGTGTTTAGCTCCTAGCCATAGTCACGCTAAGAACTAACACAATATTCATACATAAACTAAATTAAAAACGAAAGAAAGAAAATTACGTAGAACAAAGTCTCCAATTGTAGCTCCAAATCCGCCTGTGTTGTGTTGTCTTGTAGAATGACCAACCTCCCCCATAGCATTAATCCCTAGGGCTTAAATATCCTCTAATTTTCGTGCCCTATGGACCAATCCGCCCTTAGCCAATTTGTCTTCGGAACTGAAATTTTCCGCGTCGGCATGCATGGTGCAAAACTCTGCGACTACTCGGCAAGACAAATGGCTGCGATACTTCACGATGGCATGCGGTCTTTGAGGTCATGTGGCTCCTCGGTAAATATGGCACCGCGGTTCTACATAGTGGCACCGCGGTGCTGCCTTCTTTCGCTCTGAGCTGCCAACTTTCGTCTTTTTCGCCTCGGGATCACCTTTTCTGCCCATTTTCTCGTTCCTTTTTGTCATTTTGCCTTTTTGCACCGCTGTGACTCAAAAGAAAGAAAAACAAACCTACTACTATACTAAACACAACAAAAATGAGTAAAATATCAACTAAAAATTACTCAAAAGGTGTATACAAAATACGTCTAACAAACACCCCCAAACTTAACCTTTGCTCGCCCTCGAGCAAATATAAAAACAAAAACAAAGACACAAAAATAAAAGACTCAAAGACTCAAATCATGCAGTTGCGCAAGGTTACTTAGAAACACATGAACGTCAGTTGGGATAATATGTAGAAACAGATATAGCATGAATTTAGCAATCTAAAATTTCAAGTCAGATATTTCGCAAATTCATCTCAATCATAAGTAATGGAAGCATGAATACCTAACATATGCATGTCAATTTCATTTAGTTCTACGAACCTGTTTACTTGTTATTCTCCACTAATCATAGACATATCTACTAGAGATCCTCAGGACTTTTCAGGGTTGTAATGTAGGCTTAGACAGGGTAGGAAAAAGTAGGCATTTAGGCTCAATTTACGTACCATAAGCGTTTTTCTCATTCAACTGTTTTCTCCTTCTTTTTGGTATTCTTTTCAGTTCATACCTATCATTCCCCTTTTCTCTTTTTTAGAGCATGAATCAATTCATATAGGCACCCCCAAACTTAAGCTTTTACATTCTTTTTCATTGGGGTGCGTCAATTTTTTCACTCTCTTTTTGTATTCCTTTTTCACTCTTTTTCATTCTAATTTTTCAATTATTGTTTATGGCACATGAGTGAATCACGGGATGTCAAAAAAACAACTTATTTTAGGCTCAACGGGGCTGACTAGGGATACAATTTATTGTCAGGATAGGTAATGAAGGGTAAGAAGGGTTATCAAAAAAATTCCTGAATCAACTCCCTAACATGTACATCTTAACTATTTCGCCTCAAATAACAAGCAAGAAGACTTCACAGACATTTTTTACTTGACAACACATAGGCTAAGCATAAAATATTCCAAATAATCAAATTTTCATGAACTTTTAGCATATCTAACTTAAGCACACAGATTTTAGCTTCTCATTCCACTACATTATCCCACTTAGTTCACTAGGCGTTCCAAATAAGCACAGCATGCATGATAAAAAAATTTGACTCACATAAAACACAAAAACAACAAAAGACTCACAAAAATAAAATAAAATGAAAACTCCCCCCTCCCCCCAAACTTAAAGTACACATTGTCTCAAATGTGTAAACGACTCGAAAATTAAAATGGGATGACTTATAGACATACAGCAGCTCAAAATGGTGGTGGTGGCGGCGGATACTGCATTGTCCATTTTAGTGCTTTTTATTTTCTGGAAACGTGTTCAGGCACCGCGGTTCTGCAGACAGGCACCGCGGTGCCTAAACTACTGTGGTCGCTCTGATCTTTCGGCACCGCGGTATTGCATGATGGCACCGCGGTGCTGAAACTCCTGATTCAGTGTTTTCCAGCGTTGTTTTCCTGCTTCATGTCCCATTCCTTCACCTGCATCACCACACAACAAAATACCAAAAGTGAGACTGTTCTAATTAAACTCAATTGCGTAATTTAAATTTTGGGTTGCCTCCCAAGTAGCGTTGTCTTTAACGTCTTGTAGCCGGACGCATGTTACTCATTAAATCATTGGGGTATTTTAACCTCACTACCTATCCATTTCAAAATCACCCTCCTCTTTCTCACTTTGTTTTTCTTTTTCACAGGAGGGGGTTCAGTAAGACTTACTTGTTCGACGGCTTCCATGGCATTCATTTTTATTTCAGCATTTTTGTTGACCTGTAGTTTCACCGCTGTATGAATGATCTCCGTAGCTTTGGCCTGTACTGGCTGAACTGTTGTGTCAGATGTGCTGACTGCGAAACACTTGTTGATGGCTTGGGATTCAATGGTGGAATTGAACACTTTGAACACCATTTCTTCCTCCTGAATCCTTAGTCTCAGTTCTCCCTTTTCTACATCAATCAGGGCTCTTCCAGTTGTAAGGAATTGTCTCCCCAAAATGATGGGTATTTCATCATCTTCCTCCATATCAAGAATGAGAAGGTCTGCTGGGAAGAAGATATTTACCACCTTGACCACCACATCTTCTATTATGCCTCTGGGGTGCACTACGGTTCGGTCGACCAACTGCAAATTCACTGTGGTTGGTTTGGCTTCACCCAAACCTAATCTCTTGAAGACAGACAGAGGCATGAGATTGATACTGGCCCCTAGATCACACAGCGCCTTGTTGCATGTCACCTTACCAATAGTAAAGGTCAATGTGAAACTCTCTGGATCCTTCATCTTAGGAGTTAGGAGGCAGTTTCTTTTGCAGGATGACACTGCACTCCTCTGTCAAAGATATTGTCTCATAATCCGCTAGCCTTCTCTTTTTTCCAAGTATCTCCTTTATGAATTTAAAGTATGATGGCATCTGTTCTAGTGCTTCAATGAAGGGGATATTTATGTGAAGCTTCTTAAACACCTCCAAAAACTTGGAGAACTGCTTGTCAATTGCCTTATTTTGTAACCTCTGAGGGTAAGGGATTCTATCAACGTACTCCCTCAAAGGTGTTCGTTGAGCTGTCTCAACTGTAGGGCGGTCCTCAGTGACCCCCTCATTCTCTACCTCAGTTGCGTTCTCACAATCCTTCTCACTTCGGGCTGGGGAGCAACCTGCTCCAACTGCTTTCCACTCCTCAACAACACTGCTTGACACTGCTCTTTAGGATTTACCTCTGTATTACTTGGGAGAGTGCCATGCGACCTGTTGGTTACCATATTTTCAAGTTGCCCAACCTGTGTTTCCAAGCTCCTGAGAGAGGACCATGTTTCAGACATGAACTGATTGTGCGAATTGGTGAGTGTAAGAAATGCAACTCTCAGTTCATCAAGCTTCTCCTGTTGTATAGGTGGTCTAAATTGATGGGATGAAGTGGCCTGATTTTGCACCTGCTGGTTCTGGTAACCACCTTGATATGGTTGTTGCTGAGGCTGATCGTTCCTCCATGAAAATTTAGGGTGATTTCTCCACCCTGGGTTGTATGTGTTGGAATTATAAGACCTCTGAAAGTTCCCAACCGTCTGTACCTGCTCCATTGGCACATTATTAGGGTCCACCGCTGTGCATCTGTCAAAGGAATGTGGTCCACTAAAAATCTCACAATTCACAGGCATCTGGACTGCATTCACGGACATGGTGTTCTGCTGCAATTGCTTCGTCAAAAGGGCCACCTGTGCGTTCAGGGCAGTGATGGCATCTAGTTCATGTATGCGCATAGCCTTCCCTGCCGTCACCGACATCATCGCCGCTTGATGATTGTTGGCAGCCATATCTTCCAGTAACTCATGTGTCTCATTGACACTCTTTCTCATGAAAGCACCCACTGCTGCAGCATCAATGATGGTACGAGTAGTACCACTCAACCCATTATAAAAAATGTGGACTAACATCCACTTCTCAATGTCATGATGTGGGCGTTTCCTTTGCAGATCCTTGAATCGCTCCCATGAATCGTAGAGTGATTCACCATCCACCTGATAAAAGTTGTTCAGCTCTCCCCTTAACTTTGTTGCTTTGGAAGGAAGGAAGAACTTTGCTAGAAACTTTTGGGCCAAGTCCTGCCAGGTAGTGACGGAGTTGGCAAGCAGTGAGTTCAACCAGCTTTTGGCTCTATCCCTCAGTGAGAACGGGAAGAGCCTCAGTCTAATGGCATCGTCAGTAACGCCATTGTATTTGAAAGTGGCTCACAGCTCCAGAAAGTTTGCAATGTGCATGTGGGGATCTTCAGATGGCAGTCCCCCAAATTGTACTATATTCTGGACCATGCTCAGGATGGATGTCTTGATCTCAAAGTTGTTGGCCCCTATAGCTGGGAGCCTGATGCATGTCTGTGCATCAATAACCGTGGTGGGACTTGTCCTTTGGCAGCCGGTACCTCATTATTCAACACCTCCTCAGGTGCCCCGTTGTTGTTATTCTGCTGATTTTCCATGGCTAGTAAATCAACAATTCTTTTCTCACGCCTGTTTTGCTTGCACAGTTTTTCGATTTCAGGGTTGAAGAGAATAAGTGTATCTGCTCCTCTCCTTTTTCGCATACACTAGATTCCTGAAACATATCAAAATCAACAAATAAATCAAGGCACACGGTTCTAACAGTAAAAAATAAAAATAAAATAAAAATAAAATAAAAATAAAAATAAAGCCAAAGTAGAAATAAAAACAGACGATTTGATATTAGATGTACGTCGATCCCCGGCAACGGCGTCAAAAACTTGTTAGCGATATTTCGATTGCTCACGCAAGCGTACGCATCGTTCACAAGTAATATAGTCTGTAAGACCGAATATCGTCTACAGAGACTGGTTTCTAAGTACCGTTCATCTATTTTATGTTATCTATTTGACAATCGATATTTTATTGGGGTATTTATTTAACTACTAGAATAATTGCAAGATTTAAACCAATAAAGTTGTAATCAGTTATGAATGAATTAGGGCTTTCAAAATCCTCGACTATCCACTTTATTCAATCCTTAATGAAACTAAAATGATTCTTCTTCTTCGTTAAGATAGCGGTTAACTAGACTGTCTTATATTTCGGTTAGGACATATAATCACTCAACTCCAGTGTAGAACCCTTCTGAATTTCTATGATAGGATTTACCACATGGAGGATTAAGAACAGTAACCTATAATGCTACACAAGTATCAGGGTACTTTCGTCCGCGATTTTAACTTATGTCTAGTAAATTACAGCATATCCAAATCTCTCCTATGATTCGAAATTATATAGGTTATGATAACTAGTGATCAATTAATTATCAAATATTCATACCAAATATTGACTAAATCTTAATCAAGCGAAGAAAAAATCAAACTACTGCATTAATTCATGAATAACACTTTCAAGCGATTCATAAGGAAAGTCCTAATAGAGTGTTTAGCTCCTAGTCATAGTCACGCTAAGAACTAACTCAATATGCATACATAAACTAAATTAAAAATGAAAGAAAGAAAATTACGTATAACAAAGTCTTCAATTGTAGCTCCAAATCCGCATGTGTCGTGTTGTCTTGTAGAATGACTAACCTCCCCCATAGCATTAATCCCTAGGGCTTAAATATCCTCTAATTTTTGTGCCCTATGGACCAATCCGCCCTTAGCCAATTTGCCTTCGGAACTGAAATTTCCCGCGTTGGCACCGCGGTTCTGCATACCGGAACCGCGGTGTCGAAACTCCGGCAGCTTCTCAGCACAAATGGCAACGCGGTGCTGAGGGTCCTGTATCTCCTCGGTAAATATGGCACCGCGATTTTGCATAGTGGCACCGCGGTGCTGCCTTCTTTCGCTCTGAGTTGCCAACGTTTATCCTTTTCGCCTCGGGAGCACCTTTTCGACCCATTTCTCGTTCCTTTTTGCCATTTTACCTTTTTGCACCGCTGTGACTCAAAATAAAGAAAACAAACCTACTACTATATTAAACACAACAAAAATGAGTAAAATACCAACTAAAAATGATTGTATACGCCTAACAATTGGCCAAAGACTTGGTCAACCTAATATCACTGAGTAGTTGAGTGCTCTCTCGAATTTCAATCGAGAAATGAATCATATTATTGGCTCAATTACCACCTTAGATTACATCATGATGCACCCAACACAAGTCGTGTCTTATCCTATGAGGAATTTAAGCTTAGGACAATGTCAAAGTACATTACTCTATAAACAAGGTACGTATTGACCTCAAGTCAAAAGACCTCTATCTCCCACACGCTGATAACACTCTAGACATGTATAATAAATAATTTATCAGCAGGGTATATCAATACTTTTCAAATGTATCGATGTGTCCATCACTAGTAACCATTACTAGTAGTAGGTGAGACATACTACATTCTCCAAGAATGTGATGCAGACTACATGTCGACTTATAACATATCATCGATATCTCATTTTCGATGATCATTAGTCGAGGCTATTTTGAGAGTTACGCTTTATCATCAATATCTCACTCTATTAATGACAATGTAAGCTCAAGGGATGCACATTAATGAATAATTACAAACAATCAAATAATAATTCAATAATCGCAAATGTCATAAATATATTAATCTTTATTAATAATACGAATGTGTTCAAGTACATTTGTCTTTAATATAGATTGTCTCTAGGACATACATACTTTCAATCTCCCACTTGGCCTAGAGTCAATCTCCAATGTATCTAATACTCATATTTTCAAAATGAACATTATGCTTAACTAAGATTAATGGTTTTTAGTGAATAGGTCAGCTAGATTATCATCTGTGGGAACATAGTCTAATTTTATTTCTTCAGTTTACACCATCGCCCTGAGTATGTGGTATTTCATTGATAGATGCTTGTTTCTGTTTGTTGATCTTAGTTTCTTAGCTTATGTAATCACACCAATATTGTCACAATAAATCGTTATTGGACAAGTGACTGTTGACAGTCAATTTTGACCCGTTTTTCATATATTTCTTGCAATTTTAAGTATTTTAGCACACCGCATTTTAATCGTTATTTTGCATATTTTTACATAATATTCTATATTTATTTCTTCACAAAATGGCATTGCATCTTTTTTTATTTTAAATTAAGCATTATGTCTTTGTTAATATTATGTTTCTATTATTATTATGTTTGCATCTCTTTAAATAATTAATTGGCATCCCGTTTTTACTTTTAATTAGGCATTAAACATTTCTTAAATATTGTTTTTTATTATTATTATTGCATCGGCATTTGCATTCTAATAATCTTGTACCTTTAAATAATTTTTCTTTTAAACAATTAATCCATTTTGCATTTTTGTCAAACCAGTCCAGTCCAAGACACAATTTGAATCAGTCCAATCTAACACCATTTTTTAATTTCATTCAACCCTCTTTTATTTTCCCCCCTAAATTTCAAATACCACTTTTCATTCCCCCCCAAACCAAACCAAACCCAAGCCCTAAACCTAATCCTACCCCTATATAATAAACACTACCCATTAAAAAAAAAGGGGGGAGAGAAGGGGGGGCAGCCGCAACAAAAGGGCATCAGCCCATTTTTTCTTCACTTCAACATCAGCAGCCGCACCCTTCACCTGTTCCCTTCGCCGCCCTTCGCCGGAGTTCTAAAAATTTCCGGTGAACTCTCATACCCCTCAGCCCAGTCGCACATCCCATTTGTTGGACTCTCCAGCAAACCAACCCACTGTTCACCGTCGACCACTAGCTCCGGTGAAGCCACTGTCGACCAACACCACTGTCTCGTGCTCAAACCGCTGGCGGCGTCGCACCGGCGATAGCCGTGGAAGTGACGCCGCCACCCTCGCGGTTTTGGTTTGGTTCCTTTTTTATATATGTTGGCATACTCTTATTTGGACTGATTTATTATTTTGAATCTCGCCGAAGTTTGTTAAACTCCGGCGACCTATGTTGTGTACTGTTATTGTTGGACTGATTCGTACTGTTGTTGTTCTGGCGAAAATGGCAACTGCTTCTACTGTTTTGTTTGGTTGTCTCTGGACTGGTTTGACTGGCGAAAATTCCAACTGGTCTGAAAATGGCAACTGCTTCTATGGATTTTTGTGCTATTTTTGAACTTGCTCCGACAACATTTTGGAGTTTTCCGGTGAACCACGGTTGTTGTGGCTTCACCACTGCTTGGCTGCTGCTTCACCATTTGTCAGGCTGATCTTCGGCATTTTACCTCTTATCTGATTTTGCATTATGTTTTCTGGTGGGAATATGGTTTCCGGCGAATAACTGTCGCTGTGATATGACCCCTGAACCACTACTGTTTTTGCTGTTTCGTGTTTATTTTTGGACGTTTTTCCCCTTTTATTTTTTATTAAACTGATTTAGAACAAATACTACACTGTTGGTATTGACTGATTTGAACAAGATGCTACACTTATTTGGCAATGAAAAAGTTATCCGTCGATTTTTGAGGCCTCCACAGTTGCAAAGACGGAAAATAAAATAAATGAAGCTTTCTGGGCGTTGATGATTTCTTCTACTTACACAGGATAACCAACATGCGCTGGCAGGGCGAATTCTCGCAGCCGTACTTGTTTAGGATGTCCCACTTTATTTTTATATATATTTGAGCCCTCCGTGTTTAAAACTATTATTGTTTTGGCGCGGATCTGAAGGTTTTATTTATTTTATTATTTTTTAACAATATTGGCCGATGAAGGAATCTCCGTCTGATTTCCAAGGTCTTCTCTGTGCAAAAGACGGATTTATTTTTTGGCTTTACTTATTAATTCTTGTCATTGCTTTAAAATTGTTTATTCTACTACTAACACTTTTACTAAGTGTTTATGCAGGTACCCGGAGATCATCTTGTGCAGAAGGCCTAAAAATGGCTAAAAGATGTCCCGAAATTTTATTTTATATCGCATTTAATTTTAGTTTTTATTATTCTGTATTGCACTTTATTTTAATTATAAATTATGGGGAAAAAAATGCTTAGAATATGTAGAATAAAAAGGGCAATAAATAATTAACCTAGGTTTGAACGAATAACTGCAAGTTAGTGGATCTTAAAGGGCGTCTAATCCCTTTCATTTAGGATAATAAAGAACCCTGATCCAGAATCTCATTAATTTCGCAGACCATTAAATGGAGATTAATTGCAATATTTTTATTGCAATAAATCAAGTGTCCTAATTCACTTAAATAATTAGATGGCGACTCCTTAAAATCGGCATTATGGCTCCATTCAGGGAACCGCGCCAAAGAGCAATGTTGCGAATACCGTTCAGACTCCGAGGTCAAAAACGGGCGCGACAGCATGGCGACTCCGCTGGGGATATCAGGTTCTTGATCATAGCAAACCCAGATTAATTAAATATTGCGCCTTATTTTGCTTTTATATTTGTTGTAAATGTTTTATATTGTTTGCTTTTATTTTGTAATTAACTACTTTAATTGCTACATTCTTTTACTGCTTTCCTTAAATTGTCATTCCGCTCATATTTCCTCCATTCTGGAAAATTGACACTATCACACACTTCACGCGAGGTGTACTTTGCACACCCGCAAATTTCTTTCAAATATCCAAATTTAGGAGAGTTGGCATTTTACGCGGAGAATCCGATCCAATCGGTGGCCGCGTAGCCTTCTCACTCAAGTAGTCCGCTCGGGAACCATTGTGTCTAGTAAGTCAAATTTTAGAAAATTTAAGACAGAGCTATACCGCCCTCTTTATTTTAAGTCATGCATGCATACACCCTAGGTGGGTCGATCTTTGGTATCGTCTCCATGATTAGGAAATCCATCAAATTGTCGTTGGGTTTCACAACCCGACGACCAATAAGCATATATGTGTAGCGTGATAATGATAGACGGATCCAAGCCTGGTCATGACACGCCGAAATTGAAAAAGTGCACCGTCATTTGGTCGTCATTTCCAACAAAACATTGCAGTTTAACGGCTTTGACTTATTTATCATAATTTCGCATATTGGCGTTTAGGCTCACACATAAGGGAGGTCTCAAGCATATTAGGGCACGCGCTTGATTTGCATGCTTTTTGTTTACTATTGTTTGTCGCTAGCAACTCTGTACATATTATTTAATGCAATAATTACCCTTTTGTGATTTCGGGCTCGAGCATTTGCATTTTTGCACTTTTGCTGTCACATTGCAATCAGGACTTCTACTGCGTAAATCACTCTTGAATAGCGCGACTTGGACTTTGTGAAGCATCAACCACCAGTTCGGTCGAACCAATCAGGGGAGTCTTTGACTATATTGTCACACCTTTGCATTTTTATTATTTTTGTCATTTTCCTACTCACCTATTTCTCATATTTTTTGCAGGAAGGTCGTCCTCGCAATCAGCCTAGGGAGGTCGAAGAAAAAAAAAATCATCACAAAAATGGGCGGTAGTTATGTTGACTAATAGAAGTTAGTTTATACCAGATTCAACGAGACATCGCTCTCAGTTCTTCTATATTTTGTATCTTTATTTGCAAATTCAATTGATATGTTTATTGTTGATTACATAATTATTTATCATGCATTTTTACAGCATAATCATCCCGAACTACGCGTGTCTGATTCTCACCACACGGTGTGATACGTAGGCAACTCATTTTGGGTTCGACACCACAAAAATAAAAATAAAAAAATAAAAAAATAAATAATGAAGAAGCATATTTTTCTCACTCATGCATCCCATTCAACATATTTTTGGGCATTCATTTTTCCGTTACATTCATTTTACTTTGTATTCGTCCACAGTGGACAATCATTTCTTTTGCACATCTTTATATTGCTATCCTTTCATTAATAAATTCTTTTCAAGCATACATTTTATAACATATTTGAATGAACTACGCGCACCTGATTCCCTCGGCGGGATACGTAGGCAGCCCTATTCGGGTTCAGTACCATTTATTCAAAAAATACAAAAAAACAATTATTCGAAAAATACAAAAAAAAGGAAATATTTTATTCAAAAAAAAATACAAAAAAAATGTGTGTTCTTCAAAAATACAAAACATTTTTAAGTATTATTGTTTCACTTAGTTGATACCAACACAGGGTGTGCATAGAGAAAAAGAAGAAGAAGTAATAATCAGTATGAGTTGACTCTGTGGTAAACCATAGGTTCTTTTGGTACCTCTTATTCACACCCGTAAATGACATTGTCTTGCGTGTTTCCAAGATAATGACGAAACCAACTTCATCGTTTCATATGCATTGTGTGGTGAGTTTTTGAATAAGTTTAATTGCATTGCATTGTGATCTAGAATTTGGCCTGAATGTTTGTTGAGGCGAAATACTGAGTAACACTCGGTGTAGGAAATGATCGTAGGCTTTCTTTGACCCGTTTGAGCCTTTTCAGCTTACCAAATAATATTATCCCTAGTACACCCCTTTGAGCCTAAACCTATTTCTTTCGACAACCGCATATTACACATATACCCTTTCTGAGTGCGTACGCATTATCCCTCTCTTGGCCCGACCTCCTTGAGTGCTTTAGAAATGTGCAAGTGACTGACAAAATTCTAGCTGAAGTTTCCAAAGACGAAAGTTGTCAAAGTCCAAAAGGAAAAGAAAATAAAAGCAGAGACGACTTCACATAAAGAGGAAATCAAAAGCCCCGATAAAAAAGAAAAAAGAAAAAAAAAAGGAATATATAACCCCTAAAAAATGGGCTCCAAATGAAAGATTCAAAAGAAGTCAATACAGAAAAACTGGGACAAAAAGAAAGCAAGTCAGCATCAAAACGCACAAATATCAAGCACGGACGTAGTCCAACTCTCGAGGAATGATTAGTCACTTTTACCCAAATGATGTCCATTCCTTTCCCCAAGCCTACATTACAAGCCCGTGACAAGCCCTACATGATCTTATACTGAGGGTTCTCACATTAGTGGATACTTACATGACGGCCAAGCCTATGGTATCACAATTTCATGCATTGAACATCTTTTTGAGTGTGAGCATACTTCTCTAAACGTCCCAAAATTCAAAATCCTGGAATATATGTGTGGATGGGACTTTGTTTCAGTGAGGGCATTTGAAACGTGAGATTACATGTAGTTCAAAACCTTGGATGCAAGCAGGTGTGTCGACACTCAGGTATGTCTGAGGTACTATCTGAAGCTGTGTGAATTACACCGGAGCCAATCTTGGTTAGACTGAAAGCAATAAAAGAAAATCTTTATGCACAATACTAATTGTCGGTATCACCTGAAGTCAGAACGTAATGTTGTCTTCCATTTTTTCAGGAAAAAAAAAACAACAAAATGTATATTACATAAAAATCGTTATTTTGCATCACGAACTACGTCTTGACCTGATTCTCGTCAAAGATGAGATACGTAGGCGGCCACATTGGCTTCGGTCTCATTTTTTGAAATTGTACAATCGTATTCTTTGCATCACGAACTACGTCTTGACCTGATTCTCGTCAAAGATGAGATACGTAGGCGGCCGCATTCGGCTTCGGTCCCACATCATTTTAAAATCATAAAAAAATCCTTATTTTGCATCACGAACTACGTCTTGACCTGATTCCCTCAGCGGGATACGTAGGCGGCCACATCGGCTTCGGTCCCGCATCATTTTAAAATCATAAAAAAATCTTATTTTTCAGCATGAACTACGTCTTGACCTGATTCCCTCGGCGGGATACGTAGACAGTCACATCGGCTTCGGTCACACCGTTAGAAATATTTCTTCCTTGTTTTTGCACAGGACTCGATTTTGTCCATTGGAGAGTTTAGCATCCTCATATATTTTGCATCCATTACTACCTACACATGACTGTTCCATATTTTGAGGGTTGCATTCTCATCTACTCAATTGTACATTGTCCACATTTTCGTATTAGCTTTTCATTCATGATAAAAAAATAAAAAAAATAAAAAAATTTGCTTACCTGATTGCCTTGATAGCGTCAAGATTCAACCTTACCCAGTTGAAAGTTCAACATCTTCATTTTACCAGAAACTGAGACATTTTAAGGATTCACTGCAAGAAAATGGCAGTATACAGGAAAAAAGCAGGCAACTAGGTCTTCAGTCCAAATCTGAGAATGCAAGCGTCAAGAGCCAAAGCTACAAAGTCGAAGCTAATCAACCACTCCTTTCCTAAAAAACTCACTAAGTTTTCTTTGAGTGCAGGATCTGCATATCAGCAAAGGCAGGAGCACAACAATAAGCCCATGCGGGTTACAAACGCACAACGTCTATGCAATGACGTTATCTCAACTCAGGCGAGTCACAAAGCAGGTACGTTCATAAAATGAGACCATATTTCATATAAGCCTATGCAACGACTTCATCTATATTTCGTTTATGCAACGACGAACATCTGCATCGCGTCTATGCAACGACGTCATTTCATCAAAGTCTATGCAACGGCTTCATCCATATTTCGTCTATGCAACGACGAGCATCTGTATCGCGTCTATGCAACGACGTCATTTCATTTAAGCCTATGCAATGGCTTCATCTATGTTTCGTCTATGCAACGATGAGCATCTGCATCGCGTCTATGCAATGACATCATTTCATCAAAGCCTATGCAATGGCTTCATTCATGTTTCGTCTATACAACGACGAACATCTGCATCGCGTCTATGCAATGACGCCCTTTCATCTAAGCCTATGCAACAGTTTCATACATGTTTCGTCTATGCAACGACGAGCATCTGCATCGCGTCTATGCAACGATGCTATTTCATTAAAGTATATGCAACGATTCATCTATGTTTCGTCTATGCAACGACGAACATCTTCATCGCGTCTATGCAACGACGCATTTCTTAAAAGCCTATGCAACGACTTCATCCATGTTTCATCTATGAAACGACGAGCATCTGCATCGCGTCTATGCAACGACGTATTTCATCTGAGCCTATGCAACGGCTTCATCTATGTTTCGTCTATGCAACGACGAGCAGCTGCATCGCGTCTATCTGCGGCGCGCGTTCATCTAAGCCTATCTGGCGGCTTCATCTATGTTTCGTCTATGCAACGATGAACATCTGCATCGCGTCTATGCAACGACGTCATTTCATCTAAGCCTATGCAACGGCTTCATCTATGTTTCGTCTATGCAACGATGAACATCTGCATCGCGTCTATGCAACGACGTCATTTCATTAAAGCCTATGCAACGGCTTCATATATGTTTTGTCTATGCAACGACGAACATCTGCATCGCGTCTATGCAACGACGCATTTCATAAAAGCCTATGCAACGGCTTCATCTATGTTTCGTCTATGCAACGATGAGCATCTGCATCGCGTCTACGCAATGACGCCATTTCATTAAAGTCTATGCAACGGCTTTATTTATGTTTCGTCTATGCAACGACGAGTATTTGCATCGCGTCTATGCAACGACGCATTTCATAAAAGCCTATGCAACGGCTACATCCATGTTTCGTCTGTGCAACGACGAATATCTGTATCGCGTCTATGAAACGACGCCATCAACATCTACAAACACTCTGCCTGTTACAGCACCACATCACCTGTAACCCAGTGTCAATCATAATTCGACACTGGGACAAATTTTGAATCTGCGTATGTATTGTCTTTAATTTTGCAGCATCATAGCAGCCCAGTATCATCATGATTCGACACTGGGATAATTTTGAATCGGCGTCTACCTGCTTTAATTTTTTAGCATCGCAGCAACCCAGTGTCCTCATAATTCGACACTGGGACAAATTTTAAATCAGCATCAGTTTTGTCTTTTAATTTTAGCATCGCAGCAACCCAGTGTCCTCATAATTCGACATCGACATTTTTAAATCCGTCGACTTTGCTTTTATTTTCGCATCACAACGACCCAGTGTCATCATAATTCGACACTGGGACAATTTTGAGTCTGCATCTGCCCCATTTTGAGTTCTAGTTTATAAAACATGGCAAAATTGACTACAAGTCAACATCTTTGTCCGAAGACTCTTCCATCATCTCCGTACAAAGAGGGACATGCTGTTGACAGTCAATTTTGACCAGTTTTTCATATATTTATTGCAATTTTAAGTATTTTAGCACACCGCATTTTAATTATTATTTTGCATATTTTTACATAATATTCTATATTTATTTCTTCACAAAATGGCATTCCATCTTTTTTATTTTAAATTAAGCATTATGTCTTTGTTAATATTATGTTTCTATTATTATTATGTTTGCATCTCTTAAAATAATTAATTGGCATCCCGTTTTACTTTTAATTAGGCATTAAATATTTCTTAAATATTGTTTTTTATTATTATTATTGCATCCGCATTTGCATTCTAATAATCTTGTACCTTTAAATAATTTTTCTTTTAAACAATTAATTCATTTTGCATTTTTGTCAAACCAGTCCAGTCCAAGACACAATTTGAATCAGTCCAATCCAACACTATTTTTTAATTTCATCCAACCCTCTTTTATTTTCCCCCCTAAATTTCAAATGCCACTTTTCATTCCCCCCCCCCCCCCCAACCAAACCCAAACCCTAAACCTAATCCTACCCCTATATAATAAACACTACCCATTAAAAAAAAAGGGAGAGAAGGGGGGCAGCCGCAACAAAAGGGCATCAGCCCATTTTTTCTTCACTTCAACATCAAGCACCGCACCTTCACTGTTCGCCGCCTTCGCCGCTTCACGGAGTTCTAAAAAACTCCGGCGAACTCTCATACCCCTCAGCCCAGCCGCACATCCCATTTGTTGGACTCTCCAGCAAACCAACCCACTGTTCACCGTCGACCACTAGCTCCGGTGAAGCCACTGTCGATCAACACCACTGTCTCGTGCTCAAACCGGGCCGGCGCGGCGCGATAGCGATAGCCGCCGCCGCCACCCTCGCGGTTTTGGTTTGGTTCCTTTTTTAGATATGTTGGCATACTCTTATTTGGACTGATTTATTATTTTGAATCTCGCCGAAGTTTAGCAAACTCCGGCGACCTATGTTGTGTACTGTTGTTGTTGGACTGATTGCGTACTGTTGTTGTTGTTCTGGCGAAAATGGCAACTGCTTCTACTGTTTTGTTTGGTTGTCTCTGGACTGGTTTGACTGGCGAAAATGCCAACTGGTCTGAAAATGGCAACTGCTTCTATGGATTTTTGTGCTATTTTTGGACTCGCTCCGACAACATTTTGGAGTTTTCCGGTGAACCACGGTTGTTGTGGCTTCACCACTGCTTGGCTGCTGCTTCACCATTTGTCGGGCTGATATTCAGCATTTTACCTCTTATCTGATTTTGCATTATGTTTTCTGGTGGGAATATGGTTTCCGGCGAATAATTGCCGTTGTGATATGACCCCTGAACCACTACTGTTTTATTTTTTTATTAAACTGATTTAGAAAAAATACTACATTGTTGGTATTGACTGATTTAAACAAGATGCTACACTTGTTTGGCCAATGAAAAAGTTATCCGTCGATTTTTGAGGCCTCCACAGTTGCAAAGACGGAAAATAAAATAAATGAAGCTTTCTAGGCGTTGATGATTTCTTCTACTTACACAGGATAACCAACATGCGCTGGCAGGGCGAATTCTCGCAGCCGCACTTGTTTAGGATGTCCCACTTTATTTTTATATATATCTGAGGCCTCCGTGTTTAAAACTATTACTGTTTTGGCGCGGATCTGAAGGTTTTATTTATTTTATTGTTTTTTAACAATATTGGCCGATGAAGGAATCTCCGTCTGATTTCCAAGGCTTTCTCTGTGCAAAAGACGGATTTATTTTTTGGCTTTACTTATTAATTCTTGGCATTACTTTAAAATTATTTATTCTACTACTAACACTTTTACTAAGTGTTTATGCAGGTACCCGGAGATCATCTTGTGCAGAAGGCCTAAAATGGGCTAAAAGATGTCCCGAAATTTTATTTTATATCGCATTTAATTTTAGTTTTTATTATTCTGTATTGCACTTTATTTTAATTATAAATTATGAAAAAAAATGCTTAGAATAGGTAGAATAAAAAGGACAATAAATAATTAACCTAGGTTTGAATGAATAACCGCAAGTTAGCGGATCTTAAAGGATGCCTAATCCCTTCCCTTTAGGATAATAAAGAACCCTGATCCAAAATCTCATTAATTTCGCAGACCATTAAATGGAGATTAATTGCAGTATTTTTATTGCAATAAATCAAGTGTTCTAATTCACTTAAATAATTAGGTGGCGACTCCTTAAAATCGGCATTATTGCTCCATCCAGGGAACCGCGCCAAAGAGCAACGTTGCGGATACCGTTCAGACCCCGAGGTCAAAAACGGGCGCGACAGTGACACTTGGAACAACCCCTATTTCCTTCAGGAACTCAGATATCGCGACATCTTCTTTACCAGCTTCTTATCCACCAATGTACTTGGCTACAGTTGTCGAATCAGCAGTTGTTTCTTGTTTGGAACTTTTTCCAACTCACTACTCCACCATTGAAAATGAAGGTATATCCAGACTGAGACTTGAAGTCATCAAGATCTGTCTGGAATCTAGCATCAGTGTACCCAGTAGCCACTAGCTTCTCTTATCCACCATAGACTAAGAAATATTCTTTAGTTCGTCTAAGATACTTAAGAATATTCTTGACCACTTTCCAGTGTTCTTCCCCGGGATTCTGCAGAAATTTGCATACTAAGTGCATAGGCCACATCTGTCCTCGTACAGGTCATTGCATACATGATTGATCCTATAACTGAAGCATATAGGATTCTCTTTATGCGTTCAAGTTCCGCAACAGTAGAAGGACTATCCTTCTTTGATAACTTGATGTCTTGACCCATAGATAGACCTCCATTCTTGGAGTTTTCCATAGAGAATCGTCTTAGCATTTTTCTATGTATATGGACTGTGACAGCCCCAACAATCTATTAGGTCTATCTTCTATAGATCCTAATTCCAAGAATGTAGCAGGCTTCACCCAATTCCTTCATCATGAAGGTGGTGGATAACCATTCTTTGACTGATTGCATGAGAGTCGTATTGTCTCCTATTATTAATATGTCATCTAAATATATAACAATGAAGACAATACTCCCTTACTTACGCTTACTATAAACACATGGATCATTTTGCTTCTAACAAAGTCAAATGATTTGACTGTTTTGTCAAAACAAATATTTCAACTCCTTGAGACTTGTTTAAGTCCATAAATAGACTTTTGTAGCTTGCATACTGTATTGGGCTTAGTCTTGGATGTAAAACCCTCAGGTTGTATCTTATACACCTACTCAATTAGATTACCATTGAGGAAGACAATTTTAACATCCATTTGTCAAATGTCATAATCATAGAATGTGGCTATTGCAAGCAAAATCCGAATTGACTTAATTTTCGCAACAGGTGATAAGGTTTCATCATAATCGGCCCTTGGCCGTTGATTATAACCTTTAGCCACCAAACTTTCCTTATAAGTATGTACCTTGCTATATGTATCAATCTTCTTCTTGAAGACCCATTTGTATCTTATGGGTCTAACCCCTGTTGGCAAATCAACCAAGTTCCAAACTTGATTGATGTACATCGTGTCCATCTCAAATTTCATTGCTTCTTTCCATCTCTGCGAATCAATTTCTAATATAGCTTCGATGTAGATTATAGGTTCATCGTCATCAGGAATATCTATCTTATTGTGTGTTTCAACAAGGAGATTAAGTCTTTCAGGCGGACGATGAGTCCTAGTGGTCCTACGGAGTTGATTATTCAGCATTTCAGTGTTTGTTGTATTCGTATTGTGAGAAGGTCTTTGCGTGTTGGACAATCCACCACCTTGAGAGCTTTTAGAAATGTCATTTTCACGTCTTTCCTGAATGGAATGATGTACAACTATTATATCATCTTCTATTGGTTGTGTATGAGAGTCTTGCATTTCTGCAATATCTCTCACAACACTCCCACTGGATGAAGGGCGTACTCTAAGTACCCAATCATCACCAAATACTCCCACTGAATCTTTGTCTTGGTCATTTGACAAGGTTCAACTTTTGTGTTATCTTGTGGTTCTTGAATTTCTTCAAGTTTTATCTCATTGTAACTTTGTTCCTTGTAGACATAGTCTTCTTCAAGGAAAGTTGCATTTCTGGAAACAATGACTTTATGTTCTCCAGGAAGATAGAAATAATATCTCTTAGTTTTCTTTGGATACCCCACAAAATAATATTTCTCACTTTTAGATTCCAAGTTGTCGGTAAGCATCTTATTTACATATGCAGGGCACCCCTAGGGTCACATGTGTTTTAGTGTTGGCTTCTTGCCATTCCATATCTCATATAGAGTTTTCTCTACTGACTTTGAAGGAACCCTGTTCAGAATATAAATTTATCTTTGTAATGCATATCCCCAAAGGTATGTTGGTAGAGCTGAGAAACTCATCATGGATCTAACCATATCTAATAGGGTTCGATTCCTCCTTTCAGCAACATCATTCATTTGTGGCGTTCCATGAGTGTCCATTGTGATTGGACTCCATGAAGCTTCAAGTAATCTAGAAAATTTTTACTTAAGTATTCACCTCCTCGATATGATCGAAGGGTCTTGATACTTGTTTTAAGTTGCTTATCTACTTCTGACTTGTACTCCTTGAATTTCTCAAAGGCTTCGGACTTTTGGTTCATAAGATACACATGCCCAAACCTTGTGAAATCATCTGTAAAAGTGATGAAGTAAGGGAAGCCTCCCTTAGCTTGAGTTGAAAATGTCTCACATTCATCAATATGGACTAACTCAAGCACATCTTTGCCTCGCACACCTTTCCTAGAAAGTGGTTTTTTGGTCATCTTTCATCTCAAGCAAGATCACAGTTACCATAGGACTCTAAGTCAAATGGTTCCAGGTAGTCTAACTTCCTTAATCTTACTATCCTTGATTCATTGATGTGACCAAGTCTACAATGCCATAAGTAGGTGGGATTTCTTGGATAACTTATTTTAGCTCATTTATTTTTTACATTGAAAATTTCACGACTACAGTTTAGAACATACAAACCATCCACAAGCGGAGCATTTCCATAAGGAAAACCATTAAAAGACAATACATAACTGCCATTGGCAATAAATGAGGAAAACCCCTCAATGTCTAACACTGGGATAGAAATAACAATTATTTAGTTCTAAACAAAAGTCTGAAGGTAAATCTAATCTATAACTTCTCACGCGTTCAGCATCCACTCGTGCTCCATTTCCAATACGCATGTCTACCTCCCATGGTCCAACCTTTTTGTTGTCAGTCAACCCCTGCACATTATTACAGAAGTGTGAGCCACAAGCGGTATCTAATACCCAGCATTGAGAGTTACTTATAGACATATTTATTTCAATAACAAACATACCTTGTCCATCAATGCCAGAAGCACCTAGTGTTTTGCCTGCTCCTAGAGCAGTGCAGTCCTTCTTCCAGTGCCCCTTCCTTTTGCAGTTGAGGCACACATCTGCAGCTACCTTTGCCTTCTTCTAAACACCTTCTCTAGGTTTTAAAACTGTGGGTGCAGCAACTTTGTTACCCTTCTTCTTTTTCATGTTCTTACCCTTGGGTTTGAACTTGCTAGATGAGCCTACCATGAGCACAGCTTTTCCTTTAGAGGTGGACGATACAAAGGTCTTCAACATGTTGTGAAGCTTTGGAAGACTCGTTTTTGTCCTATTCATATTGAAGTTCACTATGAAATTTTCAAATGAATTAGGAAGTGAATTCAGGATTAGGTTGACAGATACATTCATAGGAAGCTTCGTTCCAATCAAAGTCAACATTTCTATCAATCCGATCATCTTCAGAACATGTGCTGACACTTGACCCCCTTCGTTCAGCTTACACTTGAAAAGGTCTCTCAACAGTTCATACTCCATTGTCTGAGACTGTGAGTCATAGAGACTCTTCAAGTGTTCTAGCATTTCGTTGGGACCCATGTTTCCATGCTGCCTCTGTAACTCAGTAGTTATAGAGGACAACATTATACATTGTGCCGAGGCAGCTTCATCTAGATGTTTCTGATAAGCTACTTTGTCAAACAGGGCATACTCAGCAGAATCTTCAACAGGGACTGTGGGGAACACTTTGTCTAACACGTACTCAATTATTTCCAGTCTCAACACCAAACGCATATTTCTTAACCAGTCAGTGAAGTTTGCTCCAGTCAACTTGTTTGTTTCAACCAACATTTTGAGCGATAGATTCGACATTTTATACTGAAGAAATAGATAGATTTGAAAATAAACTCTAATATAATTTCTATTGAACATATTCGTTAACTAATTAACATGACATTTAGTTAATTATCTCTCACTATTTTAACATACTTTTCGACCCCATGGAAGAATACAGACTCATATCAAATATGGTCATAATGGGCCAAGATACATGTTCATGTTATCTCTGCTTTTGTTGTGGTTGATAACTTCAACAACACAACCTGGTAGGTCTCTAAACCAATTACAAACAATTTGTAACTCTTGTTTGACCGAATGTTCTAAACAAACGATCTGTGTCTCTCGGATTGTCCGACACTGTGACGCCAAGACAACCTAGAAAGTCAACCCCGTTATGCGACTGCAATTATGTATCTAAGTGAGTTTTGCCTTATAGAGAAAACATTGTGCTGTAAATACTCACAAAGGTTTATCACTAACTTATACATTTAACATGCATCTATGAAAGAGTCTGAGTCCTCATAGACTTAGAGTAAATGATGTGGCATAAATACTCATCTCGCCGAAAAGGATTTTGCACTACAATAAATTATAGCGGACGACACGTTCATTTTAAATGAGACTTGTATTAAATTTGAGGAACATTTTAATCGAGATTTTATCAAGATCCTTATTATGTGTGCTAGATCAAATAGAACACATATTGGGTGCCGCCTACCCAAACCTAATTTAATGTGGTCCGATAAATACTGAGCGCCACCTACCCAGACATGCATAATGTGGTCGCTACTAGTAATTTAAATGACAATCATTTATCACATAAATAGTATACTTTATATTGTATAATAATAATAGTGGGTTAAACATTCTGAATTCTGGAAAAAAAATTACTTTACGGACAGGTGGCGTCGCGGCGCCAGATTTAAGCCGCGACGCTAGTGAGGCAGAAGCCTTTCAACTTCTGCACTGAATAAGAGTCGCAGCGCTCCATCATGGAGTCGCGACGCGGGCAAGGCAGAATCCTTTCATCTTCTGTTTATAGATTAGGGTCGCGGCGCTCCACCATGGAGCCGCGGCACCTACTGTCCAGTCAGTCTAGAATTTTAAAACGTAGCTTTTAATCGCAATTTTGGACAGGAGCCGCGGCCCCTACCTGTTACCGTGACAGGCGCCGCAATGCTTCACCATGGAGCCGCGGCGCCGTCTCAAAACCCTAGCAGGCGTCGTGGCGCCCTACAGTAAGGTCGCGGCACTGATGTCCTTACAGAACGTATCCATGTTAATTTTATGAAAATCATCCAAACCGTAAATCCAATTTAGGGATCAGATCACAGATTATTTGTTATCACCCACCAATATCAATAACGCACATATCGACCATCATCCATTCTTACCCGTTTTTAGCCATGCACCATGTTCGCAATGAACCGGTTTTCTGCACTTGGCTTAGTTCAAGTTAGAACGGAATGACTTTCTCGATTTAGCGTAGTTGATAATTTAGGGTGACATCAAAAGGTTAATCGTTCAGTCAAGGTGTGTATAATTTCAAGTAGCCTTGTTTTAATTCAGTTTAAAACCCAATTTTATGTTTAACCTATATTATTATGTCATCCAATTATTATATAATCATTGAAACAGCCTGGGCTTTGATACCACTATAGGGTTTTTGTTGGGTTCAAAATATGTGAGTAGTTCATAGAGGATGTTTTAAATTTATTTTACTTACCAAACAATTAGGTCTGGTATAGACAATTGAAACCTGTAATGTAAAACATAAACATGAACACTTACAGGTTGTTTATCTGGAATCTTTTACTAAGGGATTACATGTGGTTGTCCTTTCGATTGCAAGCCCTTGATGCGGTGTATTCCTCTGTCAAAAAAGCCAGAAAATCTTGACAGATATTTGAGAGAGTTTCTTTTCTAAACTCTAAGTCTAGAAAACAATTTATGATTTGATTATTTCATTATATTTTTATAATAAGGTTTAGTGTTTTATATATAGTTGACTTTTAGGTCAAAAACGGATTAGGGTTGGGCCCCATGCCTGACCCAAAAAATGAGGTGCAGTGGGCCAGTCTTACTGGTCCACTATCGAGGCGGTGCCTCGTAGGCATCGCGGCGCGGTTTGGTGTAGCGGCTCCGTACGTCCCGTTACACTTAATTTATATTCAACACGTTTAATTAAATTCAAAATCCAATTTTGATTTAATTAAATAATTTCCATCAAATGGAAATTATCCCATAGTTATTATCAATTTAAATATCTCGATTCTAAATCGAATATTTAATACTTTCTCAATACACCCTTAGATCGAAAAGACAATCGGCATAGTGTGACCCTATAGTCCTTCACACATTGACACTAATCCAATTAAGGTTCATATGAAACTCCTAAACTGCGTTGTACGATGAACTCAATATGTGAAGTTGGTTTACATGAATCCAGCAAACATAATATTTATGTGAGATGATAAATTCCTTTCATTCGCAACACACTCGATTAAGCTTAGGATTTGTCATGTGTCTATCCAAATGGCTTGATCACTTTATCTCATCTATATTAGTCGACAACCAGACCATATTCTAAATATGTCTCTTGCATTGGCCAATGACTTGGTCAACTTAATATCACTGAGAAGTTGAGTGTTCTCTCAAATATCCAATCGAGGAATGAATCATATTCTTGGCTCAACTACCACCTTAGTTTACATCGTAATGTACCCAACACAAGTCGTATCTTATTCTATATGGAATTTAAGCTTAGGACATGGTCAAAGTACATTACTCTGTAAACAATGTGTGTATTAACCTCAAGTCAAAGGACTTTTATTTCCCACACACTGATAACACTCGAGACATGTATTGTTAGTTTATCAGCAGGGTATACCAATACTTTTCAAAAGTATCCATGTGTCCATCACTAGTAACCATTACTAGTAGCAGGTGAGACATACTACATTCTCCAAGAATGTGATGCAGACCACATGTCGACTTATAGCATATCATCGATATCTCATTCTCGATAATCATTAGTCCCGAGTTCGAAAACGACGCTGAGTCCGAAAACGACACCCAGTCCGAAAATGACGCCACGTCAAAACGACGCCACGTCCGAAAATGACGCCAAGTCCGAAAACGATGCTAAGTCCGAAAACGACGCCAAACGACGCTAAGTCCGAAAACGACGCCAAGTCCGCAAACCACGCCAAGTCCGAAAACGACGCCGAGTCTGAAAACGACGCCGAGTCTGAAAACGACGCCGAATCCGAAAACGACGCCGAGTCCGAAAACGACGCCAAGTCCGAAAACGATGCCGAGTCCGAAAATGACGCCATGTCCGAAAACGACACTGAGTCCGAAAATGACGCCAAGTCCGAAAACGACGCCGAGTCCGAAAACGACGCCAAGTCCGAAAATGACGCCGAGTCCGAAAACAACGCCAAGCCCAAAAACGACGCTACATCCAAATACGACATCATCAGCTTATCATATCTACGCAAGGACAATTTCTCCACTCTCAAAAATGCATTTCTTATTCATGCTTTATTATTCTGTCTTAGCAGTTACGCACTAACTCTTTCTTGAGCTTTAGTCTATAGGGGCAGTTGCAGCAAGGACAACATATCCGCATTCACAATCACAACGCGTCCGTGCAAGGACGAAAATCACAGCATTTGCAGCATCACATCAACACAACAAGAATCACATTTCTACAGGATAATATTTTCTACTCACACAGTTACATTACCTATAAATTCATGCGTTATCATTTTGCCGTAGCAATTATGCACTAACTGTTTGCTTAAGTCTTAGCATGCAGGAGCAGGAGCACACCGTGGATTTTCTCTTACAGCGAACCGGGGCAATTTGTTGGGGGCCAACCTTCCCAGCAAATGGCAGAAGCGGTCTCGAGCGTCGGTCCACTCATTCCACATCACCAACAAGCCCATCATCATCATAAGTCAATACTGGTACACCCCTAGGTTCAAGCTAGTTTATTTTTATTTTAACATCACGTCGACCCAGTGTCGTCATAACTCGACACTGAGACAAATTTTGAGTCCGCGTCAGCCCGCCTTGGTGTTTGACCATGGTAACCCAGTGTCGTCATAACTCGACACTGGGACAAATTTTGAGTCTGCGTCAGCTCGCCTTGGTATTTGACCATGGTAGCCCAGCGTCGTCATAACTCCACACTGGGACAAAATTTTAAATTTGCGTCAGCATTGCCCAACATTTTTCAATTCTGAGGATCGAGACAAAATTGGCTATAAGTCAACGTCTTTGTCCGAAGACTCTTCCATCATCTCCATACAAAGAGGGACAAGTTGTTGACACCCAATTTTGACCCTCCCGTCCAGTCATTAACTATAAAATTACACTAATTTTTCAAATAATTTTAACGATTTTTATAATAATAAAATTCAACAAGAAAAACTAATGCAAACACAAATAAGCAATTTAATAATGGCACCGCATCTTACGTAGAGTATTAAGCATTTTAGGTCTCGCACCCGCATTTATCTATTTTAAGCCCTATTCTATTTCCATTAATTCTTAATAATTTTAATAATAATAAATACGTAAATAAATAAATAATTTAGCAATGACGTCGTGTCAAATAGCATAGTTGCATTTATTAATACGCAAAGAAATTTCATAATTATTGTAATAATTTAAACCCAAGCTAAAATTAATAAAGCACCTAAAGTCATATTAAGATAATTTAATTTTAACTTAAATAATGCACAATAAATAAGATTTTAATAATAGCGTCGTATTTATAAAAGGCATTAAGCAATCCTTAAATATCATATTTGCATTCAGCATTTAAATAATTTAATAATAATTTAAACCCCCATTTATTTTCCATTAATTAATTTTTAACACCTAAAAAACTAATACCTAATTAAATAAAATAAGCCCACCCTTTAAATTCGCAGCCCAAATCGCCCAGCCTACTAACCCGGCCCACCCGCAAGCCCTTTATTGTACCCCCATCGTCCAAACAAAAAAAATGAAAGAACAAAAAAAACCCTTCTGACCTAGAGAAACCAGCAACCATCATCACCCATCTCCATCGCTGCACCTCGTCCCGTGGTTCTCACCGGACTTTCTGACCGGAAAATTCGGCTATTTCCCCATTCCATACAACTTGCCATAACAAGAACAGTAACAAATGTTCCAAAAAATCAGTACTAAATCAAATCCCGAATCTCGCCCAAATCTTTCCAAAATCGAAATATTGGCTTACCATAACAAACTTACAACAAGTTTTTACACCAAAATCAATCGCACCAAATCAGTACCAAAAGCTTACCAAACTTGGAACCCAAATCATGGCCATATAAATGAACCTATTTTACACATGCAAGGGCAGAACTGGACGGAGGAAAAGATCCCGGAGTTTACACAGAGAAAGAGTATAGGATAAAAACCCTTAGAACAGATAGGCATCGATTTGGGGCAGAGGAGAAAAACTTGGCTAAAGGCATCCGAAAATAAGGAGAAATTAGCAGGCAAGGAGCAATAAGAATCCTAAAAAATCGGTAGGGAAGCAGCAAGAACAGAAGTTCAAACGAAAGCATTTCTTTTTTTCGCAATATCAGTCAAGAACCAGGTAAAGTTTCCTCCCTCGCAATCGCTTCGCAATATAAATCTCCGAGTGGATCGACGACTTGATACGCTGCCTCGGTTCGATGTCCGGAGAAGGTAAATCTAATCACCCTTTCTGTCTCAGATTTTATTTGTTATTTGTGTGTAGGATATGTGTTTTATGCGACTCCTTAAGTGTATTAAACTTATTGTAAAATCTGTTCAGATAATATTAACTGTTATTAATATTCATGATTGCGATTGTTAATTCGTTTCACCCGCATTTGTCGAATGGGTTGGTCAGGGCTCGAGTTTATGAGAATTACTGATGTCCATTAAATGATCTTTTGCAAGTCTTATAGGCAGAGAACTAGCTTAAGTTGCTCATTGACTTCTTAGTGTTTAAAAGTGGCTGCTGACTTTGTGTAATGTGATTGAAAGAGGCCAAGTATAAGACTGGTTTAAATCATGAAATCAGCCTAAGGACTAGATCAAGCAGGAAAGACATAGTCATCTGGAGTTAAAATTTGCTTACTGTTATGGACAATATGGTTGTGTTGTGGGTCATAAATAAATATTCAACATGTCTCAATGGTCAGAGTCGCTAGAATCGGGCTTGGTGTTTTGTTTTATATTATTTATTTTGAGTTCCAATCATGCCATACCCTGTCTGTTGAGGTTGTTTTCCCTTCCTAAATGGTATTACCATCTGATCTAAAATCCATTGGAAGCCATAAGTGTTGTCTTCCTACCTTTGTGTGACCATGATTCCCACACATGTTGCGGGTCCAATTTGAACCCTGAATGTAAATCGCACACTGATTAGTTTCAGTGTACTCAGTTTAGAGTCATAAATGGGAGTTAAGGATCTATGTCATCATGTTCCGTGTGTGTTTAATGCCCAAAATCATTCGACTCGGCTTAGGCATTTGAGGAATAATAACACCATACTACTCCACCCTACCTGTTTTAGTGACCAAAACTATTCGTGTTAATACTCTTCTGAAATTGTCATGTGTTATATCTATCTGCCAGGTTGTCGAATGATATCTATATTAGCCCTGTATGCGTATTGAATTAGTCCTATTATTGCTGGATCATTGTCCTATGTTTATTGCTCAGTTTAATTCTATTTCATGTAAAAGCAAAGACCATGTTGGCATGCATATAGAACGTTTCACGTAAAATCATATGGGTCTCATATATGCTTGAATCCCGTATGAATATTTCATTTACTGGCATTATTATCTGATTTGGGTAGTTACTAATCTTTATCTTCTCTTCTTTTACATGAAATGCATCGGAGCAAAATGAAGAGTCTCATTGTGAGCCACACCGCACGGGGACCCGCATCCACATTCTTGCATTTTCCGCGTCAGAAATTCCAAGCCACCGGCGAGTGCTATCGCCATTCCCTCGAGTCACTTTATTATTTTCTTTACCTTGCCCATTCATTTATTGTAAATTAATTGTCTAACATTATATTATTAGTAGAACTCTTAGAACATCAAATCTTGAGTCAATAGATTAGAAAGTAGTTAATTAGAAATTTGTTTCCCTTCGAGTTAAATATTTTAGATTATCCATACATAGTTTAAGCTATACTAAACCACCTAATAATCTTAACTTGCATAACTAATCATGTAGCTAGGATATTATTTCCAAGATTCTTAACCCATTTGCTATAAATTCCATATAGAAATCTTATTTTTCTTATACTAAGAAACCCCCTTAAACATGTGGCATACTAATCAAGGTCCATTTAGTAGGCAAATGCATACATTTAGTCAATAAATCATTTTTTTTATAATATAAATGCATGCTTTTAAACTTTACACATATTGTTATAGCAATAGTCTTATAATTTCTTATAAAAACAAAAATGCATTCTTTTACTAAAACACCCTCAACAGTGCATCTTAGCATAAATAATTAACCCTAAGTTTGAACGGACAACCGCAAGTTAGCGGACCATTTAGGGTGCCTGACCCCTTCCCTTTAGGATAATAAAAAACACTTACCCAGAATCTCACTAAGTTTAGCAGACCATTTAAATGGAGTTAGTGTTTACTTTAACTTAGTTGACATTTATGTGTCCTAATTCACCCAAACTAATTAGGTGGCGACTCCGCGAACCCTTTAGCACTTTTAGCACCCTTTAGCACTTTTAGCACCTTTACTTTAGTCTTTTAGCACCTTAGCACATTTTAGCACTTCTAGCATAGCATTTTATTTTCTAACATTTTAATAATTTAGCAGGAGTTAGAAATGTCGCGGTCGAAAAAGGGTGTGACAATCTTATTTATTGTACTTTATGTTTTACATACTCGGTACATTTGTTCGTACTGACCCCCTTTCTTCGGGGTGTTGCATTTCATGCCCGCAGGTACATATATTCAGTTTGGTGATCCTCTAGTCTAGGATTCTTGTTCAGCTATTTGGAGAGCTCCATTGATCCGGAGCCAAGTCATTTTGGTACAGACCCTGTTGTTATAGATTTATGTATAATCACGAGTACGGCGGGGCCCTGTCCCGGCATGTTTCACTATCATACCCTTAGAGGTTTGTAGACTGGTGTTGGTGGTAGATGTGTTTTGGACTTGTGTGGATTGTATATGTGCTTTGGTCAGTTGTACGCATTTTGGATATCTCTATGTACAGTGGTGGCCTTGCCGGCGTGCCTATCTTGATATGTTTGATTAGCTGTGACTCCTCAGGTGACAAGTTTATTACAGATTTCTATATTTCCCTTAGTATGAGTCTAATTATATGTGACAGGTCAGTATAAGAGTGTCCAGCTAGGGCACCATTCGCGGCCCGTCGGTTCGGGTCGTGTCACAACTCTCACGTCTTATTATCAATAAGAGCATTATATTCGTTGGTCATAGCAATTTTCTAATTCGAATCATTTAAAGAAGACACTGGGTTACGGGGTAGAAGAGATTTAAAAACATTAGAATTTAAATTAAAATTTCTTTTGGTATAAAAATACCCCGTTGACTATGAGTATTCGGTCTATGACTCGGAGGAGAATTGAGCAAATTTTGGGAATTTCTTTGGGTGGTGACGAGCATGTCGTGACGATGGGCTGCGGCCTAGCACGATCGAAAGTGCTCTTTGGGCCTGGAATTGGGTCGATCGAGCCGTTAATCGAATCGTAATCGGGCGGGTAGTATCGATGGCTCAGTTGTTGGACTCTGTTCCGTAATTTCAGGGCAATGATAGGAGAACGTGATTAAGGAAATAAGATTTGAATGTTAGAAGGAAAGTATATTTACATTTTCTATTATGGAAATTTTTTGGATACAAATGTGACGATGAGAATTATTAACTAGTAGTTAAATTCTTTCCAATGGATTTATGGACTTTGCAATGTATTATGAAGTCTTGGCATTGATAACGTGAGGTCCATAAACAATTTCACAATTTGAGGGGGGGGGGGGGGGGTCCAACGAAAATTTGCAAGAATTTGGCTAAGTGTGGGATATTTTTTGTGAAGAGGAGAACAAGTGGCCAAGTGGGGTTCAAGGTCCCCCCTCCACTTGTGTTATATACATCTATATATTACAAAGGCTTGCAAGACTTATGTTACACAAAATATCTTCATCTTCAAGCTCTTATCTCTTCCTTAACCTTCAAGGTTTCGAAATTCCATAGCCAAAGTGAAGATCAAGCTTTACTTATTTTCCAAGATTGAGCTTCTTAACTAAGTTCTAAGCCAAGTTAACTTTCCAAGAACCATAAGCCACGGTTTGGCCGAGAATAATGGTCTTGAAACCCTAGGCTTGAAATGAACTTTTTGAAAGGAAAGCATGAAAGGAAGATGGTTACAAGATTGTAGAGGGTACATACATGTTGTTGTAGCTTGAAGAAGTGGTGTAGAAGTGAAGGATGGAGCCGAAAACCTAAGGACTATTTTGGCTAAGTTGAGGTAAGAGTCTTCTTCTTAATAAATTATTGGTAGTTAAATGATGTTATAGTTAATGGATGAACATGTATTAAGAAGGATTGAAAGTAAGAAAATGCATGTGGTTGTGACTAGTGTGTTGGCCGATTCTTGGACTATTTTTCCTTACTTGGACTCGTTGGTTATTGTTGTTGCTATCACCACTTGTTACATGTTATTAGATGAAGGAAATCTTGTTATTGAAAGTATAAACTGTTTACATAAAAGTGTTGTAACGAATTGGACTTTAAGGGGTTATGGAAAGGGCTTTGGTTTTGGTTGTTGGCCGAAAACTGCATGAAACTGTGGGACGTTGTTGTGCTATTTTAGGGGCTGTTTTGTGGTATTATAATGCTGAAAATTTAGTTATCATTATGCATGTTTAAATGTGAAAATTGCTAATGTAAGTCCTAAAGGACTAAGGGTGTAGAAAGCTTCACATTTCACCCTCGTTGATGTTGGATAATGGATTGTTTTTATGGAATGTTTTAGTAAGTATTAAGGGGTTGTTTTACGTGAGAATTAGGTGTGTGAATCACCTTGGTTAACTGTTTAGTTGTGCCCTTAATTGGTGCTTGGTTATTGGTGCACTTGGCCTTATTTGTAAGGTGGAAAAATATGTATAAATAGGGGAAGTGCGGCCCAAATTTTTATATAAAAGGAGAGTCATTATGTGGTATAGCGTATGCTAGTATTCATGAAGTTGATAGACGTGTTATCTTTGTTAAAGGTTGAAGTACCTATTTGAGACGTATTCTACTTATCGTGTTGGTATTGCCAATAAGGTATGTGAACCATCCTTTCTTCTTTTTGTTACACCCCGTAATCCCAGGACATGTATATAAGAACATACGTATGAAATCGGGACGTTAAGATTTGAGGCTTGTAGAATTTATTGGAATTTTGGAAATGTCGGGAAACGAAATATTACGACGAATGGGAGGGTGACACGTGTCACCCCCCTTGGTTGGTCTTGGTCGATTAGACCATGGATTAAATGGTCATTTGACCTACGTAAAGATGACTAAGTCTTGCAAGCTAAGAGCTTGAGATTATTGACTTAGTCAAAGAGCCCACTTGGCTTGATCTTTTAATGAAGCACATCCAAGCCACCCACTTGTTCTAATCTTGACCCTCCATATGGTTATATAAGCATACTACTAGCAAGACAAGTTCCCATACTTAGAAAATATTTCAAGAAATATTGTTCTTGTCTACATAGCTCTCGGGTTTACCCCTCTTCTCAAGACAAAAATTTTCGTTTGTTGTTCAATAATCCCAATACTTTAAACCAAGGTTCCTAAGGGTATTGTAAGGGTATCTGTCACGACCCGACCCCGGGGCCGCAACTGGTGCCCTACCGGGGCACCCCGTCAGATATATATCAGAGAATATCAGCGGAACATACATAACACATAACCTGTATAAAGTAAATATCACTGGCAAGCCGATAAGGCTGCCTCCCATAAAAATATACTTAATCAAAAGTACAACTTGTTCTTACAGCCCAAAACCACAAACGTGACTACAGACCTCTAGGAATAACAACTGTAGCGGGACAGGGCCCCGCCATACCCATGAATGTACAAAGTACCTACAGCATCAGGGAAAAACCGTACCAACAAAACAAGCCTCCGGAGGAATGGAGCTCGACACTGAGCGGTGATCCTAAGAATAAGGATCCACCGCTTACCTCTGCATGGCATGACGCAGCCCAGGAAGGGGTCGATTACCTGATATGTACTAAGTATGCGAAACTGGAAAATACCTCCTAAGTCTAAAATAACTGGAGACATGTATAAAAATCAGTTTACAGAACATTGTGCCTTACCAACAATGAGAATATCAATCATATACTATGCTGCATGAAAATAGGAAGCTCATAATCAAAGCAAGGTCATCCGCCCCACAGTATCATTAAGCACTCCTACTCCTGGGACTATTTCACCCGCATGGGTCATGTGGACCCGCATGAGGTATTCCTCGCATAGGTTGTACTCACCCGCATGAGACTATTTCACCCGCATGAGCCCTACGGACTCGCATGAGGTATTCCTCGCATCGTGGGTAGCAAATCCACGGAATAAACAAATGAACAACCACACTGGAAGCATACCCGTGGAATCCTACATCACTGTCGGTACGTCCAGGTAACCTCGTGCTGCATGCCTCAGAATCTCTCATCGTAAGCATGTCCAATGTGCATACCCGTGGAATCCCACATCACTATCGGTACGTCTTAAATAAGCTCATACTATGACCATGGAAGCATACCCGTGGAATCCTTCATCACTGACGGTACGTCCAAGTAAGCTCGTACTACGACCATGGAAGCACACCCGTGGAATCGCCATCACCGACAGTGCGTCAAGTAACCTCATACTATGATCATGGAAGCATACCCGTGGAATCCTTCATCACTGACGGTACGTCCAAGTAATCTCCTACTAAGACAATGGAAGCATACCCGTGGAATCCTTCATCACCGGCCAGTGCGTCCAAGTAAACTCATACTAAGACAATGGAAGCATACCCGTGGAATCCTTCATCACTGACGGTACGTCCAAGTAAACTCATACTAAGACAATGTAAGCATACCCGTGGAATCCTTCATCACTGACGGTACGTCCAAGTACTTTCGTAACTTCTTTAGACTTTCATTAAACTATAAAATAAAACTCATTCTTGACCTTAAGGCACCTTCTTATGGCTTAATCAAATCCGGAGAAAATTTAACCCGAAGTACTATGTACTTCTACTCTTTCAAAAGATCCCTTAACCTTCCATAAAGTTATTATAACCAACTCCCCATAAAGCCGTTATACTAACTTTATGCTTTAGAAATTTAAGACATTCTTATCCTTTCATAAGGCCGTTATAACTCCTTATAAACAATTTCGTTCTTTTATTAACCAAGAGACTTATACTTCAAATCAGTTTACAAAATTTTCAAAATACTTCAAGTATACCAAAGGATTTACTTTATTTAAAACACGTATGTCTACCGTACTATATTGTTACACCCCGTATTTACAGGACATGTTTTAAGAACGTACGTAAGAACTCATAAGTGTTAAGATTTGAGACTTGAATTTTTTTTTTACCGGAATTATGGAATTGTCGGAAAACGTTTTATTGTGACGAATGGGAGGGCGACACGTGTCACCCCCCCTTATAGATGCCTTGGACGAAAATAGGCATGGCCAATATGGTCATTGACCATAGTCTTAGATGACAAAGTCTTCCATTTAATGAGCTTGAGTTTCTTGACCAAAGTCAAAGGTCCCACAAGTCTTGATATTTCATAAGAGAGCATCCAAACCACCCAATTGTTGACATCTTGACCCTACATTGCTCTATATAATACTAGTAGTAGTATGACAAGTTCCATACTTAGCCAAAAATCACAAAAATTGGAAGAACCACAAGAGGAGCTCTCGGGTTTGGCTAAGCTCTCTTTGCAAAAAAATAGTTTGTTGTCCAATAATCTCCCCACTTTAAACCAAGGTTCCTAAGTGTATTGTGAGTGTATCTCTATAGAAAAATCCCGGAAAAAGATAGTTTTCGGGTTAGTCGCAAAGTGAAAACCTAGTGGCTTTTCTAGGTTTTGGATTGTAAGTTGAAGGGAAGTTATTGGTGTGGTTATAAGGGTCTCAATAAGCGGATTGAAGTGTCTTGGAGAGGTTCTAAACTACGAAGGAGCGACTTCGTATTTGGAAGTTAGATTGAGATTCGTGGAGGTATAATCTTGTTCTCTTTAAGTGTTACAAGATTATTTATTTTGTTGTTAGCTTTGCATGTTGCTAGCATGAAGTTGTTATGTAGAAGTTTATAGGATTTTGGATTGATTGTAGCCTTGAAAATCCGAAATGAAATGTAAGCCATGTTAAGTTGGATTACAATTTTAGTCGTTATTAGAATCGTCGCATGTTTTTTACTTGGAGATTATAGTAGTTATAATCGTTTGCGACTTGATATCATGTTAGGCTAATAACTTGGATTGAAATGGAAATTGGATAAGAATTGGTATTGTTGAACTCAAGGTGGCCGAATTTGTACTTGTAGTTTGTAGTAGTTGGTATTTATTTGTATTGGACTACCTTATAGATTGTGGTGAGCCAATTGGGGCTGTTTGGTTATTGTATTCGGCCTTGAAAAAGGTGGCAAAGTTAGTAGAAACAAAGGAGGTTCTGTCCAGATTTTAGTAGAATTGGTGACTTAGCACTTAGAATAATTCTACGTATGAAGTGAGAGGTTAATGGACGATTGTGACCATTATAGGTTGAAGTACTAAGTATAGCGTATCCTACTTGGAGAGTGGAATAGCTATCAAGATTGAAGTACTTTGGAGCATTTTGCTACTTGTCGACAATCGCCGAGGTATGTGAACCTCTTCCTTCCTTTGGCATGATTCTATGTATGGAATATACTTGTGGTATCATTTCATGTTTCCTTACTCTTAGAAGTTAAGAGGTAGTTATGTGATTTACTCTATGTAGAACTTTTTCTATCTTTTGAGCATGACTAGTTGCATTATGTAGTACGGTAGACGTCTGAGACTATGACATTCTTTACTTGTTTTATGAAATGTCAAGTCGGGTGGGTTAGGAGATTAACTCACTTCTTTGAAAATAGTAAGGATGTCTTAAGTTGATTTTAAAGTTAAGGGACTTGAAGAGTTTTAAAGTATGTGATACTTGTTCCGTTTTAAACGTATAAGTCCCTTGGATAGGAAATTGTTTATGACTAAGGTATAAAGTGAATATAACGGCTTTATGGGAAGTTAGTTATATTTGCCTTATGGAAAGATAAATGACTTGACTTTAGTGAAAAGGCAACTTGATTTTACGGCATCGCTTGCCTAAGGTTTTATAAGAAAAGAAGTCACTTGTTTTTAGAAGCTGGTAATTGTATTTCTAAAAATGTATTGTGACTTGTTTTGAAAGACGGATAGGACTTGATACTATAGTTGTTAGTATCTGGGAAGTTGTAATTGAAAAAGAGTCTTTCTAAAGGAGTAGAGGCGCGTAGTACGTTGGGTTAAATTCCCGGAGACTATATGACATTATCGACCCAGGAATGGGCCGGGCAGTATACCTATACGGGCAGACTATATGACATTATCGACCCAGGAATGGGCCGGGCAGTATACCTATACGGGCAGACTATATGACATTATCGACCCAGGAATGGGCCGGGCAGTATACCTATCTGCGCGGTATATGACATTATCGACCGAGAATGGGCGGCGATATACTATCTGCGCGACTATATGACATTATCGACCGAGAATGGGCGGGCGGTATACCTATCTGCGACTATATGACATTATCGACCGAGAATGGGTCGGGCGATACCTATCTGGGCGCACTATATGACATTATCGACCGAGAATGGGCGGGCGATACCTATCACAGGCATCTATATGACATTATCGACCGAGAATGGGCGGGCGATACCTTCTGCGCACTAGATGACATTATCGACCGAGTTGGGCCAGCAGATACCTTTACGCGCACTATGTGACCTTGATCGCGTCTAGATTGGTGGTAGTATAGGTGCCCCTCGCCCAAAGCGGATTATGCTTATGAAAGATAAGTGAGTTATATAGTAATGAACTTAATGATTCTTTTTCTACTAATATGCGTAAGAATGTGGTCGTAAATTTTATTAAGAATGGAAAAGATAATAGGGTGCGATTAAGTTCATAAGTGGTAATGACACGGCGAGGATCCGTATGTATTGTTTTATACTTGTCCTTGTCATTCTTTTTGCAGATTATGATCATTTCTTTATGCGTTATTTCATTCCATATTAAATTTTGTTATCGACCCCGCCGGGCTGCGTTCATGCCGCAGTTTTAGGTACCCAGTTGGTGATCCTTGCTCTTAGGATCCGGTTGATTGTTGGGAAAAAGCTCCATTTGCTCGGGAGGCTTTATCTCTTGGTACAGTTTTCCAAGTAGTAGATTCATGTATATTCAGGTATGGCGGGGCCTGTCCCACTTTGTTGTTATGTTAAAAACTCTTAGAGGTGCAGAGTTACATTTTGTGGGTCGGTTTGTAAAGAAAGGAGGCAACTCCTTCCGGTTGTATATATGTATGTCGGGAAGGTAGCCCTATCGGCTAACTTTGTTGTTTCACTTCGTTGTTTTATTTTATAAAGTTTCATGTATGTTCCGTGATTATCTACGATGTATACGTAGCGGTGCCTGTGTAGGGCACGATCGCGATCCCGGGTGGTCGTGACAAAAGTGGTATCGAGCGATTAGTCCTCGGAAAGTGTCTGAGGCCGTGTCTAGTAGAGTCTTGATTATCGGTGTGTTGTGCACCACATCTATAATCGTGGGTGCAGGACATTTAGGATTGGTTTCCATTCTTCTCTCTGCGAGATCGTGCGATGAAGAGTCTTATTAGGTTGAATCCTCCGACCTATTCTTATGAAACAGCTATGCCTCGGAAGCGACGAGGCCCGAAGGGCAAAGCGGCGGGCTGCCGATAGTCTGTGAAGAGTTACCGAAGTCGAGCACGAACTATGCACGAGGTAGTAGCGGGTCGGCGAGTTCAGCCACACCGCGGTATTAGAGGCCGAGGCGGTAGCTCGAGAGGTTCGTGCAGAGCCTCGATTCGCGGCCGGTCGAGTATAGAACTACGAGGCGAGATCGATCCGATTGACCAGATAGTAGTAGTCGGCGCGGCAAGCAGTAACCCCCTTGAGCCGGCGATTTGCGGATTAGGGATTTTCTAGGATGTCATCCACCGAGTTTTATGGTTCGAGGTCGATGAGGATCCGCAGGAGTTCATTCAGCGACTACACGGACCACGCAGTTCTTAGGGCTTGAGGCAGTGCATTACGCTAGCCTCACTGGGTTCTGCGACATCGCGTTGAACCGGTTTGAGTCGTGGTTCTTTCGAGGGGTGATGATGCTCGTCCAGTGGTTTGGGATGAGTTCACAGAGGCCTTTCTTGGTCACTTTTGCCTCACGAGATGAGGAGAGCCCGTGTTGATAGGATCTTATAATTGAGGAATAATTTGAGGACCATCAGTGAGAACACCCTATAGTTTGACTCGTTGTCTAGGTATTCTCAAACTATTCTGTCTAACATGGACTATAGAGTCCATCGCTATGTTATGGGACTAGACCGGTATATGATCACTGCTTGCCTGGGAGTGGCCCTTCAGCTAGGAATGGATATTGCGGAGATACGCACATATGCACAGGATTGAGGCGAGGAGAGAGAGGACCGACTGCAGAGCCCGGCCAAGAGGGCGAGACGGCGAGGGTTGTGGTGATATTCGAGGCGGAGAGCCTCAAGGCGAGCTAGGTCTGATTCGGCCGACACGAGTGCACCTCGCGATTTTCAGCGGGGTTTTCACAACCCCGGGAATGCAGGGGCCGGTCAGATCTCTAGAGCTTCAGAGTCTCAGGGAGATGGGGTTCCGATCGAGGCCACCTTTGCCTCAATGTGCCCAGTGTGGTAGGTTACATTCTGGGGTATGTCGCGCCGGTACGGGTGCTTGTTTTTCTTGTGGTCGTCTAGGCCATATGTTAAGAGAGTGTCCTTATAGAGGGGGTCCTGGTGGGACAACACAGCCTACTGGATCAGTTGCGGGTTCTTCGCCTTCACTAGCTAGGCAGGATGTTCATGCACCGACAGGCCGTGGCAGAGGTCGTGGTGGGAGTTCCCAGTTTTAGCGGTCCTTGAACCGCCTATATGATTTCAGGTATGTCTTTGGCCTTTAGAAACTTGTTTACATGATAAGTTATGGTATGTTTAAGTTTTATGAACAGATTATATTGAGACTATGTATATGTTAGAAGGAGTTGGAAGTACGAAAAGATAATCCCTTTTTGGGCTTATGACGGACAGATATGTGGGTGCGAGGTATTAAGGCCATGTGTGGCATTGTTGGTATGTCGGGGGTGGTGAAAGGAAACTATGTTGTTAATTTTAAGTTTGACTCCGAAAGAACATTCGAGGACGAATGTTTCTAAGGGGGGAAGAATGTTACACCCCGTATTTACAGGACATGTTTTAAGAACGTACGTAAGAACTCATAAGTGTTAAGATTTGAGACTTGAATTTCTTTTTTTTTTTTACCGGAATTATGGAATTTTCGGAAAACGTTTTATTGTGACGAATGGGAGGGCGACACGTGTCCCCCCCCCCCCTTATAGATGCCTTGGACGAAAATAGGCATGGCCAATATGGTCATTGACCATAGTCTTAGATGACAAAGTCTTCCATTTAATGAGCTTGAGTTTCTTGACCAAAGTCAAAGGTCCCACAAGTCTTGATATTTCATAAGAGAGCATCCAAACCACCCAATTGTTGACATCTTGACCCTACATTGCTCTATATAATACTAGTAGTAGTATGACAAGTTCCATACTTAGCCAAAAATCACAAAAATTGGAAGAACCACAAGAGGAGCTCTCGGGTTTGGCTAAGCTCTCTTTGCAAAAAATTAGTTTGTTGTCCAATAATCTCCCCACTTTAAACCAAGGTTCCTAAGTGTATTGTGAGTGTATCTCTATAGAAAAATCCCGGAAAAAGATAGTTTTCGGGTTAGTCGCAAAGTGAAAACCTAGTGGCTTTTCTAGGTTTTGGATTGTAAGTTGAAGGGAAGTTGTTGGTGTGGTTCTAAGGGTCTCAACAAGCGGATTGAAGTGTCTTGGAGAGGTTCTAAACTACGAAGGAGCGACTTCGTATTTGGAAGTTAGATTGAGATTCGTGGAGGTATAATCTTGTTCTCTTTAAGTGTTACAAGATTATTTATTTTGTTGTTAGCTTTGCATGTTGCTAGCATGAAGTTGTTATGTAGAAGTTTATAGGATTTTGGATTGATTGTAGCCTTGAAAATCCGAAATGAAATGTAAGCCATGTTAAGTTGGATTACAATTTTAGTCGTTATTAGAATCGTCGCATGTTTTTGACTTGGAGATTATAGTAGTTATAATCGTTTGCGACTTGATATCATGTTAGGCTAATAACTTGGATTGAAATGGAAATTGGATAAGAATTGGTATTGTTGAACTCAAGGTGGCCGAATTTGTACTTGTAGTTTGTAGTAGTTGGTATTTATTTGTATTGGACTACCTTATAGATTGTGGTGAGCCAATTGGGGCTGTTTGGTTATTTTATTCGGCATTGAAAAGGTGGCAAAGTTAGTAGAAACAAAGGAGGTTGTCCAGATTTTCCGTAGAATTGGTGACTTAGCACTTAGAATAATTCATTATGAAGTGAGAGGTTAATGGACGTATTGTGACCATTATAGGTTGAAGTACTAAGTATAGTGTATCCTACTTGGAGAGTGGAATAGCTATCAAGATTGAAGTACTTTGGAGCATTTTGCTACTTGTCGACAATCGCCGCGAGGTATGTGAACCTCTTCCTTCCTTTGGCATGATTCTATGTATGGAATATACTTGTGGTATCATTTCATGTTTCCTTCTACTCTTAGAAGTTAAGAGGTAGTTATGTGATTTACTCTATGTAGAACTTTTCCTATCTTTTGAGCATGACTAGTTGCACGTATGTAGTACGGTGAGCGTCTGAAGACTATGACATTCTTTACTTGTTTTATGAAATGTCAAGTCGGGTGGGTTAGGAGATTAACTCACTTCTTTGAAAATAGTAAGGATGTCTTAAGTTGATTTTAAAGTTAAGGGACTTGAAGAGTTTTAAAGTATGTGATACTTGTTCCGTTTTAAACGTATAAGTCCCTTGGATAGGAAATTGTTTATGACTAAGGTATAAAGTGAATATAACGGCTTTATGGGAAGTTAGTTATATTTGCCTTATGGAAAGATAAATGACTTGACTTTAGTGAAAAGGCAACTTGATTTTACTGGCGTCGCTTGCCTAAGGTTTTATAAGAAAAGAAGTCACTTGTTTTTAGAAAATTCGTAATTGTATTTCTAAAAATGTATTGTGACTTGTTTTGAAAGACGGATAGGACTTGATACTATAGTTGTTAGTATCTGGGAAGTTGTAATTGAAAAAGAGTCTTTCTAAAGGAGTAGAGGCGCGTAGTACGTTGGGTTAAATTCCCGGAGACTATATGACATTATCGACCGAGAATGGGCGGGCGGTATACCTATCTGGGCGGACTATATGACATTATCGACCGAGAATGGGCGAGCAAAGATACCTATCTGACGCGCACTATATGACATTATCGACCGAGAATGGGCCGGCGGATACCTATCTGAGCGGACTATATGACATTATCGACCGAGAATGGGCGCGAGATACCTATCTGGGCGGACTATATGACATTATCGACCGAGAATGGGCGGCCGTATACCTATCGGCGCACTATATGACATTATCGACCGAGAATGGCGGGCGAGATACCTATACAGGCAGACTATATGACATTATCGACCGAGAATGGCGGGCGAGATACTATACGCGCGGTATATGACATTATCGACCGAGAATGGGGCGGCAAGATACCTTTACGCGGACTAGATGACATTATCGACCGAGTTGGGCGGGCGAGATACCTTCGCGCGGTATGTGACCTTGATCGCGTCTAGATTGGCCGGGTAGTATAGTGCCCCTCCCAGCGGCCGGATTATGCTTATGAAAGATAAGTGAGTTATATAGTAATGAACTTAATGATTCTTTTCTACTAATGTGCGTAAGAATGTGGGCGTAAATTTTATTAAGAATGGAAAAGATAATAGGTGCGATTAAGTTCATAAGTGGTAATGACACGGCGAGGATCTGGTATGTATTGTTTTATACTTGTCCTTGTCATTCTTTTATCTGATTATGATCATTTCTTATGCGTTATTTCATTCCATATTCGGTACTGTTATGCGACCCCGCCCGGGCTGCGTTCATGCCGCAGTTTTAGGTACCAGGTTGGTGATCCTTGCTCTTAGGATCCGGTTGATTGTTGGGAAAAAGCTCCATTTGCTCGGAGGCTTTATCTCTTGATGCAGTTTTCCACAAGTAGTAGATTCACGTGTATTCAGGTATGGCGGGGCCTGTCCACTGTTGTTATGTTAAAAACTCTTAGTGGTCTGTAGTTACATTTTGTGGGTCAGTTTGTAAAGAAAGGAGGCAACTGCTTCGGTTGTATATATGTATGTCCAGGAAGGTAGCCCTATCGGCTAACCTGTTGTTTCACTTCGTTGTTTTATTTTATAAAGTTTCATGTATGTTCACGATTATCTCGATGTATACTGTAAGGGTGCCTGTAGGGCACGATCAGCGATCGAGGTCGGTCGTGACATATATAGTATAACTACTCATGCTCAAGAGATAAGAAAGTCCCCATCACGACGACCGGATCGTGGCCGGTGCCTTAACCCGGCCACCGCTGACACAACATCGTAGAAAACCGGAATATAAACTCATAATAAACAACCATAATGATATAAATAGTCTAGCCCAAAATGGCTACCCCAAAAGTACATAAAAGCGACGCTACATCCTTAAACAAACCAAGTTATGACAAGACTACGTGCCTAAGAAGGAGTAACACTATGACGGACGGGGCCGCCATGCCCTGAATGTACAAAACATCAACACCGGGGAGAACCATACCAAAAGTCGAGCCTCAAGAAATGGAGCTCCCGACACTGAGTAAAAGATCCTAGGAATGAGGATCTACCACTGCTTTTCCACCTGCAGCGTGAACGCGGCCAGAAGAAGTCGACACAACGTACCAAGTATGTAAAGCGGAAAATCAGTAGTAATATCATAAGTCAACAATAAGCTGGAGTCATAGATAAAAATCAATTTCCTTGCACTGTGTCTTACTAACAATGAGAGTAACAAGTATAAATCTTATAGCATAAAAATAGGAGGCTCACGATCAAAACAGGGCACCTCGCCCGTAGTATCATTAAGCAATCCTACTCACGGGACTATTTCACCCGCGTGGGTCTGTGGACCGCATGAGGTCATCCGCCTCGTCGTGGGACTATTTCACCCGCGTGGGACTATTTCACCCGCATGGATCCTATGGACCCGCATGAGTACCATCGCGCACTCGCGTGGGACTATTTCACCCGCATGGATCCCGTGGTGGGATCCGCACGAGTGCAAGCGCGCTCGCATCATGGGTAGCAAATCCATGGCATAGATAATAACCCGGGGTTTACCCCGTAATAATACAAATATATAACATAGCTCATCCGGCTATCATACATAACATAAGCACTACCGGCCTATCATATCATACATAAGCACTACCGGCCTATCATATCACAACATAAGCACTACCGACTTATCATAACATAAGCACTACCGGCTTATCATAACATAAGCAAGTTAAGAAATCCCCTAACTTCTTATTAACATTATTAATATATCCTCTCATTTTAGTATCCTAAGGCACTAACATGTCTTTTAATAGAAAAATCCGGGAATTCAACCCAAGTACCATGTACTACTAACTTTTTAAGAAATAACTCTTTTTATACAAAAATTCCAAGATACTAATCACCATAGTATCAAGTTACGATTTTCTTCAAGACAAGTCACATTTCCTTTCAGAAATATAATAGGCTTCTAAATCAAGTGACTTCATTTCCTTTAAAACCTTAGGCAACCAATGCCTAAAAATCAATCCACCTTTCTTAGTTTCAAATCCTTTACCCGTACTTGTTTTAATTAGAGTAAACCTTTCTTTGTGAACCTTTCAAGAAAACTAATATAACCAACTTCCCATAAAGTCATTATATTAGCGTTATCCCTTTGTCAAATACATTTTCCCTAAATCCAAGGGACTTATACTTTTGAAATGAAACAAGTAGCATATACTTTTAAAACAAGTGAAAGATATCAAATCTTGTACGTCTACCGTACTACATAGGTACAACTACTCATGCTCAAGAGATAGGAAAGTTCCACATACCTCTTTGGTCAATCCACTTGCTAAGCTCAACTACCGCAAGTAATATTTCAACCTATAATAATCATGATACGTTTATTAACCTCTAATCTCAAAGTAGAACAATCCAAGTTCAAAGTCACTAAATTCTATGGAAAATTGGGCAGCATTTCCTTTATTTTTACTCACTTTGCCACCTTTCTCAAGGCCGAATTTATCATCCAAACACCACATTTAAGGCTCAACAATCCAACATTTTAAAAGGGATTACACCTCCAAACTTGGGTGTGTAAAATTCTGCCCCATTAGGTACAACAATTCACTTAACAATTCTAAGGTAGTTTTTAGGCTACAACATGCTCATAATCTCTTCTTAATCAATCCTTCATATCCAAACCACATTTCTTACATGCAAGGACTCTAAGTGCATTATTCACTACCACAAGTTCTTTCTTTTCAACATGCAACACTAAAACTAATTACAAAGGAAGAATCATTGCCTTAGAGCTTTAGCCAAATTTATCCCAAATGTTTTGCTAGCTTTCTTGCCAAGAATATCACCACAACAACACCAACAAGCTAGCCACAAACTTCCTTCTTGTTCTTAACTTTTTAGATTTTCCTTAGGCTTTGAATTTCCTTTGGAAATGTAGAGAGAAGGAGGAGCTAATTTAGAGAGAGGGAGAGGTTTGAAAGATGACCAAGTCTTCAAGACTTGGTCAATATAAGGCATGCAAGAAAATCGGATGGGGGGACACTTGTCACCCTCCCATGGCCTTTTTAAAAGAGAAATTAGACTTTCCTAAGTTTTTCCGCCCAAAAATCCCGCCTCGGCGCGGCCCGCCTCGGCGCTGCAACTCAACGAGCCTTCAAGACTTTGGCGCGCGACCCTGCATCCGCGCCAGCGCCAGCCGCTTTGTCCGAAACACATTTACGTCATTGCGCACTAAACTTGTAACTCATAACTTTCTACTCAGGCGTCTATCGACGAATGGTTGGTTGAGTTGGAATCTAGAATCCACGAACTACGCCCTAGGTCTTTGAAACACTTAGGAACTCTCAATGTACCGGGTCATAACCCGCCTCAAAGTTGACTAAAACCCGTCCGGAACAATCCGTCAACCTATCCTTAGAAAATTTTAAGTCTTACATGCTTTCGTACACTCTCATACGTAGGGTCAGAACTACGGGGTATAACATCCCCCCCCCCCCTTAGAAACATTCGTCCCGAATGTTCCTTCTAGGCTTACTCAAATCACAACATCGACATAGACCCTCTTAACTATTCTTTTGCAAATAAAGAAGCTCCACGAGCCACAACATACTGAAGCGTAAATGCTAAATCAAAACTAACAAGCAGGAAAGTGGGTTACCTGGAGGTATAGGAAATAGGTGAGGGTACTTCTTCATCATGTCGTCCTCTGCTTCCCATGTCATTTCCTCCCTGTTCTCGTTCCGCCATAGGACCTTGACGGAAGCCACGTCTTTCGTCCGAAGTCGCCTAACCTGACGATCGAGTATCGCTATGGGACTCTCGCGTCCGATAACTCCTCTGTCACTGGACATCATGAATCGGTGCACTCTAGATGGATCTCAATACATTTCCGCAACATAGACACATGAAAAATCGATGCACCGCCTCGGATCGGACGGAAGATCTAACTCATGGCAACCTTGCCTACCCTACGGACAATCGATACGCTCAATGTACCTTGGGCTAAGGTGCCCTTTCTTCCCAAACCTCATCACGCCCTTCATGGGCGATACCTTTAGGAAAACCCAATCATCTATCTCAAATTCCAAGTGTCGGCGCCGATGATCTGCATACGACTTCTGCGACTGAACGCTAACAACCGCTCTGGATAAGCTTCACCTTATCCTGCTCTTGAACCAAATCGGCCCGACTAATCGCACTTCTCCCACTTCAAACCAACCTATCGGTGACTGCACTTCCTCTCATAAGGCCTCATAAGGCGTCATCGAATACTAGAGTGGTAGCCGTTGTTATAAGCAAACTCACGAGAGGTAAATGATCCTCCCAATACCACAAAATCAATAACACAAGCGCGGCATATCCTCAAGTGTATGCGTATAGTGCGCTCGGCTTTGTCCGTCGGTCACGAGGTGAAGCAGCCGTCGAGACTCACCTGTGTCTCTAATCCCTTCTGAAAAGACCTCCAGAAGTTAGCCGTGGCGGGCTCCTGCATGCGAAATAATCGTCTGAGCACTCGTGCGATCTCACAATCTCACGATATACACCGCATAATCCTCGGTGAAAAAGTCGTCCGATGGAAGAAAATGGGCTGATTTAAATCGACCGTCGACGATAACCCAAATGGAATCATGCTTCCTCTGAGTGGAAGGTAACCCTGTAATAAAATCCATATTTACCACCTCCCATTTCCAAGTCGGAATATCAATAACCTGCAACAGCCCACCGGGCTTCTGGTGCTCAACCTTCACTTGCTGACAATTCGGGCATTGTGCTACGAACTCCGCAACATCCCGCTTAAGGCCATCCCACCAATACACGCATCTGAGGTCATGATACATCTTAGTCGACCCCGAATGAATAGAATAACGAGCACTGTGTGCCTCCCCCAAAATCTGCTGACGAAGTCCTGTCACATCGGGAACACACAATCGGCCCTCAAACCTTAGCACCCCATCAGGCGCTACCTCAAATAGACTCTTCTCTCTCTGAAGAGCGGCATCTCGATAGCGCACCATAATCGGATCCTCATATTGTCGCCTCTTCACCTCTTCAACGATGGAAGACTCGGCAACCTCTCGAACCCGAACTCCATCACTATCAGAATCAAACAAACGAACCCCAAGGCTCGCTAGCTGACGAATCTCTCAGACTATATCCTTTTTCCCCGGTGGTACATCGGATAGACTACCCATCGATCTGCGACTAAGGGCATCTGCAACTACATTGGCCTTCCCTGGGTGGTATAGAATATCAACATCATAGTCCTTAAGCAGCTCCAACCATCGTCTCTGTCGCAAGTTCAGCTCCCTCTGGCTGAAGATATACTGGAGGCTCTTGTGGTCTGTGTAAATATCCACATGAACCCCATACAAATAATGTCTCCAGATCTTTAAGGCATGAATCACCGCTGCCAACTCCAAATCATGTGTGGGATAGTTCTTCTCATGCTTCCTAAGCTGTCGACGCATAAGGTATAACTCTGCCGTGCTGCATCAGCACGCACCCAAGCCCGACACCTGACGCATCGCAATAAACCACATATCCACCTAAGCCCTCTGGAAGAGTAAGGATTGGGGCGGTCGTCAATTTCTCCTTTAGTAACTGGAAACTCTCCTCACAAGCATCCGTCCACTGAAATGTAGCCGCCGAGTCGACAGTCAAAGCGCGACATGGAGGCAAACTTCTCCACAAACCTCCGATAATAACTGCAAGGCCCAAAGCTGCGCACCTCGGTGTAGTGGAGTGCGGGCCAAGTCTTGATTGCCTCAATCTTAGTGTATCAACCGAATACCATCGGCCAGATAAAATGCCCTAAGAAAGCCATCAAGCCCAAAACTCGCATTTCGAGAACTTGGCATACAATCGCCGGTCACGAGGACTCCCAATCGTCGCCTCAAATGATCTGTATGCTCTTGCTCGTGCGCGAATACACCAAGATATCATCAATGAACACTATAACGAACATATCCAAGAATGGCTCAACACCCTATTCATCAAATCCATGAATATCTTTGGGCGTTGGTCAATCCGAAAGACATCACCCTGAACTCATAGTGCCCATACCGGGTCCTGAATGCAGTCTTTGGGATATCCGCCTCTCTAACTCGTACCTGATGGTAACCAGACCGCAGGTCTATCTTGGAAAATAATCTCGCACCCTGCAACTGATCAAACAAATCATCAATCCCGGGGAGGGGATATCTGTTCTTGATAGTTACCTTGTTCAGCTGCCTGTAATCAATACACATACGCAGCGTCCGTCATCTTCTTTACAAATAACACCGCTCCCTGGGAGAAACACTAGGCGATAAAGCCTTTTCCAAAGAAATCTTTCACCGGTCCTTCAACTCTTAACTCGGCGGTGCCATTACGTATGGCGGAATAGATATCGGTCGAGTGTCGCGCCAAATCGATGCAAAACTCAATCTCCTCTCGGGAGGATACCTGCTTCGTCGGGAATACGTCCGAAACTCTCTAACAACCGAATCGAAGGTCCGATTCTCGCCTCGATGTCGAATACGAACCAAATGGTAAATATACCCCTTCCGTACCATCTTCCTAGCCTTGAGGTAAGAAATAAACCTACCCTACGGCGCGATATTCCTTCCACTCGATAACCTCGCAGAAACCGGAACCGAACTAACCTCTCTACATCCATTGGCATAGCAAGACGCTAGCCAATCCATACCCATAATCACATCAAAGTTCGTCATATCCAACTCTATCAAGTCGGCTAGAGTCTGACGGCTGTATATAGTCACTGGGCAAGCCTTATACACTCGCTCGGCCACCACCGAATCACCTACTGGGGTAGCTACCTCGAAAGGTTTTATGGACTCGGGTTCTATCCCTATTCTAAGAGCAATATGAGGAGATATATAGGACAAGGTAGAACCTGGGTCTATCAAAGCATAAACATCACAGCAAGCAACCAACAATGTACCTGTGACGACATCGGTGGCGCCTCACGATCTGGCGGCTGGACATAGCATAAATGCGGTTCTGAGGACCGCTGGAACTGGAACCCCTGCCACGACCCCTGCCGCGGCCTGCTGTCCCATGAACACCACGCCTCCGGGCACAATACTCGAAGATGAAGACCCGGCAATCGGTGGTGAGCCATAGCATTTCTGTCGCCTCTGGTCGGACAATCTCTCTTCAAATGGCCCTGCTGGCCACAAGAGTAACAAGCTCCTGGAGGAACATGACACCCCATGTGACAATCACCACATCGACCACCGAGGCATAGGTGGCCTCATCGGACCGGAACTCGTCCTCCGAAACCCAAGCCCGGAACCTGTCCGCCTCACAATACTCAGACGTCCGAAGATGGTGGAGGAGCGCCTGGACCGTGGTGCAAATCAGTCATTCTTTGGGGTTGTCTACCCTAAAACTACCAGAGGACCCTGCTGTCACGGCCTCTTCGCGATACCTGCCGACCGGCCCTGCGTTCCTCGCGCACCCAGTGCATATGCGCATGCGGGCAATGTCATGCCCGGTGAAGAGCTACTCCGTGCAACTCGGCCCAGTGATCATCGAGTCCTGTGACATAGCGGTGCACTCTGTCCTCTATGTCTGCTACCAACGCGGGCACATACCGGTCCAATGAGTCAAACTCCACCTTATACTCCCGCACCGTCCGCCCACTCTGTCTCAGTGTCAAAATCTATCGGCCGAGCCTCTCATTCTGCGGAGGCAAGAAATGGCAAACGCCTCGAGAACTCGTCCCAATTGAAGCGCATGCTCCCAGGGCCGGTTCCATGAATCATACCAATCAAGCTGCGGTGTCCGCGGCCGATGCGAACCTAGTACCACCGACTCGGTCTCCAAGCCCCGATCACCTCGCGATCCAGAATCGCTTCGGATAAACTCCCGAGGATCATCCTCGCCTCGACCCATAAAACTCGGTGGGATGCAACTCAAAAGTCCTCGCCTCAAGCTAGCGACTCTGTCGAACTACGGTGCAATGAATCGCTGCGTCTCGGCTTATCCTCGTATGCGGCCACGATCTCGGCGATCTCGCCATCTCTCATAGCCCATATCCTGCCGCTGGCTGAATGAGGCTCGGTACGCGGTCTCGATGGCAGCTGCTGGCTCAGACTCTACTGGGGTTGGCAACGTTGTAGAACTCGTCGTCCGAAACACCTCAGGCGGGCACGTATCACACTCCTGGTAACCTCGGTGCCTACTAGTAGTTCCCTCTGCCTTGCCCGCCACGGGGCGGTTGCCTTGCGTGGCATAAGCGTCTGAGGAAAAATATGTCGAGGAAATTCAACCTATAACACATTTCTGCACGATCTTAGAGTGAAAGAATAGAAACCAATCCTAAATATCATGCGACCTCACGATTATAGATGTGGTGCAACACACGATAATCAAGACTCTACTAGATACGGCTGTAGACCCTTTCCGAGGATTAATCGCTCACGATACCACTTTTGTCACGACCCGACCGGATCGTGGCCGGTGCCTTAACCGGGCACCTTGTGACACAACATCGAGAAAACGGCGGAATATAAACTCATAATAAACAACCATAATGATATAAATAGTCTAGCCCAAAATGGCTACCCAAAAGTACATAAAGCGACGATTACATCCTTAAACAAACCAAGTTATGACAAGACTACAAGCCTCTGAAGGAGTAACACTATGTGAGACGGGGGCCGTCATGCCCTGAATGTACAAAACATCAACAACACGGGAGAACCATACCAAAAGTCGAGCCTCAGAAGAAATGGAGCTCACGACACTGAGTAAAAGATCATAGGAATGAGGATCTACCACCGCTTTCACCTGCGGCGTGAACGCAGCGGCCAGGAAGGGTCGATCTGACGTACCAAGTATGTAAAAGCGGAAAATCAGTAGTAATATCATAAGTCAACAATAATTTGGAGTCATAGATAAAAATCAATTTCCTTGCCGTGCCTTACTAACAATGAGAGTAACAAGTATAAATCTTATATCATAAAAATAGGAGGCTCACGATCAAAGCAGGTACCTGCCTGCGTAGTATCATTAAGCAATCTTACTCCCGGGACTATTTCACCCGCGTGGGTCTGTGGACCCGCGTGAGGTCATCCGCCGTCGTGGGACTATTTCACCCGCGTGGGACTATTTCACCCGCATGGATCCTGTGGACCGCGTGAGTACCATCGCCGTACTCGCGTGGGACTATTTCACCCGCGTGGGACTATTTCACCGCGTGGATCACGTGGTGGGATCCGCGTGAGTGCAAGCGCGCACTTTCGCATCATGGGTAGCAAATCCATGACATAGATAATAACCCGGGGTTTACCCCGTAATAATACAAATATATAACATAGCTCATCCGGCTATCATACATAACATAAGCACTATCGGCCTATCATATCATACATAAGCACTACCGGCCTATCATATCACAACATAAGCACTACCGGCCTATCATAACATAAGCACTACCGGCCTATCATAACATAAGCACTACCGGCTTATCATAACATAAGCAAGTTAAGAAATCCCCTAACTTCTTATTAACATTATTAATATATCCTCTCATTTTAGTATCCTAAGGCACTAACATGTCTTTTAATAGAAAAATCCGGGAATTCAACCCAAGTACCATGTACTTCTAACTTTTTAAGAAATAACTCTTTTTATACAAAAATTCCAAGATACTAATCACCATAGTATCAAGTTACGATTTTCTTCAAGACAAGTCACATTTCCTTTCAGAAATATAATAGGCTTCTAAATCAAGTGACTTCATTTCCTTTAAAACCTTAGGCAACCAATGCCTAAAAATCAATCCACCTTTCTTAGTTTCAAATCCTTTACCCGTACTTGTTTTAATTAGAGTAAACCTTTCTTTGTGAACCTTTCAAGAAAACTAATATAACCAACTTCCCATAAAGTCATTATATTAGCGTTATCCCTTTGTCAAATACATTTTCCCTAAATCCAAGGGACTTATACTTTTGAAATGAAACAAGTAGCATATACTTTTAAAACAAGTGAAAGATATCAAATCTTGTACGTCTACCGTACTACATAGGTACAACTACTCATGCTCAAGAGATAAGAAAGTTCCACATACCTCTTTGGTCAATCCACTTGCTAAGCTCAACTACCGCAAGTAATATTTCAACCTATAATAATCATGATACGTTTGTTAACCTCTAATCTCAAAGTAGAACAATCCAAGCTCAAAGTCACTAAATTCTATGGAAAATTTGGCAGCATTTCCTTTGTTTCTACTCACTTTGCCACCTTTCTCAAGGCCGAATTTATCATCCAAACACCACATTTAAGGCTCAACAATCCAACATTTTAAAGGGGATTACACCTCCAAACTTGGGTGTGTAAAATTCTGCCCCATTAGGTACAACAATTCACTTAACAATTCTAAGGTAGTTTTTAGGCTACAACATGCTCATAATCTCTTCTTAACCAATCCTTCATATCCAAACCACATTTCTTACATGCAAGGACTCTAAGTGCATTATTCACTTGTCACGACCCATTCCGGGGCCCGTGACTGGTGCCTTACCGGGGCACCCAAGTAGTCATACATCAGAGTAATCAGCGGAAATATAAAACAAGACATGAAACAGTTTATAAAATAAGACACAGTTTATGTGAGAAAACATCGCCTTTCGTCATATATATAAAAACATGGTTTTAGCAGTTACATCCGATACTGTACAACATGACTACAGACCTCTAAGGAAATATACAACTATGGAGGGACAGGGCCCCGCCATACCCTGACTGTACAAAACTATCTACAACAGGGAGATCATACCCAAAAGTAGAGCCTCCGGAAAAGATGGAGCTCCCGACACCAACGTAGAGATCCTAAGAATGTGGATCTAGCACCTGCTTGCCTTTACCTGCGGCATGATGAACGCAGCCCGAAGAGGTCGACAACAGTACTAAGTATATGAAATCAGAAAATACTTAAATGAAAACATATCATTTTTAAAATCGTTTTGCAAGTATGTATGAAACAACCAAGGGACCGCATAGTGCACATCATAAACAAGAGCAACAATAGGTAAAGCAGAATGGTCTTTTCTAGGCGCGAATGATCGAGCAGGCCAATTGCGTAGTATCACCATGCAAGCCTAATCACGGACTCTCGTAGTCCGCATAGGCCACTCACATAGGCCCGCATAGGGTACATAACCCGCGTCGAGGGTAGCTACTCCTCGGCGTCGTCTGGACTCGTAGTCCGCATGGCCACATGGCCGCATGAGGTATAACCCGCATCACTAACCGGAACTCCGTAGCTCGCGCATAGGTCCTGGACCGCATGAGGTATTCTCGAATCATGGTCCTGCATCACCGAGTCTACCCGCGTCGGAGGCGACTTAACCCCGATAATATGTCAAGAGGTGAGTGATAGTACACTAAAATAACGACTTATCTTTAAACAACATAAGCCTGACAAGAATACTCTCTTATACAAAGCGTTACAAGACACTAACACACATAGCATCATATCATGTCTACTTATCAACCCATCTTATTATTCTTTTCACAATTCAATATAAGTCCATTATAAACACATAGGCAAACTGTTTCTTTTATCATTCTTAAGTGGTTATACTTAACTTCCCATAAAGCTAGTATAACTCTTAAGCTTCATTTAAAAACCAATTAGTTCTCTTACATTAAAAATGATTGAGATTCTTTTGAAATGCTTTTAGTTCTTTATTATTCGGGCTTAAGCGTGAGGCATTCTGTAAGTATTATTCGAGCTTAAGCGTGAGGCATTCTGTAAGTATTATTCAGCTTAAGTCAAAGACATTGCCGTAGTTATTATTCGATTAACACGTATGCGTCTACCGCACTATATATATATTGTAAAATATCATGCTTTAGGAAGAATCACATACCTTCTCGTGAAAACCACCGCGAGTTGAATATGTCGCGCAGAGTCGACTATAATAGTCACTGACATCTATCAAAGACTACTCAAGGTCATTCTAAACAGAGGGTTCACAATTCTACGGAAAGTCGGGCGCACTTCCCTACCGGTGAGCTATATAAGTCTCTTTGTGAAAACAGTCTATATAAGCATAGTTCAATTATTCTTCTTTTAAACCCTTCTACTGTGATAACAGTTCAATTCTATTCGCAATATTCTTCTAAGTATTTATACTTATTCTTATACTACTACGATGAAGTATTCTCTAATTCAAAAGAGGGTTAGGATTAGTTACCTCGGTAAGCCCAATAATATCCTAGATAAAGTCGCGCTGAGCAAGGTTTTGCTCACTAAGTTGTATGCTCCAGGAAGCCTTAGAAGTTCTTCACAACTTCTACTAAGTACTAAGGGATTTGGGCTAGGGTACTTTGGGCATTATAACAATACAAGAAGGCAACTTTTCTACCAAGGGAGGGGGGGTAGGTTTTGGCTAGGCTAGGGGGGGGGTATTCGGCCAAGGGCCTTCACTGAGGAGGAGGTGTTTGGACAAACAGGCTACAAAGGGAGAGGAGCGGATATTCAAGACTTGGAAAGGAATTTGTGGATGAAGAACTCTTCATCTTAAGGGGGGTATTTATAGGTCAAGACATGGCCAACCAATGGCCAAGATGAAGACAAGTGCAAGGCAAGTGTAGGGTGAGGATTTACTACACACAAATATCCTACCAACTCGGCTTGTGCGAGGCACAAAAAGCGTGCCAAGCTTCTCCAATTCGTCAATGGGCGATTGAAGTCCACCAATTGGAGGTGCCAAGTGTCGCCCTCCCGTTGGTCCAAAATGTTTCGTCTCTCGGAAAAATCCGCAAAATTAGAAATGGCATAGCGGAATTTACCCTACGAAAGATGTGGAAGCGTTTACGTCGGAAAGCGATTCTTTTAGTGAGTTGTGCACAAATAAAAAGCGTCAAGGCTTATCTTTAAGGCTAGACTTTTATGCGTATTCCACTACGTACATACTGCGGAAATACGGTATAACATTCTCCCCCTTAGAAACATTCGTCGAATGTTCCTTCCCAAACGATTAACGATAAGATTCTTCATAACTTAAACGATTTGCAAATACCACACGGCCACGAACAACACTTAGCGAAGCGATAACGAAAATTTACAAGTAGGAAAGTGAATTACACGGAGGTGTGGGGAATAGGTGAGGATACTTCGCCTCATGTCCTCCTCGGCTTCCCACGTCATCTCCTCCCGAGCTCGTTCGCCACAAGACTTTGTGGAAGCCACGTCCTTGGTCAGACGCCTAACTTTGACGATCGACTATCGCTATGGGAATCTCCTCATACGATAACCCCTCGGTCACTGGACATCGTCAATCGGGTGTACCACTAGATGGATCCGATACATCTCCTCGGCATAGATACGTGAAAAACCGGATGCCGCCTCCGGATCGGACGGCAGATCCAACTCATAGGCAACCTTGCCTACCTGCGGACAATCTGAAACGCCCGATGTACCTTGGTGAGTTTCCCTTCTTCCGAATCTCATCACACCGCCATGGGTGACACCTTTAGGAAAACCCAATCATGAACCTCGAACTCAAGATGCCGACGACGATGATCTGCATACGACTTACATCGACTCGAGTGTCGATAGCCGCTCTCGGATAAGCCGCCTTATCCATCACTGCCGCACCAAATCTGGTCCCACTAGCCGCACCTCGCCCACATCGAACCAACCTATAGGCGATCTGCACTTCCTCCCATACAAGGCCTCATAAGGCGCCATCGAATCTTGGAGTGGTAGCTATTATTGTACGCGAACTCAACTAGAGGCAAATGATCCTCCTACCACTGAAGTCGATAACACGGGCTCGCGACATATCCTCGCGGTGCGGATAGTGCGCTCGGCTGTCCGTCATCTGTGGATGGAATGCGATTGCTCGAGCTCTCACTGCGTCCTAAACCTCTGGAAAGACCTCGAAGTTAGCGTGGCGGGCTCTCATGCGATATGATCGAAATAGGGACTCCATGCGATCGGCGATCTCTCGGATGTAAAGTCGGCATAATCCTCGGTAGAAAAAGTCGTCTGACGGGAAGAAAGTGGGCTGATTTCGTTAGCTTTGTCGGCGATAACCCATATAGAATCATGTCTCCTCGAGTGTGAGGTAATCCCGTGATGAAGTCCATGTTGATCACCTCCACTTCCGGTCGGGATCTCTATCGCTGCAACAAACCACCGTGCCTCGTGCTCTACCTTCACTGCGACAACATGGGCCCGAGCTACGAACTCTGCAACGTCCTCTTCAAGCCATCCCACCAATACAGATCTAAGGGCGTGGTACATCTTGGTCGACCGGATGGATGAGTAACGCTTGCGTGTGCTTCCCAAGAACTGCCGAAGTCACGAAACATCCGGAACACACAATCTACCCTCAAACCTTAGCACCCCATCGGTGCTACCTCAGGACCGCTTGCCTCACGAAGAGTGTATCGCGATATCGAATCAAAGCCGGATCCTCGAGCTGTTGCCTCTTCACCTCGCCGACGATGGAAGACTCGGCAACCTCGCGAACTCTAACCCCTGCTATCGAGAATCAATCAAGCGGACACCAAGGCTCGCTAATCGATGCAAATCACGAACCATGTCCTCCTCTCTGCTGCACATCCGATAGGCTCCCCATGACCTACGACTAAGAGCATCCGCCACAACATTGGCCTTCCCGGGTGGTACGGGATATCAACATCGTAATCCTTAAGCAACTCTAACCACCGTCTCGCCGTAAGTTCGGCTCCTCTGGTGAAGATATCTTGGAGGCTCTTGTGGTGCGTAAAAATATCTACGTGAACCCCATACAAATAGTGCCTCAGGATCTTCAAAGCGTGAATCACGGCCAACTCCAAATCATGGGTGGGGTAGTTCCTCTCGTGTTTCTTGGTGTCGGGATGCATATGCTATAACCCGCCATCTGCATCAACACACATTCCAACCCGATGCGACGCATCACAATACGACATAACCATCTGGACCTGCGGAAGAGTAAGAACGAGGCGGTCGTCGGTCTCTCTTTCAAAGAATCGAAACCACGCTCCAAGCATCATCCATCAAACTTGCGCCACGAGTCGACCTAGTCAATGGTGCGTAGATAGAAGCAAACTTCTCTACGAACCGCCGATAATATCTGCAAGGCCCGAAATCGCGAACCTCTGCCGGAGTAGTAGGTTCAGGCAAGTCTGATCGCCGATCTTGGCGTATCCACTGAATGCCATCGGCCCGACAATATGCCCGAAACGCCATCAAGTCACCAAAACTTACATTTGGAAAACTTGGCGTACAAGCTTGGTCTGAGAAGCGTCGGCCAAGATCGCCGAAATGCTCGCGTGCTCTCGCTCTGGCGAGAATAAACCAAGATATCATCAATGAACACTATCACAAACGTGTCCAAAAATGGTTTGAACACTCGGTTCATCAAATCCATGAATCTGCCGAGCATTGGTCAACCCAAAAGACATGACCATGAACTCATAATGCGTCTGGTCGGAATGCGATCCTAGGGACATCCACCTCTCGACTCGCACTTTTGATGATAGCCCGATCGCAGATCAATCTTGGAGAAACATCTCGCACCGCACTGGGTCGAACAAATCATCAATCACAGGAAGGGGTATTCGTTCTTAATGGTCACCTTGTTCAGTGCACGTAATCAACACACATGCGCGGCGTCGCCCTTCTTCTTCACGAACAATACCGCGCTCCCGGGGAGAAACACTAGGCTGATGAAGCCGCTTCTCCAAAGAAATCTCTAAGCTGATCCTTCAACTCTCTCAACTCGGCAGGTGCCATTCTGTATGGCGGAATGGAAATAGGTCGAGTGTCTGGCAATATGTCAATACAAAACTCAATCTCCCTCTCAGGAGGGATACCCGGGAGGTCGTCTGGAAACACGTCTGGGAACTCTCGACCATCGAATCGACGGAAAATCTGGTACCGCGCCTTGATATCAAACACCCGAACGAGATGGTAGATATACCCGCCGTACCATCTTCCTAGCCTTGAGGTAGGAAATAAACCTACCCCCGGCGATACCGTGCTCCTCCCACTCAACAATGGCTCCTCGCCGAGCGAAACCGTACTACTCTCTCTGCGGTCTACATTGGCATAGCAAGCTAGCCAATCCATCCCATGATCACGTCGAAGTCAATCATCTCCAACTCTATCAAGTCGGCTAGGTCCGACGTAAATGGTCACAGACAAGCTCTATATACGTCGAGCTACCACCGAATCACCCATCGGCGTAGCTACCTCGAAAGGGTCTATGGACTCGTGCTCTATCCTATCCTACTAGCAACAAGGGGAGATATATGGGGCCAGTAGAACCGGATCTATCAAAGCATACACATCAAACCCGACCGATAAGGTACGTGGCGACATCGGTGAGGCCTCCCGATCTGTCGGTGGACAAAGCATAAATGCGGTTCGAGGACGCTAGAATGGACCGCGCCACGACCTCTGCTGCGACTTCTCGTCCATGAGTACCTTGCCCTCAGGCGAGTAACTGTCGGGGATGAAGAAGACGGCGAAAGAACATGGTGACCACCTGCATCGCGCCGCCCGGTCGGACGGTTCCTCGCGCATAGTGACCTGCGGCCTGGCAATCAAACAAGCTCCGTAGCACCTGACTCCGAAGTGGGATCTGCGCGTCGGCCACACTGCGAGGGTGGTCCGTCGGCGATCTCTGCCGCTCGACGTCTCAAGTCCGGGGCCACTGATGCGCCTCGAATATCTGGTGTCTTGAGGATGGTGCGAAGTGCTCTGGTGGCGTGGTGCAAATCTAGGCTGCTGGTAGGCCGCCCACGATAGCCACTAAAAGACCTGCCGTCTGGTCTTCTTGCCTTTGCTGTCGGCCGGTCTCTACGCCTCACATCCGAGCATGAGCTGCATGCGGGTAATGTCCATACGGTGAAGAGAAACACCCGCATATGACTCGGCCATATAGTCATCTAGCGGTGGCGTGGCGGTGCACCTATCCTCCATAATCGCTACAACGCTGGGACATATCGAGCCAATGAATCAAACTCGACATTGTACTCACGACGGTCGTCCCTGCCTCGGCGGTAAATCTATCGACCGCGCCCTCGCCATCTGTGGAGGCAAGAAGTGAGTGAGGAAAGCCTCTGAGAACTCATCCCAAGTAGCTGGGGACGCGTGCTCTCCCCGGGATAACTCCCATGAATCAAACCAATCGACTGCGGTATCACGCAGCCGATGCGAACCGAAGGTCACAGACTCTGTCTCTGAGGCCTTGATCACCCGCATGATCCTCTGTAGCTGACGGATGAACTCCTGCGGATCATCCTCCGGCCTCGACCCGTAAAACTCTGGCGGGCTACAACTCAAGAAATCTCGTAGCCTCAACTATTCGCCTCGGGTGCACCACGGGTGCGACCGGCGCTGGAACTGGAACTGCCGCATCCAGCCTATCCTCGTATCTGGCCACAACTCTAGCCAATAGCTGGGCCATCTCCTTGTACCCTAACTCCTCCGCCCCAGGCTGTGGGACAGGAGGTGTGGGTACTGTGGTCTCTGCTGGGGCTGGCGGCGTCATAGAACTCGCCGTCTGCGGTATAGACTGGGCTCGAGCCCTCGTGACTCTAGGTGTCCCACTAGCAGCTCCCTCGGCTGCCTTGCCCTTCTGGGCCCGGGTTGCCTTACGTGGAGGCATAACTGTTACAGAACAAGGAATACGTTAGAGGGGTCCAACTTTAACACAGCTCTAAAGCACGATCTCAGAGTGAGAAGAATGGAAACCAATCCTAAATATCCTATAGCCTCCTGATTATTGGTGTGGTGCACAACACCAATAATCAAGACTTACTAGATACGGTGCGTAGACACTTTCAGGATTAATCGCTCGATACCACTTTTGTCACGACCCATTCGGGGCGTGGTCGTGCCTTCAAGGGCACCCAAGTAGTCATACATCAGAGTAATCAGCGGAAATATAAAACAAGACATGAAACAGTTTATAAAATAAGACACAGTTTATGTGAGAAAACATCGCCTTTCGGCATATATATAAAAACATGGTTTTAGCAGTTACATCCGATACTGTACAACATGACTACAGACCTCTAAGGAAATATACAACTATGGCGGGACAGGGCCCCGCCATACCACTCGATCAGACAAAACTATCTACAACAGGAGATCATACCCAAAGTAGAGCCTCCGAAAAGATGGAGCTCCGACACCAACGTAGAGATCCTAAGAATGTGGATCTAGCACCTGCTTGCCCTTACCTGCGGCATGAACGCAGCCCCCCGAAGGAGGTCAGTACAACAGGTACTAAGTATATGAAACTGTAAAAATACTTAAATGAAAACATATCATTTTTTAAAATCAGTTTTGCAAGTATGTATGAAACAACCGAGGGACCGCATAGTGCCACATCATAAACAAGAGCAACAATAGGTAAAGCGTGTGTCTTTTCTAGGCTGCGAATGATCGAGCAGGCCAATTGCGTAGTATCACCATGCAAGCCTAATCTCGGACTCTCGTAGTCCGCATAGGCCACTCACATAGGCCGCATAGTACATAACCCGCGTCGAGGGTAGCTACTCCTCGGCGTCGCCTGGACTCGTAGTCCGCATGGCCACATAGACCGCGTGAGGTATAACCCCGCATCACTAACACGGAACTCCGTAGCTCGCATAGGTCCTCTGGACCAGCATGAGGTATTCTCGAATCATGGTCCTGCATCACTGAGTCTACCGCGTCGGAGGCGACAACCCCGTAATATGTCAAGAGGTGAGTGATAGTACACTAACATAACTTATCTTTAAACAACATAAGCACCACACGAAGACTCTCTTATACAAACGTTACAAGACACTAACACACATAGCATCATATCCTGTCTACTTATCACCCCATCTTATGATTCTTTTCACAATTCAATATAAGTCGTTATAAACACATAGGCAAACTGTTTCTTTTATCATTCTTAAGTGGTTATACTTAACTTCCCATAAAGCTAGTATAACTCTTAAGCTTCATTTAAAACCAATTAGTTCTCTTACTAAAAATGATTGAGATTCTTTTGAAATGCTTTCGATTCTTTATTATTCAGCTTAAGCGTGAGGCATTCTGTAAGTATTATTCGAGCTTAAGCGTGAGGCATTCGTAAGTATTATTCAGCTTAAGTCAAAGACATTGCCGTAGTTATTATTCGATTAACACATATACGTCTACCGTACTATATATATATTGTAAAATATCATGCTTTAGGAAGAATCACATACCTTCTCATGAAAACCACCGCCAAGTTGAATATGTCGCGCAGAGAGTCACCTATAATAGTCACGACATCTATCAAAGACTACTCAAGGTCATTCTAAACAGAGGTTCACAATTCTACGGAAAGTCGGGCAGACTTCCCTACGGTGAGCTATATAAGTCTCATGTGAAAACAATTCTATATAAGCATAGTTCAATTATTCTTCTTTAAACCCTTCTACGTGATAACATTCAATTCTATTCTGATATTCTTCTAAGTATTTATACTTATTCTTATACTACTACGAGAAGTATTCTCTAATTCAAAAGAGGTTAGGATTAGTTACCTCGGTAAGCCCAATAATATCCTAGATAAAGTCGCGCCTGAGCAAGGTTTTGCTCCTAAGTTGTATGCCCCAAGGAAACCTTAGAAGTTCTTCACAACTTCTACTAAGTACTAAGGGATTTGGGCTAGGGTACTTTGGGCATTATAACAATACAAGAAGGCAACTTTTCTACCAAGGGAGGGGGGGTAGGTTTTGGCTAGGCTAGGGGGGGGGGTATTCGGCCAAGGGCCTTCACAAGGGGAGGGGGAGGTGTTTGGACGAAAAGGCTACAAAGGGAGAGGAGAGGATTTTCAAGACTTGGAAAGGAATTTGTGGATGAAGAACTCTTCATCTTAAGGGGGGTATTTATAGGTCAAGACATGGCCAACCAATGGCCAAGATGAAGACAAGTGCAAGGCAAGTGTAGGGTGAGGATTTACTACACACAAATATCCTACCAACTCCTTGACTTGTGCCAAGGCACAAAAAACGTGCCAAGCTTCTCCAATTCGTCCAATGGACGATTCAAGTCCACCAATTGGAGGGTGCCAAGTGTCGCCCTCCCGTTGGTCCAAAATGTTCGTCTCTCGGAAAAATCCGCAAAAATTAGAAATGGCATAGCCGGAATTTACCCTACGAAAGCTGTGGAAACGTTTCGTCGGAAAACGATTCTTTTAGTGAGTTGTGCACAAATAAAAAACGTCCAAGGCTTATCTTTAAGGCTAGATTTTTGTACGTATTCCCTTACGTACATACTCTGGAAATACGGGGTATAACATCACTACCACAAGTTCTTTCTTTTTAACATGCAACACTAAAACTAATTACAAAGGAAGAATTATTACCTTAGAGCTTTAGCCAAATTTATCCCAAATGTTTTTCTAGCTTTCTTGCCAAGAATATCACCACAACAACACCAACAAGCTAGCCACAAACTTCCTTCTTGTTCTTAAATTTTCAGATTTTCCTTAGGCTTTGAATTTACTTTGGAAATGTAGAGAGAAGGAGGAGCTAATTTAGAGAGAGGGAGAGGTTTGAAAGATGACCAAGTCTTCAAGACTTGGTCAATATAAGACATCTGAAAAATCGGATGGGGACACTTGTCACCCTCCCATGGCCTTTTTAAAAGAGAAATCAGACTTTCCTAAGTTTTTCCGCCCAAAATCCCACCTCGCGGCCAGCCTCGTGCGGCCAAGCTAACCAGCGACCGCCAGTATTTTCAGCTGTGCGCCACGCTTTGTCCGAAACATATTTCTGTCCGACTGCGCACTAAACTTGTAACTCTCATAACTTTCTACTCCGACATCCTATCGATGAATGGTTGGTTGCGTTAGAATCTAGACTCCACGAACTACGCCCTAGGCCTTTGAAACACTTAGGAACTCTCAATGTACCGGGTCATAACCCGCCTCAAAGTTGACTAAAACCCGTCCGGAACAATCCGTCAACCTATCCTTAGAAAATTTTAAGTCTTACATGCTTTCGTACGCTCTCATATGTAGGGTCAGAACTACGGGGTATAACACCCACATACCTCTCCGGTTAATCCACTTGCTAAGTCCAATACACCACACGTAGTACGTCAACCTATAATGACCATAATACGTTTAATAACCTCAAGCTACAATGTAGAATACTCCAAGTGCAAGTCATTAAATCCTACGGAAAATCGGGCAGCATTTCCTTTGTTTCTACATACTTTTCCACCTTTTTCAAGGCCGAATTCAACACCCAAATGCCACTTTTAAGGCCCAACAATCCAAACATTTCAAAGGGGATTACACACCTAAACTTGGTTGTGTAAAATTCTGCCCCACAATGTATAACAATTAACTTAACAAGTTTAAGGTAAAATTTAGGCTACAACATGCTTACATCCTAACCTTATTCAATTCCTTCAAATCCAAATCATGTTTCTTACATGCAATTCTTCTAAGAGCAATATCTACCACTACAAGTTCTTTCTTCTTCACATGCAACACCAAAAACTAACAATAAGAGAAAGAATTGTTACCATAGAGCTTTAGCCAAATTAATCCAACAAACTTGCTAGCCTCCTTTCCAAAAACACCACCACAATAACTCCCACAAGCTTGCAAACAAGTTTCCTTCTTGCCACACTTTTCAGATTTTTCCCAATCCTTGATTTATTCTTGATTTCTAGAGAGAATGAAGAGCTTATAATTTAGAGAGAGAGAAGAGTTTGAAGAATGACCAAGTCTTCAAGACTTGGTCAATAAATAGTGCACGCAAAAATCAGATGGGGGGGGACACTTCTCACCCTCCCATGGCCTTTTTAAAAGAAAAGATCTGATTTTCCTCAGTTTTTCCGCCAGAAACTCCGCCTCGGCGCGGCCTGCGGCCTGGCGCGCTGAAACCTCCGCCACCAGAACTTCCGCGCGGCCTCGCTCGGCGCGCGGCTGCAACTCAGCGCTCCTCGAATATCTGGCGCGCGACCAGATCCGCGCGTACTGCTGGCCTGACCGAAAACACTCTTCGGCTCGACTGCGCACTGAACTTGCAACCTTCATAACTTTCTACTCCGACGTCCTATCGACGAACGGTTGGTTGCGTTGGGAACTAGAATCAACGAACTACGTGCTAGTCCGTTGAAACACCTAGGAACTCATAATGCAACTGGACATAAACCGCCTCAAAGTTGACTAAAAACCCATCCGAAACAATCCGTCAACCTATCTTTCGAAAATTTTAAGTCTTAACCCCTTTCGTACGTACACATACGCATGGCCAGAACTACGGGGTGTAACATTCTCCCCCCCTTAGAAACATTCGCCCCCGAATGTTCTTTTGGAGTCAATCTACTATTCCTCGGTACCTCCTCGTACTTCACGCTTAATGGGACCTTATAATGCCACTTATGACCATAAGATATCGCATACGCATACCCATTCATTGTAAGTCAAACAGGAAACGAACCCAAAATATGAATCATTACCACTTACTCCCGTTCACGGCCTAACATAATTGCCCGTTCGTATTTACCAACTTATTCTACCACATGTACATAGTCTCAATATCCTCCGTTCATGACACTAAATCATACAACAATCCTATCATGCATACAAATATCTAAAGGGTCAAAGATATACCTGATATCACATAGGCGGGTCAAAGGACCGCTCAAACTGGGAACTGCTACCACGGCCTCTGCCGCGTCCTGCCGGTGCATGAACATCCTTCCTAGCCATTGAAGGTGAAGAACCCGCAACTGATCCAATAGATTGTGCCATCCCACCAGTGCTACCTCTGGTCGGACAGTCTCTCGCCAAATGGCCCTGTTGGCCGCAAGTGTAACAAGTTGTTGACCTAGTCCGACATTCCCCAAAATGAGATCTACCACAGTGACCACAGCGAGGCAAAGGTGGCCTCCCCTGGCTACTATCTTCGGACACCTGTGAACCTGCCGTCCCGGAGCCTTGACCTACTCCCGAATATCCCCGGCGGTCAAACCACCTGCCGGAAGACCGGGAAGGGGCACTCTGCGTCGGAGAAAATGTAGACCCAGCCTGCCGCTGAGGCTGTCCACCCTGAAAGCTATTCTGAAATCCCGTCGTCCTGACCCTCTTGGGTTGGGCTGGACCTGGCTGGCCCTCACTCTCCCTGTCCTCAATCCCCTGTGCATATGCCTGCATCCTGGCAATATCCATACCTGGCTGAAGAGCCACTCCCAGACATGCAGTAACCATGTAACGATCTAACCCCATCACATAGCGGTGAACTCGGTCCGCCATGTCCGCCACAATAGTGGGCGTACAGCGATGAATCAAACTCGTGTTGTACTCCCGGATGGTCCTTCCATTCTGTCTTACTGCCAAGAACCTATCCAAGAGGGCTCTCCTCGTCTCAGGGGGCAAAAAGTGACCGAGGAAGGTTTCCGTAAACTCATCCCAAACAGCTGGAGGAGCACCCACACCTCTAGACAACACCCACGCCTCAAACCAATTCAACGCAATATCGCGTAACCGTAAGAAGCTAACACAACGGACTCCGTATCCGAGGCCCTAAGCACCTGCATAGTCTGCCGCACCTGCCGAATGAACTCCTGAGGATCCTCCTCAGACCTCGACCCATAGAACTCGGGTGGGTCACAACTTAGAAAGTCCCGAATCCTTAAACTGTCGGCTCTAGGGTTAGCTAGAAACCTGGCGTGCCGCCGCCACAATGCTAGTTAACAACCGATATGCTCTCGTAATCCCTATACTCGCCGGTGGAACTGGAGGCTCGGTACCGCGTCTCGATGGCCGATTCTTGCCTTGAACTCCGTGAAATTGGCGACGTCGTGGAACTCGTCGCCCGAAACATCATCTCCGGTAAAGACTGGGCCTGTGCCCTCGTAGCCCTACGTCCTACTTGCGACTCCTCAATCGCCTTGCCTTCGGGCTCGGTTGCCTTGCGTGGAGACATAATCGTACATAACAAGAGGTCGAGGATTCAACCTAGTAGGGCGGCTCTGCACGCGATCTCGCAGAGAGAAGAATGGAAACCAATCCTAAATGTCCTGCGACCTCCACGATTATAGATGTGGTGCACAACACACCGATAATCAAGACTCTACTGAACACGGTGCGTAGACACTTTTCGAGGACTAAGCGCTCGATACCACTTTTGTCACGACCCGACCCGGGGCGCATCGTGCCCTGCCGGCACCGTCAGGTATATATCAGAGAATAGCAGCGGAATATACATAACACATAACCTGTATAAAGTAAACATCACTGGCAAGCCGATAAGGCTGCCTCCCATAAAAATATACTTAATCAAAAGTACAACTTGTTCTTACAGCCCAAAACCACAAACGTGACTACAGACCTCTAGGAATAACAACTGTGGCGAGACAGGGCCCCGCCATACCCCTGAATGTACAAAATACCTACAGCATCAGGGAAAAACCGTACCAACAAAACAAGCCTCCGGAGGAATGGAGCTTCTGACACCAGAATAGTGATCCTAAGAATGAGGATCCACCACCTGCTTACCTCTACCTGCGGCATGAACGCAGCCCCCGAGGAAGGGGGTCAGTACACAATATGTAATAAGTATGCGAAACTGGAAAATACCTCATAAGTCTAAAATAACTGGAGACATGGATAAAAATCAGTTTACAGAACATTGTGCCTTACCAACAATGAGAATATCAATCATATACTATACTGCATGAAAATAGGAAGCTCATAATCAAAGCAAGGTCATCTGCCCCACAGTATCATTAAGCACTCCTACTCCTGGGACTATTTCACCCGCATGGGTCATGTGGACCCGCATGAGGTATTCCTCGCATAGGTTGTACTCACCCGCATGGAACTATTTCACCCGCATGAGCCCTACGGACTCGCATGAGGTATTCCTCGCATCGTGGGTAGCAAATCCACGGAATATACAAATGTCACAACCACACTGGAAGCATACCCGTGGAATCCTACATCACTGTCGGTACGTCCAGGTAACCTCGTGCTGCATGCCTCAGAATCTCTCATCGTAAGTATGTCCAAGGGCATACCCGTGGAATCCCACATCACTGTCGGTACGTCTTAAATAAGCTCATACTATGACCATGAAAGCATACCCGTGGAATTCTTTATCACTGACGGTACGTCCAAGTAAGCTCATACTACGACCATGGAAGCACACCCGTGGAATCCTTCATCACTGACGGTACGTCCAAGTAAACTCATACTAAGACAATGGAAGCATACCCGTGGAATCCTTCATCACTGACGGTACGTCCAAGTAAACTCATACTAAGACAATGGAAGCATACCCGTGGAATCCTTCATCATTGACGGTACGTCCAAGTAAACTCATACTAAGACAATGGAAGCATACCCGTGGAATCCTTCATCACTGACGGTACATCCAAGTAAACTCATACTAAGACAATGGAAGCATACCCGTGGAATCCTTCATCACTGACGGTACGTCCAAGTACTTTCGTAACTTCTTTAGACTTTCATTAATCTATAAAATAAAACTCATTCTTGACCTTAAGGCACTTTCTTATGGCTTAATCAAATCCGGAGAAAATTTAACCCGAAGTACTATTGTTACACCCCGGAATTTCAGGATATGTTTATAAGAACGTACGTAAGTGTTACACCCCGTAATTACAGGACATGTTTTAAGAACATAAGTAAGAACTCGCAAGTGTTAAGATTTGAGACTTGTAAAATTGATCGGAAATTATGGAAATTGTCGGAAAACGTTAGTGTTGTGACGAATGGGAGAGCGACACGTGTCGCCCCCCCTTAGCTATGCCTTGGACGAAATGGCATGGCCATTATGGTCATTTACCATAAGTCTTATATGACTAAAGTCTTGCAAGTTGTGGCTTGACAATCTTGACTAAGTCAAATGGTCAATAAGTCTTGATATTTTGCTAAGAGAATATCCAAGCCAACCAAATGGATACATCTTAACCCTCCATGACCCTATATATAATACTAGTAGCAAGAGAAGTCATAACACTTAGAAAATTTTTGCACAAATTTGAAGAACACATAGAGGGGGGTCTCGGGTTCTTCACAAAGGAAAAAGAAAATTTTTCGTTTCTTGTCCATTTGACTCCACACTTTAAACCAAGGTTCTTAGGTGTATTGTAAACACATCTCAATAGAAAAATCTTGGGAAAAGATTGTTTTCGGGTTAGTCGTAAACGAAAACCTAATGGTCCTTCTAGGTTTTGTTTGGAGAATTGAAGGTTAAATTGTTGGTATTGTTCTAAGGGTCTCAACAAGCGGATTGAGGTGTCTTGGAGAGGCTCTAAACTACTAAGGAGCGACTTCGGATTGGAGTTGGATTAAGAATCGTTAAGGTATAATCTTGTCTTTTAAAGGTGTTACAAGATTACATAATTATATTGTTGTTGTTAGCTTTACTTGTTGCTAGCATGGAGTTGTTATATTGAAGTTATAAGGATTATGGATTGATTATAGCCTTGGACTATCTTCTATATAATTGTGAGCCAATTGGGGCTGTTTAGTTAGTCATTTGTATTGGACTATCTTCTATATAATTGTGAGCCAATTGGGGCTGTTTAGTTAGTCATTTGTATTGGACTATCTTCTATATTATTGTGAGCCAATTGGGGTTGTTTAGTTAGTCATTTGTATTGGACTATCTTCTATATTATTGTGAGCCAATTGGGGCTGTTTAGTTAGTCATTTGTATTGGACTATCTTCTATATAATTGTGAGCCAATTGGGGCTGTTTGGTTATTGTATTTCGGCCTTGAAAAAGGTGGCAAAGTAAGTAAAAACAAAGGAAGTGCTGTCCGATTTTCCGTAGAATTTAGTGACTTGCACTTGGAATATTCTACGTTTGAAGCTAGAAGTTAATAGACGTACTATGGTCATTATAGGTTGGCATACTACGTACGGCGATTGGACTTAGCAAGTGGATTAAACCGAAGAGGTATGTGGAACTTTCTTATCTCTTGAGCATGATTAAGTTGTAAAGGTATAGTACGGTAGACGTACAAGATTTTGACAATCTAGTCTATTTGATATCCTTGGCTTATTTTAAGAATGCCCAAGTTGTTTGAGTTAGAGAATTAACTCACTTGTTTAATTATTAAGGATATCTTGGTTTTCAAAAGTTAAGAGACTTTAAGTATGTTGAAAGTATTTTAATACTTGTTTTGTGGGAAAATTTAAGTCTCTTGGTTATAAGGAAAGAATGTAAAATGCTAATGTATAAGGCTAGTATGATAGCTTTACGGAAAGTTTAAAGAGTGGTTTACTCTAAGTAACTTAAGTATGTTAGGGGACTTGAAGAGTTTTAAAGAATGTGATACTTGTTTCGTTTTAAAACGTATAAGTCCCTTGGAAAGGAAATTGTACTTGACTAGGGTATAAAGTGAATATAACGACTTTATGGGGAGTTGGTTATATTGGCTTTATGGAAAGATAAATGGCTTGATTTTATGGAAGACAATTAGATTTGAAGGCATCAATTGCCTAAAGTTTTATAAGAAAAGGAGTCACTTGATTTAGAAACTTAACTTTATTTCTAAGGGTGTTGTGACTTGCCTTGAAATGTAATTTGAACTTGATACTAGGATTTATAGTATCTTGGAAGTTTTTCTACCAAAAAGGAGTCATTGGTTTTAAAGAATAGAAGTACGTAGTACTTTGGGTTAAATTCCCGGATTTCTATTAAGAACATGTTAGTGCCTTAGGTAAACTAAAATGAGAGTGTATATAAACAAGAATAATAAGAAGTTAGGGGATTTCTTAACTTGCTTATATATTGTATGATAAGTCGATAGAGCTTATGTTATGTGTGATAGCCGGATTTGGGCTAGTGATATATTATTCGTTCTTGGTCATTCCCGAGATTGTGGCATTGTATATTGCCGTGGATTTGCTAACCACGATCACGAGGAATACCTCATGCGAGTGCAGGGCTTATGCGGGTGAAATAGTCTCATGCGGGCGGGTCCAACCTATGCGAGGAATACCTCGTGCGAGTCCGTAAGGGCTTATGCGGGTGAAATAGTCCCATGCTAGGAATAACTCACGCTGGTACAAGTGATCTATGCTGGTGTAATAGTCCCATGAATAGGATTGCTTATTGATACTGCGGGGAGGTGGTCCTGCTTTGATCGTGAGCTTTACTACTTTATTTTGTAAGTATACTCCTATTTACTCATTGTTAGTAAGGCACAATGTCTTTATTAATTGAGTTATCATACCGTCTCCGATTTATTTTAGACTTATGATTTTATTCTGATACTTTCGGTTCACATATTTGGTACATGTTGTCTTGACCTCCTTGAGGCTGCGTTCATCTGCAGTAGAGTCTGCAGTTCTTGATCCTCGCTCTTAGGATCACTGTTGTTGAGAAGCTCCTCATTTCGGAGGCTTATCACAGTATTATCTGTTGTTGTACATTCGGTATGGCGGGGCCCGCTTGATTGTTATTCTTAAGTGCAGAGTCACATAGTGGATTGGGTTGTAAAGAAAAAAAATGTCTTGTTTATTGGTATAAGTTACGGAAGGTGGCCTTATCGGCTAGCTTTGTTGTTATTTTATGTTTAAGTATTTTATCGGTTGTGTATGTTCATTGCTATTCTCGATGTATGCCAAAGGGTGCCAGGTAGGGCACCGATCATGAGCCGAGGTCGGGTCGTGACAAAAGTGGTATCGAGCGATTAGTCCTCGGAAAGTGTCTGACCGTGTCTAGTAGAGTCTTGATTATCGGTGTGTTGTGCACCACATCTATAATCGAGGAGTGCAGGACATTTAGGATTTGTTTCCATTCTTCTCACTCTAAGATCGTGCGATGAAATTTGTATGGTTAGGGTCGTCTCTCCCTAACAAGTTATGATTGACTGCAGCTACGAGAAAGGCAGAAGTGACCCAGGAAGGATTATGTGGATTGCGTATCCAGGTTGGTAATGTTTGTAGTATAGTGGGTATTGTGACATACAACTATACGGATTTATGTTTGGGGTCACATGTGTGTTGCACAGGTTGATTTTAGATTACCGGGATTGGGTAAGGACTAAATAAATACAGGAAGGTATGAAGCGATTAAGGAACTCTCATCAAGGTTTTACGTGCTAATTTGAGATAATTAGGTGATGATGAGATGTGTGAGAATGTAATGGACCTTAGGAAGTTAATTAAGAGACTAAGTGGAAGACTATGTTAGCAACTTAAGCTACGTGGTATGCTTAAGGAAATTATGCAGGCGAGATCGGACGAAGAAAGTATAGTTGTTGTGGTCAAGACAACACGGCTATGATTTCTGAGGAGTTTTGTACCGATTCTGCGGGGGCTGATAAGTGAGGCTTGGAGCATGGAAATTGCGAGCCTGAGAATGTGATAACCGTCGAGACCTTAGGCATATAAGGCCTTCTCGGGTAGTAAAGTTAAGTCAGACCGAGGGTGAGAGTTAAGTGCGGCCTTAGTCGGGTTGAGGATCTCTTAAGGGTCGCCCCAGCTTGAAATGAAATGGGATCAGTTGGTAGTAGTCCGCCACGTGGCGAGTCACGAGGTGTAAGGCCAAGGCTAGTTAATCGTTTCTGGGTTCGTGGGCGCATTCCACCGGAACCAGTTGCGAGCGGGCGGCCTTATGTTGTTTAATTTTGTAACTCGAAGAGTGGAGGCGAGTTAGTATGGAATTTATGTATGTAAGTGGAATAAGTTTGGAAGTCTGAAAGAATCGACCGATGAAAAAGAGAGCAACCAAGGTAAAGAAATAAAGCGGAATCCATGAGAACCTTTCGAGGTGACTACACGTGAGTGTTGGGTGGTAGTGGCGGAGTAGATGATTTCTGATAACGATAAAGTCGTTGGACCCGATGAAGTTATGTGAGACATTGAGGTTACTACGATGCGGACTAGTTGGCCTCTTGTTATGCCAACGTGGACTCTGAAGAGAGATTGATTCGATACGGTTCCCGATAAGCGGTTATCGAGTGGAAAGGAAGAGAAGTGGTGGTAACGATGAATTACTCTTCCTTCTTTGACATAATTGAATTTGAAGGAATTTATGTTAAGTGCCCTAGCAGTACTTGGAGTTGGTTTGGTGTGGCGGTCGAGCCACGACCTTCCGGATAAGTTCAGAAAATGTCCAGCGAGAAAAAATAAATACGAATCTTTGTCGTGGAAAGTGAGGGCAACTTTAGTAGGTTTTGAAAATCTACATGACTTTAAGGCGATGCGTGATAATTAGATAATTCTTGAACGCGAGAGGACCACTGTGGTTAGGGTTGTGACTCGAGAAAGTTTATGAAAGGAGATAAGTTCTCTTCCCACGTAAAAGGGCGGTTTGCGGATTATGGGGTTACGTGTACCCATGTTGTTAGGCGAAGGATATAAAGGCGTAAGGTCTTGATATCGTCGTACCATTGGTTACGATTGTAGATAACAGTGGGAAAAGTGTTGTGTTGGGGTAATTAAGAGCGGCGTGCAATTGGTCGATGAAGTATCGTAAAGATATTAATGTAAGTTGCACGGGTCATGATTACCCCAGACGAGTGTAAAGACCATTATTTGATAATGGGCAGTAAGAACATTTCAAGAAAATGTGGTAACACCTAGTTTTAGGCTCTACTGGCGGGAAAGGAAAACGGGTTACTACTTGACGAGATCAAGAAACCCCAAAAAAATGTGATTGTGATGAAGTCTTAGCCATGAGGCAAGCAAAGGAATTAAGTCTAAGTTGGTGACCAAGTTTGGTTGCAACAAAAGGGAATCAGGAACCATAAGTGAGATTAAGGATACGAATATTTCGCGAGAATGAGAAAGGCTTTCAGTTATCGAAAGATAAGTTGACCACGACTACAGTTCTAACCCCTCCTGTAAGACTAGAGGGTTAGGTTATTATGATAACACGTTGGGTGTTGGGCTAGGTTGTGTGCTGACGCAACCCGATAAGGATAGAGCCTATGTTTTCCCGGTAGTTAGGGAAGCAGGAGAAGGAAATTGCGCCCCTCACGATTTAGAGCTGGCGGCAGTTAAATCATGCCTTGAAGATTTGGGGGCAGGACGTATATACAGACTTCATGTGGATATTTGTGCAGACCACAAAAGCCTCCGGTATATCTGCGGGCTGAGGCAGTAGAATTTGCGACAGCGATGGTGGCTAGAGTTACTCAGGGATTGTGATATTGATATCCTATACCATCCGGGGAAAGCCAAGCGATTCTGAATACTCTTTGTGGTGGACCTAAGGGTAGTCTGCCAGATGGGCAGCCAGATAGACAGGATATGGACCGTGAGATCCTTCAGTTACCGAGCCTAGGGGTTCGATTATTTGTTTCCAAGGTTAATGAAGTCTAGATCCGAGAGGTTGCCGAGTCTTCCATTGTTGGGGAAGTAAAGAGGCGACAGTAAGAGGATCCAGTTATGATACGGTATCGAGTTACGACTCTCCGAGGAGAGAAGAGACTGTTTGAGTAGCACCAGATGGGGTGCTATGAGATGAGGATAGATTGCGTGTACGGTCTTTGCGGGACTAGTCAGCGAGTTCTAGGGAGGCACGCGCGATCTTGTGCTCACGATTGTTTGGGGCCGACTAAGTCGTGTCGTGGCCTCAGATGTATGTATGGGTAAGATGATCGGACGAGAGACATAGCGGAGTTTACTGCTTAGTGTCCGAGTTAGTAGCAGGTCATGGTTGTGTACCAGAAGCCCAGTGGGCTATTGCAGGCGATTGAAATCCCAACCTAGATATGAGAGGTAATTATTATGGATCTTGTTACAGGGTGGCATCGTACTCGGAGAAAGTGTGACTCCACGGGGTCATGTAATTAAATTTGGCGAAACCAGTGTGTTCTTTCAGTTGGGACCACTTACTGGTGAGGTTTATACTAGCTTGTATAGCAGAGAGATTGTGAGACTGCACGAGGTTCCTACGTTTATGATTACAGATAGATGAGCTCAGTTGCGGATAACTTCTGGAGGTTTCTCAGGAAGGATTAGGGACACCGGTGAGTCTCAGTGTTGCATTACACCCTCAGACCGACGGACAGGCAGAGCGTACTATCCGAGCCTTGGGGATGAGTTGCGGGCTGTGTTATTGATTCGAGGGTAGCAAGGAGGTTAATTGTCTTTTGTTGTGTGACGTACGATAACCGATACCATTCCAGTATTCGGATGGCCCTGTATCAGGCGTTGTATGTAAGATAGTGTAGAACGCCGGTTTGTGGCTTTTACATAGGAGAGGTTCGGTTATTTGGTCGGACTTGATTGTGAGTGTGGATAAGGCGAAGCTTATCCGGGAAAGATTCTTTGTAAGCTTAGAGTCCGCAGAAGCTTTATGCAGATAACCGATGTGGACACGTGGGGTTCAGTGATATATATATTTTTTTAGTACGAGTATTGTTATGCGGCCAAGTGTGGCATTATTGGTACGTAGGGGTTGTAAGGAGACTATGTCGCTATCTTAAGTTTGACTCCCGAGAGAACATTCGGGGACGAATGTTTCTAAGGGGAAGAATGTTACACCGGAATTTCGGGATATGTTTATAGAACGTGCGTAAGTGTTACACCAGTAATTACGGGACATGTTTAAGAACATAAGTAAGAACTTCATGAGTGTTAAGATTTGAGACTTGTAAAATTGATCGGAAATTATGGAAATTGTCGGAAAGCGTTAGTGTTGTGGCGAATGGGAGAAGCGACACGTGTCGCCCCTTAGCTATGCCTTGGACGAAATGGCATGGCCATTATGGTCATTTACCATAAGTCTTACATGACTAAAGTCTTGCAAGTTGTGGCTTGACAATCTTGACTAAGTCAAATGGTCAATAAGTCTTGATATTTTGCTAAGAGAATATCCAAGCCAACCAAATGGATACATCTTAACCTCCATGACCCTATATATAATACTAGTAGCAAGAGAAGTCATAACACTTAGAAATTTTTGCACAAATTTGAAGAACACATAGAGGGGGGTCTCGGGTTCTTCACAAAGGAAAAAGAAAATTTTCGTTTCTTGTCCATTTGATTCCACACTTTAAACAAAGGTTCTTAGGTGTATTGTAAACACATCTCAATAGAAAAATCTTGGGAAAAGATTGTTTTCGGGTTAGTCATAACGAAAACCTAATGGTCCTTCTAGGTTTTGTTTGGAGAATTGAAGGTTAAATTGTTGGTATTGTTCTAAGGGTCTCAACAAGCGGATTGAGGTGTCTTGGAGAGGCTCTAAACTACTAAGGAGCGACTTCGGATTGGAGTTGGATTAAGAATCGTTAAGGTATAATCTTGTCTTTTAAAGGTGTTACAAGATTACATAATTATATTGTTGTTGTTAGCTTTACTTGTTGCTAGCATGGAGTTGTTATATTGAAGTTATAAGGATTATGGATTGATTATAGCCTTGGACTATCTTCTATATAATTGTGAGCCAATTGGGGTTGTTTAGTTAGTCATTTGTATTGGACTATCTTTTATATAATTGTGAGCCAATTGGGGCTGTTTAGTTAGTCATTTGTATTGGACTATCTTCTATATTATTGTGAGCCAATTGAGGCTGTTTAGTTAGTCATTTGTATTGGACTATCTTCTATATTATTGTGAGCCAATTGGGGCTGTTTAGTTAGTCATTTGTATTGGACTATCTTCTATATAATTGTGAGCCAATTGGGGCTGTTCGGTTATTGTATTTCGGCCTTGAAAAAGGTGGCAAAGTAAGTAAAAACAAAGGAAGTGCTGTCCGATTTTCCGTAGAATTTAGTGACTTGCACTTGGAATATTCTACGTGTGAAGCTAGAAGTTAATAGACGTACTATGGTCATTATAGGTTGGCATACTACGTACGGCGATTGGACTTAGCAAGTGGATTAAACCGAAGAGGTATGTGGAACTTTCTTATCTCTTGAGCATGATTAAGTTGTAAAGGTATAGTGCGGTGAGCGTCTAAGATTTTGACAATCTAGTCTATTTGATATCCTTGGCTTATTTTAAGAATTCCCAAGTTGTTTGAGTTAGAGAATTAACTCACTTGTTTAATTATTAAGGATATCTTGGTTTTCAAAAGTTAAGAGACTTTAAGTATGTTGAAAGTATTTTAATACTTGTTTTGTGGGAAAATTTAAGTCTCTTGGTTATAAGGAAAGAATGTAAAATGCTAATGTATAAGGCTAGTATGATAGCTTTACGGAAAGTTTAAAGAGTGGTTTACTCTAAGTAACTTAAGTATGTTAAGGGACTTGAAGAGTTTTAAAGAATGTGATACTTGTTTCGTTTTAAAACGTATAAGTCCCTTGGAAAGGAAATTGTACTTGACTAGGGTATAAAGTGAATATAACGACTTTATGGAGAGTTGGTTATATTGGCTTTATGGAAAGATAAATGGCTTGATTTTATGGAAGACAATTAGATTTGAAGGCATCAATTGCCTAAAGTTTTATAAGAAAAGGAGTCACTTGATTTAGAAACTTAACTTTATTTCTAAGAGTGTTGTGACTTGCCTTGAAATGTAATTTGAACTTGATACTAGGATTTATAGTATCTTGGAAGTTTTTCTACCAAAAAAGAGTCATTGGTTTTAAAGAATAGAAGTACGTAGTACTTTGGGTTAAATTCCCGGATTTCTATTAAGAACATGTTAGTGCCTTAGGTAAACTAAAATGAGAGTGTATATAAACAAGAATAATAAGAAGTTAGGGGATTTCTTAACTTGCTTATATATTGTATGATAAGTCGATAGAGCTTATGTTATGTGTGATAGCCGGATTTGGGCTAGTGATATATTATTCGTTGCGGGGTCATTCCCCGAGATTGTGGCATTGTATATTGCCGTGGATTTGCTAACCACGATGCGAGGAATACCTCATGCGAGTCCGTAGGGCTTATGCGGGTGAAATAGTCCCATGCGGGCGGGTCCGACCTATCACGAGGAATACCTCATGCGAGTCGTAAGGGCTTATGCGGGTGAAATAGTCTCATGCGAGAATACCTCACGGGTCCACGTGATCTATGCGGGTGAAATAGTCCCAGGAATAGGATTGCTTATTGATACTGCGGGCAGGTGGTCCTGCTTTGATCGTGAGCTTTCCTACTTTATTTTGTAAGTATACTCCTATTTACTCTCATTGTTAGTAAGGCACAATGTACTGTTAATTGAGTTATCATACATGTCTCCAGTTTATTTTAGACTTATGATTTTATTACAGTACTTTCAGTTTCACATATTTGGTACATGTTGTACTGACCTCCTTGAGCTGCGTTACATGCGCGGTAGAGTCTGATTCTTGATCCTCGCTCTTAGGATCACTGTTCGGTGTTGAAGCTCCTCATTTCGGAGGCTTATCCATGGTATTGTCTGTTGTTGTACATTCAGGGTATGGCGGGGCCTGTCCGCCGAGATTGTTATTCTTAAGTGCAGTAGTCACATGAGTGGATTGGGTTGTAAAGAAAAAATGTCTTGTTTTATTGGTATAAGTTACGGAAGGTGGCCTTATCGGCTAGCCTTTGTTGTTATTTTATGTTTAAGTATTTTATCGATTGTGTATGTTCATTGCTATTCTCGATGTATGCAAAGGGTGCCAGGTAGGGCACGATCATGAGCAGTTCGGTCGTGACAACTATGTACTTCTACTCTTTCAAAAGATCCCTTAACCTTCCATAAAGTTATTATAACCAACTCCCCATAAAGCCGTTATACTAACTTTATGCTTTATAAATTTAAGACATTCTTATCCTTTCATAAGGCCGTTATAACTAACTTCCCATAAAGCCGTTATAACTCCTTATAAACAATTTCATTCTTTTGTTAACCAAGAGACTTATACTTCAAATCAGTTTACAAAATTTTCAAAATACTTCAAGTATACCAAAGGATTTACTTTATTTAAAACACATATGTCTACTGTACTATATAGTATAACTACTCATGCTCAAGAGATAAGAAAGTCCCACATACCTCTCCGGTTAATCCACTTGCTAAGTCCAATACACCACACGTAGTACGTCAATCTATAATGACCATAATACGTTTAATAACCTCAAGCTACAATGTAGAATACTCCAAGTGCAAGCCATTAAATCCTACGGAAAATCGGGCAGCATTTCCTTTGTTTCTACATACTTTGCCACCTTTTTCAAGGCCGAATTCAACACCCAAACGCCACTTTTAAGGCCCAACAATCCAAACATTTCAAAGGGGATTACACACCTAAACTTGGATGTGTAAAATTATGCCCCACAATGTATAACAATTAACTTAACAAGTTTAAGGTAAAATTTAGGCTACTGATCGGTGTATTTTATATACACATTTTGAGTCTGTTTTAGTTAGTCTTTTGTCCCATTTTGCACATATAAATGTCGTATTAGGATAGTTTTTCTTTCTTTTGAGTCAAAGTGGTTAAAGTGGCCAAATGGCGGAAAAGGAGCAAAAAGAGGGCGAAAGAGGAGATGCGAGCGAAAGCAGAAAGTGGCGAACAAGGCTAAAACCAGACGAGGCGCGGCGCCTCTGCGATAAGATGCACGGCGCGGCGCCTATCGTCGAAGAAGGCAGAAGATCGAGCCGGCGCTAAATCGAGGCCGCGCGCGCCACTATTCGTCGAGGCGAAGGCTTCGCGCGCGCCGAGCAGCGAATATCGGGCGCGGCGCCAAAACACCGAAGGATTGCAGAAACTCCGGCGCGCGCTACCATGGCGCGGCAGCGGAAAAATTAGGTCTTTTGACGGATTTTTGGGCCGAACTGCGAGGAAAAGAGGAGACGTTTTAAACTATAAAAGGAGAACCATGCGGTTTCAAGGGTTCCTTTTCTTGCCAAACACAAGGTTTTCTTGCCTAGGAGATTGGAGACCTAAACATTAGTAATTTCTTTCCTTTTTCTTTTCTTTAATTCGGTTTTGCATGATGAACTTTGAATTAGTTCTTGTCATATTCATGGCTAGGAACTAATTCTCTTATAGGGCTTTCTATGTTAAATTTCTTGAACCTTATGTTATAAATTAATGCATGCTTATGGTGATTATTCTTATTGAGAGATCTATCCAATAATTGAGTTGAATTCTTGGTAGCTAATTGACAACTAGTTATCACTATATAATTTCTAATCAGTTACGAAAAGGGGATTGTGAATATCTTTGTAAGTTGGGTGACGATCTTGAATTGGGGATGAAAATACCTCAATTAGATTTGTAAGCGTTGATGAGGCTTAACAACCTAATTTTGCGCATTGTGCGTGACGGTCAACTAGGTTTTGTGCTTAATCCTCCTATAGCGTTACCACTTATCGTGAAAGTTAGGTAAGGAACAATCTGGGGTTGAGTGTTTATATAACCCTAACGGGAGTATAAAGCGATTTAGTAAACTGCTTTCTCGAAAGAAGAACACCGTAAGTTAGTGTATTAGTAAGTAGCATGCGGATAGTAAGGATACATAGAAGCCCTATTCTCATCACATCTGAATTAAATCTTTATATTTAATTAGCTTTCATAACTCTTAGTTACAAACCAAACAATCAATCATTAATTCACCAAATAGATACTAGAAAATAGATAAGCGATACTTGGACCTAATCACAGAGGGCGATATTCGGTCTTATCTAAGACTATACTACTTGATACGATAACGTGCACTTGCGTTTAAAAGTGTGTGCATATTACGCGCATCAAGTTTTTGGCGCCGTTGCCGGGGATTAGGCATTAGTTCAATATCAAAATTATCTATTTTTAATTTCTAATTTGGTCTTTAATTTTTTTTTTTATTTTAATTTTTTTACGTTTTTCGCTATTTTTCGGAAAATCAGGTTGCCGTGATTCGTTTTGTTTTGATCTATTTGCAATCGGTTTATGCGAAGGAGAAGAGGAGCGAACACTCTTGTTCCGCTTCAATCCGAGATCGAGAAAACACGCAAGCGAGCGAGAAAGAATCAACGGGTTGCAACTTTGATAGAGATGGACGGTAATCTAAACAATAACAGGATGAGAGAAGGGTTAGGTGAAAATCAACCTAACCCAGAAGATCCCCATCAAGTGCCAATAGATGTGGAGGATAGAGTCCGAATCCAGCCCGAAAGAAGTTTGGGAGATTATGTGCTGCCAAGAGTGAATGGGGCCAGACATGCATTAGGCTCACTGCATAGGGCCAACAACTTCGAGATAAAACCAGCAATTTTGAGCATGATACAGCACCGTGCAATTCGGAGGCGCCATCGGAGGATCAGCGCATGCACATAGCTAATTTTTGGAGCTATGTGCCCTTTCGGATATAACGGCGTTCGATGATGCGTCGAGTTGAGGCTCTTTCCCTTCTCACTCGGGGATAGAGCAAAAGTATGGTTAAATTCCTGCCCGGTAGATTCGATATTCACATGGCACGGTGGCACGAAATTCCTAGCCAAGTTCTTTCCGCCTTGCAAGCGTGGCGAGAGGGAGTTGAACAACTTCTACCAAGGTGATGGAGAATCTTTATATGAGGCGTGGGAGAGGTTCGAGGATCTACAAAGAAAGTGCCCGCACAATTGCATTGAGTTGTGGAACTTGGTCCACATCTTCTACAACTGGCGATACAACCGGGACCATCATAGATCAGCGGTGGAGCATTCATGAGGAAAAGCGACCACGATGCTCGTGAGTTATTAGAAGATATGGCCACTAACAACCATGTCATCCAGAGAGGCGACAAGTGGGAGAAGAAGCGTGGGAGTCCACGAGATAGATGCTATTCTTTGCCTTGAATGCCCAAGTAGCTCTTCTAGCAAAGCGATTGCGGCAACATCTGATGTCGGTGAGCAGCGGTACAAATGCCTAAAAGGCGTGAGATATGTGGTGGCCCACATACATTTGATAGGTGTCCTTCAGGATCGATAATATACCGATGGGCGGCGGAATGTCAAGCGATGGTAATTACGGAGCAACAAAACAACCCTACTCAAACACTTATAATCCGAGGTGGAGAATCACCCAAATTTCTCATGGAAGGAGATCGGGGCCAGCGAGAATCAATATCGAGCGTGAGAACGATGCGAGGCGGCGGAATCGATATCGAGAACGCGAGAACCAATACGAGGCGATGCAGAGCAGCGTGAGCAGAACCAGCGACCGCCCATTCAAGCCCCGCGGCCTCAGCGATTCAATGCAGGTTCGTGAAAAGCGGATGAGCTTAAAGCGGCTTTGACAACACTTGCAGCGCCGGACGCGATTTATGACGGAAGCTAGATCCTCGTTCAGAAACTTGGAAACACAAGTAGGGCGGTAGCAAAGCGGTCAACGTCGAGCCACGAGGACACGCGCCAAGCAATACAGAGGTGAATCAGGGAGCAATGTAAGCGATGCGGTTGAGAAGTGGAAGACAATTGGAGCAACGGCCACCTCGGCCCGATAGTTGAGAAGAGCGAGTTAGAAAAGGAGAAGGTGGTTGAACTAGCCGGTGATAGAAAAACTCCGGAGAAGGAGTATACAGAAAAGATTCCTTTCCCCCAGAGATTACAAAGGAAGGCGGTCGATAAACAATTTTCCAAATTCTTGGAGGTATTCAGGAAGCTGCATATCAACATACCTTTTATAGAGGCTTTGGAGCAAATGTCGTCCTATTTCAAGTTCATGAAAGAAATCTTGGGGAAAAAGAGGAAACTGGCGGAATATGAGATAGTAGCACTCACATAAGAGTGTAGTGCTATCTTACAAAAGAAGTTGCCACCAAAGCTAAAGGATCCTGGAAGCTTCACTCAGTGTGCGATGGGCGGGGTAACTTGCATGAGCCTTATGCGATTTAGGGGCAAGTATAAATCGATGCCTTATCGGTTTTCAAAAGATTGGAGTTGGGAGAGGCTAAACCAACCATGTGAGTGCAACTAGCAGCGGGACAGATGGTTCATCCACGAGGCAAGATTGAGGATGTGATTGTGAAGGTAGGAAAATTTTTCTTCCCTGCAGATTTCCTAATTCTTGATATGGAAGAAGATGCAGAAATCCCTATCATATTAGGGAGGCCATTCCTAGCAACAGGGAGAGCTTTGATTGATGTTGAAAGATGGGAGTTGACATTAAGGGTGGAGAATGAAGAAATGGTGTTTAAAGTGTTTAAACATGTCATCGAACCACCACCAATGAGCAGGTGCTTTGCAATCAGCACCATCAAACCCCCATGCGAGCCATTACAAGTCAACCAAAGAGTGATGAGCCCGAGCGAGCATGGTTTCTTGAAATGCCACTAAAGGAGGTAAGTGTTCTGAACTCCCTATTACCGATAATGCTAAAAAGAAAAGGAGAAAAGGAAAGCGCCAAATGTGGAGGAAATGGATAGGTTGGGGCTTAATCCACCCGAGTTATTAAAACTAAGGAACTTGCGTCCGCTAAAGGCGTTAAAAACGCTACTTGGGAGGCAACCCAGCGTTTTCAATTATGTCATTTAATTTACATCTTTAGTTTATTTTATTTTGTCTAGAACAATCTCACGGTCTTGAGGTCTTGTATTTGGTGTGATTGGCAGTGAGGAATAAAGCGAAAGAAAAGCAAGGATTTCGAGAAAAAGCGGGTAGCGCCTGATGTAGTAGACGCGGCGCCAAAAGAAATGAACATGTCTTTGAAGTTTAAGATGCGGCGCCCGGGAAGCGAGCGCGGCTGCGAAATCGAAAAATATGCCAAGATAGCGCGCCTCAGAATGCCATGGCGCATGAAATCCGAAGGCGCAGAGTTTAAGCGCGTATGGCCGGCGGGAATCGAAACTTAAACGCCCAAATCAGATTTTCCCAATCCCAACTTCAAAACCCTAACCTTCCCTCCAAAAACCCACGAAATTTGAAACTTTCTCACAAATCCTCCACAAATCCAACTGACCACAACCTAAACTCTTAGATTCCTAAAATCTGACTATCTAAAACAACAAAAGCCCGTTCCATAGCCTCGATCCACAATTGAAACAAGAACAAGCTTGAGTCTTCTCATCAAAAGGTAATCCCTATCTTTGTTCTTGAATCCTTTCACTGAAGTCATAGGAGGTAGTAGTTGGGAAGAGTATTGTAGTTGAAATAGTTTGGGTACTGAAAAGTGATTGTGAAGTTGGAGAAAATAGTAGAAAAGGAGGTTGTGGGCATTATTGAAGTTTGGGGGTGTTGTCACTGCTAGTTGTTGAGTGTGTAGGAGACATTTGTGCCACTAAATTGAAAGCTCCAGAAACTGTTATAACCATGGCCACTAGAAAAAGAAGAGGCTCCACATCCGCTGACCCACAATATGACGAAAGTAGGTTTGTAAGCTACGAAGCCTCTCAAAGATACAAAAAGCTTGATACCAGACCCTTAATACCAGAAAGGGGAATGGACTACCAGAGGGCGTCATTTGGAGAAGGAGATGTTTATGAGCCCATTCGGGCGATGATTGAGTTAAGGGAGTGGAGAAAATTTGTGAACCCGGAGAAGATAACACCGTAACACAACAATAGTGCGAGAATTTTATGCAACTTTCGGAGAAGGTGGAAAGGGGTTGCTTTGTAAGGGGAAGCTATGTGCCTGTGACGGCAGAAAATATTAATATACAATTGAAGACAGTTGATGTTGAAGAAAGAAGTGATTGGAATCACTTTAGAACATGGTCTAGAAGCATTGACCACATCGACTGGAATACCGTTGCAGACACCGTGAGCTACCAGGGAGCTGCTTTTGAGATTGGAAGAAATGGATCGAGCACTGAGCAGGTGCCAATTCAACAAGGTAGCCAAGGCTTGGCTGTATTTTGTCGATGCGCGTGATTCCATCTACGCACTTCACCAGAGTGCGGAAAGCGAGATTAAGGCGATTTATGGAATTATGAAGTGCGACAATTGATGTGGGAAAAGAGATAGTGCAGAGCATCGAAGAAATAAGCAGGTTGGTGACAACAGGTGGTTTGGGACACGGTTCACTTATTACCAGTCTATGCCACATGAGTGCGGTCCCACAACTACCCGAATACTCATGAAAGAAACCAACCGCGGTGTCACATGGGATAGTGCACTCTTTTCAGACCCGACCCCCGGCGGAGACGGAGCACCGCGGCGGCAGCGGCAGAGGCAACCGTGGATGAAGATGAGCACAGCGGGGCTCGATATGAGCGAGACCCGGCCACCGGCCAACCACAAGCGAGAACCTTGAGCCCACGTGGGGCAATTGTACCAACATCGGAAGGAGATGATGCGGACGCGCAAAGCGATAGTACAAGGGCGGCAAGAAACAAGGCAACAAATCGGCCGGTGAGTGCCTTGTTCAACCAATGGTCGATGCATTATCCACCGCCACCACCACCATTTTAACCAAAGTTTGTAAGTGTCTTATTTTCTTTACTGTCTTTGAGTCTACACACATTGGGGACAATGTGTGATTTAAGTTTGGGGGTGTGTTTCTGTGTTTTAGTTTTATTTGGGCGTCATGTTATGTTTTATTTAAGTCTTTTTATTTGTTTCATGTTTATTTTGAGTCACCAAAAAAAAAAATTCTTTTTGAGTCATAATTGCCTGTCAAATATCATATATGTTGTAGTTGCTAGAAACACCTAGTGAAGTAAGGTGGAATAATGTAAAGGAATGGAAGCAACTATCTAAACACTTAGGTTAGATATGCCAAAAACTCACAGAATCTGTCTATTTGGAGTCTCTTGCTTGAGTTATGTATGCTAAATGATAAATGCTTATGTGTTATGACTGCTTGCTATTTGAGGCGAAATAGTTAGGATATGCATGATAGGGAAATGACTCAGGCATTTCTTTGATAGCCAATTCTTACCATTCTTTTCTATCCCGTACTTTAAAAATATCACTAGTTAGCCCCATTGAGCCTAAAAAAAATTGAAACTTTTTCTTTGACACCCTACTTTCCCACAAATTGTGCCATAAGTGAAAATATGAAAGAGTGGAATACATTGTGTTAAAAGAAAAAGAGACAAAAATAGTGAATAAACCCATTTGTACTGATAAAAGTAATAAGAAGCAGTGAAAGCCTAAGTTTGGGGGTGTTCATCATTATTATTATATACTTCACTCTCCCAAAACAAAAGAGGGGAAGGATAGAATTGAAGTGAAGGAAAGAATCAAAAGAAAAGGGAGAAATTGAAAAGCCAAAAGAGCTTATGGTACAGAAAAATGAGCCTAAATGCCTATTTTACCAACCCTACCTAAGCCTACATTACAACCTTAAAGTCACGAAGATCTCTTTTATGTATATCGAATTAGTGGAGAATAGCAAGTAAGCATGCCATAGAAATTTTTGAATTTATATGCATACTTGAGTCTGTGACTTCCATTTAAGCATGATAAGTATGAGTTTGCGAAATATCTAGCTCAATGTGTTGAAAATTTCATGTTATATGTTCTGCGTATTATTACGCTAACCTTCATGTTTTTCTAGTTAACATTCATGCAGCAAAAGTGATCAATGGCAGGGAGTCTGTTTATTTTCTTATTTATTGAGTCTTTCATTTTATTTCTTTCTTTTTATCTTTGCTCGAGGGCGAGCAAAGGTCAAGTTTGGGGGTATTTGATCGGTGTATATTATATACACATTTTGAGTCTGTTTAGTTAGTCTTTTGTCCCATTTTGCACATATAAATGTCGTATTAGGATAGTTTTCTTTCTTTTGAGTCAAAGTGGTTAAAGTGGCCAAATGGCGGAAAAGGAGCAAAAAGAGGCGAAAGAGGAGATGCGGTAGCAGAGAAAGTGGCGAACAAGGCTAAAACCCAGACCAGAGCCGCGGCGCCTCCTGCGATCGAATCACGAGGCGCGGCGCTATCATTCGAAGAAGGTGCGAAGATCGAGCGCGGCGCTAAATCGAACGCGGCGCCACTATTCCGAGCGAAGACTTCGCGCCGCGGCTCCTCGAGCAGCGAATATCGGGCGCGGCGCCAAAACACCGAAGATTGCAGAACTTCCGCGCCGCTTCCATCTGCAGCGCGGCAGCGGAAAAATTAGGTCTTTTGACGGATTTTATGGCGAACTGCGAGGAAAAGAGGAGAGCGTTTTAAACCTATAAAGGAGAACCACTGGCAGTTTTCAAGGGTTCCTTTTCTTGCCAAACACAAGGTTTTCTTGCCTAGGAGATTGGAGACCTAAACATTAGTAATTTCTTTCCTTTTTCTTTTCTTTAATTCAGTTTTTGCATGATGAACTTTGAATTAGTTCTTGTCATATTCATGGCTAGGAACTAATTCTCTTATAGGGCTTTCTATGTTAAATTTCTTGAACCTTATGTTATAAATTAATGCATGCTTATGGTGATTATTCTTATTGAGAGATCTATCCAATAATTGAGTTGAATTCTTGGTAGCTAATTGACAACTAGTTATCACTATATGATTTCTAATCAGTTACGAAAAGGGGATTGTGAATATCTTTGTAAGTTGGGTAGACGATCTTGAATTGGGGATGAAAATACCTCAATTAGATTTGTAAGCGTTGATGAGAGGCTTAACAACCCTAATTTTGCGCATTGTGCGTGACGGTCAACTAGGTTTTGTGCTTAATCCTCTATAGCGTTACTTATCGTGAAAGTTAGGTAAGGAACAATACTGGGGTTGAGTGTTTATATAACCCTAACGGGAGTATAAAACGATTTCGTAAACCTGCTTTCTCCAAAAGAAGAACACCATAAGTTAGTGTATTAGTAAGTAGCATAAGCGGATAGTAAGGATACATAGAAGCCTTATTCTCATCACATCTGAATTAAATCTTTATATTTAATTAGCTTTCATAACTCTTAGTTACAAACCAAACAATCAATCATTAATTCACCAAATAGATACTAGAAAATAGATAACTGATACTTGGACCCTAATCCTAGAGGACGATATTCGGTCTTATCTAAGACTATACTACTTGATACGATAACGTGCACTTGCGTTTAAAAGTGTGTGCATATTACGCGCATCAGCTACAACATGCTTACATCCTAACCTTATTCAATTCCTTCAAATCCAAATCATGTTTCTTACATGCAATTCTTCTAAGAGCAATATCTACCACTACAAGTTCTTTCTTCTTCACATGCAACACCAAAAACTAACAATAAGAGAAAGAATTGTTACATTAGAGCTTTAGCCAAATTAATCCAACAAACTTGCTAGCCTCCTTTCCAAAAACACCACCACAATAACTCCCACAAGCTTGCAAACAAGTTTCCTTCTTGCCACACTTTTCAGATTTTTCCCAATCCTTGATTTATTCTTGATTTCTAGAGAGAAGGAAGAGCTTCTAATTTAGAGAGAGAGAAGAGTTTGAAGAATGACCAAGTCTTCAAGACTTGGTCAATAAATAGTGCATGCAAAAATCACACGAGTTCAAATTTGTGCTCAAAACTCAAATCCGATATCAAATAATCCTTCATACTCTTAACTTTAGTGATAAAATCCTAATTTTCACAATTAATCTTATGATTTAAAGCAAACAAGCACATAGATAACCATGCTAATCATCCAAATATGCGATAAAAACACTAACCCGATGTTTGAAATCGTTTCTCGCACTTTATCTGATATATCCCGAGCTTCAAAACTCCACAAGTGGTGAATAACTTTAACATATCGTCACTCATTTTTATACATGAAGCCTAATTAGTGTGATCGCAATGCCCCGGTGCGTGTGATAGTTCCCAACACTGGCCCAAGTCTTTCAGTGCAACCGCGCTACCCGTGCGCGATAGCGCCTAGCGCCCGATGATCGTTTTGCGAGACACGCGCCTGTCTATGTGATGGCGCGTTGTACGCGTGGGAAAGACCCTTCCGTGGGTAGCACACCAATGCCGACCAGTGTTTTAGCGCAATTTCGCACTCTTCACACGATAGGGTTCCCATCCCCAACTCCTTTAACGTGATTGCCCATTGTGCACGGAAACACTCGCGAAATCATGCACAATTCAGATTTGTTTTTGCTATCCAAACCTCTGGGTCTCAAATAAAACCACTAAAACAATTCTTAAATCATTATACGGGCCTATAGGAACCTTTCAGAAATGCATCTAAGTTTGTTAACTCAAATTGATGACTTTGGTCAAACTATGAACTTTAAACCACTAGTTTAGATTCAAGTGTTCCGAATGCACCCGAGCCCTTTGGACCCTGCGACCCGTAGCCGCAAAGCATTACACATCAAATTCAAATAAGAAAAAGGAATTCTAAAACTCAAAACCACCTAACTGGTCCTTACAATATACTCCACTTTATTAGTTAGAATTTAACTTATACTCCACTCTTTCTCTCAGAAATAACCGCTCTACCTGCTAAGGTAGAGGTAAGGTCTGCGTACAATCTACCCTCCTCAGACCCACATTGTGAGATTTCACTGGATATGTTATTGTTGTTATTATTGTATACACTGATAGTGTAAAACTTTTTACATTTTTGGTGTACGTTACCCTATTGTACTAGGTTGTACTTGCCTCATTTTTATATCAATAATCTCATTTATTATGTACGAATACCAATAATTGACACCTTATATACGTTACCCTTTAGTACTATACTTGCCTCATTTTTATATCAATAATCTCATTTATTATGTATGATTACCAATAATTGGTATCTTTTTGTTGTCAATTATAGAAGTTAAACTCCTTTTTGTACTAAATACATTCGAGTAAGTGTTTTGGACTGCCATAGATTTTATTATGTCTGCTACAATAGATTTACAATAAAAATCTAGATGAGTATACTTTGTAGCACCGGCGTGGTTGATACATTCTCACATCTTTGGTGGCCATTGAAACTTTTTCAAAAATTTGCACCAAATTGTTTGATGTTTTGAATTTTAAATTGTATTCCAAATGTAATTTAATTGAAATAATTAAGACTTTGATAAATCTTTTGCTAGTAAATATTTATGTATGTGAATGTTGAAACTTTCTGTGTCTATTTATGGAGGCAAAGAGGAGCTGAAAGTTTTCCCAACTGTCAAATTACACACATTTGATTTGGCATGTCGCTTATTCATGAGCCTTGAAGACCCAAATTTCATTTCAAAGCTTTTCAATCTGTTCAACATTTTCTTGAAAGGAGTCATATCTATAGCCCTAAACTTTCCTGGAACTGCATTTTATAATGCAAAGAGAGCAACAAACACTATCCGAAAATAACTTGTATTAATTGTGAAGCAGAGAAGAGAGGCCATAACAGAAATCAGATTCTCCTCCACAAGATCTTTTGTCACATTTACTTCTATTCCCTGACGAGAATGGTAAATTCATGTCTGAATTGGAGGTAGCAGATAACATCTTGATGATGATCTTTTCCGGCCATGACACCACCTCTGTTACTATAACATTAGTGATGAAGTATCTTGCGGAATTGCATCATGTTTATGAGAACGTTTTACATCAAACACTGTCATATAAAATGTAACATATCAAAATATTAATATTAAAATTTCCCGAGAAAAGGATATTTGATTGAAAATGTCAATGCTCCACTAACAATTAATATTTTGGCTTGATAATGAAAACAGAACAAAAGGAGATTGCATCATCAAAAGGAGGAAGGGAATGCTTGAACTGGGATGACATACATAAGATGAAGTATACGTGGGATGTAGTGTCTGAAGTTCTCAGGTTAACATCACCAATTGTTGGAAGTTTCAAAGAAGTACTAGTGGATTTTAACTACCAAGGTTATATCATTCCAAAAGGATGGAAGGTACTTTAATATTTGTTTCAGTTGCTATTTACTGTATTTTTTGCTGTTGTTTATGCTCTCCTACAGTTCACATATCTCAAATTCAAGTTCACATAGGGGGGCTATCTGGTCAAACAGATGGACTTATATGGTGGGATTTTAAGAGGGTAAAATTTTAAGTGCAAAATCAAAGGAATAATTTTCACATTACAGACTTCTTATGTAATTCAAATATTGTCTTCAAATTGAATAGCATGGGGTGAAATACATGTGCAAAGAGTTTCTATTTTATTTTTTTACATTAGGGGAGGGAAGGGGATACTATGCTATCGATGAAGTTTGAACCCTCTTACCTTAACAGTGTAATTCACCAAGCGAGCTAATTCTCAACCCCTCGTGAAAAGAGTTTATTATGATTTTTAATCCGAAGAATCTTTAGACTGTGAGTAGAGTAAGATTCAAGAGCATGCCTTCTTTCTATTTGCTTAGATTAAGAGATTTACTTGCAAAATGGTATATCCACATTTTTTTTTGCAACTATTAAATGATTTTTTGGTCTAATGCGACAGATATACTTGAATGTCCCTGTTTAAGGTGTTTACTTCGGGTTCGTACACGCAGCAGAATTTGAAAATTTATGTTTTAAACCCGACATAAGCGGTCAAACTGTAGTATGCTATATAATGTAAAATAAAACACAAAGTAAATGTAATACTTCGAACGAAGACTTACATTTTGAAGCAATCCCCAAGCAGTTGAAAACTTTGTTACTTTGTGTAGTCCTGGATGCACACGCAAATGTTCCTTGATTTGCACGTTCTAAGTTCTTAGAACTTCGATGTAATTTTCTAACTTTAGAAATACTAGAAATTTCTGCAGAGTATTAGAAGAGATTTACTTCTCTTAGGTTTTCAGTCGTTTGAAGTGGGGAGAGAAGCCTCCTATTTATAAGACAAAATAGGAGCTCTAGGGTTTCAGTGGGCCAGGCCCAGCAGAAAATGGACTGGGTCTAAATTCGAACTGCCAGAATACGCGTCGGCATCGTGGTTCCCATAAGTGGCACCGCGGTGCCTGCACGTGTTTTTGGCACCGCGGTCCTGTCCCATTTTCTACCTCTTTCTCCCATTTCTAATGTCCCGGTTATCAACCGAACATGTAGGTTATCTCTTCCTAATTACATCCTTCAATCAACGGAACATTTGACTTAGTGTTTACCCTTCGGCCTCTACATCTTGACACTAATATCATTAGGATCTTCACGGAACTCCTAGACTGTGCCGGAAGACGAACCTCAATATGTAAAGTTTAGCTACACGAAACATGTGAACTGAACCTCTATGTGGGAAGATAAAATCATTTCATTCATGACACACTCAGTTAAGCTTAGGATATGTCAAATGTCTATCCAAATGGCTTGATCATTATAACTCATCTATATTAGTTGACAACGGAAACATATCACAGACATGTCCATTGCATTGGTCAATGACTTAGTCAACCTAATACCATATGAGTATCTGAGTGTTCACTTAAATATACATTCAAGGAATGAATCCTAATCTTGGCTCACATACCACCTTTAATCTACTTCGTAATGCACCCAAAACAAGTCGCGTCTCAACCTATAAGGCATTTGAGCTTAGGACATGATCAAAGTACATTACTCCGTAAACAAGGTGATATTGACCTCAAGTCTGAGGACCTATATCTCCCACATGCCGATGACATTATAGACATATAACAAACAGTGCATCAGCAGAGTATATCAATACTTCAACAAGTATCCATGTGTCCATCACGAGTTGTCATAACTCGTAGCAAGTGAGACATACTACATCCCTTAAGGATATGATGTAGACCACATGTCGACGTATCGCATATCATCGATATCCCAATCTCGATGATCATTACTTGAGGTAGTTTAAAAGTTACGTTATAACATTAATTCTCACATCATTAATAAACACGTAAACTCTAGGGATGCATTTACAAAATATTATAAACAATCAACTAATAATTCAACAAATGAAAATGCCATAATATTAATTATCATTAATATAAATATGAATGTGTATAAAGTACATTTTGTCCTAATACAGATTGTCTCTAGGACATACATATACTTTCAATCTCTCACTTGGCCTAGAGCCAATCACCAACACATCTAATACCCATGTTCTCAAAATGACCATTATGCTTCATCAAGCTTAATGGTTTAGTAAACGGGTCTGCTAGATTATTGTCTGTGGGAACATAATTTATCTTGATATCTTCAGCTTCCACCATCTCTCGGAGAATGTGGACTTTCTCGGTACATGCTTGTTTATGTTTGTTGATCTTGGTTCTTTTGTCTGTGCAATCGCACCAGTGTTGTCACAATAAATAAGTATTGGACAACTAGCACTCGGAACAACCTCTAGTTCCTTCAGGAACTCAGAAATCGCGACAGCTTCCTTAGCAGCTTCCGATCCAAAGAATGTACTCGCTCGATGAGTCGAGTCTGCATTAGTAGCCTGTTTGGAACTCTTCCAGCTCACTGCTCCTCCGTTGAAAATGAACGTGTAACCATACTGAGATTTGAAATCATCAACATCTGTCTGGAAACTAGCATCGGTATACCCAGTGGCAACCAACTCATTACTTTCACCATAGACTAGAAAGTATTTTTTAGTACGTCTGAGGTACTTGAGAATACTCTTAACTGCTTTCAAGTGTTCCTCACCAGGATTCTTCTGGAACTTGCAAGTCATACTAAGTGCAAAAGTCATATCTGGCCTAGTACAGGTCATGTCATACATGATCGATCCTATAGCCGAAACATACAGGATCCTCTTTATGCGCTCAAGCTCTACAGCATTAGAAGGGCAACCCTTCTTTAATAACTTGATGCCTTGACCCATCGGAAAACCGCCTTTCTTGGAATTCTCCATTGAAAATGTTTAAGCACTTTGTCTATGTAGATTGACTGTGACAGCCCCAACAATCTATTAGGTCTATCTCTATAGATCCTAATTCCCAAAATGTAGCAGACTTCACCTAAATCTTTCATCATGAAGGTCTTGGACAACCAATCCTTAACTGACTGCATGAGAGCATTATTGTCTTCCATTATTAATATGTCATCAACATATATAATAATAAAGACAATGCCCTCATCCTTGCGTTTAGAATAAACACAAGGATCCTCTTTGCTTCTGACGAAATCAAAAGATTTGATAGCCTTGTCAAAGCAAATGTTCCAACTCCTAGAGGTTTGCTTAACCCCATAAATGGACTTCTGTAGCCTGCACAAATCATTTGGTCTGAACTCACATGAAAAACCCTCGGATTGTTTCATATACACTTCCTCAATTAGATTACCATTGAGGAATGCAGTTTTGACATCCATCTGCCAAATGTCATAATCATAATGTGCAGCTATCGCAAACAAAATCCGAATAGATTTTATCTTAGCCACCGGTGAAAAGATTTCATCATAATCCACACCAGGACGCTGAGTAAAACCCTTAGCCACTAGTCTAGATTTATAAGTCTGAATCTTGCCAGATGCATCAATCTTCTTCTTGAAGACCCATTTGCATCCTATAGATTTGACCCCATTTGGCAAATCAACCAAGTTCCACACCTGATTGATATACATATATTTCATTTCGAATTTCATGACTTCTTGCCATCTCTTCGAATCAATGTCTAGCATTGCTTCGTTATAGGTTCTAGGCTCATCATCATCTGGAATATCTAGCTCATTTTGTGTTTTCACAAGTAGATTTAGTCTTTCCGGAGGACGATGAGCTCTAGTAGACCTACGGAGTTGACTGTCTTGTAGTTCAGTTACAGGTATGCTCTGACTATGAGTAGGTTCTTGTGCGCTGGTTGATACACTAATATTAGAGCTTTCAGGAATATCATTTTCATGTCTTTTCTGAATGGGAGGAAATACAACCGGTGCACTTGCTCCCAAGGTCTGTGCCAAAATATCTTGCATTTCTGCATTATTCCTTGTAGCATTCCCACTGGCCGAAGGGGGTACCCTAAATACTCAATCTTCGCCAAAAGCTCTCACTGAATTCTTGCCTTCATCATCGGGCAAGATTCAACCTCTATATTACCTTGTTCTTGAATTTCTTCAAGTTCTATCTCTGTGCAACTCTCATCCTTGTAGACATATTCATCTTCAAGGAAAGTTGTGTTCCTAGAAACAAATATCTTATGTTCTCCAGGAAGATAGAAATAATATCCCTTAGTTTTCTTTGGATACCCAACAAAGTAACACTTCTCACTTTTAGATTCCAACTTATCAGTGATCAACTTCTTGACATATGCATGACACCCCCAGGGCCTCATGTGTCTAAGTGATGGCTTATTGCCACACCATACCTCATATGGTATCTTTTCGACTAATTTAGATGGAACTCTGTTCAGAACATATATTGAGGTCAAAATAGCGTATCTCCAAAGATATGTTGGAAGAGCTGAAAAGCTCATCATGGAACGAACCATATCAAGCAAGGTTTGGTTTCTCCTTTCGGCAATACCATTCATCTGTGGTGTTCCACGAGGTGTCCATTCGAAGTGAACTCCATGAAGCTTTAAGTAGTCAAGAAATGCTTTACTTAAGTATTCACCCCCACGATCAGATCGGAGAGTCTTGATATTCTTTGAGAGTTGTTTCTCAGCTTCACACTTAAACTCCTTAAACTTCTCAAAAGCCTCGGATTTGTGTCTCATAAGATACGTATATCCATACCTTGATAAGTCGTCCGTGAAAGTAATAAAGTAATTGAAACCTTCTCTAGCTTGAGTCGAAAATGGTCCACATACATCCGTATGTACCAACTCAAGCACCTCCTTGGCACGGATCCCCTTTCCAGAAAGAGGTTTAATGATCATCTTACCTTTCAAACAGGATTCACAGTTACCATAAGATTGTAAGTAAAATGGTTCGAGGTAATTTAATTTTCTCAACCGTTCTATCCTCGTTTGATTGATATGACCAAGTCTGCAATGCCACAAGTAGGTGAATTTCTTTCATTTAACTTAACTCTTTTATTTTGTACATTGAAAATTTTCCTGCGACAGTTTAATGTATACAATCCATTCACAAGAGGAGCAATTCCATACACAACATCATCATAAGTCAAAACCATATTATCAATAGAAGTGTTTGAGGAAAAACCCTCTGAATCAAGTACATGAATGGAAATAATGTTCCTTGTTAAAGAAGGAACATAATAACAATTGTTTAACATCAAACTTTTGTCGGAAGGTAAATCTATCCTATAAGTTCCCACGCGCTCAGCAGCAACATGTGCTCCGTTTCCGACGCGCAGGTCCACCTCTCGAGGCCCAACCTTCCTGCTATCAGTTAACCCCTGCACATTTGTACAAATGTGTGAGCCACAAGCGGTATCAAGTACCCAGGAATGAGAATCATTTATAGATAGATTAATTTCAATTACAAACATACCTTGCCCAGTAGAGGCTGAAGCACCTGGTGCCATTCCTCTACCTGAGCAGTACAATCATTTCTCCAATGCCCCTTCCTACTGCAATTCATGCAAACATCCGATGTCGACAATTTCTTCTTCTTCTTCGCCCCTCCATTGGGATTCATTGCTGCTGCTGGAGCAACAACTTTGCCCTTCCCCTTCTGTTGTCCCTTACCTTTCGGTTTGGAGCGACTAGAGGAGCCAACCATCAGAATAGGTTTGGTCTTGGAGGTTGAAGATTCAAAAGTTTTCAGCATATTATGTAACTCCGGCAATGTCGCTTTAGTTCCATTCCTATTATAATTAACAATGAAACTCTCAAACGACCTAGGAAGTGAGTGCAGGATGAGGGTGGTGGAGACTCTGTCATGAAACTTTATGTCAATGGCGGCCAACCTCTCAATCAACTCAATCATCCTCAACACATGAGGTGAAACTTGACCCCCTTTATTTAGCCTACACTTGAAGAGTTCTATTAGCATGTCATACTCCATTCTCTGAGACTGCGAATCATAGAGACTCCTCAGATGGGCTAACATTTCGTTGGGCCCCATAGTTTTATGTTGTCTTTGCAATGGTGGTGACATAGAAGACAACATTAGGCATTGAGTTGAGGTGACATCCTTATAATGTTTCTGGTAAGCAGCTTTGTCGAAGGTTGCATACTCAGCAGAGTCCTCCGCCGGAGCGTTGGGGAATACTTTTTCCAATGTATACTCAATCTCTTCTTGTCTCAGGATAATTCTGACATTCCTGAGCCAGTCTATGAAGTTGGGTCCAGTAAGTCTGTTGGACTCCATAAGCATTTTCAACGAAAAATTTGACATTTCTGAAGATCTGAAGATATATATAGAATAGGAAAAATGCAATCAACAATTCATTCTTCCAATAATACACATTCATTATAGACTAATTCAACATGACCTTTTGTTTAATTAGCTCCCCCTATTTAACATACTTCTACGACCCCAAGGTAGAATACATATCTAAATCAATATAAAGGTCATAATGGGCCATGATCCAAACATATGATATATCCGCGTTTGCTTTGGCTGATAACTTCAATATCACACTTTGGTAGATCCTCAACTAATTGTAAAACAACTCTACAACTCTTGGTTTGATTTGAAATCTTTCATTTTAATCTTACGTCTTTAGACTAGTCCGACACTTCGGCGCCAAGATTCATCTAAACAAGCCAACCCCATTACATGACTGCGTTTAAATGCCTGAGTAAATTTAGCATTTGCAAGCAAACACTTTGGTGTAAATACCTATAAAAGTTTATTATCTACTTTCATTTTAACACATCTATAAAAGAGTCTTGATCCTCGTAGACTTAAAGCACATGCTTTGGCATAAATAGTCGTATCGCCGAAGGGGATTTAGCACCCTAAAAATTATAATGGACGACGCGTTATAATTAGATTTGTATTTAATGTTTGGGGAATATTTTCAGTTTTCGGATATTCATTCAAGATCAACAATCAAGTCATACATCATATGACTTCCTATCATTTAATTTCTAAACACAATTAAATGGGAAACCATCAAACCCAATAGGCATGATAAAAGATGGTTTTAATCACATACTGAGCGTCGTCTACCCAGACAGTTATTGGGAACGCTATGCTAATAATTTAAATGCATCACATTCAATCACTTAGCACATTTGTATATTATACAATAATATACTATTAATGATAATCATGGGTCTATTTGTCTAAACTCTATAACTATGTAATGTCAAACAGTCCCTAAACATTTTCTGATTTCAAAATTCTGATTTTCAGGAATTCTGCAAACTTTTAATATTTACAGTTTAGTCCTTTAAGAATTTAAAAGTTTAATTCTGAACCCCTATAAATTCAGAAAATGCAATTCTAAACCTCAGAAAATATTTTCAAGTTTCTGGGACCTGTTTGTAATTTCCAGAACTAAAAATCAATTTTCAAAAAACTTTCTTTAATTACAAATTTGCCCGAAAGGACCAAATCTGTCCAATTTTAATTTTTTTTCCAGAAACTGAAACTTCTAAAACTTCAGATTCAGAATCTGAAACTTTTAAACTTCTGTTTCTGATTTTCGATTTTTTTAAATACTGTCGTTGGCACTGCGGTGCCTTAGAGGCAGTGTGTCACTGGTTCTGCAAAAATAATTTGTACCGCGGTCCTAACAGGTGGCACCGCGATTTCGTAAATTACCGTCACAGGCATCGCGGTGCCTCGAAGGCAGTGAGTCTGAAAAATTAATTTTAAGCTTTCTGGATGAACAGCACCGCAACTCCCATGAACAGGACCGTAGTGCCTCTGGCTTCATCCGGGAAGCATCGCGGTGCTCCATCATGGAACCGCGGCGCCGCCTCAAAAACCCTAGCAGCACCGCGGTGCTCCATCATGGAACCGCGGTGCCTTCTCCCCAGAAACACAAAATTTGAAATTTCCGAACCCCTAAAACTGATTTAGGGCCAGATCATTTGTATTACCATCACCATTAAAACAATATTTTCATCGACCATCAAATCCAATTTTTTTCTCATTTTTCGTTTCAATGCATCATGCTTTAAGCCGGATAACGCATATCAACTTAGAAGAATTATTTATTTGATTGATTTTCTCGAATACATTATTGCATTAACAGATCTGGGCACAAGGTCCATGTGTTCTAAAGATTTAGGATTTAAACACATAAAAAGTCCGACTTCCCTGCGTTAAGCATATAGCACATGAGTTATATATATCGTAGAATGAAGTACCACATCATTGTTGATTAATAAAATGGATTTACCTAGGAAGTGAAGTGTAGGAGAGTTCAGCAGGTGCGCAACAAGTATTCTTTCACAAGTTGTTCGATAGTTATTGTAGCCGGGATAAGCAGGCACCCCGCCGGGGCTTTAGCGCACTTGACTTATCTTATTGCTTCCTATTCCATTCTTCCTATCCTACAGGAAAGAAAGCTCTTAGCGCACAAAGCGGCGTAGGAGACATCTCTATTTTCCCCCCGGGGAATCTTTAGAATTCCCACTGCTTAACTTTCAATTCGCCTCTGTCCTCTCTTTTTTGGTGTCTAAAAGCCCGTCATTTGAGCATTTTTCTTATGTAGTGGAAACGCCTTACAATCTGAAGTTTTACGCTTAAGGGAAGAAATGTTCTTGGTGGATGCAGGACTTGGACCTTGAACCTAGCCCGAAATTCTTTCTTTACTTTATTTGTTCGATCTGCCTTGGGTGGGGCGATGAAAAAAGTCTAGTTCATCATCCTCTCGGGTTTGTGTTACTGGGTTAATAACTAGTGACTTGTGACTTTCATTTTTAATCCCTGCATGACTTAGCCCATACAGGCTAAACTTATCACCCGGAAGAGAATTGAGGGACAAAATCGACTGCTCTAGAAGAAAAAGCTGCACATTCAATTCATCTTCCTCGATAAATGACTTTTGTGAGCGGACATCTGAGATTCATTTTAAAGCTAAATATAGATCTAAACAAATCCTAACCCATATTATCATCAATATACACTACATATCACACGAAACAGCCCAAACTCTGATACCACTGAAGGTGTTTACGTCGGGTTCGTACACGCAGCGGAAGTTGAAAATTTATGTTTCAAACCCGACATAAGCGATCAAACTGTAGTATGATATATAATGTAAAATAAAACACAAAGTAAATGTAATACTTCGAACGAAGACTTACATTTTGAAGCAATCCGCCAAACAGTTGAAAACTTTATTACCTTGTGTAGTCCGGGGTGCACACGCAAATGTCCCTTGATTTGCAAGTTCTAAGTTCTTAGAACTTTGATGTAATTTTCTAACTTTAGAAATGCTAGAGATTTCTGCAGAGTATTAGAAGATATTTACCTCTCTTAGGTTTTCAGTCGTTTGAAGTGGGGAGAGAAGCCTCCTATTTATAGGACAAAATAAGAGCTCTAGGGTTTCAGTGGGCCAGGCCCAACAGAAAATGGACTGGGTCTAAATTCGGACTACCAGTATACGCATCGGCACCACGGTTCCCATAAGTGGCACCGCGGTGCCTGCACGTGTTTCTGGCACCGCGGTCCTATCCCATTTTCTGTCCCTTTCTCCCATTCTAATGTCCTGGTTATTAACCGAACATGTAGGTTATCTCTTCCTAATTACATTCTTCAATCAACGGAACATTTGACTTAGTGTTTACCCTTCAGGCCTCTACATATTGACACTAATATCATTATTCATTAGGATCTTCACAGAACTCCTAGACTGCGCCGGAAGACGAACCTCAATATGTAAAGTTTAGATACACAAAACATGTGAACTGAACCTCTATGTGGGAAGATAAAATCCTTTCATTCATGACACACTCAATCAAACTTATGATCTGTCAAGTGTCTATCCAAATGACTTGATCATTATAACTCATCTATATTAGTTGACAACAAAAACATATCACAGACATGTCCATTGCATTGGCCAATGACTTAGTCAACCTAATACCATATGAGTATCTGAGTATTCACTTGAATATACATTCAAGGAATGAATCCTAATCTTGGCTCACATACCACCTTTAATCTACTTCGTAATACACCCAAAACAAGCCGCGTCTCAACCTATAAGACATTTGAGCTTAGGACAGGATCAAAGTACATTACTCCGTAAACAAGGTGATATTGACCTCAAGTCTGAGGACCTATATCTCCCACATGCCGATGACATTATAGACATATAAAAAATAGTGCATCGGCAGAGTATACCAATACTTCAACAAGTATCCATGTGTCTATCACGAGTTGTCATAACTCGTAGCAAGTGAGACATACTACATCCCTTAAGGATATGATGCAGATCACATGTCGACGTATCACATATCATCGATATCCCAATCTCAATGATCATTAGTCGATGTAGTTTAAGAGTTACGTTATAACATTAATTCTCACATCATTAATAAACATGTAAATTCTAGGGATGCATTTACAGAATATTATAAACAATCAACTAATAATTCAATAAATGCAAATTTCATAATATTAATTATCATTAATATAAATATTAATGTGTATAAAGTACATTTTATCCTAATACATATTGTCTCTAGAACATACATATACTTTTAACACACATGGATCCTAAGTTGTTTCCAAACGCCAAAAATTTTGATACATCAAGATTTGAAGGAGCAGGGCCGACACCATTTTCATATATTCCATTTGGAGGAGGGTCTAGAATGTGCTTGGGGAAAGAGTTTGCACGGCTGGAGATACTTGTTTTTATCCATAACGTGGTCAAAGATTTCAGATGGAAACTATTGATTCCAGATGAGAAAATGTCATATGATCCCATGCCCACACACCAATTGAAGGACTTCCTGTCCTTCTTCAATCAAGCAATCCTTAGAAGATATAGCTTCACTTACCCTCCAATTTATTTGCCACTTAAAGAAAAGAAGATACTATATATTAGAAATGAGCACTCGGTTTCAATGTGCTTCCGAAGAGCCATCCATATGATATGTATGATCCATACAAGATCTGACAAACTGTCCATCTTACCTCCTCTATGTTTTGATCGGATTGTTGGCAAGTCAAGTAAGGAAAGGTCTGTTTATTTGTCCAGAAATATATTTTCAGCCTACGTGTTGTATTTTATTGTACTTGAAAAGTCTTGGGATTTAGAGATATCTTGTATGTACACTACTCTAATGTTCGAAGAACCTTTGTGTGTCTTGAGAACCAAAAATTCTTTATTATATTTATGTATGTGTTGCAAGTCAAGTGGAATGAATAACAAAATACAGTTGTTGCTGTGAAAAACAGAGTAGCCTGTTTTCCATAGAGTTACTGAAAATTTACTGTAATTTGTTCAAAAATTTACTTCTCAGTTTTCCTTTTTTTTCCTACTCTTCCCTCTCATAAATATATTGGTATTTGAAAGAAATAAAAATACTCGAACTACAAGTGAAAGACCCAACAATGGCTATATAGAAGAAATTTATCAAACACGAGGTAGGAACCTTTTTTTACTCAATAATTCAAAACTCTTATATCTCTCTAGAATCAAAGCTACCTCTCAACCTGAAAAAATATGTAATAGAGAAACCTATTTATAATATTAGAAAATCAATATAGACTAGGATTAGAAAATCTAGACTTTGATAAATAAATGATAACTAGACTTGGATTAAATAAACTACAAAATATAAAATTTTAATTAATAATTATTAATTTTGGTTTAATTCCAGCATAGCCTCCCTTGAATCAGATCTTCAAATTTGAGCGTGGCATGAACAATATCATATCTTGTAGAAGTCAACCACCTTGGACTCTCGAATAATTTTCTAAAATATGTAGCATCGACAAAATTGCGGGTGCCATCTTTGGTCAACTTCAATTTCATGATTCAAAGTTAATTTGAACTTCTCTATGGTAAACATCTTCAAAATACCATCACCATATATTTTCTTCTTTTTGTATCTTTGAATAACTAGTCTTGCCTTAAAATTATATGTTTCTCCAATTGATTTGTACTTGATCTTGCGTGTCCATTCAACTTCAATTCACTTTTTTGTATGTGGTAGAATAAATATCGTCAACTAACAATTTTTCATTCTCTTAAAAACATACAATCTTGACTAATTGCTCAAAATTGATTACATCTTCAATCTCCATAACCATGCACGTCAATTGTGGATCTGAACCCTTAATTACTTCTGCTTCAATTTTGGGTAGATCATCAGAAACTTTCTAATGTTGAAATCATTTGCTGCTCTCATTACTAGATTCATCTTCAATAACTTCAAATAATTTTTCTTGTGTAATAATGGATGGTACTTATATTCCTTTTTAATTGTCCCATCTTATATAGACGAATCATATCTATTACATATCTCCTTACTTAAAACATTAGTAGCTTCTATCGAAAGAGCATCAGTTCCAATCAAATTATCCCTTTTATCCATTTCAGAAATTATTGATAAATTATTTTGGACATTATTGGAGTCCGCTTTGCAATCAAAGACAGTTACACCACAACAAAAATTATCTATATCTTCTCTTATTTTCTCTACTATTTCTGAATTCTGTCCTTCTTCATTTATTTTTGCCAGATTTAATGACTCTTCTTTTTCTTTTGGTTGATCATCCTTTGTTTGCAATGACTCCTCCACTATCTCATATGTTTTTTAATTCAGGGACATCTCACATGTCACTAATACATCTTTTAGATCATCAAGTTTCAAAGTATTAAGATCCTGGGTAGCCTCAAGAATTGTCTTCTTGGTGTGAAACTCTAATTTTAAAGATTGCAATATATTTTCAACAACTTTAACCTCTTCCAATTTTTCTCCACTGACCTTCACATCATTAACAGTTTCTAATTCTTGCAAAAAAATTATGATAGATTCCGTTGGTTTCATCTGGGTCAACTCATACTGCCCAAAGTTCTTGAAGTTTCTCTCTCTCCACGTCTGCAATACGTCGATATGATTTCACCAATATTGTCCAAGTCTCCTTTGTTGATTTTGCATGCAAATATTTATTGTATACATGCGATTGGACTTTGTGGGATTTTTCACTGAGAATGTTGTTGTTGTTGTTGTATGCGATTGGACTTTGCTATTGATAGAATGACTTATAATTTAATTGTCTATTTTTCTTCAATTATATAGCGATTTCACCAGTCAATATTATGCCTTATGGGATTTCTACGAATCCTTTATCAATGATGGAGCATAGTCCAAAAACTTTAAAAAAAAATCATCATCTGTTGATACCAACTCTTATATCTCTCTACAATCAAAGCTATCTCTGTGTAACAAAACAACCATATTTATAATACTAGAAAAACAAAATAGACTAGGACTAAAAAATCGATTCTTATTAGATTTGAATTAAATAAACTACCAAATATAAAATTTTATTTAATAATTATTAATCTTTGTTGCAACAATATTAGAGAGGTCTGATAAGAAGAGAATGTGAGTGCGGAATAGAAAATTTTGAAGAAGAAAAGGAAAGCTAAATAATGTTTGGCACGAGTGATCACAAGAATGGTGGAAAACAGTAGAAAGTGAGTATGAAGGAGCCATATTATACAGAAATAACTACTCCCTCCGTTGTTTATTAAATTTTTTGGAAGAAATATTTAGCAACGTAATTAATCAAAATAATATAGAGCTAATCTTTCATAAATACCGCCCGTTTTTGCAAATATAGCGACATTTTGCTATATTTCAAAAACATAACAGCATTTTGATTTCAAATGTAGCAAAATCCATTGTAGGCAAAAAAATGTGTGTAGCACTTATTTTATTATTAATTATCTATATAGCACTCTTTCTTTTTAAACATAAAAGTAGCACTCAACAATCATGTCAGGTGTCACTCCAATCCATTCCTACCTTACTTATTAGTTTTTTATTTTTTTAAACCCCACCACCACCACCCAAGTCCCAACTCCATGTTTTCAATTAATAAAGTAATTAATTTATTATAAAATAGTAAATTAACTAATTACTTTATTTAAATTAATTAATTAACTATTTAATCAATTAAATATTCACATTAAAAATTATTAAATAAATATATATTTACTAAGAGACCATAAAAATAACTAATGATATGATTGGAAGGAAAATAATTGAACTTGATTGAAAATTTTAAAATTCAAGATACAAAAGGGGCACAAATACACACAACACAAATTTTCTAATTTTATTGAAGTCTAGTACGGTTAGGGCATTGATTATTGCTATGTCCCTCATTTCGACAGAGTCCGCATCTCTTGGGGTGCCTACTCTTTTCTCTTTGATCCATCTCAGTCCGAATGCGAGTAGACATTGGACGACCTTTTGGAGCTCTCCGCATGTCCGGATTGTGGCACAATTCAGTTCCAGTATATTCAGGCCAGTATGACTGAAGAGGAATCACTTGAAACTCTTCAAGGTAGGTGTTTAAAACTTATTGCATTGTGTATTGTGGAGGAACATACATCACGTGGTCATGGCTAATATGCGAACAAACAGAGATGACATGGGAAGAATGGTAATGTAATGCTTGGAATTCACCGCAGTCACACTATTGTTTTTTAAGGTCTACCACGAATGTCTCTGTTGGTCGGCCGCTTGGTGGACGGACCAACTCTTTCACTCTAAAAATACTACGTTCTCTATTGTGAATGCGAACTTCATGTGAGTTGGAAATTATTCGTTGTTTCTCAATATTCTCCATGACTAAATCTATGTAAACCATACCAGATGTCATCATTGCTTGAGCTTGGCTACCCCTCCTGACAAATACTTCAGTCAGCCTGTGATAGGTTGCCTCCACCACTGAACTAACTGGAAGATTGCGTGTCACCCTTAATACCTTGTTGATGCACTCAGCAAGGTTAGTCGTCATATGCCCCCAACGCCGCCCTTCATCCCATGCTTGGAGCTACTGTTCCTTTGGGATATCGTCAACCCACCGGGCGGCATCTTCATTCCAATCATTAATTTGGATCATGTAGTATGCAGCGCTCGGTTGAGTTATGGAGTATCCTAAAGAAACAATGTTTCATATTAGTAAAGACAAAATAAAAACAAAAAAAATTATGAATGCAAATGAATGGTATACTAAACCATATTAGTGACAATTTTTCTCATGTCTGCATTCTTGAAAGTCCTCATAAAATCTTGGGATATGTGTCGAATGCAGAAGACATGAACTCAATTGTTGTTAAGACGTCTAACAACATTTTTTATTGCTTTATGCCTATCTGAAATCAAGCATAGGTCAGGTTGGCGTGTATTTCACGACGCTTCGGGGCGTGGTCGTGCCTTACCCGCACCAGCGATCATACATCAGAGAAAATCAGCGGAAATATAAAACAAGACATGAAACAGTTGTAAAATGAGACACAATTTATCTGATGAAAAGCTTGTCTTTCGGCATATATATATAACCCAAGTTTTGCGATTCATCCCAACTGTACAACAGACTACTGACTCAGGAAGTAAACAACTATGGCGGGACGGGGCCCGCCATACCTGGCGAACAAAACTAATTACAACGGGAGAGCATACCCAGCGGTAGAGCCTCGGAGAAGATGGAGCTCACGACGCGCAAAAGATCCTAAGGATGCGGATCTAGCACTGCTTTGCCACCTGCGGCATGACGCGGCCCGAAGGAGGTCGATACAACAAGTACTAAGTATGCGAAATCGTAAAGTACTTAAATGAAAACATATCATTTTAAAACCGGTTTACAAATATGTATGAAACAACCGAAACCACACGTAGTGCACATCACAAACAAGAGCAAACAATAGGTAAAGCGTAGCGAGTCTTTTCTAGGTGCGAATGATCGAAGCGGGGCGATTGCCCGTAGTATCACCATGCAAGCCTAATCACGGACTCCGTAGTCCGCATAGGCCACTCACATAGGCCCGCGTAGGTACATAACCCGCGTCGAGGTAGCTACTCCTCGGCGTCGTCACGGACTCGTAGTCGCGTAGCACATGACCGCGTGAGGTATAACCGCATCACTAACACGGAACTCCGTAGCTCGCATAGGTCCCCGGACCGCATGAGGTATTCTCGAATCATGGTCCTGCATCGCTTTGAGTCTACCACCGCGTCGGAGGCGACTTAACCCCGTAATATGTCAAGAGGTGAGTGATATTACACTAACATAACGAACTATCGTTAAACAACATAAGCCTGACAAGAATACTCTCTTATACAAGCGTTACAAGACACTAACACACATAGCATCATATCATGTCTACTTATCAAACCATCTTATTATTCTTTTCACAATTCAATATAAGTGCATTATAAACACATAGGCAAACTGTTTCTTTTATCATTCTTAAGTGGTTATACTTAACTTCCCATAAAGCTAGTATAACTCTTAAGCACATTTAAAACCAATTAGTTCTCTTACATTAAAAATGATTCGAGATTCTTTTGAAATGCTTTGGATCTTTATTATTCGAGCTTAAGCGTGAGGCATTCTGTAAGTATTATTCGAGCTTAAGTCAAAGACATTGCCGTAGTTATTATTCGATTAACACGTATGCGTCTACCGCACTACATATATATTGTAAAATATCATGCTTTAGGAAGAATCACATACCTCTCGAAAACCACCGCCAGTTGAATATGTCGCGCGAAGAATCGACTATAATAGTCGACACGCCTATCAACGTTGAACTACTTTGTAACGATTCTAAGCAGAGGTTCTATATCCTACGGAAAATTGGCAACTTACTGCGGTGAGCTACTCAAGTCTCGTGAAAACGATCTATGTAAATCTGATTGATTATTCTTCTTTTAAAACCCTTCTACTGTGATATGATTCAATTCTATTCTTTAATATCCTTCTAAGTATTTATACTTATTTCTATACTTCTACAGTATGTATTCTCTAATTACAAAAGAAGGACAAGTTTATTACCTCGGTAAGCCCAATAATATCCTAGATAAAAGTCGCGCCTGAGCAAGGTTTAGCTCCTAGGTTGTATGCGCTCATTAGCTCGAGAAACCTTAGAAGTTCTTTACAACTTCTACTAAGTACTAAGGGATTTGGGCTAGGGTATTTTGGGCATTATAACAATACTAGAAGGCAACTTTTCTACCAAGGGAGGGGGGGTAGATTTCGGCTAGGCTAGGGGGAGGGGTTGCCTCGGCCAAGCTCACTCAAAGGGGGGGGGTGTTGGACGAAAAAGGCTACAAGGGAGAGGAGAGGATTTTCAAGACTTGGAAAGGAATTTGTGGATGAAGAACTCTTCATCTTAAGGGGGTATTTATAGGTCAAGACATGGCCAACCAATGGCGAGATTTAGCCAAGTGCTAGGCAAGTGTAAGGTCAAGATTAGGGCAAGTGTCGCGCCAACTTGCACACAAAATATCCTACCAACTACGCGACAAGGATGGCCATCCATTCGCCCTATGCGTGTAACATCCGTGATGAGAGGGTGACAAGTGTCGCCCTCGTTGGTCCCAAAGTGTTACATCTCTCGGAAAAATCCGCAAAATTAGAAATGGCATAGCGGAATTTACCTACGAAAGTTGTGGAAGCGTTTAGTCGGAAAACTATTTGTTTTGTGAGTTGTGCCCAACGTCCAAGGCCTAAACTTTAAGGCCAAACTTTTGTCGTATTCCACTTACGTACATACTGCAAATACGGGTATAACATTCTCCTCGCCAGAAACATTCGTCGAATGTTCCTTCATGAGACGGATAACGATAAGGTTCTTCATAACTTAAGCGGTTTGCAAACGCCACACACGGCCACAAACAACACTTAGGCATAAACGATAATGAAAATTTACAAGTAGCAAAGTGAATTACGGAGGTGTGGGGAATAGGTGAGATAATTACGCTCATGTCCTCGCCGATTTCCACGTCATCTCTCCGCGAGCTCGTTCGCCACAAGACTTTGTGGAAGCCCGCGTCCTTGGTCGCAGACGCCTAACGACGATCGATTATCGCTATGGGAATCTCGCCATACGATAACCCTCGATCACACTGGACATCGTCAATCGGGTGTACCACTAGATGGATCCGATACATCTCGCCGGCGTAGAAACATGAAACACGGATCTGCGCCTCCGGATCGGACGGCAGATCAACTCATAAAACGCGCCTATCCTGCGGATAATCGATAGGGCCCAATGTACCTTGGTGAGTTTCCATTTCTTCGAATCTCATCACACCGCCGTGGGTGACACGCCGAGAAAACACAATCATCAACCTCGAACTCCGGATCACGACGACGATGATCTGCGTATGACCATGCCGACTTCGAGCCGTGAGCAACGCTCTGGATAAGTTTCACCTTATCCACTTTGCTGCACCAAATCTGGTCTCACTAGCATTACCTCGCCCACATCGAACCAACCTATAGGCGATCTGCACTTCCTCCCATACAAGGCCTCATAAGGCGCCATGAATCTTTGGAGTGGTAGCTATTATTGTATGCAAACTCAACTAGAGGCAAATGATCCTCCACTACCCACGAAATCAATAACAGGGCTCGCGGCATATACTCGAGAGTGCGGATAGTGCGCTCGGCTGTCGTGCATGCGTGGATGGAATGCGATGCTCGAGCTCACTGCGTCCCCTAAACCTCTCTGGAAAGACCTCGAAGTTAGCCATAAAGCGGGCTCACTGCATGCGATATGATCGAAATAGGGACTCCATGCGATCGACGATCTCTCGGATGTAAAGTCCGCATAATCCTCGGTAGAAAAAGTCGTCTGACGGGAAGAAAGTGGGCTGATTTAAATCGACTGTCGATGATAACCCATATAGAATCATGTCTCTCCGAGTGCGAGGTAATCTGTGATAAAATCCATGTTGATTACCTCGGCTTCCGGTCGGGATCTCGATAAATGCGCAACAAACCACGGGCCTCTGGTGCTCTACCTTCACTGCGACAACACGGGCCGAGCTACGAACTCTGCAACGTCCTTCAAGCCATCCCACCAATACGGATCTAAGGTCGTGGTACATCTTGGTCGACCACGGATGGATGAGTAACGCTTGCTGTGTGCTTCCCGAGAACTGCTGAAGTCACGAAACATCCGGAACACACAACCGCCCTCAAACCTTAGCACCTCATGGTGCTACCTCGAGACCGCGCCTCACGAAGAGTCGTATCACGATATCGAATCAAAGTGGATCCTCGAATCGTTGCCTCTTCACCTCGCCGGCGATGGAAGACTGACAACCTCACGAACTCTAACCCCACCGCTATCGTAATCAATCAAGCGGACACAAGGCTCGCTAAGCGATGCAAATCACGAACCATGCCCTCCTCTCTAGTCGCACATCCGATAGGCTCCCCATGACCTACGGGCAGGCATACGCCTGACATTGGCCTTCCGGGTGGTACAGGATATCAACATCATAATCCTTAAGCAACTCTAACCACCGTCTCGCCGTAAGTTCGGCTCCTGCGGTGAAGATATCTTTGGAGGCTCTTGTGGTGCGTATAAATATCCACATGAACCCATACAAGTAGTGCCTCCGGATCTTCAAGGCGTGAATCGCCGCCAACTCAAATCGTGGGTGGGGTAGTTCCTCGTGTTTCTTGGTGTCGGGATCATACGCTATAACCTTGCCATCTGCATCAACACACATCCCAACCCGATGCGGCGACGATCGCAATACACTGCAACGTCTGGACCCTGCGGAAGTAAGAGCGGGCGGTCGTCGATCTCTCTTTCGGCCATCGAAACCACGCTCCAAGCATCGATCCATCAAACTTGTGCGCCACGAGTCGGCTAGTCAATGGTGCGAAGATAGAAGCAAACTTCTCCACGAACGCGATAATATCCTGCAAGGCCCGAAATCGCGAACCTCTGCCGGGTAGTAGGTCTAGGCAAGTCTATTGCGCCGATCTTGGCGTATCCACTCGGATGCCATCACCCACAATATGCCCGAAAAGCCACAGAAGTCAACAAAACTCACATTTGGAAAACTTGGCGTCTGCTGGTCTGAAGAATCGGCCACGATCGCCAAATGCTCGCGTGCTCTCTGCTCTGGCGAGAATAAACAAGATATCATCAATGAACACTATCACAAACGTGTCCAAAATGGTTTGAACACTCGGTTCATCAAATCCATGAATACTGGCGGGCATTGGTCAACCAAAGACATGACCACGAACTCATAATGCGTCTCGTCCGAATGCGATCTAGGACATCCACCTCTCGACTCGCACTTTGATGATAGCGATCGCGATCAATCTTGGAGAAACATCTCGCGCCAATCTGGTCGAACAAATCATCAATCACAGGAAGGGTATCTGTTCTTAATGGTCACCTTGTTCACCGCTGTGTCAACACACATGCGCGGCGTCGCCCTTCTTCTTCACGAACAATACCGGCGCTCCCGGGAGAAACACTAGGCACGATGAAGCCGCTTCTCCGGAAATCCTAAGCCGATCCTTGACTCTCTCAACTCGGCGGTGCCGTTACGTATGGCGGAATGGAAATAAGTAGAGTGTCGCAATATGTCTATACAAAACTCAATCTCCTCTCGGGAGGATACGGAAGGTCGTGCGGAAACACGTGCGGGAACTCTCGACCACTGGGCCAGCGGAAAATCTGGTACCGCGACCGATATCAAACACCCGACGAGATGGTAGATATACCCTTCGCGCATCTTCCAGCCTTGGTAGGAAATAAACCTACCACCGGCGATCTGGTGCTCCTCCCACTCAACAACCGGCTCGCCGAGCTGGGCGTGCTACTCTCTCCTGTAGTCTACATTGGCGTAGCAGAAGCTAGCCAATCCATACCCATGATCACGTCGAAATCAATCATATCAACTCTATCAAGTCGGCTGGTCGGCGGCGTAAATGATCACGGGACAAGCTCATATACGCCGAGCTACCACCGAATCACCCATTTGGCGTAGCTACCTCGAAAGGGTCTATGGACTCGGGCTCTATCTCATCCTACTAGCAACAAGGGAGATATATGGGGCCAGTAGAACCGGATCTATCAAAGCATACACATCAAACCCAAAAGCGATAAGGTACTGTGGCGACATCGGTGAGGCCTCACGATCTGTCGGTGGACAAAGCATAAATGCGGTTACGAGGACGCTAGGCTGAGACGCGCCCACGACCTCTGCCGCGACTGCTGGTCGTCCATGAGTACCTTGCCCTCGCAGGCGAGTAGGCTGTCGGGGATGAAGAAGACCGTGAAAGAACATGGTGACCACTACCATCGATCGCCGCCTGACGGTTCCTCGCATAGTGACCTGCTGGCCTGGCCGAAACAAGCTCGTCGCGGCGCCTGACTCGAAGTGGGATCTACGCGTCGGCCACACGAGGGTGGTCGTCGACGATCTCTGCTGCTGCGGGCGTCGAAGTCACGGGGCCTGGTGCGCCTCGAATATCTGGTGTCTTGAGGGCGGTGCGGGAGTGCTCTGGTGGCGTGGTGCAAATCTAGGCTAGCTGTTGAGCGCGCCCACGATAGCCACCAAAAGACCTGCCGTCTGGTCTTCTGCTGCTGCTGTCGACTGTCGGTCTCTGCGCTCGCCGCATCCAAGAGCATGAGCTGCGTGCGGGTAATGTCCATACGGTGAAGAAAACACCCGCATACGACTCGACCATATAATCATCTAGCGGTGGCGTGGCGGTGCACCTATCCTCCATATCTGCTGCAATTTGGGACATATCGAGCGATGAATCAAACTCGACATTGTACTCACGGCGGTGCGTCCTCTGCGCCTCGGCCGGTAAAAATCTATCGGCCGCGCCTCGCCATCTGTGGAGGCAAGAAGTGAAGTGAGAAAGCCTGCGAGAACTCATCCCAGTAGGGGGACGCGTGCTCTCCCGGGATAACTCCGTGAATCAAACCAATCGACTGCGGTATCACGCGCGGCTATGTGAACCAAAGATCACGGACTCGGTCTCGGCATACGATCACTCTCAAAATCCTCTGTGGCGACGGATGAACTCCTGCGGATCATCCTCCGGCCCACGACGTAAAACTCGGGCTCTGACTCGGAAGTCTCGTAGCCTCAAACTCTGCGCCTCGGGTGAACCACGATGCGGCCCGGTGGGGCCCAGGCTGCTGCGTCGGCTGTCCTCGTGTGCGCCACGATCTGGCGATGGTGGGCCGTCTCTCTTGTACCTAACTCCTCGCCCGGTGTGGGACGGGAGGTGTGGGTCTGTGGTCTCTTTGGGGCGGCGTCGTAGAACTCGTCGTCTCGTATAGGCGGGCGAGCTCTCGTGACTCTAGGTGTCCAGCTAGCGACTCCTACGCCTTGCCGCCATTCGGGCGGGTTGCCTTACGTGGAGGCATAAGCGTTCTGAGAAAAGGGATATGTTAGAAGGGTCCGACTTATAACACGGCTCTAGCACGATCTCATAATGAGAAGAATGGAAACCAATCATAAATATCCTATAGCCTCACGATTATTGGTGTGGTGCAACACACCGATAATCAAGACTTACTGAGATACGGTCTGTAGACACTTTCAGGATTAATCGCTCGATACCATTTTTGTCACTTTGCGCGAGGTTCTAGTGTCAGGCAATGACCAACAAATGATGCAGGGCTGCGTGCGATCCATACAGCGGACGTGCCATACGGAGCCACGGTTCGGTCATTCGTGGTAGAGCTCGCCTCTTTATACGCTCGGCCCAGGAGGTCGGATCTGGAGTACTAAGTATGCGAAATCAGAAGTACTTAAATGAAAACATATCATTTTAAAACGGTTTACAAATATGTATGAAACAACCAGAAACGCGCATAGTGCGCATCACAAACAAGAGCAATAGGTAAAGCGTAATGTGTCTTTTCTAGGTGCGAATGATCGAAGCGAGGCCATTGCGTAGTATCACCATGCAAGCCTAATCACGGACTCCGTAGTCGCATAGGCTACTCACATAGGCCCGCATAGGGTACATAACCGCGTCGGTAGCTACTCCTCGGCGTCGCCCCGACTCGTAGTCGCGTAGCCCACATGACCGCGTGAGGTATAACCCGCATCACTAACCGGAACTCCGTAGCTCGCGTAGGTCCCTGGACCGCGTAGGTATTCTCGAATCATGGTCCTGCATCACCGAGTCTACCCCGCGTCGGAGGCGACAACCCCATTAATATGTCAAGAGGTGAGTGATATTACACTAACATAACAACTTATCGTTAAACAACATAAGCCTGACAAGAATACTATCTTATACAAACGTTACAAGACACTAACACACATAGCATCATATCATGTCTACTTATCAAATCATCTTATTATTATTTTCACAATTCAATATAAGTCTTTTATAAACACATAGGCAAACTGTTTCTTTTATCATTCTTAAGTGGTTATACTTAACTTCCCATAAAGCTAGTATAACTCTTAAGCTTCATTTTAAAACCAATTAGTTCTCTTACATTAAAAATGATTCGGTATTCTTTTGAAATGCTTTGAGATCTTTATTATTGGGCTTAAGCGTGAGGCATTCTGTAAGTATTGTCGAGCTTAAGTCAAAGACATTGCCGTAGTTATTATTCGATTAACACGTATCGTCTCGCACTACATATATATTGTAAAATATCATGCTTTAGGAAGAATCACATACCTTCCGTGAAAACCACGCAAGTTGAATATGTCGGCGAAGAATCGAATTTATAATAGTCGACACGCCTATCAACGTTCGCACTACTTTGTAAACGATTCTAAGCAGAGGGTTCTATATCCTACGGAAAATTGGGCACTTCCCTGCGGTGAGCTACTCAAGTCTCATCAGAAAGCGATCTATGTAAATCTGATTGATTATTCTTCTTTTAAAACCCCTACTGTGATAACAGTTCAATTCTATTCTTTAATATCCTTCTAAGTATTTATACTTATTTCTATATTTCTACGATGTATTCTCTAATTACAAAAGAAGGACAAGTTTATTACCTCGGTAAGCCCAATAATATCCTAGATAAAAGTCGCGCTGAGCAAGGTTTAGCTCCTAGGTTATGCGCTCAGAGCTCCAGAAACCTTAGAAGTTCTTTACAACTTCTACTAAGTACTAAGGGATTTGGGCTAGGGTATTTTGGGCATTATAACAATACTAGAGGCAACTTTTCTACCAAGGGAGGGGGTAGATTTCGGCTAGGCTAGGGGAGGGTTGCCTCGGCGAGCTCACTCGAAGGGGTGTTGGGCGAAAAAGGCTACAAGGAGAGGAGAGGATTTTCAAGACTTGGAAAGGAATTTGTGGATGAAGAACTCTTCATCTTAAGGGCGTATTTATAGGTCAAGACATGGCCAACCAATGGCCAAGATTTAGCCAAGTGCTAGGCAAGTGTAAGGTCAAGATTAGGGCAAGTGTCCTTGGCCAACTTGCACACAAAATATCCTACCAACTACATGACAAGGATGGCCATCCATTCGGCCCTATTGCCGTGTAACATCCATCAATGAGAGGGTGACAAGTGTCGCCCTCTCGTTGGTCCAAAGTGTTACGTCTCTCGGAAAAATCCGCAAAAATTAGAAATGACATAGCCGGAATTTACCCTACGAAAGCTGTGGAAACGTTTCGTCGGAAAACTATTTGTTTTGTGAGTTGTGCCTAAAAAACGTCCAAGGCCTAAACTTTAAGGCCAAACTTTTTGTACGTATTCCCTTACGTACATACTCTGGAAATACGGGGTATAACAGTGACCCAATAACGCAAGCGTCGGAGGAAGAATAACCATGCATCCGATGTCTACCACCCTTTTTGGTTGAACCTTTGACTGAATTTGTTGTATCAACGCTTCTAGTTTCATGTTAGTCTTCACTTTGAGCAGCATTGTATCGCTGCATGCAAAGACCACACCTTCTGTGTCTCTCCTTTCGACATGTCCATTGTAATAGAGATAAAGAAAACACTCTGTTGGAGGCATAATTTAGGAAGGAAATGGTGTAAAGAAGGTAGACAGATCGAGTTTGTGAGAGTAGAAAGATGAGTTGTATGTGAAGAATAAGTTGCCAAGTGTGTCTATTTATAGGGGTCTGAGTAACTCACTAATTAGTGTGATCTGAAGAGAAATCCATAGTGTGAATATTAGGTTATTAGAACAAGGCACATAGTGTCGGTTTTATCTCATCCGTTTATTGTATCGGTATGATCTCAGCCATTTAAATTGGAGGAGGATGCTCTGGTGAGTGTGAAGGAAAAGTAGTGGAGGAGAATGCACCGAACAATGTGTCTTTGATGTTTCTGTCTTTCTAGACAGAAAAATGAGTGGAGGAGGGTGCACCAGCAAATGTGTCACTGATATTTTTGTCTTTTTAGACAGGAAAAGGAGTGGAGGGGGATACACCGGACAGTGTGCTATTGATATTTCTGTCTTTCTAGACAGAAAAAAGAGTGGGGGAGGGTGCACCGGACATTGTGCCATTAATTTCTATAAATTTTTAATTCATTAAATAATCAGTTAGCAATAGTCAAAAAAATAATCACTTTGATTATTTAATTAAAATAATTAGTAAACTTACAATTAAATTTAAATTATTTTAATTAATTAATTCAATTTTTGATTTTTTTAAATAAAAAACAAAATAAGTTAACAAATAAAAAAATAGAAATCATTGGGACGTTGATGAGCTGATGGCATGAGATCACCATTTCTCACCTTTTATAGAAAAATGTGCTACTTTTCCGTAAATAAATAAAAAAGTGATGCTACAGACATTTTTTTGCCCGTATACAAAATCTAATCTGAACTAAAATTGTACGAATCCAGTATCTTGTATGTGTACGTTGTATTTTAATTAGATAAAATATTTAAAATACAAATAGTTATATTTTATTTAGTTAACCAACGGACAATCTCGGTTTGTCTATCGGTTTTCTAGTACTATTGATCTCGATTTGGCTAGAAAACCAATAGACAAACCGACATTGTCCGTTGGTTAACTAACCTATTGATGGGTTGTGAAATTGTTTCACGGTCCGTGAAACTATCCAATTTTTTTCGAAATTCGACGAATTTATTTTCCTCGATCCGTTCAACATCTAATCCTCCGACACAACTTACTACTAGTTTAAGCCATCAGTGATCTTCACATCTTGTGAAGAGACTCTACATCTTTTGAGCTTGAGTCGACTAACTTACTATGCTCTCAGCGTGAAAATATGGGATGTTACACCCACAATCTGAACTCAAGTCATTAACAAATCGAAGTAAGAGACATGCATAGAATAACCAACACTGAATATTTGATTACAACGCGGAAGAAAACTATACAAATACAAGATTGGTAGTACAAGTCATGAGGAAGATTCAATACAAAGATAGAGTATGTGCAACATAATTTAATAGAAATAAAGGAAAACTTTGAGCCGCCATTGAAGTTGGAAATAGACTCACCACTAGTATATCAATAACCATCCAATGCTCACTCCCGAACTCCACTTCAACTCTAATCAGTATTTTCACATAGAGTGTAGGAATGGGGAGTGAGTACGGGGAGACTCAGTAAGTATCATATATCACCCCAACAAGGTAGTGACGAGTGTTAAACAAAAATAATTGTTTTCAATCAACCTATGCAACCTAATAAGAAGGCACCAAAGAGTATTAAACCAATAGATGATGATAATCGACGCATTAAAGCAAACTTCAACCACGACATTCATAAATTCCTACAACCTTAAAAACAAGTAAACTAGTCACTCATGCTCATGATATACAAATATCTAAAATTTCCTAACATAAACTAAAGAAAAGAGATAAGTAAAGAGAAACTCAATGAATCTCCGCCTCGAACTCTCTCTAGTCGTCTTTGTTAAACAGTGACCGTGACTCACGTGTGGGGCCCTTGTCCGTCCTTGTATATTTGGTAAATATTAGACTTAGAATTGTACTTTAATTAATAGTGTAATATTACCATAATTGTAAGGTTAGCATTTGAAAGAATGTAAGAAATAATCCCTTTATTATTCTTATTAATGAAATACATATATATACAAGTTACAAGGAAGATCTTCTTCCTATTCTACCTAGGAATCCCTATTCTATAAGAATACTAACTTTACAATTATGGTAATATTACACTACTAATTAAGGTACAACTCTAAGTCTAATATTTACCAAATATACAAGGAAAGGGCACGGGCAATAAAGTGCGGACAATATTATTAATGGTACGAATTTTTCGCTCAGCTTTTCCATTTTGTGAAGACGTATGAGGACAAGAAAAACGAAAATTTATCTCATTTTGAGCACAAAACTCCCTAAATTCTCCATTATCTATTCTTTGTCATTATCACATTGAATGTATTTGATTTTCCGTTCGAATTGCGTTCTTATGAAGGCTCTAAATTTTATGAAGATGGAAAAAACTTGAGATTTTTTCGTAATTGGAAACGTCCATAAATATTTAGTATAGTCATCTAAGAATAGAACACAATAACGATGACCCATAGAACTGAGAACCAAAGATGTCCATAAATCACTATGAATAATTTCAAATGACATAGAAGTATTCGAATTTGAAGCTACCAATGGTAATTTAATAATCTTTCCCAAAGCACATGATTGACAAATTGGAGTACTACGCGTACCCTTACAAGAAATAAACATATGTCTATCTAAAGAAGATAAAATATACGACCCCGGATGACCTAGACGAGCATGCCACAAGAAATGAGCAAGAGCTGCAAATGTGGATGACATAGATTGACGCGAGACGCTTGGACTTGGTGTGATTGGATATAGGTCCCCCCACTGTTACACCTCATGAGATGACTCCCCGTCTTGAAATCCTTCACAGAAAATCCAAATTGATCAAAATTAATAGAAACCCAGTTATCAGTTGTGAAATTACGGACATATACTAAATTTTTAATTAATTTTGGGGCTTCAGGAAAAGTGGTGGATGAGGAGGGGACAAGGTTTTATGACCATAACCCTTAATTGGAATAGAATTACCATTACCAACAGTTATACCACGATTAGTGCTCAAATTGGAATAAGACGAGAGAGTACGCGTCGGATGTCGGATGTCATGGGTAGTGGCGCCGTGTCCATGTACCATTAGGATCGGCCGAGCCTGCCAAGTGTGTACATCGCCGCTTCAATGTCGATCAGTATGTTCATCGCGCGCGAGTGGATGGGCGAGGCCCAAGTATACTAGATCGCCGAGGCCGCCATACTGGTCCGAACCGAGTGCGACTGGGAGAAATCGGGCCGAGGCGAGTATCCTGGCGGATATTGAGGCGCCGCGACGCTCTAAGGTGGAGTCGCGGCGCTGTAAGGTTGAGTCGCGGTGCTGGAACCCACTGCCACTGTCCAGGGGGCCCCTGTGGGCTCCACGACTGTTGTTTCTGTTGTCGGTTGTTGCCGTCACGATTCTTGCCATTATTATTCTTATTCTGGCCTTTCTTACCACCTCCGTTGTTGTGACTTTGGGTCACGGTGGCTGAATTGGAATGAGAAAAATTGAAAGCAGTCACCATACCGACATGACTACTCTCATTCGCTGCTTTCTTAGCCAAGTCAGCTTCTTCCAATGTAAGCATGAAACGGGACTGATAGAACTCTGACAAGGTGCTACTCTGTCGAATAACTTAAGCAACACCATTATAGGCCTCTGACAAATTGTAATTTTACAAACTTAGGGGTTTAAAATAAAATATGGGGTAGCTGTGTTTAGGCCTTTTATTTTATAATCATCTTAGCTTCATAAAAAGAATACTGTTTCATTAAAATAAATTTCACTTTAATCTCAGGAGAATTAATCCTTAATCCGAATGTGGATCAGACTTCATCATGCAATTAAAATAGAACCGAAGCAGTTCTTTAGAAGTAAGTCATGGAAAACAATATCCATAAACAAATGAATATATATAATTGATTACTACAAAAGAATTTTTCCTGCAACCATCCAGGCATAAATATACAGCTTCAAAATTCATTATTTCTACAGAAACATGTTCCTCTTCCCCATTCCTTTCACAGTTGCATAGGGAAGGTGGAGTGGAAGGAAAGGCATTACCAGAAATACACAAAGTTATTTAGTTCCTTTATTCTTTAGAAGCTTCGAAATAGAAGAAAGTTTCAAGAAGATGGTAACGTGTACTCAAAATCGTCTATTCATCTCTTAAGATGAGCGACAAAAATACCACCTCCTTCCGAGCCTCAAAACTTGTAGATACTGGCTTCCCAACCTATAGAGACAACTTTAAGGCATCTTTTCGCCTAGCTTATTACTCCACATAAAGTACACGATCCATCTGGAAAAACACAATGTTAAGTGGGATGGAAATTTTGCAAAACAATCCCTAGTCCAAGAAAACACTTCTATGCACTTGGAATAAAAAGAGCAGCCCGGTGCACAAAGCATCCCATGTTAGCAGGGTCCTGGTAAGGGCCGCACTTGATGTAGACAGTCTACACTAATGCTTGCATTAGTGGCTGCTTCCACGGATCCCCTTCTGTGCAGTTGAAACAACATAAATACTGATGCAAGATTTGGATAATATTATCATACCTGCAACTTATTTTTTGAGACTATTGCATGAGAGGACCTTCTTCCCATAAGGACTGGTCCGTAGAACAGGAACATGGGCTCTCACAGCCTCCACTAGTGCAGCATGCAGAGCTCCCTACATGTCAAGATCAAACATTTCAAGTGGCGGACCCAATGACACGTCCAATTTAGAGATCACAAAGACATTAGAACAGTGGTAAACTAACTGACCTTTGAGATATTTAGAGCAGCTTGGATAACATAATTGCCATATGGGTCTTGCATGATCTGGTCTAGTCGAGGATCACTTAACAGTTCCTCAATGATATATGAAGAACGTTCTTCGTCCGCATGTTTTAGGCATTTCTCGACCACATTACTGCTATATTTTTGCATAGAAAGGTCACTGAATTTACCCCGCAGCTGGTCAAAGATATTTGATGTTTCCCAGGGCAGACGAATGTCAAAAATATATTGCACAACATAATTCCTGCAAAACATAAAATTATGAGACTTACTAAGGAGAAATCCATAGTCTGTATTCAAACGAGGGAATGAAATCTGACACTTGAACTTGACTAGCATGAGTCACATTTCAATTTCTACATTGGGTCTTCTGAGTTCTCAAATTTCTCATCAATATCATAAAAACTAATTATACTTTGCATTTATGAAACAAATAATGTTGTTGCATCGCTGTCGGATCCTCCAAAATGCACTACTGTTGAAGGATCCAACATGCATCATTTGGCATTTTAAAGAGTCCTAGCAACACAGGAGTAAAGATGGTGTCTGGTTATGTGAGCACCCAGCAGAAATTTAGTCCCCAACTAGATATTACAGAATCATGCCACAAGTATATCGTTAGGTATATGACCCACTCTTTCTCCTAATGTTCTTAAAATCTGAAGAAAGTCATAAAAGTAATATCAAAAAGTGTACACGAAACTAGACAACCATCAACTTTAGAAAAGCTTTCGAAGTAAAGACACAAAAGAATTCATATACCCAAATGGATCTTGGGAAAGAACCAACGCATTAGAAGTGATCTCATAGATTAGTCGATGTCTTTGTCCACCATCAGATTGGCTAAGACATTTTTGAAGCACACAACAACCATGACGATCTGTTGCAAGTTCGACACAATTGGTAATAGCAGCTTCAAACAGGAACTGCAAGAAAAAAAGAATTTGTGTCCGGAGTTAAGTCAACGTTTGTGGCACGCAACGCTAAGCAATGAAGGGAAGCTCAAATGACTAGGTATGTGAAAACTAAACGAACCTCTCTAGCACATTCTACCCAAAATTAAGTGACAAACTATTAAAAAGAACAACAAAGCTTGTAAGGAAATCAGTTTAACAGGATGGAACAATATACCCTACAATGTTAGATGGAGGCATCGGTAATAGAAAGAATGTGATTTATCTCCGTAAAATCAGAAATCCTCTTTTTTATAATATGGAGTTGGGAAATTAACAGAACTAACACTACGGATATAATCGTTCATTTGTTTTATTTCCCTATATGGAAGAATATGAAGGGCTTCGAATAACCAACATTACAGTTATCCCTAAAAAGACATGGTAGAAACATAATAAGGTTGGCATAATCAAACATCATAAGCAATCTGCTGCCGCACAATCAACCAATGTCCTTGAAGTTTAGGAGTACCAGTTACTGATGAAATGACATCAACACAACAAATAGAAAGGACAATACAGATATTAATCATGATTATGCGGTCAAATAGTTCCTCAGTTATTATTTTCCAGAGGATGAGAGACAAGATTGACTACTCTAGTACTCTCTACCCCATGTTGCAACAGAGACATTGAAGAACATCAATCCTGATGACCTCTTCAAAGCTATCCATGGAAAAGCTAAAATCATGCAAAGCTGGAGATTAGTATCTAGTCACAGTAACAACCAAGAACAGAGAAAGCTGAACAATTATCCTATCATCAAGTTACACTAATATTAGATATTGACCCTATGATTCTCTTTTTAAGTATACTACGCAATGGATTGCAATCCAACTGAATTAATGAAACTAAGCAGACCTTCCATTGCTGTTAAAGATTACATAGCATGTCATTTGAGTGGAAATAACTTGTAGACCAGGAACCTTGCACATTACAGTTGGCACCGGCGGAGTTTCATAGGAGTAGGTGCTTAAAACATCTTCACTCACAAACTTGATCTAGGAGACAGTGGCAGGAGATGACATGTGTAATGTACGAGATGAAGCATTCAACACGTTAAACAGTGGAACTTCTGTTTTGCTAAATCGAAGCGGGAAGTTAGCGCAACTCATTTTTTGTCTTTTGTCTTAAATCTCAGTTTCCCCACAGACATAGAAGCTAGTTTTAGGTAGTTTACAAAGGAGCATTTCTACACTGATCGTGTGAAGGAAAAGAAAAGTAGCATAGAGTGTACTTGCTAAATTTAAAACATCCATACTAGGGAGATTGACAAAGCCAAGTTGTATGGTTGGTTCTTAAAACATTAATTGATACACCAAACATACGATAAAGCTGCAGTGGAATCTGAATCACAGAAGTTATGGAGAAGACCCAACTTTTTCCCTTTCTGCATTTTCTTTCAAGGACTTGGAAAGCAAAGGAGCTGATTTTGATCATGTCCATTCTTTACTTAAAAGGAGCACTGAAGTTATCTCCCCCAAGATTGTAACAACTCAACCCTTTGATCTCTAAACTACATCACAGGAAATACTAAAAAGGGCAGTCCGGTGCACTAAGCTCTCGCTATGCGCGGGGTCCGGGAAAGGATCGGATCATAAGGGTCTATTGTACGCAGCCTTGCCTCACATTTCTGCAAGAGGTTGTTTCCACGGCTTGAATTCATGACCTCCTGGTCACATGACAACAACTTTACCAGTTACTCCAAGGCTACCCTGGAGCCTTCCATCACAGGAAATGAATAAAATTATTGCATATAAACCGATACATATGCAACTTACTTCTCTATACTCAGGTGTTAAGTATTGCAAGCACCGCTGCGCAACATGGTTACCATTCATGTCCTTGATTATATTCACTAAACCGGGTTTCAGTGAGGAGACAATCATGGAAAACTGCTCAGGTGTTTTAAGCGTTTCAATAACTTTTTGTACAGCTCGGGTCCTGCAGTTGAGAAGAAGAATACATCAAATAATTGTGAAGAAAATGAACAAAAGAAGCAAGAAAAAGGACTTTGATAAAGATAGAAATCAGACCCGTGCATGTCACATGAAATTCTTACAAGATCCCCAGCTATTCTAGTTATTGCACGAAGTATCTTCATTCGCTGATCCTCATTGCACACCTCAAGAAGCTTTTGAACAAGGTAATTGCCAAAGGGGTCAATCATGAGCTCCACGATGTGCACAATAATCTCAGGAAAAATCTTTTCAACATCTTCTGAAGTTCCTTCTGCAAATTTCCTCTGCAAGAAGCGACATCCATTTTGATCCTTCGCCATGAGATAGATTCTTCCAGCAAAATCATCAATTAAGTTATACTCTTGAGATTGTGACCACCGATGAAATTTGAGATCAACAGCATCTCTTGGTTCTAGACAATCCAAGCGAGATTGTACACTTGGAGAATAGAAACTACGCTTCGAATAAGCACTGGGATAAACTCTTCTATTTCGACTCATATTTGAAACACAGTTGGTTCCTCCAAAAGAACTGCATTTAGCAGACTTGACTGGCTCCATTCCATGTGATCTTCTTAAAATTCTTTCAGGAAAGTATTGTTTCTCTGTTTTGTCTAAACCTTGCAAAGCATCAGAACCCATAGAGCAAAACAGGGAATTTAACGGGTTTATACTTCTTGAAACGTGATGGTTGAAGTTAGGAATTGGCATCTCAAAGAATGGTTGACGGGAGCTAGTATCGATTGATCTACTTGTGATTGACCCATCCGGTTGAATTTGACACTGATTGTCTAATTGCTGAGTGCGAAGTTGTTGCATATATAAGAAATAATGTTGTCCCTCTTCAATGCGTCTACATGCTCCATGGTGTCGATTAATTTGTGAGTGGAAGTAAGGAACAACAGGTGATACAACATCCAAGAAATAGTGTTGTTGATTGACTGGAATATCTACCCGATGAATTGGTGGAAGTAGGTGAACACCTTGCACTCCAGGAGGTAATGGTACAGCTGCAGCTATGTTATCCATTGTATGTACATATCCACTTTGGTGCCCACCAATACTTGGACTAAACCCGTTAAAAGCACTGGGTAGATTATTTGATGTTCTTGGAGAAGGAACAACTAACACTTGAGAATCCAAATTCAAAGGGATTTTACCTATGCTACTTTTGCATTGTCCATTCACAAGAGCTAAATGGTTCATCAACGGCGTAGAATTGGCCAGAGGAGCTGGAGATTCTAACAAGACACCATCTTTTACACGCAACTCAGCAAATGCGGACGTTATAGCATGTTCATTTGGTAGGTTTATTTCTTCTGACTCAAACCTCTTGTTCGGTATCTGCTCAACTCGGTTACCAAATACTTTTAACTCGCCTAAGATACCAATAGGCTTTGACCCGTTCGAGGATGCCAAATTAAAATCTTTTGGATAATTCATGGCACCAGATTCCTCAGAATATGAATTTCCAGAAGTAATATTTGGAATCTCCCCAAGAAGTTTCTCAAACTCATCGTTTTCCAGTTCATTTACCCCATTCTCCATTTTCTGAACAATATGCAGCATCAAGATTATTACTCTTCACAATGCTGAGCAAGATTCATAGGTCTCTATACAACCGAGGAAACAACAAATGAGTCACAGCACATAGTCTGGTACACAACAGAAAATTGGCTAAAACCTTAATCTATACATCAAATATACTCATTGTAGACCAGATCAATTATAATTTTAAAAAAAAATCAGCACCCACAAAGTAAAACCAAAAACTTTGCACGGCCAATTCCACCAAAGAATGATACATATTTGCATCATCCTCTCCATCTAAGCCAAAGAATCAATAAAAGGATTTAAGGACGAGCAAAAACAAAGAATCATAATTCTTTCTCCACAGTACAAACTCGAGTTCCCCCATATTTGAAGAGAACAGCAACTACTAAGCCTTAGTCCCAAGCAAATTGAGGTCAGCTATTTAAGCTCATCTCGGTCCAATATTTTAAAACATAAAAATAAAATTACAAAAAGATTCTATATTTTGTAGGCATTTAAAACTTGTTAAAGTATGACAAAACCCCAGTTCCAGAACTGAACCGACATTTACAAATATGCCTCATCCAGGAGATCAGACATAGTCTGCCCACATGTCTCCTAGATATTGACGTCAAACAAATACATATAAACAAAATAGAATAACACATCAGATTCCCTCGTACACATCCAAGATCAGATTGGACTGTCAGAAGAATCAAAACCCAATTCTTTAGATCATCAAAATCAAACAAGAATCTAACAGAATATTCAATATCTCGAAAAACATAAACAAATTTGATCAAATACAACTAATATGAAGAAATACCACAGAAAGAATAGTGTGCATTACTGATCACAACAGTAGAGCCATAGAGGAATCGATAATAGTATTGACTTCAAGATAGAACAAAACAATAGAGAGTGAAAGTGTGACAAGTATTCTAGGTGAAGGGAGAGAGGCGGCGTGAGAAGAGTTTTCATAAGACTATAACTGAAGAGAGAGAGAGCGAAAGAGGTGGCATTCATCGACAAATGCTATGTATATGAATCATTTTACATCACATACAGAACCCCCATTTAAAACAAACAGACCAACCACTATAAAAGATTTTCAAGTATTACAAGAAAGAGCACAATTATTATTATTATTATTATTGTCATACACCAAAACCATGCATGCCTTTCGCCTTCCCACACTGTTTGGTACGTTTCTGGTTCTCTTGCCAAGCGTGGCCACTTTTATAATACTAAGTATTTAATTAGTAATTTTAGTATATCTAAGTTCCCTAAAACATAATTAGAGATAATTAGTCATAATAAATAAAATTAGTATTGTTTGTATATGTTTTAAAGAGTTTAACTTCTTATATACTGATAGTGTGGGAGAATTTTTATATTTCTTTAGAGATAACTAAAACATACTTAGAGATACTTAGTTATAATAAATAGAATTAGTAATCTAAAAAAAAATAGATGGATAACATGTTCAATTATACATGCTATGTAAAAATTTGTTATTGTACCAATGTATATAAGTTAACTCTACTTTTTTCTATCAGTACAAGCCTTGATAGAATATACATAGTATATTCCAAATATACTACGTATATTTTCTAATATTATTAGAGATCTTGTAATTATGATAGTAATCTTGTATTAGGAAAATGTATATTTGATTTATGTAATTATACACTAGGTTTACTATTGTATATCATGTATATAAACTATTTACATTAATGAAAATAATAAGGGGATTATTCATTACATGGTATCAGAGTCAGACTCATTCCAATTCTTTGTTCATCGATGTTGGCCCCCAAATTATATTATCCACGCTCCGGTTAACAAGGGTTGGACGTGCACATCGGATATGGAATAGGAACATGGAAAATGTCCAATACGCGACGTGGGTAGAACTGTTTAAAATTCACTCCCGATCTAATAGAGTCCTCCATCACATCGTCCTAAAGGAACAGAGTCACTCGACTGTAAGGAGAGGAGAAAGGGGAATGTGCCTTCCACAGATGATTAAATTGAGTTGTGGGCAACTCTTGATGCTACGGTCCTTCAATGGATCTATTCCACCATCTCTACGGATCTCTTACAGATAATTGTCGAACCCGACGCTACGACAATGGAAACTTGGAATAGGTTGCGTGATATATTCCAAGACAACAATAATTTACGTGTCGTGACCCTTGAGAAGAAATTCTCCCACATAAATATGAAGGATTTCCCCGAATGTCTCAGCCTATTGTCAAAGGCTCAAAGAGTTGTCGGGTCAATTCAAAAATGTTGGTGCACCTGTCACTAATGATCGTCTTGTTCTTCAGATGGTTGTAGGCCTCTCCGAGGCGTATAATGGCATTGAAACTCTCCTCCGTCAAAGCAAGCCTCTCCCGCTGTTCTAGCAAATACGTTTCATGCTCACCTTAGAAGAATCAGGTTTGGCTAGAAAGGCATCTGTTATACCCCATAGTTCTGACCCTACGTATGAGAGCGTACGAAAGCATGTAAGACTTAAAATTTTCAAAGGATAGGTTGACGGATTATTCCGGACGGGTTTTTAGTCAACTTTGAGGCGGGTTATGACCCGGTACATTGAGAGTTCCTAAGTATTTCAAAGGCCTAGGGCGTATTTCGTTGAGTCTAGATTCCAACGCAACCAACCGTTCGTCGATAGGACGTCGGAGTAGAAAGTTATGGGAGTTACAAGTTCAGAGCGCAGACGCGAAATGCGTTTGACGGCAGCGGCAGCGGCGCGGCGGATGCGAGGGCAGCGCGTATATTCCGAGGGGTCGCAAGTTGCAGCGCCAGCTGGCGCCAGACGCATGCGCTGGAAGTTCGAAGTCAGAGGTTCAGTGCCATGGCCGATGGCGCCAAGGCGTGATTTCAGGCGGAAAAACTTAGGAAAAATCAGATTTCTCTTTTAGAAGGCCATGGGAGGGTGACAAGTGTCCCCCCATCGGATTTCTTGCATGCCTTATATTGACCAAGTCTTGAAGACTTGGTCATCTTTCAAATCTCTCTCTCTCTCTAAGCTTACTCACTTCTCTAAAATTCCAAGAGGAATTCAAGCTGAGAAAAATCAAAAGTTAAGGACAAGAAGGAAGTTTGTGGCTAGCTTGTAGGAATCTTTGTGGTGGTGTTCTTGGAAAGGAGACTAGCAAAGTTGTTGGAATAGTTTTGGCTAAAGCTCAGAAGGTAACATTTCTTCTCTTGTAGCTAGTATTAATGTTGCATGTGAAGAAGAAGGGATTTGTAGTAGTAAATAATGCACTTAGAGTCATTGCATGTAAGAAATATGGTTTGAATGTGAAGGAATTGGTTAAGAAGATATTATGAGCATGTTGTAGCCTAAAAACTACCTTAGAATTGTTAAGTGAATTGTTGTACCTTTTGGGGCGAATTTTACACACCCAAGTTTAGGTGTGTAATCCCTTTGATATGTTTGGATTGTTGAGCCTTAAATGTGGCATTTGGATGTTGAATTCGGCCTTGAGAAAGGTGGCAAAGTATGTAGAAACAAAGGAAATGCTTGATTTTCCATAGAATTTAGGGGCTTTGAACTTAGATTATTTCTACATTGAAATTAGAGGTTAATAAACGTATCATGGTTGTTATAGGTTGACTTATTACTTGCGGTAGTTTGGACTTAGCAAGTGGATTGACCGAAGAGGTATGTGAAGCTTTCCTATCTCTTGAGCATGAGTAGTTGTATCTATGTAGTACGGTAGACGTACAAGATTTAGTATTCTTACTTGTTTAAGTATATAAAGACTTGTTTCATTTTAAGAAGTATAAGTGCCTTGGTTAAGGGAGAAGTATGATTTTACTAAAGTATAGGGTTAATTTAACAACTTTATGGAAAGTTGGTTTATTAGCTTTATAAAAGGTTGATAAGAAGAGATTTACTCTAAGTAAGATAAGTATATGAAAAGGCAAATTGATTTTAAGGCATCAATTGCCCAAAGGTTTTATGTATGAAAAAGAGTCACTTTTAAAAGAGTTGAAGTATGTAGTACTTGGGTTAAATTCCCGGTTTCCTTTTATTAAAGATATGATTAAGTGCCTTAAGTAAACTAAAATGAGAGGGTATATGAACAAGGCTAATAAGAAGTTATAAGTTTTCTTAACTTATTTATGATTATGATATGATGACAGTTTGAGCTAGGGTAAGAGTATATCTGAGGGGCAAGCCCCAAGATCGTTATACCACCTTCTCCAGGGTAAGAGTATGAATGAGGCAAGCCCCAAGATCGCCATACCACCTCCTCCGGTGTAAGAGTATATCCGGAGGTAAATCCCCAAGATCGTTATACCATCGCTTGGTGTAGAGTATATCCGGCGGGTAAGTCCCCAGATCATTATACCATCCGCCGGGGTAAGAGTATATCGAGGTAAGTCCCAAGATCGTTATACCACCTGCCTGGTGGATTTGCTACCCACGATCGCGGAATACCTCATGCGAGTCCTTATGGGCTTATGCGGGTGAAATAGTCCCGTGCGGTAGTCTGACTATGCGGCGAGTACCTCGTGGGTCCACGGGACTATGCGGGTGAAATAGTCCCAAGAGTAGGGTGCTTATTGATCTACTGACGAGGTACCTGTTTTGATCATGAGGCCCCTATTTTATGCGAGATTATATATATATATACTTATCACTCATTGTTAGTAAGGCCTGATAAAAGCTATTTTGATTGTCTTCCAGACTCAACTTACTTTTAGACTTATGATATCATTATTACGTATTTTCGACTTTACATACTTGGTACATATTGTGTCTTGACCCCGCCATGGCTGCGTTAAATGCCGCGGTAAGGGTAGCGGTGGTGGATCCTCGTTCTTAGGATCACTTTCGGTGTCGAAGCTCCATTCCTCGGAAGCTTATATTTTGTTGGTGCAGATTTTCCACGATGCTATAGGTATTGTGTACATTCGGGGTATGGCGGGGCCCGTCATACGCTTGTTATCCTTAAGTGCGTGGTCACATATGTGTTGGGTACATGTAAGAACAAGTTGTCTTGCTATACTTTTGATTAGTATGTTTTTATGGAAAGCGGCACTTATCGGTGACCGGTGATGTTACCTTTTATAAGTTATGTGTTATGTATGTTCATTGCTATTCTCGATGTATCACTGACGGTACCCGGTAGGTACTAGTCGCGACCCGGGTCGGTCATGACAAAAGTGGTATCGAGCGATTAGTCCTCGGAAAGTGTCCACGCATCGTGTCTAGTAGAGTCTTGATTATCGGTGTGTCGTGCACGCATCTATAATCGAGGAGTGCAGGATATTTAGGATTGGTTTCCATTCTTTCACTCTAAGATCGTGCAATAGAGTGAGTTATAGGTTGAACCTCTCGATGTTTTCCTTTATGTATCGATTATGCCTCGCATGCAACCGCGCCCGAAGAGCAAGGCAGTGAGAGTCCGCTAGTGGGGCAGAAAGTCACGAGCACTGGCCGATCTTTACGAAGATGATGTTTAGGCGGCCGAGTTCCACGTCGTCGCCCGGCCTCGGAATTTCGAGGCAATGAGACGGCTCGAGCGCGATGCGAGCCTCCATCCAGCGGTCGAGTGCAGTATAGGGATTATGAGAGCAGTCGGTTATTGACGATATAGTGGCGGCGGCAAGCGGGAAGCGGCGGCAACCCTAAGCCGACAGATTCTTGATTCGGATTTCTGGTTGTCACCCACCCGAGTTCTATGGTTCGAGATTTGAGGAGGATCGCGAGGAGTTTGTCGGCGATTCTGGACCGACATGCAGTGCTTAGGGCCTCGGAGACCGAGTCCGTTATACTAGCTTTCTGCCGGTTGCGCGATATTGCATTGGAAGTTTGAGTCATGGGTGTTGTCGAGAGGTGAGGATGCTCTTCCGGTGTTTGGGAGGAGTTCACGAGGCTTTCTGGATCACTTCTTACCTCCCGAGATGAGAGAGCCGGGTAGATAGATTCTTGACCTTGAGGCGGGGCGGAGGACTATCGGAGTCTGACACAGAGTTTGACTCGCTGCGGTATCACGCGCACCATTGTAGCAGCATACGAGCGGGGTTCATCGATATGTGATGGGGTTAGACCGTCATATGATTCTTGCATGCTTGGGGTGGCTCTTGACGAGGATGGATATTGCGGAGATGCAGCGTGCGCGAGATTGAGGCGAGAGAGACGGATCGGCTAGATTTAGGCGGCCCAAGAGGCGGGGCAGCGAGTCTCGAGGCGATTTCGGCGGCGGCCTCGGCGAACAGGTCCACATTACGGCCCGGCCAGAGTGCTCCTTCTCGATTTCGGCGGGAGAATCCGATCACCGGGTTATTCGGGAAGCGGTCGGGCTCGGGACTTGAGGTTTCAGGAGGCGGCCGTCTGTCGAGACCACCCACATCTCGGTGCGTTCGATGCGGTAGGTCTCATCCGGCGAAGTGCCATATGGGTTCGGGGCGTGTTACTCTTGTGGCGGCGGGGCCATCCGAAGATTGTCGTCGCCCCAGCGGCGGGGCGTTACAGTTCGGCCGGCGGTGCATTCTTTGGATCTTCGTCTTCGATGGTCGACTCCGGAGGCGAGGTACTACGGGCCAGCGCCGCGAAGGTCGTAGTAGGGGTCCCAGTTCTAGCTGTCCTCATAACCGCATCTATGCTATGTCGGCCGTCGGGACCGGGGCGTCACGGATGTAAATCCGCAGTACATTATTGGTTTCTTGTTGTGGTGTATATGCTTTGATAGATCCAGGTTCTACCTTGTCCTATATATCTCCTCATATTGCCAGTAGAATAGGGATAGAGCCCGAGTCCATAAGACCTTTTGAGGTGGCTACGCCAGTAGGTGATTCGGTGGTAGCCGAACGGATATATAGAGCTTGCCCAGTGACGGTAGACAGTCGTCAGATTCTAGCGGACTTGATAGAGTTGGATATGACAGACTTTGATGTGATTATGGGTATGGATTGGCTAGCGTCTTGCTATGCCAATGTAGACTGTAGAGAGATTAGTTGATTCGGTTTCTGGTGGCCGGTTATCGAGTGGAAGGGAATCTGCATCGTAGAGGGTAGGTTTATTTCTTACCTCGAGGCTAGGAAGATGGTGCGGAAAGGGTATATCTACCATATGGTTGGGTATTCGAAATCGAGGTGAGATCTGGACCTTGATCGATTCCGGTCGTTAGAGAGTTTCGACGTATTCCCGCACGAGCTTAGGGTATCCTCGGAGAGGGTGATTGAGTTTTGCATTGATTTGGCGCGGATACTCGGCCGATATCTATTAGCCATACAGGATGGCACTGCCGAGTTGAAAGAATTGAAGGACCGGTGAAGGACTTGCTTTGGAGAAGGGCTTTATTAGGCCAAGTGTTTCTCGCAGGGAGCGCCAGTGTTATTTGTAAAGAAGAAGGATGGGACGCTGCGCATGTGTATTGATTATAGGCAGCTGAACAAGGTAACTATCAAGAACAGATATCCCATCCCCAGGATTGACGATTTGTTTGACCAGTTGCAGGGTGCAAGGTGTTTTTCCAAGATAGACTGCGATGCAGTTATCATCAGTGCGAGTTAGAGAGATTGATATCCCAAAGCGCATTCGGGACCGGTATGGGCACTATGAGTTCGAGGTGATGTCTTTCGGGTTGACCAACGCCCCAGCAGTATTCATGGATTTGATGAATAGGGTGTTCAGGTCATTCTTGGATATGTTTGTCATAGTTTTCATTGATGATATCTTGGTGTATTCGCGCCTGAGCGAGGAGCATCTGAGCATTTGAGGCGGTATTGAGTCCTCGAGACCGCGATTGTATGCCAAGTTCTCGAAATGCTAGTTTTGGTTAGCTTCAGTGGCTTTCTTAGGGCATGTTATCGGTAGATGGTATTCGGGTTGATCTGACTAAGATTGAGGCGATCAAGACTTGGCCTAGACCAGCTACACCAACGGAGTGCGCATTTTGGGCACTGCGAGTTACTATCGGAGGTTTGTGGAGAGGTTTGCTTATTTCAGCACCTTTGACTAAGTGACTCGGAAAGCGGTATGTTCGGTGGACGGATACTTGTGAGAAAGTTTCCGATTGCTAAAGGAGAAATTGTGACCGCCCAGATTCTTACTCTTCCGGAGGGTTTAGATGGATATGTGGTTTTATTGTGGCGCGTCAGTGTCGGGCTTGGAGTGCGTCTTGATGCGGCACAGCAGTTATAGCTTATGCGTCTCGACAACTTAGGAAGCATGAGAAGAACTATCCCACACATGACTTGGAGTTAGCGTGATGATTCATGCCTTGAAGATCTGGAGACATTATTTATATGGAGTTCATGTGGACATTTACAGGACGCAAGAGTCTCGGTATATCTTCACCCGAGGAGCCGAACTGCGGCGAAGGCGGTGGTTGGAGCTACTTAAGGATTACGATGTTGATATTCTATACCATCCGGGAAGGCGATGTAGTTGCGGATGCCCTTAGTCGCGGTCGATGGGTAGTCCATGCGATGTCTGACAGAGAAAGGGACATGGTCTGAGAGTTACATCAGCTAGCGAGCCTTGGGGTTCGTTTGATTGATTCTGATAGTGATGGAGTTCGGGTTCGAGAGGTTGTCGAGTCTTCCATCGTCGAGGAGGTGAAGAGGCGGCGATGAGGATCCGATTTTGGTGCGGTATCGAGATCTTGCTACGAGAAGAAGAGTCTATTTGAGGTAGCGCGGATGAGGTGCTACGATTTGGCCGGTTGTGTGTTCCGATGTAGCGGGACTTCGTCGGAAATTGCAGGGAGGCACACAGTGCTAGTTATTCTATTCATCCGGGGTCGACTAAGATGTATCATGACCTCAGATGCGTGTATTGGTGGGATGGCCTGAAGAGGGACGTTGCGGAGTTCGTGGCGCAGTGCCCGAATTGCCAGCAGGTCAAGGTTGAGAGTCATCAGTTTTGGTCATTCGAGAGCATCTGTTCTTTCTTTTATTAAAATAATAACTTTATTGAGTGTAATAGTATGTGTAGTACTATTGTTTGTCCTTCTTGTATGCTTGGGAAATATGTTAAATTATCATTTGTTGCTTCCAATTCTAGTACTTTTATGTCATTTGATATTATTCATAGTGATTTATGAACATCTCCCGTTTTGAGCTCTTTAGGCCATCATTATTATGTTTTATTTTTGGATGAATATTCTAATTTTTATGGACATTTCCGTTATCTAAAAAGTCTCAAGTTTATTCCACATTCCTATCATTTAGCGCATTCATCTGTACCCAATTTGAACGGCAAATTAAAAATATTCAATGTGATAATGGAAGGCAATTTGATAATGGGTCATTTAGAGAATTTTGTCCTCATACATCCTAAAAAAATGGTAAATTCGAAAGAAAAATTTGAACCATCTCGCACATTACTAGCCCATGCGTCCTTACCACCTTCTTTTTGGCATCATGCTTTACAAATGACTACTTACCTTCTTAACATACTCTCTAGCAAAGGATTAGCATACCAGTTTCCTTTAAAAATTATTTATCATAAGGATCCTTCGTATTCTCGCCTTACGGTGTTTAGGTGTTTATGTTGTCCTCTTTTTCCATCCACTACAGTTAACAAACTTCAAGCCCATTCTACCACTTGTGTGTTTTTGGATTATCCATCTAATCATCATTGTTACAAATGTTATGATTTGTCTTTTAATAAGATCATAATTAGTCGCCATGTCATTTTTTATGAAACCGATTTTCGTTTGCTAAATTGTATAATTATGTGACCAACCCTTATAATTTTTTGGATGATGGACTATCCCTGTATGTGGTCCACCATTTGGCTCGGTCCACCCATCATCTTCCTATCCAGCAGACACCAATAGGTCCACTGCCTTCCGGCCCAGAGCACTCCTCTTCCGTAATTCATGTATGTGATCATGATCTGCCAGCAGGCCCACTGCCTGCTGGGCTAATTTGGTCTCCTGGAGTGTCTCGGCCAGCAGGCCCACTGCATGTTGGCCCAGTTTCTGCAATGACATCCTCTCAGCCAGCAGGCCCACTGTCTGCTGGCCCATTGCCTCGGTCCAACTCCTCGGTCCATTCCTCGGCCCATCTCACCCCTCCGTCAGTCCAGTCCATCGGCCAGTAGGCTAATGTCTTATTGGCCAATCCTGTGACATCACTACACCGACCTAAGTCTGATCCACTTCAATTTCAAGTCAAGGGCCCATTATGCGTAGCCAACGGGGTATCTTTAAATCAAAATGATATTTTAATCTAAATTCTAATATCACTAAATCACCCCTTCTACGTAACCCCATGTTCGTCCTTGATGACCCGAATTGGAAAATGGCCATGAACGATGAATATAATGCTCTTATTGAAAATAAGATGTGGGAGTTTGTGATCCATATGCATGGTGTTAATTTTATTCGTTCTATGTGGATTTTTACTCATAAGGAAAAATCTGATGGTTGTTTTGAGAGGCATAAGACCCGTCTTGTAGTTGATGGCAAAACTCAACAGGTTGGCGTGGATTGTGGAGAGACATTTAGTCTGGTGGTCAAACTGGCAACTATTCACATTGTTCTCAGTCTGACTTTCTCCAAAGCTTGGCACATTCATCAGTTGGACGTGAAAAATGCATTCTTACATAGTGATCTCAAGAAAATAGTATACATGCATCAACCCTTGGTTTCAGGGACCCCGATCATCCTAACCATGTATGTTTGCTGAAGAAGATCTTGTATGGGCTAAAATAGGCCCCTCGGGCCTAATACAAAAGATTTGCAGATTATGTGTCTACTATTGGGTTTTCTCATAACATGTCTGATCATTCTCTATTCATCTATCGTTATGGTACTTCTATGACATACATTCTATTATATGTGGATGAATATTGTCACGCCCCTTTTCGACCGCGACGTTTTTTAAAACTCATGCTTAGAAAATGTTAGAAAATAAATAATAAAATGCTAAAAGTGCAAAAAGAATGCCTAAAGTTAAAGAGGTGCTAAAGGTGCTAAAATGAAATGTGTTAGAATATTAAAAGTGCAAAAAGGTGCTAAATGCTAAGGGGTGCTAAAAGGGTTCGCGGAGTCGCCACCTAATTATTTTGGGTGAATTAGGACACCTAAATGTTAACTAGTTTACAGTAAACATTAGCTCCATTTTTATGGTCTGCTAAACTTAATGAGATTCTGGGTAAGGGTTCTTTATTATCCTAAAGGGAAGGGGTCATACACCCTAAAAGATCCGCTAACTTGCAGTTGTCCGTTCAAACCTAGGTTAATTATTATGTTAAGACATGTTGAAGGCATTTGAGTAAAAGAAATTTGAAGATATGGGATATTTTGTCTAAAAATTAATTGCGAGATTTGTGTAGAAAAATCAAAGTTAGTTTTGGAAAATATGTCATTAGGGTACGTAAATACCATATTAGAGACATGTCATATATAACAGGAGTAAAAATTTATTATAACACAGTGTTTGCTTATGAGATAGGATTGTAAGATGGCTATCAATGTTTTGGATAATTTTCTTATGTGAAGGCTAATGAGGATTTATAAAAAAAACGGATTTCATGTTGAACTAATATATTAACTATCTAAGTAATTATGCAAGTGAAAATTATTAAATGGTTTCCTAGAACTTAAGAGGGGGAGGTTATCTTCTAATTTATTGCTTCAATATTATATTCTACTAGTAGCGTAATGTTAGACAAATAATTATAATAAACAAATAGGGAAAGGAGAGGCAATAATAAAGACTCTAAGGAATGGCGAAGTCTCGCCTATGGCTTTGGAATTTCTGATGCGGAGAGGATGAAGCACATAAATGCGGGTCTTCGCGTTTGCCACGACGAGTCTCACCATGAGACTCTTTGTTGCTCCGATGCATTTCATGTAAACACAGAAAATGATAAGGATTAGTATATGCTTTATATCATCTTATCACATAATAAATGAATGGACATCAAATCTCAACATACACAGCCCAGTTCAGGCATGGGTATGCATAAATTAACTGTGGATGCTGGCAGATTAACAAACCAATGAGAAGCAGACATAAAAGGCTCAGCCCAGACATAAACTCGCAGCCCCAACAGGCAGTACAGAGGCATATATATAACTATGTGAAGGCAATGCGAAAATTGTATAATATGGACTGGGCCCAACAGATATACGCAGGATACCCAGATGTGAATACTGCAGGGATATGCCCAACTTATGATGAACCCACTTAAACACAAATTCACAAATGCAAATACCAAGGCAGAGGTATTTAGAGTTACATGAACATGCTAAAGATTCAAAGGCAAACCAATACAAGTTCTTTAATTATCCAAGAGCAAACAGAGGGTTAATATACGCGAGATTCTATATAATTTTACAACTGGGCTGATGTAGTTCCTAAATTACTATGAGCATTGACGATTGTCCTAGCCATAACTTGTCTTTTAAACAGATTCAGGTTCCAAGAAAAGGGGATATATGCGTACTGAAGGTATACCATTGGTGAAATCAGGTTCTTCTAAAATGGAAGGACCCTGTGCGAGTCATAGTTCTTACATGCGATCAAACTAAGCAGCAAATTCAGAAACCAGAAAATGCATAAACATGGGTTAACAGTCAAGATTCTAACTCCATATATTACATTGGTAGCCTTTACCATTCTAAGTGCAAGTAGATATAGCCACAGAAGCAAGAGAGACCTTTTGTACTTTACTTACATGCGCAGATATACCATAATTTTACAGATCAGATGATTCAAGTTACTATACCAAGACACTGGCCTGGTTACTTAAGAGGGAACATGGCAAATAGCACAAGTAGATAACATCAGGAAGCACTAATAACCATTTCGACCCGCGAAATTCATGAGATTACAGCAGACACAGGAAACAACTAGATGTTAAAAGAAACTGATTTTAGACTAGTCATGAATTAACACCAGGTAGTCAAACAGACATACACTGATATGAAATGACCTGAGGGGGTTCTCTTCATGTTATTCTAAACCTGCATCCGACGCCAATATGGCTAGTTTACTGGAAACATACAGATATACCATAAACAACATTCGACTAATTGTTAACACCACCCATTTTACTTATTATATCAACTATGAACTTATGTCGACAACTTCAATAAATGAATCTTGTTTAGATAGGGTAAGCCATGCAACCATGTTAACAAGTATAGTCCAAATACATATGACAGAAAACACATAAGTTCACATAACGAACTGAAATTTCGAGGAGAAAAATGGGTTTACCTTCTCCGGACAGCGAATCGAGGCAGCATATCAGGTCGTCGATTCACTCGGAGAATTTATTGCGATGCTTGCGGAAAAGGTCGAGGTTTCGATGCGATTTCGGGTGCTAAGGATCTTATTGCTTGTTGGACCGTTAATTTCCTATGCCTTCCCCTATTTCCCATATGTTTTATGATACTCAAATGGGTCTTTCTGGATTCAGACAGGTGCTGGGTTCCCGGCGGTAAAAGATGATGCCAGTTGCATGTATAAAGGATTAATTTATAGTCTCAATCTTGATTCTAAGTTTGGTAGCTGATTTTGGACGAGATTTGTGCTTATTCTTACTCTAATTTCGTGTTTATTCGCCTGCGATTTTGTGTGATTTTGGGTGTGATTTGGAAGGATTTCCCCTTCCTTTCGGGGTTGATTTTATCGCGATTTATGGTAAGCTTCTTGAGTGTAATTTTGGAAGGTGAATATTGCATGCAACAATTTTGAATGGTTATGGTAAGGTAAATGGTTTTGGAAGGATTTGGTTTAGTTATGCCGGATTTTCCACCCTGAATATCCGGCGAGATTCGCGGGTAAAGGGGAGGGGTGCATGCGGCGGGTGCTGGTGGTTTCTCTATTAGGGTTTCTAAGGTTAGGGACGATGTGGAGGGAAAAAGGGAGAAGGTATAGGGTTATGGGCGGTGATGGGGAAGGAAATAGAGGGCACAGGGAGTTGGGCGGCTGGTCAAATTTCTTGGAAATTAAATGGGGTGGGCTGCATTTTAAAGGTTTTGGGTTGGGTAGAATTTAGGTGTTAGTTTTAAGTATTAGGTATTTTTTTTAAAATCAAATTGTGATTAAATTATTTAGGTGCTTTATTGGTCTAAGTTTGAGTTTAAATTATTATAGAAAAAATAAAGACGGACGTGCTATTTAATTAGTGCTTAACATTTTATAATGCGATGCCGTTATAAAAATCTTACTTGTTACGCGTATTTTGCGATGTTAAATTAAAATTGAATGGAGCTTATTATTAAATTATTTAAATGCTGAATGCAGATATGATATTTAAGGATTGCTTAATACTTTTACGTAAACTGCGACACTATTATTTAAAATCTTATTTATTGTGCATTATTTATTATTCTTTAAGCTAAAAATTAAATTATCCTAATATGACTTTAGGCGCTACAATAGTTATGAAATTGTTTTGCGTATTAATAAATGCGACTATGCTACTTGACACGACGTCATTGCTAAATTATTTATTTTATATATTTATTTATTTTGTCGTTTGAGAATTGTGACAGGGCTTAAAATTAATAAATGCGGGCGCGAGACTCTAAGTGTTTAATTTTTCGCGTAAGACGCGGTGCCATTATTAAATTGCTTAATTGTGCATGTATTAATGTTTTATTTGTTGCATTTTATTATTTAAAAATTATTAAAAATTATTGTTGAAAATCGGTGTAATTTTATAGTTAATGACTGGACGGGAGGGTCAAAATTGGGTGTCAACAACTTGTCCCTCTTTGTATGGAGATGATGGAAGAATCTTCGGACAAAGACGTTGACTTATAGCCAATTTTGTCTCGATCCTCAGAGTTAAAAATGTTGGACAATTAGGCAAGGCTGACGCAAAGATTCAAAATCTGTCTCAGTGTCGAGTTATGACGACACTGGGTTACCATGGTCAAAATACCAGGGCGGGCTAACGCGGACTCAAAATTTGTCGGTGTCGATTATGACATTTGAGGTATGTGCAAAAATAAAAAATAAACTGGCTTGAACTTAAAGGTGTACCGGTATCGACTTATGATGTTGGGTTTATGGTGATGTGGAGTGAGTGGACCGACGCTTGAGGCCGCTTCTGCCATTTGTTGGGAAGGTTGGCCCCCCAACAAATTGCCCCGATTCACTGTAAGAGAAAATCTACGATGTGTTCATGCTCCTGCATGTTAAGACTTAGACAAACGGTTAGTGCATAACTGTTAAGGCAAAATGGTAGTGCTTGAATTTATAAGTAATGTAGTTCTAAGAATAGAGAGGTTATTCTGTAACAATGTGATGCATGTTGTGTTGATGTGATGCTGCAACTGCTGTAATTTTGCCCTTGCACGGACGTGTCGCGATTGTGAATGCAGATATGTTGTCCTTGTTGCAACTGCCCCTGTAGACTAAAGCTCAAGAAAACGTTAGTGCGTAACTGCTAAGACAAAATAATAAAGCATGAATAAGAAACACAATTTTGAGAGCAGAGAAATTGTCCTTGCGTAGATGTGATATGCTGATGATGGCGTCGTTTTCGTATGGGCGTCGCTTTCGGGCTCGATGTCATTTTCGGACTTGGCGTCGTTTTCAGACTTGTTGTGTTGATGACGTCGTTGCCTGGACGTGTTGTGCTGATAACGTCGTTGTCTGGACGTGTTTCTGCTGGCGTCGTCGCGTAGACGTAATTGTTATACCCCGTAGTTCTGGCCTTACGTGTGAGAGCGTACGAAAGGGAGTAAGACTTAAAATTTTCGAAAGATAGGTTGACGAATTGTTTCAGACGGGTTTTAGTCAACTTTGAGGCGGGTTATGACCCGCTACATTGAGAGTTCCTAAATGTTTCAAAGTCCTAGTGCGTAGTTCGTTGAGTCTAGTTTCCAACGCAACCTACCGTTCGTCGATAGGACATCGGAGTAGAAAGTTATGGGAGTTACAAGTTCAGTGCGCAGTCGGACAGAAATGTGTTTTGGCGAGAGCCACGGGCGCAGCGCGAGGATATCCCTGGGTCGCTAAAGTTGCGCGCCGCGATGCGGGAAGCGAGCGGCGCGGAAGTTCTGTGGTGGCGAAGTTTCAGCCCGCGGCCGATTCTGAGGGCAGCGGAATGCGGCGGAAAAAGCGAGAAAATCAGATTTCTTCTTTTAAAAAAGGCCATGGGAGGGGGACAAGTGTCCCCCCCCCCCCCCATCCGATTTTTGCATGTCCTTTTTATTGACCAAGTCTTGAAGACTTGGTCATCTTTCAAAGTCTTTCTCTCTCTCTAAAGCTAGAGCTCTCACTTCTCTCTAGAATTCCAAGAGGAATTCAAAGCTTAAGGAAAATCTGAAAAATTAGGACAAGAAGGAAGCTTGTGGCTAGCTTGTAAGGGTTGTTGTGGTGGTGTTCTTGGAAAAGAGGCTAGCAAAATTGTTGGAATAATTTTGGCTAAAGCTCTAAGGTAACAATTCTTCTCTTGTAGCTAGTTATTGATATTGCATGTGAAGAAGAAGGAACTTGTAGTAGTAAATAATGCTCTTAGATTCATTGCATGTAAGAAATATGGTTTTGATATGATAGGATTAAAAGGGTTATGTGAGCATGTTGTAGCCTAAAAACTACCTTAAAATTGTTAAGTTAATTGTTGTACCTTATGGGGCAGAATTTTACACACCCAAGTTTGGTTGTGTAATCCTCTTTGAAATGTTTGGATTGTTGGGCCTTAAATGTGGAGTTTGGATGTTGAATTCGGCCTTGAAAAAGGTGGCAAAGTATGTAGAAACAAAGGAAATGCTGCCCAATTTTCCATAGGATTTAGTGACTTGAACTTGGATTATTCTACATTGAATTAGAGGGTAATAAACGTATTATGGTCATTATAGGTTGACATATTACGTGCGGTATCTTGGGCTTAGCAAGTGGATTGATCGAAGAGGTATGTGGAAGTTTCCTATCTCTTGAGCATGAATGGTTTTACCTATGTAGTACGATAGACGTACAAGTTTTGATATCCCTTACTTGTTTTAAGGATGTCTTGAGTTTTCAAAGTTAAGGGACTTGATGTGTTCAAGTATATGATTCTTGTTTCTTTTTTTAAAAGCGTAAGTCCCTTGGGTTTTAGGAAAAATGTATTTGACTAAGGTATAGCGTTAATATATTAACTTTATGGGAAGTTGATTATATTAGCTTTATGAAAGGTTAACAAAGAAAGATTTACTTTAAGTAAAATGAGTACGGATAAATGATTTGAGGTTGTGAAAGGCAAATTGGTTTTAAGGCATCAATTGCCCAAAAGTTTTATGTGAAAAAGGGTCATTTTAAAAGAGTGGAAGTATGTAGTACTTTGGGTTAAATCCCCGGATTTTCTCTTATTTATATTATGTATGATGACCGGTTGAGCTAGGGTAAGAGTATAAATGAGGGGTAAGTCCCCAAGATCGTTATACCACCTTCTCCAGGGTAAGAGTATAAATGAGGGGTAAGTCCCCAAGATTGTTATACCACCTTCTCCAGGGTAAGAGTATAAATGAGGGGTAAGTCCCCAAGATCGTTATACCACCTTCTTCAGGGTAAGAGTATAAATGAGGGGTAAATCCCCAAGATCGTTATACCACCTGTTCCGTGGATTTGCTACCCACGATGCGAGGAATACCTCATGCGAGTCCGTAGGGATTATGCGGGTGAAATAGTCCCATGCGGGTGAGTACATCCTATGCGAGGAATACCTCATGCGTGTCCACATGACCCATGCGGGTGAAATAGTCCCAGGAGTAGAAGTGCTTAATGATACTGCGGGGCGGATGACCTTGCTTTGACCATGAGCTTCCTATTTTATGCAGTATGGTATATGTTGATATTCTCATTATTGGTAAGGCACAGTGTTCTGTAAACTGATTTTTATACATGTCTTCAGTTATTTTATACTTGAGGTATTTTCAGTATTTTCCAGTTTCGCATACTTAGTACATATTGTGTACTGACCCCCTTCATCGGGGGCTGCGTTCATGCCGCAAGTAGAGGTAAGCATGTGGTAGATCCTCATTCTTAGGATCACTGTTCCGGTGTCAGAAGTTCCATTCCTCCGGAAGCTTGTTTTGTTGGTACGGTTCTTCCCTGAGGCTATAGGTATTGTGTACATTCAGGGGTATGGCGGGGCCCTGTCCCGCCACAGTTGTTGTTCTTAAAGGTCTGTGGTCACGTCTGTGTTTTGGGCTGTAAGAATAAGTTGTACTTTTGATTACGTATATATTTATGGAAGGTAGCCTTATCGGCTGGCCAGTGATGTTTACTTTATACAGGTTATGTGTTATGTATGTTCTGCTGCTATTCTCTGATGTATACCTGTCGGGGTGCCCCGGTAGGGCATTCGCGACCGAGTCGGTCGTGACAAAAGTGGTATCAAAGCGATTAGTCCTCGGAAAGTGTCTGAGGCGTGTCTAGTAGAGTCTTGATTATCGGTGTGTTGTGCACCACATCTATAATCGGGAGGCTGCGGGATATTTAGGATTGGTTTCCATTCTTTCACTCTAAAAGATCGTGCAATAGAGTTGTGATATAGGTTGAACTTCCTCTGATATTTTCCTTTATGTACCAGTTATGCCTCCACGCAAGGCAACCGCGGCCCAGAAGGGCAAGGCAGCTGAGGGAGCTGCTAGTGGGACGCGGAGGGTCACGAGGGCACAGGCCCAGTCTTTACCAGAGATGATGTTTCGGGCGGCGAGTTCCACGACGTCGCCCGGCCTCAGCGAGTTCGGCGCGGCGGCGCTCGAGACAGCGATGCCGGAGCCTCGATCCCACGGCCGGTGAGTATAAGATGCGAGGCGGTCCGGTTATTGACCAGCGTAGTGGCGAGCGGCAGCGAGAACAAGCGGCCAACCCAGAGCCGATTTCTGATTCGGATTTCCTGGGTTGTCATCCACCCGAGTTCTATGGTTCGAGGTCCGAGAAGGATCCTCAGGAGTTCGTTCGGCAGTTACATCGGACTATGCAGGTGCTTAGGACCTCGGAGACTGAGTCCGTTATGTTAGCCTCTTACCGGTTACGCGACATTGCGTTGAACTGGTTTGAGTCGTGGGAGTTGTCGAGGGGTGAGGATGCTCTTCCAGTTGTTTGGGAGGAGTTCACAGAGGCTTTCCTGGATCACTTCTTACCTCCTGAGATGAGGAGAGCCCGCGTAAATAGATTCTTGACCTTGAGGCAGAACGGGAGGACTATCAGAGAGTACGGCCTGGAGTTTGACTCCTTGGCCAGATATGCGCACACCATTGTAGCTGACATGGAAGACAGGGTTCATAGATATGTGATGGGGCTAGACCGTCACATGATTACTGCTTGCTTAGGAGTGGCTCTTCAGCCAGGGATGGATATTGCCAAGATGCAGGCGTATGCGCAGGGGATTGAGGACAGAGAGAAGGAGGATCAGCTAGACTTAGGCGGCCCGAGGCGGAGACACGAGTCTCGAGGCGGCTTTGGCGGCGGCCTCGGCGGCGAACTAGGTCCACATTTCACCGGCCTGAGTGCTCCTTCTCGATTTTCGGCGGGAGGTCGATCGGCCGGTCATTCGAGCACGTCGGGCTCGAGACTTGAGTTTCGAAGCGAGATCGCATCGATCGAGACCACCCCATCTCGGTGTGCTCGATGCGGTAGGTCTCGCGAGCGAGTGTCGTGTTCGCCGAGGAGCTTGTTACTCTTGTAGCGCGAGGCCATTTGAGAAGATTGTCCGTCGAGGTGGCGGAAGTGTGATGGTTCAGCCGGCGGTCGATTCTTTGGAATCTTACGTCTTCGACGGTTATGCGCCGGAGGCGAGGTGTTCACGCGGGCAGCGAGCGCGGCGAGGTCGTGGTAGGGTCCCAGATTCAGGTCCTCGAACGCATTTATGCTATGTCCAGCCGTCAGGACCAGGAAGCGTCACCAGATGTCATCACAGGTTCATTATTGATTGCATGTTGTGATGTATATGCTTTAATAGATCCAGGTTCTACCTTGTCCTATATATCTCCTCATGTTGCTGGTAGAATAGGGATAGAGCCCGAGACCATAAGACCTTTTGAGGTGGCTACGCCAGTAGGTGATTCGGTGGTAGCTGAGCGGGTATATAAGGCTTGCCCAGTGACTATAGGCGATCGTCGGACTCTGGCGGAAACTTGATAGAGTTGGATATGACGAACTTTGATGTAATTATGGGTATGGATTGACTAGCGTCTTGCTATGCCAATGTGGACTGTAGAGAGAGATTAGTTCGGTTCCAGTTTCCTGGTGGGCCGGTTATCGAGTGGATGGGGAATACTACATCGCCGAGGGGTAGATTTATTTCTTACCTCATGGCTAGGAAGATGGTGCGGAAAGGGTATATCTACCATATGGTTCGAGTATTCGTCGAGGTGAGATCTGGACCTTCCGTCGATTCGATCGTTAGAGAGTTTCGGGCGTATTTCGGACGAGCTTTCGGGTATCCCTCCGGAGAGGGAGATTGAGTTTTGCATTGATTTGGCGCCAGACACCCGACCGATATCTATTCCGCCATACAGGATGGTACCTGCCGAGTTGAAGGAATTGAAGGACCAGCTGAAAGATTTGGTGGAGAAAGGCTTTATCAGGCCAAGTGTTTCTCCCTGGGGAGCGCCAGTGTTATTTGTAAAGAAGAAGGATGGGACGCTGCGCATGTGTATTTATTACAGGCAACTGAACAAGGTAACTATCAAGAACATATATCCCCTCCCCATGATTGACGATTTGTTTGACGATTGCGGGATGCAAGGTGTTTTCAAGATAGACTGCGATGCAGTTATCATCAGTGCGAGTTAGAAAGATAGATATCCCAAGCGCATTCGGGACCGGTATGGGCACTATGAGTTCGGTGATGTCTTTCGGGTTGACCAACGCTCGGTGATATTCATGGATTTGATGAATAGGGTGTTGAGCCATTCTTGGATATGTTCGTCATAGTTTTCATTGATGATATCTTGGTGTATTCGCGCGCAGGCGAGCATCTGAATCATTTGAGGGCGGTATTGGGAGTCCTCGGGATCGGCGATTGTATGCAAGTTCTCGAAATCTGAGTTTTGGTTGGCTTGATGGCTTTCTTAGGGCATGTTATCGGGGCGATGGTATTGAGTTGATCTGACAAAGATTGAGGCAATCAAGGCTTGGCGGACCAGCTACACGGAGTGCGCGACTTTGGGCCTTGCGAGTTATTATCGGAGGTTTGTGGAGAAGTTTGCTTCCATTTCGGCACCTTTGACTAAGTGACTCGAGCGGCTATGTTCGGTGGGCGAATGCTTGTGAGGAAGTTTCCGTTGCTAAAGGAGAAGTTGGCGGCCGCCCGATTCTTACTCTTCCGGAGGTTTAGATGGATATGTGGTTTATTGTGGCGCTTACGTGTGTCGGGCTTGGAGTGCGTCTTTGATGCGGCCACGACAAAGTTATAGTTTACGCGTCTCGGCGGCTTAGAAAGCATGAGAAGAACTATCCACACATGACTTGGAGTTAGCGTGATGATTCATGCCTTGAAGATGCGGAGACATTATTTATATAGAGTCTATGTGGACATTTACGGACACAAGAGTCTCGGTATATCTTCACCGGATGGTGAACTTGCGGCGAGCGATGGTTGGGCTGCAAGGATTATGATGTCGACATTCTATATCACGGGGAAGGCCAATGTAGTTGCGGATGCCCAGTCGCGGTCGATGGGTAGTGCATGCGATGTCTGACCGAGAGAAGGGATATGGTCCGAGAGTTACATCAGCTAGCGAGCCTTGGGGTTCGTTTGGTTGATTATGATAGTAGTGGAATTCGGGTCGAGAAGTTGCCGAGTCTTCCATCGTAGAGGAGGTGAAGAGGCGACAGTATGAGGATCCGATTATGGTACGGTATCGAGATCGACGCCGGGAGGAAAAGAGTCTATTTGGTAAAGACCGGGGGTGCTAAGATTTGAGCGGTTGTGTGTTCCGATGTAGCGAGACCGTCGGCCAGATTCGGGAGAGGCGCACAGTGCTCGTTATTCTATTCACCCGGGGTCGACTAAGATGTACCATGATCTCAGGTGTATCTATTGGTGGGACGGCCCGAAGAGGGACGTTGCGGAGTTCGTGATGCACGTGCGGATTGTCGGCGAGTTAAGGTTGAGCACGAAGCGGTGGTCATTGCGAGCTATTGATATTCCGACTTGGAAGTGGGAGGTGGTAAATATGGATTTTATTACGGGGTTACCTCACACTCGGAAGCGTGACTCCATTTGGGTTATAAATCGGCAGTGTGAAATCAGCCCATTTTCTTCCGATCGGGGCGACTTTTTAGTAGGATTATACCAGATGTATATCGAGAGATTGTGAGGCGCGGAGTTCTTGTATCGATTATTTGACAGAGAGCCCGGTTCACGGCTAACTGGAGGTCTTTCCGAAGGGATTAGGGGCGAGTGAGTCTCGATGCAGCGTTCACCCTCGGCCGACGGAGGCCGGCGCACTATCCGACACGAGGATATCTTTGCGGGCTTGTGTTATTGATTTCGAGGGTAGGGGAGGATCATTTACCTCTCGTGGAGTTTGCTTATAACAACAGCTACCATTCTAGTATTCAGATGGCGCCTTATGAGGCCTTATACGGGAGGAGGTGCAGGTCACCGATAGGTTGGTTTGAGGCGGGAGAAGTGCGATTGGTCGGGCGGACTTGATTCAGTGATGATGGATAAGGTGAAGCTTATCCGGGAGGCGGTTGTTGGCGGCTTCAGTCGGCCAGTCGTATGCAGATCATCGGCGCCGACACTTGGAATTTGAGATAGATGATTGGGTTTTCCTAAAGGTATCGCCCATGAAGGGCGTGATGAGATTTGGAAAGAAGGGGAAACTTAGCCCAAGGTACATTGGGCCTTATCAGATTGTCCGTAGGGTAGGCAAGGTTGCCTATGAGTTGGATCTGTCATCCGATCAGGAGTCAGTACATCCAGTGTTTCACGTATCTATGTTGCGGAAATGTGTTGGAGACCCATCTAGAGTGCACCCGATTCATGATGTCCAGGTGACAGAGGGGTTATCGTATGAGGAGAGTCCCATAGCGATACTCGACCGTCGAGTTAAGCGACCGGACCAAGGATGTGGCTTACGTCAGGTATTATGGCGAAGCTTGAGCGAGGAGGAGATGACGTGGGAAGCAGAGGATGACATGATGAAGAAGTATCCTTACTTATTCCCTATACCTCCAGGTAACCCACTTTCCTGCTTGGTAGTTTACTTTGACAATTATGCTTAAGTATGTTATGGCTCGTGGAGCGTCTTTAATTGTAAAAAGAATAGTTAAGGGGGTTTAGGTCGATATCGTGATTTGAGTAAGCCTAGAAGGAACATTCGGGACGAATGTTTCTAAGGGGGGGGGGGGGGGAGAGAGAATGTTATACCCCGTAGTTCTGGCCTTACGTGTGAGAGCATACGAAAGGGAGTAAGACTTAAATTTTTCGAAAAATAGGTTGACGGATTGTTTCGGACGGGTTTTAGTCAACTTTGAGGCGGGTTATGACCCGCTACATTGAGAGTTCCTAAGTGTTTCAAAGTCCTAGTGCGTAGTTCGTTGAGTCTAATCTCCAACGCAACCGACCGTTCGTCGATAGGACATCAGAGTAGAAAGTTATGGGAGTTACAAGTTCAGTGCGCAGTCGGACATAAATGTGTTTTGGCGAAGCCACCAGCGCGGCGCGGATGCGAGGGCGGCGCGGATATCCCGGTGGTCGCTGAGATTCTGGCGCGGCGACGAAGCGAGCGCGGCGGGAAGCGAGCGCGGCGCGGAAGTTCTATGGTGGCGGAAGTTTATTGCCATGGCCGCGCTGCGAGGCGGAATTCGCGAAAAACTGAGGAAAATCAGATTTCTTCTTTTAAAAAGGCCATGGGAGGGTGACAAGTGTCCCCCCCCCCATCTGATTTTTGCATGTCCTTTATATTGACCAAGTCTTGAAGACTTGGTCATCTTTCAAAGTCTTTCTCTCTCTCTAAAGCTAGAGCTCTCACTTCTCTCTAGAATTCCAAGAGGAATTCAAAGCTTAAGGAAAATCTGAAAAGTTAGGACAAGAAGGAAGCTTGTGGCTAGCTTGTAAGGGTTGTTGTGGTGGTGTTCTTGGAAAAGAGGCTAGCAAAATTGTTGGAATAATTTTGGCTAAAGCTCTAAGGTAACAATTCTTCTCTTGTAGCTAGTTATTGATGTTGCATGTGAAGAAGAAGGAACTTGTAGTAGTAAATAATGCTCTTAGATTCATTGCATGTAAGAAATATGGTTTGGATATGATAGGATTGGTTAATAGGGTTATGTGAGCATGTTGTAGCCTAAAAACTACCTTAAAATTATTAAGTTAATTGTTGTATCTTATGGGGCAGAATTTTACACACCCAAGTTTGGTTGTGTAATCCCCTTTGAAATGTTTGGATTGTTGGGCCTTAAATGTGGCGTTTGGATGTTGAATTCGGCCTTGAAAAAGGTGGCAAAGTATGTAGAAACAAAGGAAATGCTGCCCAATTTTCCATAGGATTTAGTGACTTGAACTTGGATTATTCTACATTGAATTAGAGGGTAATAAACGTATTATGGTCATTATAGGTTGACATATTACGTGCGGTATCTTGGGCTTAGCAAGTGGATTGATCGAAGAGTTATGTGGAACTTTCCTATCTCTTGAGCATGAATGGTTTTACCTATGTAGTACGATAGACGTACAAGGTTTGATATCCCTTACTTGTTTTAAGGATGTCTTGAGTTTTCAAAGTTAAGGGACTTGATGTGTTCAAGTATATGATTCTTGTTTCTTTTTTTAAAAGCGTAAGTCCCTTGGGTTTTAGGAAAAATGTATTTGACTAAGGTATAGCGTTAATATAATAACTTTATGGAAAGTTGATTATATTAGCTTTATGAAAGGTTAACAAAGAAAGATTTACTTTAAGTAAAATGAGTACGGATAAATGATTTGAGGTTGTGAAAGACAAATTGGTTTTAAGGCATCAATTGCCCAAACGTTTTATGTGAAAAAAGGGTCATTTTAAAAGAGTGGAAGTATGTAGTACTTTGGGTTAAATCCCCGGATTTTCTCTTATTTATATTATGTATGATGACCGGTTGAGCTAGGGTAAGAGTATAAATGAGGGGTAAGTCCCCAAGATCGTTATACCACCTTCTCCAGGGTAAGAATATTAATGAGGGGTAAGTCCCCAAGATCGTTATACCACCTTCTCCAGGGTAAGAGTATAAATGAGGGGTAAGTCCCAAGATCGTTATACCACCTTCTTCAGGGTAAGAGTATAAATGAGGGGTAAATCCCCAAGATCGTTATACCACCTGTTCCGTGGATTTGCTACCCACGATGCGAGGAATACCTCATGCGAGTCCGTAGGGCTCATGCGGGTGAAATAGTCCCATGAGGGTGAGTACAGCCTATGCGAGGAATACCTCATGCGGGTCCACATGAACCATGCGGGTGAAATAGTCCTAGGAGTAGGAGTGCTTAATGATACTGCGGGGCGGATGACCCTGCTTTGACCATGAGCTTCCTATTTTATGCAGTATGGTATATGTTGATATTCTCATTATTGGTAAGGCACAGTGTTCTGTAAACTGATTTTTATACATGTCTTCAGTTATTTTATACTTGAGGTATTTTGGTATTTTCGATTTAGCATACTTAGTACATATTGTGTCTCGACCCCTTCCTCGGGGCTGCGTTCATCTGCGCAGTAGAGTAGCGGTAGTAGATCCTCATTCTTAGGATCACTGTTCCAGTGTCAGAAGCTCCATTCCTCGGAAGCTTGTTTTGTTAGTACGGTTCTTCCACGATGCTATAGATATTGTACATTCGGGGTATGGCGGCCCTGTCATACGATTGTTGTTCTTAGTGCGTGGTCACGTCGTGTTTTGTTTGTAAGAATAAGTTGTACTGTTGATTACGTATATATTTATGAAAGGCAGTCTTATCGGCTGGCCAGTGATGTTTACTTTATACAGGTTATGTGTTATGTATGTTCATTGCTATTCTCGATGTATACAGCCGAGTGCCGGTGACACGGTGCGCGGCCGGTCGGTCGTGACAAAAGTGGTATCAAAACAGTTAGTCCTCGGAAAGTGTCTACAGACCGTGTCTAGTAGAGTCTTGATTATCGGTGTGTTGTGCACCACATCTATAATCAGGAGGCTGCAGGATATTTAGGATTGGTTTCCATTCTTTCACTCTAAAGATCGTGCAATAGAGCTGTGATATAGGTTGAACTTCTTCTGATATTTTCCTTTATGTACCAGTTATGCCTCCACGCAAGGCAACCGCGGCCCAGAAGGGCAAGGCAGCTGAGGGAGCTGTTAGTCGGACGCGGAGGGTCACGAGGGCACATGCCCAGTCTTTACCAGAGATGATGTTTCGGGCGGCGAGTTCCACGACGTCGCCAGCCTCAGCGGAGTTCGAGGCAGCGGCAGCGGCTACTGAGACCGCGATGAGCCTCCATCCCGCGGCGGTGAGTATAAGATACGAGGCGGTCCGGTTATTGACAGCGTAGTGGCGGCGGCCGCGAGGCGAGCGGCCACCTGGCCGGCGATTTCTGGATTCGGATTTCTGGTATTCATCCACCCGTGTTCTATGGTTCGAGGTCCAAGGAGGATCCTCAGGAGTTCGTTCGGCAGTTACAGCGGACTATGCAGGTGCTTAGGGCCTCGGAGACTGAGTCCGTCATATTAGCCTCTTCTGGTTCTGTGACGTTGCGTTGAACCGGTTTGAGTCGTGGGAGTTGTCGAGGTGAGGATGCTCTTCCAACTGTTTGGGAGGAGTTCACGAGGCTTTATTACACCGTAAGTCGGGACATGTAAAGAGAATGTCTGAAGGAAACAAGACTTGGAAATTGATACGAAAGGAAGAATTGTTTTTAGACGGAAAATCTTCCGAACGTCGGAGAAAAATGTTCGTTTTGAGAATTGGATTCTCAAAATGCATTATTTGAGGAATATGGAACTTGTTAACATTATGGAAATTTATTTTTACTGATTTGGTCACGTGGGGCCCACAGAATTTTACATTTTGTGGTGCCACGAGGTTCTGAATTTTATGGACGAATGAGAGGCGACACGTGGCACCCCACTTATGGTCTTGGTCGAATTAGAGGAGGGTAAAATGGTCATTGACCGTCTTGGAAGATAAGTCTTGCAGCGTGACATTGTTGACTTGTCAACTTGTCCACATAGGCTTAATCCAAGTGAAATTCATCCTAGCCTCACATTTGTGATAATCCAAGCCCTCCATTGTGTTTTATAAGCTTACTACTAGTGCAAGACTAGCTCATTTACACTTAGAAAAATTAGAACACTTTGTGCCAAGAGAAGAGGCTCTCGGGTTTGGTCTTGCTCACACAAGAAATTTTGTGATTTTGATCCATTAGCCACAAGACTTTAACCCAATGTCCCTAAGGGTATTGTAAGGATATCTCAATAGAAAGATTTCGGAAAAACGGAGTTTTCACGTTAGTCGCAAGGCGGAAACTAAAGGAGTTCTTCAACTTTGAAGTTGGAACTTGAAGATGGGTTCTTCATAGGCCTCTAAGGAGTGCTTGGAGCGGATTGGAACCTAAGGAAAGGAGCTAAGAATTGCTAAGGCGCGACTTTGAATCTTGGAAATTTTAAGGGCTTATAAAGGTATAATCTTGTCGTTTTAGCAATTAAGGTTTACTTATCATTGTAGCTATGGATTTTAGAAAGCATGAGTTATATATTATGAGGTTTGATAAGTGTTTTGACTATTGGAGCCCTAATCCGAAAACTAGCATGTTTAGCCTTAAGATTGGAATTCAAGTTGATTATTAGTTTAAGTTGTCGCATGTTGTATAAAGAAGGAAATTGTAGTTATTGAAGTTGTTTATGACTATATAACATGTTAGACCTTAGAACTTGGAATTGGAATAGAATTGGAAAAGACTTTGAATTGTTAAGTTATGTAGTTGGCCGAGAATGGCTAGTGAGTATAAATCTACTTGGTATGAATTGTGGGCGGAATTTTACGTATTGTAAGGCGTGTAATCCCCTTTTGTTTGGTTGTTGTTTGGAGCCTTAAATGTGGCGTGTTGGTTATTGTATTCGGCCTTGAAAAGGTGGCAAAGTGAGTAGAAACAAAGGAAGTCTTTTAGATTTTCCGTAGAATTAGAGACCGTATACTTAGTATTATTCTCGTTAGAGAATAGAAGTTGATAGTCTTGTTGTGACCATTATAGGTTGACACTTCTCGCACTGGCGTATTCGGCAGCTTGTGGATATTAGCGAAAGGTATGTGAACTATCTCTCTTCTAGCATGATTCCTTAAGATAAAGAAAGTATGTCCTACTCCTTAAATGATCCATTCCTTGGTTGTATTTGGATTGCCTAAAATAGAATTCGTTCTATGTACTCCCTTGATTGTACTTTGATGTTTAAATTGTAAGTTGTATAATCCATTTCCTTAGTGAAGTTTGGATTCTTAAAAGTGGAAGTATTTTACTTCAAGTACATGGAGTCTTGAAAAGGAAGTGGTTTCCAAACCTTTTGGCTAGTGCCTTAGTTCCAAAACCTAAGGGTTGTTGTAATGACTTTAGGGGAGTTAAAGGAGTGATTTACTTAATTGTTTTAAGAGAGGAGAAATGACATGATTTAAGAGAAGTAACTTGTTTTAAAGGTGTGAGTTACTTGAGGTTTAAAAGTAGAAGAAACTTGTTTTCTAAATATTAAGGGACTTGAAGTATTTTGAAAGTTAAGAAACTTGATTTGAAAGTTTGTGATACTTGGTTTTAAGTATAAGTCTCTTGGTTATAAAAAAGGAATGAAATTGTCTAAAACCATAAAGGGTTATAACGGCTTTATGGGAAGTTGGTTATAACGGCTTTATGGAAGGTTAAGAAAGTTGTCTATTTTGATTATTGGGCATAAGTTGTCTAGATTGTGAAAATTTGAAGTTACTTGATTTCAAGCTTTGGAATGAGTTTTCTAAAAGTGTAGTAACTTACTTTGAAAAATAGACACACCTTGATACTACGGGTGTTAGTATCTTGGGATTTTACATAAAAAGGAGTCTTTTGAAAAGAATGCACGTACGTAGTACTTTGGCTTGTTAAATGAGAATTTATTCTATTTGTGCCTTGATAAGTACTTTGGCTTGTTAAATGAGAATTATTCTATTTGTGCCTCGATAAGTACTTTGGCTTGTTAAATGAGAATTTATTCTATGTGTGCCTTGATAAGTACTTTGGCTTGTTAAATGAGAATTATTCTATTTGTGCCTCGATAAGTACTTTGGCTTGTTAAATGAGAATTATTCTATTTGTGCCTTGATAAGTACTTTGGCTTGTTAAATGAGAATTATTCTATTTGTGCCTTGATAAGTACTTTGGCTTGTTAAATGAGAATTTATTCTATGTGTGCCTTGATAAGTACTTTGGCTTGTTAAATGAGAATTTATTCTATGTGTGCCTTGATAAGTACTTTGGCTTGATTAATTGAGAATTGTCTATGTGTGTTGGCGATAGCCTTTGAGTGCAAGGAATATGTTTTATTAAGTTGCCGCGACTCTCGGTTGGAGGGCCGGCTATCTTGTTGTAAGTTACTTGGACGTACCGACAGTGATGTGGGATTCCACGGGTATGCTTCCGTTATTTGTAGTACTTGGGTTAAATTCCCGGATTTTTATAGAAGACATGGTAGTGCTTATGTTTTGTTTGTGGCCAGGTTGAGATAGGGTAAGAGTATAAGTGAGGGTAAACCCCAGATGCTATACCACCTTCTCGAGTAAGAGTATAAGTGAGGTAAACCCCAGACATTATACCACTGCTTGTGTTGTTTGATGGTCGGTTGAGATAGGGTAAGAGTATAAGTGAGGGTAAACCCCAGATGCTATACCACCTTCTCGAGTAGAGTATAAGTGAGAAACCCCCAAGACATTATACCCCCTGCTTTACCACCTGCTCATTTCCTGCTTGGCCCGTACGGTTTTTAGGACACAGTGGGACTTGGTGTTCATGTATGCCTATTGGTGTTATATTATATCATGGTATGGCGGTGAGGAAGGATTCCACGGGCATGATTGATATTATGGCGTGAGACCCATGGTTATATTTTAGTAATGACTCGAGGCATCGTCACGACTTGATATGATGCTTATGTGTTGTGTCTTTGTAGGTTGGCTATCATACATGTCTCTGTTTTGTTAAATTATGATTTCATTCTGATATTCTTATTTCACATACTTGGTACATTCTTCGTCTTGACCTCCTTGAGGCTGCATTCATCTGCCGAGTTTAGGTGCTTGATTTAGCGATCGGCAGTGTAGGACCACCTTTCGAGTTTTGGATAGCTCCTCTGTTGAGTTTATCTTTTTGGTATAGTTCCTTGATCTGGCTTTTATGCGGTTATGGAGTGCATGGGGCCTTGTCCGTCATATTTGATAAAACTCTTAGAAGTGCGTATTCATATGTAGGATTGGACTCGTATGCGGTGTAGTGTCTTTTGTTATGTATATTATATGGCGGCACAGTGGCTTTGCCGCTTGTCGTCTGATTGGTTTAAAAAAAAAAAAAGAGGTGTTATTTAATTTCCGCAGTTTACTTAGTTGTTAAGGTAGAAGGGTGCCCAGGTAGGGCACCGATCCACGCCCGGTTCGGGCGTGTGAGTGGTATCGAGCGATCGATCCTGGAATGTCTGAGACCGTGTCTAGTAGAGTCTTGATTATCGGTGTGTTGCGCGCCCCATGCATGAGGAGGCTACAGGACATTTAGGAGTTGGTTTCTATTCTTCTCACTCTAGATCGTGCCATAGAAATGTTAGTAAGATAATTCCTCTCGATGTATTGTTGTGTTCTGATTATGCCTCGAGGAGAGCGGCAACGCCCGAAGGGCAAAGGAGTAGCGAGCTACTAGTCGGACTCGAGAGAGTTGATAGGGCTTATGCCCGAGTTATCTGGGTGTTGTTCGCGATCGGCGAGTTAACCTGCGCGAGTTTTGAGGCCAGACACGAGCCTCGATTTCTCGATTAGGGAAGACTTTAGGAGTCATGAAGAAGCCATTATGTTATTGACCAAGATAGCGATGCTACGATTTCATCAGCGAGGGTTATTCGACCCGACAAGCAGTGTCTGAGAGGGTAGCGGGCAGCGGAGATCAGCGTAAGAGGCTAGCCGGTTGGTTATCCGGTGAGTTTTTGGGCGAGCAGTCGGCGGCCAGTGAGATATTCGTCGGCCTACCCGGTACATACCCCGCGATTCACGGGTGGGATATTGGACCCAAGGTATTTAGGAGCGGTCAAGCTCCAGGTCGAGGTTACCGAGGAGCGAGAGGATTTTCTGGTCGAGGCCACCTATTCCTCGATGTATCGGATGTGGTGGCGTCGTTTGGGAAATGTCGTTATGGCGAGTCTTTGTTTTTATTGTGGCCGTCCGGGCCATATCGAGTATGTCCTTTTAGAAGAGGCCGGTGAGGTGGCTCGACTATGAGCCGTAGTTGGTTCCTTTCCTCCATGTTGTCGTCCCCGGGACGGGGTGTTGAGATGTCGGCCGATCGTGGTAGAGGTCGAGTGTAGTTTATAGTTCGCGGTCCTTGAACGCATAGATGGCGTGACTCTTGAGGCGAGAGCGAGGCGACATCGCACGGGGTTACAGGTATATTTCGATTCTTTTGAATCATACGTGCGTTGATAGATTCAGATTTTACCCTAGCGTATATATTTTCCCTTTATTGCTAGAGTTGTAAAGTGATAGTACCCCAGAGGTAGGGATACTTTGATTAGTAAAGTGAGAAGTTAAGAATATTGACAAGAATGGTAAGTGAGCCGAGACTAGAGTTGTGTAGAGTTCACACGTAGAAATTGCCCCCTGACAGTGTAAGACCGATAGGGAAGAATGTACAGTAGAAATACTTTAGCTTATGTGACGAACCTCTAGTGAATAGGGGATAGGGTAAGAAGTACCTTGAGATAAGAGAGAGGTTTATTTTAGGCTAAGAATGAGAAGTTAAGTGTGACGATGAGTCGGGTTATGGACTCATTTAGTCGGTAGATAGTATGGAATGGGGTGATGTCGATTAGAAATGGTCATTATGTGATAGGGTCACGAGGATACCGGCCCAAGTTGGGTTAATCGTTTATGCGAGTTGTGGATGCGTTCCAGGAACTAGGTCGTGGGGACCAGAAAGAGCCTTATCGGAAAGTAAGTAACAATATGGCCAAGTTGGTTAGTAACTCGAGTTGGGAACAAAAACAAAATTTGAGATTTTGTACGTGTACTAGATGAGTTTGAAAGTACGAGAAAGTATGACAAGTAAGAAAAGAAAGGAACCTCTAAGGATCCCGTGTTTGGGAAGACTGTAACCTTCGAGTTTTGTGAGAAGGGACCACGGACGGAAGGTCCATTTTTATGTTCACGTGTGTTATGAGGTGGCCATGTGTGGCATCATTGGTCTTGTGCAGTTTTAACTGTTAGGCATAGTATAGAGATTATGTCGGAGTTTGTAGATCTTGGCAACTGACTAAGAACATTCGGGGACGAATGTTTCTAAGGGGGGAAGAATGTTACACCCGTAAGTCGGGACATGTAAAAGAGAATGTACGAAAGGAAACAAGACTTGGAAATTGATACGAAAGGAAGAATTGTTTTTAAAGCGGAAAATCTTCCGAACGTCGGTAAGGAAAAATGTTCGTTGTTGAGAATTAGATTCTCAAAATGCATTATTTGAGAATATGGAACTTGTTAACATTATGGAAATTTATTTTCTGGATTTGGTCACGTGGGGCCCAGAAATTTTACATTTTTGTGGGGCCCACGAGGTTCTGAATTTTATGGGCGAATGAGAGAGGCGACACGTGGCACCCCACTTATGGTCTTGGTCGAATTAGAGGAGGGTAAAATGGTCATTGACCATCTTGGAAGATAAGTCTTGCAGCGTGACATTGTTGACTTGTCGACTTGTCACATAGGCTTAATCAGTGAAATTCATCCTAGCCTCACATTTGTGATAATCCAAGCCCTCCATTGTGTTTTATAAGCTTACTACTAGTGCAAGACTAGCTCATTTACACTTAGAAAAATTAGAACACTTTGTGCCAAGAGAAGAGGCTCTCGGGTTTGGTCTTGCTCACACAAGAAATTTTGTGATTTTGATCCATTAGCCACAAGACTTTAACCCAATGTCCTAAGGGTATTGTAAGGATATCTCAATAGAAAGATTTGGAAAAAGCGGAGTTTTCACGTTAGTCATGGCGGAAACTAAAGGAGTTCTTGACTTTGAAGTTGGAACTTGAAGATGGGTTCTTCATAGGCCTCTAAGGAGTGCTTGGAGCGGATTGGAACCTAAGGAAAGGAGCTAAGAATTGCTAAGGCGCGACTTTGAATCTTGGAAATTTTAAGGGCTTATAAAGGTATAATCTTGTCGTTTTAGCAATTAAGGTTTACTTATCATTGTAGCTATGGATTTTAGAAAGCATGAGTTATATATTATGAGGTTTGATAAGTGTTTTGACTATTGGAGCCCTAATCCGAAAACTAGCATGTTTAGCCTTAAGATTGGAATTCAAGTTGATTATTAGTTTAAGTTGTCGCATGTTGTATAAAGAAGGAAATTGTAGTTATTGAAGTTGTTTATGACTATATAACATGTTAGACCTTAGAACTTGGAATTGGAATAGAATTGGAAAAGACTTTGAATTGTTAAGTTATGTAGTTGGCCGAGAATGGCTAGTGAGTATAAATCTACTTGGTATGAATTGTGGGGCGGAATTTTACACGTATTGTAAGGCGTGTAATACCCTTTTGTTTGGTTGTTGTTTGGAGCCTTAAATGTGGCGTGTTGGTTATTGTATTCGGCCTTGAAAAAGGTGGCAAAGTGAGTAGAAACAAAGGAAGTCTTTGCCGATTTTCCGTAGAATTAGAGACCGTATACTTAGTATTATTCTACGTTAGAGACTAAAAGTTGATAGTCTTGTTGTGACCATTATAGGTTGACACTTCTACGTACGGCGTATTCGTCTTAGCTTGTGGATATTAGCCGAAAAGGTATGTGAACTATCTCCTCTTCTAGCATGATTCCTTAAGATAAAGAAAGTATGTCCTACTCCTTAAATGATCCATTCCTTGGTTGTATTTGGATTGCCTAAAATAGAATTCGTTCTATGTACTCCCTTGATTGTACTTTGATGTTTAAATTGTAAGTTGTATAATCCATTTCCTTAGTGAAGTTTGGATTCTTAAAAGTGGAAGTATTTTACTTAAAGTACATCGAGTCTTGAAAAGGAAGTGGTTTCCAAACCTTTTGGCTAGTGTCTTAGTTCCAAAACCTAAGGGTTGTTGTAATGACTTTAGGGGAGTTAAAGGAGTGATTTACTTAATTGTTTTAAGAGAGGAGAAATGACATGATTTAAGAGAAGTAACTTGTTTTAAAGGTGTGAGTTACTTGAGGTTTAAAAGTAGATGAAACTTGTTTTCTAAATATTAAGGGACTTGAAGTATTTTGAAAGTTAAGAAACTTGATTTCAAAGTTTGTGATACTTGGTTTTAAGTATAAGTCTCTTGGTTATAAAAAAAAAAAGGAATGAAATTGTCTAAAACCATAAAGGGTTATAATGGCTTTATGGGAAGTTGGTTATAACGGCTTTATGGAAGGTTAAGAAAGTTGTCTATTTTGATTATTGGGCATAAGTTGTCTAGATTGTGAAAATTTGAAGTTACTTGATTTCAAGCTTTGGAATGAGTTTTTCTAAAAGTGTAGTAACTTACTTTGAAAAATAGACACACCTTGATACTACGGGTGTTAGTATCTTGGGATTTTACATAAAAAGGAGTCTTTTGAAAAGAATGCACGTACGTAGTACTTTGGCTTGTTAAATGAGAATTTATTCTATTTGTGCCTTGATAAGTACTTTGGCTTGTTAAATGAGAATTATTCTATTTGTGCCTCGATAAGTACTTTGGCTTGTTAAATGAGAATTTATTCTATGTGTGCCTTGATAAGTACTTTGGCTTGATAAATGAGAATTATTCTATTTGTGCCTCGATAAGTACTTTGGCTTGTTAAATGAGAATTATTCTATTTGTGCCTTGATAAGTACTTTGGCTTGTTAAATGAGAATTATTCTATTTGTGCCTTTATAAGTACTTTGGCTTGTTAAATGAGAATTTATTCTATGTGTGCCTTGATAAGTACTTTGGCTTGTTAAATGAGAATTTATTCTATGTGTGCCTTGATAAGTACTTTGGCTTGGTTAATTGAGAATTGCCTATGTGTGCTGGCGATAGCCTTTGAGTGCAAGGAATATGTTTTATTAAGTTGCCGCGACTCTCGGTTGGAGGGCCGGCTATCTTGTTGTAAGTTACTTGGGCGTGCAAGCGGTGATGTGGGATTCGGGTATCTTCCGTTATTTGTAGTACTTGGGTTAAATTCCCGGATTTTTATAGAAGACATGGTAGTGCTTATGTTTTGTTTTACGGTCGGTTGAGATAGGGTAAGAGTATAAGTGAGGGGTAAACCCCCAAGATGCTATACCACCTTCTCCAGGGTAAGAGTATAAGTGAGGGGTAAACCCCCAAGACATTATACCCCCTGCTTGTGTTGTTTGATGGTCGGTTGAGATAGGGTAAGAGTATAAGTGAGGGGGTAAACCCCCAAGATGCTATACCACCTTCTCCAGGGTAAGAGTATAAGTGAGAAAACCCCAGACATTATACCCCTGCTTACCACTGCTCGTTTTCTGCTTGCGTCTGATTTTAGGACACAGGTGGGACTTGGTGTTCATGTATGCCTATTGGTGTTATAATATATCATGGACTGCCGGCAGTGAGGAAGGATTCCACGGGCATGATTGATATTATGGGCGTGAGACCCATGGTTATATTTTAGTAATGACTCGAGGGCATGCGTCCCTGACTTGATATGACTGCTTATGTGTTGTGTACTGTAGGTTGGCTATCATACATGTCTCCTGTTTTGTTAAAGTTATGATTTCATTCTGATATTCTGATTTCACATACTTGATACATTCTTGTCTTGACCTCGCCGAAGTGCGTTAAATCTGCGAGTTTAGGTCTGCGATTTGGTGATCGGCAGTGTAGGACCTGCTCGAGTTTTGGATAGCTCCTCTGTTCGAGTTTATCTTTTTGGTATAGTTCCCGATCTGAGCTTTTATGCGGTTATGGGTGCAATGGGGCCTTGTCGTCATATTTGATAAAACTCTTAGAGTGCAGTATTCATATGTAGGATTGGACTCATATACGGTGTAGTGTCTTTTGTTATGTATATTATATGGCGGCTGGTGGCTTTGCCGCTTGTGCGTCGATTGGTTTTAAAAAAAAGGTGTTATTTAATTTCCATGATTTACTTAGTTGTTAAGGTAGAAGGGTGCCCGGGTAGGGCACCGATCCACGCTTTGAGGTTGGCGTGACACTTTCTGGATCACTTCTTACCTCACGAGATGAGAGATCCGCGTAGATAGATTCTTGACCTTGAGGCGAGCAGGAGGACTATCGAGTACGGCACAGAGTTTGACTCCTTGGCGGATATCGCACACCATTGTAGGCGACATGGAAGGCGGGGTTCATAGATATGTGATGGGGCTGAAGCCGTCGCATGATTCTGCTGCCAGGAGTGGATCTTGACCGAGGATGGATATTGCCGGAGATGCGGCGTATGCGCGAGGTGAGGCGAGAGAGGAGGATCAGCTAGACTTAGGCGGCCCGAGGTCGGAGACAACGAGGTCTCGGGGCGGCTTTGGCGGCGGCCTCGGCGAACTAGGTCGCATTTCGGCCCGGCCGAGTGCTCCTTCTCGATTTTACGGCGGGAGAGTCGATCGGTGGTCATTCGGGAAGCGGTCGAGCTCGAGACTTGATGTTTGAGGAAGCGACCGCTACCGTCGAGACCACCCCGTCTCGGTGTGCTCGTCGGTAGGTATCACCGAGCGGTGTCGTGTTCGCTTGAGCTTATTACTCTTGTAGCCAGCGAGGCCATTTGAGAAGATTATGCATCGAGGTGGCGGAAGTGTGATGGTTGTCAGCGAAGTCGATTCTTTGGATCTTCGTCTTGGACGGTTTATGCGCCCGGAGCGGGGTGTTCACGGGCCAGCGAGCGCGGCGAGAGGTCGTGGTGGGGTCCCGATTCAGCGGTCCTCGAACGCATTTATGCTATGTCGGCCGTCGGGACGGGGCGTCACGGATGTCATCACGGTACATTATTGATTGCATGTTGTGATGTATATGTTTGATAGATCGAGTTCTACCTTGTCCTATATATCTCCTCGTATTCTTTGGTAGAATAGGGATAGAGCCCGAGACCATAAGACCTTTTGAGGTGGCTACGCCAGTAGGTGATTCGGTGGTAGCTGAGCGGGTATATAAGGCTTGCCCAGTGACTATAGACAGTCGTCAGACTCTAGCCGACTTGATAGAGTTGGATATGACGAACTTTGATGTAATTATGTGTATGGATTGGCTAGCGTCTTGCTATGCCAATGTGGACTGTAGAGAGAGATTAGTTCGGTTCCAGTTTCCTGGTGGGCCGGTTATCGAGTGGAAGGAGAATAAGGCATCGCCGAGGGGTAGGTTTATTTCTTACCTCAAGGCTAGGAAGATGGTGCGGAAAGGGTATATCTACCATATGGTTCGAGTATTAAATCGAGGTGAGATCTGGACCTTCCGTCAGTTCCGGTCGTTAGAGAGTTTCCAGACGTATTTCCAGACGAGCTTCCGAGTATCCCTCCTGAGAGGGAGATTGAGTTTTGCATTGATTTGGCGCCATACACCCGACCGATATCTATTCCGCCATACAGGATGACACCTGCCGAGTTGAAGGAATTGAAGGACCAGCTGAAAGATTTGCTGGAGAAAGGCTTTATCAGGCCAAGTGTTTCTCTCCTTGGGAGCGCCGATGTTATTTGTAAAGAAGAAGGATGGGGCCAGCTGCGCATGTGTATTGATTCTGACGGTGAACAAGGTAACTATCAAGAAACAGATATCCTCCCGAGATTGGCGATTTGTTTGACGATTGCGAGTGCAAGGTGTTTTCAAGATAGACATGCGATGCAGTTATCATCAGTGCGAGTTAGAGAGCGGATATCCGAAGCGCATTCGGGACCGGTATGGGCACTATAAGTTCGAGGTGATGTCTTTCGGGTTGACAGCGCTCGGTGTATTCATGGATTTGATGAATAGGGTGTTCGAGCCATTCTTGGATATGTTCGTGATAGTTTTCATTGATGATATCTTGGTGTATTCGCGCCTGAGCGGAGCATCTGGTCATTTGAGGCGGTATTAGGAGTCCTCTCGGGGCCGCGATTGTATGCCAAGTTCTCGAAATCACGAGTTTTGGTTGGCTTGATGGCTTTCTTAGGGCATGTTATCGGGGTCGATGGTATTCGAGTTGTCTGACAAAGATTGAAGCGATCGAGCTTGGCGGACCAGCTACAGCGGAGTGCGCGATTTTGGGCCTTGCGAGTTATTATCGGAGGTTTGTGAAGTTTGCTTCCATTTCGGCACTTTGACTAAGGCGACTCGAGCGGCTATGTTCCGGTGGAGCGGATGCTTGTGAGGAAGTTTCCGATTGCTAAAGGAGAAGTTGGCGGCCGCCGATTCTTACTCTTCCGGAGGTTTAGATGGATATGTGGTTTATTGTGGCGCTTACGTGTGCCGGGCTTGGAGTGCGTCTTGATGCGGCCGCGGCAAAGTTATAACACGCGTCTCGACGGCTTAGAAAGCATGAGAAGAACTATCCACGCATGACTTGGAGTTGTTGATGATTCATGCCTTGAAGATCTGGAGACATTATTTATATGGAGTTTATGTCGACATTTACACAGACCACAAGAGTCTCCAGTATATCTTCAGCCAGAGGGAGCTGAACTTGCGGCAGAGACGGTGGTTGGAGCTGCTTAAGGATTATGATGTCGACATTCTATATCACCCATGGAAGGCCAATGTAGTTGCAGATGCCCTTAGTCGCAGATCGATGGGTAGTGCATGCGATGTCTGACGAGAGAAGGGATATGGTCCGAGAGTTACATCAGCTAGCGAACCTTGGGGTTCGTTTGGTTGATTCTGATAGTAGTGGAATTCGGGTCGAGAAGTTGCCGAGTCTTCCATCGTAGAGGAGGTGAAGAGGCGACAGTATGAGGATCCGATTATGGTACGGTATCGAGATGCAGCACTTCGGGAGGAGAAAAGTCTATTTGAGGTAGCACCTGACGGGATGCTAAGATTTGAGGGCCGGTTGTGTGTTCCCGATGTGACAGGACTTCGCCGGATTGCAGGAGCGCGCGGTGCTCGTTATTCTATTCACCCGGGGTCGACTAAGATGTACCATGACCTCAGGTGTATCTATTGGTGGGACGGCCTGAAGAGGGATGTTGCGGAGTTCGTAGCGATGCGAATTGTCGGCGAGTTAAGGTTGAGCACGAAGCCGGTGGGCATTGCGAGCTATTGGTATTCCGACTTGGAAGTGGGAGGTGGTAAATATGGATTTTATTACAGGGTTACCTCACACTCAGAGGAAGCATGACTCCATTTGGGTTATAAATCGGCGGTGTGAAATCAGCCCATTTTCTTCGATCGGGGCGACTTTTTCGGCGAGATTATGCCGGTATATCGAGAGATTGTGAGGCGCACGGAGTTCTGTATCGATTATTTGCAGAGAGCCCGGTTCACGGCTAACTTAGGAGGTCTTTCGGAAGGGATTAGGGGGCGAGTGAGTCTCGATGCAGCGTTCACCTCGGGCCGATGGGCGGGCGCGCACTATCCGAACGCGAGGATATATTGCGGGCTTGTGTTATTGATTTCGAGGTAGTAGGAGGATCATTTACCTCTCGTGGAGTTTGCTTATAACAACAGCTACCATTCTAGTATTCAGATGGCGCCTTATGAGGCCTTATACGGGAGGAGGTGCAGGTCACCGATAGGTTGGTTTGAGGTGGGAGAAGTGCAGTTGGTCGGGTCAGACTTGATTGATGGCGATGGATAAAGTGAAGCTTATCCGGGAGGCGGTTGTTAGCGGCTCGAGTCGCGAAGTTGTATGCAGATCATCGGCGTTGACACTTGGAATTTGAGATAGATGATTGGGTTTTCCTAAAGGTATCGCCCATGAAGGGCGTGATGAGATTTGGAAATAAGGGGAAACTTAGCCCAAGGTACATTGGGCCTTATCAGATTGTCCGTAGGGTAGGCAAGGTTGCCTATGAGTTGGATCTGTCGTCCGATCTGGAGGCAGTACATCCAGTGTTTCACGTATCTATGTTGCGGAAATGTGTTGGAGATCCGTCTAGAGTGCACCCGATTCATGATGTCGGTGTGAGAGGGTTATCGTATGAGAGAGTCCCATGCGATACTCGGCCGTCGAGGTTAAGCGACCGGACCAAGGATGTGGCTTCCGTCAAGTATTATGGCGAAAGCGAGCAGGAGGAGATGGCGTGGGAAGCGAGAGGATGACATGATGAAGAAGTATCCTTACTTATTCCCTATACCTCCAGGTAACCCACTTTCCTGCTTGGTAGTTTACTTTGACAATTATGCTTAAGTATGTTGTGGCTCGTGGAGCGTCTTTAATTGCAAAAAGAATAGTTAAGGGGGTTTAGGTCGATATCGTGATTTGAGTAAGCCTAGAAGGAACATTCGGGACGAATGTTTCTAAGGGAGAATGTTATACCCGTAGTTCTGGCCTTACGTGTGAGGCGTGCGAAAGGAGTAAGACTTAAAATTTTCGAAAGATAGGTTGACGGATTGTTTCGGATGGGTTTTAGTCAACTTTGAGGCGGGTTATGACCCACTACATTGAGAGTTCCTAAGTGTTTCAAAATCCTAGTGCGTAGTTCGTTGAGTCTAGTTTCCAACGCAACCGACCGTTCGTCGATAGGACATCGGAGTAGAATGTTATGGGAGTTACAAGTTCAGTGCGCAGTCGGACAGAAATGTGTTTTGGCGAGCCACGGGCGCGACGCGGATGCGAGGGCAGCGCGGATATCTGGTCGCTGAAGTTGCAGCGCCGCGTGCTGGAAGCGCGGCGGAAGTTTTGTGAGGTGGCGGAAGTTTGTGTATGGCTGATACATGCCCAGCCGTGTGTGTGTGAAAAAGCGAGAAAATCAGATTTCTTCTTTTAAAAGGCCATGGGAGGGTGACAAGTGTCCCCACATCTGATATTTGCATGTCCCTTATTTTGACCAAGTCTTGAAGACTTGGTCATCTTTCAAGTCTTTCTCTCTCTAAAGCTAGAGCTCACTTCTCTAGAATTCCAAGAGGAATTCAAAGCTTAAGGAAAATCTGAAAAGTTAGGACAAGAAGGAAGCTTGTGGCTAGCTTGTAAGGTTGTTGTGGTGGTGTTCTTGGAAAGAGGCTAGCAAAATTGTTGGAATAATTTTGGCTAAAGCTCTAAGGTAACAATTCTTCTCGTGTAGCTAGTTATTGATGTTGCAGGTGAAGAAGAAGGAACTTGTAGTAGTAAATAATGCTCTTAGATTCATTGCATGTAAGAAATATGGTTTGGATATGATAGGATTGGTTAAAAGGGTTATGTGAGCATGTTGTAGCCTAAAAACTACCTTAAAATTGTTAAGTTAATTGTTGTACCTTATGGGGCAGAATTTTACACACCCAAGTTTGGTTGTGTAATCCCCTTTGAAATGTTTGGATTGTTGGGCCTTAAATGTGGCGTTTGGATATTGAATTCGGCCTTGAAAAAGGTGGCAAAGTATGTAGAAACAAAGGAAATGCTGCCCAATTTTCCATAGGATTTAGTGACTTGAACTTGGATTATTCTACATTGAATTAGAGGGTAATAAACGTATTATGGTCATTATAGGTTGACATATTACGTGCGGTATCTTGGGCTTAGCAAGTGGATTGATCGAAGAGGTATGTGGAACTTTCCTATCTCTTGAGCATGAATGGTTTTACCTATGTAGTACGATAGACGTACAAGGTTTGATATCCCTTACTTGTTTTAAGGATGTCTTGAGTTTTCAAAGTTAAGGGACTTGATGTGTTCAAGTATATGATTCTTGTTTCTTTTTTTAAAAGCGTAAGTCCCTTGGGTTTTAGGAAAAATGTATTTGACTAAGGTATAGCGTTAATATAATAACTTTATGGGAAGTTGATTATATTAGCTTTATGAAAGGTTAACAAAGAAAGATTTACTTTAAGTAAAATGAGTACGGATAAATGATTTGAGGTTGTGAAAGACAAATTGGTTTTAAGGCATCAATTGCCCAAACGTTTTATGTGAAAAGGGGTCATTTTAAAAGAGTGGAAGTATGTAGTACTTTGGGTTAAATCCCCGGATTTTCTCTTATTTATATTATGTATGATGACCGGTTGAGCTAGGGTAAGAGTATAAATGAGGGGTAAGTCCCCAAGATCGTTATATCACCTTCTCCAGGGTAAGAGTATTAATGAGGGGTAAGTCCCCAAGATCGTTATATCACCTTCTCCAGGGTAAGAGTATAAATGAGGGGTAAGTCCCAAGATCGTTATACCACCTTCTTCAGAGTAAGAGTATAAATGAGGGGTAAATCCCCAAGATCGTTATACCACCTGTTCCGTGGATTTGCTACCCACGATGCGAGGAATACCTCATGCGAGTCCGTAGGGCTCATGCGGGTGAAATAGTCCCATGCGGGTGATCTGACCTATGCGAGGAATACCTCATGCGGGTCCACATGACCCATGCAGGTGAAATAGTCCCAGGAGTAGGAGTGCTTAATGATACTGCGGGGCGGATGACCTTGCTTTGACCATGAGCTTCCTATTTTATGCAGTATGGTATATGTTGATATTCTCATTATTGGTAAGGCACAGTGTTCTGTAAACTGATTTTTATACATGTCTTCAGTTATTTTATACTTGAGGTATTTTCAGTATTTTCCAGTTTCGCATACTTAGTACATATTGTGTACTGACCCCCTTCCTCGGGGGCTGCGTTCATGCCGCAGGTAGAGGTAAGCAGGTAGTAGATCCTCATTCTTAGGATCACTGTTCCAGTGTCAGAAGCTCCATTCCTCCGGAAGCTTGTTTTGTTGGTACGGTTCTTCCCTGATGCTATAGATATTGTGTACATTCAGGGGTATGGCGGGCCCTGTCCACGATTGTTGTTCTTAAGTGCAGTCACGTCGTGTTTTGAGTGTAATAATAAGTTGTACTTTTGATTACGTATATATTTATGGAAGCGATCTTATCGGTGGCGGTGATGTTACTTTATACGAGTTATGTGTTATGTATGTTCCATTGCTATTCTCGATGTATACTGCCGGGAGTGCCGGTAGAGCACGATTCGCGACCCCGGGGTGTCGTGACAAAAGTGGTATCAAGCGATTAGTCCTCGGAAAGTGTCTGACCGTGTCTAGTAGAGTCTTGATTATCGGTGTGTTGTGCACCACGTCTATAATCGAGGAGTGCGAGATATTTAGGATTAGTTTCCATTCTTTCACTCTACGGTCGTGCAATAGAGCTTTGATATAGGTTGAACTTCTTACGATATTTTCCTTTATGTACGATTATGCCTCACGCAAGGCAACCGCGGCCCGAGAAGGGCAAAGCGGTGAGGCTGCTAGTGGGGCCGGAGTCACGAGGCACATGCCCGATCTTTACGAGATGATGTTTGGCGGCGAGTTCCGGCGTCGCCCGACCTCAGCGAGTTCGAGCGCGGCGGCTCACGAGACCGCGGTACGAGCCTCTAGTCCCACGGCGGTGAGTATAGATTACGAGGCGGTCCGGTTATTGACCAAGATAGTGGCGGCGGCGCGAAGCGAGCGGACGACCTGGCCGACGGTTCTGATTCGGGATTTCTGAGTTGTCATCCACCCGAGTTCTATGGTTCGAGGTCAGGAGGATTCTCGGGAGTTCGTTCGGCGATTCTGACGGACTATGCAGTGCTTAGGGCCTCGGAGTGAGTGCGTCATGTTAGCCTCTTACAGGTTCTGCGACATTGCGTTGAACTGGTTTGAGTCGTGGGAGTTGTCGAGGGTGAGGATGCTCTTCCGGTGTTTGGGAGGAGTTCACGAGGCTTTCTGGATCACTTCTTACCTCACGAGATGAGAGAGCCCGCGTAGATAGATTCTTGACCTTGAGGCGAGCAGGAGGACTATCGGAGAAATCGACACAGGTTTGACTCGCTTGGCGGATATCGCACACCATTGTAGGCGGACATGGAAGACGGGGTTCATAGATATGTGATGGGGCTGGGCCGTCACATGATTCTGCTAGCAGGGTGGCTCTTCACCACGGATGGATGTGTCGGGATGCGGCGTATGCGCGAGGGATTGAGGCGAGAGAGGAGGATCGGCTAGACTTAGGCCGGCCCGAGGCGAGACAACGAGTCTCGGGCGGCTTTGGCGAGGCGGCCTCGCGGCGAACTAGGTCCACATTTCGGCCCGGCCAGAGTGCCGCTACCGATTTTACGGCGGGAGGTCGATCGGGTCATTGAGGCGGTCGGGCTCCGGGACTTGAGGTTTCGAAGCGAGGCCGCTACGATCGAGACCACCCCGTCTCGGTGTGCTCGATGCGGTAGGTCTCGCGGCGAGTGTCGTGTTCCTTGGGAGGTTGTTACTCTTGTAGCCAGCGGGGCCATTTGAGGAAGATTGTCCGTCAGGTGGCGGAAGTGTGATGGTTCGGTAAGCGGTCGATTCTTTGGATCTTCGTCTTCGACGGTTTATGCGCCCCGGAGGGCAGGGTGTTCACGGGCCAGCAGGTCGCGGCAGAGGTCGTGGTAGGGGTCCCAGTTCCAGCGATCCTCAGAACCGCATTTATGCTATGTTCAGCCGTCAGGACCAGGAGGCGTCACCAGATGTCATTACAGGTACATTATTGATTGCATGTTGTGATGTATATGCTTTGATAGATCCAGGTTCTACCTTGTCCTATATATCTCCTCATGTTGCTGGTAGAATAGGGATAGAGCCCGAGACCATAAGACCTTTTGAGGTGGCTACGCCAGTAGGTGATTCGGTGGTAGGCGGCGGGTATATAAGGCTTGCCCGGTGACTATAAACGATCATTGACTCTGCCGACTTGATAGAGTTGGATATGGCGAACTTTGATGTAATTATGGGTATGGATTGGCTAGCGTCTTGCTATGCCAATGTGGGTATGAGAGAGATTGGTTGGTTCGGTTTCTGGTGGGTCGGTTATCGAGTGGAAGGAGAATACTGCATCGCCGAGGGGTAGGTTTATTTCTTACCTAAAGGCTAGGAAGATGGTGCGGAAAGGGTATATCTACCATATGGTTCGAGTATTAAATCGAGGTGAGATACGGACCTTCCGTCGATTCGGTCGTTAGAGAGTTTCAGGCGTATTTCGGGCGAGCTTCGAGTATCCTCACGAGGAGATTGAGTTTTGCATTGATTTGGCGCCATACACCCGACCGATATCTATTCCGCCATACAGGATGACACCTGCCGAGTTGAAGGAATTGAAGGACCAGCTGAAAGATTTGCTGGAGAAAGGCTTTATCAGGCCAAGTGTTTCTCCTTGGGGAGCGCCAGTGTTATTTGTAAAGAAGAAGGATGGGACGCTGCGCATGTGTATTGATTCTGAGCGGTGAACAAGGTAACTATCAAGAAACAGATATCCCTCCCCAGGATTGACGATTTGTTTGACCAGTTGCAGGGTGCAAGGTGTTTTTCCAAGATAGACATGCGGTCTGGTTATCATCAGGTGCGAGTTAGAGAGACAGATATCCCGAAGACTGCATTCAGGACCCGGTATGGGCACTATAAGTTCAGGGTGATGTCTTTCGGGTTGACCAATGCTCCAGCGGTATTCATGGATTTGATGAATAGGGTGTTCAGGCCATTCTTGGATATGTTCGTGATAGTTTTCATTGATGATATCTTGGTGTATTCGCGCGAGCGGGAAGCATCTGATCATTTGAGGCGGTATTAGAGTCCTCGGGGCCGTGATTGTATGCAAGTTCTCGAAATCACGAGTTTTGGTTGGCTTGATGGCTTTCTTAGGGCATGTTATCGGGGCGATGGTATTCGAGTTGATCTGGCAAATATGGAAGCGATCGAGCTTGGCGGACCAGCTACCGACGGAGTGCGCGATTTTGGGCCTTGCGAGTTATTATCGGAGGTTTGTGGAGAAGTTTGCTTCCATTTCAGCACCTTTGACTAAGCTAACTCAGAAAGCAGCTATGTTCCGGTGGACGGATGCTTGTGAGGGAAGTTTCCAGTTGCTAAAGGAGAAGTTGACGACCGCTCCAGTTCTTACTCTTCCAGAGGGTTTAGATGGATATGTGGTTTATTGTGACGTTTCATGTGTCGGGCTTGGGTGTGTGCTGATGCAGCACGGCAAAGTTATAGCTTACGCATCTCGACAGCTTAGAAAGCATGAGAAGAACTATCCCACACATGACTTGGAGTTGGCAGCAGTGATTCATGCCTTGAAGATCTGGAGGCATTATTTATATGGAGTTCATGTGGACATTTACGGACCACAAGGCGGCGGTGATGTTTACTTTATACGAGTTATGTGTTATGTATGTTCATTGCTATTCTCGATGTATACAGCCGGGTGCCGGTAGGGCACCGATTCGCGGCCGGTGAGTCATAGCGATAATCTTCTTTGGCATCGTTGCGCAGACATAATGCTGATCCCATCGTTTCCTGGACGTGTTGCTGATGACGTCGTTGCGTAGACGTGATGCCGATAATGTCGTTGTAATCGCGTCGCGTCGTTGCACGGGCGTATTCTTGCGGCGTCGTTGCGTAAACGCAATCGCGATGGCGTCGTTACCTGACGTATTGCTGGCGTCGTTGCGTAGACGCAATGCTGATGACGTCGTTGCCTGGACGTGTTGCTGCTGGCGTCGTTGCGTAGACGCAATGCTGATGACGTCGTTGCCTGGACGTGTTGCTGCTGGCGTCGTTGCGTAGACGCAATGCTGATGACGTCGTTGCCTGGACGTGTTGCTGCTGGCGTCACAAAATGCTGATGACGTCGTTGCCTTGACGTATTGCTGCTGGCGTCGTTGCGTAGACGCAATGCTGATGACGTCGTTGCCTGGACGTGTTGATGCTGACGTCGTTGCCTAGACGTATTGCTGCTGGCATCGTTGCGTAGACGTAATGCTGATGGCGTCATTGCGTAGACGAAATGCTGATGACGTCATTGCGTGGACGTAATGCTGGTGGCGTCGTTGCGTGAAGCGCAATCTTTGGTGGCGTCGTTATGCGGGCGTGTTGATCGCGATAACGTCGTTGCACGGGCGTGTTATTCTTGGCGTCGTTGCACGGGCGTGTTCTTCTTGGCGTCATTGCGTAGACATAATGATGATCACGTCGTTGCGTGGACGTGTTGCTGCTGGCGTCATTGCGTAGACATAATGATGATCACGTCGTTGCGTGGACGTAATGCTGGTGGCATCGTTGCGTCGACACAATGCTGGTGACGTCGTTGCCTGGACGTGTTGATGCTGATAACATCGTTGCCTGGACGTGTTGTTGCTGGCGTCATTGCTTAGACATGATGCTGATCACGTCGTTGCCTGAATGTGTTGATGCTGACGTTGTTGCCTAGACGTATTGCTGCTACTCCTGTAGAATAAATGCTCCTGCAAGCTAAGTTTGAGAAAAATTAGTGTATACCTGCTAAACAAAATGATAAATATATATGAGAAATGCAATTCTATGGGTAGAGATGTCGTCCCTGATATGCCAGATGATGTGAATACTGAGATGTTGTCCTTGCACGAACATGCTAAACGCTGCAACTGATGAGTTGCCATGATGCCTTTATTGTGTGTGATGCGTGGGTTGCAAATTCGTCTTTATGCCCGAGTTGATGCGCTAGACTTTGTTGCGGAATTTTGAATTTTGACTGCTGATTGTCGAAGCCCTTTTCTGCTTCTGCTGCTTCTACTGCGGACTTTGAATTTTGGATTGTTGTCACATCCTCTGCCTGCCTTACTTCTTTTAAACACGCTATCTGAAGAAACTTTTTGTCGTATTTTTACGCTTGGTGTTGCACTTTACATACATTAATATGAAAAACCTGCGCTCAAAGAAAACTTGTGAGTTTGAGGGGGGGGGGGGGGGTGGTCGATTCGTATTTGACTTCGCCGCCTTGTTCCTTGACATCTGCGTGCCTGGCCTGTTTGGACCTGCAACCCATGTCTGGTTTCCTACCTTGTCCCAGTTTTGAATGTGCAAAGGGCGTTTGGCCTAAAGTGGGTCTCAATGGGGTTGCTTGTATATTATGTGTATTCTCGTTATTTTTCAAAACGAAGGGAAAGTTTCCTAATGGTGTGACCGAAGTCGATTTAGGCCGCCTACGTATCCGCCAAGGGAATCAGGTCGAACGTAGTTCCAATTACAAGCAAAAGAGAAATTGGGATTTTCTAATGGTGGGACCGAAGCCGATATGGCCGCCTACGTATCCGCCAAGGGAATCAGGTCGAACGTAGTTCCAATTACAAGCAAAAGATAAATTGGGATTTTCTAATGGTGGGACCGAAGCCGATATGGTCGCCTACGTATCCGTCAAGGGAATCAGATCGAACGTAGTTCCAATAACATGAGGACTTAAGCAAAACATTATGAAAACTTAAATATGAGTCTTAAATTATTCTGCTAAACTAAATTGCTCTTTCTTATCCGGGCTCTAGGCAGACCAGAACAAGGGTGCAAATCCCACCAATATGCCTTCTTGCTCTGCATCGTGGCTGGCTGGGTCTCCATACTCTGCTATCAGTACCTCCTTCTTTTGACTTCTGCGTGGTGCATGCTTGGATAAATGACTGATTCAGGCGGAGCAGGTTCTGGCCAGGGAACACCTCTCTTCATTTGGGGTTCATTGTACTCATTGGGGGAGGCCTCCTCCACCTGAATGACTCCCTCTTTAATTAACTCCTCTATTTTGTCCTTGAGTATATAGCAATTTTCGATGTCGTGCCCCTCGACACCGGAGTGGTATGCACAATGTTTGGTTTTATCGTGCCCTCAGGAAGTAGGCCTGGGGGTATTTCTGGGAATTTGCTGGAGTATTCCTGCGGCTTTCAGCTCCTCATACACTTGGGTTATGGGTTCGGCTAAAGGTGTATAGGTTCTGGTTGGCTTTCTCTCAGCATCTATGCGGGGTTTGAAGATGTTTAGTGGACGGGCCTTTGGCCGTGGCGTATACACGGGTGAGTATCGCAAGGGGTTGTCGTATGTATTGCGAAAATAGGTTTGTGGTGGCCTTTTATCTTGATTTGTGTTTGGCTGGAGTATGGTAGGAATTTGGTTTTGTGTGGGATATATGAGTGCATTGTATATTGGCTGAATGAGATATGTAGTAAGAGGGTACTGGTAATAATTTGAAGAATTTTGATTGTTTTGGTTATTTACAGTGACGAGTGCTTTGGTGATGTTTCTGAGCCTTTTAATTTCGGCCTGCAGGGTTGCCATTTGCTGCGGTAATTGGGCTAGGTGTTCGATCGGATCTACGCTGCTTTTCTTTTCTGAGACTTCTGCTTTGTCTATAGGAACCAAGACGGGTTCCGACTCGTTCTGCTCAAATGCCCTTGAATCAGTCATGTCGCTGGATCGTGCCTTTGATCTTGTGAAATATCGATGCTCTGTCATTGCCTAGTCAAATACAAATCGACCTTTGGGGAATATGATAAATCCTTTTAAACAAAATGTAGCAAACTGCGTTAGTGTAAAGCGCGTGATTTTGCAAAAGTGTAAGAACATTTAGCAAGTACATGTTGCACATAAATTGTCACATTGCAAGAGAGTCCTAACATGCATGGGGACCCCTTTATGCCAGAGGCAGGCCTAAACGTCACATATGCGGGGTTATGATGGATCTGTCCAAGCCGTCCAACTGTAATGCTTTTGTTGGAAATGACGACCAAATGACGGTGCACTTTTTCCAATTTCAGCATGTCATGATTAGGCTTGGATTTGTCTATCATTGTCACGCTACACATAATATGCTATTGGGCCGCGAGGTTGTAAAAAACTCGTTGACCAATTTGGTGTTTTCCTAATTGTGGTGTCATTGCCAAGGACTGACCCACCTAGGGTAAATGCATGCATGCCTTAAAATAAGGGGTGGTATAGCTCTATCCTAAGTTTCTAAGATTTGGCTTTACTAGACGCAAGGTTCACGAGCGGACAACTCGAGTGAAAAGGCTACGCGGCCACCGGTTTGACCGGACACTCCACGTATATTACCAACTCTCCTAAATTTGAGTTTTTGAAGAAAGAATTTTGCTGATGCACCAAGTGCACCTCGCATGTAGTGTGTGATAGTGTGAATTTTCCAGAGTGGAAGAAATATGAGCGGAATGCCAGTTAAGGAAAGCAGTAAAGCAAATAGCCATTAAAATAGAACAAAATACAGCACACAAAAATTAAATGCAAAAATAATGTCAAATAATAACACTAGGTCTGTTATGGTTAAGAACCATAAATCCCCAGCGGAGTCGCCATTTCTGTCACGCCCCTTTTCGACCGCGACGTTTTTTTAAAACTCCTGCTTAGAAAATGTTAGAAAATAAATAATAAAATGCTAAAAGTGCAAAAGAATGCCTAAAGTTAAAGAGGTGCTAAAGGTGCTAAAATGAAAGGTGCTAGAATATTAAAAGTACAAAAAGGTGCTAAATGCTAAGGGGTGCTAAAAGGGTTCGCGGAGTCGCCACCTAATTATTTTGGGTGAATTAGGACACCTAAATGTTAACTAGTTTAAAGTAAACATTAGCTCCATTTTTATGGTCTGCTAAACTTAATGAGATTCTGGGTAAGGATTCTTTATTATCCTAAAGGGAAGGGGTCAGGCACCCTAAAGGATCCGCTAACTTGCGGTTGTCCGTTCAAACCTAGGTTAATTATTATGCTAAGACATGTTGAAGGCATTTGAGTAAAATAAATTTGAAGATATGAGATATTTTGTCTAAAAATTAATTGCGAGATTTGTGTAGAAAAGTCAAAGTAAGTTTTGGAAAATATGTCATTAGGGTACCTAAATACCATATTAGAGACATGTCATATATAACAGGAGTAAAAATTTATTACAACACAATGTTTGCTTATGAGATAGGATTGTAAGATGGCTATCAATGTTTTGGATAATTTTCTTATGCAAGTGAAAATTATTAAATGGTTTCCTAGAACTTAAGAGGGGAGGTTATCTTCTAATTTATTGCTTCAATATTATATTCTACTAGTAGCGTAATGTTAGACAAATAATTACAATAAACAAATAGGGAAAGGGGAGGCAATAATAAAGACTCTAAGGAATGGCGAAGTCATTTTCGCCTATGGCTTTGGAATTTCTGATGCGGAGAGGATGAAGCACATAAATGCGGCTCTTCGCGTTTGCCACGACGAGTCTCACCATGAGACTCTTTGTTGCTCCGATGCATTTCATGTAAACACAGAAAATGATAAGGATTAGTATATGATTTATATCATCTTATCACATAATAAATGAATGGGCATCAAATCTCAACATACACGGTCCAGTTCAGGCATGGGTATGCATAAATTAAATGTGGATGCTGGCAGATTAACAAACCAATGAGAAGCAGGCATAAAAGGCTCAGCCCAGACATAAACTCGCAGGCCCAACAGGCAGTACAGAGGCATATATATAACTATGTGAAGGCAATGCGAAAATTGTATAATATGGATTGGGCCCAGCAGATATACACATGATACCCAGATGTGAATATTGCAGGGATATGCCCAACTTATGATGAACCCACTTAAACACAAATTCACAAATGCAAATACCAAGGCATAGGTATTTAGAGTTACATGAACATGCTAAAGATTCAAAGGCAAACCAATACAAGTTCTTTAATTATCCAAGAGCAAACAGAGGGTTAATATACGCGAGATTCTATATAATTTTACAACTGGGCTGATGTAGTTCCTAAATTACTATGAGCATTGACGATTGTCCTAGACATAACTTGTCTTTTAAACAGATTCAGGTTCCAAGAAAAGGGGATATATGCGTACTGAAGGTATACCATTGGTGAAATCAGGTTCTTCTAAAATGGAAGGACCCTGTGCGAGTCATAGTTCTTACATGCGATCAAACTAAGCAGCAAATTCAGAAACCAGAAAATGCATAAACATGGGTTAACAGTCAATATTCTAACTCCATATATTACATTGGTAGCCTTTACCATTCTAAGTGCAAGTAGATATAGTCACAGAAGCAAGAGAGACCTTTTGTACTTTACTTACATGCGCAGATATACCATAATTTTACAGATCAGATGATTCAAGTTACTATACCAAGACACTGGCCTGGTTACTTAAGAGGGAACATGGCAAATAGCACAAGTAGATAACATCAGGAAGCACTAATAACCATTTCGACCCGCGAAATTCATGAGATTACAGCAGACACAGAAAACAACTAGATGTTAAAAGAAACTGATTTTAGACTAGTCATGAATTAACACCAGGTAATCAAACAGACATACACTGATATGAAATGACCTGAGGGGGTTCTCTTCATGTTATTCTAAACCTGCATCCGACGCCAATATGGCTAGTTTACTGGAAACATACAGATATACCATAAACAACATTCGACTAATTGTTAACACCACCCATTTTACTTATTATATCAACTATGAACTTATGTCGACAACTTCAATAAATGAATCTTGTTTAGATAGGGTAAGCCATGCAACCATGTTAACAAGTATAGTCCAAATACATATGACAGAAAACACATAAGCTCACATAACGAACTGAAATTTCGAGGAGAAAAATGGGTTTACCTTCTCCGGACAGCGAATCGAGGCAGCATATCAGGTCGTCAATTCACTCGGAGAATTTATTGCGATGCTTGCGGAAAAGGTCGAGGTTTCGATGCGATTTCGGGTGCTAAGGATCTTATTGCTTGTTGGACCGTTAATTTCCTATGCCTTCCCCTATTTCCCATATGTTTTATGATACTCAAATGAGTCTTTCTGGATTCAGACAGGTGCTGGGTTCCCGGCGGTAAAAGATGATGCCAGTTGCATGTATAAAGGATTAATTTATAGTCTCAATCTTGATTCTAAGTTTGGTAGCTGATTTTGGACGAGATTTGTGCTTATTCTTACTCTGATTTCGTGTTTATTCGCCTGCGATTTTGGGTGATTTTGGGTGTGATTTGGAAGGATTTCCCCTTCATTTCGGGGTTGATTTTATCGCGATTTATGGTAAGCTTCTTGAGTGTAATTTTGGAAGGTGAATATTGCATGCAACAATTTTGAATGGTTATGGTAAGGTAAATGGTTTTGGAAGGATTTGGTTTAGTTATGCCGGATTTTCCACCCTGAAAATCCGGCGAGATTCGCGGGTAAAGGGGAGAGGTGCATGCGGCGGGTGCTGGTGGTTTCTCTATTAGGGTTTCTAAGGTTAGGGACGATGTGGAGGGAAAAAGGGAGAAGGTATAGGGTTATGGGTTGCGGGCTGATGGGGGGGAGGAAATAGAGGGGCTTGGGGAGTTGGGTCGCGGGCTGCTGGAAATTAAATAGGGTGGGTTGCGTTTTAAAGGTTTTGGGTTAGGTAGAATTTAGGTGTTAGTTTTAAGTATTAGGTATTTTTTTTTAAATCAAATTGTGATTAAATTATTTAGGTGCTTTATTGGTCTAAGTTTGAATTTAAATTATTATAGAAAAAATAAAGACGGACGTGCTATTTAATTAGTGCTTAACATTTTATAATACGATGCCGTTATAAAAATCTTACTTGTTACGCGTATTTTGCGATGTTAAATTAAAATTGAATGGAGCTTATTATTAAATTATTTAAATGCTGAATGCAGATATGATATTTAAGGATTGCTTAATACTTTTACGTAAACTGCAACGCTATTATTTAAAATCTTATTTATTGTGCATTATTTATTATTCTTTAAGCTAAAAATTAAATTATCCTAATATGACTTTAGGCGCTACAATAGTTATGAAATTGCTTTGCGTATTAATAAATGTGACTATGCTACTTGACACGACGTCATTGCTAAATTATTTATTTTGTGTATTTATTTATTTTGTCGTTTGAGAATTATGACAGGGCTTAAAATTAATAAATGTGGGCGCGAGACTCTAAGTGCTTAATTTTCTGCGTAAGACGCGGTGCCATTATTAAATTGCTTAATTGTGCATGTATTAATGTTTTATTTGCTGCATTTTATTATTTAAAAATTATTAAAAATTATTGTTAAAAATCGGTGTAATTTTATAGTTAATGACTGGACGGGAAGGGTCAAAATTGGGTGTCAACAAATATTATATTGACTGCCTCTTCTGATAAACTGCACAAGTCTATCATGTCTCTTCCCAGCACTGAATTTGCTATGAAAGACTTGGGGCCTTTAAGTTAATTTTTTGGTATAGTTGTAACTCGTCATGCATGTGGTCTATTTTTATCCAGAGGAAGTATGCGATTGAGATCAATGAACGGGCTGACATGTCATCCTGTAAGTCCTCTTCCACTCCGGTTGACACTAAACAGAAGGTGAGTGCTAATTCTAAAACACCTTACGAGGATCCCTCCCACTATCACATTCTTACAAGGACTCTACAATATCTTACATTCACGAGGCTCGATATTTACTTATGCAATGCAACATGTGTGTTTATTTATGCATGATCTGAGGGACGAACACATGCACACTCTCAAACGCATTGTGTTACGTTCATGTCACTTTTGATTATGATTTGCATTTATATCCATCCTCTATATCTACTCTAGTGTCTTATATAGATGGTGATTAGGGTAGATGTCCAGATACCATACGTTCGACATCTGGTTATTGTATGTTTCTTGGTGATAACTTGGTCTCATAGTCGGCTAAACGTCAGGCTACTTTGTCGCGTTCCAATGCGGAGGCCAAGTATCGAGGGGTATCCAATGTGATGTCTCAGTCCTGTTGGCTGCGTAACCTCCTATTAGAGCTACTTTCCTATTCAGAAAGCTACCTTGGTACACTGCGATAATGTTAGTGTGGTATATCTCTTTGGGAATCTGGTTCAACATCAGCACACTAAATATATCGAGATGGATATTCACTTTGCTCGCAAAAAAGTAGCTCGTGGACAAGTACGTGTCTTGCATGTCCCTTCATGGTACCATATTACTGACATCTTTACTAAGAGCCTTCCCTTAGTTCTGTTTGAAGGTTTTAGTGACAGTCTCACCGTACAACAACTGTCCGCTATGACTGCGGGGGTGTGATAGAATATACGTAGTATATTAGGAATATACTACGTATATTCCCTCATATTATTAGAGATCTTGTAATTATGAAAGTAGTCTTGTATTAGGAAAATGTAATTATGGTAGTAGTCTTGTATTAGGGAAATGTATATTTGATTCTCGTAATTATAGGCTAGGTTTACTATTGTATATCATGTATATAAACCATTTACATTAATAAAAATAATCAAGGGATTATTCTCTTTCAAGCCTAATATATTATTATACGATTTAATGAAAATATATTGTTATAAATATGTTATGTGCTAATATAATATATTGCACATAAGTAATATAATACTAACTTTCTTGCTATTTCTTTATAGTTTTTATGACATCCTTTTCTTATTATTTATGCTCTTACAACATGCTATAATTATCATCTCTTTTTTTTTCTATCCCTTAAAGACTTTATGATGCAATTTTGGATACCATATAAAGAAACAAAATTTACAACTACGGCGGATTTGGAAATAGGAGCAAATTAAATAAAAAAACATTTTAATTGAACTTAATTTTCGATGAGTTAAACCATGTATTTTAAAGTTTGAAGTGTCTATGATACGAATTCATCTAAGACAGGTTTTAAATATATCAAACAGACGGAAAGTATAAAACTATGTTTTGTATTTAATTTAATTTAATTGAATCAGAGCTAATACCACGCTGAAATGTGCCAAAAGAAATTGAGAGGGCGTTTGGATAAACTTATTTTAAGTGTTTATTGACTTTTATGTTCTTTTCTACTTTTGTGGTGTTTGAAAAAGATAAAAAGTGTTTTTAACTTTTAATCACTTACTTTTAGGCAAAAAAGAGTACTTCCCCATTCTTAATTTATATGATATAGTTTGACTGCACACGTAGTTTAAGAAATAAAGAAAGATTTTTTAATCTTGTGGTCTAAAATTAGTCAAAGATGTTTGTGTTTAGATCATCTCGTTAAGCGTAAAAGATAAAGTTAAATTATTGTTAAATAATAAAATGTCATTCTTTTTTGGACTGACTAAAAATAAAAGTGTGTTATATAAATTGGGATAGAGGGAGTACAAAAATAAGCCAACCCAACTTTTGGATTTTAGTTTATAAGCTACTTTTAAAAAGGCAATCCAAACATTCTCTAAATTACTCCCTCAGTCTCATATTACTTGTCCACTTTCCCCTTTACACCCCCTTAAGAAATCAAATAAAATAATATTTTTACTACATTACTTTTATCTCTATTTAATTAATTGTATTCTAATCAATATTGACTTCTTTTAAAAATAATTAATGTTAAGGACAGAATATAATTTTTTTACTTAATTACATTATATTTTATAAATTGACAAGTATTTTGGAATATCTACTTTTAGTAATGTGAAAAATTAATATGGACGGATGGAGTAATGATCAAACTTAGCTTCTTTTCCTCGAGCGAGAAGCTTGGATGGTCACTTGTAGTTGGTCACCATAATTACTCAACTTTGTTTTATCTTTAAAAAGTCACTCAATTTTGGGTAATTAATCATCATAGTTACTCAACTTTATTTTATCTTCAAAAAAGTCACTCAACTTTGTCCGGTTAGCTTTCATGATTATTTTAGCCACATATTTTTGGTACTTATTTAATGATGTGGCAATTATTTTTTAGAAAAATATTGAAATAAATTAAAATTAAGGATTAAATTTATTTAAGATCCAATTCATCATAATTAGTGCATGTAATACTAAAGTTTAGAATATTATTCATCATTAATACATAAATATATAAAAAGTTAGATTGAAAAAGCAACTTAAACACGATATTAAAAAAATATACTAGTTAAATAAACAAATTAATTAGTGCATGTAATATTAAATTTTAGAATATTATTCATCACTAACACAAAAAAATAATCAACATATAAATATATGTTGGAAATTTACCAACGTGAAATAAAGTTAATCCTATTATTTATGACTCGAACAATTGAGGCCCCGCACGTCAGAAACCTCAATTCCACACACGTGCACACGTTGTACCAAAGATCGTAAATTTTCTTAGTAAAAGAGATATTGATACGTATACAAGATGTTTGAGACATGAAATGATAGACAGTTATTGACCAAATGAAAAGTGTTTCACGTTGGTAAATGAATGAAGAAGTGTACGATGTGTAAAAGATGAAACGAGTCAGAAAACATCGCGGAGCCTCGAAGGGCCGCGACGCCTCACCGTCGGAGCCGCGACGCCTTCAGCCAGCGCCGCGACGCAAATTGGGCAGAAAAATCACAAGAGCTCACTGGTCGTCATGCGCCGCGACGCTTCGATGGCAGAATGTTCGACGGGAGCTGAAAAGTTTATGACTTTTGGACTGGTTTGGGGCATTGATTCCCCAAGAATTTACTCATGAATTCAGCCATTATTTGGCTGAATTGTAACCCCATATTAAGTACCATTACATGGTCATTCAAGGTCATTACTTGGCTAGATGGGAATTCATCTTCATCACACTATAAATTGAGACTAAAAGCTCAATTGAAGAACACACTTGAAATCTTAAACTTCTTCTTCTCTTGATATCTTTCATACACTCAAAATGTTCTTCTTTTTAGTAAACACTTGAGATATCCTTTGTTCAATTGTTTGTAGTTGTTTTATCTTGGAAGATAAGTTGTCAATAGTCTTTAATAAATTAATACGGGACAGTATTATCTTAAGGACATGGTGCTAACACCCGACTCAGCAAATCCTTAGAGTAGTTGTTTCTTGTTTCCATTTTCAGATTGTAATTCTTGTTCTTGTTGCTTCTTTCCCATTTCCTTGTAATCGAAATTACAACTCACAATCTTAAGACAATATTCGCTGTTAGAAATAACAACATGACTAGATTCAGCACTGAAACATCCACCACTGCTCAAGGCAATCTTAATTCCTTCACCACCATTGTTCAAGGAACAATTAGTGTCAACCCCACTGCTGTTCAAGACATTAACAATGTCTTTGCCACTGCTCATGGGAACGCTCCAGTTCCACCACCCACTAGTTTTCATCATGAACGCCCTAAGAAATTCATGGGCGTAAATTTCAAAAGATGGTAGCAAAATATGATGTTCTTTCTGACGGTTATGGAAATGTCTCATTTCCTAACTGAAGATCCTCCAAAAGTTGGAGATGAAGTGGACCCTCAGCCTAATGAAATGGTGGGAGGGTGCCAAGATATTCATGTCATTAATGGCATGAAGATGACTCAAGATGCTTGAAGTCATAGTGAGTTCCTTTGTCGGAACTATATCCTGAATTATTTGTCTGATCCTCTTTACACGGTATATTGCACCGTTGGTACTGCCAAAGAGTTGTAAGAGAAACTTCAGAAGAAATACAACGTACAATATGCGAGATCTAAGAAGTTCATCGTTGGGATATTTCTAAAATTTCAAATGGTGGACACCAAAACTGTGGCATCCCAAGTTCAGAAATTTCAAATGATTTTACATCACATGGATTTGGAAGGATTGAAGCGTAACGAGCAATTCTTTGTTGCCTCACTAATTGAGAAGTTACCTCATTCATGGAATGATTTACCTAAAACTCAAAACGAAAGAGATGACCTTAGAGGAACTTGTTATCAAACTCCAGATTCAGGAGGATAATAAGAAGGTCATGCCAAAGGGAAAACTACCTGCTGAGGCTAAGGCGAACCTGGCTGAAGCCAAAGGCAGTTCTAGCAAGAAGCGAAAATTCCAGAAGGACAGTAAGGGCCCAACAACTGACAAGTTTAAGGGGACTTGCCATCACTGCGGTAAACCTGGTCAAAGATTTCCGCAAACTCAAGAATGAGAACAAGGCCAAGGGCAAGGCTAAGTCTAACATCGTCGAAGACAAGCTCATAGACGATATGATTGAGGAGTTCTCGGCGGTGGTTCTTGAAAATAACCTCGTTGAGAATCCAATGCAGTGGTGGATGGACACGGGTGATATCCGTCACATCTGTTCCAACAAAGATGTCTTCTCCACATATACATCAGTCACGAATAAAAAGTTGTACATGGACAACAACGCTTCTTCAGAGGTGATGGGGGTAGGAAATGTGATTCTGAAGATGACATCCAGAAATGAGCTGACTCTGAAGGAGGTGATGCATGTCCCAGAAATTTGATTTTTGGACCTCTGTTGGTGAATGCTAGTTATAGGCTAGTGTTTGAGGCCAACAAATTTGTAATCACTAAAAATGGAATATTTGTAGGAAGGGGCTTCATCTGTGAAGGCCTCTTTAAAGTTAATGCTTCATCTGTAACTGCTGCTCCTATTATTAATAAAATTGAGTCTTCTACTTATTTGCTTGAGTCTTCTAATTTATGGCATCATAGATTAGGACATGTAAACTATCAATCTATCCAAAGATTGGTAAGTTGGAGTTGTTGCCGTCTATCGACGTAAACCCTCAACGTAAGTGTGAGGTGTGCGTAGAGGCAAAACTTTCAAAGAATCCCTTTAGGTCCATCGAAAGATAAACCGCTCTTCTAGAACTCATTACACACCGATATATTTGAAGTTCACACCAACTAGAGGGGGAAACAAGTACTTTGTGACTTTCATAGATGATAGCACAAGGTATTGTTACCTTTACTTACTAAAAGTAAAGATGAGGCATTCAAACGCTATAAAGCAGAAGTTGAGAACTAACTAAGCGGACGGATTAAATCAATCTGTAGCGATAGAAGGGGAGAATATGTAGCGCCTATTGAAGAATATTGTGCCCAATCGAGCATTTTTCATCAAACGATGGCTCCTTACTCACCTCAATCAAATGGTATTGCTGAACGCAAGAACCGTACGTTCAAGAAAATGATAAATGTTTTGCTCATCAATTCAGGTCTTCTCCAACCCATGTGGGGAGAATATTTCCTTACCGCGTGTAAGATTCTTAACAAAGTCCCACATAATGGTAAGGACAAGACTCCATACGAGCTATGAAAAGAAAATAAACCTGATTATAAATACTTTAAGGTATGGGGTTGACTGGTAAAGGTTAAAGTACCTACGCCAAAGCAGATCAAGATTGGACCTAAGACTATAGATTTCATATTCATCGGATATGAAAATAACAGGCGCTTATCGCCTCTTAGTGCATAAGTCAGATGTACCCGACATTCATGTGGATACAATAATGGAATCAAGGAATGCTAGTTTCTTTGAAGACTCATTTACTATGAAGAAAAGAGAAATAACCTCTCGCAAATGAAGTTATGAACAAAAATCTCAGGATCCAGGAGTCGGTGACTGCTCGTATCTGAGCGGTTCTGATATAGTGAACTCTGAAGTGGCTGACTACTCGAAATCAAGCATTCCAGATTCTCAGGACTTAGAGGGTCCAGAGATGGAACCGAGAAGAAGCAAAAGGGCCAGGATAGATAATTCATACGGTCCAGACTTTGTAGCTTATATGGTTCATGAAGAACCACAGACAATTGCTAAAGCATTGTAAAATCCAGGAGCTCCGCTCTAAAAAGAAGCTATAGAGAGTGAGATAGATTCCATCCTGCACAACCACACCTGGGAGTTGGATGATCTTCTTCTGGGAAACAAATTGTTGGGGTGTAAATGGATCCTCAAATGGAAGTTGAAATCATATGGATCTATAGACAAGTACAAGGCCAGATTAGTAGTCAAGGGCTATCGACAAAAGGAGGGCCTTGATTACATTAACACCTATTCTCCGGTGTCTAGGATGATGTCCATACGTATGTTCATAGATATCACTGCTTTGTGGGATCTTGAAATACATCAAATGGATGTCAAGACAACCTTCCTAAATGGTGATTTGGAAGAAGAAATCTATATGGACCAACCGGAGGGGTATGTGGTTCCTGGACAAGATAAGAAAGTCTGTCGGCTTGTCAAATATCTGTACGGGCTGAAACAGGCCCCAAAGCAATGACACGAGAAATTTGATAATACCTTATTATCAAAGGAGTTCGCCATTAATGAGTGTGACAAATGTGTTTACACGAAAGAAAATGCCGACTCGTTCGTCATAATCTGCCTTTACGTAGACGACATGTTGATCACAGAGAGCTGTCCTAGGATAATCCTAGAGACTAAGAACATGTTGAAACAATGTTTTGACATGAAGAATATGAGTATTGCAGATGTCATCTTAGAGATCAAGATCTCTAAGACATCTGACAGACTGGTCTTATCTTAATCCCACTACATCAAGGATGTATTGAAGAAGTTTGAGATAATCGACAGTTCGTCAATAACGACACCGTTGGATATAAATCAAAAAATTAATAAACATCATGGTGCGCCATTATGCCAGGAGCGGTATGTGCAGGTGATTGGTAGTTTGATGTATATCAGAAACTGCACTCGACATGATATCGTTTATGCAGTCAACAAGTTGGATATGTTCACCCGTAATCCGAGTGATGATCACTGGAAAGCGTTAAATCGGGTACTATGATACCTGAAATATATGCTAGCTTATGGATTGCATTATTCGAGATATCCAGCTGTATTAGAGGGGTACAGTGATGGAAACTGAATATATGATATAGACAACACCAAGTCCACCAGTGGGTATATATTTACAATTGGTGGCGTGGTTGTGTCATGGAAATCCTCTGAGCAAACTCGCATCGCCCGATCCATGATGGAATCAAAGTTTATCGCTTTAGACAAAGCAGAAGAAGAAGCTGAGTGACTTTATGACTTCTTAAAGGATATACCATGTTGGGATAAACCCGCACCTTCTGTAATGATCCACAGTGACAGTCAGTTAGAACTAGGAAGGGCACTGAGTTCTATGTACAACGACAAATCTCGTCTTATTCGACGGATACATAAGACCGTTAGGCAGCTGATTACCACGGGTGTTATTTCTAATGATTACATAAAATTAGAGGAGAACATAGCAGATCCCTTGACGAAGGGCATACCCAGAGATCAGATAGTCTACATGTCTAGGGGAATAGGCCTAAAACACAAACAATAAGAACTGATACGGTGGATACCCAACCTAAAAGACTGGAGATCCCATGAATTAGATTCAATGGGAAAATTAAATCGTAAAGGTTCAGTTGAGCGCTTCGGTGGAAGCAAGAGCACTTGGATAATGATTTCTACATAGAAACATGAATCCAAGGTCGTTCCCGTAATAGACATTAAGTGTTATATGCAGAGTGGGTAAAGGTTAAGTTTCCAAAACCTTTAATGATCATCAACGGTTGAGGTTAGGTTTGAGGAAACTTTTAATGATTCCTAACACTCGTGGAGTGGGGTATAGTAGGATACCTTGTAGGAGACCACCTATTTAAGTACGAGGACTGGTCGTCTCAAATGAACACACTTAAGAATCCAAGACGTGTCCATGGCCACAACAGACAAAACCTTAAAGAAGAATAGAGTAAAGAAATATGTTGTGTTGGTACCATTATCTTGGCTTATACTAAACACTGACGGTTCAAGACATCACATTCACCACGGAGTAAGTAAGTCCGATGGTATTCTACTATGGAAGGTTCAAAGCTACGACTACCTATCCAGATGCGACATCGATTCGCCGAAAGATTGCTAGAAATGCACTATGTGTGTGCGCCAAAATCTCTTTCAAGAGGGGATTGTTGGAAATTTATTAATGTGAAATAAACTTAATCCTATTATTTATGACTCGAACAATTGGGGCCCCACACGTCAGAAACCTCGTTTCCACACATGTGCACACGTTGTACCAAAGATCGTAAATTTCCTTAATGAAAGAGATATTGGTACGTATACAAAATGTTTGAGACATGAAATGATAGACAATTATTGGCCAAATGACAAGTGTTTCTCGTTGGTAAATGAAGGAAGAAGTGTACGATGTGTAAAAGATGAAATGAGTCAGAAAACGCCGCGAAGCCTCGAAGGGCCGCGGCGCCTCACCGTCGGAGCGTCGCGACGCAAATTGGGCAGAAAAATAACTGGAGCTCACCGGTCGTCAGGTGTCGCGGCGCCTCCAGGAAGGGCCGCGACGCTTCGATGGCAGAATGTTCGACGGGAGCTGAAAAGTTTCTGACTTTTGGGATGGTTTGGAGCATTGATTCCCATAAATTTGCTCATGAATTCAACCATTATTTGGCTGAATTGTTACCCCATATTAAGTGTCATTACATGTTCATTCGAGACCATTACTTGGCTAGATGGGAAGTCATCTTCATCACACTATAAATTGAGACTCAAACCTCAATTGAAGAACACACTTGAAATTTGAAACTTCTTCTTCTCTTGCTATCTTTCATACACTCAAAATGTTCTTCTTTTTAGTAAACACTTGAGCTATCATTTGTTCAATTGTTTGTAGTTGTTTTATCTTAAGAGACAAGTTGCCAATAGCCGTTAAAGGATTAATACGAGTCAATATTGTCTTAAGAACATGGTGCTAACACCCGACTCAACAAATTGTTATCGTAGTTGTTTCTTGTTTCTATTTCCAGATTGTAACTCTTGTTCTTGTTGCTTCTTTCCCATTTTCTTGTAACCGAAATTACAACTCACAATGTATACTTAAATGAGATATCACATGTAATATTGCAAGACATAATAATAAAGAAAATATTCTAAGAATAGAAATTTCTATTAAATTAAATAACTGAGCCAACGTGATGATTTTGGTTTTAGTTAAATTTGTGCAAACCGTTAATATGACAAGGTAATAAGGTGTCTTTTGTACAAACTGTTAATATCAACATGTAACAGTTGATATTGGTGTTATCTTTTTGACGGATGGTTAAAACTTCTACGGTGTTACTAGTGTTGTTTCAGTATATTTTTGGTAGGATTCCAGTTACTAGGATGATTAAGTTGGCTGGATCCCAATTTTTTTAATAAGTGACATGATCATCATTTTATGTTTCATTTATTTTTGCTCAAGAAATTATTATCGAGCTGATTAGCAAACACGTGGGGGCATTTATGTATTTTTTAAAACTTTGGAGTTAAGTAACTAACAAAAATCTAAGAATGTAGACTCCAACTGATCGAGCATCGTGACTCCCAAATTTCATCGTTTGATCTTCCCGCTTTTTGATAATACAAAAAACATGAGGAAAACATAGATGTTATTTGAAGTTCTTCAATATCCCATTCTTCAACTTCCTTAGAAAACTGCGATTTCAAGATTTACATTACCTTGAAGAGATATATAGGTATGGAACCCTAATTTTATCCTTCTTTTTTAATTTGTTGATATTGATTTGTAATTTCTATTTTTTTTGTTCACAGTATTGATTATATTCATGACTAGGACGAAATATTTCGAAAAAGATGATACGAAGAGTACAAAGTCTATTAAGAAAGATAAATAAAAAGTAAGAAATTTGTTCGTAAAGGTAAATCGGTGGTCCGCTGTAAATAACAAGAAACATCGGAAAAAATTAAGATTGAAGGAGGAAGAAGAATACTTGCTGCGTAATTTCATTACTAAACGAAAGAACGATTCTAATAAACGAGTAGAAAAAGAAAAGAATGGTGATGTTCATGAAGAAGAAAATGTTGAGAAAGAAAAAAATGGTGATGTTCATGAAGAAGAAAGAGTAGTGGAAAATAGTATTCAAGATGAAAGGGAAGTTAATGATGATGAAGGAAGAAGAAAAAAATGATGATGATGAAGAATATGACAATGACGAAGAAGAGGAGGATGAAGAAGAAGAGGAGAAGTAAAAAGATGATGTTGACGATGAAGAAAAACAAGAAGAAGAGGAAGAAAAAGATGAAGAAGAAGAACAACAACAACAAGAAGAAGTAGTAGAAGAAGAAAACAATATTAATGAAATGGCCATAAACTTCGCAAGGTATGGATTGACCACATGGAGGGTTATATTTGGTGGTAATTTTTATGGAAAGATCTCAATAAGGTCTAGGATGTCAGTTTTTTCGAATAGATACAAATTATTAGAGCTCAAGGACTTACCGAATATTTTAAAAATCTTGTTTTAACCACTTTATGTCATTTTCAACTCTATGGAATGGATTTAATGAAAAAATTATTCATTCTCTTCTTCTTCATCAAGTTACGGAGAATAAGAAGAAGCATGAGATGTGGTTCATAGTGGAGGGAGTGCCCTGTTGTTTTTGGTTGAGGGAGTTTGCACTGATTATATATTTGAATTATGGATATTTTCCCAATGAGGAAACGAGGAAGACCATTTGCTCAAGAGGTGTGAGTTTTAAAAATAAACTAAGAAAGCTTACCGAAAATACGGGGTTGACCACTGGTGCGCTGCTTAAATTGGTTCAAGAAGAAGGTACATTGATCGATTTAGAGAAGCATAAGGTTGTAATGGTTGTGTTTGTTCATACCATCTTGTTGGTTCGTGATGTTGCAAAAACAGTTGATAAGAAGTGGATCCCCATGGTGCATAGTAGCAAGGAATGCTTCAACATGACCTTTAAATATTTGACAAAGCCGAACATTTGCAAGATGTACCTAATATCTTGTCAATAAAAGCAACCACCACAGTATGCTCTTTATAGCTACCTCTGGGCCTTCGTTGTAAGTATTTTATTTGAAGCAATATGCAGATTATATTATTATAGATTAGTGATTGATATCTTAATGCTTAATCTACTTATTCATTTACTATATGCATGTGCATACAAAGCTATGTCATTTGGTGGAAAAGCTACTGGCCTATCTAAACAACGTCATTTGCAGATTCCAAGGATTTTGAGATGGCGAAGGGATGAGAAGTCTGAAACTGTTGATCCTTTCAGAACTGTAACTGAGCGTGCTGTAATGATACAATTATATTAATGTATTAGAACTTGAGTTGGTGATTTCCTATTCTGATTTAATCTGTTGTTGTTTTTGTTTACTTGAGGTGGTGAGACTTTTTTTATACCCTGATAATATGGAGAAGAGTAAGAAGTACATTAAAAAATTTATACATTATGACAATGAAGTACTAGACTCAAATATTGATGCCCTAAAGAGGGAGATTGGTGATACACGTAAAAATGGAACTTGCATCTGGTTATGGACACGAATATCAAGATCTTGAAGGAAGGGCTAAAGAGACGTGCCACCATTTTGGTCGTGGCCAAGTGTCATTGCAAATAGATTGACATCAATTGAAATTAGAGAAGGGAAGACACAATCATCGCAAAAGTGTTTTTTCCAGAGAACCGTTCCACTAGGGGTGTCTATTGTAACGATTACAATAGTTGTTGCAATAGCAAATTGTGGCAACTGTTATTCGGCTATTACAACGGTTTAACTGTAAAGTATTCCAATATGTCTGAGACTCTATTGCAACGATTACATCTGTTGCAATAGCGTACCTACAACAACAATTACTTTTATTGTAAGCCTATTTTCTGGTAGTGCCATCACCGCCCTTTACGCTCCCGGGTTGTCCTTTACTGACTCCCGACTACTTGACAACTTTGGTGGAAAAGACTGTAACGACCCGTTTGGTCGTTTAGGCACTTTAAACTACGAAAAGGGTATGAGACTATAGAGCTTTTAATTATATGATTTTTAATATATGAAGTGGGGCATGAAATTAATTAAGTAATTAAGTGGGCCAAGCCCACTACCCTTGGTAGGGCACAATTTTTAACACAAGAAAAGGGGGAGGGGAAACGCAGGAAAAAAAATGCTGAACAATGATCTTGCCGGAAAACCATAAATTCCGGCCAAACCACAAACTCAACGGGTACGGAGCTTATACCATTAGCTTCGTCTCGTCGAGCCCGTCATTTCTATGCCAACCACCACCTTCGATTCTTCCTAAATCGTCGAAAATCTCAGATTAAAATTTCAGAACCACTGCTGCTCGGTTATTCGCATTTTTCGGTGAGCTCAGGCATCTTCAGGCAACGGCATCAGTGCCAATGGATTCACCATATCAACTCCATCATTTCTAAACCTCTTGCTATTCGATTCGACTCCTACAACAACAACACCCATATCGAAAACCTCAGAACCCTAGGTGTCGCCGGTCGAATTCCGGCCAACTGAGGAACATTCGACGAACGGGGGTGGTACCATTAGCTTCAGCGTCCTCAGGACGATCTATTTCACCCACTCCCACCCTTAGATTCATCCCCAAACGTCGGGTCGACCATTTGAATTTTTCCGGTTGGGTTTGAGGATTTTCCGATCGTTACAGGCAATGTTGAAGGCAGTGGGTTGTATCATTGAGTTTGTCTTGCTCGTAGCTACAAATTGATACCAACCACGTGCCTCAATTCATCCTACATTGCAATCCGCCACTGTTGCACCTTTGCGCTCACTGTTGACGCCGGAAATGGCGATTCCGACGGCTGGGCAGCTTCCAGTTGGCTCTGCTCAGTCCATAGCTAATGATGTTGCCACGCTACCACAGCCACAACGCAACAATTCACTATCTTTGGATGAAAATGGTATTTTTCGGCGAACAATTCCGGCGACGGGTAGCAGCGCAGTGGCAGTTTTGCCACCAATAGCGGCAGTTCAGGCTGCTCAATCACCTGGAAATTTTCCACAGTACTCCCAGGCAGTCCGGGCAGCAATTCCAGTCACCGGAAATTTTGCAACAAATGTGGGCCTCACTTATACTCAATACAGTCATCCGACACCTCAGCTAGCACTAAAACAGATTTTAAGCGTTCAGAGGTTCTACGCAAAGGGAAGACATTAGTTGATTGTTCGTGGCACCTGCTCGGCATTGAGGTAGGTTACGGCTTACTTTAGTTAGAGAATCGTATGTAGTTGTAGGAAGTGATGGGGATAGCATGATAGGCCTTCGGGCATGAAGTGGAGATAAATTACAATTACGTTGGTTTCGTCAACTGTTATGTGAGTTTGTCGCCATATGTGTTATTTTCTGTGATTATCACTTGCTATGACTTGTACTTGTCGATTATCGATTTGTGATATGTGTTGAGACTGATATCATGCCTGTCATACTTTTTCTATATTATTGTTGTGATGATATTGATAATCTCCGAGATTTCTATCGGAGATTGAAAGTGATTGATAACTCTGAGGTCTTTGACGGAGATTGAGAGTGATTGAGCAACTCTGAGGTCTTGTCGGAAATTGCGAGTGATTGATAGCCTCCGAGGTTCTATCTGGAGAGCACGAGTGGTACATATACTTCGCGGGTTCCCCATGGGTCATGGCTTGAAGGAACTGGCTTAGCATGTGTGTACGAGAGTGGAGTGAGGGAGAGGTGACTGTTGCATTGCATTCTATTCATCCACTCTTATATGTGACTGAACATTTGGTGAATTTTATCTGTCATGGTTGATTACATAATTTCTTACATTTTGACTTGTATAGGATACGTAACCATACCCGTTTATTATATGTGCTACTTGTCAGTTTCAACTCTCCATGCGTTATCTAATCACTGTCGGCTTATGATGCTTACCGGTACTAGTATTGTACTAATACTACTCTTGCTGCACCTTTGTTGAGTGCAGAGTACGATCCAGGTTCTAGCTCTACGCCCCGTGGCTGATTCGCGAGGGTGATATCTTTCAGTCATTCAAGGTGAGCTACTTGATCATCTGTGGCCCCTGAAGGGCTTCCTGGTTAATTCCATTTACTTTTGTTAGTTGACAGACAGTATGTAGCCTTCGGGCCTTCTTCAGACTTCTATTTCAGAATTGTTAGCGCTCTTGTACCCATTTTGATCAGATTTTGGGAAATTAAGTAGGTAAGATTTTATAACTTTTCTTTATTTTATTTCCGCTGATTTAACTTGTTATTGAGAATATGGTTCGCCTACTCGAGGGGGAATAAGGTATGTGCCATCATGACTCGTGACAAAGACCCTCGCGCCACCGACTTCTACAGCCTCTCTTTCATCATCCTCCACATGTACTACCCTCTGCATCTCCTCTCTCCAATAATTATTGAATCGCCGACACTTTCTTACATATGAACCCATTTTAGAAAAATATGCCCCGATGTCATCTAGAAGCATAAGCTTCCTACTCTCTCTTGCCTTTGCAGCCGCCCTGGCGCTAAGAGCCCGTGCCTCATCCCGGGAAGGCACTTTCTTGGTCGAGCCCTCTCTAGCGGGGATACCTTACAGAAGAAAAAAAAGATTTAGAACGGCATCCCAAGAATTAATCAATAAAGGCACGAAGGCAATGAAAGAGGACTCGACATGACTCTTCCCTTTCCACTTATAGGCAGAAATGGCTCTCCAAGTCCACTCAACACCATAGGAGGCCCAAAATAAGCCCATCACCCAGTTGAAAATGTCAGGCAGAGGTTCTGGTACCACCGAGGCCTCTAGAGAAACAAAAGCGAATATAGTTAAGAGAAAAGTAGAAGAGATATGGAAAGTAAATGAGTGGATATTCACAGAACTATTACACTACTCTGATAAAGGACCAAAATTAATGTCGTGAATGTGGTGGGTATGGATTATCAAAAATTGATCACACCATCCCGGTTGTGATCGTCTTCAGCATTGGTGATGAGGGCTCTGGAGCCCCGGAAAACTAAGTTTATTATTCCCCCTCGAAGCATTCTGCGGGCATAGAGGTGGATCAGGTGATCCAAAGTGAAGGGAAGACGAGCAAGATCTACAAAATACTATATACATTGAATTGCTCTCTAAGTTTTAGGGGCCAACGACCCTAGACAAATGCCATATCGATGACAGAAGACCTCAATAACCCAGTGAACTGGGAGGCCAACCCCAATGGTGAAAGGGTAGGTGTAGATCATGGACATCCCTATGATGTGCTGAGTAATGCTTGCGTTGGCGGGAGGGGGAAATATATCTACATCAAGGCCCCATCGATAGTCGATGTGGACCTGAGGAATAGTGGAATGATCAATCAAAGAAGAGATACCCTCCACATACTCATAACGAAGGTTGACGCAAAAGTCCCTCTTAAAATTAAAGTTTGAGAGAATAATCTCGGAGGCATAAGAACCCAGGTCAATAGTCTGGGTTACAATAGAAGGTGAGGTGTAATGGTGAACAGAGACCATCGATGTAACACCAAGTTCATCTCGCATTCTTGCAAAAGTAAGATCATAGGAGGAAGATAAATAAGTAAAAGAAGAAGACATGATCAAGGTGGGTGGTTTGATGAAGCAAGAAGTTTATTTTCTTGAAATTATGAGATAAGAGTAAGAATGGAAAAGTATGATCGGGGTCATCAACTTAAATAGCCTGCTGGGGTAATGATTAGCCTTGGAAAATAAAGCGACGTGCTCTGTTAGGAACAATCGGTGTCTCTAAAAGGGTGTCATAGAATGAATGCCTAAATGCATTAAATGTCACCTTACGAAATGTCTGATCGTGAGAAAAGAGGTGACATTTTGATTCCCACAAAAAAAAATTGAAAAGTAAATAGACTCTTCCACTTCCCGGACTCATGCAATGAAGGGTCCGGAAAGTGGAGAACTATCTGTATTAGGTGAGAACGCCTCCAGATGGGTTAATGTATCCGAGGATTCAAACGGCTACGACGTCTCCACACAGTTGTCTCCCACTTCCAATAACTCACATCAACCTCCCTTGATTAGAGTGTCGCAGTGCGCGTGGACGCAATGACATCAGCAAACTCACGTCGTCATAACTTTAGAGGGATATGATAGTCAAGTTTTGTATTATATATATGAGACTTAGGAGGGAAGAAAAATCATCTTGTATTTTCTTGCCCATACTTGTAACATAAGCTTTATTCTCAATATACGAAAAAAGCACTTATCTATTATTTTCCATTACTAGATCTAAATCAAAGTCTACTTGTTCATACCATTTATTTGTTCATTTATTTACTTATTTACCTTTTCGTATTTTAACTGATAATACCTGACTCATTGAGGGGTTTTCGGGATCGGATACAACTCACTTGTCTTTAAATCATAAAATATAAATTTCTAACTGTGTTTCTGGTTAGAACTGATTTCACCGAAAAATAATCTTTGCTTATGAATAATGTTTTGGTGAAATTAGAGTCGTTCAAATATGTATTATCATTTAGTTATAATTTTAATCTTATCTCCTACCCATCTCAAAATTTTGTCTGTTAAGAGTCTCACATCGGATATGAAAAGAGAACATGTATTCTTTATATGGCTTGGACAATCCTCCTCCATTTGAGCTAGCTTTTGGGGTTGAGTTAGACCCAATATTCATTCTTTTCATAGTATCAGAGCTAGATCCATTCAAATTCTTTGTTCACCGATGTTGGGCCGCCAAATTATATTATCCACGCTCTAGTTAACAATGTCTGGGTGTGCGGGGGAGTGTTAAGAGTCCCACATCGGATATGGAATGAGAATATAGACTCCTTATATGGACTTGGACAATCGTCATGTTTACTTCAAAGGATATCAAATGTGTCTCCAAGCCCAACTCAATCCCAATAGCTAGCTCAAAGTGAGGAGGATTTCCCAAGCCATATAAAAAGTCCATGTGTAACATTCCGTACTTCCGGGTAATGGTATAAGCACATAAACGTAGACCAGTAGATCCGAACTCCGGGAACAATATTGGATTTAACAATTGTGACGACTGAGATTAATAATAATAATAATAATTATATATCCCCAAAGAGGTTATGGACTAGTGTCATATTACAAGAATTATGAAATTGAGTATAAGAAGGTTTTATAAGTCGTCAGGATTTAAGTGAATTGGGATAAAAAATTAATTGTGTGTATAATTGATTAATTGTGGGATTAATTATTTTAAATGGAGACAATAGTTAGTGGGGGGCTTGCACGTGTAGTGTGCAAATCAGCCACCTAAGTGACTAAGCATATCAAAAGTTCTAGGTGACAACATAATATATTAAGAATTGAGAACAAGCCTTTCTATTAAAGTGTTCTTCATCTTCTAAGCCTGTAAAAGCTTTCTCTAAAGAACAGTTGCTACTCTTGTCTTACAAATAAATTCCTCTTTTCCTTTACCTTAGAAAGGGAAATCGTACAAAGTGCAGTAGCAATCCCTCAACGTCTCAACTGGGGAAAGTCATGTCATTTTTAACCTTAATTCCAGTGAAATTGAAGTCTTGAACAAGCCTTACACTTAGAAACCAAACAAGGACCTTAAGTTCGAGACGTTCTAGCTCAGGTCAGTGTTTGGAGTCTTGTTTCTGCTTGTCGGAATCAGGTTGGGTGAGAGGTCATCCGACGACCCTAGTCGCAGCTTCTAACAAAGGTAATCCTTCTTATTCCTAAGTTTATACCAATTATAGAGCATGATTCTTACTAGTTCTAGGGTGATTATCAGAAATGCTAAGTTGGTTGGTTATTGTTGGGGCTGTCCGTATGAAATTGGTGGTTGCATGTGAAGTTGCTGGGTTGTTATAGATATTGTAGTAGTTAAGGAGGAAGAATTAAGAGGGTTGATTATGTTGCTACATGTATAGGTTTCCGTATAGAAGAAATATAGATTATACGCATACAAAGTGTTCGCTAGAATCTCTCAATGAGTTTGTTAATAGTGTATTGATCCGATTATGATTTAAACCATCCATATAATGTAGATAATCATTCATAGAGATTACAAGGGCACGTGGAACTTAGATAATTTCGACAACAAGGTATGCAAGACTCTTCATGTCATCACGATCCCGATCCGGACGGGTGCCCTACACAGGCACGTGCATATACATCAGAGATAATCAGCGAAACATACATGAAACTTATAAAATAAATCAACAGAATTAAAATCAACCGGTTAGCCGATAAGGCTACCTCCCTAGACATATATATACATACCCGAAGCAGTTGCCTCCTTTCCTTTACAAACTGACCCACAATATGTGACTACAGAACTCTAAGAGTTTTAACATAACAACTGTGGCGGGACAGGGCCCCTCCATACCCCTGAATATACATGAATCTACAACCTCAGGGAAAACCGTACCAAAAGATAAGCCTCCGGAGTAAATGGAGCTTTTTCCCAAAAACTGAACCGAGATCCTAAGAGCAAGGATCACCAACCTGTGTACCTAATACCTGCGGGCATGAACGCAGCCCCCCGAAGGGGGTCAATACAACAGGTGCCGAATATGGAACGGAAATAGTAAACAAATCATAACTGTACAGAAATGACAGGGGCAAGTATATAAATAAAATAAATACCAGATCCTACCGTGTCATTTCAATCTCGTGAACTTAATCGTAACTTATTATCTTTTCCCATTTTTCAATAAAAGTTATAGTCACATTCTTACGTACATACTTAGGAAACATCATCAAGTTCATTACCATATAACTTACTTACCTTACATAACATAATCCGGCCCTTTATGGAGGGACGCCTATACTGCCCGGCCCAATCTGAGACGCGATAAAGTCACATAAGTCTGCCCATAAAGGTATACTGCCCGGCCCAATCTGGGACGCGATAAAGTCACATAAGTCTGCCCATAAAGGTATACTGCCCGGCCCATTCCTGGGACGCGATAATGTCATATAGTCTGCCCATAAAGGTATACTGCCCTGCCCATTCCTGGGACGCGATAATGTCATATAGTCTGCCCATAAAAGTATACTGCCCGACCCATTCCTGGGACGCGATAATGTCATATAGTCTGCCCATAAAGGTATACTGTCCGGCCCATTCCTGGGACGCGATAATGTCTCTTTGCATAACATTTTAAACCCTCTTCTCACTTCTTCTTAAGTCGTTATAACAACTTTCCATAAAGCTACTATAACAACCTTTTCAAATTAGAAAACTTAGGGCACTTTTTATTCCTTATTACCTTAGGGAAAAAGTTAACCCAAAAGTACTACGTACATACATACTTAAAAGAATCTTAAAACTCCTTCTCTTTTTAAATCAATAAACTTCTTCTTTTGAAAACTCAAGCCTCTTAACTTTTGAAATAAATCATAGAAACCATACTTTTTAAATCAAGTCATTTCTTCTTTTAAGAATCAAGTCCCATAACTTGAAAAATAAAGTCTTGTAACCTTCTTAGAAATCAAGTTCATAGTCTTAAAACTTCATAACATAAACTCTTTTAATTTAAGTAACATATGCTTTTTATGAGTCGTGAATAGGTTATACTTGTTTATAACTATCTTATTAAAGCAGCCATGATCTAGAAAATGTAATACAATTTTGTCTTATCTTAGTTTCTATGCAGATGGAGAATTCTACTCATTTTAATATAATTGATTGTCGATACATTTTCTTTTATTAACGCTGCAATGACTTGTTCAATACTTATTCTCATTCGTGCAGTAACTTAGCCAAGTCAACTCGACTCCAAATACTTCCTAACGACTCTTACCAACATCCCCCATAAGACTTGGTAAGAACTTAGGATTTCTTAGACGTAGCTTTTACATAGAGTAAATCAACATACATACCTCTTAATTTCTAAGAGTAGAAGGAATCATGAAATACTACCACATGTATATTCCATACATAGAATCATGCCAAAAGAAGGAAGAGGTTCACATACCTCGCGACGATTACGACAAGTAGCAAAATGCTCCAAAGTACTATAACCTTTCTAGCTTTTCCACCCTTCAAGTAGAATACGCTACTCGTAGTACTTCAACCTATAATGGTCATAATATGTCTATTAACCTCTAGCTTCAAACGTAGAATATTCTAAGTGTAAAATCTCCAAATTCTACGGAAAATCGGACAGCACTTCCTTTGTTTCTACATACTTTTCCACCTTTTTCAAGGCCCGAATTCAATAACCAAACATGCCACATTCAAGGCTCAATCAATGAAGTTAACAACAGGGGATTACACGCCTACAAGACGTGTAAAATTCTGCCCCACAATTGATATCACACTAGTCCAACATACTATGTCATTCACGGCTACTTGAGGTACAACAACACAAATTCTTATCCAATTCCTTTTCAATCCAAGTTGTTTAGTATAACATGATATTAAGCCGCAATTGATTATAACTACTACAATCCTCAAGTAGGTAACATGCGACGATTCTAATTAACGACCAAATTGTATTTCAATCTCAAAGGGCTAACAATGACATTTCGGCTATATGCTTCCACAATCCATATCACTTATCAAACCTTAATACATATACTTCATGCTAGTTAAAATGTAAGGCTACAACAATATGTAATCTTATAATACTTAAGAGAACAAGATTGCTACCTTAGCGAGCCTTAATCCACTTCAAGATCCGAAGTCGCTCCCTAGCAACTTAGAGCCTCTCCTCGACACTCCAATCCGTCACTTGAAGCCCTTAGAAGGTCACAAACAACTTCCCTTAAATCTTCCAATCCAAACCTAGGAAAGTGACTAGGTTTTCACCTTGCGACTAATACGAAAACGATATTTTTTCGGGATATTTCTATTGAGATACCCTTACAATACCCTTAGGAACCTTGGTTTAAAGTGTGGAGCTTATTGAACAACAAACGAAATTTTTTTCTTGAAACCCTAGCCTTGGCCGAGAGCTCCCCTTTTGTGTTCTTCAATTTCTAGAAAATTTGGCTAAGTGTGGAAGCTTGTCTTGCTACTAGTATACATATATAACACAATGGAGGGTTGAGATTTTCACAAATGTGTGGCTTAGATAAGTTTCACATGGATCTAGCCCAAGTGGCCCTTTGACAAGTCAACAATATCAAGCTTCAAGACTTAGCAAGACTTGGTCATCTAACTTATGGTCAAATGACCCTTTTATCCATGCCAATTTCGTCCAAGACCAACTTAAGGGGGGTGACACGTGTCGCCCTCCCATTCGTCACAATATGTCATTTTCCGACAATTCCATAATTCCGATAAATTTTTACTAGTCTCAAATCGTAACATTTTTGAGTTCTTACGTACGTTCTTATAAACATGTCCTGGAAATTCGGGGTGTAACACTTCCTTTCTTTTGTCATAATTCTATGTACAAAACATAACTATCATGTTGCTTCATAATTTACTCTACTCTTAGTAGTTAAGAACGGTCATACTATTGATTCCTATGGTAAAAAGCCATATCCGAATATGTTTTAAGTCCTTATTAAGACATACGAAAAAAATGTTGATATTCACAAGTGTTGTCAAAGGTACAAAATTAATATGTCATCCGTAGGGATTGAAATACTGTATTATCATTCATGTATTTTCATTTGCATTATATTCATATATTATCCTGGACCCGCTTGTGCTATGCACACTAATATATGGTAAATATTGTATATATATGTAGGGGGTATGGGGAAAGGGAAAGGCGTTATAATATACGCACATCACCTGCAACTAGTACAGACTTTCACAAAAGAGCCCGAAGAGGCCAACATGATTCGATGCCCATGTGTGGCCGTAATAACCTGATGCCCACATAGACGGTTATTGACAGAAAGATGCCCTTGTGTGGCCAATATATATGTATACCGCATTTGCATCATGCATACATTCATTAACTATTATATGGTATAATGCCCACAAAGACTGTTGTGGTAAGGAAGATGCCCGAAGAGGCTGAGGTGTTTGTATACTGCATTGTGCATAATATTTAGACATATGTATTAGGACCCTCAGAGGCATTTACTACTGGTCAGCTATTTATGTTTCAGATTATGATGTATCTCTACTATGTAATTTCTTATGCCTGACATACTCAGTACATCAGTCGTACTGATTTCTCTTTTGTAGTCGGGGGGTGCTGCGTTTTATGCCCGCAGGTTCAGTTAAAGAGGATCACGGTTCGTGCTAGTAGGTTGCTGGTTCAGCTGGTATTTGGAGCACTCTATTTGTTTCGGAGTTGCGATCTGGTCGTGTATGTTCTACTCTTTAGAGACTTGTAGATAAGTGTCATGTGGATAGTGGTCATGTATGGTCTTGTCGGCCTTAGTACTTATATATATAAGTTGGGGCTTTTCGATTAAAACTTTATATAATTTTTTTTTGGCTCAGTCCGTAATTAAACAGGATTAAGTGTGGAGTGTATGGTTAGTGGTACCCAGCGGGTGGATTCTGGGTGCCCGTCGTGGCCCTTAGGTTTGGATCGTGACACCATGTTCCCATTGCACATTCGATGTGTGAATCTTAACACTCCCATGCACGCTCAGACATCGTTAACTGGAGCGTGTACAATATAATTTGGGGGCCCAACATCGGTGAACAAAGAATTGGATTAGGCCTGACTCTGATACCATGTAAAGAATGATTTTTTGGCCTAACTCAACCCCAAAAGCTAGCTTGTAGGGTGAGAATTGTTCAAGTCCATATAAAGAGTCTATGTTCCAATTCCATATCCGATGTGAGACTCTTAACATTTTGTATTAATTCTTCTCCGTTTTTACTAGCGTAGTAAAGAAGGGAGTCTTCTTTTTAATTCTTCTTTGTTCATACTTTTATTATGTTGGCAAAGTAGATAATTGATCTTCAAATGAACATCCCAGCGCTACTCAAGCTAAACGCAATGCTTCTGGTAAGAGAATATCTTTTCTTTTCTTTTCTTTGCATTTCATTTTATGATTTAATTTTCTTATATAATTGTAAATAATGTAATCTAAGCTTAGTTAGGTTTGATAATAAACTTGATTGCATAGATCCCCTTAATTTGATAAAAAAAATTAAACATGCCAATATCCGATTACAGATCTTACTGTAGGTCTTTGATTTATTTGTGACCTTTGAAGAGCTATATGAGGTGATAATCTCACGTATGGTTCTCGACTTATTTCTTTTCCAACATCAACAAATAGCTTTGCGATATATGGGCTTTTAAATTTTTTATATTGTTAAGCATGCATAGTCATGTTTTTTTCCAATCCATCTGCCTAGAAAATGCTACAATAGTTATATATTGAAGTTGCTCAAGTCTTTGCTTGGATTAAGTCACAAGTATTCTGTAAATTTGGAAGGAAACCTTAATATACATATGAACTATGATACTCATAAGGACCTGTTTATTATTAGAAATGAGTTTAACTTTCTCGGTGAACCTGCTTCAACCTCTTATCTATTTTTTTGACATTCATACTCATCTTTTAAGTTTAATCATAATAAACTGGCTTTATACTGCACTATGTTTTGTTCTCTCACTTATATGTGATTTTTCATGTTGTACGCCCAGATATCTTCTTGACTCCATTCCTTGAATTTTTAATTACAGCCTGCAAACTTTTCTAAAGCAATTTAAATACTTGAATGGCATCTTGCAAGGTTGAGGCGTAAGATTGGTCGTTTTTGTCATTAGATGAAGCTACAGCAATGTTTAGACAATGGATGCAGGAATGTTGATATTAATCAGTTGACGATATTGCACGCTGATATTTCCCAGTGAAGCAGGGAACAACTTATAGGGATGTGGGAGTTGAAAATGTTGAAGATACTAGCAGTATACAAGTATCATACTGTATACTGCCTGTTCTATTTGTAGTTTTACTACTTAGTCTTTAGTTTACCTTTAGTTATTTTGTTCTCTAGTGGTTATGTTTGTAACTAAGTGGTCATAGTAATAATAAGGTTAGTAGTGCAAAGCCTCTTAGTATAAATAGGTGAAGTTGTAAACGTTTGGGGGTTAATATATCAGAAAATTGGAAAAGCTTCCACAACTGTTTTCTCTCCTTCTTTTCTCTACGCTCAGTTCACTGATTCATTGGTGCTGAGTATATTACTTGCATGCAGGAGCAATTGAGCTCGAATCCAGAATCATAACATGGTATCAAAGCCATTCAAAGTGAATCGATCAGTAATCTGTTGAGATACAACAAAATTGGAGAGATTTGATTCACGAAGACTTGGCAATTCGCATCTTACAATTTTTCGACTGGTGTTGTTCGATTTGGTACTCGATTGATCTAACTGCATCTATATTTGTTTCTTAAGTAATTCTAGTCTCGGCTTGTTATTATCAACCTATCGATCTCCTATTTGATCGATCTATTTTGAAAATTCACGATTTCGATTTAGAAATTTCTGTGTAGTTACCTTGTCTACTGTGTTAAATTTGGATTATGAAAAATAAAACAACAGTACCTTCTACAATGTTGGAGGAAAGTACGAATTCCACTTCAGATGTAATCGATCACAATCAACCCATATTCCTGAGTGCATCAGACACAACAGGTGCATTACAGGTTGATATTCAGTTCCATTCTTGCTCTTCCTAATCCATACCATAAACAGTAATTCCCAGAGATCTGACTTAGAAAGGAATCGAATGACCTTCAGTTAATTGGAATGGAAAATTACACATTATGGAGTAGAGCCATGCAGTTGTCGTTATTGACGAGGAATAAAATTGGTTTGATCGATGGTTCTGTGAAGCGTGATACATACGGACCTGTACACATAAGGCAATGGGATAGATGCAATGTCTTGGTTATGTCATGGATTATGAGGAATGTTGATAAGAATCTCCTCAGTGGAATCCTATATATGTCCAGTGCAGCTGCTGTTTGGAAGGATTTGAAGGAGATGTTTGATAAAATCAATCTCTCTAGAGTATATCAACTAAAGAAGGAGTTGTCGATGTTGAATTAGGGAGCATCACTAGTTGCACAATATTACTCAAAAATGAAAGATCTATGGGACGAGATAGACTCAATTGTACCACCACCAACATGTGAATGTTCAAATCCGAGAGAATACATAGCACATCTGGGGAATCAGAGACTATTGGAGTTCCTCATGGGATTAAATGATGGATATAATCAAGCTAGGAGTCACATCTTGTTGATGTCACCCACACCTAGTGTGAATCAGGCCTATGTCATGATAGCATGAGAGTCAAAAACACATTTCTTCTCTGGGAAATTCTGTCGAAAGTATGACACTGACAAGCAAAACTTCATTTAACAACAATAAAAAATACAACACATATGCTTACTGTGATCACTGTCGCATGAAGGGACATAATAGGGAAGGATGTCACAAGTTATTGTACTACTGTGACTACTGCAAGAAGCAGGGACACACTATGGAAAAATGTTACAGAATCGTAGGATATCCCTCAGATTCTAAGGGAAAGAAAAAGGTCAATGCAGTTATGGCTCCACAACTGGAAGGGAATGGATCAATCCAGCAGAATATGCATGGATATGGAGTGCAGGCTCAATGTGGATATGCAGATGGTGAGTTCAATCAGAAGTACTATGAAGACATCAATCATCAACTGTGTACATACCAACAGGATCAGCTTCAACACATGATAAGGACTTGCACACTAGACAAATTACAAAAGATGATGGCTGTAATGACTCAGAAAAGGGGGACAGGCACAGACCGTGCCATTGCTGCTAAAGTGCATATGACAGGTAAGTGTGCTCATAGTAAAGACAACAGTAGTAGTCCTTGGATAGTAGATTCAGGAGCTACTAATCATATGGTTAAATATAGAAATATGATTGAAACACCCGATTTGTCAGAAAATCCAGGATATGTGCAGTTGCCTAATGGAGGCATTGCTTCAATCTCACAAACTGGGAAGTTTAGATTGACAGGAGGTGAACTCATAAAATATGTGATTTGTGTGTCTAGTTTTCAATTTAACTTACTTTCAGTGTCAAAGTTAACTAAGGAATTGAATTGTAGTGCAGAATTTTTCCCTGATTTCTTTGTACTATAAGATCTCTTCACTGGGAAGGTGAAGGAGATTGGTAGAGAGGTGGATGGTCTGTATGTGCTGGAGTCTACAGAGAAGCAGAACATATTGATAACAACATAGACACACATGACAAAGATCAGTGCAGAAGAATTAAAGGCTGCTTTATGGCACAAAAAACTAGGACATGCACCTATGAGTGTCCTTAGAAAAATAAATGCTTTCAGTAATAAATCTATGCTAGTTCTGATTGATGATTATTTGGGCTTGTCATATGTGGGCTCGTCGCCTTAGTTGATTGACTTGTTTATTCATCACACATGCCTGATATGATATTGAATTGTACATGGATTTTATGTGTTATCAATTCTTGAAAGCATATGGTATTTATATCTTATTTGGTTTCCTCTCATTATAGCATAATTATTTCCTTATACATGTCATATGCATTTATACACTAATGGCCCTGATGATATGATATTGGATTGGTATAATTATATTGTAGTTCCAAGAGATCGGGAAAGGTAAGAACAATGTTGAGATTATGAAAATACTGAGATGATATTGATACATGGGTATGGCTCGGATGCACGCCTATAATATGATATTATTACAGACAAGAGATGAGCTTCTGATCGGATGAGTTATTTTGGAGCGGAGGGGTATATGGACTTTGCGGGTCCACCATAGGTCAGTTTCATACCTTTCATATGTATTGCATCCTCATTCATATTTCCATTCATATATTAACTTCATGTGATGTTTTATATTATTTTGACAGTATTTAGAACTAAGGATGATTTACACAATTGTGATATTTTGGATTGAATGATTATGTGGAACTATATGGTTGCCAATCGATTGTCTCTATGTATTGGTGTGTGATTACCCTTTATGTGTATGGTAGTCGATATTGAACTTGTCTTCATGCATGAATTATTAACTTGTAATTGTTCATTGGGTTGTGTGTCTGGCTCAAGGTGTCTAGGGTGAAATTATTGTTAACAGGTAAAGGCAAGGATTAAGAAGCTAAATGTTAATATAGTAAGAGTCTAGTATATTAAAAGAGTATTGTGCGTAATTGGAGTTGGTCTCATTTAGGTTTACAACTAAGGCAATTAATCTAAATAAGGTGTTAATTATATTAATAGTTACATTGTTTAAAGTCTAAGTTGATGAAATAGGGAACTATGCGTATAACATCAACTTGTGTCCTTAAACCAACGGATTAAGGTCTAATATGGATTTTGTCATTATTAGGTCAAGATGTGATATTAGACGATTAATGGAAAATAAGAACGTCGATGTAAGTAAGTGACTACCTAAGGGTTTTCAGCTTATTGTCTTCTACAATTATTGTATGGTAGATTTATGTATTGTGAATTCTTCGTGTTTAGGGTACTGTTATATGTTAAGTTGATTGGTAATCTCTTGAATCTACTATGTAAACAATAGGATTTATTTTCCAGTTTTAAATTTTTAGTCATAGGATTATGTGGTGTTAACTTGATATTTATCAAAGATTATGTATTTCTATCATTGTCTAGATATGATGTCTAGGGGGTACGTTGTGTACTTATACTACACTTGTTGCATCTTTTCTTGGTCTAGGTATTCGATCGATCAGTATGCAGTTTGGATGACGGGAAGCTGATGCAAAATGCTCTATTTAGTGGCCTTAGTTTTTATCTTATGCAACTATTCCCTTCATTCGGGCATTATTGTATATTTCACATTCATACATTGTAATTTAGGGTCCTTGTATAAGTAAGACTAGGTACTGGTGATGAAAGGTTGTTTTCAAATTTGTTGTTCTCGTGATTTAATGAAATTCTTCATAATTATAATTTGATTTTTCTTCCGCATTTATTTTAAATCCTTGAAAAGTTATTTTTGGGAAATTGGTTCTCCTACCGGGGGGAATATGTAGGTGCCACCATGATGCCCATGATTTGGGCCATGACAAAATTGGTATTAGAGCTCTAGGTTCACCAATCTCACGAATACAATGATAGTGTGTAGTAGAGTCTCGCGAATTGGTACGATGATGTTTGTATCCATCCTCAAGAGGCTATGAAGCATTTTAGGAACTATTTCCTTCTTTCATTCCTGTCATAATATCTCATTTAAACTTTACACTTGGTTGACTCCAATTGGTATGTAGTCAATTCCAATTGGTATGTGATCCTGACCCTCCTTTAGGGTGGGTCGTATGTGTAATTATGTCCGAAGGCTAACACGGAGTTTGGAAGTTGTAAATTGATTTTATGTTCTGGTTTAGGGGTTTCTCCCCTGCAAAAGAAATTTCATGCCTACAGGCCCATACCAACGAATGGTGGGCTACAAGAGCGAGTACCCTACTGTGTCATTGAGTCCGCCACGATGAAGTATTAACCAATTTGGCAGTTTGTGCCCGGGTAATCTCTTCCTCCGTGGCGGAAACCAATACCTATTGAAATCCGCCCCAGCATAAATTTTCTTCACCTGTGAATTGATACATACCACTACCCATAAAATCAGAGCTAGACCAGTAAGAAGATTTCACGGGTGGATAAAGATTGAACATGAGTTGCAAGATGCAAGCTCGAGTGAAAGATGGTGGTTTGGTTAAGTGTTGGTTCAGTTGATATGGTTTAAGTGAGGTACGATTGATATGTCAAGGATATGGACACGTGTATTTTAATTCCCGAGTCGACACCAAGATGAAAGTGACCAATTTCATAAGGACTTGATTGGGGTTACTAAGTACAAGCCCGGATACAAACAAAGTAAAGGTGGTCGGAAACCCTAAGATTGACCCTAGGCTTAGGTTAGGTTGGATCACACAAGTTCCAACGTTCACTTGAAACTGAGGGGTTCCTTAAGCTTTGGTTTGATTAGATCACAAAAGTTCCAACCAAGACTTATGCCGAAGGTACCTTAGTTTGGGTTCAACAAAGTCACACAAGTTTTAGCTAAACTTACACAGGGTTGTGGTTCACACAAGAATGAAAGACCCACACAATGAACAATCTATGGTAGACAACACACAAGTTGAATACTTTAGATTATGAGTAAAACTCGAGTTTATATTTCAATCAACTCTCTCTGAATATTTACATTACAGAAGGTCCTATTTATACAAGTATAAGGACTATTCTATAAGGGTAACAAAAGAGACAAAAACTATTTGGCATTCTTAGCTAAGTGGAGATAAATGGGAAAGGGTTCGGGTTTTATTGATAACCATGGGTTTTCTTGGCCATTGTGGGAACAATGGGAAATTTCTTTGCTTTTTTTGGAGACTATGATGAACTCAATCTATTTCACACCCTTTGTGGTTCCCATGTAGAAGAGTGCATGAATTTGGCTTCTCAAAGATCTCATCTTCTAGGAATATGTTTGGAAGCTTCCATTCCTTACATATGTGTTTTGGGTGAGTTGTTTCGGCCAACTCTACTCCTCCCCTAGGCCGATATTGATGTGTTCGAGGTAGCCAAATCCATGAACTAGTTGGTTCATGAATTGTCTTCTTGGATGCCTCATCTTCTAGACCATTTGTGTCCATGCCACCTTGTTAATCTTGAACTTGTCACCCTCTTTCCTATTACATGCCATATTAATTGCGTCCTAATGTGAGATAGGAGTTATTTACATGTTACACCATGTCCTAAGGAAAACTACAAGCTATGCTAGGAAATAAAGTCAAGCTAGGGTAAGCATAGTCTCGGCCAAGACCAACAAGAAAGCCCAAAAATAAATGACTTTTTCTCAAATCTTCAATTCTGGTCCATATTCCATGCCATTTTAAGCACATTATCATTGGATAAGAAACCGTCTTTAGCACTCCGAGATTATCACCTTGAGGATAAAATTAGAACTTTAAGCTCACAGGATTTTTGCATCATACTCTCCTTCTTCAAAAGAATTTGTCCTCGAATTCTCGCCATCTAAATATGAGGACAAGTTTTTACCACGAAATGTTGAACCTCTATAATCAACCAGGGGTTCCTCCTTGTATGTTCCTTCTCGGAACATAAAAAATAGCTTGAACAGACCACACTCAAAATAATTTTTCCATTCGATCAAGGACTCATAGGTGGGAGGATTACTCCGAGGACTACTTAATTTCTTGCTAGAGAAAGCGATGAGCTCTTTGTTTTGGATTAATCCGGTACCAATTCTTCTAATATTACCTTCAATGTCAATTGGTATCTTAAGGTACGGAATGTGGGCAACAAGGTCATAATAATCCCAAATGAAATGAGGAGAAAAAAAACTGAATCAAAGAAACTATTTACCGCAATTATACTTGTAGGCTCTGAGAATCGTTGGCTAGATTCCACCATGGTTGAATTATCACACATGCTCTCAGATGATGTGGTGTAACCTATGGACCGTTGTAGCATCTTGCGCATGAAGCTCATAGTACAGATTGCAGCATTGCACAATCTACATGGCATGATGAAAGTTTTACCCCATGGTGCTCTTGGGTAACTGAGAATAAGATCCAAGTTCATATATTTTCATGGTTTCTCCGGATCCGGCAAATAAGTATATGATTCTTGGTGGAAGAACCTTTTAGCCCTTTGACACATGGAATGCTTTCTTACTACTCCCTTCACATCTTCGAACTTGGGATTTTTTTCATGGAACTCCTTTAGCACTTCAAATCCCATCGACATTTGTTTAAGCATGGTAAACATTATGCGCCTTCGAAGAAGTATATCCTCCACTATAATGGATTTGCATCTTCATGTCTTGTAGAGAATATGGGAGTTTGTAAGTATGATACCCGCATAGCAAACCTCAGATTCAAGGGGATATCATACTTACAAATTATGTGTAAGTAGATGTGTATCAACCAATTATGCACTATAGGAGGCCATGGATTCTCGTTCTTGAGGTAAGACGACTCCAATATCATGTTCAACTTTGAGCCATGTAAGCTTCTTACGACACTTGCATTGGTACACTCGGGCTAATTTCAGATAGTTCTTACTTTGGGTAGATTGATATGATGGTTCTCGGGTAAGATCTTGTGCTCTCGGACCAACCCCTCCTTGTGCATGAGACTTAGGATGTCACAAACTTTGAATGACACCATGAGCCATCATTACACACAAAGTTGGATTTTGAAGATCACTTCCCCTTCAATTCCCTCTCGGGTTCTCAATAGTTGGGAACCGTCCTTCAACTCCATTTTGGAAATCAACCTATCGCCACTCAACTTACCCTAATAGTCATCTATCCTTGGCATAAGAAGTTTGCACCCTATGATGATGGTGTCAATCTTTTGTTCATCAATACTCGTGTGCCAAGTTTCACTTTTCTTTGGTACCATCAAGATCGCTACTTTGTCCGGATTGTGGCTATAGGCTTGATGATTAAGTAATGAACTTCTTGGAAATAAACTTGCGTATGTTCAATACCTCCCATCGTTGGTGATCCAATTGTTAGCTCGTCCACACATATATCTTCCAAGGGCTCCATTAAGTCGACATCATAACGTTCCCCTTCTTTAACTCTTTGTCCATATCCGGTGTATCAAGTAAGAGGTTCTCAGTTTCTTCTTGTTCTTCAAGTAGTATGGATTCTTTAATATCCAAGGAAAATTCACACTCTCTATACTCTTCTCTAAGCATGGCCCGATAATTAGGACATTCACCTACAAAGTGTCCTAATTCTTCGCATTGAAAACACTTCTTTCGCTTGTCATCTAATCCCTTTGTAACTTCTATACTTTTGTGGCTATACAAAGGATTATTAAAAGAGTTGCTACCCATTTTTACATTTTTTTTTTGCACCTTCGTGATGATATAAGGGGTTAGTACAAATGGTATTGCAAATTTTCTTCACATTGGGCTTTGGGACACCTTTCCTTTCAATATTTGGAATGTTTTCACAACCCTTGATTTGGCATTATTACTCATGGTACGTCTCGCAAGTTCTCTTTTCACGGCCCACAATTGTTCCGTAAAAATATCACTTGCAAGACTTCATAGTTCTTATTTGTTTATGTGAGCTATAGTGTCAAAGCATGGGATGGGATGGCCTCGCTCGGATACCAACCCGATGCAAGTAAGGAGGGGTGTTGGTGGTTAAGTGGGTCAGAGTTTGGTTGTATACGGGTCGACTCGAAAATAGATGACATAATTAGGGTTCTCGGCTTAGCCGGATAGTGTGGTGTTGTGGGATTATTTTGGGTAGTTCTATATGTAATTATGTCAAGGAATTTAAGGGGGTGTTCCGAGTAAGTTGAGGGTGATGTTGATGGTTGGGGTTCAGTGGTTGGGTGGAGGCAGGATGACAGAAATGAATTGAAAAGGTTCGGTGATGGAACTCGATAGAGACATTGGTGTTGTTCAGATAGTTGTAGGTTGATTCGGACTTAGGAGTTTTATGGGGTTGTTTCGGGTATGTTTAGGGTAGCTATGGTGATCGGGGTTTGGTGGATTGATGATGGCAACTTCGGGAACAATCGGAAACAGTGAGGTTCCGGTGAAGGTTATTTAAGTGGACTGTTTGTGGTTGTCGGGTTTGGAAGGTTGCGTACGTGTGGTTTCGGTTGACAACCTTTGTAGGGGATGTGTGTGAAGTACTGTAGGAGAAAAGGATGGTCAGTATATAGTGGGTTGGATAAGGATTGCATACGAGTTTCAAGATACATGCTCGAGTAAAAGATGGTTGGTTTGGTTAAGTGTTGGTTCAGTTGATATAGTTTAAGTGAGATATCGTTGATATGTCAAGGATATGGACATGAGGGTTTTAATGCCCGAGTCGACACCAAAATGAAGGTGACCAATTTCACAAGGACTTGATCGGGGTTGCTAAGTACAAGCCCGAATACAAACTAAGTTAGGGTGGCTAGAAACCTTAAGATAGACCCTAGGCTTATGTTAGGTTGGATCACACAAGTTCCAACGTTCACTTGCAACCAAGGGGGTTCATTAATCTTGGGTTTGATTAGATCACACAAGTTCTAACCAAGACTTACGCCGAAGGGATCTTAGTTTGGGTTCAACAAAGTCACACAAGTTTTAGCTAAACTTACACAAGGGTTTGGTTCACACAAGAACCGAAGACCCGCACTAGGACCAATCTATGGTAGACAACACACAAATTGAATACTTTGGATTATGAGTAAAACTCAAGTTTATATACTCTCTCTGAATATTTACATTAAATAAGGTCCTATTTATACTAGTACAAGGACTATTCTAGAAGGGTAACAAAAGAGACAAAAACTACTTGGCATTATCGGCTAAGTGAAGACAAATGGAAAAGTGTTTGGGTTTTCTTGATGACCATGGGTTTTCTTGGCCATTGTGGGAACAATGGGAAAGGTCTTAGCTTTTATTTGGGACTAGGATGAACTTAACCTCTTTCACACCCCTCTGTGGTTCCCATGCAGAAGGATGCATGAATTTGGCTTCGCAAAGATCTCATATTCTTGGAATATGTTTTGAAGCTTCCATTCATTGCATATGTGTTTTGGGTGAGTTGTTTCGACCAACTCTACTCCTACCCTAGGCTGTCTGTAGCCAAATCCATGAACTAGTTGGTTCATGAATTGTCTTTTTGAATGCCTCATCTTCTAGACCATTCTTTTCCATGCCACCTTGTCATTCTCGGCCTTGTCATCTTATTGTAAGAACTCTCAGCCTTGTTACCCTCTTTCCTATTACATAGCTTATTAATTGGGTCCTAATGGAAGATAGGAGTTATTTACACGTTAAACCATGTCCTAAAGAGAACTACAAGATAAGCTAGGAATTAAAGACAAGCTAAAATAAAACATGGTCTCGGCCAAGACCAATAAGAAGGCCGAATATTAAATGACTTCTTCTCAAATCTTCAAGTACAATCTTCAATCATGCTCCATATTCCAAGCCATTTTAAGCATATTACCTTTGGATGAGCAACCATATTTAGAAATCCAAGATTATCACCTTGAGGATCAAACTGGAACTTTAAGCTCACGAAGATTTTTACATCAAGCTCTTCCACTCCGGTCAAGCCCATGCCTCTTTCTTTTAGAAACTTTTTGCTTCTCAAATGTTCAAAGTAACTGTTCTAATATTCTCTAAATATGAACTGGAAAGCATTGTAGTCACCCATAGGCTTCTCATTGACGACTCCATATTGTTGGGAAAGGTTTTCTATTTGAATTTTCATTTGTTCCTCCAAATACACCTATAATTACCAAACCTATGTGAGTTTAGTGATGGTAGCTTATGCATAATGTTATTACATGTCTAAAGAGAAAAAGAAGTCGATAAAACTTTGACCGAGTGGGTCAGTATGAAACTACTATTTTCATACTACTATTGTGTTGTTTCGAATGGCTTTCCGCTGGAGCGAATCCGCCCTAGCGAGGAAAGTATTTATTTTGGTGGAAATTCTCTATGTTCTACTTTGGTGAAGCCCTATTGCTTCTATATGATCTTGCTCCAGCGGAAGGATGTCTACCGAGCGAGATCGTCATCCCAAAAAGCCCCACCTCACAATTGCAAAGATTTTACTCGATTTTTGCTGAAAGGTTTCTTTCCTCAGTTCGTGGATGTGTGTACATGGTGTGTAAAACCCTTAAATGTTGGTATTTTTCTAGATCTATAAATCTAACCTTGTGAACACCCAATCCTTAAATTGTTTCACAAATATCAAGAGATTATATACCCACTACCACCCTTCTACCCTAGTTTATGACTCTATAAAGCGTAATAGAAAGTTCTGGAAACTTCCCAAAGGGAAACTTGAGTAGCGCGAGTTGCAAGAGGGTTTTGGAGGCCTTGGTAGGTGTTATGCTGTCGGGTGACTCTGGTGAGTCAAAAGAAGAGCGCGACATTGGGTAGGGAAAAGGGTTATGAGTGAGAGTAAGATAATGATTTTTGTACGGGTAGGGTTGTGGGATTGTGTTGTAAGATAGTGGGGATGAAGAGAGTTGAAAGTGGTCTTGGGAGTTGAGGAATTGGGGGACCAATTTGTTTTAGGGGTAATATTTTCGAACATTATGTCTTCCACCATAGTGAAACCCTTTTTGCCCTAGCGAGTTCGTCGGAGCGTGTGTTTGGGCAACTTCCACAAAGTCTATCTTTCTCCTAGTATTAGCCTCGTCAAATCTATTCTGCATGAGCAGAAGCGCTTCGGTGGATGAATCTTCTACCATAGTGGATATTCCCGATCCAAGATTGTCGCTTATACGATATAATTCATAATCAATATTTTCTTGGTGACTGTTGATCTACTCTATTTGTATGATGAATATCCCATTTAGCTTTTTATAACTCAGACAAGATGTAAGACCCTGCCATATTATCTTACTATGTATTCTCTGACCGAGACTACTTAACGAGCTTGTGTGAATGGAAAATGTTGCAAATCCAGTATTATCGATTATAATGATGCGTTGTGATGTGTAAAAGTGTAATCGATGGCACGATGTGGTATCGTAAGTACTTGAAGTTGAGATTTTATGAATGAGTAACTCTTCCCTTATAACTTGACTAAATAAATAGTCCCCACAGACCAGTACATAATGTTAATAAGAGCAGTCAGACTTGTTGCGAGAAGCTCTTACCCAGCTGATGATGCTACTTTGCCACTTTTTTGCAACTGTGAAGTACTCATTTATAATCCTTGATTTCTTATTTGTCCAAGTAATTTTTTTCTTGTGCTCCTAATCTACCAGACGTGACACCAACCACTCTCCATTTTCACAATCCTCTTTGGCTCTCATAAGCTCAGGTGGATAGTTCGATAGCCAATAAAGATAATTGATTACCTCTGCCCCGATGGGTACCATCTTTCCTCAGATTTTTATCGCCGAATCGGGATTCGACAACCTCACCCTCTTAAGTTTCACATAAACTCTTTTACCCGGTCTTCATTAGCCTTGCAGGGGGCGGGCTATAATATTTCCAACCCGTTTGTACCAACCGATTGTAAAAGTCTGGAAGAAGCTATTCCACCCTAGTCAGGTCCATGCCTATTTATTTTAGCAACTTTTTGCTTCTCAAATATTCAATGTAATGGTTCTAATAGCCTTTAGACATGAACCAGAAAGCATCATATTCACGCATAATCTCTTTGTCAACCAGTCCATATTGTTAGGTAAGGTTATCCATTTGAATTTTGATTTGTTCATCCAAATACACCTCTAATTACCAAACTTATGTCACTTAAGTGATGGTAGCTTATGTGTCATGTTATTATGTGTCTAACGAGCCAAAGAAGATAATAAAACTCGACCCGAGTTGGTCAGTATGAAGCTACTATTTTTATACTGCTACTATATTGTTTTCGCTTCAGTAGAATATCTTTCCACTAGAGTGAATCCTCCCCAACGAGCAAAGTATTTGCTTCGGTGAAAACTTTATATGTTTCACTTTCTCAAAGCCCTGTTATGCCTTAGCGATCCCACTCAAGCGGAAGGACATCTACTGGAGTGAGCTCGTCGCCCAGACAGTCCTACCAAATAATTTCAGCGATATTACCCAATTTTGGCTAGAAACTTTTTTCCTCAGTTCGTGGGTGTGCGTACATAATGCGTAAAATCCGTAAATACTGGTATTTTTCCTAATCTATAAATCCACCCTCGTGACAACCCCACCCTTAAATTTTTCAACAATCTCATTAGATTATATACCCACTACCACTATTCTACCATAGTTTATGACTCTATAAAGTGTAATACAATAATCTTATCGAAGGGCAAACATGAGTAGCACGAGTTATGAAAGGGTTTCAGAGGCCTCGGTAGGTGTGCCGCCATTGGGTGACTCTGGAAAATCAGAAGATGAGAGAGGTAGTGGGTAGGGAAAGGGGTTGTGGGTGAGAGTAAGAAAGCGATTTTTGTGCGGGTAGGGTTGTGGGATTGTGTTGCAAGATATTGGGGATAGGGAGAGTTGAAAGTGGGTTTGAGAGTTTTAGGAGTTAAGAAAGTGGAGGAGAAGTGGTGTATCAATCAATTTTAGCGGTAATATTTTTGAATAGTGTGTCTTCCACTCCGGCGAAACCCTTTCCGCCGTAGCAATTCCGCCAGACGTGTGTTTGGGCCACTTCCATAAAGTTAGTATTTTCCTCTATTGTTCGCCTTGATGAATCTATTCTATATGAACGGAAGTGCCTCGACGGATGAATCTTCTGTTATAGCGAAAGTTCCTAATCTAATATTGTCGCTTATGTGATATAATTCAGAAGCAATATTTCTTTGGTTACTATTGATCTCTTTTGTTTGTATGATGAATCTTCCCTTCCGCTTTGTATAACTCTAACAAGACATCAAACTCCGCCATATTTGTTTACTGTGTATTCCCTGACTGAGACTACTTAACGAGACAATGCGACTACACAATATTGCAAATCCAGTGTTACTGATTATAACTATACATTGTGATGTGCAAAAGTGTAACCGATGGAATGATGTGATATTGTGAATAATTAAAGTTCAGATTTTTCGAAGGATTAACTCTTCCCTTATAACTCATCTAAATAAGTTGTCCCCATAGACCAGTCTGGAATGTCAGTAACGAGATCTATGTTGTGGGCCTGAGCGGATATAGAGGTGTGATGGTTAAGTTGTGTGACGATATTTTCCATTCGAGCTGTGTAAAATTGACAAAAATATTTTGCATAGGATGGAGTACCAAGTCCGATCTATTGTACCTACCCTTTTAGACTATTTCTTCATTCGAGAAAGAACATTTGTTTAATTGATATTTGATGTAATTACCCGTTTGATCCTTATGAACTATTTGTCTGAATTTCCTGTTATAACTCTCCTCCACGCATTCACCAATGTCATCCTAGTATAAATAATGAGTTGAGTGGCTCCTACGGAGTGGAAAATATAGCATGAAGTGAAGTGTTACTGAAAAGAGAATTTTCGTTGTGGCAAAATTGTGTCTGCCCTAGTTGACAAGAAGTTTTCACTTCAGTAGAGTTTGCTCTGCCCCGACACTGGGTGAGATGTTAAGTACCCTCGCTCTAGCTTATCATCTTCCATCGCATCAAGTTTACGCCAGTAGAATCATTTCCTCCACGACAGAAGTACTGACAGTCTTGTGTATATAAATTCCTAGAGATAACACTTTTTCCCAAATTTTATATTCCGAATTGGGGCCTACTCTAAATGTCTTTTCAACATTCTTGGTCTAATTTTCCTCTATGGAAGGTAATCAATTCTTCCCCTTGTTAAGTTTCTTTAATGTCCTAGTAATTTTGGGTAAAGGCTTGAATGAAAAAATGGCACTAAAGACTCTTTAATAGTGGGAATCTTTTTTTTTTCCGGGTAAATGAAAATATTATTACTAAAAAGAAACTGGGAAATACAATCAATCATTGAGGGTTCTCAATCCTCAACGTAACACAAAGCAAGAAATGAAGGAGGGATGGAGCGTTCACTCAGAGGTGACGTTACAAGAGGGGATTAAATCATAAAGAACTCTTTAAGTTGTTGTTTTAACTTTTGCCACAACCTCATATGTTGTTGAGCTAGTTCCAGCAAATAGAAATTCATTTCTTGTTTTCCAAATCTCATATACCACTATGCAAAAAGCAAGTAAGATGGCTTTTGATCGGATGCCAGTCCCGCGATGCTCTTTCTTGATCCACTTGAGTGCGCTTTCAATTGTTGTCATTTCTCTTCTAATTCCCAACCATTCTTTTGTATGCTTCCAAATCTTGTGGGTGAAGGGGCAAGAAAAGAAGAGGTGAGCCCTTGTCTCATTGGCACGCTTGCAGAACCCGCAAGTCTTGTCTTCCAAGTTTAGGTAGGAGAGAGTGTCTTTGGTAGCAAGACGCTTCCTACAAGTGAGCCAGAATGTGAATGAGAATTTAGGAGGAATGTAGCCTTTCCAAATTTGAGACATCCAAAGCTTACGTTCCCGCAGGGTGCGCATGACTTCATACACAAGGCTAGAATCAAATCTCCCATTGGTGCAACACTTCTCCAAGCCGACAATTGTGTTTCCTTGATTCCCAAAGATGCTTATGAAAGTGTCGCGAATGCTACAAAGTTTCTTGAATAAAGGGGAATCCCTAGTACGAACCTCATAATCCCAAATGGATTGACCTCTCAAGTAGTAGCTATTAATTCATTGAACCCATAAGGTATCCGCCTTAGTGTGAGATTGCCAGATGGTACGTGAGAGTAAGACATGATTCCATACTTTGATGTTCATAAGGCCCAAGCCTCCTTCAGATTGAGGCACACAAATCTCATCCCAAGCGACTCTTGGTGGCTTGCCACCCCATAAGAACTGGATGCAAGCTGAGCGTACCTTGTTGAGAACTGAAGAGCTAATAGGGAGTGCCCGAAACCAAAAGCTCTCGACACCCTGAATAACCGATCTGATTAGTTCCAGTTTTCCCGCATAAGAAAGTGAGTGGTGTCCCCATTTCTGAATGTATCCCGAGATTGCATTAGTGAATGGGGCAAACTGATCAATCGAGACAGAAATTGGGGACAAAGGGACCCCCAAATACCGCACAGGAAAGACTCCTAACGAGAAACTAACTCTTGCCAATATCAAGTCCCGGATTGAACGATGTACTCCCGCAATGTAGATGGAAGATTTTGACGGGTTAAGCGTAAGCCCAGAAGCCGCCTCCAATTCTTCAAGACACTCCATAAGAACCCCAACCGAAGATACATCCCCTTTGGCAAAGAGCATGAGGTCATCCGCAAAGGCAAAATGAGAGATGCCTAGTCTCTTGCACTTTGGGTGATATGAAAAAGCTTTGTCCGAAGTCTTTAGCTTTAACATCCTTGAAAGGTACTCAATGCATAGGATAAAGAGCATATGAGACATAGGATCACCTTGCCTTAAGCAGCGTTTACCCACAAAGTAACCATGTAACTCTCCATTGATGGAAAGAGAGAAAGAGGTTGAACTTACACACTCCATAATCCATCTAACAAATCTGTCCGGAAACTTGAGACCTCTTAGCACTGACTCAAGGAAATTCCAGGAGACCGTATCAAATGCTTTCCGAAGATCCACCATAAGCATACACCTCGGTGAGACTCTAGTTCTATTATAACCTCTCATAAGTTCTTGGGCAATGAAGACATTATCCACCATGTTCTTTTCTTTCACAAAAGCACCTTGGCATTTATCAACAAGTGTAGGAAGAAACATTGCCATCCGGTTAGCTAAGATCTTTGTTATGATCTTGTAGACCACATTGGTCAATCCAATAGGTCTAAAATCACTAACCTTGGGGTCTCGATCAGTTTTGGGAAGGAGGGTAAGTATGGTATGGTTCACTTGCTTCAATAGAACTCCGGAAGAGAAGAATTATTGTATACTCCTTACTACATCATGTCCCATTTCTCTCCATCTTTTCTTGAAGAAGGCGGCTGAAAATCCATCCGGGCCAGGTGCTTTGTCATTGCCAATATCAGAGAGAGCATCCCAAACCTCATTCGGGGAGATAGAATGCAAAAAGAATAGGACATCCTCCTCCCTTAGCTTCGGACCACAATCAAGTACCGCGGGATCAATGTTGGTTGAGGGCCGAGATGAGCCTAGAAGTCCTTTATAAAACTCAACAAGCATCTCTATTACTTCCCCGGGAGATGTTGTGGTAGATCTGTTGTCCTTAACAAGATAGGTAATAGAGTTCTTAACATTGCTCCTCTTGATCAAGCTGTGGAAGTATTTGGAGCACCTATCACTTCCAATCAAGTGTTTTTGTCTCGATTTTTGCCTTATGAAGTGTCTCTCGGATTCAAGTAGGTGATTTGCTCTATCTCTTAGGGACTTGACATTAGCTTTTAATTCTTCATCAAAGGGATCATCCATATGCGCATTTATAGCCTCCTTAAATTCTATGTTTGTCGCATTTGCTCTTTGTGCAATGCTCCCGAATTCACTAGTGTTCAAATCTCGCAATGGCTTCTTCAAAGACTTCAATTTTGTGACCAATATAAATTGGGCAGTTCCTAATACACACTGCCTCCAACATGAAGTTAGTATGTTCTCAAAGGTGGGATGTGAGAGCCACATGTTCATAAACTTGAAAGGCCGTTTTCCAATATTAGAAGATGCAATTACCGAAGCTATCACGGGACAATGGTCCGAGACTGGTTCCATAGGCAAATAGGTAGCCGAGCATTCTAGATTCAAGTCACTCCAATGCTGATTCATCAACACTCTATCTAGCTTAGACCATATATAACCATTCGTCCAAGTGTAGAAGGAACCGGAAGAAGGACTGTCGTCAAGTCCGTGAGCTATTCTGAATTCCCCAAGGTCCTTAAGTGCATAAGGCGTGAGAGGGGGACCACCGACCTTATCATGAGGGTAGCAATAAGTATTAAAATCTCCAATAATCATCCAAGGCTTGACAATGCTAGTGCCCAAGTGGGTAAGATGATGCCAAAGCTTCCTTCTTTCCGGAATGCTATAGACCGAATACACAAATGTAGCAAGAAAGGACACTTGAGATATATTACATCGTGCTTGGACATGAATATGTTGAGAGTCCATTCCAAGCACATCACAACTTACTTTGGAGGGGTCCCAAAGTACTAACATTCTTCCGCCATCAATGAAATCTATGTTGGAGCAAATTTTCCAAGCAAGGAATCTTTGAGATGTAAAAGAGTCCATCCGTGCACGAGTGAATTTAGTTTCTATTAGACAAACCAATGCAACATCATATTGTTTTGCGAGCCTACACACTAGAGTTTGTGTGGCTTCCCTATCCCTTTGTCCGCAAAAACCTCGGACATTCCAGCAAAGAACTTTCATTAAGAAACAAATGAGGATTTAGTAGCACCTCCGCGCTTCACATTCTTCATCATACTAATATTCTTCCTTGAAATTACTTCTTTCCATCCTTAATCCTTGTTGTTAGAAGTCAAGGTAGAGGTCCCAACTAGGCTATGTTCTCCGCGTTCAAAGTTTATGCAACATATTGCATGATTAAACTCATCCGTAATACCCTTACAAGTTCCCCCATCTAGTAAAGTTTGCGGGTCAATTGGTGTGTTTTCCTTAGTAAACCTTGCCACATTTCTCAGCCTCTCATGATGCGCAAGACCAGCATTGGGGTGAGGGTTTGAGGACCCATCTTGTGCTATCCACAAGCACGATGAGTCAAGTTGACCCGTAACCGGAGGAATTCCAAAATTTAGAGCTTCTCCCACACTTCCGGGAATATGAGGCAGTGTTTGCTCATTATTCTCAATATCCATCAAGTTATCACTACCCACGGAATGTTGGTGGGGTTGTGGATCGGTGCTAGAAGGACCGGTTTGACCCGTAGCCGTAACAGTACCCGAGTTTGTAGAAACGCCACCATTGCTAGGTGGTACCAATGGATAATGGGTTTTCTGGGCTTCTTGAGCGTTGATGTCTTGCATCAATTTTCTACACTTCAAATGGTTGTGGCCAAAAGACGCACAATGATAGCAAAAATCCGGGTAATTCTCATATTTCACCTTTTGGATATATCTTCTATTGTCGGGAAGTTTAACTCCAAACTCCATAACCGGTTCTTTACTAACATCTACTTCCACCAAGACTCTTGCATAGTTCATTTTAGACCCCTCCTTAGTAAATTGATCCGTGTATAGGGTCTTCTCCACACGCGAAGTAATCTTACTAAGTCCTGTTGCACTCCAAACTGAGAGGGGAATGTCATGGAAAGTGACCCAGATTGGGATGTCCATGAATAAGTCATCCGTTAATAATACTCCTTTATCAATGGGTTTTAATATCATAGTTTTACCAAAGACCATATATGGGCCTCTGATCAGTGTATTTTATATACACTTTTTGAGTCATTTTTAGTTAGTCTTTTGTCCCTTTTTGTACAAATATGTGTCGTCTTAGGATATAATTTCTTTCTTTTGAGTCAAATTGGTTGAAATGGCTACTTGACGGAAAAGGAGTGAAAAGAGGGCAAAAGTGGAGGTTCCAGAGCTTAAAAGATGAGAAAGTGGCGAACCAGGCAAAGGCACCGTTGCAGCGCCGCGGCGCCTCCTGCCAACAGGTCCAGGCGCCCCAGCGCCCAATATCCAGAGGATCTCAGAAGTTCCAGCACCGCGGCGCCTCCAGACAATAGAGTTGCAGAGCCGCGACGCCTCATCATCAGAGGGCTTTCAGAACTTTCGGCGCCGCGGCGCCAGTAGCAGGGCCGCCGCGAGAAAAATCAGGGTTTTGATGATTTTTTGGGCCAGGCATGAAGGAAAATCTTAAGGGCGGTTTTGAGGCTATAAAAAGAGAACCCTAGGCAGTTTTCAAGAGTTCCCTTTCTTGCACAAACACAAGACTTCTTGGAGTTGAAGATTGGAGACCTTTACTTAGTAATTTTCTTTTCTTTTCTTTACTTTACTTTTAGTTTATGTTGGATATTGAATTAGTTCTTGTCATGTCAATGGCTAGGAACTAATTCCATTATAGGGCTTTCCATGTCAATTCACTTGAACCTTATGTTATGAATTGATGCACGTTTATGGTTGTTCTTCTTATTGTTGAGATTTACCCAATAGTTGTTTTGAATGCTTGATAATTAATTGATCACTAATTATCATTATTTATATGATTTCTAATCAAACTTCGAAAGGAGGAGGTTGTGACTATGCTGTAAGTTGGGTAGACATAGGTCAGATTGGGGATGAAAATACCTCAATTACTTGTGTAGCGTTAATAGGGGTTTAAATACCTAAATTCATGCAAGGTGCGTGACGATTAACAAGGTTTTTGTTCTTAATCCTCCTATAGAGTCATCCTTATCACCGAAAGGTAGAAAGGAGCACTACTGGGGTTGAGTGTTTATATAGCCTTAACGGGAGTATAAAACGAATTAGTAAACCTGCTATTTCCAAAAGAAGAAGAACCATAATTCATTGCATTAATAAGTAATATAAGCGGATAGTTGAGGAAACTTGGAAGCCCTATTTCCATCACTACTGAAGTAAACAAATAGTTAATTAGTATTTATAATTGTTAGTTATAATCAACAAATTCAAATATCGGTTACCAAATAGATAACAAAGAATAGATAATTGGTACTTGAGCACTAATCCCTGAGGACGATAACTCGGTCTTCAAGTCTATATTACTTGAGTCGACAACGTGCACTTGCGTTAAAGTGTGTGCATTAAATCGCGCATCAAGTTTTTGGCGCCGTTGCCGGGGATTAGGCATAGTTCAATATCAATTTTATCTATTTTTAATTTCTAATTTGGTTTATTTTTGTTTTTATTTATTGTTTTTTTTTTTGTGAAAACAAGTGTGCCGTGATCCGTTATTGGTTTTGATTCATCTCAGGGATCCTGAAAACATGGATTACTACTGTCAATATGATAAAGCTCCAACCATACAGGAAGAGAGGGAGGAGTTACGAGAAGCCATACTCAGTTTCACTAGGTATCAAACTCAATTTATGGACGAAACGAGAATGGCCATGAAGAAGTTGGAAACGCAAATAGGGGAACTCGCGGTCATGTTGAACAGCGAAATGCAAGAAGAGCAATCTGCACCTGTGGGAGGCAATATGAAAGCACAATGTCAGGCGATTGACCTGAAGAATGCCGAATCAGTGGAGATGGAAAGTTCGCAGCAGCAGCAGCGCCGCGACGCCGATGGCGAGGGCAGCGCGCAAGACTGGGACAGGCGAAGTTTGAGCCTGCGGCGCCAAGGCAGTCGCGCGCCCAGAACCCGTGGCCGAAAAGTTGGTGGAAGCTGTTGTGAACGCACCCCAGGTGAAGATACCATATCCCCATAGGCTAAAAACATGTGCCCTTGACAAGCAATTCTCTAAATTTGTGGAAATTCTCAAGCAATTGCAACTCAATATCCCGTTTGCTGAAGCACTAGAGCAGATGCCGAGCTATGTAAAATTCATGAAGGATATTCTTAGCAAAAATAGGAGGATAGATGACTACGAAACAGTGGTGTTGACTGAATAATGTAGTGCCATCCTACAGAGAAAACTACCTCAGAAATTACAAGATCCAGGAAGCTTCACCATACCATGCACCATTGGAAAGTTTGAATGTCAGCAAGCATTGTGCGATCTGGGGGCAGACATATATCTGATTCCTTATCTAGTTTTCTGCAAACTTGGAATGGGAGAAGTCAAACCTATAAACATCACCTTGCAGTTAGCTGACTGCTCCATAGTTCATCCTAGAGGAGTCATCGAAGATGTATTGGTGAAGGTGGACAAGTTCATCTTTCCCGCTGATTTCGTTATCTTAGACATAAAAGATAACGACATAATCCCCATCATACTTGGCAGACCCTTCTTAGCCACAGGACAGGCTCTCATCGATGTTCACAAAGGGGAGTTGAAGCTTCGGGTAGATGAAGAAGAGGTGATTTTCAATGTTTTTCGGGCAGCAACTTTTCCAGATGCCAATGATAACTGCTCAGCCATTGATCTTATCGAAGATGCAGTGTCAGCCAAAGGGTTCAGACATGATGATACGCTTGAAGAAGTACTGACCAAATGGGATGATAATAGTAGAAACGACCCAGGGCTGATGGAGTATGCAAATTGGATGAATGTTTATGAGAAATGGGATAAGAGGAGGTATGAAGAGCTTGGGCAGATGCCAGAAAGATCAATACCATCCACAGAGAAGGCTCCAGAGTTGGATTTAAAAATCCTACCCAATCATTTACAATACCAATACCTAGGTGAAGATAAAACCTTACCAGTGATCATTTCACGCCACCTATCCACAGCAGAGATTGATAAACTGCTGAGAGTGCTGAGGGATCACAAGCGTGCCATTGGATGGACATTAGCAGACATAAAGGGGATAAGTCCGTCAACAGTAATGCATAAGATCCGTCTAGATGAGGAGAGCAGACCATCCATCGAGGCACAAAGGCGACTAAACCCAAACATGAAAGAGGTAGTCAGAAAGGAAATCCTGAAATGGCTCGATGCAGGAGTAATTTACCCTATATCTGACAGCGCATGGGTAAGTCCAGTACAAGTGGTGCCCAAAAAGGGTGGAATAACAGTGGTGACCAACGAAAGGAACGAACTCATTCCTTCTAGAACAGTTACTGGATGGAGAATCTGCATTGACTATCGCAAGTTGAACAAGGCAACCAGAAAAGACCACTTCCCGTTGTCATTTCTAGATCAAATGTTGGATAGACTTGCAGGGCACAACTACTACTGCTTTTTGGATGGGTACTCAGGGTATCACCAGATTGCAATAGCGCCAGAAGATCAGGAAAAGACAACATTCACTTGTCCTTTTGGTACATTTGCATTCAGAAGGATGCCATTCGGACTTTGCAATGCACCTGCAACCTTTCAGAGGTGTATGATGGCAATTTTCTCAGACATGGTGGAGAGGACTATAGAGATCTTTATGGATGATTTTTCAGTCTTTGGAGCATCGTTCGATGAATGTTTGAGGCACTTAGAAGCAGTGTTAAGTCGGTGTGAAGAATCTAACCTTGTTCTAAACTGGGAGAAGTGTCATTTCATGGTAACAGAAGGGATTGTCCTGGGACACAAAATATCAAACCAAGGTATTGAGGTAGACAAAGCAAAGATTTCAGTAATCGAAAATCTCCCACCTCCAGTTTCAACAAAAGGGGTCAGAAGTTTCCTTGGGCATGCAGGTTTCTATAGAAGATTCATCAAGGATTTTTCAAAGGTTTCAAAACCCCTTTCCACATTACTAATGACGGGGGTTGCCTTTGACTTCAATAGGGAATGCTTGTCTGCTTTTCAGACACTCAAGGAGAAGCTTATTTCAGCACCCATAGTCATTGCACCAAACTGGGAGCTCCCATTTGAACTAAGAGCAGTGCTTGGACAGAGAATCGACAGGGTATTTAGATCCATTTACTATGCTAGTAAAACTCTAAATGACGCACAATTAAATTACGCGACTACGGAAAATGAATTACTAGCAATAGTGTATGCATTCGAGAAATTCAGGCCATACTTGATTGGAAGTAAGGTGATAGTATACACTGACCATTCTGCCATAAAGTACTTGATGACAAAGAAGGATGCAAAACCTCGCCTCATTCGATGGGTCTTGCTACTACAAGAATTCGACGTGGAAATTCGTGACAAGAAAGGGATAGAGAATTCAGTTGCAGACCACTTGTCAAAACTAGAGAACACAGAATGCCATAACACCAAGGATGTGCAAATAAATGATCACTTTCCAGACGAGCAACTGTTTCAAGTAAGTGCGAATTTTAAGTTACCTTGGTACGCTGATTTTGTTAATTTTCTTGCAGCTAAGGTAATACCCCCAGAATTGACAAGACAACAAGTGAAGAGGTTTTACTTCGAAGTAAAGCACTACTATTGGGAGGAGCCTATGTTATACAAACACTGTGCCGATCAAGTCATCAGGCGATGTATACCAGAGGAGGAGATGCACCAGGTTCTCACTCATTGCCGCACCCTATGATGTGGTGGACACTTTGGGGCATCAAGAACAGCGGCAAAGGTGTTGCAAAGCGGGTTCTATTGGCCAACACTTTTTAAGGATGCCCATGCCTTTGTGAAAAGATGTGATAGTTGTCAGAGAACAGGGAACATTTCAAGACGAAACGAAATGCCTTCGCAAGGGATATTGGAAGTGGAACTATTTGATGTGTGGGGAATCGATTTCATGGGTCCATTCCCGTCGTCCTTTGGAAATCAATATATCCTTCTGGCAGTGGACTATGTGTCCAAATGGGTAGAAGCAATATCCACAAAAGAAAACGACAGCAAGACTATTCAAAGATTCCTTCAAAAGAATATTTTCACAAGGTTCGGCACTCCAAGGGCCATCATCAGTGACGAAGGAAGTCACTTTTGCAACAAGAAGCTGAATTCATTACTTTCCCGATATGGAGTCTACCACCGCACCACAACTGCCTACCATCCTCAAGAGAATGGGCAAGCAGAAGTGTCAAATATGGAAGTGAAGAGCATACTGGAAAAGACGGTAAATAGATCAAGGAAGGATTGGTCTATCAAACTGGATGACGCACTGTGGGCATACAGAACAACATTCAAAACACCAATAGGAATGTCACCATATAGTTAGTTTTTGATAAGGCATGTCACTTGCCAGTAGAGTTGGAACATAGAGCATATTGGGCGATGAGGAAGCTTAACATGGATGCCAAAGCAGCAGGGCAGAAGAGGCTACTACAGCTGAGCGAGTTAGATGAATTCAGGCACAACGCCTATGAGAATGCAAAGATCTACAAGGAACGAACAAAAGTATGGCACGACAAGAGATTGATACCAAAAGACTTCCAAGAAGGACAACAAGTGCTTTTATTCAACTCATGGTTAAAAAAATTTCCAGGCAAGTTAAAATCACGTTGGACTGGACCGTACATGGTGGTAAGAGTATTCCCATATGGTGCAGTTGAAATAAAAGGGAGAGAGGGAGCCTCATTCAAGGTAAACGGACAGAGGTTAAAACCATATTTGATCAATGAAATGGAATATATGAACTTAGTAATCTCTCTCACCCTAGAATGATAAGGAACTTGCGTCCGGCTAAAAGACGTTAAAGACATCGCTAATTGGGAGACAACCCAAAGTATTTCAATTTATTTACTTTAATGCAATTTTTACTTAGAACGGTCTCACGGAGGTAGTGCTATGTGTTGTGATGACAGGTGCAAGGCCAAGAACTTGGAGGGCGAAAACTGAAGAGAAGCCAAGGATTTCCAGAAAATCACCCAGGCCGCGCGGCTGAAAGATCAGAAGAAGCCCAGAAGTTTGAGCGTCGCGGTGCCCATCTGCAGGGCCGCGGCGCCACAACGGAAAAATCTAAAATTTTGGACAACGCCCTATTCCGACGACCCTCTCTCCAAATCAAAAATCCTGAGCCCTCCCCCTCCAACGGGATCCAATGCCACCGCCGCCGCCACCATTTTAAACCAAGTCTGTAAGTGTCTTGTTTCTTTTATTGTCTTTGAGTCTTGCACACATTGGGGACAATGTGTGAGTTAAGTTTGGGGGGTGTCTTATTTGTGTCTTATTGTTATAGTATGTTTGAGTCTTTTTGACTGTCTTTGTGTATTTTTGAGTCATAATTTTTTTTTCTTTTGAGTCATAATTGTCTGTCAAAAATCATGCATGTTGTAGTTACTAGAAACACCTAGTGAAGTAAGGTGGAATAATGTAATGGAATTAAAAGCAACTATCTAAACACTTAGGTTAAATATGTCAAAAACTCATGAAATCTGTCTATTTGGAGTTTCTTGCTTGAATTGTGCACGATAAATGATTAAAACCTATGTGTTATGATTGCTTGCTATTTGAGGCGAAATAGTTAGGATATGCATGTTAGGGAGATGACTCAGGCGTTTCTTTGTTAGCCAATTCTTACCACTCTTTTCTATCCCTGACATTAAAAATATCCCTAGTCAGCCCCATTGAGCCTAAAAATTGAACTTTTTTCTTTTTGACACTCTATATTTCCATACTTGTGCTATAAGTAAACATGTGAAATAGTTGGAATAAAATGTGTTAAAAAAGAGACAAAAAGAGCAAACAAGATTGATGCACCCCAATTAAAAAGTAATAAGAAATAGGCAAAAGCCTAAGTTTGGGGGTGCTTGCTATTATGATACACTTCACGCTCTCAAAACAAAAGAGGGGAAAGATAGATTTGAAGTGAAGAGAAGAAATCAAAAGAGAAGGGAAACATTGAAAAGCTAAAGAGCTTATGGTACACAAAAATGAGTCTAAATGCCTATTTTTACCTACCCATGTCTAAGCCTACATTACAACCCTTAAAAGTCCTGAAGATCTCTTAGATGCATATCCATGATTAGTGGAGAATAGCAAGTAAAAATGCCATAGGATTTTTGAAATTAACATGCATGATTCAGTATTTTGACTTCCATTAAGCATGATAAAAATGAGTTTGCGAAATATCTAGCTTAATGTGTTTAAGAATGCTAAAATTTCATGCTATATGTTCCTGCATATTATTCTGCTAATCTTCATGTTTTTCTAAAGTGACACCAATGCAGCAAAGTGATCAATGTCATTGAGTCTTTTTATTTTTCGTTTCCTTGAGTCTTTATTTCTTTCTTTTTATCTTTGTTCGAGGGCGAGCAAAGGTTAAGTTTGGGGGTATTTGATCAGTGTATTTTATATACACTTTTTGAGTCGTTTTTAGTTAGTCTTTTGTCCCTTTTTGGACAAATACGTGTCGTCTTAGGATTTTTTTCTTCTTCTGAGTCAAATTGGTTGAAATGGCTACTTGGCGGAAAAGGAGTGAAAATAGGGCAAAAGTGGAGGTTCCAGAGCTTAAAAGACGAGAAAGTGGCGAACGTGCAAAACGCAGTTGCGGCGCTGCCGCCAGCGAGTCCAGCGCCCGGCGCCCAATATCCAGAGGATCTCAGAAGTTCCAGTGCCGCGGCGCCTCCAGACAATAGAGTTGCAGAGCCGCGACACCTCATCATCAGAGGGCTTTCAGAACTTTCGGCGCCGCGGCGCCAGTAGCAGGGCCGCGGCGCCGATGCGGGAAAAATCAGGGTTTTGACGATTTTTTGGGCCAGGCCTGAAGGAAAACCTTAAGGGCGGTTTTGAGGCTATAAAAAGAGAACCCTAGGCAGTTTTCAAGAGTTCCCTTTCTTGCACAAACACAAGACTTCTTGGAGTTGAAGATTGGAGACCTTTACTTAGTAATTTTCTTTTCTTTTCTTTACTTTACTTTTAGTTTATGTTGGATATTGAATTAGTTCTTGTCATGTCAATGGCTAGGAACTAATTCCATTATAGGGCTTTTCATGTCAATTCACTTGAACCTTATGTTATGAATTAATGCACGTTTATGGTTGTTCTTCTTATTGTTGAGATTTACCCAATAGTTGTTTTGAATGCTTGGTAATTAATTGATCACTAATTATCATTATTTATATGATTTCTAATCAAACTTCGAAAGGAGGAGGTTGTGACTATGTTGTAAGTTGGGTAGACTTAGGTCGGATTGGAGATGAAAATACCTCAATTACTTGTGTAGCGTTAATAGGGGTTTAAATACCTAAATTCACGCAAGGTGCGTGACGATTAACAAGGTTTTTGTTCTTAATCCTCCTATAGAGTCATCCTTATCACCGAAAGGTAGAAAGAAGCGCTACTGGGGTTGAGTATTTATATAGCCTTAACGGGAGTATAAAACGAATTAGTAAACCTGCTATCTCCAAAAGAAGAAGAACCATAATTCATTGCATTAATAAGTAATATAAGCGGATAGTTGAGGAGACTTGTAAGCCCTATTTCCATCACTACTGAAGTAAACACATAGTTAATTAGTATTTATAATTGTTAGTTATAATCAACAAACTCAAATATCGGTTACCAAATAGATAACAAAGGATAGATAATTGGTACTTGAGCACTAATCCCTGAGGACGATAACTCGGTCTTCAAGACTATATTACTTGAGTCGACAACGTGCACTTGCGTTAAAGTGTGTGCATTAAATCGCGCATCAGCCTCCATGAAGTACATTCGTGCGTTCTTCTTCCGTCATGAATTTGAAGAATATCCATCCTTTTCCATACGGGATGATATGACACTTCACTCCCCATCCCTTAACAATAGAATTCAATGCCTCTCTTTCCGGGAAATGACCCTTGAAGCAACCAATTAGACAATATCCCCAGGTTTCAATGAAGGGGACTTCATCCGTAGCTTCAAGTTCTACATCTTCTCCTTGTTGTTCAATAAATTATAGCTTCATTCCCTTAGTGTTATACCCCGTATTTCCAGAGTATGTACGTGAGGGCGTACGTACAAAAGTTTAGCCTTAAGTAGGCATTAAGGGCGAAAATTGGGCACAACTCACTAAAAGAATCGTTTTCCGACGAAACGTTTTACCAAACTCGCGTAGGGTAAATTACGGCTATGTCATTTCTAATTTTTGCGGATTTTTCCGAGAGACGAAACATTTTGGACCAACGAGAGGGCGACACTTGTCACCCTCTAGTTGGTGGACGTGAGGCGTCCATTTGGACGATTGGAATGGCTTATTTTGTCAAGGAGTTGGTAGGATATTTTTGTGTAGTAGATGGATAGGGACACTTGCCTAAATCCTCACCCTACACTTGCATAGCACTTGGCTTCATCTTGGTCATTGGTTGGCCTATAAATACTCCCCTAACTTGAAGGTTTTCTTCATCCACAAATTATCTTCCAAGTCTCAAAACTCCCTCCCCTCTCTTGTAGTATTTCGTCCAAACACCCTCTCCCCCTCTAGCCTAGTGGCTTGGCCGAAAGCCCCCCCCCCCCCCCCCCTTGGTAGAAAGTTGTCTTCCAAGTATAGTCACTATTCCAAAAAAAAACCTAGCCCAATTCCCTTATAGTATTTTAGTAGAAGTTGTTGGGAACTTCTAAGGGTTCTTGGAGCTATCGAGCGCATAAATTAGAGCTAAACTTGCTCAGGAGCGACATTTAACTTGGATAATTTTGGGCTTATCGAGGTAAATACTCTTGTCCTTCTATTGTAATTGGATATTACATATAGGAATAGTAAAGACTTGAGTATAAGATATGAAAGAATATTAATGAATAGAATTGAATCATATCACGAGAAGGGTATAAAAGAAGAATAATTGAACTGTACTTACATAGGACTGTTTTCACAGTAGACTTGAGTAGCTTGGCGGGTAGGGAATTGCTGCCCAATTTTCCGTAGAATAGAGAACCCTCTACTTAGAATCGCATGTAATAGTCTAGACGTTGATAGACGTATTTGACTATTATAGGCTGATTCTCTGCGCGCGACATATTCGACTTGGCAGGTGGATTTCGCCGAGAAGGTATGTGATTCTTCCTATACTCTTGAGCATGATATTTTAAATATATATATAGTACGGTAGACGTACGTGTGTTAACTGAATAATAATTACGGCAATGTCTTTTGACTTAAGCCTGAATAATAAAGATCTTGAAGCATTTCAAAAGAATACTGAATCATTTTTAACAGAAGAGAAATATTTGGTTTTTAAACAAAAGCTTAAGAGTTATACTAGCTTTATGGGAAGTTAGGTATAACAACTTAAGAAAGATAAAAGGAACTGTTTACTTATTTGTTTATAAAAACCTTGTATTGATTTCTGTAAAGTGTAGTAAGATTGTTTGATAAATAGACATATTATGATGCTACGTGTGTTAGTATCTTGTGATGTTGTGAAAGGGGGTCATTCTTGTTGTGCTTACGTTGCTAACGGTAAGTCAGTTGTAATGTTATTATATCACCTACCTGTCACGACCCGATTCCGGGCCCGTGACTGGTGCCTTACCCCGGGCACCCTAGTGATACAACATCAGAGTAATCAGCGGAACATAAAACGATACAAGACATATTATGAAATATGAAACAATAATCTGAGAAAAACTTGCCTTTCTAAGATATATGTAAATAACAACTTTTTCAACATGAGCAGTTTAATCCTTTTTACAAACCCCGCCACAACAAGATTATGCACTTAAGAATGATATGACAACAATGGCGATGGGGCCTGCCAAACCCACAAGGTAAACACTTACTACGACGGACTATACCACCGATAAGCCTCCGAGAAACGGAGCTTCCCAAACGCCAAACTGTGACACGAGAGCTAGGATCAACGATCGTGTACCTCAACTCGCGGCATGAACGCAGCCCGGGCGAGGTCGATAACAGTGCGAGTATGTGAAACTAAAAATACGTAAATGAAATCATAATAGTCTATAAAGCAGAGACATGTATGATAAGCAAACTACGATCACAACAAATAAGCAAATATGTCAAGTCGTGACTCACGCCTCAAAGTTATCACAATAAAACCGTGACGGCAAGTACGAAGGCATAGCCGACTACTAAGACCCACGCATCAAAAATACCACAAACCGTATCCCGAGGTCTTTCTAGACCGCACTACATGATCGGCCGCCACTCGCCCGCAATATCAATGTGCGCTATCTATCCTCGGAACTCTCGCAGCCCGCATAGGTCACACACGGACCCGCATGAGGTATTCCTCGAATCATGGTCCTGCATCACCGAGGTATACCCCGCATCGGCGCAGTAACCTCGGTATCCGCCTAGGCTCCGCGAACCCGCATAGTCTCAAAAGACCGCATAGTCTCAACAGACCGCATAGGAATCCCCGCGTCGGGCTAAACACGGAATGATCAATCTCGAGCTACCGCGACCGCGTAGTCACAAGGACCGCATAGCCGTAAAGACCGCGTCGCGGTGGCAAGCCCTCGGTATAATAAGTCAAGGGGGTATGTGATACAATAATAGTACAACGGGCTTAACGTTTAACAACGTAAGCACAACAAGAATGACCCCCTTACATCACGATCACACAAGATACTAACACACGTAGCATCCTAACATGTTTACTTATCACATCAACAAGAAAGTATTACAAGGCTATCACAAACCAACGCAATCAAGCTATTCACACAAGGTACTTTATGCTAGCAAGTTCGGGTATCTATCCCCAAAGTACTTCATACATTAAATCTTTAAAAGATACGTTACTTCACAAAAACCACACAATACCCGTAGTATATAGAGTGATTATCTTTTTAAAGTAAATCAATTACTTCTCTTTGTAAAATCAATTAGCAACATTCTTTTCCAATGTTCAAGTTTGCCTAATTTTCAATGTTCAAGTTTCTCATTTTAGAACGGTTTCGTAGTTCATAGTCTTATTCATTTAAGAATATAATTCTCCTTTAAACAATCTGAGAAACCTAAGCCTTATATGAGTAGGATATTCTTGTTTATAACAATCTTATTACAAAGACCATGATCTAGGAAATATCATTTTGTCTCATCTTAGCTTCTATGCGGATGGAAGTTTCTCTGGTTTTAATAATACTTAATTAATCAAAACATTTCCTTTTATTAACGCCGCAGATGGTTTGTCGATACACATTCGATTTCCAAATCAAGAAACATTCTTAAGCCGTTATACCTAACTTCCCATAAAGCTAGTATAACTCTTAAGTTTTCAAAAACCAAGTATTACTTCTTCTTTCAAAGTGATTCAAAAATCTTTTGAAATACTTCAAGTTCTTTATTAACACATAACAAGCCAGTTATAGTTCAAATCAATTACCTTATTAAAAACCACATGTATTTTCTACCAAAGATAAAGTCATTATAACCAACTTCCCATAAAGCCGTTATAACACTTTATGTTTTAAACCAATCAAATACATTTAGCACACGACGCTCACCGTACTACATAGTTCACACATATCATGCTAGAAGAGATAGGAAGAGGTTCACATACCTCGCGACGAGTATCGACTAATAGCAAAACGCTCCAAGTACTTCCAAACGTCGGCTACTCCTTAAGCCAAGTAGATCGCACCACACGTAGTACTTCAACCTCGATAAGCCCATAATTATCCGAGTTTAATGTCGATCCTGGGCAATCGTTTAGCTCCAACTCCGAGCGCCCAACCGCTCTAAACCACCCTTAGAAGTTCTAACCAACTTCGACACAATACTCCAACGGACTATGGAGATTTTCCTAGGGTTGAGTGTTTGTGACTGACGGGAAGTATAATAGTATTTCTGGGATTTTCGTATAGGTATAACCTTAGAATACAACAAGGTATACGGCTAAGGTAATTTGGGCATTATAACAATACTTTTGAGAGTATTTCTACCAAGAGGGGGGGTATATTATACGAAAGCAACTAGGCTAGGGGGGGGTACCCCACGGCCACACAAGGGGGAGGGGCTCTCGGCCAAGGGGGGAGGGACGAGAACAACAACAAGAGAGGGGAGGATTTTAACACTTAGAGATTTGTGGAAAGGATGAAGAATTCATCAAAGGGAGAGGGGTATTTATAGGTCAAGGGATGGCCAACCAAAGGCCAAGATTAAACCAAGTGTTAGGCAAGTGTAGGGCTAGGATTTACTACACACAAATATCCTACCAACCCTTGACTTTAGCCAAGGCACCAAAAACGTGCAAATGCTAGCCCAAATCGTCCCAATGGACGTTTCAAGTCCACCCATTGGAGGTGCCATGTCGCCTCCCGTTGGTCCAAAATGTTTCGCCTCTAAAAATCCGCAAAAATAAAATGACATAGCCGAAATTCCCTACGAAGCCGTGGAAAACGCTTTTGCCAAAACGACTCTAACCGTGTTGTGCACAAAATTAAATCGCCAAGCCTACTTGAAGTTCGAATTTCCTACGCACGCCCTTACGCATATACTGAAATACGGTATAACATTCTCCTTCCTTAGAAACATTCGTCGAATGTTCCTCCTAAGTCTCAAAACAAACGCGCGCCAGTATAGTCTTCACTACTATACTTACGAGAACAATCCTTGCCACACATGGCCATAGAAACAACCGCGCACATACCTCTATCCAAGTCCACGAGGAAACACCTCTAACATCACCAAAATGATACCACTTTTGTCACTTTGTCGCGAGCCTTGCTCCGACGACCCAACAAAAGGTACCGGGCTGCACGCGATCCCCGGGCGCCGACATTCGAACTCTTACTACATTTCGAGCATCGCTTGATCCAAACTCGGGGTTACTATCCCTAACGTGGTCATCATTAACTGGGAACACTCTGGATGGATCTCCGATACTTTTCCCGATCATATCAATACGAAAGACCGGACGTACAGCCTCCTAAGTCGGACGGCAAAAGCTAACATCTAGGCAACCCGCCTATTCTTCACATGAACTCAAAGGCCCAAAGTAACTCGCTAAGTTCCTCTGCTTCAAAAACTCGCCACACTCTAACCGGGTGGTACTTTCGAAGGCCGACCGTCAACTCAACTCTAAGCGTCGCCGATTATCCGCACGATTTCTCCGAGCCGCGTAACCTCTTCTAGACAAGCTTTACTCTCCACACCGGAACAAGCCTGATCCAACTAACTGAACCTTGCCAACATCGAACCAATCGACCGGCAATTTACACTTCCGCCCCTACAAGGCTTCAAAAGGCAACATCCGAACACTGAAATGGTAGTTTAAACACTCCCTCCACAGGAGACAACAATCCCCACGACTACCCCTGAAATCCACACACTGGCCCGAGGGCGAATGCGATTCAGAGACTCATCTGAGTTCTTAACCCTGCCTGGTAAAACTTTTAGAAAACGAAAATAGCCACAACCTGGGCTTCACTGTCTGACATAAGGTGAAGGTAGGCACCTCGTGCAGCCTTACAACCTTTCTGATATACCATCTCGCATAACCCTCTGCCGAGTAAACGGTCTTTGCTAGAAGACAACACGGCTGACCTCCTCGGCCCGACTACTGGTCGAATGCATCCACGAACTCGTACGTTGGTTAACTAAACTCGGGCCTAACACCCTCGTGACCCTACCACAAGGCGGGACCACCACAAACTGACCCCACCACCAAACATGCCGCGGGTTGACCCGCAACGTGGCCTCAACCCGACCCGGCAACGCGCGAAACGCTAGCTCCCTGAAGGAAAACTCTCACTAATCACGTTTCGAAAACCTAGCGGTCTTCTTAGCTCAACTACCCCCTTTCATTCCACACTACTAGGGACCTATCCCAACATAACTCACGTGCACTATGCACTTCCGATAAGGGTCAAACATAACACTACACCTTTTCTCGAGATGGCCTCACCTCTAAGGTCTTTACGTAAAAAGCTCTAAGGCTCACACCTTCTCTATCCCCCAAAATCTTACTCGGTTAAACAACCATGATCTAATCACGACTAACACACTGCTATCAGAACATAGCACTTAAGGTATACTCACCTTATCACACATACTGATCTCTAGAGGGTTAAAGATATATCTATATCTCGCTTCACCCCTTAGTCGTTCTAATCAAACTCGCCTGCACGGCGCATAGCTAAGGAAGGTGACGAACTACCCACCGGTACTGAAGGCAAAGTCCTCCTACTAGGTCCCCCATTCGACACATGGCCCTGACGGCCGCAGGTACAACAAGTACCAACTAAAAGACGACATTCCCCGGGATGACGTCTGTCACACTGTGAACCGGAAGCCCTGGAGTTCTGACCAACTCTTGCATACCCCGAACGTCCTCAACCCCGCGAGGACCTCTTTTGCACCGTGGACGTGCATAATCTAATCCACGTGAGGTGACTCGCCTGAAAGTTACCAAAGGACCTTGCCGCTCGCCCTCTTCTCGCCCTTCGTTAACCCGTCGATCTCAACGCTTTTCGGCTGCGCATAAGCCCGCATACGTGCCATGCTCAAGCTTCAATCAAGAATTACTTTGCACAACCTCTCTTAGATAGTCATCAAGACCCGTGGTACATCGGTATACTCCGTAGCCAAATCTATAGCTAGTAATGCGTCGCCTTCTTGTAATCTAAATTCACCGTTTCGGCCGTGGAACCGGCGTTCATATATCATGGCCGCAGTAGGCACTGCTGCCGCCGTACTAAACTCTGCTGGGCTAGTGACGTCGCAGAACTCCCCGAATGAAGCACTACCCTAGGTAATGATTTGGCCTGTGCCCTCGTAACCCTCTGAACTGTACTCGCAGCTCCCTCGGCTGCCTTGCCCTCCTGGGCCCGGGTTTGCCCTATGCGGAGGCATAACGATAAGGGAAATAATTTTGTCAGAGGGTCCAACTTACAACACAGCTCTAAGGCACGATCTCAGAGTGAGAAGAATAGAAACCAATCCTAAATATCCTATAGCCTCCTGATTATTGGTGTGGTGCACAACACACCGATAATCAAGACTTCTTGATCGATACGGTTCAGACACTTTCCGAGGATTAATCGCTCGATACCACTTTTGTCACGACCGATTCCGCCCGTGATCGTGTCTTACCCGGGCACCCTAGTGATACAACATCGAGTAATCACGAACATAAACGATACAAGACATATTATGAAATATGAAACAATAATGAGAAAACTTGCCTTTTCGATATATGTAAATAACAACTTTTTCAACATGAGCAGTTTAATCCTTTTACAAACTCGCCACAACAAGATTACTACATACCTCTAAGAATGATATGACAACAATGGCGGACGGGGCCCGCCAAACCCCAAGGTAAACACTTACTACGAGGGACTATACCACTGATAAGCCTCCGAGAAACGGAGCTTCCCAAACGCCAAACTGTGACCGAGAGCTAGGATCAACGATCGTGTACCTCAACTGCGGCGTGAACGCAGCCCAAGGAGGTCGATAACAGTGCCGAGTATGTGAAACTAAAAATATCAGTAAATGAAATCATAATAGTCTATAAAGCGGGAGACATGTATGATAAGCAAACTACGTTCACAACAAATAAGCGATATGTCAAGTCGTGACTCACGCCTCAAAGTTATCACAATAAAACCGTGACGGCAAGTGCGAAGGCATAGCCGACTACTAAGACCCACGCACCAAAAATACCACAAATCAGATCCCGAGGTCTTTCTAGACCGCACTACATGATCGAAGCCGCCACTCGCCCGCAATATCAATGTCGCGTCTATCCTCGAACTCTCGCAGACTCGCATAGGTCACACACGGACCGCATGAGGTATTCTCGAATCATGGTCCTGCATCACCGAGGTATACCGCGTCGGCGCAAATAACCTCGGTATCCGCCTAGGCTCCCGCAACCCGCATAGTCTCAAAAGACCGCATAGTCTCAACAGACCGCATAGGAATCCCCGCATCAGCTAAACACGGAATGATCAATCCCGAGCTACCGCGACTCGCATAGTCACAAGGACCGCATAGGCCGTAAAGACCCGCATCAAGGGTGGCAAGCCCTCGGTATAATAAGTCAAGGGGGTATGTGATACAATAATAGTACAACGGGCTTAACGTTTAACAACGTAAGCACAACAAGAATGACCCCCTTACATCACGATCACACAAGATACTAACACACGTAGCATCCTAACATGTTTACTTATCACATCAACAAGAAAGTATTACAAGGCTATCACAAACCAACGCAATCAAGCTATTCACACAAGGTACTTTATGCTAGCAAGTTCGGGTATCTATCCCCAAAGTACTTCATACATTAAATCTTTAAAAGATACGTTACTTCACAAAAACCACACAATACCCGTAGTATATAGAGTGATTATCTTTTTAAAGTAAATCAATTACTTCTCTTTGTAAAATCAATTAGCAACATTCTTTTCCAATGTTCAAGTTTGCCTAATTTTCAATGTTCAAGTTTCTCATTTTAGAACGGTTTCGTAGTTCATAGTCTTATTCATTTAAGAATATAATTCTCCTTTAAACAATCTGAGAAACCTAAGCCTTATATGTGAGTAGGATATTCTTGTTTATAACAATCTTATTACAGCAGCCATGATCTAGGAAATATCATTTTGTCTCATCTTAGCTTCTATGCAGATGGAAGTTTCTACTGGTTTTAATAATACTTAATTAATCAAAACATTTCCTTTTATTAACGCTGCAGTGGTTTGTCGATACACATTCTGATTTCCGAAATCAGTAAAACATTCTTAAGCCGTTATACCTAACTTCCCATAAAGCTAGTATAACTCTTAAGTTTTCAAAAACCAAGTATTACTTCTTCTTTCAAAGTGATTCAAAAATCTTTTGAAATACTTCAAGTTCTTTATTAACACATAACAAGCCAGTTATAGTTCAAATCAATTGCCTTATTAAAAACCACATGTATTTTCTTACCAGCATAAAGCTGTTATAACCAACTTCCCATAAAGCCGTTATAACACTTTATGTTTTAAACCAATCAAATACATTTAGCATACGACGCTCACCGTACTACATAGTTCACACATATCATGCTAGAAGAGATAGGAAGAGGTTCACATACCTCGCGACGAGTATCGACTAATAGCAAAACGCTCCAAGTACTTCCAAACGTCGGCTACTCCTTAAGCCAAGTAGATCGCACCACACGTAGTACTTCAACCTCGATAAGCCCATAATTATCCGAGTTTAATGTCGATCCTGGGCAATCGTTTAGCTCCAACTCCGAGCGCTCCAACCCGCTCTAAACCACCCTTAGAAGTTCTAACCAACTTCTACACAATACTCCAACGGACTATGGAGATTTTCCTAGGGTTTCGGTTTTGTGACTGACGGGAAGTATAATAGTATTTCTGGGATTTTCGTATAGGTATAACCTTAGAATACAACAAGGTATACGGCTAAGGTAATTTTGGCATTATAACAATACTTTTGAGAGTATTTCTACCAAGAGGGGGGGTATATTATACGAAAGCAACTAGGCTAGGGGGGGGGGGGTACCCCACGGCCACACAAGGGGGAGGGGCTCTCGGCCAAGGGGGAAGGGACGAGAACAACAACAAGAGAGGGGAGGATTTTAACACTTAGAGATTTGTGGAAAGGATGAAGAATTCATCAAAGGGAGAGGGGTATTTATAGGTCAAGGGATGGCCAACCAAAGGCCAAGATTAAACCAAGTGTTAGGCAAGTGTAGGGCTAGGATTTACTACACACAAATATCCTACCAACCCTTGACTTTAGCCAAGGCACCAAAAACGTGCAAATGCTAGCCCAAATCGTCCCAATGGACGTTTCAAGTCCACCAATTGGAGGGTGCCAAGTGTCGCCCTCCCGTTGGTCCAAAATGTTTCGTCTTTCGGAAAAATCCGCAAAAAATAAAAATGACATAGCGGAAATTCCCTACGAAAGTCGTGGAAAGCGTTTTGCCAAAAACGACTCTAACCGGTGTTGTGCACAAAATTAAATCGCCAAGCCTACTTGAAGTTCGAAATTTCCTACGACGCCCCACGCATATACTGGAAATACGGGTATAACACTACCCCCTTGACTTGTTATACCGAGGGCTTGCCACCCTTGATGCGGTCTATACGGCTATCGCATCTATGTGACTATGCGAGTCGCGGAGTTCGAGATTGATCATTCCGTGTTTTATCCCGACGGGGATGCCCTATGCGGTGCGTGACTACGCGGTCTATGAGACTATGCGGATCGGGAGTCCAGAGGGTGCAGGGGTTAGCTACCGTCACGAGGAATACCTCACGCGGTGCGTGTGTGACCTATGCGACGGCGGGAAGTCGAGACTAGGCACGCACAATGATACTATGGGCGATCGCCTTGCTTCGATCATTCGCGGCCTAGGAAAGACCAGTTACATTATATCTATTTTGCTCTTGTTTATGTTGTGGCACTATGTGCAGTTAAACTGATTGTATTTGCAAATGGTTTTAAATACTTTGATTTTACTTGATGCTTTTCTGATTTCACATACTTAGTACCGTTGTACTAACCTCCTTCGGGCTTCGTTCATGCCGCGGTAAGGCGGCAGTGCTAGATCCACATCCTTAGGATCTTTTGCTTTGGTGTCGGGAGCTCCATCTTCTCCGAGGCTCGGCGTTTGGGTATGATCTCCCTGTTGTTGTATATAGTTTTGTACATTCAGGTATGGCGGGGCCTGTCCGCCATAGTTGTTTATCTTCTGAAGTGCGTAGTCCTATTATGCGGTTGGGATGTAGCGCTAAACCATGTTTATATATATATGCCGAAAGCGACATTTTCTCACATAAAGCGTGTCTCATTTACAAACTGTTTCATGTCTTGTTTTTATATTTATTTGATTACTCGATGTATGACTACTTAGGTGCGGGTAAGACACGATCACGGCCGGGCAGTCGTGACAAAAGTGGTATCGAGCGATTAATCCTCGGAAAGTGTCTACGCACCGTATCTAGTAGAGTCTTGATTATCGGTGTGTTGTGCACCACACCAATAATCGAGGCTATAGGATATTTAGGATTGGTTTCCATTCTTCTCACTCGAGATCGTGCCTTAGAGCCGTGTTACAAGTTGGACCCTCTAACGTATTCCTTTTACGTAAGATTATGCCTCCACGTAAGGCAACCCGCCCGAAGGCAAGGCAGCGAGGAGCGCTAGTAGGACACCGAGAGTCACGAGGCACAGCCCGATTCTTACCCGAGGCGATACCTCGACGGCGAGTTCCATGACGCCGCCGGCCCAGAGACCACGAGCACGCCTCCTCCGGCACAGGCGAGAGGAGTTAGGGTACAAGAGATGGCTTGATTAATGGCGAGATCGTGGCGAACATGAGATAGTGGATCGGCGATTCGATTCCGGCCCGATAGTACCGTGGTTCACCCGAGGCGAGATAGTCCGAGGCTACGAGATTTCTGAGTTGTAGCCCGCCGAGTTTTACTGGTCGAGGCCGAGAATGATCCGCAGGAGTTCATCCGTCGATTCTGAGAGGATTATGAGGGTGATCGGGCGTCGGAGACCGAGTCCGTGACGCCGGTTCGCGTCGGCTGCGTGATACCGCGATCGATTGGTTTGATTCGTGGGAGTTATCCCGGGAGAGCACGCGTCCCGGCTACTTGGGATGAGTTCTCGAGGCCTTTCTCACTCACTTCTTGCCTCACGGATGAGGAGGGCACGGGCGGCAGATTTTTATTCTTGAGAGGCAGAGAGGGCCTTACGCAGTTAGGAGTACAATGTCGAGTTCGATTCTTTGGCTCGATATGTCCTCTGCATTGGTAGCGGATATGGAGGGCGGTGCATCGCTACGTCACCGGCTAGATGATTATATGGCGAGTCTTGTGCGGTGTGGCTCTTCACGAGCATGGACATTACGTATGCGAGCTCATGCACTTGGATGCGAGGCGTAGAGGCCGGCGTCGGCGAATATCGACATCGAGAAGAAGGCGAGGCGGCGGTTCTTTTGGTAGTTCTCGGTGGGCGGCCTCGTGATCTAGATTTGCACCCGGCCAGCTCGGAGAAATCCCATCATTGTCGGACTGACCAGAGTATTCGGGGCGGTCGGGGCCCGGGACTTGGACTTCGAGTAGCAAGGGTGCTAACCGATGAGGTCTGCTCGGTGTGTCCGCGTTGTGGTAGATTCCATTCAGGAGCCGTAGTACTACTCAGGAGCTTGCTATACTTGTGGCAGCAGGTCATTTTGCGAGCTGTCCGGCCGAAGCGGCGGTGGTAGGGCTCGGCCTACGAGGATCTTGCGGTTCATCATCTCCTCTGATTACTCGCCGGGCGAGGGTACTCATGGGCGCCAGGTCGCGGCAGAGGTCGGCGCGGGTCAGATTCTAGCGGTCCTCGAACCGCATTTATGCCTTGTCCGGTAGCGGGACGGGAGGCCTCACGATGTCGTCCACAAGTACTTTATCGTTTCATGTTGTGGCGTGTATGCCTTGATAGATCCGGTTCTACTCTGTCTATATATCTCCCTTATTGCTAGTAGAATAGGGATAGAGCACGAGTCCATAGACCGCTTTCGAGGTAGCTACGCCGATGGGTGATTCGGTGGTAGCTCGGCGGGTATATAGAGCTTGCCCGGTGACTTTATGCGATCGTCGGACCACTGGCGACTTGATAGAGTTGGACATGGTGATTCGATATGATCACGGGCATGGATTGGCTAGCTTTTGCTACGCCGGTGTAGACTGCGAGGAGAGAGTGAGTACGGTTCGGTTTCTGAGGAGGTTATTGAGTGGGAGGAACACGGTGTCGTAGGGTAGGTTTATTTCCTACCTCAAGGCTAGGAAGATGGTGCAGAAGGGGTACATCTACCATCTCGTTTGGGTATTTGATGTTGAGGCTGCGGTGCGATTTTGATCGATTCGATGTCGAGAGTTCCCGGGCGTGTTTCAGGCGACCTCGGTATCCCTCGAGAGAGGAGATAGAGTTTTGTATCGATGTCTTGCGGACACTCGGCTATTTCCATTCCGCCATACGTAATGGCACCGCCAAGTTGAGAGAGTTGAAGGACCAGTGCGAGATTTCTTTGGAGAAAGCTTCATCGAGCTAGTGTTTCTCCCCGGGAGCGCCGTATTGTTCGTGAAGAAGAAGGGCGGGGCCAGCGCGTGTGTTGATTACGCAGTGAACAAGGTGACCATTAAAACGAATACCCTTCCCAAGATTGATGATTTGTTCGACCAGTGCGAGTGCGAGATGTTTCTCAAGATTGATCTGCGATCGGGCTATCATCAGTGCGAGTCGAGGTGGATGTCCCTAGATCGCATTCGGACGATGCGGGCACTATGAGTTCGTGGTTATGTCGTTCGGTTTGACCAATGCTCCGGCGATTTATGGATTTGATGAACCGAGTGTTCAAACCATTTTGGACACGTTTGTGATAGTGTTCATCGATGATATCTTGGTTTATTCTCGCTCGAGCGGGAGCATGCGGAGCATTTGAGGCTGTCTTGTGATTCTCGAGACCAGCGATTATACGCCAAGTTTTCCAAATGTGAGTTTTGGTTAGCCGGTGGCTTTTCTTGGGCATATTGTCGGGCCGATGGTATTCGGTGGATACGGCGAATCGAGGCGATCGAGGACTTGGCCTGAACTCTTACTCCGGCAGAGATGCGCGACTTTGGGCCTTGCGAGTTATTATCTCGGTTCGTAGAAGTTTGCTTCTATCTCGCACCATTGACTAGGTGACTCGAGCGGCTAAGTTTGATGGACTGATGCGTGTGGCGAGTTTTCCGATTCTTGAAGGAGGCGACGACCGCCCCGTTCTTACTCTTCCGGAGGTCGACGGCTATGTCGTGTATTGTGATCGTCGAGAATCGGGTTGGGATGTGTGTTGATGCAGCGGGGCAAGGTTATAGCATACATCGTCAAGCGGCTTAAGAAGCATGAGAGGAACTACCCCACCCATGATTTGGAGTTGGCAGCGGTGATTCACGCCTTGAAGATCTGGAGGCACTATTTGTATGGGGTTCATGTGGATATTTATACAGACCACAAGAGCCTCCAGTATATCTTCACGGAGAGGAGCCGAACTTGCGGCGGCGAGGCGGTGGTTAGAGTTGCTTAAGGATTATGGCGTCGATATCTGTACCACGGGAAGGCGATGTTGTGGCAGATGCCCTTAGTCGTAGGTCGATGGGTAGCCTATCAGATGTGCAGCCAGAGATGAGGGGCATGGTTCGCGATTTGCATCAGTTAGCGAGCCTTGGTGTCCGTTTGATTGATTCTGATAGCAGTGGGGTTCGAGTTCGAGAGGTTGCCGAGTCTTCCATCGTCGAGGAGGTGAAGAGGCAACAGTTTGAGGATCCGGTTTTGATTCGGTATCGTGATACGGCTCTTCGTGAGGGCAAGGGTCCTTTTGAGGTAGCACCTGATGGGGTGCTAAGGTTTGAGGGCAGGTTGTGTGTTCCAGATGTTTCAGGACTTGGCGGAGTTCTAGGGTAAGCCTGCGGTAGCGTTACTCTATCCATCCAGGGTCGACCAAGATGTACCACGACCTTAGATCTGTGTATTGGTGGGATGACTTGAAGAGGGACGTTGCAGAGTTCGTAGCTCAGTGCCCGTGTTGTCAGCAGGTGAAGGTAGAGCACCAGAGGCCTGGTGGTTTGTTGCAGACGATAGAGATCCCGACCTGGAAGTGGGAGGTGATCAACATGGACTTTATCACAGGATTACCTCGCACTCAGAGGAGACATGATTCTATATGGGTTATCGTCGACGGTGTGAAATCAGCCCACTTTCTTCCGTCGAACGACTTTTTGGTGAGGATTATGCGAACTTTACATCCGAGAGATCGTCGATCGCATGAGTCCCTATTTCGATCATATCGCATGCAGAGCCCAGTTTACGGCTAACTTCTGGAGGTCCTTCCAGAAGGGTTTAGGGACGCAGGTGAGCCTGAGTACTGCATTCCATCCACAGACAGACGGACAGGCTGAGCGCACTATCCAGACTCTTGAGGATATGCTGCGAGCCTGCGTTATTGATTTCAGGGGTAGCTGGGAGGATCATTTGCCTCTAGTTGAGTTTGCATATAATAATAGCTACCACTCCAGTATTCAGATGGCGCCTTATGAGGCCTTGTATGGGAGGAAGTGCAGATCGCCGATAGGCTGGTTCGATAATGGCGAGGTGCGATTAGTAGGACCAGATTTGGTGCAGGCGGTGGATAAGGTGAAGCTTATCCAGAGCGATTCTTGGCGGCTCGTAGTCGACAAAAGTCATATCACGGATCATCGCCGTCGGCATCCGGAGTTCGAGGTTGATGATTGGGTTTTCTGAAGGTGTCACCATGAAGGGTGTGATGAGATTCGGGAAGAAAGGAAACTTCGGCCCAAGTATATTGGGCGTATCAGTTGTCCGCGAGGTAGGCAAGGTTGCCTATGAGTTGAATCTGCCGTCCGATCTGGAGGCGGTGCATCCGGTGTTTCATGTTTCTATCTTTGAGGAGATGTATCGGGGATCCATCTAGAGTGCATCCGATTGACGATGTCGGTGTGAGGGGTTATCGTATGAGAGACTCCATAGCGATAATCGATCGTCAGGTTAGGCGTCTGCGGACCAAGGACGTGGCTTCCATCAAAGTCTTGTGGCGGAACGAGCTCAGGGAGGAGATGACGTGGGAAGCTGAGGAGGACATGAGACAGAAGTATCCTCACCTATTCCCCACACCTCCAGGTAACTCACTTTCCTACTTGTAAATTTTCATTGTCATTTATGCTTAAGTGTTGTTTTGTGGCCGTATGTAGCATTTGCAAACTGTTTAAGCTTTATCGTTAACTGTCTTGGGAAGGAACATTCAGGACGAATGTTTCTAAGGAGGGGAGAATGTTATACCCCGTATTTCCAGAGTATGTACGTGAGGGCGTACGTACAAAAGTTTAGCCTTAAGTAGGCATTAAGGGTGAAAATTGGGCACAACTCACTAAAAGAATCGTTTTCCGACGAAACGTTTTACCAAACTCGCGTAGGGTAAATTACGGCTATGTCATTTCTAATTTTTGCGGATTTTTCCGAGAGACGAAACATTCCGAGAGACGAAACATTTCCTAGCCCAATTCCCTTATAGTATTTTAGTAGAAGTTGTTGGGAACTTCTAAGGGTTCTTGGAGCTATCGGAGCGTACAAATTAGGAGCTAAACCTTGCTCAGGAGCGACATTTAACTTGGATAATTTTGGGCTTATCGAGGTAAATACTCTTGTCCTTCTATTGTAATTGGATATTACATATAGGAATAGTAAAGACTTGAGTATAAGATATGAAAGAATATTAATGAATAGAATTGAACTGTTATCACAGTAGAAGGGTATATAAGAAGAATAATTGAACTGTACTTACATGAATTTGTTTTCACAATGAACTTGAGTAGCTTGGCGGGTAGGGAAGTGCTGCCCAATTTTCCGTAGAATAGAGAACCTCTACTTAGAATCGCTTACGTAATAGTCTAGACGTTGATAGGCGTATTTGACTATTATAGGTGATTCTCTGTAGCGACATATTCGACTTGGCGGTGGATTTCGTAGAGAAGGTATGTGATTCTTCCTATACTCTTGAGCATGATATTTTAAATATATATATAGTACGGTGACGTCGTGTGTTAACTGAATAATAATTACGGCAATGTCTTTTGACTTAAGCCTGAATAATAATTACGGCAATGTCTTTTGACTTAAGCCTGAATAATAAAGATCTTGAAGCATTTCAAAAGAATACTGAATCATTTTTAACAGAAGAGAAATATTTGGTTTTTTAAACAAAAGCTTAAGAGTTATACTAGCTTTATGGGAAGTTAGGTATAACAACTTAAGAAAGATAAAAGGAACTGTTTACTTATTTGTTTATAAAAACCTTGTATTGATTTCCGTAAAGTGTAGTAAGATTGTTTGATAAATAGACATATTATGATGCTACGTGTGTTAGTATCTTGTGATGTTGTGAAAGGGGGTCATTCTTGTTGTGCTTACGTTGCTAACGGTAAGTCAGTTGTAATGTTATTATATAACCTACCCCCCTTGACTTGTTATACCGAGGGCTTGCCACCGCGATGCGGTCTATACGGCTATCTATGTGACTATGCGGAGCTGCGGGAGTTCCAGGATTGATCATTCCGGGTGTTTTATCCCGATGCGGGGGATGCCCTATGCGGTCTGTGTGACTATGCGGTCTATGAGACTATGCGGATGCGGAGTCGAGGAGTGCAGGGGTTAGCTACCCCGTCGAGGAATACCTCTGCGCGGTGCAGTGACTATGCGGACGGCGGGAAGTCCAGGACTAGGCACGCACAATGATACTATGGGAGATTGGCCTTGCTTCGATCATTCGCGGCCTAGGAAAGACCAGTTACATTATATCTATTTTGCTCTTGTTTATGTTGTGGCACTATGCGATTAAACCGTTGTATTTGCAAATGGTTTTAAATACTTTGATTTTACTTGATGCTACGATTTCACATACTTAGTACTGTTGTGCGACCTCCTTCTGGGCTGCGTTCATGCCGCAGGTAAGGCAGCAGTGCTAGATCCACATCCTTAGGATCTTTTTGCTTTGGTGTCAGGAGCTCCATCTTCTCCGGAGGCTCGACGTTTGGGTATGATCTCCCTGTTGTTGTATATAGTTTTGTACATTCAGGGTATGGCGGGGCCCTGTCCCGCCATAGTTGTTTATCTTCTTAGAGGTCTGTAGTCCTATTGTACAATTGGGATGTAACTGCTAAACCATGTTTATATATATATGCCGAAAGGCGACATTTTCTCACATAAACTGTGTCTCATTTTACAAACTATTTCATGTCTTGTTTTTTTATTCCGCTGATTACTCTGATGTATGACTACTTAGGTGCCCGGGTAAGGCACCAGTCACGGGCCCCGGAACGGGTCGTGACACTTAGCTTCAAGTCTGGTACCCGCAAAGACTCCCGCATAGGTCTTCTTTGGCGGATTGGAACCTTTGCGTTGATGAGGGGGTGAGTTCTCTATTTGTTGCATCACCGGGTGGATGCGCTTGATGATCTCTAGATTTGTCTGTGGGCATATTGTCAGCTAGCCTCCTGTGTAGTGTTGACTGAGTGATAGGATTAGAGGAGATAGAGCTCGGACCCGCATCTGGAGATAGTATGTGTGTGCCATTTGGAAGGGTTGGGAAATTTTCAGGCATTTCGGATGGAAGTGATGATTTGGAGGGAGGTGGGGGTGTGTCATCTTGGATTCCGAGAAGTATTGAAGAAGTATAAGAGGAGAGAGGTGGATAGTTATTAACGTTTCCAATGTCCAAGGAAGAAGTAAAGGAAAATGAGCTATTTAGATTATTTTGTTGAAGTCCGCTAAGTAAGCTGGTTAAAGTGGGGAAGGATTGATTAGTGACTCTCAATGAATTCGATGAATGTTGCCCCATTAAGTGCAGTGACCCTTTGGTTCCCGCGGATGAATGCTGCCCCATTAAGTGAAGTGACTCTTTGGCTCCCGCGCTAATTAAGTTAGGAGAGTTACAAGGCTCCTTGGGAGTAGATGACCCTTCGGTTCTCCCAACCTGCATTGTACCACTACTTGGAATAATCATAGACCCATGGACTCCCTCCTGGCCCGCCTCAGCTATTTGACCCGCAACCTGACCCGGTTTTGACCCGAGAATGCCTTCATGCATTATTTTGTCGTTTGTAATTCCTATCCCCGAATTTCTAACTTTTCCGGCTTGCCTGAGCAAATTACCTTGAAGTGATGAGATTGTTTTGGCCCCGTGATTTCCATGCTCTTCCGTTGTAGTCCCGGAGCTTACCAATTGACCCATGTTAGTTTCGCCATCTCTAGGAGAGAATGAAGTGTCTTTAGCTATCCGAACTTCCATAGTATTGTCGGGAGTTTCGGAGGGGGATTTTCCATAAAGCTTGCGGACAGTGTTACAAGCACCCTTCGTGGCCTCTTCACCTTCAAGCATACTTCTATCCAAGCTATTAACTTCTATACTTTTTCCCCATTCATGTATCTTTTGCAGCGTATTATCATCTACCACATGTTTAAGTGAAATGCGCATATCAGGCGGAACATGTACTAACACCGTGGGATCCGAAATTGCCAGAATTAAATTTTCCTTAACAATGGTTGGGCTTCCGCCATTCTTTTTCTTTTTCTTGGATCTAGACTTCGAAGAACCTCCGGATCCACCGGAATCATTGCTAGAGCGAGTAAAACGCTTTGTCTTTTTCATGTCATGAACACTAAGCTTCGAATAATGAAGAATCAATGGTGAGTTTAGAATGAGAGGGACGAACCGAAAAGAGCAACCAAGGAAAACGTTGAGAGCGTTTTCACTTAGTGAGAGAAACTTCTCTCTAACTCCTTTCCCTTCTTAATAGTGGGAATCTTGAAGTGAGGATTTTGTGATATAAATAAGTGGGTAAAGACTAAATTCTTTTGAATAGGTTGGTGGGTGGACACAATAATTGAGTTGTAATGATTAAATTGATTCTTGAAAAACCCTTCTTTAAATAAAGGAAAAACCTAGGTTTATAAATTGGGTTCTTAGGAAACAGTGCAATTGGGGATCTAATGAAATTGATTTTCAAATTCATTTCGGATTATGACTATTTATCATGTTTAAATGCCTTTGAGGTAATATGGGATGGATTTTGGCACCGTGGACATGGGAGGAAAGTTGGGTATTTTACGTTTGATTAAGGGTTGAACTCTTGTATATTCTTGCTTGATATTAATATGTAGAAGTTTTGTGTTTGACTACGATTTGCTACGAAGAGCTTCAATGAGTACGAAGCACACTTTGAGGAATCGACCGTTCGTGGCTCCTGCTCGATATTAAGGTAGACTATGGTTTAGTTTTTTGAGACTTCAATAGAAGTATGTAATTAGTTATAAATATTGAGGGCTATTAGGCGTGTTTGGGGGTCTCATTCAGGTAGTTATGAGGAACGTCTGAGTGGGTACTGATGTTGAATTGTGATAATTGAATGATTTGTGGAATCAACCTTATGCTAGTTCTGGTTGCTGATTATTTGGGTTTGTCACCATATGTAGGCTCGTCACCATGGTTGATTGACGTATTGATTGATCACACATTCCTGATATGATATCTTGAAATGTACTTGGATTTTATGTGTTATGAATTCTTGAAAACATGTGGTATTTCATATCTTATTTGGTTGCATCTCATTATAGCACTATTCTGGCCTTATATATGTCATTTTCACTCATACACTCATGGATATAATGCTATGATATTAGATTGGTATGATTATGATATGGGTCCAATGAATTGGGAAAGGTAAGAACGTTGTTAAGATTATGACAACACTGAGATGATATTGATATGCGGGGATGACTCGGAGTTACATGTATACAACGTGATATTATTACAACCATGAGTTGGTCTACGTGATCTGATGAGTTAATCTAGAGCGGAAGGGTATATGGACTTTGCAGGTCCCCTATGAGTCACTTTCATATGACATACCTCTGTGAAGTGTGTATACCGGTTGATGGAAAGGTATCTTGTGTATGCATTGCATCCTCATTCATATTTTCATTCATGCATTAACTTTGTGTGATATGATACACGACTTGGATAATATTTGAAACTAGGGATGATTTACTTAATTGTTATATTATTGATTGAATGATTATGTATGAACTATATGGTTGCCAGTCGGCAATCCCTGTGGATTGGTGTATGATTACCCTCTATGTGTCTTGTAGTCGATATTGAACTTATCTGCATGCGTGAATTATTAACTTATAAATTGTTCGTTGGGTTGTGTGTTTGGCTCAGGGGTGTCTAAGGTGAAGTTGTTGTTAACTAGTAAAGGCAAGGATTAAGGAGCTAAATGTTAGTATGGTAAGAATCTAGTGTATCACAAGAATATCGTTTAGGTAGGTCACATTTAGGCTTACGACTAAGGCAATTAATAGGAATAAGGTGTTACTTATATTAATGGTTACATTGTTAAAAGTCTAAGGTGATGAAATGGTGAACTATGCGTATAATTTCTACTTGTGTTGTTAAACCAACAAATTAAGGTGTAATATCGATTCTGGCCTAATTAATTCTAGGTGTGAGAGTAGATGATTAATGAAAAATGAGAACATCGATGTAAGTGTTCACGACTGCCTGAGGACTTTTAGCTTATTGTCTGGTACAATTATGATATAGTAGGTTTAGGTATTGTGAATTCTACATGTTTAGGGTACTGTTATATGTTTGGTTGATTGGTAATCTTTTAAATCTATTGTATAAACAATAAGACTTATTTGCCTTTTAAAAAATTTTAGTGATAGGATTATGTGATGTTATTTTGGTATTTATCTCTGATTAGTACTTCCTCCATTATCGACCTATGATGTCTACGGGGTGTTGTGTACTCATGCTATACTTGTTGCATCTTTTCTGGGTGCAGGTATTCGGTCTATCAGGATGCAGTTTGGAGCACGGGAAGCTGATGCAGACTATTCTATTTAATGACCTTGGTTTCTATCTTATGCAAATGTTCCATTCATTCGGGAAGTATTGTATATTTTGCGTTTAAGCATTGTAATTTTGGGACCTTGTATAAGTCATACAAAGTTCTGGTGATGAAAGGTTATTTTCAAAATCATTGTTCTTATGATTTAATGAAATTCTTCACGATTGTGATTTGATTTTTCTTCCGCATTTATTTTGAACCCTTGAAAAGCTATTTTTGGGAATTGGTTAGCCTACCAGGGGAATGTGTAGATGCCACCATGATGCCCGTAATTTAAGTCGTGAAAAAGTTGGTATCAGAGCTCTAGGTTCACCAGTCTAATGAATACAAGGATAGTGTGTGGTAGAGTCTCGTGGATTGGTATGTGACATATGTATCCATCCTCAAGAGGCTGCGAAGCATTTTCGGAACTAGTCCCTTCTTTCATTCTAGTCGTGCTCCCTGGTTTAAATTTTACACTTGATTGAATCAAATTGGTATCTAGTTGATTCCAATTAGTATCTGATCATAACCCTCCTTCAGGGTGGGTCGTATATGTTATTATGTCTAATGGCTAACGTGGACTTTGTAAGTGGTGAATTTATTTTTTGTTTTGGTTGAGGGTTCCGCCCTAGTGAAGAAATTCTTCCTCTATAAGCCCGCACCATCGAATGATGGGTTGCCGGAGCGAGTACCTGACTGTGTCATTGAGTCCTCCATGGTGAAATATCAACCGCCTTGGCGAGTTCGCATCCGCATAATCTCTTCTGTCATTACAGAAACCTATAGCTGTTGAAATCTGCCCCGACATAAATTTTTCCACCGAGGCGAGTCTGCCTTAGTGGATATCATGTCCGCCCCAGCAGAATCATTGGGCCAAAACCAGTGAGTTCTTCCTCTGTTGAGATCCTTCATCTATGCATTGATAAATACATACCACTACCCATAAAATTTGAGCTAGACTAGAAAGAAGAGTTTAGATAGCCAAAATACTCAATATCCGACAATACATACTAACAAGATGAGAAATATTTACAATTATCCCGAACCATCCATCAACCCAAGGAAGAAAAAATAAAGGCAATCAAGCCAAAACAAATCATCCAAAAAAATAGAAAAATAAATTATTTAAAACAAGCCCAATACAAGCTAACCACCAATATTAAGCATAAATGCAATCATGTACCCTTGAGTTGGTCACCTCGCCACCTTTATCGGTGGTACTACGCTATCATCCGCTAGGTGCAGGAAGGAATAATCCTTATCGTTATCTTTGTCTTCAACGGAAGAGGATCCTTGTAATCCAAGTATTTAAACAAGCCCTTGACGCCCATCTACATCTTTATGAAAAGCTAACACATACATATGTTTCTTTTCTTTCCATTTTTATGCTTATACGGAGAGCACCATAGTCCTTGGCCAAACCCTTGTATGTCATTTCTAAGGTATCAACAGGGTCTTTAAGGCATTCTATGACTCAAGATACTCTTTTATATCCTCACAAGAGAAATAGTCGCCAAGAACACCTGAAGAACTAGTCTCGATAGGAGGCCTAGGATTTCCATCAACCAAGTCCCTAATCGAACCCATGGCACCAAATGGCCCAGGTGGCTGCGACTGCAAATGCAACTGCGACCCATTATCAGTACCCTCTCCACTCATATTTAGGTCTACCATTCTCTTCTTCCTCTTCACTAGTGTGCCCGCACTCGACAGTCTCAGAAGGTGAAATACCCCCTCAGGATCTCTCTAATCATCATCATTGTCACGACCCGTTGAGGGGCCCGTGACTGGTGCCTTACCCGGGCACCCAAGTAGGCATACATCAGAGTAATCAGCGGAATATAAAAACAAGACAGGTAACAAATGAAAAATGAGACACAGTTTATTTGAGAAAAAGTCGCCTTTCGGCATGTATATATAACCCAAGTCTGGCAGTTACATCCCAACTGTACAATAGGACTACAGACCTCTAAGGAAGTAAACAACTATGGCGGGACATGGCCCCGCCATACCCTGAATGTACAAAACTATCTACAACAACAGGGAGATCATACCCAAAAGTCGAGCCTCCGGAGAAGATGGAGCTCCTGACACCAAAGAAAAGATCCTAAAACTGAGGATCCGCTACCTGCTTCCCTTTACCTGCGGCATGAACGCAGCCCTCCGAGGAGTCGATAACAGTACCAAGTATGTGAAACTGTAAAGTACTTTAAATAAAATCATACCATTTTAAAAGCAATTCTAGAAATATGTACGAAACAACCAATGTAACCACACATAGTGCCACAGCATAACCAAAAGCAAAATAGATATAACATAACTGGTCTTTTCTAGGCCGCTAATGATCGAAGCAAGGCCAATCGTGTCACGACCCGACCCCGGGACCGCGACTGGTGCCCTACCTGGGCACCCTTACAGGTAAACATCAGAGAAAATCAGCGGAACATACATGAAACTTATAAATAAAACAAGGAAAGTAGAACAACAGCGAGTTAGCCGATAGGCTACCTTCACGAACATATATAAATACTGGCAAAGCGGTTGCCTCATTTCTTTTACAAAGCGACCCTGATATGTGACTACGCACCTCTAAGAGTTTTAACATTACAACAGTGGCGGGACAAGGCCCGCGTACACTGAATATACATAAACGTGACAACTCCGAACACGGAGCCATCTCGACTTTACGAGCGGGATCCTAGCTCGCGGATCCACAATCGTACCTAAACTGCGGGCATGAGCGGCCCGAAGAAGTCGATCTAACAGTCGAATATGGAGCGGAAAATAAGGTCTGATAAACAAAACATATCGGTACAAAAGAAAGACAGGGGGCAAGTAAAAAAGGGTAAATACCAGATCCTACCGTGTCATTTCCATCTCGAGAACTTAATCGTACCTTATCATCTTTTCCCCTTTTTTCCATAAAAGTATAGTCAAATTCTTACGTACATACTTAAGAAAACTCATCAAGTTCATAAACATATAACTTACGTATCTTGCATAACCTAATCCGTCCCTTTGTGGGGGAACGCCTATACTGTCGGCCCAATCTGGGACGCGATAAAATCACATAAGTCTGCCCATGAAGGTATACTGCATAAACATAGGAAGCTCATGATCAAGCAGGGCCACCGCGCGATATCGTTAGCGATCCTACTCAGGACTATTTCACGCGTAGATCCTGTGGACCCGCATGAGGTATTCCTCGCGTATAGTGTACCGCGCGTAAGCCCATAAGGACTCGCGTGAGGTATTCGCCGCGTCGTGGGTAGCAAATCCACTAGCAGGTGGTATAACGTCTTGGGGTTTACCCGCCATTTATACTCTTACCACTGAAGAAGGTGGTATAACGTCTTGGGGTTTACCCTCATTTATACTCTTACCCTAACTCAACCGCCATCATACATAATATAAGCCCTACTGAAACATCATACATAACATAAGCACTCTGACTTATCATACATAACATAAGCACCACCGCTACCATACATAACATAAGCAAGTTAAGAAATCCCCTAACTTCTTATTAGCTTGTTCATATACACTCTCATTTTGTTTACTTAAGGCACTAATCATGTCATTATAAAATCAGAATTTAACCTAAGTACACAAATAACGGAAACATACCGTGGAATTCCACATCACCGATGCGTCGATAACTTACAACAAGACAGTGACCTCGGCAGAGTCACTGCAACGTAATAAAACATAATACTTGCACTCAAAGGCTATCACCCGACATATAGGCAAATTCTCAATTAACCAAGCCAAAGTACTTATCAAGGCACACATAGAAAAATTCTCAATTAATCAAGCCAAAGTACTACGTACGTACATTCTTTTCAAAAGACTCATTTCCCAATAAAACTTCCCCGATACTAACAACCGTAGTATCAAGTCCTATCCACCTTTCAAGACAAGTCACAATACCTTTTTAGAAATACAATTACCGGCTTCTAAAACAAGTGACTTCTTTATTAAAAACCTTAAGCAATTGGTACCTTTAAACCAATTTGCCCTTACCTAATACAAGTTATTCCTTTGATTACTTTACTAGAGAAAACCATTCTCTTAATCTTCCATAAAGCCGTTATAACCAACTTCCCATAAATCCGTTATAACCCTTTTATGGTTTAGACTAACACGTTCCTTTTATAACCAAGAGACCTCTACTTTTTGAAACCAAGTATTATATACTTTCAAATCAATTCTCATAACTTTCAAAAATACAATTAGTCTCTTAACCATTTGAAAACAAGTGACTCCTTTTATTATAAAACCCTAGGCAATTGATGCCGTAAAAATCAAGTTGCCTTTTTACTAAAGTCAAGTCATTTATCTTTCCATAAAGCAAATATAACTAACTTCCCATAAAGCCGTTATATTCACTTTATACCTTAGCCATATACAATTTCCTATCCAAGGGACTTATACATTTAAACGGAACAAGTATCACATACTTTAAAACTCTTTGTCCCTTAACCTTAATAAAACTTAAGACATCCTTTATACTTTCAAAGAAGCGAGTTAATCTCCTAACTCACCCGACTTGGCATTACATAAAACAAGTAAAGAATGTCATAGTCTTGTACGTCTACCGTACTACATACGTGCAACTAGTCATGCTCAAAAGATAGGAAAAGTTCTCCATAGAGTAAATCACACAACTACCTCTTAACTTCTAAGAGTAGAAGGAAACATGAAATGATACCACAAGTATATTCCATACATAAAATCATGCCAAGGGAAGGAAGAGGTTCACATACCTCGCGACGATTGTCGACAAGTAGCAAAATGCTCCAAAGTACTTCAACCTTGATAGCTATTCCACTCTCCAAGTAGGATACGCTATACTTAGTACTTCAACCTATAATGGTTACAATACGTCCATTAACCTTCTTACTTCACGTAGAATATTCTAAGTGCTACGTCACTAAATTCTACGGAAAATCTGACACTTTCTTTGTTTTTACTTACTTTGCCACCTTTTTCAAGGCGAATACAATAACCAAACAACCCCAATTGGCTCACCACAATCTATAAGGTAGTCAATACAAATGAAATAACCAAACAGCCCCAATTGGCTCACCACAAACGATATCAAGTTAATACAACTTACTAGGCCAATTCGGCTAACTTTGAAGTACTACAACATCAATTCTTATCCAATTTCCATTTCCATCCAAATGTTAGTATAACATGATATCAAGTCGCAACCAATTATAACTACTACAATCTTCAAGTTAATAACATGCGACGATTCTAATCAACGACCAAATTGTAATCCAACTTAACATGGCTTACATTACTTTTCGGATTTTTAAGGCTACAATCAATCCATAATCCTTATAAACTTCAATACATATACTTCATGCTAGCAACAAGTAAGGCTAACAACAATATAAATAATCTTGTAACACTTTCAAAGAACAAGATTATACCTCAACGAATCTCAATCCAATCTTCAAATTCGAAGTCGTTCCTTAGCAACTTAGAGACTCTCCAAGATACTTCAATCCGCTACTTGAGACCCTTAGAACCATACCAACCATTTTCCTTCAAACTTCCAACCAAAACCTAGAAAAGCCATTAGGTTTTCACCTTGCGACTAATACGAAAACTCTCTTTTTCCGGGATTTTTCTATTGAGATATACTCACAATACACTTAGGAACCTTGGTTTAAAGTGGGGAGATTATTGGACAACAAACAAATTTTTTTCCCTCTTATGGATGCCCAACCCGTGAGCCTCCCTCTCTTGTTCTACAATTTTTTGTGAATTTTAGCAAAGTGTGGAACTCTTGTCTTGCTACTAGTATTAATTAGGGACATGGAGGGTCAAGGTGTGCACAAATGGTTGGCTAGGATGAGGTCTTAACAAATATCAAGACTAATTGTCCCCTTGACTAAGTCAAACATGTCAAGCTTTCAAGTTGCAAGACTTGTCTTGCTAACAAAGGTCCAATGACCCTTTAGCCCTTGCAAAAATCGTCCAAGGCATCATCTAAGGGGGGTGACATGTGTCACCCTCCCATTCGTCATAATAATATGATTTCCGACAATTTCATAATTCCGATAAATTTTTACAAGTCTCAATTTCAACACTTGCGAGTTCTTACGTACGTTCTTAAAACACGTCCTGTACACACGGGGTGTAACATTCTTCCCCCCTTAGAAACATTCGTCCCCGAATGTTCTTTCGGAGTCAATCTTTATAATTAGCGACATAGCTTCTTTTCACAACCCCGACATACCAACAATGCCACACATGGCCACATAACAATACTTATGCTAAGATGTCAACCTTGGCACTTATGAAGCCAACTAGTCCATACTCATAATGACCTTAAAGCCTGTCATAATCCTCTACTCGGTCTACTAAAGTCGCGACGTATCATCACCGGAAAATCTCATATTCCATTTCCACCCCAAACACTCACGGGTGTAGTTACCTCGAAAGGTTCTTATGGATTCAGGATCTATTCCTTTACACTTGGTTGCTATCTTTCTTACTGGTCGTACTCTTTCCGTACTCCCAACTCATACTAGTATACATATATAACTTCCATACCGATTCTGGCCTCTAACTTTGGAGTCACTCTATAAAACAATATAAGGTCATTTCCGACTTTCACGACCTGGTTCCGGTGGAACGCGTCCACGAACCCGTAAAACCATTAACTAAACTTGAGTCTTGCGCCCTCGTGACCCCGTCACGTAGCGGAACTACTACCAACTGATCCCACTCTATTTCAGGCCATGGGGAGACCCGTAACAGGTCCTCAACCCGACTCAGCGTCGCACTTAACTCTTATTCTTGGTCTGACTTGAAATCTTATTGCCAGAGAAAGCCTTATATATCTAAGGTCTCGGCAGTTATCAATATTCTTAGGCTCGCAATTTCCATGCTCCAAGCCTACCTTACGATCCCCGATGCAGTACAATAACTTCTCATAATACCATAACCAAGTCGTCTCGATTTCAATAACCATTACTTACTTTATACGGACCTCATCCGTATAATTCTCTTAAGCCTCTTATGCGGCTTAATCTATTAACGACATTCAGTTAAGTTCCTTAACATGCTTCTTAAGGGTTCACTACCCTATCAGACCTAAATCCTTTCCCAATTATCTCAAAATAAAACACAAAACCTTGGCGAAAATTCATTAACTATTCCATACCTTCCGGTATCTAGTTGGTCTTTACGATTCACGGAAATCTAAAATCATTCTAGGCAACACGTCGACCACCATACATAACTCGTATAGATGTATGTCACAATACCAACTATACTATAATCATTACCAACCTGGATATGCAATCCACATCATCTTTCTGGTCATCTGCGCTTTCTCGTGGCTGCAAACAACATAACATGTTAGGAGGGATGACCACAACAACACGGCTATCGCACGATCTCGAGTGAGAAGAATGAAACCAATCCTAAATGTCCTGCAGCCTCCACGATTATAGATGTGGTGCGCAACACACCGATAATCAAGACTCTACTAGACACGATGCGTAGACACTTTCCGAGGACTAAGCGCTCGATACCACTTTTGTCAAGACAGGCCGGGATCGCGATCGTGCCTACCAGGCACCCTTACGAGTAAACATCGAGAAAATCAGCGGAACATACATGAAACTTATAAATAAAACAAGGAAAGTAGAAACGATAGGTTGGCCGATAAGGCTACCTTCACGAACATATATAAATACAATAAGCGGTTGCCTCATTTCTTTTACAAATCGACCCATAATATGTGACTACGGACCTAAGAGTTTTAATATTACAACAGTGGCGGGACAAGGCACCGCCGTACCACTGAATATACATAAACGTGACAACTACGGAACACTGGAGCAATCTCAACTTTCTGATTCGGGATCCTAAGCTCGCTGATCCAATAATACCTAAACTGCGGGCATGAACGCGGCCGAAGAAGTCGATAACAACAGTGCAGAATATGGAGCGGAAAATAAGTGCGATAAACAAAACATATCGGTACAAAAGAAAGACAGGGCAAGTAAAAGGGTAAATACGGATCTACCGTGTCATTTCCATCGAGAACTTAATCGTACCTTATCATCTTTTCCCTTTTTTCCATAAAAGTATAGTCAAATTCTTACGTACATACTTAAGAAAACTCATAAAGTTCATAAACATATAAATTAAGTATATTGCATAACATAATCAGTCAATTTGTGTGGGAACGCCTATCTTGTCATTGATGCGGGACGCGATAAAATCACATAAGTCTGCCCGTGAAGGTATCTGCATAAACATAGGAAGCTCGCTGATCAGCGGGGCCACCCGCGCGATGTCATTAAGCATTCCTACTCGCAGGACTATTTCACCGCGTAGATCCTGTGGACCGCGTGAGGTATTCCTCGCGCATGTACCGCCGTGGGACTATTTCACCGCGTAAGCCCATAAGGACTCGCGTGAGGTATTCGCCGCGTCATGGGTAGCAAATCCACGGAGCAGGTGGTATAACGTCTTGGGGTTTACCCGTTATACTCTTACCTGAAGAAGGTGGTATAACGTCTTGGGGTTTACCCGCCATTTATACTCTTACCCTAACTCAACCTACCATTACATAATATAAGCCCTACCGCTTATCATACATAACATAAGCACTCTGACTTATCATACATAACATAAGCACCGCTTACCATACATAACATAAGCAAGTTAAGAAATCCACAACTTATTAGCTTGTTCATATACACTCTCATTTTGTTTACTTAAGGCCTTAATCATGTCATTATAAAATCAGAATTTAACCCAGTACCACAAATAACGAAACATGCGGTGGAATTCCACATCACCGTCGATGCGTCCGAGAACTTACAACAAGACGGTGACCCAGGAGTCGCGCAACGTAATAAAACATAATACTTGCACTCAAAGGCTATCACCCAGCACATATAGGCAAATTCTCAATTAACCAAGCCAAAGTACTTATCAAGGCACACATAGAAAAATTCTCAATTAATCAAGCCAAAGTACTACGTACGTACATTCTTTTCAAAAGACTCCTTTCCCAATAAAACTTCCCCGATACTAACAACCGTAGTATCAAGTCCTATCCACCTTTAAAGACAAGTCACAATACCTTTTTAGAAAAACAAATAACCGCTTGTAAAACAAGTGAATTCTTTAATAAAAACCTTAAGCAATTGGTACCTTTAAACCAATTTGCCCTTACCTAATACAAGTTATTCCTTTGATTACTTTACTAGACAAAACCATTCTCTTAATCTTCCATAAAGCCGTTATAACCAACTTCCCATAAAGCCGTTATAACCCTTTATGGTTTAGACTAACACGTTCCTTTTATAACCAAGAGACCTCTACTTTTTGAAACCAAGTATTATATACTTTCAAATCAATTCTCATAACTTTCAAAAATACAATTAGTCTCTTAACCATTTGAAAACAAGTGACTCTTTTATTATAAAACCCTAGGCAATTGATGTCGTAAAAATCAAGTTGCCTTTTACTAAAGTCAAGTCATTTATCTTTCCATAAAGCAAATATAACTAACTTCCCATAAAGCGTTATATTCACTTTATACCTTAGCCATATACAATTTCCTATCGAGGACTTATACATTTAAACGGAACAAGTATCACATACTTTAAAACTCTTTAAGTCCCTTAACCTTAATAAAACTTAAGACATCCTTTATACTTTCAAAGAAGCGAGTTAATCTCCTAACTCACCCGACTTGGCATTACATAAAACAAGTAAAGAATGTCATAGTCTTGTACGTCTACCGTACTACATACGTGCAACTAGTCATGCTCAAAAGATAGGAAAAGTTCTCCATAGAGTAAATCACACAACTACCTCTTAACTTCTAAGAGTAGAAGGAAACATGAAATGATACCACAAGTATATTCCATACATAAAATCATGCCAAGGGAAGGAAGAGGTTCACATACCTCGCGGCGATTGTCGACAAGTAGCAAAATGCTCCAAAGTACTTCAACCTTGATAGCTATTCCACTCTCTAAGTAGGATACGCTATACTTAGTACTTCAACCTATAATGGTTACAATACGTCCATTAACCTTCTTACTTCACACGTAGAATATTCTAAGTGCTACGTCACTAAATTCTACGGAAAATCGGACAGCACTTCCTTTGTTTTTACTTACTTTGCCACCTTTTTCAAGGCCGAATACAATAACCAAACAGCCCCAATTGGCTCACCACAATCTATAAGGTAGTCCAATACAAATGAAATAACCAAACAACCCCAATTGGCTCACCACAAACGATATCAAGTTAATACAACTTACTAGGCCAATTCGGCTAACTTTGAAGTACTACAACATCAATTCTTATCCAATTTCCATTTCCATCCAAATGTTAGTATAACATGATATCAAGTCATGACCAATTATAACTACTACAATCTTGAGTTAATAACATGCGACGATTCTAATCAACGACCAAATTGTAATCCAACTTAACATGGCTTACATTACTTTTCGGATTTTTAAGGCTACAATCAATCCATAATCCTTATAAACTTCAATACATATACTTCATGCTAGCAACAAGTAAGGCTAACAACAATATAAATAATCTTGTAACACTTTCAAAGAACAAGATTATACCTCAACGAATCTCAATCCAATCTTGAGTCGAAGTCGTTCCTTAGCAACTTAGAGACTCTCCAAGATACTTCAATCCGCTACTTGAGACCCTTAGAACCATACCAACCATTTTCCTTCAAACTTCCAACCAAAACCTAGAAAATCCATTAGGTTTTCACCTTGCGACTAATACGAAAACTCTCTTTTTCCGGGATTTTTCTATTGAGATATACTCACAATACACTTAGGAACCTTGGTTTAAAGTGGGGAGATTATTGGACAACAAACAAATTTTTTTCCCTCTTATGGATGCCCAACCCGTGAGCCTCCCTCTCTTGTTCTACAATTTTTTGTGAATTTTAGCAAAGTGTGGAACTCTTGTCTTGCTACTAGTATTAATTAGGGACATGGAGGGTCAAGGTGTGCACAAATGGTTGGCTAGGATGAGGTCTTAACAAATATCAAGACTAATTGTCCCCTTGACTAAGTCAAACATGTCCAGCTTTCAAGTTGCAAGACTTGTCTTGCTAACAAAGGTCCAATGACCCTTTAGCCCTTGCAAAAATCGTCCAAGGCATCATCTAAGGGGGTGACACGTGTCACCCTCCCATTCGTCATAATAATATGATTTCCGACAATTTCATAATTCCGATAAATTTTTACAAGTCACAATTTCAACACTTGCGAGTTCTTACGTACGTTCTTAAAACACGTCCTGTACACACGGGGTGTAACAAATCGCCCATAGTATCATTATGCGAGCCTAATCCTGGAACTCCGCGATCGCATGCCGTCGCGCGGACCGTATGAGGTATTCCTCGCGTCGGGGTAGCTAGCCCGCGGTATCCTCCTGGACCCCGCATCCGCATAGTCACATAGACCGCGTAGTCACCAGGCATCGCGTAAGGCACTCGCCGCGTCGGGATAATACACCGGAATGATCAATCTCGGAACTCCGCGACTTAGCGTGGTCACGCGGACCGCGTAGCCGTATAGACCGCGTCAAGGGTGGCAAGCCCTCGGTATAACAAGTCGAGGGTATGTGATATAAGAAACGATCTGACGGGCTTAACGTTTAACAACGTAAGCCTGACAAGAATATCCCCTTACACAACATCACAAGACACTAACACGCGTAGCGTCAAAACATGTTTACTTATCAAACCATCTTACTACACTTTTAAATCAATACAAGATTTTCATAAACAAATAAGTAAAACCGTTCCTTTTATCTTTCTTAAGTCGTTATACCTAACCTCCCATAAAGCTAGTATAACTCTTAAGCTTTCTGTTTAAAAATCAAGTATTACTCTTCTTTCAAAAATGATTCATAATTCTTTTGAAATACTTCAAGGTTCTTATTATTTAGACTCAAGTCAACAGGCGTCGGTAAAACCATGTTCAGTTAACACACGTACGTCTACCGTACTATATATATATTTTAAAGTATCATGCTCAAGGGGATAGGAAGAATCACATACCTTCTCGGCGAAATCCACCTGCCAAGTCGAGTATGTCGCGCGCAGAGTATCAACCTATAATAGTCAAATACGTCTATCAACGTCTAGACTACTCTGTAGGATATTCTAAGCAGAAGGTTCTTAATTCTACGGAAAATTGGGCAGCATTTCCCTACCCGTCAAACTACTCACGTCTACTGTAAATACAGTCCTATGTAAGTACAGTTCAATTCTTCATTTATATCCTTCTGATGTGATTTCAGTTCAATCTTTATTCTTTAATATCCTTCTATGTATCTTATACTTATTTCTATACTACTACAGTATGTAATCTCCAATTACAATAGAAGGATAGGATTATTATTTACCTCGATAAGCCCAAAATTATCCAAGTTTAAATGTCGATCCTGAGCAAGGTTTAGCTCCTAATCTGTATGCTCCAATCCGCTCCAAGAAACCCTTAGAAGTTTCTACACAACTTCTACTTACTACTTCAACCAACAATGAAGTTTCTCCTAGGGTTTCGTTTAGTGACTAAAGGAAGTATAGTAGTATTTTCCGGACTCTAAGTATAGAGATAACTTTGGAAATACTATAAGGGATTGGCTAAGGTATTTTGGAGTAGCAACTATACTTGAAGACAACATTCTACCAAGGGGGTGTTTGGCCAGGGCTTTCAAGAGGGAGATGGTGTTTGGACGAGAGCTCTTGGGGAGAAGGAGTTTTGAGACTTGGAAGATAATTTGTGGATGAAGAATTCTTCAACTAAGGGGGTATTTATAGGACCACCAATGGTCAAGATGAAGGCAAGTGGAGGGCAAGTGGATGGTGGAGATATGCACATGTGTACCCTTATCCATCTACCACACAAATATCACAAAATATCCTACCTAACCTTGACCAATGTTTAAGGCCTTTAACTTGAAAAAAACGTGCCAAGGAATGCACACCATTGCCGTCCACTTGAGGGTGACAAGTGTCGCCTCTCGTTGTCCAAAATATTTCATCTCTCGGAAAAATCCATAAAAATTATTAATGTTGCAACCGTAATTTTCCTACGCAAGGTTTGAAAAACTTTTCGTCGGAAAACAATTCTTTTCGGGGGTTGTGCACAATTTTCGTCCCTTGCCTAACTTAAGGCTTAAACATTTGTACGTACGCCCTCACGTACATACTCTGGAAATACGGGGTATAACATTCTCCCCTCCTTAGAGACATTCGTCCCGAATGTTCCTTCCCAAGACATATAACGATAAAGTTCCTCATAACTTAAACAGTTTGCAAATGCCACACATGGCCACAATACAACACTTAAGCAAATATGTCAATGAAAATTTACAAGTAGGAAAGTGAGTTACCTGGAGGTGTGGGGAATAGGTGAGGATACGCCTCATGTCCTCCTCGCCTTCCCGTCATCTCCTCCCGAGCTCGTTCGCCCACAAGACTTTGTGGAAGCTACGTCCTTGGTCGCAGACGCCTAACGACGATCGATTATCGCTGGGAATCTCCCATACGATAACCCTCGGTCACTGGACATCGTCAATCGGTGCACCTAGATGGATCCCGATACATCTCCTCAAAGATAGAAACATGAAAAACCGGATGCCGCCTCAAGGTCGGACGGCGAGATCAACTCATAGCAACCTTGCCTACCCTGCGGACAATCGTCGACCCAATGTACCTTGGTGAGTTTCCCCTTTCTTCCGAATCTCATCACACCCGCCATGGGTGACACCTTCAGAAAACCCAATCATCAACCTCGAACTCCGGATCTGACGACGATGATCTGCATACGACCATCGTGGCGGTATTTGTCGATGCCAGCTCTGGATAAGCTTTACCTTATCCATCGCTTGAACGGTCTGGTCCTACTAACTGCACCTCGCCTACATCAAACCAGACTATCGGCGATCTGCACTTCCTCCCATACAAGGCCTCATAAGGCGCCATCCGAATCTTTGGAGTGGTAGCTATTATTATCAAACTCAACTAGAGGCAAATGATCCTCCGGCTACCCACGAAGTCAATAACACGGGCTCGCAGCATATCCTCGAAGTGCGGATAGTGCGCTCTGCTGTCCGTCTGCGAGGATGGAATGTAGTACTCGAGCTCACTGCGTCCTAATCCGCCTTACGGAAGGACCTCGAAGTTAGCGTAAATCGGGCTCTGCATGCGATATGATATAAATAGGGACCCCATGCGATCGGCGATCTCTCGGATGTAAAGTCGGCATAATCCTCGGTGAAAAGGTCGTCTGACGGAAGAAAATGGGCTGATTTTCGACTGTCGACGATAACCCAAATAGAATCATGTTTCCTCGGTGCGAGGTAACCCCGTGATAAAGTCCATGTTGATCACCTCCACTTCCGGTCGGGATCTCTATCGTGCAACAAACCACGGGCCTGCGGTGCTCTACCTTCACCGCTAACAACACGCATCGAGCCACAAACTGCAACGTCCTCTTGAGCCATCCCACAATACGGATCGAGGTCGTGGTACATCTTGGTCGACCCGGATGGATGAATGCTTGCGTGTGCTTCCACAGAACTCCTGTAGAAGTCACGCAATATCTGGAACACACACGCCCTCAAACCTTAGCACCCCATGGTGCTACCTCAAGGACCCTTCCCCTGAAGAGCCGTATCACGCGGTACGCGTCAAAACCGGATCCTCAAATGTTGCCTCTTCACTCGCCGGCGATGGAAGACTCGGCAACCTCTCGAACTCGAACCCCACTGCTATCGTAATCAATCAATCGGACTCCAAGGCTCGCTAATCGATGCAACTCGCGGACCATGCCCGCTTCTGCAGTTTGTATGCGTCGATAGACTCCCCATCGACCTACGACTGGCGGCATACGCCACAACATGGCCTTCCGGGTGGTACGGGATGTCGACATCGTAATCCTTGGCGGCTCTAACCACCGTCTGCCGTAAGTTCACTCCATATGGTGAAGATATCTTTGAGGCTCTTGTGGTGCGTATAAATATCCACATGAACCCCATACAAATAGTGCCTCGGATCTTGGCGTGAATCATTGCGCGACTCCAAATCATGGGTGGGGTAGTTTCTCTCATGTTTCTTAAGTTTGTCGGGATCGTATGTTATAACCTTGCCTGCTGCATCAACACATCCTGGCGATGCTGGCGCGTCACAATACACGACATAGCCATCCGACCCTGCGGAAGAGTAAGAAGCGGGGCGGTCGTCGATCTCTCGCCGATGGCGAAACCACGCTCCTGACATCAGTCCATGAAACTTAGCGCCACGAGTCAGCCTAGTCAATGGTGCGAGAGATAAAGCAAACTTCTCCACGAACGCCGATAATAACTGCGAGGCCCGTAGGCTGCGCTCTGCCGAGTAGTAGGTCTAGGCCAAGTCTGTGCCTCGATCTTGGCGTATCCACCGAATACCATCCGCCCCTACAATATGACCAAAAAAGCCACCGGCCAACCAAAACTCACATTTGGAAAACTTAGCGTATAGCTGCGGTCTGGAGAACTCTTGTACGATCGCCAAATGCTCGCATGCTCTGCTCTGGCGGGAATAAACCAAGATGTCATCAATGAACACTATCACAAGCGTGTCCAAAAATGGCTTGAACACTCGGTTCATCAAATCCATGAATCTGGCGGAGCATTGGTCAAACGAAGGACATAACCACGAACTCATAGTGCGTCTGGGTCCGAATGCGATCTAGGGATATCGCCTCTCTAACTCGCACTTTGATGATAGCGATCGCGGATCAATCTTGGAGAAACATCTCGCACCACTGCAATAGTCGAACAAATCATCAATCACAGGAAGGGGTATCTGTTCTTAATGGTCACCTTGTTCACCGTAATCAACACGCGTGCGCGGCGTCGTCTTCTTCACGAACAATCTGGCGCTCCCGGTGAAACACTAGGCTGATGAAACCGCTTCTCCAAAGAAATCTCTCGGTTGGTCCTTCAACTCTCTCAACTCGGCGGGTGCCGTTACGTATGGCGGAATGGAAATAGGCGAGTGTCCGCAGCAACATCGATACAAAACTTTATCTCCTCTCGGGAGGATACGGGAGGTCGTTTGGAAACACATCCGGGAACTCTCGACTCTGGGCGGTGAAAATCTGTACCGCGACCTCGATTATCAAACACCGAATGAGATGGTAGATATACCCTTCGCACCATCTTCCGGCCGAGGTAGGAAATAAACCTACCCTTGCCGACACGTGTTCCTCCCACTCAATACTTGGCTCCCAGAAGCGGAACCGTACCACTCTCTCCTGCGATCTACTGCGGCGTAGCGAAGCTAACCAATCCATGCCCGTGATCACATCGAAATCGGTCATGTCGACTCTATCAAGTCGGCTAGGGTCGGCGATTGCATAAAGTCCTTTGGGCAAGCTCTATATACCGCCGAGCTACCACCGAATCACCCATGGCGTAGCTACCTCGAAAAGGTCTATGGACTCGGGCTCTATCCCTATCCTACTAGCGATAAGGGAGATATATGGGAAGTAGAACCGGATCTATCAAGGCATACACGTCACAACATGAAGCGATAAAGTACCGTGGCGACATCGGTGAGGCCTCACGGTCTGCCCGGTGGACAAGGCATAGATGCGATTCGAGGACCGCTAGAAGCCCGGGACCGCGCCACGACCTCTGCGCGACCTGCTGGTCCATGAATACCACGCCTCGGGCGAATAAGCTGTGGGGATGAGGACCGACAGCACCACAGGTGACCCCTCCCATCGTAGCCGCCAGTCGGACGGGCTCTCGCATAGTGACCTGCGGCCCTGAAGTATAGCAAACTCAGTAGTACCACAACTCCTGAATGGAATCTACCGATCGGATACACCGGCGGACCTCGATCGGTTAGCACTCTTGCTACCCTGGAAGTCAAGCCACAGGGCTCGACACGCCCGAATACCAGGCATCACGAAGGCGGTGTAGGAGTGCTCGAGTGGTGGGGTGCAAATCTAGGCTATCTTGAGGCCGCCCACCGAGAGCTACCAAAAGATCCTGCCGTCACGGCGCTTACCGCTGGCGATATCCGCCGACCCGTCGGCCTCTACGCCTCGCATCAGTGCATGAGCACGTATGCGGGCAATGTCCATGCCGTGAAGAGCCACCGAGCAAGACTACGCGGATAATCATCTAACCCGGTGGCGTAGCGGTGCACGGTCCTCCATATCTGCTACTAAGCGCGGGGACATATCGAGCCAACGAATCGAACTCAGCGTTGTACTCCTAACGGTGCGCCCTCTGCATCTCGGCATCAAAAACTTGTCGGCGTGCCTCCTCATCTGCGGAGGCAAGAAGTGAAGTAAGAAAAGCCTCGAGAACTCGTCCCAAATAGGCGGAAGTGCGTGCTCTCCCGGGATAGCTCGCGAATCAAACGATCATTGCGGTATCACGCGGCCGATCGCGAACCGAAGATCACGGACTCGGTCTCGAAGCCTTGATCACTCGCGTGATCCTCTGTCGACGGATGAACTCCTGCGGATCATCCTCGGGCCTCGACCGTAGAACTCTGGCGGGCTCTGACTCGGAAAATCCCGTAGTCTCAAGTGTCCGATCTAGGATGTACCACGGGTGCTCTGGGCTTCTGCATCCGGCTATCCTCGTATCGCCACGATCACGGCGATGGCGAACCATCTCTCTGTAACCCGTCATCTGCTCCGGTGTGGGGTGGAGGTGCAGTCTTGTTGTCTCATCGGCCCGCTGCTGCGGCCCTAAACCAGTTTGGCGGCGTCGTGGAACTCGCCGTCTCGGGTATAGGCGGGCACGAGCCTCGTGACTCTCGGTGTCCTACTAGAAGCTCCGCTCATTGCCTTGCCACGGGCGGGTTACCTACGCGTGGGCATAAGCGGTTAAAAAGGAAATACGTTAGAGGTCAACTTATAACCACGGCTAAGGCACGATCTCAAAGTGAGAAGAATGGAAACCAATCCTAAATATCCTATAGCCTCACGATTATGGGTGTGGTGCACAACACCGATAATCAAGACTTCTACTAGATACGGTGCGTAGACACTTTCCGAGATTAATCGCTCGATACCACTTTTGTCACGACCCGTTAGGGGCAGTGGTACCGGGCACCCAAGTAGGCATACATCAGAGTAATCAGCGGAATATAAAAACAATACAAGTAACAAATGAAAAATGAGACACAGTTTATTTGAGAAAAAGTCGTCTTTCGGCATGTATATATAACCAGTCGCGATTACATCCCAAGTACAATAGGACTCTGAGACCTCTAAGGAAGTAAACAACTATGGCGGGACATGGCCCGCCATACCTGAATGTACAAAACTATCTACAACAACGGGAGATCATACCCAAAAGTCGAGCCTCGGAGAAGATGGAGCTCACGACACCAAAAGATCCTAAAGCGAGGATCATTACTGCTTCCCTTTACTGCGGCATGAGCGGCCCAGGAGGTCGATCTGGTACCAAGTATGTGAAACTGTAAAGTACTTTAAATAAAATCATACCATTTTAAAAGCAATTCTAGAAATATGTACGAAACAACCAATGTAACCACATAGTGCCCAAAGCGTAACGAAAGCAAAATAGATATAACATAAGCGGTCTTTTCTAGGCGCTAATGATCGAAGCAAGGCCAATCGCCCATAGTATCATTATGCGAGCCTAATCACGGAACTCCGCGATCGCATGGGTCACACACGCGTGAGGTATTCCTCGCGTCGGGGTAGCCCAGCGCGGTATCCTCCCGACTCCCGCGATCCGCATAGTCACATAGACCGCGTAGTCACACGAGCCGCGTAAGGCACTCCTCGCGTCGGGATAATACACCGGAATGATCAATCACGGAACTCCGCGACTCGCGTAGTCACACGGACCGCGTAGCCGTATAGACCGCGTCGGGTGGCAAGCCCTCGGTATAACAAGTCGAGGGTATGTGATATAAGAAACGATAACAGCTTAACGCGTTTAACAACGTAAGCCTGACAAGAATATCCCCTTACACAACATCACAAGACACTAACACGCGTGGCGTCGCGCATGTTTACTTATCAAACCATCTTACTACACTTTTCGTAAATCAATACAAGATTTTCATAAACAAATAAGTAAAACCGTTCCTTTTATCTTTCTTAAGTCGTTATACCTAACCTCCCATAAAGCTAGTATAACTCTTAAGCTTTACATTTAAAAATCAAGTATTACTCTTCTTTCAAAAATGATTCATAATTCTTACGAAATACTTCAAGGTTCTTATTATTTAGACTCAAGTCAACAGACGTCCAGTAAAACCATGTTCAGTTAACACACGTACGTCTACCGTACTATATATATATTTTAAAGTATCATGCTCGAGGATAGGAAGAATCACATACCTTCTCGTGAAATCCACGCCAAGTCGGTATGTCGCGCAGAGTATCAACCTATAATAGTCAAATCGTCTATCAACGTCTAGACTACTCAGTAGGATATTCTAAGCGAAGGTTCTTAATTCTACGGAAAATTGGGCGATTTCCCTACCCGTCAAACTACTCACGTCTCGTAAATACGATCTATGTAAGTCTTGATTCAATTCTTCATTTATATCCTTACGATGTGATTTCGATTCAATCTTTATTCTTTAATATCCTTACATGTATCTTATACTTATTTCTATACTACTACGGTATGTAATCTCAATTACAATAGAAGGATAGGATTATTATTTACCTCGATAAGCCCAAAATTATCCAAGTTTAAATGTCGATCTGAGCAAGGTTCACTCTGTCTGTATGCTCAATCCGCTCCAAGAAACCCTTAGAAGTTTCTACACAACTTACTTACTACTTCAACCAACAATGAAGTTTCTCCAGAGTTTCGTTTAGTGACTAAAGGAAGTATAGTAGTATTTTCCTGACTCTAAGTATAGAGATAACTTTGGAAATACTATAAGGGATTAGCTAAGGTATTTTGGAGTAGCAACTATACTTGAAGACAACTTTCTACCAAGGGGGTGTTTGGCTAGGGCTTTCAAGAGGGAGATGGTGTTTGGGCGAGAGCTCTTGGGAGAAGGGAGTTTTGAGACTTGGAAGATAATTTGTGGATGAAGAATTCTTCAACTAGGGGGTTATTTATAGGACCACCAATGGTCAAGATGAAGGCAAGTGGAGGGCAAGTGGATGGTGGAGATTTGCACATGTGTACCCTTATCCATCTACCACACAAATATCACAAAATATCCTACCTAACCTTGACCAATGTTTAAGGCCTTTAACTTGAAAAAAACGTGCCAAGGAATGCACACCATTGCCGTCCACTTGAGGGTGACAAGTGTCGCCCTCTCGTTGGTCCAAAATATTTCATCTCTCGAAAAAATCCGCAAAAATTATTAATGTTGCAACCGTAATTTTCCCTACGCAAGGTTTGAAAAACTTTTCGTCGGAAAACAATTCTTTTCGGGGGTTGTGCACAATTTTCGTCCCTTGCCTAACTTAAGGCTTAAACTTTTGTACTTACGCCCTCACGTACATACTCTGGAAATACGGGATATAACAATCATACTTAAATGTCACACTAACATATTTTATTGGATTGGTATGATTATGTTGTGGTTTCCAGTGATCATGAAAGGTAAGAATACTGTTGAGATTATGGCAACACTAAGATAATATTGATACACGGGCATGACTCGGAATTGTACGCTGTAACATGATATTATTACAACAAAAAATTGGGCTCCGTGATCCGATGAGCTAATCCATAGTGGAGTGATATATGGACGACACGATTCCCCCATGGGTCACTTTGATATGACATACCTCTGTGAAGTGTATATGTCAGTTGATGGAAAAGTACATTTCATATACATTGCATCCTCATTCATATTTTCATTCATACATTAGATTTGTATTATTTGATATGTGACGTGGATAGTATTTGGAACTAAGGATGATTTACTCAATTGTGATATTATTGATTGAATGATTATGTTCAAACTATATGGTTGCCAATCAGCTTTCTCTTTGGATTGGTGTGTGATTAACCTCTATGTGTCTGGTAGTGGATATTGAACTTGTCTGCATGTGTGAATGATGGACTTGTAATTGTCTGTTGGATTGTGTGTTTGACTTAAGGGTGTCTATGGTGAAATTGTTGTTAATCGGTAAAAAGGCAAGGATTAAGGAGGTAAATATTAGTGTGGTAAGAGTCTAGTGTATCAAAAGAGTATCGTGCGTAATTGAAGTAGGTCCATTTAGGTTTACGACTAAGAAAATTAATGTTAATAAGGTGTTACTATACTAATGGTTACATTGTGGAAAGTCTAAGGTGATGAAATAGTTAACTATCCATATAATTGCTACTTGTGTTGTTAAATCAACAGATTAATGTCTAATACTAATTTTTACGCTGTTAAGTCTAGGTGTGCGAGTAGAAGATTAATGAAAAATGAGAACGTCGATGTAAGTAAGTGTTCAGGTCGGCCTGAGGATTTTCAACCATATTGTCTGGTAAAATTATGGTATAGTAGGTTTCCATATTGTGAATTCTACGTGTTTATGGTACTGTTATATGTTAGGTTGATTAGTAATCTCTTGAATCTATTGTGTAAACTATAGGACTTATTTGTCCGTTTTAAATTATTAGTGATAGAATTATGTGGTGTCAATTTGGTATTCATCTCTGATTAAGTATTTTTGTTATTGTCGACCAATGATTTCTACAAGGATACATTGTGTACTCATGCTACACTTGCTGCATCTTTTTTGGGTGCAGGTATTAGAGCTAGTAGTTTGGAGCACGAGAAGCTGAGGAATACTATTCTATTCAGTGGTCTTGGTTTCTATCTTATGCAACTGTTCCCTTCATTCCGGTAGTATTGTATAGTTCTCATTCATAATTTGTAATTTAGGGTCCTTGTATAAATCAAACCAGGTTCTGGAGATGAAAGGTTATTTTCGAATTCATTATTCTTATGATTTAATAAAATTCTTCACGATTGTAATTTGATTTTTCTTCCACATTATTTTAAATCCTTGAAAAGTTGTTTTTGAGAAATTGGTTCGCCTACCAGGGAATGTGTAGGTGCCACTATGACGCTCATGATTTGCGTCGTCACCACTCACCACCAAAACAATTGCTCAAGGTCGACTTCGGCTCTCCTGGAAATGTAGTTTTGTTCACGAACTAGATGCCTTTCTCTTTTTGTGTTCATGTGGAAAGATGAAAATCAATATCTTTTTCGTTTTCTTGTCTTCAAGAAGAAAGAAACCGTGCATATAAAGGAGAAGAGAGAAGTTAGAGGAGTTCTAGGATTTACTCCCTCAAACCCACGTTATATGATAGGGTGGTAGTTACCTTGTATGTGGTAACTCTTTTTTTTTTAACTTCTAACTTCCTGCAGGTTTATTTCTCCTAACCGGATTAAGTCAGTTAATATGGGCGACCCACGACCCAACCGAATATCCAACAAGAAGGCTCTATAAATGGTGGAATATGGTGTAAGGCGCTTTGCTGCTAGTTGCTTGAATAGATACATCAGGTTCTTGGATACCATTTTTTTCTCTGTAAGCATTTAATTTGTTAGTGATTAATCACTATATTCTCCGGCAAGAAGAAACTGAAGATGACATATCATTATACATGTCTTTTTCTACATTTGATTTCATAGAATTTGTTAGTGATTAATACATGAGATAACTCGACAGCAATAAGACTATATATTGAATTTAAAGAAATCATGTCAGGACTAGATATGAAGACTACATGCTTTGCTCTAACATGAAAAACTTCTCTTGGCTTCTCCCTTTGTGTAGCAAATGATCTTGCAACATTGTTTACTAAAAACCTGATAAATTAAAATCGAAAAAGTATTCCTAGTTGAGAAAAAGACAATATATATGAACCCAATAAAATATCATTTCAAATGAAGTTACAATGTTCCAAAGACAAGTCATAACAAATGGGAGAACTTCACTCAATATAGAAAGGTACTCCATGTTTAATAAATCCCAACAAAATTATTAATTGATTCATCAATCTATATATTATCTTTTGCCAATAATGAACTAACAAATTTACCATGCAAATGAAACAAATAATTAAATATTGCAAACCCTACAGACGACCATTAATCTCTTACCCGTTTTGATCTCGCAATTTTACTAATATCAACGTGTAAGATGATATTAATCTCCCTTGAGGAGTTTTTTTCATTAATATCAATATATATAGTGTACAAGATGTATCCATAATACAATAGAAATCCTAGTCCTACTTACAAGAGGAATCATAGTTTACCATAATTACATATCACTAATATTTACACAATATATGAGATATATTCTAATTATGGTGGATATGACAATTATACACGTTTACACACACCATCAGTCGGAGAGGGAGGAGGACGGACGCTGAGACTGGATCTGAAGTCAAGAAATAAGTGTCTGGAAAGTCCTTTGGTAAATATATCTGTATACTGATAGGATGAGGGAACATGTAACACCCTGACATGGCCTAGCACAACTTTCTCACGAACGAAGTGTAGGTCTATCTCAATGTGTTTGGTTCGTTGATGTTGAACCGGGTTGTGAGAGAGATAGATGACAAAGATGTTATCATAATACACAATAGATGATTGACGCAAAGGACACTTAAGCTCTAACAGTAAATTTCTGAGCCAACAAATCTCAGCTACTATATTTCCAACGCCTCTATACTCACCATCGGCACTGGAGCGAGATAGGGTAGTCTGTCGCTTGGCAGACCATGAAATCAGATTATCCCCTAAGAAAACAAAAGTCGGAGGTGGAGCGCCGCGTGTCTGGACACCCTGCCCAATCTGCATCTGTATATGAGAGCAACCCGTTTGGTGCAGAGGGGTATAAGTGCAAACCATAATCAAGTCTGCCCTTAATGTATCAGATGATACGCTTAAGGGCAGTGAAATAAGACTCCCTTGGGGCATGCATGAATAGACATACCTGCTGAACAGCATAAGTAATGTCTAGCCTTATAAATGTGAGATACTGAAGTGTACCTGCTAGGCTCCTATACAGAGTAGGATCGGATACTAGAGCATCATTCATAGCACTGAGCTTAGATTTTGAATCGACTGGAGTAGGAATAACTTTGAAATTCGCCATCTTAGCCCTGTACACAATCTCCTCTGCATACTTGCTGACATAAGAACATGTGGTTGGCAGACCTGGTCACTGATATCCCAAAAAAATAACTCATCTTTCCCAAATCAGTCATTGCAAATCCGGACTTAAGCAAGACAATAATCTAATTTTTCAACCCGTCAGAGGAGGCAGTAAGAACAATGTCATCCACGTAAAGTAATAAGTAAGTTGTGCTACTATCTCGATGAAAAAATGAAGAGTGATGTATCACTCTTGCTACATACAAACCCAATATGCAAGATATATCTGGCAAAGCGATCATACCATGCACGGGAGCCTGTTTCAGGCCATATAGTGACTTACGGAGATGACACATAGAGTGAGGAACCGCTGGTTGGGTGAACCCAGGCGGCTGATGCATGTAGACTGTTTCTCTCAGATCCTCATGTAAAAATGCATTCTTCACATAAAATTGATGGATCTGCCAATGTTTGCCCATGGCAATGCTCAAAACTGTGTGAATTGTAACCGGTTTGACAACTGGGCTGAAGGTCTCACCACAATCAATGTCCTCCTAATGATTTGTGCCATTAGCCATAAGTCGTGTCTTATACCTCTTAAGATCTCCACTGTCTTTGAATTTGTGATGAAATAGCCACATGTAACGGATCACATTCACCCCCTCAGGTCTAGGTACTAGATCCCATGTGTGTTATTTAGTTAAAGCATTGCATTTCTCATACATAACCGCATTCTAATTAGGGTCTTGTTTAGCCAATTTGGGGTTCTTGGGAATTGGAGAAATGGTTTGGGCATACAAGTTAAATTAGACTTTGGGTTTGAAGATTCCATGTTTGGCATGAGTTTTCATTTGGTGAGTGGGGATAGTGGGAGGCTGTGCCGGCTGAGTGGGAAGAACCGAGACTGAGGGATTGGTTGAATATAGAGATGGAGGTGGTGACGCCGTTGGAGGCACCGCAGCGCCGTGATCAAGGGCCACGACAATGGAGGAAATCTGCTCGCAGGAGTTTTGGCGTCGTGGCACCAAATCACAGGGCCGCGACGATATCAACTGACAGTCCTCTCTAAAGTTTTGGCGCTGCGATGCTGTCGATGGTAACTCAGGACTCTACTCGCAGGGATTTTGACGCCGCGGGGTTGACGCTGAAGAGGAACCACTAGGCAGAGAAGGTGATTCTACGACAGTTCTATGATATAGTTGACTGTGAATTATGGGAGAGATGGCAGGCTCATCAAGAAAAAAGTAATCTGGTTTTTAGAACTTTTTAAGATTCAAAAACTGGAATGTGGTCTCGTCGAATATGACGTGACGAGATATGTGAATTTGACTAGTGGACAAGTCATAGCATAGATAGCCCCTATGGTTCGGCGGGAAGCCTAGGTAGACACATGGAGTGGACCGAGAAGCTAGCTTATGAGGGGCGGTAGAGGAAAGATTATGATAACATAGACAATTGAATATCCGTAGATGATCATAATATGAGACTCTATGATAGAGAATTTCGGTTGGGGTCATATTGTGAAGGGTGCTAGTTGGGAGAATATTTAGAATGTATTCTGACATTTTAGCAGAATATACCCAGAAGGACGGGGGGAGAGAGGCATGAATCAATAGAGTGCGAATCATATTGTTAATGGCGCAAATGATTCTTTCATCTTTATCATTTTGTGGGGAGGTGTGAGGGCAGGAGAAGCGAAAAAACATGTCATTATTAGTATAAAAATGGTGAAACATAGAGTTATTGAATTCACGACCATTATCGCACTGAAATGATTTAATGTCTTTTTCAAATTGCGTTTGAATGAACATTCGAAACTCAAGGAATTTGACAAACACTTCTGATTTAAATTTGAGAGGATATAACCAAACATAGTGGGAAAATCATCTAGTAAGACAAGATAATATTTATGATCGACACTACTACATTTCAAGGCTAATGTGACGCCTCAAAATCATCATCATAGGGCCCTTTCGCCGTTGCATTAGACCTAATGCAATGACGAGGATCCGTTGCATCTGCTGGCATTGCATTATATCTAATACAACGGCTGATCGACCTAATGTGATGGTCTGGTACAGTCGTTGCATTAGATATGCACCTAATGCAACGACGATAATTAATTGTCGCATTATGTGCATATCTAATGCGACGGTTTGAAGAAGGTGATGCGACGGTATTAGAAAGGCGTAGCTATTAGATATCTTATGCGACAATTGGATGAGATAATGCAACAGAACTGTATTAATTATTGTCAAGCCTAGAGTCACCTAATGCAACGGCTATAGAAAAGAATTATGACAAAATAAATAATAAAAAGAGAAAGATAATAATAAAAAGGGATTGTCATTGACATCAAAGTACGATATTACAATATTAGACCCCATATGACATATTACAAAATAATTGTTCACAAAAGTATCTCCATATATATAACAAATTTAGCATAAGTACTAGAAACAAAAAATTGACGCAAAAACAAACGCGCGATAAGAGCCTCCACCCACCATTTGTTAGATTGCTAAATTTCTTCTCCATTTAGCTCACCACACACCTACACGTTAACATAATGAATAGTTATAAGTAAAAAAATGATAGACTAGCCAAAACATCATAAATAAATTATCAAATAAACACAATGTATGTATATATATATATATATATATATATTATTTTTATTTTTTATATAGTGTGGGCTCAGCTAGTGTTATGTCATTGGTACTAAGACATGAGAAACCAATATCGCCTCGGTTGCGGTCGACTCGCCTCGCCGGTGAACGACACTATACATTCTCGTCTTTATATTGTTATTTTCACTTTCATACTTGCCTAAATATTCCGCCTTACTTACCATGGATGACTCCAAATCAACGGATAAATCCTTCATCGGCCAAAGTATAGTATCGTGTTCAAATCAGTATGATTTTTTATCAAGTGTAGCGATCCGTTTTGCCTTAGAAAATGCACCAGTAGCGACTTTGCAAATTCGACAGTAAACTGGTTAAAATATGGCCCGAAAACAACAATTGTTTAGTTCAAAATGCAGCAGTGGTGTGACTCAAAACGTTGCAGTGACTTGTTCAAATTTGGCCAAGAAAACACAGCAGGAATTTGGCCTTAAATCTGCCTAAAATGCAGCAGTAAACGGCCAAAAATAAAGTAGCTCACGGGCCAAAACATGGCAGCAAAATCATCAATAATGCATGTGAAAATATAGCAGCAGAACAGGCGAAACACAACAGCAAAACAACAATTCAAGTGGGGATAATATCAGAACATGATAACTACTTAGCAGCCCTTTTAAAAACAAACGGTAAGGACCTCCAAAATGACAATAACAGAGCTAAGCAACAGAAATTCTCATAACAAGGCGGCAGGCACTCAAAATAGCAGCAAAGGGCCAAGATGCCCTAACTGCAGCAAAATGGCAATAGTAGCCTTCAAATATATCCACCTTTCCCTTTCAAGTGAAGCAATTACATCAAAACAACATCAACAACCAAAGACAATGGAACAAATTAGCGCATTTAAGAGAAAGTAAATCAAGGATCGATCATGATCAGACTAAAACAAAATTTGCAAGATAAGACAACAAATATGGTTACCACCATCCATTTCTAATGTCGCAACAAGATCTAAATGTTTCTAGAACCTTAGGCATGGCAGGCTATTGGGGAGGTTAAACCAAACCCAAATATTGTCTTAATTCTCAACTAATGGATCCCAAGTTGTCAAGAAAAAAAAAACTTATACAGGTAAGGGCCATTTGAACAACAATATTTCACAACAGAACAAATCCAAGGCAAAGTAATGATAGGCAGAGAGCTATTATATAAACAAGGAACTAATTTTAGATCTTCAGCACCTTATGCTCAACATACAACAACACACATAATATAATATAGCTCTAGGTTATCAATTATAGCTTTTAGTAAAACTAGCAATTGGAGCAGCTCCGCTCATGGCTTAAAACCAAATTATTTCAAAGATCTTCGTCCAAACTCAAGTAATACACATAATGATTTAGCAAGACAAAAGGATAAGAAACTAGCATAAAGCTTCCAAAATATGTAATCAGAATACACATAGGTTCAGAAACTACATTTTTTCAAAGAATACTTAAAAAGACATCGGCAGCACTAAAAATGAAAACCTGGAAACTTTAAACTTAAAACAAAGAATGCTGAAAAAGAAAATTCTAACAGTTTGGCAAATCAGACAGCATTAGGTAGTACTTGGAATGAACTAGGAACATAATTGGGATTTTAAAGAAAAGTGAGAATGTTAAAATAAACACTCAACTCATGTCCAAGACTGAAGAATGACACATTGATCAATCTTAGATTTACTTCAGATTGAATACGACACGATGTAAAACTCTAAATTCTCCAAGGAAAATTTACTAGCACTCAAATGTGATTAACAAGCATTCAATATAAGTTAAGGAATTCAAAAGAAAATAAACTAGCGATGAACTTCATGCTTTCACAGAGGAAATTAGTTGTCTAATCAAACAAGTTAAAAACTATACTAATCTACACAAAACTAGAAATATACAGAATTGAAGAGAACATTGAGATAAGAAAAGTCTTTTTGGCACAGCAACGGGGAAGACGAGTATGGTCGAACAACCTTTCACCCAAACTGGCTTCTGACAAACCGGAACAGGCCCCAGGAATTAACTGTGAGCAAGAACTTCCTCGAAACTCAAGATATGCTTGGTTTCTGAGTGTTCAAGCTCTTGAGGGTATAAAAACCCATTATGGTTGTGAAAAAAATACCCCTCCTTCACTGGCACCAAGACCACGTAATACACGAAATGAACACACAAAACTGATTTTCTCACATGGAGCCTGCAAGCTTCAGAGATGGAGTGTGGTGTTAGTCATATTTTATATGCACTTTTAGAGTCATTTTTAGTTAGTATTTTGCCCATTTTTATTCAAATATGTGTCGTGTTAGGGTATTATTATTTCGTTTGAGTCACAGTGGTCTAAAAAGGTAAAGTGGCGAAAAAGAGCAATAAGTGGGCAGAAAAGGAGGTTCCCGAGTCAAAAATTGACGAAAGTTGGCAATCCGGACAAAAGCAGAAGCAGAGCCGCGGCGCAAGAAGGCAGGGTCGTGGCGCCCAAATATCTGAGAGGCTACAAGAGTTAAGCGCGCCCACTGATCAGCGAACCACGGCGGCGAAAATTGTCCAGATCCGAATGGGAATTGGCCAAGGGCAAGGAGGTCCAGGGTACACATTTTTGGAGCATATAAAAAGCCCTTTGGGCAGATATTTTTAAGGGTTACTCAACCTTTCTTCACAACACAACATAGTTTTCTTGGAGGCTACAAGATTGGAGACTTGTTTCAAAGTATTTTATTTTCTTTGCTTTATTTCAATTTAGTTAATGTTGGATATTACTTTGGTTCTTAGCATGTCTATGGCTATGAGCTAAACTTTTAATTAGGATTCTCCTTTCAAATCGCTTGAAACTCGTCTTTATGAATTAATGCAGTATTTGGTTTCTTCTTCATATAGTTAAGATTTATTCAATATTTGGTTTGATTGTTTGATAGTTAATTGATCACTAGTTATCATCACGTATATGATTTCAAATGGAGATCCGAGAGGGGAGATTTGGATATGCTGTAGTTGAATAGACATAGGTTAAAAATTGTGGACGAAAGTACCCCGATACTTGTGTGGCTTCATAGGTTATTGTTCTTAATCATCCTATGTGGTAAAATCTATCATAAAAATATAGAAGATTTCTACACTGGGGTTGAGCATTTATATATCCTAACCGGAATATAAAACAGTCTAGCTAACCTGCTATCTTAAAATAGAAGAAGAACTTTTATTGTTGCATTAAGGATTAAAGCGAGTGGATAGTCGAGGAGATTGGAAGCCCTATTTCCACCATAACTGATTCAAATAAAGTATTTTAGTTAATTTCTGCAATTACTTCAGTAGTTTATAGATAAAACCAAAACAAAATATCGATAGTTAAATAGATAACTTAGGATAGATGTTTGGTAATTGAAACCAGTCCCTGAGGATGATATTCGGTCTTACCAAGACTATATTACTTGAACGATACGTACACTTGCATAAAACATAAGCAAGAATCGCTAACATGTGGGAAAGAAGAAAGCGGGTGTTGTCAGGGTATGGGTGAAAGGCGATGTGATGGGGGACAGGGTGTGTGTCGTTGATGGCAGTGGTATGGGTGTGGAAGAGATGGGAGAGCGATGGGATTTGTTTTTTTTTTCATTTAGTGGTGTTTGGGAAAGGATGATAAGAGAGGGATTGAGGAGTTGGGCATGGGTCAGCAAATATTAGGCTGAGGGATATTAAAACACTGACCGTTGCATTAGCCAAGGACATCCATTGCATTACATAGGCTAATGCAACGGTCGTTTTTAGCCGTTGCATTAGACAATTTGAGTTGTCGCATTACACAGGCTAATGCAATGGTCATGTTCTACCGTTGCATTAGCATACTTTTCTGATTTGTTACACTTGAACACGTCGCATTAGCCATATCTAATGAAACTATACTACATATGTCATTGCACTAGCCTTCTATGAACCGTTGCATTAGATTAAAAATATAGTAGTGCGAGAGAACTAGCAATAGGTGATGTCCATAAATCGGCATGTATAATATCAAATGGTGCAAATGTGACACTAGTAGATGATTTAAATGGAAGACGAGTATGTTTGCCTAAAGAACAAGAAACACAGTTTTGGGCAAGCTTCTCATTATTACAAGTAATGAAATTATTGCCTCTAAGAAAATTAAAAACTGGAGCTCCTGGATAACCAAGCCTATTATGCCATGTTGATGAAGAAATGGTCGCTAGAGAGACGGGAGAGCAAGATCTGACAACGAAGATTGGAGTGAATGGATAGAGATCCCCCGCGCTATTGCATCTCGTAAGAGGTGTCCCCGTATGAAGATCCTTCACAGTGAAACCAAAAGGGTCAAAGTCAACAGAGACAGAATTATTACGAGTAAATTTGCGGACAGAGATTAGGTTCTTAATTACGTATGGGGCATATAAGGTATTTTTAAGGGAGAATGGATGAGGAGGTTGTGTGTATGATGTACCATAGCCCTTTATTGGAATGCGGTGGCCACTACCAACGGTAATAAATTGAGGATGCTTTAAACTGAACAGATTGAGAATATTACCTGCAGACCGGGTGAGGTGGGATGTGGCTCCGGAGTCCATGTACCAATAGTTGTCAGGCTGTTGCAGATTGAGGCTGTTGAAAGTATGTCCCAACTCAGTGGGTGTCATGCTGGATGAGGGCTGCTGATACTGGCTTTGCATGAAGTGGGCTTGCTGCGGGTATTGGGCTTCTTAGAAATTTGGAGCGGGCCAACAACCGTGTTGAAAATATTGGTTGAAGAAATTCTGATGCCGAAAGTGGGCGGCGTCGCGGTCTTTGTAATGAATGCTGTTGGGGCGCCGCAACACTGTAGTGATTCTGCGGGCCCTGTTGTTGTTGCTGCTGCTGATTCTGTTGTCCGCGATCCTTGCTACGACCACGACCTCCACTGCCGTCGCGGCCCTTGCCACCGCGTCCCTGCTGTGGTTGAGAGTTTTCTGGCGGCGTTGTATCTTGGGGGCGCATTTCGACAGTTAACGCCTTCTGAGTGTGCTCATCTTGCTTAGCACGATGAGTTTCTTCGAGCAACAACTGCGAGCGAGCTTTGTTAAAGCTGGGTAACTGATCTGCCTGTTGAATCATGGTGGCTAACGTATCATATTTTCCTTTAGAAAGGCCTACAATCAACTGTAACACCATTTTAGTATTCGAGACAGGCGTGTCGACGTTGGAGAGTTGATCCGCCAGCAGTTTTAACTGTTTGCAGTACTCCGTCACGTTGGAAAAACTTTCAAGACGTGTATTGTTAAAATGTTCATCTAAATACACAACACGAGTGTGCTTGTTATCCTGAAAGATTTCCTCCAAACGGTTCCACAATTCACGGGCGGTAGCGCCAGATTTCATAATAGTCAGGAGAAGATTCTGAGAGATACTACCATATATTCATTATTTGACGGCAGTGTCGAGACAATGCTATGTAGAATCATCAACCTTCGGGGGGGGGGGGGGGAGGAGGAATAACATCATCGATATGATCAAGCACGTTATAGAGACATGCAGGAAAGCGAAACAGTTCAACCCAAGGAGAATACTGACCATTTTCTTGATCAAGAATAATGGGAATATAGGTCTTGATGTTGGTAACGGTTAGGGCTAGGTGAAAAGATGTTGATGACATGGTGGTGAGAGATGTGGAAGCGGAAGCGTCAAAAAGTGTGGAAGAATAAAAAATAGCCATTTAGAGAACAGGGGAATGAAGAAAAAATCCAAGAATTTGGAAGAGGGCCGCGGCTGAGATCCGAGAGGGGTTCGGAGGCACAAGAAAGAATTCTAGGGTTTTGGGTGTTTGGTTCTTGATACCATGTAAGATGATATTAATCTCCCTTGAGGAGTCTTTCTCATTAATATCAATATATATCTAGTGTACAAGATGTATCCCTAATACAATAGGAATCCTAGTCCTACTTACAAGAGGAATCATAGTTTACCATAATTACATATCACTAATATTTACACAATATATGAGATATATTCTAATTATGGTGGAGATGACAATTATACACATTTACACAAAGCTCAAAATACAAGAACATTTCTACATGGAATTTTAGAAATTGCATAATTTCTAAAATTTCAAAAGAAAAAACAGAGTTGTTTAGTCTATTAGAATTATCTGATCTCTTTGTTTTGCTCTCTTGAGCCGAAGGTTTTTTAGAAATAACTTCTCTACCTTCCGAGATAGGGATAAAATCTGTGTACAGTCTATCTGTTACACCCCGTATTTACAGGACATGGTGTAAGAACTCACAAGTGTTAAGATTTGAGACTTGTAAAAATTTATCGGAATTATGAAATTGTCGGAAAACGTTTTGTTGTGACGAATGGGAGGGCGACACGTGTCACCCCCCCTTAGAATGCCTTGGACGAAATTAGGCATGGCCACAATGGTCATTGACCATAGCCTTAGGATGACTAAGTCTTCCAATTAATGAGCTTGAGAATGTTGACTTGGTCAAGGACCCACATAGTCTTGATATTTACTAAGAACTCATCCAAACCACCCAATTGTTTGCATCTTGACCCTCCATGTCCCTTTATAATACTAGTAGTAGCAAGACTTTGTCCAAACACTTAGAAAATTTTCACAAAATTTGAAGAGAGCTCTAGCTTGCTCTCGGGTTCATGGCACTTGAGAAGAAAAAAATTTCGTTGCTTGTTCTTTAAGCTCCACACTTTAAACCAAGGTTCATGAGTGTTATGTAAGTATATCTCAATAGAAAAATTCCGGAAAAAGAGAGTTTTCGTATTAGTCGCAAGGTGAAAACCTAATGGCTTTTCTAGGTTTTGGTTGGAAGTTTGAAGGAAAATTGTTGGTATGGTTCTAAGGGTCTCAAGTAGCGGATTGAAGTATCTTGGAGAGTCTCTAAGTTGCTAAGGAACGACTTCGGATTTGAAGATTAGATTGAGAATCGTTAAGGTATAATCTTGTCCTTTAAGATGTTACAAGATTATATATTTTTTTTGTTGTTGTTAGTTTTACACGTTGACAACATGAAGTTGGTATGTAGAAGTTTATAAGTATTATGGAGTGCTTGTAGCTAAATTCGAAATGTTATATAAGCCACTTGAAAATTGGATTACTAATTGGTCGTTTATTAGAAATCGTCGCATGTTACCTACTTAGAGATTATGGATTGTTATAATCAAATGCGACTTGATATCATGTTATGCTACCAATTTGGATTGAAATGGAAATTTGATAAGAATTGGTATGGTTGAACTCAAGGTGGCCGAATTTGGACTTTTAGTTTGTTATTCATTGTATTGGAATACCTTCTATATTGTTGTGAGCCAATTGGGGCTGTTTGGTTATTGTATTCGGCCTTGAAAAAGGTGGCAAAGTGAGTAGAAACAAAGGAGGTGCTGTCCGATTTTCCGTAGAATTTAGCGACTTAGCACCTAAAATATTCTACGTTAGAAGTGAAAGGTTAATGGACATATTGTGACCATTATAGGTTGAAGTACTAAGTATAGCGTATCCTACTTGGAGAGTGGAATAGCTATCAAGGTTGGAGTACTTTGGGGCATTTTGCTACTTGTCGACAATCGTCGCGAGGTATGTGAACCTCTTCCTTCCTTTGGCATGATTCTATGTATGGAATATACCTGTGGTATCATTTCATGTTTCCTGTTACTCTTAGAAGTTATGAGGTTGTTGTGTGATCTACTATGTAGAACTTTTCCTATCTTTAAGCATGACTAGTTGCGTATGTAGTACGGTGAGACGTCTGACACCTTGATATCCTTTACTAGTTTGTGAATAGCCAAGTCGGGTGAGTTGGGAGATTAACTCACTTCTTTGAAAGTATAAAGGATGTCTTAAGTGTTATTAAAGTTAAGGGACTTGAAGAGTTTTAAAGTATGTGATACTTGTTCCGTTTTAAACGTATAAGTCCCTTGGATAGGAAATTGTTTTTGGGCTAAGGTATAAAGTGAATATAACGGCTTTATGGGAAGTTAGTTATATTTGCTTTATGGAAAGATAAGTGATTTGATTTTAGTGAAAAGGCCACTTGTTTTAAGGCATTAATTGCCTAAGGTTTTATAATAAAAGGAGTCACTTGTTTTCTAAGGGTTAAGAGACTATTTGTATTTTTGAAAGTTATGAGAATTTATTTGAAAGTATTTAATACTTGGTTTCAAAAAGTAGAAGTCTCTTGGTTATAAAATGAACGTGTTGGTCTAAACCATAAAGGGTTATAACGGCTTTATGGAAGGTTAAGAGAATGGTTTTCTCTAATAGAGTAAGCAAAGAAATAACTTGTGTTAAGGAAGGGCAAATTGTTTTAAAGGTACCAATTGCTTAAGGTTTTAAATAAGGAAGTCACTTGATTTAGAAGCCGGTAATTGTATTTTCTAAAAGGTATTGTGACTTGTCTTGAAAGGTGAATAGGACTTGATACTACGGTTGTTAGTATCGGGAAGTTTTATTTGGAAAGGAGTCTTTTGAAAGAATGTCGTACGGAGTACTTTGGCCTGTTTAATTGAGAATAATTCTATGTGATGCCTTGATTAGTACTTTGGCTTGTTAAAATGAGAATTATTCTATTTGTGCCCCGATAAGTACTTTGGCTTGTTAAATGAGAATTATTATATTTGTGCCCTGATAAGTACTTTGGCTTGTTAAATGAGAATTATTCTATTTGTGCCCCGATAAGTACTTTGGCTTGTTAAATGAGAATTATTCTATTTGTGCCCTGAAAAGTACTTTGGCTTGTTAAATGAGAATTATTCTATTTGTGCCCTGATAAGTACTTTGGCTTGTTAAATGAGAATTATTCTATTTGTGCCCTGATAAGTACTTTGGCTTGTTAAATGAGAATTATTCTATTTGTGCTCTGATAAGTACTTTGGCTTGTTAATTGAGAATTAGCCTATGTGTCTTGGTGATAGCCTTTGAGTGCAAGTATTATGTTTTATTACGATCCGCGACTCTCGGTTGGGGCCTTTGTCTTGTTATAAGTTACTTGGGCGTCACAAGCGGTGATGTGGGATTCCGGGTATCTTAGTTATTTGTAGCACTTGGGTTAAATTCGGATTTTATAAAAGACATGGTAGTGCTTATGTCTTGTTTGATGGTCGGTCGAGATAGGGTAAGAGTATAAATGAGGCAAGCCCAAGACGTTATACCACCTTCTCGGGGTAAGAGTATAAGTGAGGGTAAACCCAGACGCTTTACCACCGCTTTAAGTGTTGTTTGGCCAGGTCGAGATAGGGTAAGAGTATAAATGAGGGCAAGCCCCAAGACGTTATACCACCTTCTCCGGGGTAAGAGTATAAGTGAGGTAGACCCCAAGATGCTATACCACCGCTTTACCACCTTCTCCGGGGTAGAGTATAAGTGAGGGTAGACCCCAAGACGCTATACCAGGTGGGACTTGGTGTTCATGTATGCATATTGGTGTATTATTATACTGGGTATCGGCGGTGATGTGGGATTCCAGGCGGGATATATATATATGTATTGTGTATGTATGCGCGACGGTGAGGTGGGATGCCAGGCGCGTCACGTGGTTATATTTTACACTAATAGTCGGTGATGGGGATTCCACGGGCATGCTTTGATATTAGTGTGACTTGATCGCGTCCCAGTTGGTCGGGTAGTATATGTGTCCCTCCGTAGTGGGCCGGACTATGTTATGAAAGATAAGTAAGTTATACGGTAATGAACTTAATGATTCTTTTTCTAATAATGTACGTAAGAATGTGACTATAAATCTTATTGGGAATGGAAAGGATAATAAGGTACGATTAAGTTCATAAGTGGTAATGACACGGCAGGATCTGGTATGTATTTTTATACTTGTCCTTGTCATTCTTTTGTCTGATTATGATTTGTTTCATGCGTTATATTCTGTTCCATATTCGAATTTTTGTTATGCGGCCCGCCGAAGCTGCGTTAAATGCGCGAGTTTAGGTACACGATTGTGGATCCGCGAGCTTAGGATCGGTTGAAGTTGAGATGGCTCCAGTGTTCCGGAGTTGTCACGTTTATGTTCATTCAGGGGTATGGCGGGGCCCTGTCCCTCCACAGTGGTTGTTAAAACTCTTAGAGGTCTGTAGTCACATTTTGTGGGTCAGTTTGTAAAAAGAAAGGAGGCAACTGCTTCGGTTGTTTTTATATATGTTCAGGAAGGTAGCCCTATCGGCTAACCTGTTGTTTTACTTACGATGTTTTATTTTTAAGTTTCGTGTATGTTCCGCTGATTTTCTCTGATGTTTACCTGTAAGGGTGCCCACGAAGGGCACCAGTCGCGGTCCCGGGGTCGGGTCGTGACACTATCCTTCCCAAACTCCACTTATGAGAATATATTGGATATATTGTTGTTGTTGTAGAAATTGTCATTTACCTAAATTGAGAATTGATTTCTATTTTCTAGGATAAGGAATGAGAATTAGTTAGAGACCAGAGCACTTAAGATTGTTGAATCGTAAGGTACTCTATTTAAATAGTATGAGCATTAAGCCAAATCATAAGAACATTACATCACTTTAAGGGAAATCGTTTCAGCTAAACAATTGTATGTATGCTTGTATTGAATGGAGAAAATTAAGTGACTCTTCGATAACTTGGTTAATGGGCTTTGAAACTAATGGAAAGTAATCTTCAAATTTTTATTTCATATTTTTTGTTATTTTTTTAAAATATATTAAAAATATGAAATTTTTTCATACTTCCCCCTATCTTTCGCCCCTACCCACACCTACCCCCTCCACCCCACCCCATTGCCCTACCCCATCCTCAACGTTCTTTTTCATATTTTCTTTTACTTTTATAAAAAATATGAATTTTTTTCTTACCTCCCCGTACCGCTCTAACCCCACCTACTCCTCTCCACCCCACCCCATTGCCCTACCCAATCCTCAAATTTCTTTTTCATATTTTTTTTAATTTTATAAAAAAAATTGTAAGATATTGGAATAATTTTCCTTAGGGATTTCTTTCATTAATCACAATATATATAGTTGTACAAAGGTGATTCCTAATACAGTAAGAATCCTAAGTTACCTTAAATACATGACAATAATAATTACAATATATACTGTGAATATTCGGAGAATATCAGCTAATACTCCCTCTCAGACGGAGCGGGAGGAAGCCGAACGCTCAGGCTGGATATGAAGTCTATGAACAACTGTATGGGTAGTCCCTTTGTGAAGATATCTGCATACTGATAGGAGGAGGGCACATGCAATATTTTGACTAGACCAAGTGTTACATTCTCATGTACAAAGTGGATATCCATCTCAATATGTTTGGTCCGCTAATGTCACACCCCGAACCCCGGGCCCGTGACTGGTGCCCTACCTGGGCACCCTTCTACCTTAACAACTAAGTACATTGCGGAAATTAGTAACAGCTCATTTTTTTTTCTTTAAAATAAACGTGTCGTGCGGGCAAAGCCGACAAGGCTGCCATATATACATAAACAACAGACACCTGCATACGTGAGTCCAATCCACATATGAATCTGCACCTCAAGAGTTATCTATCAACTATGGCGGACAAGGCCCGTGTACCCAAAGCGTACAAAGCACATGCATCAAGGATATATACCAAAAGATAAACTCACGAGCAGAGGAGCTATCCAAAAACCACGAGCGAGGATCCTACGCTGCCGATCACCGAGCGTACCTAAACTGCGGCGTGAACGGCCCGAAGGAGGTCGATGCGAAGAATGTACCAAGTATGTGAGCAATCGTAATAAAATCATAACAATCTAAACAAAGCGGAGACATGTATGATAGCCAACCTACGATACATAATACATAAGCGATCCACATCAAGTCGTGGGCGCGAGCCACCGAGTCGTACTCAAATATAACCATGGGTCTCACGCCCATAACATCAATCATGCCCGTGGAATCTTTCCTCACCGCCAGATCCATGATATAGTACAACACCAATAGGCATACATGAACACCAAGTCCCACCGGTGGTATAGCATCTTGGGGTTTACCCTCACTTATACTCTTACCACGGAGAAGGTGGTAAGCGGTGGTATAGCGTCTTGGGGTTTACCTCACATATACTCTACCGTGGAGAAGGTGGTAAAGCAGGTGGTATAGCGTCTTGGGGTTTACCTCACATATACTCTACCTGGAGAAGGTGGTAAAGCAGGTGGTATAGCGTCTTGGGGTTTACCACTCACATATACTCTCTACTGGAGAAGGTGGTAAAGCGGTGGTATAGCATCTTGGGGTTTACCCTCACATATACTCTTACCCTATCTCGACCGTCAAACAAGACATAAGCACTACCATGTCTTTTATAAAAGAATCAGAATTTAACCCAAGTACTACCAATAACGGAAGCATACCGTGGAATCCCACATCACCGTCGGTGCGTCCCAAGAACTTACAACTGGACAACCGACCCTCGGTAGAGTCGCGACAACGTAATAAAACATAGTACTTGCACTCAAAGGCTATCACCCAGACACATAGGCAATTCCCAATTAATCAAGCCAAAGTACTAATCAAGGCACACATGGAATAATTCTCAATTATCAAGCCAAAGTACTTATCAAGGCACACTTAGAATAATTCTCAATTAACAACCAAAGTACTAATCAAGGCACCAATAGGATTATTCTCATTTAACAAGCCAAAGTACTAATCAAGGCACACTTAGACTAATTCTCAATTAATCAAGCCAAAGTACTAATCAAGGCACACTTAGACAAATTCTCAATTTATCAAGCCAAAGTACTAATCAAGGCACACTTAGACAAATTCTCAATTTATCAAGCCAAAGTACTAATCTTTTCAGAGACTCCTTTTGTGAAAAATCCCAAGATACTAACACCGTAGTATCAGGCGTGTCTATTTTTCAAAGTAAGTTACTACATTTTTTTGAAAGCTTATTTCAACACTTGAAATCAAGTAACTCAAATTTTCTTTTACAATCTAGGCAACTTATGTCGATTAATCAAAATAGACAACTTTCTAAACTTTCCATAAAGCGTTATAACCGACTTCCCATAAAGCCGTTATAACCCTTTATGGTTTTAGACATATCCATTCCTTTTATAACCAAGAGACTTATATTTATTAAAATCCAAGTATTAAATACTTTCAAATCGATTTTCTTAACTTTTAAAAATACACTTAGTCTCTTAACCTTTAGAAACCAAGTAACTTATTTTATTACTAAACTTTAGGCAATTGATGCCTTAAAATCAAGTTGCCTTTTCATTAAAATCGAGTCATTTATCTTTCCATAAAGCAAATATAACCAACTTCCCATAAAGTCGTTATATTCACTTTATACCTTCGCCAAATACAATTTCCTATCCGAGGGACTTATACGTTTAAAACGGGACAAGTATCACGTATTTTAAAACTCTTTAAGTCCCTTAACTTTCAAAACACTTCAAGTCTCTTAATATATAGAAAACAAGTTTCTTCTCTTAAATCATGTCATTTCTCCTCTTTTAAACAATTAAGTAAATCACTCCTTGACTCCCCTAAAGTCATTTTAATGACCTTTAGGTTTTGGAACTAAGGCACTAGCCAAAAGGTTTAGAAACCACTTCCTTTTCAAGACTCTATGTACTTTAAGTAAAATACTTTCACTTTTAAGAATCCAAACTTCACTAAGGAAATGGATTATACGACTTACAATTTAAACATCAAAGTACAATCAAAGAAGCACATAGAACAAATTCTACTTTAGGCAATCCAAATACAACCAAGGAATGGATCATTTAGGGAGTAGAACATACTTTCTTTATCTTAAGGAATCATGCTAGAAGAGGAGATAGTTCACATACCTTTTCGCTAATTCCACAAGCTAAGCCGAATACGCGTATGTGAAAGTGTCAACCTATAATGGTCACAACAAGACTATCAACTTCTAGTCTCTACGTGAAAAATACTAAGTATTTGGTCTCTAATTCTCTACGGAAAATCGGGCAGCACTTCCTTTGTTTCTACTCACTTTGCCACCTTTTTCAAGGTCGAATACAATAACCAACACGCCACATTTAAGGCCCCAAACAACAATCAAACAAAGGGGATTACACGCCTTACACTACGTGTAAAATTCCGCCCCACAATTATATACAAAGTAGTTCAAACTTCACTAGCCATTCTCGGCCAACATACTAACAATTCAAAGTCTTTTCCAATCCTTATCCAATTCCAAGTTCTAAGGTCTAACATGTTATATAGTTATAAACAACTTCAATAACTACAATTTCCTTCTTTATACAACACGACGCTTAAGCGAATAATCAACTTGAATTGTAGTCTTAAGGCTAACATGCTAGTTTTGGATTAGGGTTCAATAGCCCGTATACTTGTCCAACTACATAATATATACTTCATGTCACTCTTATCTATAAGCTCTGACAAGTAGTAACTCTTAACTACTAAAACGACAAGATTATACCTTTATAAGCCCTTATAATCCCAAGATTCAAAGTCGCGCCTTAGCAAATTCTTAGCTCCTTTCCTTAGGTTCCAATATGCTCCAAGCACTCCTTAGAGGCCTATGAAGAACCCATCTTCAAGTTCCAACTTCAAAGTTGAAGAACTCCCATAGTTTCCGCCTTGCGACTAACGTGAAAATGCGTTTTCCAAATCTTTCTATTGAGATAACCTTAAAATACCCTTATGAACCTTGGGTTTAAGTCTTGAGGCTAATGGACAACATTTGCAAAATTTTTGTGTGGGCAAGGCACCTAAGCCAGGAAAGCGACTTTTGTGGACAAGAAAATGTGTGAAATTTTTCTAAGTGTTAGAAGAGCAAGTCTTCCACTAGTAGTGAGCTTATATAAAACATTGGAGGGCTTAGGTTACAACAAATGTGTGGCTTGGATGTGTTTCACTTGGATCAAGCTTATGTGGACTAGTTGACTTGTCAACAATGTCACGCCAAGACTTATCTTCAAGATGGTCAATGACCATTTTACCCCTCCTCCAATTCGTTCAAGACCACGTGTGGGAGTGCCACGTGTCGCCTCTCATTCGTCCATAAAATTCCATAACCCTCGTGGGTCCCACAAAATGTAAAATTCCTCGGGTGGGCCCCACGTGACCAAATCCGTAACAATAAATTTCCATAATATTACTAAGTCTCAAACTCTTCAAATAATGTATTTTGAGAATCCAATTCTCAACAACGAACATTTTTCCTTTCCGACGTTCGGAACATTTTCCGTCGGAAAAACAATTCTTCCTGCCGTACCAATTTCCAAGTCTTGTTTCCTTTTCATTCTCTTCTCTACATGTCACGGACTTACGGTGTAACGGTAATCTTTACCGGATTATGAGACATATATATGGCAGATATGTTATCAAAATAGACTATAGACGCCTTACGTAGTGGACAACTGAGCTCCAAGAGAATATTTCGGTGCCAACAGACTTCAGCAACACCCATATACTCTGCTTCCGCACTAGAGCGGAATAAAGTGGCTTGTCGCTTGGCAGACCAAAAAATAAGATTATCCCCTAAAAATACACAATAGCCGAAAGTAGACCGTCGCGTGTCCAGGAATCTTGTCCAATCAACATCTGTGTAAGAAATCAACCTGGTCGGAGCGGAGGGGTAGAGATGCAACCCATATTCAAGAGTACCCTTAATGTATCTGATAATACGCTTAAGAGCAGCAAAATGGGATTCTCTCAGGGCATGCATAAATATACACACCTGTTGAACGACATATGCAATGTCGGGCCTGGTAAATGTGAGGTACTGAAGAGAACCTGCAAGACTCCGATAGAGAGTAGGATCAGACACTGGATTACCCTCAGAAGCACTGAGCTTGGATTTCGAATCAACCGGAGTAGGCATAGCTTTGCAATTCGACATCTTAGCTCTGAATACAATTTCTTCTACATAATTGCGCTGACTCAGAAACATAGTATCTGTAGATCTAGTAACTGATATACCCAAGAAGTAGCTCAGCTTGCCCAAATCAGTCATAGCAAATTCAGTTTTGAGAAGAGCAATAATATCATTTTTCAATTTGTCAGATGAGGCAGTGAGAACAATGTCATCCACATATAATAATAAGTAAGAAGTGTCACTACCATAATTAAAAATGAACAGATATGTGTCACACCTGCTGCAAATAAACCCAATCTGCATAATACACCCGGCGAAGCAGTCATACAAAAAATGAGGTGCCTGTTTTAGGCCATAGAGTGACTTACTGAGACATCAGACATATTGAGGAACTGCAGGATGAACAAACTCAGGTGGTTGATGCATATACACAGTTTCTTTCAAATCCCTATGAAGAAATGCATTCTTGACATCCAGCTGATGAATCGACCGCTTTTTACACATAGCAATACTAAGAACAATACAAATCGTAGTCGGTTTAACAACCAGGCTAAAAGTATCACCACGGTCAATGTCCTCCTTCTGATTAGTAACATTTGCCACAAGTCTTGCCTTGTAGCACTCCAAATCACCACATTCTCTGAATTTGTGACGAAAAAGCCACAAGCATCGGATCACATTCACCCCCTCCGGTCTAGGTACTCGATCCCAAGTGTCTTGCTTAGTTAAAGCATTATATTCCTCGAATATGGACGCATTCCAATTAGGGTATAGTTTGGCCAATTTGGGGTTCTTTGGAATTGGAGAAATGGTTTGAGCAGACTAGTTAAAGTGGATTTTGGGTTTGAAAATTGCGTGTTTGGCACGAGTTTCCATTTGGTGACTGGGGACAGTGGGTGGCTGCAATGGTTGAGTATCATGATCCGAGACAGATGGTATGGTCGGAGATGTGAAAGATGGATTATTTACCGTCGGAGGCACCGCGGTGCCGCGATCAAGGGTCGCGGCGCCTGAGGTTCAGTGCTCACTGGAAGGTTGGCACCGTGGAGCATCCCCGAGGGGCCACGGTGTTGACGACGGTGAAAAATCAAGTTGCTCACAGGAAAACTGGCGCCGCGGGGCATCCCCGAGGGGCCGCGACGCTAACGACTGAAAAAAGTCAGTGTGCTCACTGGAAAGATGGAGATGAGGGGATGTTTCGGTGGTGTCATGAGTGAGTTGACTGAGAATGATGGGAGAGATGACAGACTCATCAAGAAAGGAGTAATCCGGTTTTCGTTATTTCTGAGGATTAAAAAACCTGAATATGGTCTCGTCGAATATGACATGATGAGAAATGTGGATCTGACGAGTAGACAAGTCATAGCACAGATATCCCCTATGATTGGGTGGGAAACCGGGGAATATACATGATGTAGTTCGGGGAGTCAACTTATGGGGGGTGGTGGAGGTAAGATTGGGATAGCACAGACAGCGAAGATCCGTAAGTGGTCATATGATATAGAATTTCGGTGGGGGTTCTATTTTGTAGAGTGCTAGTGGGTAAAATATTGATGAGGTAGTCTACCATTTTAACATCGTAGATCCAGAAGGAAGATGGTAGACAGACGTGAAAGATAAGGGTACAGACCATGTTATTGATAGTACATATAATTCGTTCAACTATTCCATTTTGAGGGGAGGTGTGGGGACAAGAGAAACGGAACACCATGCCCTGTTGGGAGCAAAAATTATAGAATGCTGAATTATTAAATTCACGTCCATTATCACACTGAAATGATTTTATGGATTTTTCAAATTGAGTTTTAATAAATTTGTGAAACTCAAAAAATTTAACAAAAACCTCAGATTTGAATTTGAGTGGATAAATTCATAAAAAATGTGAAAAATCATCTAATAAAATAAGATAAAATTTGTGACCCAGTGAGCTAATAACAAGAGATGTCCACAAGTCAGCATGAAAAACAGTTTTGGGCAAGTTTCTCATTATTACATTGAATACGCAAATTATTTCTAAGAAAAGAAAAGACATGATCTTCTGGATGTCCGAGCCTATTGTGCCAGGTGGATGAAGACAGTGCAGCAAGAAAGACAGGTGGTTGAGTTCTGACAGCAGAAGAGTGAGTGAAAGGGTAGAAGTCTCCCACACTATTGCAACGCGTAAGAATTCTCTCCGTATTGAGATCCTTCACAAAGAAACCCAAAGGGTAAAAATTGACAGACACCCAATTATTGCGAGTGAATTTTCTAACAGAAATAATTTTTTTTAATGATTTGAGGTGCGTAGAGGACATGGTTAAGTGAGAAGGGGGGATGATGATGTTTTATGTGTGTATTACCGTAACCTGCAATTGGAATGCGGTGATCATTGCCGACAGTGATATATTGAGGATAATTTAACCAAAGCAGTTGAAAAAAATTACCTGAAGAGCTGATCAGGTATGATGTGGCTCCGAGTCCATATACCAATTGTTGTCGGGTTATTGAAGAGTGAGAGTGTTGAATGCCTGGCCCAAATCAGTGGCTTACGGGAACTGCTGGCCTGCCATCAAATGGGCCTGCTGAGGCGTCTGCTGGGCTGTTCTTGGATTGAAGAGAGCTGGGCCCAGAACACTTGGCCTCCAATTTTGTTAGACTTGGGCCCCTGTAGTAGGATAAGGGCATGGAGGAGAGGCCCACGGTGCTGAGTTGGGGCAAGCATGTGGTCCGACCAATTGGAAATATGGAGGAGTTGTAGATGCTGCCTGCTGGGCCTTACCTTTGCCACGGACCTTCCCTCTGTTGCCTTGCCTGCGACCTCTGCCGCCACGACCTCCATCGCGACTCTGCTGCTGCTGGTTGTCCGGCGGTGGTGGAGTTGTGGTGGTGGTCGGCGACTGCAGGTTTTCAACGGCTAACGTTTTTTTATTGTGTTCATCTTGTTTTGCACGACGGGTTTCTTCCAATAACAATTGGGATCGTGCCTTGTTGAACGTCGGAAGTGGGTCAGCCTGTTGAATCATTATGGCAATAATGTCATATTCTCCTTTCGGTAAACCTGCAACAAGTTGTAACACCATTTTTGTTTCAGAAATAACCGTCCCAACGTTGGAAAGTTGGTCAGCAATGAGTTTCAGTTGTTTGTAGTATTCAGACATGTTGTTAAAATTCTCGAGACATGTGTTATTGAATTGCTCCTCTAGAAGTTTTTAGTTTTTAGGGTTAGAGATTTTTGGCTCATGATACCATGTACGATATTGGAATAATTTCTCTTAGGGATTTCTTTCATTAATTACAATATATATAGTTGTACAAAGATGATTCCTAATACAGTAAGAATCGTAAGTTACCTTAAATACATGACAATAATAATTACAATATATATTGTGAATATTCGGAGAATATCCGCTAATAAAAATATTAATATTTTCTTACCTCCCCCTACCTCCCTAGCCCCACCTATCCGCCCTACCCATTCTCAATTTTTTTTTTACTTTTATAAATAATTTATAAAAAATATGAATTATTTTTCTTACCTCCCACCCCCTCCACCCCCACCCCATCGTCAAATTTCTCTTTCATATTTTTTTTTCTTTTATAAAAAAAAAAAAAAATATATTATTTTTATTTTAAAAATAAAGATATGGAAAAATTAAATATCATATAAAATAAAATAACATCATAGAAGGTAAGTTTGAAATTTGTAAAAGTAATGAGTCAAGTTGGACAAGTTGTGTTATGACCTATCATTTAGCAAATCTTGACCCGTCCATCTTAGCCCATGTAAATTTTGGACGGGTTGGACATTAGTCCATTTATTGATTCAGCCCATCTTTACCTGCCCAACTTCAGCCCAAACGGCCCATCTATCACCCCTATGTCTGACTTTGATATGAGCTCGTGAAGATCTGGACCTGTCTGCTCCAATCTGGTATGTTTCCTTCCCATTGTTATGTAAAAATCTGTATGATTTTTTGTGCTGAATTATTGTGAGTTCTTTATTGTACCATGTCTGTTGTTGTCACTTGTATCCAAAAATGTCTTATTCACACGAATGTAACCTTCCAAATTTGTTTTGGTACAGGGGACTTATCAATGTTTAATACTTTCCTTAGTCCCACCTCCATGTTCATGAAATGATCATACCTAACTGTGCCCTTATCAAGTGCTAAATTAGCTAAAGAATCTGCTAATTGATTTTTCCCCTTAGAATATATTGGAAACAACTTATTTCCCATCCACCATATGTCTGGTCTCTTCTATCAAGTTCACTATATTTCATTGTGGCTTCCAACCCTCTGCTAGTATCATTTGCACTAATTGTTTGTCGAACAAGAAGGAGATGATGTGGAATTGGATGCAAATGACGAGGTTCTCTTTGTTGAAACTTGGGGTTATTGTCTTATTGGGTGCTTTACGGGTCCTTTCCCGGGACGTGAGACATTAAATTCTATTGTTAAAAAATGGGGAGTTAAGTGTAGAATCATTCCATACGGACGTCGATGGACTATTTTTCGATTTATGACTGAACAAGATCGCATCACGGTATTTCATGGTGGCCCTTATACGACTTTTGGGAAAAATTTGATGTTAAAATCAGTTGATAAGGACACTTTTCTCACGGATGATCTTTTCATGAACATCCCGATTTGGGTGGTGCTTCGTGATGTTCGTTTGTCGGTATGGAGCACATCCGGGTTAAGTAAGATCGCCTCACGTGTGGGGAAGCCCTTGTATACGGACCAATTCACGAAGGAGAGGTCCAAAATGAATTATGCACGGGTATTAATTGAAGTCAATGTTAGCGAGCGGCCACTAATTTAATGTTAAATTACCATGCAATATCAAGTATGTTCAAAAGGTGGAATATGAGAATTATCCTAATTTTTGTTTTCATTGCAAAGTATTCAGGCATAATCATTTCACGTGTAAGAAATTGGAGGAACATGTAACGCCTATGGAGACAATGAGCACTTACGAGCCAATGGTTGTTTCGGACAAATGAGTAGATCCGAAAATGGTTGGTGTTAATGAACCTACACGCTCACTTCAAACCAACCCCTTCTTTGTTCCACTACCAGTCGGTGGATCATTGAACATTGAAGTGGACATGGATGTGATGACTAAGGGGGTACCTAATACGCCTTTGATTCCGAATGCTTTTAGAGGTGCTCCGGTGTCAAGGCAGAGAGATAAGGATGGATGGCATGAGGTTACTCCAAGAAAGAATTTCCAAAGAAACAGTGGTAAAGTTGCAAGTATGAAGATTGGAGGAGCATTTCATTACCCCCCGATTTCCAAAGAAACGGGTTCATCTCCCGGGTGATGTTATTATGAACAAAGCCAAACAGCAAATTTGAGAAGTGGAAGAGTATTTCAACCCTCCAAGATTAAGCTTATTTGTATTGCGTTTATTTTATTTTCTTGTATTGTATTTTCGTGCTTTACATTGAGGCTTGAGAAACCTCAATAATCGATTGTACTTTTTGATTTCTAGTAATATATTATTTATTTATCCAAAAAAAAAATTGCACTAATTGTGAGTGTCTGAATCATGATCCTATACCATTTGGTTGCTTCTAGTATTGCAATTGTCTTAGCTTTAGTATTAATGACCCATCATATCTCCTCTGCTGCAGCATGTATTAAGTTACCAACCTCATTCCTAAGACAAAATCCATATGAGCCTCTCCCAGAATTACCTCTTGATGTACCATTTGTGTTGCACAGGACCCAATCTCTGTTTAACTTACTTTTGACTAAAAAGAAAAGCTTGTCATGCAAAGGATTGGTAATAGAAGAAGACTAAGATATCGGTCATATTCTAATAGCTTGGTTGATCAAGTTTATTTTTCTCGAAAAGTATTTATTTTAAAAATTGAGGTATTTGGCCAAGCTTTTTGGAGAAAATAAGTTGGGGAGTAACATAAGCTATTTTTCAGAAGTTAAAAATATTTGTTTTTCCTCAGAAATACTTTTGAAAAAAATACATTTAGAAGCACATTTTAAATGCTTGGTCAAACACTAATGATTGCTCAAAGTATTTTTAAAATTAATTGGACAAACACAAAATGCTTCTCAATAAAAGTCCTTTTCTAAAAAAAACTTTTTAAAACATTTCAATATAACTTGATTTTAGAAATTTTACCAAATATGTTATAAGTAGCATGCAAAATGAGATATGATTATTTTAGCATTGACGTGATGATTAGGTATCAAATATTTTCAAATGCCAGCCACAGTGAAAACATCAAAGAAAAGAAAAACTCATAAAATTGAGATTTCCTCTACTAAGATAAAGCGATAGACTAGAGGTTTAGCACTCATCTTGCTATAAACCATCTTACAATAAAATAACACTACAGAACATTAAATTAGTATTGCTCCACATAAAATTAGGGAGACCTAAATCTTAGAGGTCAATAAGAAGGTGAGCAAACAAAAAAAATGTGATTGACAAGAAAATTACAATATTTGAATAGATTTGTCCAATTTTATCAAATTTATCACATAAATATGTGGAAACAAAGTGTAGAAACAAGGAAATGAGAATGTAACAACAATAACAAGTATGTAAGAAATTTGAAAATGAACAAATAAGAGGGCTTGCTGAGTCGACTGAATTCTCAATCTATCCTTAAGATAATATTGCATCGTATATCTTTTCAACGGTGTAATGACAACTTATCTACCAAGATAAAACAACAATCAAACAAATGAGCAAAGGGAACTCAAGTGTTCGCTTAGAAAGAAAGATCTTTGAGTGTTTTGTGATTGGAAGAGGGGAAGACAATTTCAGAGAATTGTTAAGTGTAATGTGTGTTTTGCAATGTGCCAAAGGCATCAATTTATAGGTAGATGATTTTGTCTTCTCAATTAACCAAATGAATGACCATCAATGTCAAGTAATGACCAGTGATTTTGAGATTAATACAACCTAGTAATTGCTGAAATCAATAGCCAAATAATGGAGATTAATTGCTCCAAAATCAGCCCAAGAATCAGATTTAATTCGCCTCCAACGGTACAGAAAAATGTCGAAGCGCCACGGTCCTTCGTGAGGGCACCGCGGTGCCTCAATTCCAGTTAGTCACTGAACCTGAAATGTCATTTAGGGTCGCGGCCCTTCGGGAAGGCGTCGCGGTGTCTCAATTCCAGTAGCTTACTGGAATTGAGACGGCATTTAGAGACGAGGCTCTAGGAGGAGGCACCACGACGCTACACGCACTGCGGTCCTGACGTTGTCGCGCCGCGGCCCTTCTCGACTCCGCAGCGATTTCTAATTCGTTTCTTATTTTACACATTTTACTTTTCTTCCTTTCATTAACCAACGTGAAACCATTGTCATTTGGCCAATAAATGTCTATTTTCTTACGTCTCAAACAATTCGTATACGTACCAATATCTCTTCTATTTAAGGAAATTACGATCATTGGCACTTTATGTGCACGTGTGTGAAACCATGTTTCCGACGTGCGGGGCCCAAATTGTTCGATTCCTAATTAATAGGATTAATTTTATTTCACGTTTAATAAATTTTCAACAATCTCCTCTTAGAAGAGATTTTGGCGTACACACATATGGTGCCTTTCGAGCAATCACTCGGCGGATCGATATTGCATCTGGACAAATAGCCGTAGCTTTGAACCTTCCATAGTAGAATACCATCGGACATATTTACTGCACGGTGAACGTGATGTCTTGAACCATCAGTTTTTAGTATATTCCAAGACAATGGTATCATCACAACACCTTTCCTACTCAATCATTCTTATGTTTTTGTCCATCGTGGGCCGTGGACATACTTTGATTCTTAAGTGCGTTCATTTGAGGTGACCTGTCCTCACACTTAAGTAGGTGGTCTCCTACAAGGTATCCTGCAATACCCCGCTACACACGCGTTAGGAACCATTAAAAATTCCCCAACCTAACCTCAAGTATTGAGGATCATTAAAGGTTTGGAAACTTATCCTATACCCCTTTTACAGGTAGCAATTTATGTCTATCATGGGAACGACCTTGGATTATATTTCTTAAGAAGAAAACATTATTCGAAGTGCTCTTGCTTCCACCGAAACTCTCACGGAACCATTACAATTTAGTTTTTCCATTGAACCTTATTCCTGGGATCTCTAGTCTGTAAGGTTGGGTGTCCACTATATTGGTTCTTATTGTTTGGGTTTTAAGACCATTTCCCTAGATAGACAGAACAACTGATCTTTGGGTATTCCATTCGTCAAGGAATCTGCGATATTTTCCTTAGATTTTATGTAATCAATGGAAATAATACCCGAGGTGATCAACTTCCTAACGGACTTATGTCTCCGTCGAATATGACGAGACTTACCATTGTATATAGAACTTCGTGCCCTTCCTAGAGCCGACTGACTATCACAGTGGATCATTACAGAAGACACGGGTTTATCCCAACATGGGACATCCTCTAGAAAACCATGAAGCCACTCAACTTCCTCTCCCGCTTTATCTAAAGCGATAAATTCCGACTCCATCGTGGATCGAGCAATAAGAGTTTGCCTAGAGGATTTTCAAGACACAACTCCACCACCGATTGTAAAAATATATCCGCAGGTGGACTTGATGTCGTCACTATCAAATATCATGTTTACATCACTGTACCCCTCTAGTACCGTTGGATATCTCGAATAGTGAAACCCAAAATTTAGCGCGAACTTTAGGAACCGTAGTACCCTATTCAACGCTTTCCAGTGATCCTCAATTGGATTACGGGTGAACCTAGCCAATTTATTGACTGCATGAGCGATATCAGGTCGAGTGCAGTTTGTGATATACATCAGATTACCAATTACCTGCGCATATCTGTCACGCCCCGAACCCCGGGCTCGTGACTGGTGCCCTACCTAGGCACTCTTCTACCTAACTGACACAAGTAAACCGCAGAACTAAATAACACCTAATTTTTTTTTAAAACCAACGAACATGCAGGGGCAAAGCCGACAAGACTGCCATATAATATACATAACAAAAAGGCACTACACTGTACACGAGTCCAATCCCACATATGAATACAGACCTCTAAGAGTTTTACTGAACTATGACGGGACAAGGCCCCGTCGTACCCATAACTGTACAAAAGCATGTAATGAAGGATCTATACCAAAATGATAAACTCCTGAACAGATGGAGCTATCCAAAAACTCTGAGCAAGGATCCTACACTTGCATATCACCAAACAAAGGTACCTAAACTCGCAGATGAACGCAGCCGGGCGAGGTCAAGAAGAATGTATCAAGTATGTGAAATCAAAATATCAGAATGAAATCATAACAGTCTATACAAAACATGAGACATGTATGATAGCCAAACTACAGTACACAATACATAAGCAGTCATGTCAAATCAGGGACGCATGCCCTCAAAGTCATTACTCAAATATAACCATGGGTCTCACGCCCATAACATCAATCATGCCCGTGGAATCCTTCCTCACTGCCGGCAGTCCATGATATAATATAACATCAATAAGCACACTGAACCTTACAATCATGAGAGTAATGCATTCATTTTTACCTTTTTAAGTTATGCCTTTAACAATTAGATTAACTGTTCCACTTTTAAGTCAGAAACACACTTCACCCTTTCATTAATGAAATCACTACCGTTTCAAAACATGAAGGTCGTGCCAGTGCCAGGGTCAACCACCCTCTGTGTTATAATGCAACCTATCATAGGCATGTCTATTTTTCAAAATAAGTTACTACACCTTTAGAAATTCATTTCAAGACTTTGAAACTAAGCAACTTCTAATTACACAACCTAGGCAACTCATATCTATCCATCAAAATAGACAACTCTCTTAACCTTCCATAAAGCCGTTATAACCAACTTTCCATAAAGCCGTTATAACCCTTTATGGTTTTAGACAAATTCATTCTTTTTATAACCAAGAGACTTATACTTTTAAAACCAAGTATCATATACTTTCAAATCAAGTTACATAACTTTCAAAATACTTCAAGTCTCTTAATCTTTAGAAATCAAGTGTCTTAACTTTAGAAATCAAGTTTCTTCTATTTTTAAAACTCAAGTAACGCACACCTTTAAAACAAGTTACTTCTCTTTATATCATGTCATTTCTCCTCTTTTAAATAAATTAAGTAAATCACTCCTTTGACTCCCCTAAAGTCATTATAACAACCTTTAGGTTTTGGAACTAAGGCACTAGCCAAAAGATTTGGAAACCACTTCCTTTTCAAGACTCTATGTACTTCAAGTAAAATACTTTCACTTTTGAAAATCCAAACTTCATCAAGGTAATGGATTATAACAACTTCCAATTTAAACATCCAAAGTACAATTAAGGAAGTATATAGAACAACTTCTATATTAGGCAATCCAAGTACAATCAAGGAATGGATCATTTAAGGAGTAGGACTTACTTTCTTTATCATAAAGAATCATGCTAGAAGAAGAGGAGATGGTTCACATACTTTTTCGGCTTAATCCACAAGCTAAGTCGAATACGCCGCACGTAGAATTGTCAACCTATAATGGACACAACACAACTATCAACTTCTAGTTTCTAAAGTAGAATGATACTAAGTATACGGTCTCTTATTCTACGGAAAATTGGGCAGCACCTCCTTTGTTTCTACATACTTTTACACCTTTTTCAAGGCCCGAAAATCAATAACCAACATGCCACATTTAAGGCTCAATACATCAACCAATCAAAGGGGATTACACGCCTTACAATACGTGTAAAATTCTGCCCCACAATTAATACCAAGTAACTTCAATAACCAAAGCCATTCTCGGCTAACATGTACAACAACAAAAGTCCTTTCCAATTCTTTTTCAATCCAAGTTGTTAAGTCTAACATGTTATATAGTCGTAAACAACTTTAACAACTACAATTCCTTCCTTATATAACATGCGACGACTAAACTAATAACCTAATTGAATTGTAATCTCAAAGGCTAATCATGCTAGTTTCAGATTAGGGTTCCAATAGCCAATACACCTATCAAACTTCATAATATATACCTCATGCTTGCTAATATCCATAACTACAACAATAAGTAATCTTTAATTACTAAAACGACAAGATTGTTACCTTTATAAGCTCTTATAAAATTCCAAGATTCAAAGTCGCTCCTTAGCAATTCTTAGCTCCTTTCCTTCACGCTCCAATCCGCTATTTGAAGCCTTTAGAAGTTCACAACCAACTTCTCTTCCATTTCCAATCAAAACTATGAAAACGACTTAGGTTTTCGCCTTGCGACTAACGTGAAAACGTCATTTTTCCGAGATCTTTCTATTGAGATATACTTACAATACCCTTAGGGACCTTGGGTTAAATTCTTGTGAATAATGAACCACAATTGCAAAATTTTTGTGTGGGATTTGTACTAAACACGAGAGCTCCTTCAACATGCTCAAAGTTCTCAATTTTTTTCTAAGTGTTGAAGACTAAGTCTTGCACTAGTGTAGTATATATAACACAATGGAGGGCTTAGATTACAACATATGTGTGACTAGGATGAAGAATAATTAATATCTAGACAAGTGGATCATTGACTTGGTCAATTATCTCAAGCTAGGCTTGTCAAGACTTGATCATCCACTTGACTACTAACCTTGGTCACTTGACCATTAACCATGGTCTAATTCGTGCAAGCCATGTGGGGGTGACACGTGTCGCCCTCCCATTCGTCCATAAAATTTCGTAACCCTCGTGGGCCCCACAAAACGTAAAATTTCTCTGGCGGCCCTACGTGACCAAATCCGTAAAAATTAATTTCCACAATGATAATAAGTTCCATACTCTTTAAATAATGCATTTTGAGAATCCAATTCTCATCAACAAACATTTTTCCTTTCCGACGTTCGGAAAAACAATTCTTTCTTTCGTACCAATTTTCAAGTCTTGTGTTCTCACGTCCATTATCTTATACATGTCCTGGAATTACGGGGTGTAACATTCTTCCCCCCTTAGAAACATTCATCCCCGAATGTTCTTAGTCGGTTGTCAAGCTATACAAACTCCGGCGTAGTCTCCTTACTATGCCTATCAATCAATACTCCACAAGACCAACGATACCACACATGGACACCACATAACCTACGTAAACATATCAATGGACCTTCCATCCGCGGTCCCTTCTCACAAAACTCAAAGGTTACAGTATTATCAAAAACAGAATCTTTTAGAGGTTCCTTTCTTTTTCCCGCATGAAGGGATGGCCCTGTCGTATTCTAAGTCATGGGACTAACACTATCTGAATCCTTCAGTCAGACTCCCACTCAGCTAACTGATGTGTTCCGTCGTGTTATCTCCCTTCTCTGTCTCACTCAGTCACAATGCTAGTTGGGACATGAACCTATAATCTACCTAGCTTAGTTTACCAACCAGTGTAAACTCTAATACTAGTAGCATCTCAATCACGAGCACCTATGGACAGTGTTACTGAACCTAAGGCGTGTGTATCATCACAATTAACCTCCACCCATGGCGTAAAAGGGATTTTCTCTACGCACCTTCATTACTCATAACTATACCCACTATAGTTCTTTTAACCCTTGTTCCTTCCTTTTCTTACTTGTCATACTTTCTCGTACTTCCAAACTTATTTTAGTACATGTACAAAATTTCAAATATTGTTTCTGTTCTCCAATCCTTGGAGTTACTATCCAAACTTGGCCATTATGCTACTTGCATTTTCGTTAAGGCTCTTCTCGGCCCTTATGACCTGGTTCCGGTGGAACACATCCACGAACTCGTACAACAATTAACTAGACTTGGGCCTCGCATCCTCGTGACCCTATCACATAGCAGGACCATTTCCAACTGACATCACCCCCATTCCATACTACCGGTTGACCCGAAATGAGTCCATAACCCGACCCATCATCACACTTAACTTCTCATTCTTAGTCTGAAATAAATTTCTCTCTTATCTCAAGGTACTTCTCACCCTACCCTCCCATACTCTAGAGGCTCGTCACCTAGGCCGAAGTATCTCTACTGTATATCCTTCCCTATCGGTCTTTACACTGTTACGGGGTAATTACAACTTGTGAACCCTACACAACTATAGTTTCAGTTCACTTTATCATTCTTGTCAACATTCTTCACTTTTCACTTTACTAATCAAAGTATCTCTACTTCTGGTGGTGCTATCAATTTACAACTACTAGCAACAAGGGAAATATATACGCTAGGGCGGAATCTGAATCTATCAGTGAATGTATGATTCAAAAGAATCGAAATATACTTGTAACCCCATGCGATGTTGCCTCTTGATCCTGCCCAGTAGCCACGTCATCTATGCGGTTCGAAGGACCGCCAGAACTATAAACTCCACCCTGACCTCTACCACGGCTGGCTGACATCCAACACCCCGCCTGGTGCACAATGGAGGAAAGGGAACCAACCACCGGCCTCATAGGCTGAGCCACCTCATTGGTGCTCTTTCTAAAAGGACATACCCTCAGTATATGGCCCGGACGGACACAATAAAAACAAACACCTGTGCCATAACGGCATTTCCCCATATGACGCTTACTACATCGAAAACACTGAGGAATAAGTGGCCTCGACTGAGAAAATCCTCTGCTCCTCTGAGAACCTCGAACCCTGGAGCTCGGACCGGCTCCTAAATACCTTGTGGGGTCCAATCTCCCACCTGTGAGATGCGGGGGAATGTCCTGGGTAGGCTGGGACGAATATCTCACTCGCTGCTGAGGCTGCTCGTCCAAAAACTCACCGGGATAACCAACCGGTCTAGCCCTCTTACGCTGATCTCCGTGTTGTCCCTCTACCATCTGTACACCTGTATGTACTGGCCGAATAACCTCCTGCTGATGAAACTGTAGCACCGCTATCTTGGTCAATAACATAACTGCTTCCCTTATGACCATATAGTCTTCCCTCTTGAGAAACCGAGGCTCGTGCCGGGCCTCAAATGCGAGGCGGAATAACACGCCGATCATGCACAATATCCGTATACCCCGGCATGAGTCCTATCAACTCTATGAGTCCGACCGTAGCTCACATCGCTTTTGCCCTTCCGGGCGATCAAGGTTCTTGGAGGCATAGCTGTAACATAATAATACGTCAGAGAGGAATTATCTTAATAACACGGCTCTATGGCACGATCTCAGAGTGAGAAGAGTAGAAACCAACTCCTACATGTCCTGTAGCCTCCTGTTTATGGGTGTGGCGCGCAACACACCGATAATCAAGACTCTACTAGACACGGTCTGTAGACATTTCGAGGATCGATCGCTTCGATACCACTCACACGCCCAACCCTGCCCGTGACTGGTGCCCTACCTGAGCACTCTTCTACCTAACTGACACAAGTAAACCGCAGAACTAAATAACACTTCGTTTTTTTTAAAACCAACGAACATGCAAGGGTAAAGCCGACAAGGCTGCCATATAATATACATAACAAAAATGCACTACACTGTACACGAGTCCAATCCCACATATGAATACAGACCTCTAAGAGTTTTACTGAACTATGACGGGACAAGGCCCCGCTGCATCCATAATCGCATAAAAGCTCAGAATGAAGGATCTATACCAAAATGATAAATCCTGAACAGATGGAGCTATCCAAAAACTCTGAGCAAGGGTCCTACAGTTGCAGATCACCAAACAATGTACCTAAACCTACGGTATGAACGCATCCTCTCGAAGGAGGTCAGTACGAATAATGTACCAAGTATGTGAAACTGAAAATACTGTAATGAAATCATAACAGTCTATACAAAACAGGAGACATGTATGATAGCCAAACTACAGTACACAATACATAAGCAGTCATGTCAAATCAGGGACGCATGCCCTCAAAGTCATTACTCAAATATAACCATGGGTCTCACACCCATAATATCAATCATGCCCGTGGAATCCTTCCTCAGTGCCGGCAGTCCATGATATAATATAACATCAATAAGCACACTGAACCTTACAATCATGATAGTAATGCAATCATTTTTACCTTTTTAAGTTATGCTTTAAAAATGAGATTAACTGTTCCACTTTTAAGTCATAAACGCACTGCACCCTTTCATTAATGAAATCAATACCGTTTCAAAACACGGCGTCATGCGGCTGTGGTCAACCACCCTCTGTGTTATAATGCAGCCTATCATAGGACTATTTCACCCGCAAGGGACTATTTCACCCGCATAGGTCATGTGGACCCGCAATGAGTCATCGGTACACGATACTCGCATCACGGATAGCTAATCCATGACTTATATATATCCCGGGAATTTAACCCGCCTGAGTCAATCCGACCACGCGAGTGTACTACTTCACCACCATGGGGAGCTACCCCATGATATCTTTTGAACCAAGTTGCCGGCCCTTTATGGAGGGACGCGGAGATGTGGAAATACGACACTTGCACGAATGTCTATATGAGCAACCCATATGCAAACAAACCATTCTTGACCTTTATATATAAAATGAATAACCATCATTTTAGCAAACCAAGACAACACCATGTCTTTCCTTTTTACATAAACCAAGACAATACCATGCCTTTACACAAACCAAGACAATTACCATGCCTTTCCTTTTTACATAAACCAAGACAATTACCATGCCTTCTTTGTTTTGTACACAAACCAAGAGAAATCCTTATTTAAGCAAGCCAAAGTACTATCAAGGCACAAATAGAATAATTCTCATTTAAACAAGCCAAAGTACTACGTACGTCCATTATTTTCAAAAGACTCCTTTTTATATAAAACCCCAAGATACGAACACCCGTAGTATCAAGGCATGTCTATTTTTCAAAATAAGTTACTACACCTTTAGAAATTCATTTCAAGGCTTTGAAACTAAGCAAATTCTAATTACACAACCTAGGCAACTCATACCTATCCATCAAAATGGACAACTCTCTTAACCTTCCATAAAGCCGTTATAACCAACTTCCCATAAAGCCGTTATAACCCTTTATGGTTTTAGACAAATTCATTCTTTTTATAACCAAAAGACTTATACTTTTAAAACCAAGTATCATATACTTTCAAATCAAGTTACATAACTTTCAAAATACTTCAAGTCTCTTAATCTTTAGAAATCAAGTGTCTTAACTTTAGAAATCAAGTTTCTTCTATTTTTAAAACTCAAGTAACGCACACCTTTAAAACAAGTTACTTCTCTTTATATCATGTCATTTCTCCTATTTTAAATCAATTAAGTAAATCACTCCTTTGACTCCCCTAAAGTCATTATAACAACCTTTAGGTTTTGGAACTAAGGCACTAGCCAAAAGATTTGGAAACCACTTCCTTTTCAAGACTCTATGTACTTCAAGTAAAATACTTTCAATTTTGAAAATCCAAACTTCATCAAGGTAATGGATTATAACAACTTCCAATTTAAACATCCAAAGTACAACCAAGGAAGTATATAGAACAACTTCTATATTAGGAAATCCAAGTACAATCAATGAATGGATCATTTAAGGAGTAGGACTTACTTTCTTTATCATAAGGAATCATGCTAGAAGAAGAGGAGATGGTTCACATACCTTTTCGGCTTAATCCACAAGCTAAGTCGAATACGCCGCACGTAGAATTGTCAACCTATAATGGCCACAACACGACTATCAACTTCTAGTTTCTAACGTAGAATGATACTAAGTATACGGTCTCTTATTCTACGGAAAATTGGGTAGCACCTCCTTTGTTTCTACATACTTTTCCACCTTTTTCAAGGCCCGAAAAGCAATAACCAACATGCCACATTTAAGGCTCAATACATCAACCAATCAAAGGGGATTACACGCCTTACAATACGTGTAAAATTTTGCCCCACAATTAATACCAAGTAACTTCAATAACCAAAGTCATTCTCGGCTAACATGTACAACAACAAAAGTCCTTTCCAATTCTTTTTCAATCCAAGTTGTTAAGTCTAAGATGTTATATAGTCGTAAACAACTTTAACAACTACAATTCCTTCTTTATATAACATGTGACGACTAAACTAATAACCAAATTGAATTGTAATCTCAAAGGCTAATCATGCTAGTTTAGATTAGGGTTCCAATAGCCAATACACTTATCAAACTTCATAATATATACCTCATTCTTGCTAATATCCATAACTACAACACTAAGTAATCTTTAATTACTAAAACGACAAGATTGTTACCTTTATAAGCCCTTATAAAATTCCAAGATTCAAAGTCGCTCCTTAGAAATTCTTAGCTCCTTTCCTTCATGCTCCAATCTGCTATTTGAAGCCTTTAGAAGTTCACAACCAACTTCTCTTCCATTTCCAATCAAAACTATGAAAACGACTTAGGTTTTCGTCTTGCGACTAACGTGAAAACGTTATTTTCTGAGATCATTCTATTGAGATATACTTACAATACCCTTAGGGACCTTGGGTTAATGTCTTGTGAATAATGAACCACAATTGCAAAAATTTTGTGTGGGATTTGTACTAAACCCGAGAGCTCCTTCAACATGCTCAAAGTTCTCAATTTTTTTCTAAGTGTTGAAGTCTAAGTCTTGCACTAGTGTAGTATATATAACACAATGGAGGGCTTAGATTACAACATATGTGTGGCTAGGATGAAGAATAATTAATATCTAGACAAGTTGCTCATTGACTTGGTCAATTATCTCAAGCTAGGCTTGTCAAGACTTGATCATCCACTTGACTACTAACCTTGGTCACTTGACCATTAACCATGGTCCAATTCTTGAAAGCCATATGGGGGGGGGGGGGGTGGGGGTGACACGTGTCGCCCTCTCATTCGTCCATAAAATTTCGTAACCCTCGTGGGCCCCACAAAACGTAAAATTTCTCGGGTGGGACCTACGTGACCTATTTGTAGGTAGGTTTCTTTCCTTTCCATAGCTCGTATGGAGTCTTGTCTTTACCCTTGTATGGAACTCTGTTAAGAATCCTATTCGCGGTAAGGAAAGCTTCTCCCCACATGGTTTGAGGGAGGCCCGAATTGATGAGTAAAGCATTCATCATTTCCTTTAGCATTCGGTTCCTGCGTTCAACAACACCATTTGATTGAGGTAAGTAAGGAGTCGTTGTTTGATGAACTATACCCGATTGGGTACAAAATTCTTCAAAAGGTGCTACATATTCTCCCCCTCTATCGCTACGAATTGTTTTAATCTGTCCGCTTAGTTGGTTCTCAACTTCTGTTTTGTAGAGTTTGAATGCTTCAAAGGCTTCATCTTTACTTTTTAGTAAGTAAAGGTAACAAAACCTTATGCCATCATCTATGAAAGTCACAAAGTACTTATTCTCCCCTCTAGTTTGAGCGAACTTTAAATCACATATATCAGTGTGTATGAGTTTTATTGGAGGGGTTTCCCTTTCGACAGATCTAAAGGGATTCTTGGAAAGTTTTTCCTCTACGCACACCTCACACTTACGTTGAGGGTTTATGTCGATAGACGACAATATTTCCAACTTTACCAATCTTTGGATAGATTGATAGTTAACATGTCCTAATGTATGATACCATAAATTAGATGACTCAATCAAGTAATTAGAAGGCACAATTTTATTGATAGTTGAAACAAAAGGCATTACAGGTGCAACATTAAACTTAAAAAGGCCTTCACAGACGAAGCCCCTTCTTACAAATGTTCCATTCTTAGTGATTACAAATTTATTGGCTTTTAACACTAGCCTAAAACCAGCATTAACCAACAAAGGTCCAAAAATTATATTTCTACGAATTTATAGGACATGCATCACTTCCTTCAGAGTCAACTCCTTCCTGGACGTCATCTTTAGGATCACCTTTCCTACCCCCAGTACCTCTGAAGAAGAATTGTTTCTCATAAACAACTTCTTGTCTGAGACTGGTGTATAAGTGGAAAAAAGACTTCTTTATTGGAACATATGTGACGGGTGACACCTGTGTCCAACCACCACTGCACCGGATTCTCAATGAGGTTTGCTTCAAGAACCACCGTTGAGAACTCCTGAATCATATCATCTACGAGTGTGTCTTCGACGATGTTAGCATTGGCCTTATTCTCACGTTTGAGCCTGCGGCAGTCTTTGGTTATGTGACAAACTATACCACAGTGGTTACACTTTCCCTTGAACTTTTCAGTTATTTGAGACTTGTCTTTCTTCTGGAACTTCCGCTTCTTGCTTGAGTTCTCTTTAATTTCCGTCAGGTTAGCCTTAGCCTCAGCGGGTTGTTTCCCCTTTGGCATGACCTTCTTATTGTCTTCCTGAATCTGGAATTTGACAATAAGTTCATCTAAGACCATCTCCTTCGTATTGAGTTTTAGGTAGTTCATAAACCCGGTCCACGAGGGAGGCAGCTTCTCGACCAATGCCGCAACCAAGAATTGTTCGTTGGGCTTTAATCCTTCCAAATCCAGGTGATGTAGAATCATTTGAAAGTCATGGACTTGGGATGACACACTTTTGTTGTCCACCATTTGAAATTTCAGGAATTTTCCAATGATGAGCTTTTTGCTACCCGCATCTTGGGTGTTATATTTCTTCCGAAGTTTGTCCCATAACTGCTTGGCAGTTTCAACGGTGCAATATACCGTGTATAGTAGATTGGACAAACTGTTTAGAATATAGTTCATTGTTGAGTATATTTTATACACTCTTTTGAGTATTTTTTAGTTAGTATTTTACTCTTTTATTTTACTTTTAGTATAGTGTTAGGTGTGTTTTTCTTCCGTTTGTGTCACAACGATCATAAAGGAGAAGATACTACTTTTGAGGATGAAATTACACAAGAAAAACCCAAGAAATGAAGCCTAAGAAGTGCATAGCGCCAAGCAGCGCCATGGCGCCAGAATGCAGGGCCATGGCGCTGGAAATTCAGAGAGCTGCAGGAATTTCGGTGCCATGGCGCGACGGCGCCGACGCTAGAACTGGGACAGAAAATTTGACTTTTCAAAGGGCAAAAGGGTCCGAAATGTGATTTTTACATCTGTAAGACCTAGAGATTATTCTTAAAGAAGATATCATACTTTTAGAGAGGAGAACGACGGCTAGAATCAAGATTAGAGACATCTTCTTGTTCAAGTTATTTTCTTTCCCTTATTTTATTTCAGTTTATGTTGGATTGTAATTTAGTTCTTGACATGACAATGTTTAGGAGCTAATTACTTTAGTAGGGTTTTCCATCGAATCTTCTTGAAACTCTTTCATATAGTTAATGTATGAGTATTGATTCTTTCTTCAGCATATTAATATCTATTCAATAGTGTTATGATTGTTTGATAGTTAATCGATCACTAATTATCATCACTTATATGATTTCAAATCAAAAGTCTGAAAGGTGAGATTTGAATATGTTGTAATTGTCTAGACATAGGTTAATATCGTGGACGAAAGTACCCCGATACTTGTGTATTAATTAAGGTTATTGTTCTTAATCCTCCATTGTAGTAAAATCTATCATAGAAATATAGAATATTTCTGCATAAGGTTGAGCTCTTGTATGTCCTAACTGGAATATGATGACAGATTAATTAACCTGCTATCTTAATAAGAAGAAGAATCACGCATTGCATTAATGCGTGAAAGAGTGGATAGTTGAGGAGATTGGAATGCCTATTTCCTTCATAACTGTTATAAACCCAAAGTATTATAATCTTTAGTTTATTTTCTACGCTTAGTCATAATTCTTAGTTATAATTCTCAACTAAAGAATGTCAACCAAATAGATACCATAGGATAGATAATCGATACTTAATAAACCAGTCTTTGTGGATGATAAATTCGGTCTTAAAGATATTTATTATTTGAATGATTTGTACACTTGCGTAAGCATCTAGAAATATCGCAACACGTTTTTGCGCCGTTGTCGGAGACTGGCGTACTATTAATATCGAATTATCTATTCTTATTTCTAATTTGGTTTTTATTTTATGTCTTTTTATGTCTTTTTATTTTTAGAACAGTCTGTCGTGATCTGTTTTTTTGTTAGAGATTGTGCAGACAGAACATGAAAGAAAAGAGAAGTGTTGATTCATTAGCGATGGGAGATCAACAAAACAAAAATTTGGTGAATGATGAGTTACCGCCTGTCTTAATACAAGTCCCTGCAGAAAGGATCTTGGGGGACTATGTGATGCCGACTATTACAGGGGTGCAGACTTACATCAGACTTCCACCTATGGAAGCTAATAATTTTGAGATCAAACTAGCAATCTTGCACATGGTTCAAGACTCAGTTCAGTTTGGGGGGTTACCATCTGAAGATCCCCATTTGCATCTAGCAAATTTTCTAGAGTTGTGTGAAACTTTTAAGTATAATGGTGTTACTGATGAGGCCATTCGGTTGAGGCTCTTTCCATTCTCACTCAGGGATAGAGCAAAGAGCTGGTTGAACTCATTACATACGAACTCCATCACGACATGACAAGACTTAGCCCAGAAGTTTCTTGCCAAATTTTTCCCTCCAGCGAAGGCAACAAAGCTCAGAGGAGAGCTAAAAAATTTTTATCAGATGGAGGGAGAGTCACTATATGATGCATGGGAACGGTTCAAAGACTTACAGAGGAAGTGCCCGCATCATGGATTGAAAAGTGGATGTTAGTCCACATCTTTTATAATGATATGTGTGGTACAACTCGTGCCATTATTGATGCTGCAGCAGGAGGAACATTCATGAGAAAGAGTGCCAATGAGGCACATGATTTGATAGAAAACATGGCCACAAACAACCACCAGGGGGCAGATAAGAGAGCAACGAATAACAGGAAAATGGCTGGGATACATGAGATGGATGATATCACCGCGTTTACTGCTCAGGTGGCTTCTTTGGCGAAACAGTTGCAGCAGAGCACCATGTCCGTTAAGGTTGTCTAGACACCAGTAAGTTGTGAGATTTGTGGGGGTCCCCATACATTCGATAGATGCCCAACCACAGACCCCAACAATCTATCTATGGAGCAAGCTCAGTGTCAGGCCATAGGGAATTTTTAGAGGCCCTACAATAATGCATTCTCCAACACATATAATTAGAGGTGAAGAAATCACCCAAATTTTTCGTAAAAGAATGACCAAGGGCATCAACCTCAGTTTCAGGGGCAGTATCAACAGAGCAGTCCACAACAACCGTTGAATCAAGCATCGTCCGCACAGAAGTTCAGCCCACCAGCCCCACAAGAGAGGTCAGATGAAATAAAGGAAATAAGAGCAGCACTGACACAATTCATGACATAGACCGGGTCATCACTTTCAAAATTGGCCAACGCCCAGTCACAGTCTATGAAAGAGACCGCTAAATTTATGGAAGAGACCACCCAGTCCATGACCGAGACTAGGTCAGCCATTAGTAACTTGGTGTCCTCACTTTCATCCTTGACCAACTCCCAGACTCAATTCATGGTGGAAACCAGGTCATCCATTAGTCACTTGGATACTCAAATAGGGCATTTGGCAGAGAAAGTGCATGACAGACCTCAAGGGAATCTTCCCAACAATAATGTGGCGAACCAAATAGAATAGTGTCAGGCAATAAGCTTGAGAAGTGGGAAGCAGTTAGAGCAGGTTACGCCTCAGCCAGTGGTTGAAAAAGATAGTGACTTGGAGAAACCAGTTGAGGTAGAGAAAGAGGGGGTTACTCAGGACCGCCCTATTGTAGAGAAAGCTCCACCGACAGTCATGAGAGAATATGTAGACAAAATTCCTTTCCCTCAAAGTCTGCATAAGAAGTCCTTAGACAAGGAGTTTTCCAAGTTTTTAGAGGTCTTCAAAAAGCTTCATATCAATCTTCCGTTCATTGACGCTTTGGAGCAAATGCGAGCTTATGTGAAGTTCATGAAAGATATTCTATTTAAGAAGAGGAAGCTTTCAGATAATGAGACAATAGCGCTGATAGAGGAGTGTAGTGCTATCTTGCAGAAGAAACTTCTCCCTAAGTTGAAAGATCCAGGGAGTTTTACCTTACCTTGCACTATAGGAAATGTGACATGCAAGCAACTTTGTGCGATTTGGGGGCAAATATCAACTTGATGCCCCTTTATGTGTTTAAAAGGCTTGGTTTGGGGGAAGCAAGACCAACAACAATCCACTTACAGCTAGTTGATCACTCTATTGTGCACCCTAGAGGAATAATTGAAGATGTGTTGGTAAAAGCGGGAAAATTCATCTTACCTGCTGACTTCCTCATTCTTGATATGGAGGAAGATGAGAAGATACCAATGATTCTTGGGAGACCATTCCTAGCCAGAGGGAGGGCACTGATTGATGTTGAAAAAGGAGAGCTGAAACTCAGAGTTCAAGGTGAGAAGATGACCTTCAAAGTTTTCAAGCCACCCACTGAACCTCAAGTCATTGATGGATGTTATGCTATTGGAGTCATTGAAGGAGCGGTATCTGCGAAAAGCCTCACTAGTACTGATGCTCATGGGGTACCATTAAAGAAAAGTGTAGACCCTGAGAGTAAGACCGAAGAAACAGTGAATATTGAAAAGAAAATGAACCCTCCTAAAACTAACTCTGTGAAAAAAAAGAGGAGGAGGAGGAAGAAGTGAATGGTGCTGAGATGGATATGCGGAGGGGATAATCTACCCCCTTGATTTAGTAAGTAAACTGCGTTCGGCTAAAAGACGTTAAAGACAACGCTACTTGGGAGGCAACTCAATGTTTTAATTATGTTATTTCAATTCTTGTTTTAGTTGTTTTATTTTGTCTTGAATAGTCTCACGGTCTTGGTTTTTGTCTTATGTTTTTATGGCAGGTAGACTAGGGACTGACCCTGATTGGAAAAGGATCAAAAAAGCTGAAAAAGAGCACAAATCGAACACAACGTCGTGACGTCAAAATGCAGGGCCACGGCGCAGAAAATTCAGAGAGCCCAGATGTTGTGCAATTTCTAGAATTTTCCTCCCCGACCTCCGTTATGACCGTTGTGTTGTGTCAGTAAGTTGTACCTTTATTTTTAGTCTTTACACATTGAGGAAAATGTGTCGATTAAGTTTGGGGGGTGTCTTATTTTGTTTTATTGTTTTGTTTTTGAGTCTTTTTTATTGTCTTTGTGTTGTTTTATGTGTTTGTGAGTCATAATTTTTTTTTATGAATCATGTATGTGTAGTTGCTAAAGATATTGAGTGAATAAAGTGGATAATGTAATGAAATTGAAAGCAAAAATATGTGTGCTTAAGTTAGATATGTCAAAAATTCATGAAATCTAATTATGTGGATATATGTGCTTAGCCTATGTATGTCAGTTATGGAAAGAAAGGTTGAAGAATTTTCTAGAAAATATGTTTGCTTGTTATTTGAGGCGAAATAGTTAAGATGTACATGTTTATGGATCATGATTCAGGCATTTCTTTGATAGCCCTTCTTACCGTTCATTAACTATCCTGACATAAAATGTATCACTAGTCAGCCCCTTTGAGCCAAAAATAATATCTTTGTTTGACACCCTATGACTCTTTTGTTGTGCCATAAGTAAAATGGAAAAATTATGGGATGAAAAGTGTTGAAAAAGAAACAAAAAAAGAATGAAAATTTGATGCATCCCAATGAAAAATATGCAAAAATTTAAGTTTGGGGGTGCTTGTTATTTGATAATGTGTATCATACTCTCAAAAGAAAAGAGGAGAAAATAGGTATGAGATTAAAAAGAAAATCAGAAAGAAGGAAAAAAAAGTTGAATGAAAAATGCTTATGCTACGTAATTTGAGCCTAAATGCCTACTTTTACCTACCCCAGCCTAAGCCTACATTACAAACCTTGAAAGTTCTGATGATCTCTAATGTGTATGTCTATGATTAGTGGAGAATAACAAATAAACAGGTCTATAGATTTTGGGAAAGATGGATTGATATTGACATGCATATGTTAGGTGTTTGTATTTCCAATGATTATGATCTAAGTGAATTTGCGAAATATCTAAACTTGAAATTTTAGATTGCTAAATATTCATGCTATGTATGTTCTACCATATTACCCCAATTTTCATCTATGATTTTGAGGCAGCATTCTATAACTACTTGATCCATCTCATTGAGTCTTTTATTTGATTTTGTTTTTATTTTTGTTTAGTGCTTTACTCGAGGGCGAGTAAGTGTAAGTTTGAGGGTGTTTGTTGAGTGTATTTTATACACTCTTTTGAGTCTTTTTTAGTTAGTATTTTACTTTTTTATTTTGCGTTTAGTATAGTGTTAGGTGTGTTTTTTTTTGTCACAGTGGTCATAAAGGACAATATACTACTTTTGAGGATGAAATTACACAAGAAAAACCCAAGAAATGAAACCTAAGAAGTGCAGAGCGCCAACTAGCGCCAGGATACAGCACCATGGCGCCAGAATACAGGGCCATGGCTCTGGAAGTTCAGAGAGCTGCAGGAATTTCGGCTCCATGGCGCCGACGCTGGAACTGGGACAAAAAATTTGACTTTTCTAAGGGCAAAAGGGTCTGAAACGTGATTTTTACATCTATAAGACCTAGGGATTATTCTTAAAGGAGATATCATACTTTTGGAGAGGAGAACGACGGCTAGAAGCAAGATTAGAGACATCTTCTTAATCAAGTTATTTTCTTTCCCTTATTTTATTTCAGTTTATGTTGGATTGTAATTTAGTTCTTGACATGACAATATTTAGGAGCTAATTACTTTAGTAGGGTTTTCCATCGAATCTTCTTGAAACTATATCATATAGTTAATGCATGAGTATTGATTCATTCTTCAGCATATTAAGATATATTCAATAGTGTTATGATTGTTTGATAGTTAATTGATCACTAATTATCATCACTTATATGATTTCAAATCAAAAGTTTGAAAGGTGAGATTTGAATATGATGTAATTGTCTAAACATATGCTAAAATCGTGGACGAAGTACCCCGATACTTGTGTAGTAATTAAGGTTATTGTTCTTAATCCTTATCTGTAGTAAAATCTATCATAAAAATATAGAAGGTTTCTGCACAAGGTTGATCTCTTGTATGTCCTAACCGGAATATGATGACAGATTAGTTAACTTGTTATCTTAATAAGAAGAAAAATCATTAGCATTGCATTAACGCGTGAAAGAGTGGATAGTTGAGGAGATTGGAATGCCCTATTTCCTTCATAACTGTTATAAACCCAAAGTGTTATAATCTTTAGTTTATTTTCTGCACTTAGTCATAATTCTTAGTTATAATTCTCAACTAAAGAACGTCAACCAAATAGAAACCATAGGATAGATAATAGATACTTAATAAACCAGTCTCTGTAGATGATAAACTCGGTCTTACAGATCTTTATTACTTGAACGTTACTACACTTGCGTAAGCATCTAGAAATATCGCAACATTCCTACACATGAAATCACTATGTTTCCATGCTTCGCGAACCATTCTCATGTCATCAGCGACATGGTTACCTTGGCCCCCTCCCGCCAAATCATTTGGCTGAGGGTCCACATCTTCCCCAACTAGTGGAGGATCTTCGGTTAGGAAACATGACATTCCCATAACCGTCAGGAAAAAATAGCATCTTTTACTGTCATCGCTTAAAGTGAGCACCCATCAACTCTTCAGGACGTTCATGGTGAAAACCAGCGGGTGTTGGGGCAATGGAGCCCCCTTGAGCAGTTGTAAAGATGTTGGGAATGCCTCTAACAGGAGCATAGGCGTTGTTGACGCCTTGGGCAGGAGCATAGGAAGTGTAAGTGCCCGGAGTAGCAGTGGAGGCATTAGTTGTACCAAAAACAGTATTGACACTAGTTATGCCAAAAACAATGGTGGCACTCGAAGTGTCAAAAGCAGTGGTAGCACTAGAAGTGCCAAAAGTAGTAGTTTGGAAGGCATTAGGAATACCATGATCAGTGGTGACACTAGAAGTGCCAAAACCAGTGAAGTTGAAGGCAGCGTTAGTGCCTTGAGCAGTTGGATTGCCTTGAGCATCGGCGTTGTTCATAGCGTTGAATTAATCTTCAACATACATGTTGTTGTTGAAAGCAACGAATATTATCTTAAGCTTGTAGGAACAAAGTGTAGAAACAAGGAAATGAGAATGTAACAACAACAACAAGTATGTAAAAAATCTGAAAATGAACAAATAAGAGGGCTTGCTGAGTCGACTGAATTCTCAATCTATCCTTAAGATAATATTGCCCTGTATATCCTTTCAACGGTGTTATGTCGACTTATCTCCCAAGATAAAACATCAATCAAATAAATGAGCAAAGGGAACTCAAGTGTTCGCTTAGGAAGAAAGATTTTTGAGTGTTTTGTGATTGCAAGAGAGGAAGACAATTTCAGAGAATTGTTAAGTGTAATGTGTGTTTTGCAATTGTGCCAAAGACATCAATTTATAGGTAGATGATTTTGTCTTCTCAATTAACCAAATGAATGGCCATCAATGTCAAGTAATGACCATTGATATTGAGATTAATACATCCTAGTAATGGTTGAAATCAATAGCCAATAATGGAGATTAATTGCTCCAAAATCAGCCCAAGAATCAGATTTAATTCGCCTCCAACAGTACAGAAAATTGTCGAAGCGCCGCGGTCCTTCGAGAGGGCACCGCGGTGCCTCTCCAGTAAGTCACTGGAACCGAAATTCCATTTAGGGCCGCGGCACTTCGGTAAGGCGCCGTGGTGCCTCAATTCCAGTAGCTTACTGGAATTGAGACGACATTTAGAGTCGGGGCTCTAGGAGGAGGCGCCGCGACACTCCAAGCACCGCGGTCCTGACGTTGTCGTGTCGCGGCCCTTCTCGGCTCCGCGACGATTTCTGATTCGTTTCATCTCTTACACATTTTACTTTTCTTCCTTTCATTTACCAACGTGAAACCATTGTCATTTGGCCAATAACCGTCTATTCTCTTACGTCTCAAATAATTCGTATACGTACCAATATCTCTTCCATTTAAGGAAATTACGATCCTTGACACTTTATGTGCACGTGTGTGAAAATCATGTTTCCGACGTGCGGGGCCCCAATTGTTCGAGTCATAATTAATAGAATTAATTTTATTTCACTTTTAGTAAATTTCCAACAAAATCATTGATTACAACTATATAAGAACCAATCAGTCCTTGTCCTTTTATTGCTTATTATTATTATTATTATTATTATTATTATTATTATTATTATTATTATTATTATTATTATTATTATTATTATTTCATTTTTTCTTGAGCCGAGGGTCTATCAAAAACAATTTTCAAGGTAAGGTCTATGTACACTCTTGTCTCCCCAGACCCCACCTGATGAATTTTACTGGGTATATTATTATTTTAGTCCTTGTCCTTTTAGCTATTTACTACTACTAATTCTTTTTGTGGCATCAATGATGGCCAACCTCCCTTCCACTAAAGATTTTGCTAGCACAATTTCCACCCAGATTTTAAGACATCTTAACAAAAGTAGAAACGAAGACTAAGAATTCTATTCTCATCGACAATGGAGACTAAGAGGACCATCTTATGGCAGACTTGGGAGGTGAGGCGGTACTCAGGCTCAGAGGAAACAAAACTAGAAAATCCTAAGGCTCATTTGGTATCGGGGATAAGTGATAATTAATTTCGAGTTAAATTTGAGATGAATTTATCTCACATTTGATTGGGATATAATCACGATATAACTAATTCATCTGAAGTGTTATTTGTATCCCCATGGAAGAGTGGGATAACTAATAAGTTATCCTGAATAATTAATCTTGAAATAATTTATTTCCAACCAAATGACCCTTAATTGGTGGGATATTATCCCCTTGATTTCCCGTTTAATTGTGAGCTAAATTTGAATAAATTCATCTAATTTTGCAAAAACATGTTAATAATCACAATTCTCAAGTAATTGTCACTGTGTTTTCACTGTGTGTGAGATACACAGAGCTAGTCTCGGCAGAGGATTGGAGAATTGAGAGAAGAAGTGTGGAAGCTTTTCTGAAACTTTATTATTTGGAAGCTCAAATACACAATGCACTTATTTATATAAGAAGAAGTAAAATTGTAGTCCCCACTATGGCCCCATATCTAACTAATATACCAAACACATAACAAACTCATTAACTATCACTACAAAAAAAAGACCTACCGTGACAGTTTGGGTGTGACGGTTTTAAATTGTCACGGTAGGCCTTTTTTTGTAGTGATATATATCATAACAAAGCTACTAACCACAATACTATTATCATCACTTAATAACTTCTAACACATGTAAGTGGTTGCTTGCTTCTAAGAACACAAATTTGGTTTCAGAGGTGCATTTGTAATTTTAAAAGTGTTGGGTTTTGATATTGGTGAATGGGAAATGATGGAATGAAAATTAAAGGGGGTAAAATGCTCTTTTGTCCCACATCGAAAAAAGAGAAGGAAAGAGAGGTGTATATATATATTACATTACACATTCTCTAGCTGCTAAAAGGGTTGAGAGGGCAAGGACCCCTCGCGCCGTCGTCGTCGCTCGCTCGGCTCGGTTTCAGCTTCGGATTCGGATTCGGATTCGGATTTATGAACGGATTGATTGCAAACATTCAGAATCAGTACCTCCAAAGCTATAAATTCTTGATTATTCCAAAAATTTATTCATTCATTTTTAATTGATTCATTTTCATTCTGAATCAAAGTCTTCAAGTCGAAAATATTTTTGTCTTCATTCTGTGTGATATACTGCCGTTGAGTGGTTCGCTGCTACCGGAATTTGGAGTACTACTATTCTGGTAAGATAATCGTTATATCCTGGGAGGAGATATTCCGTTAACCTCGAAATCGTGAGGAATAATTTCCTTAAGGACACACTTTGAACTAAGTGGGCTCGATTATATTCTGAAATTATTTTTTCAAAACAGATTCTGTTTTTCGTTCATTGTTTCATGCACAATTTACTGTTAAGTAATGTTTATATCATGTAATCTGTTTCACTAAGTGATTAACAGATTGTGTTGAAACATTATTTAGCCATATACAAATTATTATTCCAACAAAAAGGACGATATTGAAGCATTTGGAAGGCAGTCGGATGGCTCAGGCTAAAGTGTAGACGGATGGCTCAGTGCACTTGAAGTTTAGAAATATTTATTTTTAGAATTGTCCTTTACTGTAGTTAATCATCCATTAATTATTCTGATCTCTATTACTTAGTGGATTAAAAACACACATATTATTTAATTAAAAGTCAAATGTGGTGAGTTGGATAACACTACGACTAATAATGAAATATAGTAATAACTCAGGGACTAATAATAATAATAATAACAACAACAACTTCATTCTCTCAGCGCACGATAGATGCTACTAACGTGCGCACTTGCCGTAATGGAGAGAGGAAGAATTCGAACCTTACCATCAGGCTATCAGCGTTACAGTGGCAAAACAAGGACAAAGATCATTGGTCAATCAATGGACACGTGGCCTTCATTAACAGAACACATTGTGTATTCCGATGTTGGAACATTGCATTTTACTGCATTGCATATGCATATCATTTTATTTGATGAATTCATTGTCGAATTACTTGTTTTGTTGATTGAAATGTACTTATCATTCGTAAGTGACTATATGTATACTTCTGAAATTGGAGGTTTCCCTCACTTATACTAAATGAATTATGGAATAAGCAATTGGAAAGACCAACTCTCGTCACTATTTAAGTTTACGATCGATCAATAATATTGTTGAGTACACGTTGATTTTTTGTACTTACTCTACACTTATTGCATCTTATTATTTGCAAATTCAATTCCTAGAACGAGCAGTTTTTGAGACTCCACCTCCTATCGAGGAGTGCTTTCGAAGGATTCAGAATTAGCTACTGGTTGATCCGTGGCACCAAATTCTTCCTCTATCTTTCATTTTTGTATTTTCTCATTCTAGAAAGTGTGTTATAGTGTATTACAAACTTGTACGCATATTCTAGATGTTCTTGTACTGATGACACCAGATTTTGGAATTTGTACCACCTATCTGTATTTTGGTATTGTTATGAGATTTATTATGATTTAAAAATGATTTTGATTTACTTAATTATGCACTTTTATACTTGTATGAATTTACTCGATTGTGGATGTCTTACCTATCTGGTAGGAGTAAGTGCCTTCTAGAATTGAAATTGGGTCATGACACGTTCCTTTTTTCTAGCTCCTTGATTACTTACAAGGTTAATGGATTGGATTCCTTGATTCATCAGCCTTGTTTCCTCCTTAATCAACATTTCATGCAATTCATTCATATTCCATTTGTATTTCATGGTATTGTATTTATTTGGAAGACCATGTAAAGAGTTAATGATAATTTGTATAAGGAAATTTTCATCCACTTCCATTCCCAAAGTCTTAAGTATTGCTGCTATGTTTGTCATTTTAATGACATGCTCATGCATATTATGTGTCATGATCTAAAATTCCATCATGTCGTTTTTAAGTCTATTTTTAGTACTGTTTTAGAATGTGTTTTAGGGTGTCGTTTATGTGTCTTTTAGTTGTTTTGTACAGTATTATGCGTTTTGTTTTGTGTTTTCAGGTTTTAAACGATTCAGATAAGATACGGCGAATTCAAGAGGAAATAGGTTGGTTTTGAGGATAAAAATGCACAATCAAGTCCCAAGCAAGCGGTCAAAGAAGTCCCGGGAAGTGTCGAAGCAATCTGGCCAAAATTCGGACAAAAATGGCTGAAGAGTTGCGGCCCTTAGAGGCAAGAGCCGCAGCGCCAGGAAGAGGCACCGCAACTCCTGATTGGCAGTAACCCCAGAAGGAATTAGAGCCGCGGCGCCGACGGTAGAAATTAGCGAGAAAAATCTCATTTTGACGAGGGTAAAAATGTCTAAGAAGGGTTTTTGGTATATAAGCCCTAGGAAACAGATTTTAGAGAGGAGATCATATATTTGGAGGCATGAACAGAGGCAGAAACAATTAGAGACATCGATTGTTCAAGTTCTTTTTCTCTTCTTTACTTTATTTCAGTTTATGTTGGATATTGAATTGATTAGTTCTTAGCATGTCTATGAGCTAATTACTTTTATTAGGGTTTTCCGTTGAATCGCTTGAAACTCTTTCATAATTTAATGCATTGTTAGTGTTTCTTCTTCGTCTATTAAAATATATTCAAATTGTGTTTATTGAATGAGAATTGACTGACCATTAGTTTTCATTACATATATGATTTTAAATCGAGATCTGAAAGAGAGATTTGAATATGCTATAGATGATTAGACATAGGTTTGATTTTGAACGACAGTATCACGATTGCTTGTGTAATGTTTAGGTTATTGACATAAATCCTCTTATGTGGTAGAATTTATCATAGAAATATAGAAATTTGCCATTTAGGTTGAGTCTTTATATGTCCTAACCAGAATATAGAACACCTCAGTTAACTTGCTATCTTAATAAGAAGAAGAATCGTTAGTCTTACATTAATGATTGATAGAGTGGATAGTTGAAGAGATTGGAAGCCCTAATTACCTTCATAACTGATTTAACTCAAAGTATTATCATCCTTAATTTATTCTTGCTTATTGCTTAGTTGTTAGTTCTTACTTTAGAAACCAAAACCTTATTAACGTTTGCCAAATAGAAACTAAAGGTTCGTTAATCGGTACTTGATAATTCAGTCTGTGTGGACGATACTCGGTCTTACCGAGATTATTACTACATTGTGATACGTACACTTGCGTAGCATATAGAAAAATCGCAACAAGTTTTTGGCGTCGTTGCCTAGTACTGAAGTATTATCAATATCAAAGTAACTAATCTTATTTCTAATTTAGTTTTTATTTTTATTTTTATATTCTTTTTCTTGGAACACATTTTGCCTTGATCTGTTTGTCTTATTTTTGATCAATTTCAGGGAGCTTTGTTTTATGCGAAGCAGAAGAGGAGAAGACACACTTGCCCCTCTAAATCTAGAGATTGAGAAAACGTGGAAGCATAACAGAAGAAATTAAAGAATTGTTGATTCAGTAGCAATGGAAAATCAATAGAATCAGAACGGTTTGAATGAACAAGTACCGGCTGACATGATGGGACGAGTCCAACATCCTGCAGAGAGGAGCCTAAGGGACTATGTACTGCCAACAGTTATGGGGGTGCAAACATCCATCAGGCCACCAACCATGGGAGAAAATAATTTTGAAATGAAACCCACAATCTTGTAGATGGTCCAGATCACAGTGCAGTTTGGTGGTTTACCCTCCGAAGATACCCATATGCATTTGGCCAATTTCTTAGAACTATATGCGACATTCAAATACAATGGTGTGACTGATGACACCATTAGATTGAGGCTCTTCCCATTCTCACTCAGGGACCGAGCTAAAAGTTGACTGAACTCTCTTCAGGCAAATTCTATTACCACATGGAAAGATTTGACACATAAATTTCTTGTCAAGTTCTTTCCCCCATCAAAAGCCGCGAAGTTAAGGGGAGAAATGAACAATTTCTATCAGCTTGATGGGGAGTCTTTATATGATACTTGGGAGAGGTTTAAGGAATTGCAAACGAAATATCCCCACCATGGAATTGAACAGTGGATGTTGGCCCACAATTTCTACAATGGGTTATGTGTTACTACTCATAACATAATTGATGATGCTGCTGGAGGGACATTCATAAGCAAGAGTGCTAATGAGACACATGAATTGTTAGAAGATAGGGCCACAAACAACCATCAATGGTCTGATGAGAGATCAACGAGAAGCAAAAAACCAAGAGGGGTTCATAGGTTAGATGTCATCACTGCGTTAACTGCTCAAGTTGCTTCCTTGATGAAGCAATTGCAACAGAATACTGTGTCCGCAAATATTGTTTAGATGTCAGTGGTTTGTGAAATTTGCAGAGGTCCACATACTTTTGATAGGTGTACAACCACGGATCCAAATAATGTTCCTATGGACCAGGCTCAGATTCAAATAATAGGGAATTTTCAGAGGTCCTACAACAATCCATTCTCCAACACTTATAATCCTAGGTGGAGGAATCACCATAACTTTTCATGGAGAAACAACCAAGGCCAACAGTCACAGATTCAAGGGCAGTACCAACATAGCAGTCCACAACAGCCAATGAATCAAGCTTTACCTTCTCAGCAATTAAGGCCACAAGTCCCACAAGAGAAGTCTGATGAATTGAGAGCAACATTTCTAACCCTCAATAATTCCCAAACTCAGTTCATGGCAGAGACAAGATCCTCTATTAGGAATTTGGAGATGTAAGTGGGGCAGTTGGCAAGCATGTTGAATAACAGACCTCAAGGGAATCTGCCTAGCAATACCGTTGTGAACCCGAAGGAGAAGTGTCAGGCCATCACCTTGAGGAGTGGAAAACAAGTGGAGCATGCTGCAACTAACCACATGTTGAAAATGAGGACGAGTTGGGAGAGACATTTGGTTTAGATAAACAGGGTGTTACTGAACACCACATGACTATAGAAGAAGCACCACATGCAGTTACTGTTGATCCTCAAATCATAATCCCATACCTCCAGAGGCTTAAAAAATATTCGCTTGATAAACAATTTTCTAAGTTTTTGGAGGTCTTCAAGAAACTGCACATCAACATCCCTTTTGTTAAAGCCCTGGAACATATGCCCAATTATGTCTAGTTTATGAAGGAAATCCTCTTTAAAAAGAGGAGGCTAGAAGAGTATGAGACATTGACATTAACTAAAGAGTGCAGTGATATTCTAAAGAGGAAGATATGCCCCAAAAGTTGTGGGATCTATGAATCTTCACCATCTCATGCACTATACGGAGGATGCATTGTGTGATTTTGGGGCTTCCAATAAAAGACGTTAAAGACAACGCTACCTGGGAGGCAACCCAATATTTTTAATTATGCTAGTTCATTTTCTTTTATTTTGTTGTATAACAATCTCACAATCTTGTGCTTCTTGGTATATGTTTTTTATGGCAGGTAAAGTAGGGGCTAAATCCGAGCAAAAAGGACCGCGATCATCACATGGATCAATATCAGCAGCAGCGGTACCCTTATGAGGCCCAACAAATCGACCATCTCAACTCTTTGGTCGACCGTTGGTCGATGGATGATATGCCTGCTGGGCCCTATTTTGGCTACCCTCCACAGTATCAGCCCTATCAGCCACAACAACCACCACCATCACGCGCCACGCCCGAACCGGGCGTGATCGGTGCCCTACCAGGCACCTTCTATCTTAACAACTAAGTACATTGCGGAAATTAATAACAGCTCATTTTTTTTTTCTTTTAAAACCAACGTACGTGCAAGGCAAAGCCGACTAGGCTGCCATATAATACATAAACAAAAGACACTACACCGTACATGAGTCCAATCCCACATATGAATACAGCACTTGGAGTTAAATCAACTATGACGACAAGGCCCCGCCGTACCCATAATCGTACAAAAGCACATCGAAAGAACTTATACCAAAAGATAAACTCCGAATGAAGGAGCTATCCAAAACTACGAAAGGTGGTCCTACACTGCCGATCACCAAATCGCGTACCTAAACTGCAGATGAACGCACTTCAAGGAGGTCAAGACGAAGAATGTACCAAGTATGTGAGCGATGAAATGCAGAATGAAATCATAACAGTCTAAACAAAGCAGGAGACATGTATGATAGCCAACCTACAGTACACAATACATAAGCAGTCATATCAAGTCAGGGACGCAGACCCTCAAAGTCACTACTCAAATATAACTATGGGTCTCACGCCCATAATATCAATCATGCCCGTGGAATCCTTCCTCACTGCCGGCAGTCCATGATATAACATAACACCAATAGGCATACATGAACACCAAGTCCCACCTGTGTTCTAAAAACTGTACGGGCCAAGTAGGCAAACGAACAGGTGGTATAACGTCTTGGGGTTTACCCCTCATTTATACTCTGACCCTGAAGGAGGTGGTAAAGTAGGGGGTATAACGTCTTGGGGCTTGCCCCTCATTTATACTCTTACCCTGGAGAAGGTGGTATAACGTCTTGGGGCTTGCCCCTCATTTATACTCTTACCCTATCTCAACCCCACAAACAACACATAAAGGTGGTATAGCGTCTGGGGTTTACCCTCACTTATACTCTTACCCCGAGAAGGTACAACGTCTTGGGGGTTTACCCCTCACTCATACTCTTACCCTATCTCGACCGACCGTCAAACAAGACATAAGCACTACCATGTCTTTTATAAAAAAATCCGGGAATTTAACCCAAGTACTACAAGTAACGGAAGCATACCCGTGGAATCCCACATCACCGCTCAGACGTCCCAAGAATTACAACAAGACAAGACCACTTCAACCGAGAGTCGCGGCAACTTAATAAAACATAATACTTGCACTCAAAGGCTATTACCAGCACATATAGGCAAGTTCTCAATTAACCAAGCCAAAGTACTTATCAGGGCACAAATAGAATAAATTCTCATTTAACAAGCCAAAGTACTTATCCGGGCACAACTAGAATAAATTCTCATTTAACAAGCCAAAGTACTTATCAAGGCACACTTAGACAAATTCTCCATTTATCAAGCCAAAGTACTAATCAAGGCATACATAGAATAATTCTCTTTTAACAAGTCAAAGTACTTATCAAGGCACACTTAGACAAATTCTCCATTTATCAAGCCAAAGTACTAATCAAGGCATACATAGAATAATTCTCTTTTAACAAGTCAAAGTACTTATCAAGGCACACTTAGACAAATTCTCCATTTATCAAGCCAAAGTACTAATCAAGGCATACATAGAATAATTCTCTTTTAACAAGTCAAAGTACTTATCAAGGCACACTTAGACAAATTCTCAATTTATCAAGCCAAAGTCCTACGTACGTACATTCTTTTATAAAAGACTCCTTTCTATGTAAAGCCCCAAGATACTAACACCCGTAGTATCAAGGCGTGTCTATTTTTCAAAGTAAGTTACTACACTTTTAGAAAACTCATTTCAAAGCTTGAAATCAAGTAACTCCAATTTTTCACAATCTAGGCAACTTATGCCGATTAATCAAAATAGACAACTTTCTAAACCTTCCATAAAGCCGTTATAACCAACTTCCCATAAAGCCGTTATAACCCTTTATGGTTTTAGACGATCCATTCCTTGATAACCAAGAGACTTATACTATTAAAACCAAGTACTACAAGTCTCTTAATAGTTAGAAAACAAGTTTTCTTCTACTTTTTAAACCTCAAGTAACTTCACCCTTAACACAAGTTACTCCTCTTAAATCATGTCATTTCTCCTCTTTTAAATCAAATAAGTAAATCACTCTTTGACTCCTAAAGTCATTATAATGACCTTTAGGTTTTAGAACTAAGGCACTAGCCAAAAGATTTGGAAACCACTTCCTTTTTAAGACTACATGTACTTTAAGTAAAAATACCTTCACTTTTAAGAATCCAAACTTCATCAAGAAAATGGATTCTACAACTTACAATTTAAACATCAAAGTACACTCAAGGAAGTACATAGAACAAATTCTATTTTAGGCAATCCAAATACAAGCAAGGAATGGATCATTCAAGGAGTAGAACTTACTTTCTTTATTCTAAGGAATCATGCTAGAAGAGGATATAGTTCACATACCTTTTCGGCTAAATCCACAAGCTAAGCCGGATACACCGTACGTAGAAGTGTCAACCTAAAATGGTCACAACAAGACTATCAACTTCTAGTCTCTATGTAGAATAATACTAAGTATTTAGTCTCTAATTCTACGGAAAATCGAAAGACTTCCTTTGTTTCTACTCACTTTGCCACCTTTTTCAAGGCCGAATACAATAACCAACAAGCCACATTTAAGGCTCCAAACAACAACCAAACAAAGGGGATTACACGCCTTACAATACGTGTAAAAATTCCGCCCCACAATTCATACGAAATAGTATAAAACTTCACTAGCCATTCTCGGCCAACATATAACCAATCACACTACGTCTTTTCCAATCCTTTTCCAATTTCAAGTTCTTAGGTCCACATGTTATATTAGTCTAAACAACTTCAACAACTACAATTTCCTTCTTTATTCAACATGCGACGACTTAAACTAATAATCAACTTGAATTCCAATCTTAAAGCTAAACATGCTAGATTTCGGATTAGGGTTCCAATAGTCAAAATACTTATCAAACTTCATACTATATAACACATGCTTGCTAAAATCCATAGCTACAACAATAAGTAAGTCTTAACTACTAAAACGACAAAATTTATACCTTTCCAAGCCCTTAAAATTTCCAAGATCCAAAGTCGCGCCTTAGAAATTCTTAGCTCCTTTCCTTAAGTTCCAATCCGCTCCAAGCACTCCTTAGAGGCCTATGAAGAACCCTTCTTCAAGTTCCAACTTCAAAGTTGAAGAACTCCCTTAGTTTCCGCCTTGCGACTAATGTAAAAATGCGTTTTTTCCGAAATCTTTCTATTGAGATAACCTTACAACACTCTTAGGAACCTTGGGTTAAAGTCTTGTGAACAAAGGATCACAAACTAAATTTTTTGTGTGGGAGAATCATCAAACCCGAGAGCAAGTCTCCAAGAACAATTGTGTTGTGATATTTTCTAAGTGTAAAGTGAGCTAGTCTTGCACTAGTATGATACATATAACACATTGGAGGGTCTAGATATCAACAAATGTGAGGCTAGGATGAATATCACAAGGATTAAGCCTATGTGGACAAGTTGACTAGTCAATTATGTCAAGCTTGAAGACTTATCATCTACATAGGTCAAATGACCATTCTACCCCTTGCATTTTCGTCCAAGACCACATAAGGGTGCCACGTGTCGCCCTCTCATTCGTCCATAAAATTCCGTAACCCTCGTGGGCCCCACAAAACGTAAAATTCCTCGGGTGGGCCCCACGTGACCAAATCCGTAAAAAATAAATTTCCATAATTTTAATAAGTCCCATACTCTTGAAATAATGTATTTTGAGAATCCAATTCTCAACAACGAACATTTTTCCTTTCCGACGTCCGGAAGATTTTCCGTCGGAAAAACGATTCTTCCTTTCGTACTAATTTCCAAGTCTTGCTTCCTTACGTGCATTCTCTTATACATGTACTGGACTTACGGGGTGTAACATTCTTCCCCCCTTAGAAACATTCGTCCCCGAATGTTCTTAGTCGGTTATCAAGCTATACAAACTCCGGCATAAATTCTATACTATGCCTATCAATCAAAACTGCACAAGACCAAAGATGCCACACATGGACACCACAACTTACGTGAACATAATAATGGACCTTTCGTCCGTGGCCCCTTCTCACCATACTCGAAGGTTACAGTCTCCTCAAACACGGGATCCCCTAGAGGTTCCTTTCTTTCCTTACTTGTCATACTTTCTCGTACTTTCAAACTCATCTAGTACACGTACAAAATCTCAAATTCTGTTTCTGTTCCCCAATCCTTGGAGTTACTAACCAACTTGGCCATTATGCTACTTACATTCCCGATAAGGCTCTTCTCGGTCCTTACGACCTAGTTCCGGTGGAACGCGTCCACAAACTCGTACAACAATTAACTAAACTTGGGCCTGACATCCTCAGAACCCTATCACATAACGGGACCATTTCTAACTGACATCACCCTATTCCATACTATTGGCTGACCCGAAATGAGTCCAGAACCCGACTCATCGTCACACTTAACTTCTCATTCTTAGTCTGAAATAAATTTCTCTTATCTCAAGGTACTTCTTACCCTATCCCCTATTCACTAGAGGTTCGTCACATAAGCCAAAGTATTTCTACTGTACAATCTTCCCTATCGGTCTTACACTTATACGGGGTAATTACAACTTGTGAACTTTATACAACTATAGTCTCGCCACCTATCATTCTTGTCAACATTCTTACTTCTCACTTACTAATCAAAGTATCCTACCTGGGTACTATCATTTACAATCGCTAGCACCGCTATCTTGGTCAATAACATAATCGCTTCCTCGACCTATAGTCTTCTCCTAACCGAGAAACCGAGGCTCGTGCTTGGGTCTCAAAACTCGCGAAGAACTTCGCCGATCGCGAACAACATCCGGTGTACACAGGCATAAGCCCTATCAACTCTCTGAGTCGACTAGTAGCTCGCTACTCCTTTGCCCTTCAGCGGCCGTTGCCCTCCTCGAGGCATACCAGAACACAACAATACGTCGAGAGGAATTATCTTACTAACACTTCTATGGCACGATCTTAGAGTGAGAAGAATAGAAACCAACTCCTAAATGTCCTGTAGCCTCCTCGCATGGGTGTGGCGCAACACACCGATAATCAAGACTCTACTAGACACGGTCAGACATTCCGAGGATCGACGGCTCGATACCACTGTCACGCCCGAACCGGGCAGGATCGTGCCCTACACAGGCACCCTTCTATCTTAACAACTAAGTACATTGCGAAATTAATATGACTCATTTTTTTTTCTTTTAAAACCAACGTGACGTGCAAGGCAAAGCCGACTAGGCCGCCATATAATACATAAACAAAAGACACTACACCGCATACGAGTCCAATCCCACATATGAATCTGCACCTCTAGGAGTTAAATCGAACTATGACGGACAAGGCCCCATTGCACCCATAATTGTACAAAGCACATTGAAAGAACTTATACCAAAAGATAAACTCCAACGAAGGAGCTATCCAAAACTATGAGGTGGTCCTACACTGCCGATCACCAAACCGCATACCTAAACTGCGCAGATGACGCAGCCCAAGGAGGTCGACGAAGAATGTACCAAGTATGTGAATGAAATCAGTAATGAAATCATAACAATCTAAACAAAGCAGGAGACATGTATGATAGCCAACCTACAGTACACAATACATAAGCAGTCATATCAAGTCAGGGACGCAGGCCCTCAAAGTCACTACTCAAATATAACTATGGGTCTCACGCCCATAATATCAATCATGCCCGTGGAATCCTTCCTCACTGCCGGCAGTCCATGATATAACATAGCACCAATAGGCATACATGAACACCAAGTCCCACCTGTGTTCTAAAACTGTACGGGCCAAGTAGGCAAACGAACAGGTGGTATAACGTCTTGGGGTTTACCCCTCATTTATACTCTGACCGGGCGAGGTGGTAAGCGGGGTATAACGCCCCGGGCTTGCCTCATTTATACTCTTACCCTGGAGAAGGTGGTATAACGTCTTGGGGCTTGCCCCTCATTTATACTCTTACCCTATCTCAACCGGCCGTCAAACAACACATAAAGCAGGTGGTATAGCGTCTTGGGGGTTTACCCCTCACTTATACTCTTACCCTGGAGAAGGTGGTACAGCGTCTTGGGGGTTTACCCCTCACTCATACTCTTACCCTATCTCGACCGACCGTCAAACAAGACATAAGCACTACCATGTCTTTTATAAAAAAATCCGGGAATTTAACCCAAGTACTACAAGTAACGGAAGCATACCCGTGGAATCCCACATCACCGCTTGTGCGTCCCAAGAACTTACAACAAGACAATGACCTTCAACCGAGAGTCGCGGCAACTTAATAAAACATAATACTTGCACTCAAAGGCTATTACCAGCACATATAGGCAAGTTCTCAATTAACCAAGCCAAAGTACTTATCAGGGCACAAATAGAATAAATTCTCATTTAACAAGCCAAAGTACTTATCCGGGCACAACTAGAATAAATTCTCATTTAACAAGCCAAAGTACTTATCAAGGCACACTTAGACAAATTCTCCATTTATCAAGCCAAAGTACTAATCAAGGCATACATAGAATAATTCTCTTTTAACAAGTCAAAGTACTTATCAAGGCACACTTAGACAAATTCTCCATTTATCAAGCCAAAGTACTAATCAAGGCATACATAGAATAATTCTCTTTAACAAGTCAAAGTACTTATCAAGGCACACTTAGACAAATTCTCCATTTATCAAGCCAAAGTACTAATCAAGGCATACATAGAATAATTCTCTTTTAACAAGTCAAAGTACTTATCAAGGCACACTTAGACAAATTCTCAATTTATCAAGCCAAAGTACTACGTCACGTTCTTTTATAAAAGACTCTTTCTATGTAAAGCCCCAAGATACTAACACAGTAGTATCAGCGTGTCTATTTTTCAAAGTAAGTTACTACACTTTTAGAAAACTCATTTCAAAGCTTGAAATCAAGTAACTCCAATTTTTCACAATCTAGGCAACTTATGCCGATTAATCAAAATAGACAACTTTCTAAACCTTCCATAAAGCCGTTATAACCAACTTCCCATAAAGCCGTTATAACCCTTTATGGTTTTAGACGTATCCATTCCTTCAATAACCAAGAGACTTATACTATTAAAACCAAGTACTACAAGTCTCTTAATAGTTAGAAAACAAGTTTTCTTCTACTTTTTAAACCTCAAGTAACTTCACCCTTAACACAAGTTACTCCTCTTAAATCATGTCATTTCTCCTCTTTTAAATCAAATAAGTAAATCACTCCTTTGACTCCCCTAAAGTCATTATAATGACCTTTAGGTTTTAGAACTAAGGCACTAGCCAAAAGATTTGGAAACCACTTCCTTTTTAAGACTACATGTACTTTAAGTAAAAATACCTTCACTTTTAAGAATCCAAACTTCATCAAGAAAATGGATTCTACAACTTACAATTTAAACATCAAAGTACACTCAAGGAAGTACATAGAACAAATTCTATTTTAGGCAATCCAAATACAAGCAAGGAATGGATCATTCAAGGAGTAGAACTTACTTTCTTTATTCTAAGGAATCATGCTAGAAGAGGAGATAGTTCACATACCTTTTCGGCTAAATCCACAAGCTAAGCCGAATACACCGTACGTAGAAGTGTCAACCTAAAATGGTCACAACAAGACTATCAACTTCTAGTCTCTATGTAGAATAATACTAAGTATTTAGTCTCTAATTCTACGGAAAATCGGCAAGACTTCCTTTGTTTCTACTCACTTTGCCACCTTTTTCAAGGCCGAATACAATAACCAACAAGCCACATTTAAGGCTCCAAACAACAACCAAACAAAGGGGATTACACGCCTTAAAATACGTGTAAAAATTCCGCCCCACAATTCATACGAAATAGTATAAAACTTCACTAGCCATTCTCGCCAACATATAACCAATCACACTACGTCTTTTCCAATCCTTTTCCAATTTCAAGTTCTTAGGTCCACATGTTATATTAGTCTAAACAACTTCAACAACTACAATTTCCTTCTTTATTCAACATGCGACGACTTAAACTAATAATCAACTTGAATTCCAATCTTAAAGCTAAACATGCTAGATTTCGGATTAGGGTTCCAATAGTCAAAATACTTATCAAACTTCATACTATATAACACATGCTAAAATCCATAGCTACAATAATAAGTAAGTCTTAACTACTAAAACGACAAAATTTATACCTTTCCAAGCCCTTAAAATTTCCAAGATCCAAAGTCGCCTTAGAAATTCTTAGCTCCTTTCCTTAAGTTCCAATCCGCTCAAGCACTCCTGAGGCCTATGAAGAACCCTTCTTCAAGTTCCAACTTCAAAGTTGAAGAACTCCCTTAGTTTCCGCCATGACTAATGTAAAAATGCGCTTTTTCCAAATCTTTCTATTGAGATAACCTTACAACACTCTTAGGAACCTTGGTTAAAGTCTTGTGAACAAAGGATCACAAACTAAATTTTTTGTGTGGGAGAATCATCAAACCCGAGAGCAAGTCTCCAAGAACAATTGTGTTGTGATATTTTCTAAGTGTAAAGTGAGCTAGTCTTGCACTAGTATGATACATATAACACATTGGAGGGTCTAGATATCAACAAATGTGAGGCTAGGATGAATATCACAAGGATTAAGCCTATGTGGACAAGTTGACTAGTCAATTATGTCAAGCTTGAAGACTTATCATCTACATAGGTCAAATGACCATTCTACCCCTTGCATTTTCGTCCAAGACCACATAAGGGTGCCACGTGTCGCCCTCTCATTCGTCCATAAAATTTCGTAACCCTCGTGGGCCCCACAAAACGTAAAATTCCTCGGGTGGGCCCCACGTGACCAAATCCGTAAAAAATAAATTTCCATAATTTTAATAAGTCCCATACTCTTGAAATAATGTATTTTGAGAATCCAATTCTCAACAACGAACATTTTTCCTTTCCGACGTCCGGAAGATTTTCCGTCGGAAAAACGATTCTTCCTTTCGTACTAATTTCCAAGTCTTGCTTCCTTACGTGCATTCTCTTATACATGTACTGGACTTACGGGGTGTAACAACCGCCACCATTCTGAATCGTTTTGTTGTGTATGTAAGTCTTCATACTCTTGTTTTACTTTTCACATTGGGGACAATCTGTTGAATATATTTGGGGGGAATCTTATTATTTTGTGTCAGTTATTGTTGTTTTGAGTTAGTAGTTTTTAAATTTTATGTTTAATTATTTGTATGTCTATTGTCGGTGTCTTTGTTTTAGTGTCTATGTTGAGTATTGTGTGTCAATGAATCAAGCCAATAATAATTTCCCATGAGATTGAGTGAATGCATATGATAGAATTGGTTGGGCATGATAGCTATAAAATGCATAAATCTGTGTGCTGAAGTTAGATAGTCTTTGAGTTTGCTTTTGATTATTAATAAGGATGAAAACTTGTTCATGACTGTTGACTCTCTTGTACTCACTGACTCGGTTTATGCATGAGTGAATTTTGGTTTGAGGAAAGATGGTGGAAAATTCTAAAACTTGCTTTCTTGCTACTTGAGATGAAATCCTAGATAATGCATGCTTAGAAAAATGATTTAGGTCGTCTTTGGAACGTTTGAGCCTTTCAAGCCACCCTTGACTACATTAATCCCTAGTTACCCCTTTTGAGCCTTAATGAATCCTTCTTTGTTGATTAATACCTATCATTGAGCCTACTTAAAACCTTTTACTATTATTTCATTCCCTTCAATTACCATAAGTATAGAAGCATATGAGTTAGGGGGTAGAATTCTAGTAAATGGTATTGGAGGATTGGTGCGTTCAATAGAAGAACAAAAAGATCGAGAGAATAATCATCTAAAGATAAACTACACACCTCTTGTTCATACATTGAAAAACAAGTTTGGGGGAGTATGTAGTTCGGAAAAAAAAATTAAAAAAATAATAATTTTCTCAATCTAGAAAAAAGAAGAAAATGGGGGATTGTTGTTGGTTTGTAATGTGATATCAAGCTTGGATTGGTTGGTTCCTATGCCTATGGTAATTTTGATCCTAAATGACATTTTATCTATTCGATCCTAAGCCTAACGATACAACCTATAAAAGTCCTATTGATTTTTTAGCATGTGTGTCTACATTAGGGGAGAGTAGCAAGTTAGCAAGCTTATAGAATTTTGTCCTGATGGACTGTTGGAAATAATTCATTTTTGCATAAACTGATATTGAATACATGTTTGAGTTAGTAATCATGGTTGAGTGATCATATGCCTTAATAACTTTAGGAAAGCTTGATGATTATCTGATTTGAAATTCAAGATAGCAAATTAGTGGCTAGAATGTTTCTGAAAATGATATTGCATGTTTTCATGATTTTCAAGGCATAGAATATTATGGTTGACTTGATTCTTTTTTAGATTCTGTGTGTGTATTTTTTTTATGGTGTCTAGAATTCTTTACTCGAGGATGAGTAAAGTTTAAGTTTGGAGGTGTTTGTTAAGTCTATTTTTAGTACTGTTTTAGAATGTATTTTAGGGTGTCGTTTATGTGTCTTTTAGTTGTTTTGTACAGTATTATGTGTTTTGTTTTGTGTTTTCAGGTTTTACACGATACAGATAGGATAAGGCGAATTCACGAGGAAATAGGCTGGTTTTGAGGATAAAAATGCACAATCAAGGCTCAAGCAAGCGGTCAAAGAAGTCCCGGAAAGTGTAGAAGCAATCTGGCCTAAATCCGGACGAAAATGGCTGAAGAGTCACGACCCTTAGAGGCAAGAGCCGCGACCCTTAGAGGAAAGAGTCGCGGCCCTAAGAGGCAAGAGTCGCGGCGCTGAAGAGACGAGGCGCCGTGAAGAGGCGCCACAGTGCCTGATTGATAGTAACCCCAGAAGGAATTAGAGCCGCGACGCCTTCCTGAAGAGGGTAAAAATGTCCAAGAAGGGTTTTTTTGGTAATAAGCCCTAGGAAACATATTTTAGAGAGGAGATCATATCTTTGGAGCTAAGAACGAAGGCAGAAACAATTAGAGACATCGATTGTTCAAGTTTTTTTTCTCTTCTTTACTTTATTTCAGTTTATGTTGGATATTGAGTTGATTAGTTCTTAGCATGTCTATGAGCTAATTACTTTTATTAGTGGTTTCCGTCGAATCGCTTGAAACTCTTTCATAATTTAATGCATTGTTAGTGTTTCTTCTTCGTCAATTAAGATCAATTCAACTTGTGTCTATTGAAAGAGAATTGACTGGCCATTAGTTTTCATTATGTATATGATTTCAAATAGAGATTTGAAAAGGGAGAGTTGACTATGCTATAGTTTATTAGACATAGGTTTAATTTTGAACGACAATATCACGATTGTCTGTGTAGTGTTTAGGTTATTGACCTTTAGGTTATTGCCCTTTATCCTCTATCATAGAAATATAGAAAATTCCCATTTATGTTAAGTCTATATATGTCCTAACCGGAATATAGAACACCTTAGTTAACATGCTATCTTAATAAGAAGAAGAATCGTTAGTCTTGAGATTGATAGAGTGGATAGTTGAAGAGATTGAAAGCTCTAATTACCTTCATAAATGTGGGCAATACTCGGTCTTACCGATATTAATACTACATTGTGATACGTACACTTGCGTAGCATATAGAAAATCGCAACAGTCGTTAGGATACCTAATCTAACCCATAGGCGAACCATAGTCATCCAAATAGAATAATATAAATGTAAATGCGGAAAAGTAAGGAAAAAATAGAAGTATTAACAAGTCATAGAACTTAATATATAAACTTGAAAGAAATTCCTCAAAATCTGGTAGCACGAGTACAAAGCTCTACTTTAGAATACAAGTTTGAAAATCAAATACAAAGTACTTTATGTAAATGTAAAGGACAGAATCATATATAATAAGGAAGGAGTTCTAGTGAAAGGATGGAATCTGCGGCTCACCCTGGACTCTGAGAAGAATCTCTAATAAGCTTCACTCAAGCTTTTAATGACCCACTTGGTTGTTTCTTAATAAAGATCCTTATTTTCTTATTTGACCTTTCTTGTAGACTTTATGGGGTTTGTGATACGTGAGGATGGGTGACACAGATCCCGAGGTCTATTTATATGAGTTTGGATAAAAAGCTTAAAATTAGAAACTTAGAGTTGGTTAATTTGACTCAAAGTTGATTTTTTGCTAGATGGGTTTGTTTTTGGGTTTCGTCACTTTCGGTAGTTTTGGAGTATCATTTATAACTTAGTCGAGTTATTGGGTTGATTCCCGAAATAATCAGATGTATTTTATGGCCTTATTTGTAAAGTTTGGATTTTGGTTTTGTCCTCGATGATTCTTTAGAAATGAATGCCTTAGGTTATTTGTGAAATCTGAGGGTACAAGTGTGTTCATAGCACTGTTTACCATAGACTAACATGGTTGGTTCGTGTCTGGGGGTTCCGAGAGTATTTCGGGTGTTGGGTGGTGGTTTTGAGTTGTTTTGCATCTGTTGGTGTCTGGTTTCCGCCATGGCAGAACCAGTATCTGCTCCTATAGGTCCGCCTCGGCTGAAGGTTGGCTCGCCGAAGCGGAAGATGAAAAAATGGGAAGTTCTATCACAGTGGACCCGACTCTGTTGTGGCACGGTAAGATGTGTCAAGTGACATCTGCTATGACGAAGGCTTTTCTGCTGCAGCGGGTCCACTCCAGCAGAGTAAATTTTGTTGGGGCAGATCATTGTTCATGTGTCATATATATACTCCTAGGTCAGAAAATTCATTCCTAAAATAGCTAATCTCAATACCAACACCGTATAAGGATATTTTCAGGGCTTTAGGAGCATTTCCAACGTTGAACTAATAGATTCTTTCCATTTTGTGGTTTAAGTTATGATTATAAGTCCTTTTAATGGGGGTTTAACATATTATGTAAGTTGGGGAAGATGAGTTATGCTTTGGGTGAGATTAAGAGAGTTATATGGTTGATATTAATGGGGGTTTATGGATTTAATGATGTTAATATCATGAATTAGGATTGGATTATGTTAGAATATCATGTTATAAGTAATTTCGTTATAGAAGCATGTTTTCAATTGGGGAAGATTTCTAGGGTTTCAAATTGAGGTTTTTGATTATTCTCCAATAGAGAGATGAAATGTGAATAGATTTTCAATTAATTTGAGGATATATTAACTAGTCGTTACAAAAACACCGCTAAACTGTCAAATTCGTTTTAAGACACTACAAGAAAGTATATAATTGACAACAAAACTTTAGAAACAATAAATATATTATTGCTAAAAAATGTAAATGACAACAAAACATTATTTATTGTTGCTAAAAATGTAAATGTTAACAAAACTTTAATATATTATTACTAAAAACATAATACCAACACCTTTTTACAACTTGTTGTTGCGAAAATGTTTTGCATTGGTAGTTATTGCAACGGCATGCATTATTTTTGTTGTTGAAAAAAATACTTTTAGCAACATCCAACATATAATAAAAAAATATTATTGAGAAATGCCTTTTCTTGTAGTGAGATTTCACTATGTTAACCTATTTGCTCTCGAAAGCCCACACCGTTAGTTTTAGGAGCAATTTTAAGCTATTTGCGAATATTCTTCATATATTCACCATATATTGTGTAATTATGAGTACTGTATATTTATGGTATATTAAGATCCTTACTGTATTAGGATTCCACTCTTTTATACACTATATATATTTTGTAATAATGAGAAGGCTCCCGAACGAAGATTATTACAATCTTACATGGTATCAAGAGCCAAAACCCTAGATCTTCTCTAAATTATTGCCCCCCCCCCCTCTCGGATTTCTCACCGGTCGCCACCCTTGGCCGAGAAGACCCCCTTCTCTTTTCTTTTGTTATTTCTTGTCTTATTTGTCCTACTTTGATAATATTTAACCACTATAATGACTCCTCCTACAACTCCCACATTAGCCTCATCCTCAATCGTCGTCACCTTTGGTATACCAAAATAATCATTTTCACCTTATGTTCACCCAGCCCTCAACGTCACAAACATCAACAACTGCCTTCCCATAATTCTTGATCAAGAAAAATGGTCAGTATTCTCCATGAGTTGAACTTTTTCATTTCCATGCATGTGTCTATAATGTGTTTGACCATATCGACGACTCCTTTCATCGCACTCCTGAGGTTGATGACTCAACATGGCGTCGCCTCGACGCCGCTGTCAAACACTGAATATATATGACACTATCTCCCAAGACTTGCTCATTACTATCATGAAGTCCGGTGCCTCGGCCTGTGATTTATGGTTTCGGTTAGAGGAAATTTTTCAAGATAACAAGCACACCCGTGCTGTATATTTGGAAGAACAATTTAATAATACACGCCTTAAAAATTTCTCTAACATGTTTGATTATTGCAAGCAGTTGAAACTAGTGGCGGATAAATTTCCAACGTCGGCACACATATTTCTGAAATAAATATGGTCTTACAATTAGTTGCAGGACTGCCAAAAGGTGAGTACGACATTTTAGCCACTATGATACAATAGGCTGATCCGTTATCTAGTTTAAACAAGGCCCGCTCGCAATTATTGCTAGAAGAAACCCGACGTGCAAAGAAGGACGAACACAATCAAAAGACGTTAGCGGTCGAAACTTATCCCCAAAACAACACACTGCTAGCTCGCCTCTACCGACAGAAGATGAGGCAGTGGCATAAGTGGAAAGGGACATGGGAAAGGGGGCCACGGCCAGTCAGCAGCAACAGGCTCAGCCGCAGCAGCCCAGTCCCTATGCTGCTTGGACCGGCCTAGTTGCCCAATTTCAGAATGGGAACTGGGCCACATATCCTGCCCAGGTTTCGGCCCAATTCCCTTACCCACAACAGGGATTATTAGGCCCCACTCCAGCAGCTCGGTCAACCCATTTTCAGCCACACCAAGCCCACTTGATGCAGGCCCAGTACCCGCAGCCTTCCTCTAGTATGGACCCAACAGATTTGGGCCAGACTTTTAGCAGTTTGAACTTGCAGCAGCCCGATGAAAATTGGTACATGGACACGGGAGCAACATCTTACCTCACCCGTTTTGCGGGTAATATTTCCAAATTATTTCCTTTAAAGTCTCCTGAATATATTACAGTTGACAATGGTCATCGCATTTCAATACAAGGCTATGGTACCACCTACACATAATTTCACCATCCACCCTTTTCCCTTAACAACGTCATGTATGCTCCGAACATCATTAAAACCCTAATTTATGTACGTAAATTTACTTGTAATAATTGTGTCTCTGTTAATTTTGACCCTTCTGGTTTTACTGTGAAGGATCTTCGTAAGGGGACACCTCTTACGAGATGCAATAGCACAGGAGATCTCTATCTATTCCCAACCATCTCCGCTGCCAACTCATTCTCTCCCACTTCTCTCGTTGTTATCTCTCCGTCCATTTGACATAATAGGCTCGGCCATCTAGCAGCCTCTCAGCATGTATTAATGTAATAATGGGAACTTGCCCAGCACTGTGTTTCTTGTTCTTTAGGCAAACATGTTCGTTTCCTTTTAAATCATCTTTCAGTGTTACGTTTTCTCCTTTTGATATTATTCATGCTGATTTATGGACATCTCTTATCTAGTTCACTAGGTCATAAATATTATCTTGTCTTTTTAGATGATTTTATCATCATATATAGATCTATGCACTCAAATTTAAATTGAAAGTGTTTGCCAAATTTCTTGAGTTTCATACTTTTATCAAAACACAGTTTGAAAATGCATAAAATCGTTTCAGTGTGATAACAGTCGTGAATTCAACAATTCTATATTTCATTAATTCTGTATAAATAATGGCATAGTTTTTCAATTCTCGTGCCCCCACATATCGCCTCAAAATGGTAAAGCATAACGAATCATCTGCACCATTAATAACATGGGTTGTACGATCCTGTTTCATGTCTCTCTTCCTCCGTTCTTCTGGATTTATGCAGTCAAAATGGTAGAATACGTTCTAAATATTTTACCTACTAGCACCCTTCACAATATGACTCCAACCGAAATTATATACCGTAGGATCCCCTCTTACGATCACCTAAGGATATTTGGTTACTCGTGTTATCCCAATCATGCTTCCACTGACCCTCACAAATTAGCACCTCGAACTACTTCGTGTGTATTCGTAGGTTTCCCATCTAATCATAGGGGATATTTTTCATATGACTTATCCACTTATCAAATCCACGTCTCTCGTCATGTCACGTTTGACGAGACCATATTCCCTTTTTAGAATGTCCAAAAATTCCAAAAAATGGATTATACCTTTCTTGAAGAGCCTGCCATCTCCCCCGTAATTCTCAGCGAATTCCATCAGTCAGCCATTGTGAACTCGTCCCTTCCACCCACCGCTGCCACCTCTTAGTTACACCCATCGTCAATTGCCACCGCCACTGGAAACCAGTCCAGTTCTCCTGTCTCACTGTTAGTCCTCCAACCCACCACCACCCAGGTCCCTCACCCACCATTACCTGATATGCCACCTCCACCAATCGACACCTCCGACAGACTAACTACCTACCTAGTCCCCATCCACCAACCCTCTACCGGATATATAACCACTACACCACGGTCACATCCGAAACCCACCACCATCCCTTACCCGATGGTACCTACCCCACACCACATCACCCAATCCTTATCTCTGATCTTACCCGACCATCATCGACCCCACCAGATCTGCCTTTTTATTATTACTCACCTCACCCATTGCCCAGTTCCACCACCAGACCTCCCGCAACCAGCCAGTGACCCGCACCCATCAAACTACCCAAATAACCACCCATCCACTGCCCCCATGCACCGAATGGAAACCCGTGCCCAACATGGAATTTTCAAACCCAAAGTCCATTTTAACCTATCCACACAAACAATTTTGTTACACCTCGTGGTTTTAAGACGATGATTAGAGAACGTAGTTAAGTAATAAGATTCGAATTTTGGATATAAAGTATATTTATATATGCTAATAAGAGAATTAGTATACAAACGGATATGATTCCGGAATAATTTTGGTTACAATGAGTGTGACGATGGAAGTGTATAATGATAGTTGTATATTCCCGTTAAGGATTAGTAACGTATTATGTAAATTAAGACACCGAGAATAAGAGGTCTTATGAGATTTTTGGGATTTAAAAAGAAGTGGGATCCAAGATTAATTAATTGTGGGAATTGGACCAAGTTGCAAAACTCATTTTAGTACTTGTCAATGAAAAATCTGCACACTTAGATAATTAAAACCCTTCATCTTCCCACTTCTAATTCAAACACTCCTCTCTCCTCTCCTTCTCTCTTATAGCCGAAAATCACCTCATTTCCATAGCCAAATTGAAGCTTTTATCCACCTCTTCCTAACCTAAGTTATTCCACAAATTACAAGCCAAAGAAACACCAAAACAGTGGCCATTTTCGCCACTGCTGGACCAAAAAAAAAAACTGCCCATAAATTTCGAAAAAAACTACCCTGAAATTTCGAAAAAACTGCCCAGAAATTTCAAATTTTGAGATGAAATATTTGGAAAAAACGTATGTGGGAATGATGGATTAAACTTGTAGAATACATGCATGTTATTTTGGAGTGGAAGAGGTGGTGAAAATGGTGCAAAAATTGGAGCTTGAAGCCGAGATTTAGGGACTGTTTTGAGGCGCAATTTAAGGTAAAAGTTCTTCTTTTCATAGAGTATTTAGAAGATTAAATGATGTTGTAGTTAAGGGATAAACTCATGTTAAAGAGGAAATGGAAATAATAGAATGCATGTGGTTGTTAATGTTGTTAACCGATATTGAGGTTGTTTTTTTGTGTACATTAGATTCGTTGTTGTTGTTGTTATCCTTGTCGCTAATTGCATGTTGAAATTGAAAAGAAACATTGATATTTAGAGTGGTAATTAGTTATATGGAAGTGTTGAAAGGTGAATTAGATTCTAAGGAATTAAGAGAAGAGTTATGGAATTATGATGTGTTGGCCGAGACTTGTATGGAATTATTGGACATGTTGTGTTGAATTTTAGGGACTGTTTTGGCAGAGTTATAATGCTGGAAATATAAGTTATAAACATGTATATACGTTGTAGTAATTACTAATACATGTTTTAAAGGAATTAAAGAGTAAAAATGTGTTATGTTGCAAACTATAAGACACGTATTCTTGTCGTTGTTGCTAGACGTATGGACTGTTTTTATGGGTTGTTTTAAAGGTTGTTTAATATGGACTAAGGGATGGATTAAAATGAGAAATATGTGTAGTAATCACCTTGGTTGTTATATTGCATAGATGTAAAAAAGAAGGAATATGTATTGATGGCGTAAATGGAATATCTGGGATTGTTTTGGTTATATATTTATGTTGTGATTGTTATTTGGTATTGCTGTCTTGATCCGTAAGTAGTGGATATGCACATAAATAGGGGAAGTGCTGCCCGAATTTCTATAGAAAAGAGAGTTGTCTTTTGATATAACTTGCGCTAGAAATCATAGAGTTGACGGCGTATTACCCTTTATTATAGGTTGACGTACTAGTTGAGACGAATCCTATTTATTAAGTTGGTTAGTTCGTCAATAAGGTATGTGAAACTTTTCCTTCTTTCTTTTGGCATGATTTAATGAACGTACGACGGACGTACATTATTTCTACACAGTTTAATTCCTAAAGATATGTGTCATGAGAAGTGTCTTTGACTTTCTAGTAAAAAGTTCATTTAGTGATTTTATTGAGTTTCCAAATGATGTTTTAAAATGATTCATGATATTATAGTGTTTTTTATCCATTTCATTGAAAGACAAGTGATGATTTGATATGTATAAAGCTACTCATGATATTCCATTCGTGCTAATGTGATTATATCATTCCACTGAGTCCCTCACTTAAGGGACGGAAATGTATATAGATATGATGATTCCACCGAGTCTCTCACTTAAGGGCCGGCAATGTATATAGATATGATGATTCCACCGAGTCTCTCACTTAAGGGCCGACAATATATATAGATATAATGAGTATATAGATATGATGATTCCACCGAGTCCCTCACTTAAGGGCCGACAATGTATATAGACAAGATGATTCTACGGACAGGCATCCCTGATTTTGATTTGACTCTCATTTTTATAAGACACAGTTGACTTTCATTTTTATATGGCACAGTTGGATTTGGTATTTGATTATTATACTTGTCTTATGTTACCTCTTGTCCAGTTATGATCTTTCTTACAGTACTTCATGTTTTACATACTCAGTACATTATTCCGTACTGACCCCTCTTTCCTCGGGGGGATGCATTCATGCCCGCAGGTACAGGTTCTCAGTTTGGTGATACTCAGGCCTAGGACTCCTACTCAGCTAGTTAGAAAGCTCCATTGTTTCGGAGCTTAGTCATTTTGGTACATAACCCTATTTTTCTTTGACTTATGTATATTTAGGGGCACGACGGGGCTCTGTCCCGTCATATGTCGTTATCCTTCTCATAGAGGTCTGTAGACAGTTGTGGGTTGTACACATATGGATTGTATCATGTTGCGGTCAGCTGTATTATAGTACTTCATTTTCTTTTGTGGGGATGCTCTCGTATATAGTGACAACTTTATCGGTTCGCCTATTCGTTATATTTGATTTAGATGTGACTCCTCAGGAGACAGGGTTGTTCATGTGTAAAGGCAGCCTTGTCGGCTTGCCTATTCTGACGTATGTTATGATTGCAACGTTATGCTGCCGGATTTTATATTGTCCTTAGTGTCAGTCTGATTACGTGACATATTAGTATAATGGTGTTATTATGGCGCTTAGTCGCGGCCCGTCAGGTCGAGTCGTGACAAATTTCCCCAATTTCCAAAAACCCTAAATTAGCCAAATTGGACCCTAATTAGAATGAGACTATGTGTGAGGAATTTAATGCTTTAACGAAATAACACACGTGGAATTTGGTTCCTAGACCAGAGAGGGTGAATGTGATCCATTGTATGTGGTTTTTTATTATCATAAATACAGATACAATGGTGATCTAGAGAGGTATAAGGTGAGACTTGTGGCTAATGACATAAATCAGCAGGAGGGTATTGATTCTGATGAGATGTTCAGTCTGATTGTCAAAACAACTACCATTCAAACAATTATGAGTATAGCCATGGGCAAGCATAGATCGATTCATCAGCTTGATGTGAAAAATATATTTCTACATGGGGACTTGAAAGAAATGATTTACATGCATCAGCCACCTGGCTTTGTCCATCCAACAACCCCTCATCATGTATGTAGTCTCCGTAAGTCACTATATGGTTTGAAACAGGCCCCCAGAACATGGTATAAATGATTTGCCAGGTACATTATGCAAATTGGGTTTGTATGCAGCAGGTGTGATAATTGTCTTTTCATTTTTCATCGAGGTAGTAGAACTGCTTACTTACTGCTATATGTGGATGATATTGTTCTTACTGCCTCATATGATGGGTTGAAAAATGAGATTATTGCTTTATTTAAAACCAAATTTGTTATGACTGACTTGAGAAAGCTGAGTTACTTTTTGGGGATATCAGTGACCAGATCTGCAGATACTATGTTCTTGAGTAAGCGTAAGTATGCAGAGGAGATCGCGTACATGACTAAGATGGTCAATTGCAAGACTGTGAGGGTATTGATTGTGGCGAGATGTTTAGTTTGATTCTCAAAATGATTACCATTCACACAGTTTCGAATATAGTTATGGGCAAACATTGGTCGATTCATCAGCTTGATGTGAAAAATGTGTTTCTACATGGGGACTTGAAAGAAACAGTTTACATGCATCAGCCACCTGATTTTGTCCATCCAGCAGCCTCTCAGCATGTATGTCATCTCTGTAATTCACTATATGGTTTGAAACAGGCCCCCAAAGCGTGGTATAAATGCTTTGCCAGGTACATTATGCATATTCGGTTTGTATGCCGCAAGTGTGATAATTGTCTTTTCATTTTTCATCGAGGTAGTAGACTGCTTACTTACTGCTATATGTGGATGATATTTTTCTTATTGCCTCATCTGATGGGTTGAAAAAGAGATTATTGCTTTACTTAAAATCGAATATTTTATGACTGACTTGGGCAAGTTGAGTTACTTTTTGGGGATATCAGTGACCAAATCTGTAGATACTATGTACTTCAGTCAGTGTAAGTATGCAGATGATATTGCGTACAGGGCTAAGATGGCCAATTGTAAGATCGTGCCCACTCTGGTAGATTCTAAATTAAAGCTTAGTGTTGTTGCTGGTGCTACAATATCTGATCCTACTCTTTATAGGAGTTGTTAAGTCTATTTTTAGTATTGTTTTAGAGTATGTTTTAGTGCGTCTTTTGTTGTCTTTTAATTATTTTGTACATTATTATGTGTTTTATGTTGTGTTTTCAGGTTCTTAGCGATTCAGTAAGGTTTTAGGCAATTCAAAGATAATAGACGTTCTTGGAGGCCCAAAAGTGCACATCGAGTCCCAAGCAACCAATCAAAGGAAGCCCGAGAAGCTCAAAAAGCAGTAAAATTGTAATCCGGTCAAAAAATGAGGAAGAGTCGTGACGCAAAAAGGCAAGGGTCGCGGCGTTGTAGAGCCGCGGCGTGTGAAAGAGGCGCTGCAGCGCTTGACAGACAATAACTGGAAGAGAAAATCATTCGACGAAGCGCCGCAGAGCCTGGCAGAGGCGTCGCGGTGCCCTTGACGGAAATAGGTGAGAATCCCCAAATTTTAACAAGGGTAAAAAGGTTCAAAATGGGTTTTTCTCAGTATATAAGCTGTGGGAGACAGATTTTAGGGATTATCACACTTTGGAGCAAAAGGATAGGATGTTAGGAAGCAATTGAAGACCATCTTTGTTCAAGTTCTTTTTCTTTTATTTTCTTTAATTCAGTTCATGTTTGATATTGAGTTAATTGGCGTTCTTAGCAAGTCTATGAGATAATTACTTTATTAGGATTTTTTGTCGATTCGCTTGAACCTCTATTATGAATTAACGCATTGTTAGTACTCTTCGTCTATCATTATCATATCAACTGGTGTTTATTGAATGAGAATTGACTGGCCATTAGTTTTCATTACTTATATGATTTCAAATCAAGATCTGAAAAAGAAGATTTGAATATGCTATAGTTGATTAGACATAAGTTTAATCTTTAACGAGAGTATCACGATTGCCTGTGTAGCGTTTTAGGTTATTGATCTTAATCCTCCTATGTGGTAGAATTTATCATAGAAATATAAAAAATTACCACTTAGGTTGAGTTTTTATATGTCCTAATCGGAATATAGAACACCTCAGTTAACCTGTTATCTTGATAAGAAGAAGAATAACTAGTCTTGCATTAACGAATAATAGAGGGGATAGTTGATGAGATTGGAAATCTTAACTACCTCCGTCGCTGAATTAAACTCCAAGTATTTTCATTCTTAGTTTATTCCTGAATATTATTTTAGTTGTTAAATTTTTAGTTTAGAAATCAAACTCATAAAAGTTTACCAAATAGAAATGAAAGGTTAGTTAATTGGTACTTGATAATTCAGTCTCTGTGGACGATATTCGGTCTTACCGAGATTATTACTAATTGTGATACGTACACTTGCGTAGCATATAGAAATATCGCAATAATTTTATGGCACCGTTGTCGGGGACTGAAGTATTATTAATATCAACGTGCCTAATCTTATTTCTAATTTTGTTGTTCTTAGAACACATTGTTTGCCTTGATCTGCTTGTATTGTTTTTTATCAATTGTAGGTAGCTTTGTTTTATGTGAAGCACAAGAGGAGAAAATAACCTTGTCCCTCTGAATCCGGAGATTGAGAAAGCATGCAAACAAAACAGAAAGAACAAAAGAATTGTTGATTCAACCGCGATGGAAAATCAACATAATAATAATAGGTTGAATGGAGGAGTACCAGTAGCATGATAGAACGAGTCCAGAATCCTGCCACTAGAAGCTTAAGGGACTATATTTTGCCAACTGTTACTGGTGTGCAGACATGCATAAGGCTACCAGCTGTGGAAGCCAACAATTTTGAGATCAAGCCAGCAAGTTTGCACATGGTTCAGAGCATAGTCCAGTTTGGGGGTTTTCCCTCAGAAGATCCGCACATGCACTTGGGAACTTCTTGGAACTATGTGCGACTTTTAATTATAATGGTGTTACTAATGATGCTATTAGGTTGAGGTTGTTCCCAATCTCACTGATGCATCAAGCCAAGAGCTTGTTGAACTCTCTTCAGGCGAACTCTATTACTACTTGGCAAGATTTAGCTCAAAAATTTCTTGCCAAGTTCTTTCATCCATCAAAGGCCGCTAAGCTAAGAGGAGAACTGAATAGTTTATATCAGCTTGATGGGGAGTCCTTGTATGATGCGTGGGAAAGGTTTAAGGAGCTGCAAAGGAAGTGTCCTCATCATGGATGTTGGTTCACAATTTTTATAATGGTTTGTATGGTACTACTCGTACCATAATTGATGTTGCAGTTGGGAGAACATTTATGATCAAGAGTGCTAATGAGGCACATGATCTATTGGAGGACATGTCAACGAATAACCATCAGTAGTCTGATGAAAGATCGACCAATAGCAGAAAGGTGGCTGGAGTACATAAGTTAGATGTTATCACTGTGTTGACTGCTCGGGTTGCTTATTTGATAAAGCAATTGCAGCAAAGTACAATGACGGCAAATGTTGTTCAAACGGAAGTTCGATATGAAATTTGTAGGGGACCACATACTTTTGATCATTGCACAACAGTGGATCCCAACAATATACATATGGAGCAAGTAAAGGTTCAGGCAGTTGGGAACTTTCAGAGGCCCTACAACAACCCATTCTCCAACACTTACAATCCAGGGTGGAGAAATCACCCAAATGTTTCTTGGAGAACCAACAACCACAGTTCCAAAATTAGTATCAGCTGGGCAATCAACAATAGCCTATGGGTCAAGCTTCATCCTCTCATCGGTCTAGACCACCAGTTAAACAAGCAGAGCCAAATGAATTGCAAGAAGCCTTGTTGACTCTCACAAATTCTCAGACCCAGTTCATGAGAAACTAGATCATCCATCAGGAACTTGGAGACACAGGTGGGACAACTGGTGATATGTTGAACAACAGAAAGCAGGGGAATCTCCCTAGCAATACTGTTGTAAATCCAAAAGAGCAATGTTAGGCTATTAATTTGAGGAGTGGGAAGCAAATTGAAATGACAGTACCTCCACCATCTGTAGAGAAGACAGACGAATTAGATGAGGCATCAGATTTAGAAAGGGTGGTAGTTATTGAATATTATTCCGCGTCAAAGTAAACACCACCAGCAGTTAATGATGCCCCGCATCTCAGAATTCCATACCCCGAGAGACTTAGAAAAAATTCTCTTGACAAACAATTTTTTAAGTTTTTGAGGTTTTCAAGAAGCAGCATACTAACATCCTTTTTGCTGAAGCCTTGGAGCAGATGCCCAGTTATGTCAAGTTCATGAAGGAAATCCTCTTTAAAAAGAGGAAGGTAGAAGAGTATGAGACAGTGACATTAACTGAAGAATGCAGTGTTATTTTGCAGAGGAAGCTGCCCCAGAAGCTGAGAGATCCAGGAAGCTTCACCATCCCATGCACTATAGGGAACTTTGAGTGTCAGCGTGCTCTATGCGATTTGGGAGAAAATATAAATTTGATGCCCTATTCTGTATTTTGTAGACTTGGATTGGGGGAAGCAAAGCCTACAACCGTTACACCCCGTAATTACAAGAGAATGAGATGAGAACGTACGAAAGGAAATAAGATTTGAATTTGGAAAAAAAAATTGGCATAATGTTTTTGGAAAGATTTTGTTTAGTCAACTTTGGAGCGATATATCTCCTATTATATTAGGAGGTTTTAGGTGTTTCAAAATCCTAATATGAATTTCGTTGAGTCTAGTTTCCAACGCAACAAACCTCTTGTCGATAGGACATCGGAGTAGAAAGTTATGGACGTTACAAGTTCAGCTGACAGAAGAGAAATGAAGCAGTTTTCAGTCAGGCGCCACGGCGTCGATCTCAGGGCCGTGGCTCCGTAAGCCCTGAAATATTCTGAAGTTTCAGCGCCATGGCGCCGACTATAGGGCTGTGGCGCCGAGGCGGGATTTTTTGCGAAAATGGTGTAAAATTAGAAGATATTTGTTGTAGAGGAACTATGGGAGGGCGACAAGTGTCCCTCCCCACTTGTAGAACAAGAAAAGCCTATATCTTGACCAAGTCTTGCAAGACTTGGCCATTCTACACAAAGCTTCATCCAAATACTTGCTCTTCTCTCTCTCATTTTTTATTTGGCCAAGAACTAAAGGCAAGGATTGTTGAATCTTAAAAGTGTTGTTCTTACACACTAGATGAAGGATATTAACAAAGGGATTAGCCAAGATTGAACTCCCACCTTCCCTAAATCTTCACGAAATGTGGTTAGGGTTTGAAACAAACCCTAAGGTGTTCTTCACTTTTTGGTATTAAAGCAAGAATATAAGTTGGTTAGAAGCTTCTAAGGGTCATTAATTGCAGATTGGATCGTATAGAAGAGGAGTTGCGGAAAAGAGCTAAAGTGGGCGAGATCCTTGGAATATTTTGGGCTTATTGAGGTAATGATCTTTGTCTTCCTAATGTAATTGAAGATTACATGTTATAGTAGTTGTATATAAATGAACTTGTGATACAAGGAATGAAGATTGATAAGTGTTAAGATTATTTGAGGGTTAAAAATTGAGACATGTCATGTTAGCCATTGAAGTTGATAATCAATTTAGTTGTTGTAATTGTTATGATGGATATAACATGTTGGAGTAACGACTTGGATTAAAGAATTGAAAAAGGACTATATGTTGTCATTATTGTAGCTGAGATTGGCCTTAATAATAATGGACTATTATATATGAATTGTGGGGCAGAATTTTACACGTCCAGTTAGGCGTGTAATCCCCTTTGGTTAGTTGTTTAGTTGAGCCTTAAATGTGGCATATTGGTTATTGAAATACGGGCCTTGGAAAAGGTGGAAAAGTACGTAAAAACAAAGGAAGTGCTGCCCAATTCTTCGTAGAATTAGAGGGCATTATTTGGTATAAGTTTTATACTAGAAAGTATGATATTGATAGAAGTTCTATCATCATTATAGGTTGAAGTATTACGTGTAGCATATTCTACTTGGAGGGTGGAATAGCCAATAAAGTTGAAGTACTTTGAAGCATATTGCTACTTGTCGTATGGGTTAGTAGTCACGAGGTATGTAAACTTCTTCCTTCTATCGACATGATTATCCTTGAGGTATACTTGCCTTGTTATTTGGGGTATACATGACTTGTTGTATTAAAGTACTTTCCTTGTCATTAGGAAGCATTCATGTTATTGATTTTATGCTAAAAACATGTCTAAAATATTCCTAAGTTCTTACCAAAGTCTTATGGGGGATGTTGGTAAGAGTCGTTAGGAAGTATTGGAGTCGAGTTGACTTTGCTAATTTACTACACTAATGAGAATAGGTATCGAACAAGCCATTGCAGCGTTAATAAAAATGTATCGACAATCAATTATATTGAAATGAGTAGAATTCTCCATCTGCATAGAAACTAAGATAAGACAAAATTGTATTACATTTTCTAGATCATGGTTGCTTTAACAAGATCGTTATAAACGAGTATAACCTATTCACAACTCATAAAAGTACTAATTTTGAAAGTACACGAGACTTGGATTTCGAAAGTATAAATGACTTGAGTTTTGAAAAAAAGTGTAGTGACTCGATTGAAAAAGTATATGTTACTTAATTTAAAGAAGAGAAGTAACTTGATTTAAAGATATCAGTTACTTGATTGATTTAAAGAGAAGTCGCTTAAATTCAAAACCTTGAATGAAATTTCTAAAGATGTAGTAACTTGATTTGAAAAGTATAGATTACTTGATTTTGAAAAGGGGAGTTACTTGATTTAAAAAAGGGTAAGTAACTTGGTTTTAATAGTGAAAGTGATTTTGGGTTCAACTCCCTAAACATTGCATGAAACGATTCTTTTATAAAGAATAGACGTACATAGTACTTTGAATTCAAATCCCGTACATGATATGGTAGTGCTTTAGTTTTCTAAAATGAAAGTGGTATAACGGCTTTATGAGAAGTTTGTTATAACAAGGTTTGTGGAAAGTCAAGAGATGGTTTAAAATGTTGTAAGGAAATCATTGGAGAAGTCCATGGTTAAGTCCTTAATATAGTACATGATATATGGCACTTTGATTTCCAAAGATGTTTTAAAGTAAAACGTGATGTCTATTGCCCTGATTTGTCAAACCATGTCTTAGAAAGATACTTAGTTTGATAAGTGTCTTGATGATGGTTTCAAAATGATACATGTATTGGATTCTACTTCCTAGTGATACATGTAGTACTTTGGCTTTTCTAAAAATGGAAATTTAGTTTATAAAATGAATGTACGGCTCACGTACATTGTTGTAATAGACTTTAATCCTTAGTGATGCAAGTGTGATGTGCATTGGTGTTATAAAATGGAAGACATGGTATTGTCTTGTTTGTTTTAAAAGGAATGCATGGAATTGTCTTGGTTATTTCAGAAAGGAAGGCATGGTATTGTCTTGTTTGTTTTAAAAAAGAAGGCATGGTATTGCCTTGGTTGTTCAAAAAGATAGTGCCTTCATTCTGTAAAATGAGAGTGCATGATAATTAAGTCCAATAAGAAGTTAAGGGATTTCTTAACTTGTTTATGTTATGTATGATAGCCGGTTGTGCTAGTGTTATGTTATTCTCATGGTAAACCCCGTGTTACTACTTATTCCATGGATTTGCTACCCATGATGCGAGTGTGGCGTTTGTACTCATTGCGGGTCCACCGTGCCCATGCGGGTGAAATAGTCCCATGCGGAGCAAATTGCTCCATTGCGGGTCCACAGGACCTATGCGGGTGAAATAGTCCCAGGAGTAGGATTTCCTAATGATACTACGGGTGAGTGGCCCTAATTTGATCATAAGCTTCCTATTTTTAAGCAGTAAAGTATACTCTTTTTTACTCTACTTTTTAAAAAGGCACAGTGTACTGATATTTGAGTATTGTACTTTTTACATGCCGACGGTGATGTTGGAATTCCACGGGCATTCTTATATCTGATGATGGTAGTATATTATACTTCTTACATGCTGACAGTGATGTTGTATTCCACGAACATGCTTCTGTGATATTATATGCTGAGGGTAGGTGTCCCTGATTTTGACATGACTTTCATATGTGAAAGTGGTACGATGTTATAGTAGTACAGTGATACAAGGTACAGTTGGCTCTGATTGTTATATGACACGGTAGGATCTGGTATTTGATTTTCATACTTGCCCGTGTCATTCTTTTGTACAGTTATGAGCTTGTTTACTGTACTGTATTTCCATTCCATACTTGGTACCTGTTATCGACTTCTCGGGCCGCGTTCATGTCCGCAGGTCTAGGTACTCAGTTGTGGATCCGCGAGCTTAGGATCCTGGTTCAGCATTTTGAGATGGCTCCAATGTTTCAGAACTTATCATTATGGCTAGGTATATTCAGGGGTACGGCGGGGCCTTATCCCGTCACAGTTTATTGTCCAAATTCTTAGAGGTCTGTATTCATATGTGGGCTGGACTGGCTAGATTTGTATTTACATTGTTGAACAGTGTAGACCCTTTCGAGTGATTTTTATTATGGCAGCCTTATCGGCTTTGTATGTGTTTAAAGAAAAAAAATGAGTGTTATTTATCTTCCGCAGTTTATTATGTTGTATGAATAGAAGGGTGCCCAAGTAGGGCACCAGTCGCGGGCCCGGGGTTCGGGGCGTGACAGAGTGGTATCAGAGCAGTTAGTCCTCGGAAAGTGTCTACAGACCGTGTATAGTAGAGTCTTGTTTATCGGTGTGTTGTGCACCACATCTATAAACAGGAGTCTATAGTACATTTAGGATTGGTTTCCCTTTTTCTCACTCTGAGATCGTGCGATAGAGTTGTCTTGTTAGGGTAGTCTCTCCCTAACGTGTTATTGTGGTTGCAGCTATGAAAAAGACAACAGTGGCCCAGAAAGGATTATATGGATTGCGTATCCAGGTTGGTAAAATTATCGTATAGATGGTATGATGATGATGTATATCTGTACTAGCGTATTTACTTGGGGTCATATGTGTGTTGCCTAGAATGACTATGAGTTACCATAAGTTGGTAAGGTCGTGATAAATGCTTGAAAGGTGTGAAAACAATTTATTGAATCCACACCTAGGCTTTATATATGTACTGACTTGGAATAGTCAGAAGGTAATGAACGGTCTGAGATTGTGATAGACTCTTAAAAGAGATCATGTTTAATTGATTTGAGAGCGTACCATGTCATAGATTGCCGTGTTATGCGCTTAAGTGATTATGTGAATAATAATGGTATGGAGTAATTAGAGTTGTTATGAGTAAGACAACATGATTATGAGATATTAAGAAGCTACATTTCCCGTATGTGGGGACTGATAATGAAGGCTTGGGGCATAGAAAAATTGTGAACCTTAGAACATTGATAATCGCTGAGACTTTAGATGTATAAGGCCTTCTCGGGTAGTAAGAGTTATTTCAGACAAAGAATGAGAATTAAGTGCGATAATGGGTCAGGTTGTGGGCTGATTACGGGCCAACCCGTATTCTAGAATGGAGTGTGGTCAGTTGGGGATGGTCCCGCTTTGTGATAGGGTCACAAGGGTGCAAGGTCCAAGTCTAGTCAATCATTGTACGAGTTCGTGGACGCGTTCCACCAGAACCGGGTCGCGAGAGCCGAAAATGGCCTTAATCTGTTGGATGTAGTAACTCTAAGGATTTGAAAACAGAAGCAATGATTGAAATTATGTACGTATACTAGAATAAGTTTGGAAGTACGAGAAGAGAACAACAAGTAAGTGATCGGTGTATTTTATATACACCTTTTGAGTCATTTTTAGTTAGTATTTTTGTCACGACCCGACCCCGGGACCGCGACTGGTGCCCTACCTGGGCACCCTTACAGGTAAACATCAGAGAAAATCAGCGGAACATACACGAAACTTAAAAATAAAACATCGTAAGTAAAACAACAGGTTAGCCGATAGGGCTACCTTCCTGAACATATATAAAAACAACCGAAGCAGTTGTCTCCTTTCTTTTTACAAACTGACCCACAATATGTGACTACAGACCTCTAAGAGTTTTAACAACCACTGTGGCGGGACAGGGCCCCGCCATACCCCTGAATGAACATAAACGTGACAACTCCGGAACACTGGAGCCATCTCAACTCACAACCGATCCTAAGCTCGCGGATCCACAATCGTACCTAAACTCGCGGCATTAACGCACCTCGGCGGGGTCCGCATAACAGTATTTAATATGGAATGTAATATAACGTCTGATAAACAAATCATAATCAGATAAAAGAATGACAAGGACAAGTATAAAAATACATACCGGATCTCGCCGTGTCATTACCACTTATGAACTTAATCGTACCTTATTATCCTTTCCATTCCCAATAAAAGTTATAGTCACATTCTTACGTACATTATTAGAAAAAGAATCATTAAGTTCATTACCATATAACTTACTTATCTTTCATAACATAGTCCGGCCCACTATGGAGGGACACATATACTACCCGGCCCAATCTGGGACGCGATCAAGTCACACTAATATCAAAGCATGCCCGTGGAATCCCCCATCACTGTCGACAACTATTAGTGTAAAATATAACCACGTGACGCCTGTGGCATCCCACCTCACTGCCGGCGTACACATACACAATACATATATATATATCCTGCCCGTGGAATCCCACATCACTGCCGACAGTCCAGGGTATAATAATACACCAATAGGCATACATGAACACCAAGTCCCACCGGTGGTATAGCGTCTTGGGGGTCTACCCCTCACTTATACTCTTACCCTGGAGAAGGTGGTAAAGCAGGTGGTATAGCATCTTGGGGGTCTACCCCTCACTTATACTCTTACCCTGGAGAAGGTGGTATAACGTCTTGGGGCTTGCCCCTCATTTATACTCTTACCCTATCTCGACCGGTCATCAAACAACACATAAAGCAGGTGGTACAGCTTCTTGGGGGGTTACCCCTCACTTATACTCTTACTCGGAGGAGGTATAACGTCTTGGGGCTTGCCCCTCATTTATACTCTTACCCTATCTCGACCGACCATCAAACAAGACATAAGCACTACCATGTCTTTTATAAAATCCGGGAATTTAACCCAAGTGCTACAAATAACGGAAGCATACCCGTGGAATCCCACATCACTGTCGGTACGTCCAAGTAACTTATAACAAAACAGCCGGCCCTCCAACCGAGAGTCGCGGCATCGTAATAAAACATAATACTTGCACTCAAAGGCTATCACCAGCACACATAGGCTAATTCTCAATTAACAAGCCAAAGTACTTATCAGGGCACAAATAGAATAATTCTCATTTAACAAGCCAAAGTACTTATCAGGGCACAAATAGAATAATTCTCATTTAACAAGCCAAAGTACTTATCAAGGCATCACATAGAATTATTCTCAATTAAACAGGCCAAAGTACTACGTACGTACATTCTTTTCAAAAGACTCCTTTCCAAATAAAACTTCCCCGATACTAACAACCGTAGTATCAAGTCCTATTCACCTTTCAAGACACGTCACAATACCTTTTTAGAAAATACAATTACCGGCTTCTAAATCAAGTGACTTCCTTATTTAAAACCTTAAGCAATTGGTACCTTTAAAACAATTTGCCCTCCCTTAACACAAGTTATTTCTTTGCTTACTCTATTAGAGAAAACCATTCTCTTAACCTTCCATAAAGCCGTTATAACCGACTTCCCATAAAGCCGTTATAACCCTTTATGGTTTAGACCAACACATTCATTTTATAACCAAGAGACTTCTACTTTTTGAAACCAAGTATTAAATACTTTCAAATAAATTCTCATAACTTTCAAAAATACAAATAGTCTCTTAACCCTTAGAAAACAAGTGACTCCTTTTATTATAAAACCTTAGGCAATTAATGCCTTAAAACAAGTGGCCTTTTCACTAAAATCAAATCACTTATCTTTCCATAAAGCAAATATAACTAACTTCCCATAAAGCCGTTATATTCACTTTATACCTTAGCCCAAAACAATTTCCTATCCAAGGGACTTATACGTTTAAAACGGAACAAGTATCACATACTTTAAAACTCTTCAAGTCCCTTAACTTTAATAACACTTAAGACATCCTTTATACTTTCAAAGAAGTGAGTTAATCTCCCAACTCACCCGACTTGGCTATTCACAAACTAGTAAAGGATATCAAGGTGTTGACGCTCACCGTACTACATACGCAACTAGTCATGCTCAAAGATAGGAAAAGTTCTACATAGAGAAGATCACACAACTACCTCTTAACTTCTAAGAGTAACCCGAAACATGAAATGAGACCACCGGTATATTCCATACATAGAATCATGCCAAAGGAAGGAAGAGGTTCACATACCTCGCGACGATTGTCGACAAATAGCAAAATGCTCCAAAGTACTCCAACCTTGATAGCTATTCCACTCTCCAAGTAGGATACGCTATACTTAGTACTTCAACCTATAATGGTCACAATATGTCCATTAACCTTTCACTTCTAACGTAGAATATTTTAGGTGCTAAGTCGCTAAATTCTACGGAAAATCTGACAAGACCTCCTTTGTTTCTACTCACTTTGCCACCTTTTCAAGGCGAATACAATAACCAAACAGCCCCAATTGGCTCACAACAATATAGAAGGTATTCCAATACAATGAATAACTAACAAATTTCCAATTGGCTCACAATTTAGAAAGTAGTCCAATACAAATGAATAACAAACTAAAAGTCCAAATTCGGCCACCTTGAGTTCAACCATACCAATTCTTATCAAATTTCCATTTCAACCCAAATTGGTAGCATAACATGATATCAAGTCGCATTTGATTATAACAATCCATAATCTCTAAGTAGGTAACATGCGACGATTTCTAATAAACGACCAATTAGTAATCCAATTTTCAAGTGGCTTATATAACATTTAGAATTTAGCTACAAGCACTCCATAATACTTATAAACTTCTACATATCAACTTCATGCTATCAACATGTAAAGCTAACAACACAAAATAAATATATAACCTTGTAACATCTTAAAGGACAAGATTATACCTTAACGATTCTCAATCCAATCTTCAACCAAGTCGCTCCTTAGCAACTTAGAGACTCTCCAAGATACTTCAATCCGCTTACTGAGACCCTTAGAACCACACCAACAACTTTCCTTCAACTTACAATCCAAAACCTAGAAAGCCACTAGGTTTTCACTTTGCGACTAATACGAAAACTCTCTTTTTCCGGGATTTTTCTATTGAGATACACTTACATAACACTCATGAACCTTGGTTTAAAATGGGGATCTAAAAGAACAAGGAACAAAGATTTTTCTTATTTCTTGTTGGTGAAGCCGAGAGCTCACTAGTTTGCTCATCCAATTTCTTGCAAATTTTGGCTAAGTGTGGGACTAGTTTCACTACTAGTATACATATATAACATAATGGAGGGTTAAGATAGGAACAGTTGGGTGGTTTGGATGATCTCTCATTAAATATCAAGCCTTGTGGGCCCTTGACCAAGTCAACATTCTCATGCTACACAAGTTGCAAGACTTGTCTTGCAACAAAGGTCCAATGACTCCCTTGCCCTTGCACATTTCGACCAAGGCATCACATAAGGGGGGTGACACGTGTTGCCCTCCCGTTCGTCATAGCAATACGTTTTCCGACAATTTCATAATTCCGATAAAATTTTACAAGTCTCATATCTTGATACCTCTGAGTTCTTACGTACGTTCTTAAAACATGTCCTGTAATTACGGGGTGTAACAATTTTACTCATTTTGTTGATGTTTACTATAGTATTAGGGTCGTTTTTCTTCCTTTTGTGTCACAGCGGTCAGAAATGGAAAAATGGCGAAAAGAAGAGGAAATGAGCTTAATTGAGATGGAATTGCACACTAAAAAGGGCCAATAAATGAAGTCTAAGAAGTCCCGGGAAGTATAGACAAGATCAGACGAAGCCCGGATGAAAACTGGACGACGGTTAAAACCGCCTAAAACGCACCGACGCCATGCGCTGGCAGCAGCAAGCCAACCATCAAGTCGTCCGAAACTCTGATTTTCGCCAGCTGTGGCGCCCGATCAGCAGGCTACGCACGACGTATTTTTGACGTTTTGGGCCGAATTTGACACGTTTTCAGGGTGCAAAAGGGATAATTTTTTTCTACCTACATATTCCTTAACCCTTTACCTAAAGGAGTCCATAACTTTTCCTTAACCCTTTACCTAAAGAATTCCATAACTTTTCCTAAACTCTTTACCTAAAAGATTCCATAACTTTTCCTACCTACATAATTCCTAACCCTTTACCTAAAGGATTCTTGGGCTATAAATAGTCTCTACATCATTAGAAGAATTCATTCCATTCTCCATCCACCATTCCGTTCCATTCTCCATCCATCATTCTACACATTCCATCTTGTAAATATTCCACAACACAATCCTTGGATGCTAGAAGGCTTGGAGACTTGTTCTTGAGTATTATTTTTTTCTTTCTTTTTGCTTTGTTTATTTCAGTTCATGTATGAAGGTTATATTAGTTCTTAGCGTGACTATGACTAGGAGCTAATTACTTTGTTAGGGATTTCCTTGTGATTCACTTGAAACTCTATTCATGAATTAATATATTAGTTTGGTTTCTTCTTCACTTATTTAAGATTTATTCAATAGTTGTTTTGATTGCTTGATAATTAATTGATCACTAGTTATCATCACTTATATGAGTTCTAATCAAAATCCGAAAGGGGAGATTGTGAATATGCTATAGTTGAATAAACATAGGTTTAAATCGTGGACGAAAGTACCCTGATACTTGTGTAGCTTAATAGGTTATTGCTCTTAATCCTCCTTTGTAGTCAATCTTGTCACCGAAAGGTAGAAGGGTTCTCCATTGGGGTTGAGTGTTTATATTACCTTAACATGAGTATAAAACGGTCTAGTTAACCTGCTATCTTAACGTAGAAGAAGAAGTTAGTCTAATTGTATTAAGGATTGAATAAAGTAGATAGTTGATGATCTTGGAAGCCATAATTTGCCATCATAACTGATTTAAATCAAAGTATTTTCATAATTAGTTTATTTCCTGCATTATTAGTTTAGAATTCCAACTCAATTAACGTTAACCAAATAGAAACTAAAGCATAGATAATTGGTACTTGAAAACCAGTCCCTGAGGACGATATTCGGTCTTACCTAGACTATATTACTTGTCACGATACGTGCACTTGCGTTTAGCGTGTGTATAAATCGCATATCAAGTTTTTGGCGCCGTTGTCGGGGATTGGCGTACTTTCAGTATCGATTTATCTATTCTTATTTCTAATTTGGTTGCTCCAAGAACAAGTTTCTAACTTGTTCTTCGAGCATCATTTTATCACCTTTTGTTGTTTTCTTATTTTGCAGGTTAAATTCGGGAAAAAAAACGAAAACAAATTAAAATTCAGGACATATGGACTACTACTATCAGAGACAGTGGAGTCATCAACAGCAGCTTAACCCACAGGTTCTAGAGGAAGATTTAGATGAGTTGCAGGCAGGCATACTCAGGCTCACCAAGTGTCAGACTCAGTTTATCACTGAGACAAGAGTGTCCCTCAGAAATTTGGAGACACAAATAGGGCAACTAATGGATAGGATGAGCAATACACTTCAAGAAAATCTGCCTAGCGACATCGTTGTGGGAAGTGATAAGCAAATTGAGGAACTTGAACCACACCCAGCTGTTGAGGAATCTGGCGAGATAGTTGGTGTAGAGAAGGAAAAGATTACTGAGATCCAATTATTCACCTTTTTGGATTCTTTGGAAATTATTTTTCTTGTACCTATTGCAAAAGAAATACCACCAGCGGTCACTGTTGATCCTCAAATAGGAAGTTCATACCATCAAGGGCACCCCCTAGAGTTGAGAGATGTAGGGAGATTCACTGATCCCTACATTATAGAGAGCCTAAAAGACAAGCATCTCTTGTGGAATTGGGGGATAATCTTAGATCTGAGGCCCTTGTTCGACAAATGTGTTATAGGAAAAGTGAGACCTGCAACAATAACTGTGCGGATTGCAAGCAGTTCGCAGAAGGAGCAGCCGGACACTAGTAAAGGTTAACTGCGTCCGGCTAAAAGACGTTAAAGACAGCGCTTGTTGGGAGGCAACCCAATGTTTTTAATTATGTTAGTTTGATTTTTTGTCTTTAGTTTGTTTTATTTTGTCTTGAACAGTCTCACGGTCTTGGGTTCTTGTTTTGTGTTGTTGGATGACAGGTGGACTGAAAGTTAAATCTGAGGAAAAAGAAGCAAAAACGCTGAAAAAAGGAAACGTCGTCGTCAGCGCCGCGGCGCCCAGAATCAACGCCATGGCGCCGGAACTTCAGAGAGCCGCAGTACTTGGGGCGCCACGGCGCCGAATCTCAGGGTTGTGGCGCCGAAGGTTCAGAAACCCAAATTCCGTGCAAATTCCAGAATTTTTCCTCCCAGACCTCCGTTATGACCGCTGTGTTGTGTCAGTAAGTTGTCCCTATATATTTTTTTTTTAGTCTTCACACATTGGGGACAATGTGTGATTTAAGTTTGGGGGGAGTTCTCAGTTTATTCTATGTGTTTTTGAGTCTTTTTGTTGTTTATTTCTATGTTTTATGAGTCTAATTTTTTTTATTATTATTTATTTTTATGATCAAGCATGTTGTAGTTACTTGAAATGCCTAGTGAAGTAAAGTGGAATAATGTAATGGAATTAGAAGCAACCATCTGAACACTTAGGATAGATATGTCAAAAATTCATGAAATCGAACTATTTGGGGTATCTTGCTTGATTTATGCATTGTTAGTGATTAAACCTATGTGTCTGCTTGCTTGCTAGTTGAGGCGAAATAGTTAGGATATGCATGTTAGGGAGATGATTCATGCATTTCTTTGTTAGCCCTTTCTTATCATTCTTTTCCTATCACTGACATTACAATTGAATCCCAAGTCAGCCCCTTTGAGCCTAAAAATAATATCTTTCTTTGACGCCCTATAATTCCATATTTGTGCCATAAGTGAAAAATTGAGATGATTGGAATATAAAGTGTTGAAAAAGAGACAAAAGAGAGTAAACAATTTTGTTGCACCCCAATGAAAAATAATAATAAATAGGCAAAAGACTAAGTTTGAGGGTGCTTACTATTCATCAGACACCTCATTCTCTCAAAACAAAAGAGGGGAAAGATAGGTATGAAGTTAAAAAGAGAATCAAAAGAAAAGGGAAGAATTTAAAGCAAAAGAGCTTATGGTACATAAATTGAGCCTAAATGCCTATTTTTACCTACCCATGTCTATGCCTACATTACAACCTTGAAAAGCCCTGAAGATCTCTAATATGTGTATCCATGATTAGTGGAGAATAGCAAGTGAACATGTCATAGGATTTTGAAATTGATATGCATAGTTAGGTATTTTTACATCCATTGAGCATGATTGAATTGAATTCGCGAAAATGCTAAAAATTAATGTTATGTGTTCCTGCATATTATCCTACTAACCTTCATGCTTTTCTAAGTGACAATTGTACAACAAATTGATCAGTGTCTTTGAGTCATTTTATTTTCTTTTCTTTCGTGTTTTTATTTCTATTTTTTTGTGCTTTACTCGAGGACGAGCAAAGTTTAAGTTTTGGGGTATTTGATCGGTGTATTTTATATACACCTTTTGAGTCATTTTTAGTTAGTATTTTACTCATTTTGTTGATGTTTAGTATAGTATTAGGGTCGTTTTTTTCCCTTTTGTGTCACAACGGTCAGAAATGGAGAAATGGCGAAAAGAAGAGGAAATAAGCTTAATTGAGATGGAATTGCACACTACAAGGGGCCAATAAATGAAGTCTAAGAAGTCCCGGGAAGTATAGACAAGATCAGACGAAGCCCGGATGAAAACTGGACGACGAAGCGAAAAACAGCCTAAAAACGCCACCGACGCCGCGGCGCCTGGCAGCAGCGTCGCGGCGCCAACCACTGAAGTCGTCCGAAACTCTCTGATTTTCAGGCGCCGTGGCGCCCGACTGCAGGGCCACGGCGCCGACGCTGTATTTTTGACGTTTTGGGCCGAATTTGACACGTTTTCAGGCTGCAAAAGGGATAACTTTTCCTACCTACATTTTCCTTAACCATTTACCTAAAGGAGTCCATAACTTTTCCTTAACCCTTTACCTAAAGGATTCCATAACTTTTCCTAAACTCTTTACCTAAAAGATTCCATAACTTTTCCTACCTACATAATCCCTAACCCTTTACCTAAAGGATTCTTGGGCTATAAATAGTCTCTACATCATTAGAAGAATTCATTCCATTCTCCATCCACCATTCCATTCCATTCAATTCCATTCGAATTCCATCTTGTAAATATTCCACAACACAATCCTTGGATGCTAGAAGGCTTGGAGACTTGTTCTTGAGTATTTTCTTTTATTTCTTTTGCTTTGTTTATTTCAGTTCATGTATGGAGACTGTATTAGTTCTTAGCGTGACTATGGCTAGGAGCTAATTACTTTATTAGATATTTTCTTGTGATTCTCTTGAAACTCTTATTCATGAATTAATACATTAGTTGATTTCTTCTTCACTTGCTTAAGATTTATTCAATAATTGCTTTAATTGCTTGATAATTAATTGATCACTAGTTATCATCACTTATATGAGTTCTAATCGAAATCCGAAAGGGGAGATTGTGAATATGCTATAGTTGAATAAACATAGGTTTAAATCGTGGACGAAAGTACCCCGATACTTGTGTAGCTTAATAGGTTATTGCTCTTAATCCTCCTTTGTAGTCAATCTGGCCATCGAAAGATAGAAGGGTTCTCCATTGGGGTTGAGTGTTTATATTACCTTAACATGAGTATAAAACGGTCTAGTTAACCTGCTATCTTAACGTAGAAGAAGAAGTCAGTCTAATTGTATTAACGATTGAATATAGTGGATAGTTGATCATCTTGGAAGCCCTAATTCTCCATCATAACTTATTTAAATCAAAGTATTTTCATAATTAGTTTATTTCCTGCATTATTAGTTTAGAATTCCAACTCAATTAACGTTAACCAAATAGAAACTAAAGGATAGATAATCGGTACTTGAAAACCAATCTTTGAGGACGATATTCGGTCTTACCTAGACTATATGTCACGACCCGACCCCGGGCCGCGATTGGTGCCCTACCTGGGCACCTTTACAGGTATACATCAAAGATAATCAACGGAACATACATCAAACTTATAAAATAATTCAACAAGACATAAACAACAGGTTAGCCGATAAGACTACCTCCCTTGACATATATATACATATATAGCCAAAAGCAGTTACATCCTTTTTCTTTTTTTCTTTACACAACCCAATCCACAAGATATGACTACAGACCTCTAAGATTTTTGGACAAATACTATGATGGGACAAGGCCCCGCCGTACCCCTGAATATACCTGGCCATGACAAGCTCCGGAACATTGGAGTCATCTCAAAATGCTGAACCAGGATCCTAAGCCCGCGGATCCACAATTGTGTACCTAAACCTGCGGACATGAACGCAGCCCCCCGAAGGGGGTCAGTACACAGTTACCCATATCTTTCGTAACGATTTTTAATTGTCACGGTAGGCCTTTTTTTGTAGTGATATATATCATAACAAAGCTATTAACCACAATACTATTATCATCACTTAATAACTTCTAACACATGTACGTGGTTGCTTGCTTCTAAGAACACAAATTTGGTTTCAGAGGTGCATTTGTAATTTTAAAAGTGTTGGGTTTTGATATTGGTGAATGGGAAATGATGGAATGAAAATTAAAGGGGGTAAAATGCTCTTTTGTCCCACATCGAAAAAAGAGAAGGAAAGAGAGGTGTATATATTACATTACACATTCTCTAGCTGCTAAAAGGGTTGAGAGGGCAAGGACCCCTCGCGCCGTCGTCGTCGCTCGCTCGGCTCGGCTTCAGATTCGGATTTGTCAACGGATTGATTGCAAACATTCAGAATCAGTACCTCCAAAGCTATAAATTCTTGATTATTCCAAGAATTTATTCATTCATTTTTAATTGATTCATTTTCATTCTAAATCAAATTCTTCAAGTCGAAAATATTTTTGTCTTCATTCTGTGTGATATACTGCCGTTGAGTGGTTCGCTGCTACCGGAATTTGGAGTACTACTATTCTGGTAAGATAATCGTTATATCCTGGGAGGCGATATTCCGTTAACCTCGAGTACTGTGAGGGGAATAATTTCCTTAAGGACACACTTTGAACTAAGTGGGCTCGATTATATTCTGAAATTATTTTTTCAAAACAGATTCTGTTTTTCGTTCATTGTTTCATGCATAATTTACTGTTAAGTAATGTTTATATCATGTAATCTGTTTCACTAAGTGATTAACAGATTGTGTTGAAACATTATTTAGCCATATACAGATTATTATTCTAACAAAAAGGATGATATTGAAGCATTTGGAAGGCAGTCGGATGGCTCAGGCTAAATTGTAGACGGATGGCTCAGTGCACTTGAAGTTTAGAAATATTTATTTTCAGAATTGTCCTTTACTGTAGTTAATCATCCATTAATTATTCTGATCTCTATTACTTAATGGATTAAAAACACACATATTATTTAATTAAAAGTCAAATGTGGTGAGTTGGATAACACAACGACTAATAATGAAATATAGTAATAACTCAGGGACTAATAATAATAATAATAACAACAACAACTTCGTTCTCTCAGCGCACGATAGATGCTACTAACGTGCGCACTTGCCGGAATGGAGAGAGGAAGAATTCGAACCTTACCATCAGGCTATCAGCGTTACAGTGGCAAAACAAGGACATAGGTCATTGGTCAATCAATGGACACGTGGCCTTCATTAACAGAACACATTGTGTATTCCGATGTTGGAACATTGCATTTTACTGCATTGCATATGCATATCATTTTATTTGATGAATTCATTGTCGAATTACTTGTTTTGTTGATTGAAATGTACTTATCATTCGTAAGTGACTATATGTATACTTTTGAAATTGGAGGTTTCCCTCACTTATACTAAATGAATTATGGAATAAGCAATTGGAAAGACCAACTCTCGTCACTATTTAAGTTTACGATCGATCAATAATATTGTTGAGTACACGTTGATTTTTTGTACTTACTCTACACTCATTGCATCTTATTATTTGCAAATTCAATTCCTAGACGAGCAGTTTTTGAGACTCCACCTCCTATCGATGAGTGCTTTCGAAGGTTTCAGAATTAGCTACTGGTTGATCCGTGGCACCAAATTCTTCCTCTATCTTTCATTTTTGTATTTTCTCATTCTAGAAAGTGTGTTATAGTGTATTACAAACTTGTACGCATATTCTAGATGTTCTTGTACTGGTGACACCAGATTTTGGAATTTGTACCACCTATCTGTATTTTGGTATTCTTGTGAGATTTATTATGATTTAAAAATGATTTTGATTTACTTAATTATGCACTTTTATACTTGTATAAATTTACTCGATTGTGGATGTCTTGCCTATCTGGTGGGAGTAGGTGCCTTCTAGAATTGAAATTGGGTCATGACACGTTCCTTTTTTCTAGCTCCTTGATTACTTACAAGGTTAATGGATTGGATTCCTTGATTCATCAGCCCTGTTTCCTCCTTAATCAACATTTCATGCAATTCATTCATATTCCATTTGTATTTCATGGTATTGTATTTATTTGGAAAGGACCATGTAAAGAGTTAATGATAATTTATATAAGGAAATTTTCATCCACTTCCATTCCCAAAGTCTTAAGTATTGTTGTTATGTTTGTCATTTTAATGACATGCTCATGCATATTATGTGTCATGATCTAAAATTCCATCATGTCGTTTTTAAGTCTATTTTTAGTACTGTTTTAGGGTGTCGTTTATGTGTCTTTTAGTTGTTTTGTATAGTATTATGCGTTTTGTTGTGTTTTCAGGTTTTAAACGATTCAGATAAGATACGACGAATTCAAGAGGAAATATGTTGGTTTTGAGGATAAAAATGCGCAATCAAGTCCCAAGCAAACGGTCAAAGAAGTCCCGGGAAGCGTCGAAGAAATCTGGCCAAAATTCGAACAAAAATGGCTGAAGAGCTGCGACCCTTAGAGGCAAGAGCCGCAGCGCCAGGAAGAGGCACCGCAGCGCCTGATTGGCAGTAACCCCAGAAGGAATTAGAGCCGCGGCGCCGACGGTAGAAATTAGCGAGAAAAATCTCATTTTGACGAGGGTAAAAATGTCTAAGAAGGGTTTTTTGGTATATAAGCCCTAGGAAACAGATTTTAGAGAGGAGATCATATATTTGGAGGCATGAACGGAGGCAGAAACAATTAGAGACATCGATTGTTCAAGTTCCTTTTCTCTTCTTTACTTTATTTCAGTTTATGTTGGATATTGAGTTGATTAGTTCTTAGCATGTCTATGAGCTAATTACTTTTATTAGGGTTTTCCGTTGAATCGCTTGAAACTCTTTCATAATTTAATGCATTGTTAGTGTTTCTTCTTCGTCTATTAAAATATATTCAAATTGTGTTTATTGAATGAGAATTGACTGACCATTAGTTTTCATTACATATATGATTTTAAATCGAGATCTGAAAAGAGAGATTTGAATATGCTATAGTTGATTAGACATAGGTTTGATTTTGAACGACAGTATCACGATTGCTTGTTTAATGTTTAGGTTATTGACATAAATCCTCTTATGTGGTAGAATTTATCATAGAAATATAGAAATTTCCCATTTAGGTTGAGTCTTTATATGTCCTAACCAGAATATAGAACACCTCAGTTAACTTGCTATCTTAATAAGAAGAAGAATCGTTAGTCTTACATTAATGATTGATAGAGTAGATAGTTGAAGAGATTGGAAGCCCTAATTACCTTCATAACTGATTTAACTCAAAGTATTATCATCCTTAATTTATTCTTGCTTATTGCTTAGTTGTTAGTTCTTAGTTTAGAAACCAAAACCTTATTAACGTTTGCCAAATAGAAACTAAAGGTTCGTTAATCGGTACTTGATAATTTAGTCTTTGTGGATGATACTCGGTCTTACCGAGACTATTACTACATTGTGATACGTACACTTGCGTATCATATAGAAAAATCGCAACAAGTTTTTGGCGTCGTTGCCTAGTACTGAAGTATTATCAATATCGAAGTAACTAATCTTATTTCTAATTTAGTTTTTATTTTTATTTTTATATTCTTTTTCTTGGAACACATTTTGCCTTGATCTGTTTGTCTTATTTTTGATCAATTTCAAGGAGCTTTGTTTTATGCGAAGCAGAAGAGGAGAAGACACATTTGTCCCTCTAAATCCAGAGATTGAGAAAGCGTGGAAGCATAACAGAAGAAATTAAAGAATTGTTGATTCAGTAGCAATGGAAAATCAATAGAATCAGAACAGTTTGAATGAAGAAGTACCGGCAGACATGATGGGACGAGTCCAACATCCTACAGAGAGGAGCCTAAGGGACTATGTACTGCCAACAGTTATGGGGGTGCAGACATCCATCAGGCCACCAGCCATGGGAGAAAATAATTTTGAAATTAAACCCACAATCTTGTAGATGGTCCAGAACACAGTGCAGTTTGGTGGTTTACCCTCCGAAGATACCCATATGCATTTGGCCAATTTCTTAGAACTATATGCGACATTCAAATACAATGGTGTGACTGATGACACCATTAGATTGAGACTCTTCCCATTCTCACTCAGGGACCGAGCTAAAAGTTGACTGAACTCTCTTCAAGCAAATTCTATTACCACATGGCAAGATTTGACACATAAATTTCTTGCCAAGTTCTTTCCCCCATCAAAAGCCGCGAAGTTAAGGGGAGAAATGAACAATTTCTATCAGCTTGATGGGGAGTCTTTATATGATACTTGGGAGAGGTTAAAGGAATTGCAAACGAAATATCCCCACCATGGAATTGACCAGTGGATGTTGGCCCACAATTTCTACAATGGGTTATGTGGTACTACTCATAACATAATTGATGATGCTGCTGGAGGGACATTCATAAGCAAGAGTGCTAATGAGACACATGAATTGTTAGAAGATAGGGCCACAAACAACCATCAATGGTCTGATGAGAGATCAACGAGAAGCAAAAAACCAAGAGGGGTTCATAGGTTAGATGTCATCAATGTGTTAACTGCTCAAGTTGCTTCCTTGATGAAGCAATTGCAACAGAATACTGTGTCCGCAAATATTGTTTAGATGTCAGTGGTTTGTGAAATTTGCGGAGGTCCACATACCTTTGATAGGTGTACAACCACGGATCCAAAAAATGTTCCTATGGACCAGGCTCAGATTCAAGTAATAGGGAATTTTCAGAGGTCCTACAACAATCCATTCTCCAACACTTATAATCCTAGGTGGAGGAATCACCATAACTTTTCATGGAGAAACGACCAAGGCCAACAGTCACAGATTCAAGGGCAGTACCAACAGAGCAGTCCACAATAACCTGTTACACCCCGTAAGTTCAGGACATGTGTAAGTGAATGTACATAAGGAACACAAGACTTGGAAATTAGTACGAAAGGAAGGATTGTTTTTCCGACGGAAAGTCTTCCGGACGTCGGAAAGGAAAAATGTTCGTTGTTGAGAATTGGATTCTCAAAATGTATTATTTGTAAAGTATAGAACTTATTAACACTATGTAAATTTATTTTTTACGGATTTGGTCACGTGGGGCCCACCCGAGGAATTTTACATTTTTGTGGGGCCCACGAGGGTTACGGAATTTTATGGACGAATGAGAGGGCGACACGTGGCACCCCAACAAGTGGTCTTGGACGAAAATGTTAAGGGTAAAATGGTCATTTACCATGGTGGAAGATAAGTCTTGCTAATTAAGAGCTTGAGATTGTTGACCAAGTCAAGGGCCATTTGGCTTGATCCCTATCATCCAATTAATGAAAGTGTTTTTATCTAAGCCCTCCATTGTGTGTTATAAGCTTACTACTAGTGCAAGACTTGCCATTTAACACTTAGAAAAAAATCACACTAGTTGTTCTTCATGGAGTAGCTCTCGGCTTTGTTGAATATCCCACACAAAAATTTTGTGATTTTGATCCATTAGCCACAAGACATTAACCCAATGTCCCCAAGGGTGTTGTAAGGTTATCTCAATAGAAATATTTCGGGAAAACGGAGTTTTCACGTTAGTCGCAAGGCGGAAACTATTGGAGTTCTTCAACTTTGAAGTTGGAACTTGAAGATGGGTTCTTCATAGGCCTCTAAGGAGTGCTTGGAGCGGATTGGAACCTGAAAGGAGCTAAGAATTGCTAAGGCGCGACTTTGGATCTTGGAAATTTTAAGGGCTTTGAAAGGTATAAATTTTGTCGTTTTAATAGTTAAGGCTTACTTATGATTGTAGCTATGGTTATTAGCAAGCATGAGATATATAGTATGAGTATTGATAAGGATATTGGTTATTGGAACCCTAATCCGAAAACTAGCATGTTAGCCTTAAGACTACAATTCAAGTTGATTATTCGTTTAAGCCATCGCATGTTGTATAAGGAAGGAAATTGTAGTTGTTGAAGTTGTTTAGACTATATAACATGTTAGACCTTAGAACTTGGAATTGTAAAAAGAATTGGAAAGGACTTGTGTTGAGTCATTGTTGGCCGAGAATGACTAAGTAAGTATTGAACTACTTCGTATGAATTGTGGGGCGGAATTTTACACGTACAGGCGTGTAATCCCCTTTGTTTGGTTGTTGTTTGGAGCCTTAAATGTGGCTTGTTGGTTATTGTATTCGGCCTTGAAAAAGGTGGCAAAGTGAGTAGAAACAAAGGAAGTGCTGCCCGATTTTCCGTAGAATTAGAGACCAAATACTTAGTATTATTCTACGTTAGAGACTAGAAGATTGATAGTCTTGTTGTGACCATTATAGGTTGACACTTCTACGTACGGCGTATTCGGCTTAGCTTGTGGATTTAGCCGAAAAGGTATGTGAACTATCTCCTCTTCTAGCATGATTCCTAAAGATAAAGAAAGTAGGTTCTACTCCTTAAATGATCCATTCCTTGGTTGTATTTGGATTGCCTAAAATAGAATTTGTTCTATGTACTTCCTTGATTGTACTTTGATGTTTATATTGTAAGTTGTAGAATCCATTTTCTTGATGAAGTTTGGATTCTTAAAAGTGAAGGTATTTTTACTTAAAGTACATGTAGTCTTAAAAAGGAAGTGGTTTCCAAATCTTTTGGCTAGGGCCTTAGTTCTAAAACCTAAAGGTCATTATAATGACTTTAGGGGAGTCAAATGAGTGATTTACTTATTTGATTTAAAAGAGGAGAAATGACATGATTTAAGAGAAGTAACTTGTGTTAAGGGTGAAGTTACTTGAGGTTTAAAAAGTAAAAGAAAACTTGTTTTCTAACTATTAAGACTCAAGTATTTTGAAGGTTAAGAACTTGAATTGTAAGTATGTGATACTTGGTTTTAATAGTATAAGTCTCTTGGTTATTGAAGGAATGGATACGTCTAAAACCATAAAGGGTTATAACGGCTTTATGGGAAGTTGGTTATAACGGCTTTATGGAAGGTTTTGAAAGTTGTCTATTTTGATTAATCGGCATAAGTTGCCTAGATTGTGAAAATTTGGAGTTACTTGATTTCAAGCTTTGAAATGAGTTTTCTAAAAGTGTAGTAACTTACTTTGAAAAATAGACACGCCTGATACTACGTGTTAGTATCTGGGGCTTTACATAGAAAGGAGTCTTTATAAAAGAATGTACGTACGTAGTACTTTGGCTTGATAAATTGAGAATTTGTCTAAGTGTGCCTTGATAAGTAGTTTGACTTGTTAAAAGAGAATTATTCTATGTATGCCTTGATTAGTACTTTGGCTTGATAAATTGAGAATTTTTCTATTTGTGCCCGGATAAGTACTTTGGCTTGTTAAATGAGAATTTATTCTAATTGTGCCCTGATAAGTACTTTGGCTTGTTAAATGAGAATTTATCCTATGTGTGCCTTGATAAGTACTTTGGCTTGGTTAATTGAGAACTTGCCTATATGTGCTGGTAATAGCCTTTGAGTGCAAGTATTATGTTTTATTAAGTTTGCGACTCTCTACCGGGCTGCCTACCGTCTTGTTGTAAGTTCTTTGGGACGCAAGCGGTGATGATGGGATTCCACGTATGCTGCTATCAGTAGTACTTGGGTTAAATTCCGGATTTTTATAGAAGACATGGTAGTGCTTATGTCTTGTTTGATGGTCACGAGATAGGGTAAGAGTATAAGTGAGGGTAAACCCCAAGACGTTGTACCACCTTCTCCGTGGTAAGAGTATAAGTGAGGGTAAACCCCAAGACGTTGTACCACCCGCTTTATGTGTTTGACGGCCGGTTGAGATAGGGTAAGAGTATAAATGAGGGCAAGCCCCAAGACGTTATACCACCTTCTCCGTGGTAAGAGTATAAATGGCGGGCAAGCCCCAAGACGTTATACCCCGCTTACCACCTCCTTCGTGGTCGAGTATAAATGAGGTAAACCCCAAGACGTTATACCACCTGCTCGCTTGCCTACTGCCCGCAGCTTTTTAGAACACAGTGGGACTTGGTGTTCATGTATGCCTATTGGTGCTATGTTATATCATGGATCGCCGTGAGGAAGGATTCCACGCATGATTGATATTATGGGCGTGAGACCCATAGTTATATTTGAGTAGTGACTTTGAGGCTGCGTCCCGACTTGATATGATCGCTTATGTATCAGGTAATCGTAGGTTGGCTATCATACATGTCTCCCGCTTTGTTTAGATCAAGATGATTTCATTACGATTTCATCGCTCACATACTGGTACATTCTTCGCATCGACCTCCTTCGGCCGCGTTCACGCCGCAGTTTAGGTACGCTGTTTGGTGATCGTCAGGTGTAGGATCCTGCTCAGGGTTTTTGGATAGATCCCTCTGTCCAGGAGGTTAGCTTTTTGGTATATATCCTTCAAGCATGTGCTTTGTATGCTGGTACGGCGGGGCCTTGTCCCGTCATATTTCAGTTTAACTCCTAGAGGTCTGTATTCATATGTGGGATTGGACTCGTGTACAGTGTAGTGTCTTTTGTTTATGTATATTATATGGCAGCCTAGTCGGCTTTGCCTTACACGTACGTTGGTTTAAAAAAAAATGAGTTGTTATTAATTTCCGCAATGTACTTAGTTGTTAAGGTAGAAGGGTGCCCAGGTAGGGCACCAGTCACGGGCCCGGGGTTCGGGGCGTGACAGAGTGGTATCAGAGTCACCCTCGGAATGTTTACAGACCGTGTCTAGTAGAGTCTTGATTATCGGTGTGTTGCGCGCCACACCCATAAACAGGAGGCTACAGGACATTTAGGAGTTGGTTTATATTCTTCTCACTCTAAGATCGTGCCCTAGAGCTGTGTTAGTAAGATAATTCCTCTCTGACGTAATTTTGTGTTACAGTTATGCCTCCAAGGAGGGCAACAGCCGCCCAGAAGGGCAAAGGAGTAGCAGGAGCTACTAGTCAGACTCAGAGAGTTGATAGGGCTTGTGCCCAGGGTATACCAGATGATGTACCACAGTCGGCGAGTTCTTCTGCGCCAGGTTTTGAGACCACAGCACCAGAGCCTACAGTTTCTCAGTTAGGGGAAGACTTTAGGGTCATGAAGGAAGCCATTATGTTATTGACCAAGATAGCGGTTACAGCTTTCCTCAGCAGAGGTTATTCGCCAAGATGCAGTGTACAGAGGGTAGAGGGCCAACGCGGAGATCTGCGTAAGAGGGCTAGACCGGTTGGTTATCCCGGTGAGTTTTTGGACGAGCTGCCTCAGCAGCAAGTGATATATTCGTCCCAGCCTACCCAGTACATACCCCCGCAGCTCACAGGTGGGAGATTTGATCTCACAAGGTATTTAGGAGCCGGTCCAAGCTCCAGAGGTCGAGGTTCTCAGAGGAGCAGAGGATTTTCTCAGTCGAGGCCACTTATTCCTCGATGTTTCCATCAGTAAGCGTCATTTGGGAAATGCCGTCTCGCACAGTGTTTGTTATTATTGTGGTCGTCCGCCATATACCGAGGGTATGTCCTTTTAGAAGAGGCACCATGAGGTGGCTCACCATGAGGCCGATGGTTGGTTCCTTCTCCACAAGCGTCCCCCTGCAGGCGGTGTTCAGATGTCGATCGGTCGTGGTAGAGGTCGTGGTGGAGTTTATAGTTCGCGGTCCTTCGAACCGCATAGATGACGTGACTACTGGGCAGGATCAGGAGGCGACATCGCACGGGGTTACAGGTATATTTCGATTCTTTTGAATCATACGTGCGTTGATAGATTCAGATTTTGCCCTAGCATATATGTTTTCCCGTGTGCTAGCGCTATAAGTGATAGTACCCCAGAGGTAGGAATACTTTGATTAGTAATGTGAAAAGTAATAATATTGACAAGAATGATAAGTGGACTGAGACTATAGTTGTGTAGAGTTCACAAGTTGTAATTGCCTCATGACAAAGTGTAAGACCAATAGGAAGATTATGCAAGAGAAATACTTTGGCTTATGTGACGAACCTCTAGTGAATAGGGGATAGGGTAAGAAGTACCTTGAGATAAGAGAGAGATTTATTTCAGACTAAGAACGAGAAGTTAAGTGTGACGATGAGTCGGGTTATGGACTCATTTCGAGTCAGCCGATAGTATGGAATGGGATGATGTCAGTTAGAAATGGTCCCGTTATGTGATAGGGTCACGAGGATGCCAGGCTCAAGTCTAGTTGATCGTTGTACGAGTTCGTGGATGCGTTCCACCGGAACTAGGTCGTAAGGACCGAGAAGAGCCTTAACGGGAATGTAAGTAACTATATGGCCAAGTTTGGATAGTAACTCCAAGGATTGGAGAATAGAAACAGAATTTGAGATTTTGTACGTGTACTAGATGAGTTTGAAAGTACGAGAAAGTATGACAAGTAAGGAACCTCTAAGGATCCCGCGTTTGGGAAGACTGTAACCTTCAAGTTTTGTGAGAAGGGACCACGGACGGAAGGTCCATTATTATGTTTACGTATGTTGAGGTGGCCATGTATGGCATCGTTGGTCTTGTGCAGTTTTGATTGATAGGCATAGTATAGAGTTTATGCCGGAGTTTGTATAGCTTGGCAACCGACTAAGAACATTCGGGGACGAATGTTTCTAAGGGGGGAAGAATGTTACACCCCGTAAGTTCAGGACATATGTAAGTGAATGTACGTAAGGAACACAATACTTGGAAATTAGTACGAAAGGAAGGATTGTTTTTCCGACGGAAAGTCTTCCGGACGTCGGAAAGGAAAAATGTTCGTTGTTGAGAATTGGATTCTCAAAATGTATTATTTGTAAAGTATAGAACTTATTAACACTATGGAAATTTATTTTTTACGGATTTGGTCACGTGGGGCCCACCCGAGGAATTTTACATTTTTGTGGGGCCCACGAGGGTTACGGAATTTTATGGACGAATGAGAGGGCGACACGTGGCACCCCAACAAGTGGTCTTGGACGAAAATGTTAAGGGTAAAATGGTCATTTACCATGGTGGAAGATAAGTCTTGCTAATTAAGAGCTTGAGATTGTTGACCAAGTCAAGGGCCATTTGGCTTGATCCCTATCATCCAATTAATACAAGTGTTTTTATCTAAGCCTCCATCGTGTTATAAGCTTACTACTAGTGCAAGACTTGCCATTTAACACTTAGAAAAAAATCACACTAGTTGTTCTTCATGGAGTAGCTCTCGACTTTGTTGAATATCCCACACAAAAATTTTGTGATTGTGATCCATTAGCCACAAGACTTTAACCCAATGTCCCCAAGGGTGTTGTAAGGTTATCTCAATAGAAAGATTTCGGAAAAACGGAGTTTTCACGTTAGTCGCAAGGCGGAAACTATTGGAGTTCTTCAACTTTGAAGTTGGAACTTGAAGATGGGTTCTTCATAGGCCTCTAAGGAGTGCTTGAAGCGGATTGGAACCTAAGGAAAGGAGCTAAGAATTGCTAAGGCGCGACTTTGGATCTTGGAAATTTTAAGGGCTTTGAAAGGTATAAATTTTGTCGTTTTAATAGTTAAGGCTTACTTATGATTGTAGCTATGGTTATTAGCAAGCATGAGATATATAGTATGAGTATTGATAAGGATATTGGTTATTGGAACCCTAATCTGAAAACTAGCATGTTAGCCTTAAGACTACAATTCAAGTTGATTATTCGTTTAAGCCATCACATGTTGTATAAGGAAGGAAATTGTAGTTGTTGAAGTTTTTTAGACTATATAACATGTTAGACCTTAGAACTTGGAATTGTAAAAAGAATTGGAAAGGACTTGTGTTGAGTCATTGTTGGCCGAGAATGACTAAGTAAGTATTGAACTACTTCGTATGAATTGTGGGGCGGAATTTTACACGTATTGTAAGGCGTGTAATCCCCTTTTGTTTGGTTGTTGTTTGGAGCCTTAAATGTGGCTTGTTGGTTATTGTATTCGGCCTTGAAAAAGGTGGCAAAGTGAGTAGAAACAAAGGAAGTGCTGCCCGATTTTTCGTAGAATTAGAGACCAAATACTTAGTATTATTCTACGTTAGAGACTAGAAGATTGATAGTCTTGTTGTGACCATTATAGGTTGACACTTCTACGTACGGCGTATTTGGCTTAGCTTGTGGATTTAGCCGAAAAGGTATGTGAACTATCTCCTCTTCTAGCATGATTCCTAAAGATAAAGAAAGTAGGTTCTACTCCTTAAATGATCCATTCCTTGGTTGTATTTGGATTGCCTAAAATAGAATTTGTTCTATGTACTTCCTTGATTGTACTTTGATGTTTAGATTGTAAGTTGTAGAATCCATTTTCTTGATGAAGTTTGGATTCTTAAAAGTGAAGGTATTTTTACTTAAAGTACATGTAGTCTTAAAAAGGAATTGGTTTCCAAATCATTTGGCTAGGGCCTTAGTTCTAAAACCTAAAGGTCATTATAATGACTTTAGGGGAGTCAAAGGAGTGATTTACTTATTTGATTTAAAAGAGGAGAAATGACATGATTTAAGAGAAGTAACTTGTGTTAAGGGTGAAGTTACTTGAGGTTTAAAAAGTAAAACAAAACTTGTTTTCTAACTATTAAGAGACTTGAAGTATTTTGAAGGTTAAGAACTTGAATTGTAAGTATGTGATACTTGGTTTTAATAGTATAAGTCTCTTGGTTATTGAAGGAATGGATACGTCTAAAACCATAAAGGGTTATAACGCTTTATGGGAAGTTGGTTATAACGGCTTTATGGAAGGTTTTGAAAGTTGTCTATTTTGATTAATCGGCATAAGTTGCCTAGATTGTGAAAATTTGGAGTTACTTGATTTCAAGCTTTGAAATGAGTTTTCTAAAAGTGTAGTAACTTACTTTGAAAAATAGACACGCCTTGATACTACAGGTGTTAGTATCTTGGGGTTTTACATAGAAAGGAGTCTTTTATAAAAGAATGTACGTACGTAGTACTTTGGCTTGATAAATTGAGAATTTGTCTAAGTGTGCCTTGATAAGTACTTTGACTTGTTAAAAGAGAATTATTCTATGTATGCCTTGATTAGTACTTTGGCTTGATAAATTGAGAATTTTTCTATTTGTGCCCGGATAAGTACTTTGGCTTGTTAAATGAGAATTTATTCTAATTGTGCCCTGATAAGTACTTTGGCTTGTTAAATGAGAATTTATCCTATGTGTGCCTTGATAAGTACTTTGGCTTGGTTAATTGAGAACTTGCCTATATGTGTTGGTAATAGCCTTTGAGTGCAAGTATTATGTTTTATTAAGTTCGCGACTCTCGGTTGAAGGTCATTTGTCTTGTTGTAAGTTACTTGGGACGTCTGACGTGATGTGGGATTCCACGTATGCTTCCGTTACTTGTAGTACTGGGTTAAATTCCCGATTTTTATAGAAGACATGGTAGTGCTTATGTCTTGTTTGATGGTCGGTCGAGATAGGGTAAGTGTATAAGTGAGGGTAAACCCCAAGACTGCACCACCTTCTCCGGGTAAGAGTATAAGTGAGGGTAAACCCCAAGACGTACCACCACCCGCTTTATGTGTTGTTTGTGGCGGTTGAGATAGGGTAAGAGTATAAATGAGGCAAGCCCCAAGACATTATACCACCTTCTCCGGTAAGAGAGTATAAATGGCGGGCAAGCCCCAAGACGTTATACCCCCGCTTACCACCTCCTTCGTGGTCGAGTATAAATGAGGGTAAACCCCAAGACGTTATACCACTGCTCGCTTGCCTACTGGCACGCATGCTTTTAGAACACGTGGGACTTGGTGTTCATGTATGCCTATTGGTGCTATGTTATATCATGGATCACGGCAGGAAGGATTCCACGCATGATTGATATTATGGGCGTGAGACCCATAGTTATATTTGAGTAGTGACTTTGGCGGTGCGCCCACGACTTGATATGATCGCTTATGTATCAGTGTAATCGTAGGTTGGCTATCATACATGTCTCCCGCTTTGTTTAGATCGTTATGATTTCATTACGATTTCATCGCTCACATACTTGGTACATTCTTCAGATCGACCTCCTTCGGCCGCGTTCATGCCGCAGGTTTAGGTACGCTGTTTGGTGATCGGCAGGTGTAGGATCCTGCTCAGGGTTTTTGGATAGCTCCCTCTGTCCAGGAGTTTATCTTTTTGGTATATATCCTTCAAGATGTGCTTTGTACAGCTTTTGGGTACGGGGCCTTGTCCCGTCATATTTCGATTTAACTCCAGAGGTCTGATTCATATGTGGATTGGACTCGTTATGCAGTAGTGTCTTTTGTTTATGTATATTATATGGCAGCCTAGTCGGCTTTGCCTTACACGTACGTTGGTTTAAAAAAAAATGAGTTGTTATTAATTTCCGCAATGTACTTAGTTGTTAAGGTAGAAGGGTGCCCAGGTAGGGCACCTGTCACGGGCCCGGGGTTCGGGGCGTGACATAACCAATGAATCAAGCTTCACCTTCTCAGCAATTTATGCCACAAGTCCCACAAGAGAAGCCTGATGAATTGAGAGCAACATTTCTAACCCTCAATAATTCCCAAACTCAGTCCATGGCAGAGACAAGATCCTCTATTAGGAATTTGAAGACGTAAGTGGGGCAGTTGGCAAGCATGTTGAATAACAGACCTCAAGGGAATCTGCCTAGCAATACCGTTGTGAACCCGAAGGAGAAGTGTCAGGCCATCACCTTGAGGAGTGGAAAACAAGTGGAGCATGCTTCAACCAACCACATGTTGAAAAGGAGGACGAGTTGGGAGAGACATTTGGTTTAGATAAACAGGGTGTTACTGAAGACCACATGACTATAGAAGAAGCACCACCTGCAGTTACTGTTGATCCTCAAATCATAATCCCATACCTCCTAAGGCTTAAAAAATATTCGCTTGATAAACAATTTTCTAAGTTTTTGGAGGTCTTCAAGAAACTGCACATCAACATCCCTTTTGTTGAAGCCCTGGAACATATGCCAAATTATGTCTAGTTTATGAAGGAAATCCTCTTTAAAAAGAGGAGGCTAGAAGAGTATGAGACATTGGCATTAACTGAAGAGTGCAGTGATATTCTACAGAGGAAGATATGCCCCAAAAGTTGTGGGATATATGAATCTTCACCATCTCATGCACTATACGGAGGATGCATTGTGTGATTTTGGGGCTTCCAATAAAAGACGTTAAAGACAACGCTACCTGGGAGGCAACCCAATATTTTTAATTATGTTAGTTCATTTTATTTTATTTTGTTGTATAACAATCTCACAATCTTGTGCTTCTTGGTATATGTTTTTTATGGCAGGTAAAGTGAGGGATAAATCCGAGCAAAAAGGACCGCGATCATCACATGGATCAATATCAGCAGCAGCGTTACCCTTATGAGGCCCAACAAATCGACCATCTCAACTCTTTGGTCGACCGTTGGTCGATGGATGATATGCTTGTTGGGCCCTATTTTGGCTACCCTCCACAGTATCAGCCCTATCAGCCACAACAACCACCACCACCGCCACCATTCTGAATCGTTTTGTTGTGTATGTAAGTCTTCATACTCTTGTTTTACTTTTCACATTGGGGACAATCTGTTGAATATATTTGGGGGGAATCTTATTATTTTGTGTCAGTTATTGTTGTTTTGAGTTAGTAGTTTTTAAATTTTATGTTTAATTGTTTGTATGTCTATTGTCGGTGTCTTTGTTTTAGTGTCTATGTTGAGTATTGTGTGTCAATGAATCAAGCCAATAATAATAGCTCATGAGATTGAGTGAATGCATATAAAATGCATAAATCTGTGTGCTGAAGTTAGATAGTCTTTGAGTTTGCTTTTGATTATTAATAATGATGAAAACTTGTTCATGACTGTTGACTCTCTTGTACTCACTGACTCGGTTTATGCATGAGTGAATTTTTGTTTGAGGAAAGATGGTGGAAAATTCTAAAACTTGCTTTCTTGCTACTTGAGATGAAATCCTAGATAATGCATGCTTAGAAAAATGATTTAGGTCGTCTTTGGAACGTTTGAGCCTTTCAAGCCACCCTTGACTACATTAATCCCTAGTTACCCCTTTTGAGCCTTAATGAATCCTTCTTTGTTGATTAATACCTATCATTGAGCCTACTTAAAACCTTTTACTATTATTTCATTCCCTTCAATTACCATAAGTATAGAAGCATATGAGTTAGGGGGTAGAATTCTAGTAAATGGTATTGGAGGATTGGTGCGTTCAATAGAAGAACAAAAAGATCGAGAGAATAATCATCTAAAGATAAACTACACACCTCTTGTTCATACATTGGAAAACAAGTTTGGGGGAGTATGTAGTTCGGAAAAAAAATTAAAAAAAATAATTTTCTCAATCTAGAAAAAAGAAGAAAATGTGGGATTGTTGTTGGTTTGTAATGTGATATCAAGTTTGGATTGGTTGGTTCCTATGTTTATGGTAATTTTGATCCTAAATGACATTTTATCTATTCGATCCTAAGCCTAACGATACAACCTATAAAAGTCCTATTGATTTTTTAGCATGTGTGTCTACATTAGGGGAGAGTAGCAAGTTAGCAAGCTTATAGAATTTTGTCCTGATGGACTGTTGGAAATAATTTATTTTTGCATAAACTGATATTGAATACATGTTTGAGTCAGTAATCATGGTTGCGTGATCATATGCCTTAATAACTTTAGGAAAGCTTGATGATTATCTGATTTGAAATTCAAGATAGCAAATTAGTGGCTAGAATGTTTCTGAAAATGATATTGCATGTTTTCATGATTTTCAAGGCATAGAATATTATGGTTGACTTGATTCTTTTTTAGATTCTGTGTGTGTATTTTTTTTATGGTGTCTATAATTCTTTACTCGAGGATGAGTAAAGTTTAAGTTTGGAGGTGTTTGTTAAGTCTATTTTTAGTACTGTTTTAGAATGTATTTTAGGGTGTCGTTTATGTTTCTTTTAGTTGTTTTGTACAGTATTACGCATTTTGTTTTGTGTTTTCAGGTTTTACACGATACAGATAGGATAAGGCGAATTCACGAGGAAATAGGCTAGTTTTGAGGATAAAAATGCACAATCAAGGCTCAAGCAAGCGGTCAAAGAAGTCCCGGAAAGTGTAGAAGCAATCTGGCCTAAATTCGGATGAAAATGGGTGAAGAGTCGCGACCCTTAGAGGCAAGAGCCGCGACCCTTAGAGGAAAGAGTCGTGGCCCTAAGAGGCAAGAGTCACGGCGCTGAAGAGACGCGACGCCGTGAAGAGGTGCCACAGTGCCTGATTGACAGTAACCCCAGAAGGAATTAGAGTCGCGACGCCTGCCTGAAGAGCCGCGGCGTCGGCGGCGGAAATTAGCGAGAAAAATCTTGTATTGACGAGGGTAAAAACGTCCAAGAAGGGTTTTTTTTGGTATATAAGCCCTAGGAAACATATTTTAGAGAGGAGATCATATCTTTGGAGGCAAGAACGAAGGCAGAAACAATTAGAGACATCGATTGTTCAAGTTTTTTTTCTCTTCTTTACTTTATTTCAGTTTATGTTGGATATTGAGTTGATTAGTTCTTAGCATGTCTATGAGCTAATTACTTTTATTAGTGGTTTTCGTCGAATCGCTTGAAACTCTTTCATAATTTAATGCATTGTTAGTGTTTCTTCTTCGTCAATTAAGATCTATTCAACTTGTGTCTATTGAAAGAGAATTGACTGGCCATTAGTTTTCATTATGTATATGATTTCAAATCGAGATCTGAAAAGGGAGAGTTGACTATGATATAGTTTATTAGACATAGATTTAATTTTGAACGACAGTATCACGATTGTCTGTGTAGTGTTTAGGTTATTGACCTTTAGGTTATTGCCATTTATCCTCTATCATAGAAATATAGAAAATTCTCATTTATGTTAAGTCTATATATGTCCTAACCGGAATATAGAACACATTAGTTAACCTGCTATCTTAATAAGAAGAAGAATCATTAGTCTTGAGATTGATAGAGTGGATAGTTGAAGAGATTGAAAGCCCTGATTACCTTCATAAATGTGGAAGATACTCGGTCTTACCGATATTATTACTACATTGTGATACGTACACTTGCGTAGCATATAGAAAAATCGCAACAGTCGTTAGATATCACACGACCCGACCTCAAGCTCGCGACATCGTGCCCTACCCAGGCACCCTTACGGTATACATCGAGAATAGCAATGAACATACATAAAACTTATAAAATAAAATAACAAGAAATTAAACCACGTGTTAGCCGATAAGGCTACCTTCCCGACACATATACATATACATAACAACTAGCCACGTCCTTTCCTTTTACAAACGACCCACAATATGTAACTACAGCACTTAAGAATTACAATCACAAGTGGACAGGGCCGCCATACCCTGAATGTACATAAGTCTACCATATCGTGGAAACTGTACCAAAGATAAGCCTCCGAGTGAAAGGAGCTTCTTTCCAAAATCAACAGAGATCCTAAAAGCAAGGATCACCAACCTGGTACCTATAACTGCGGCATGAACGCAGCTTCAAGGGTCGATAACAAAAATTTGTATGGAATGTAAATAAAATGCAATAACCAAATCAGATTCAGATAAAAGAATGTCCTTTTAACTCCCGAAATCAATCATATATTAACCGCTCCTTTCCTTCTTTCAATAAAATTTAACAACATATTCTTACATACATACTTAAGAGTTCGATCAAGTTTTCCACATAACTTACATATCTTACATAACATAATCCGCCCATTATGGAGGAACTTTATTTGGGAGCTTACTTTGATTATCCATACGTGATAACGTGTCCGCCCATTGCGGGACACGGTGTACTCATAAATCATGTGGCATAATCCGGCCCGCCCGTGGGGCTCGGTGTACTGTGGAATCATGTAGCATAATCCGGCCTGTGGGGCTCGGTATCTTGTGGAATCATGTAGCATAATCCGCCCGCTGTGGGGCTCGGTGTAAGATGACGTAACCGCCTATGTGAAGGCTCGGGTAATATGGCGTAATCCGCCTATGTGTAGGCTCGGTGTATCTCATAACGTAATCCGCCTATTCGTAGGCTCGGTGTATTTCATAACGTAATCCGCCTATTTGTAGGCTCGGTGTATTTCATAACGTAATCCGCCTATTCGTAGGCTCGGTGTGATTTTCCTTACATAACATTTTTAAACCATCTTTTCACTTCTTCTTAAGTCGTCATAACAACTTCCCATAAAGCTATTATAACAACCATTCATTTTAGAGAACTTATGTCACTTTTATTCTTACAACATTTAGGAAAGCGGGATCAAAGATACTACGTACATACATACTTAAAAAGAATCGTATCACTTAAAACTTCATAATCCTTAAAAGACAATCAAAGTTCTTAGTCTTCAAACTTCATAACATACTTCCTTTAAAGCCCAATTACTTATACAAAAACATATAAAGTCCCATACCTTCCAAAACCAAGTAATTCATTCCCTTAAAATCATATAACTTCCACTTTTAAAATCAATCCCCTTTTCACATATAAATTCAAGTCATTTTCGAACATAAAATCCACTTACTTACTTTAAACAAATCAAGACACATAGCCTTTAAATCAAATCTCATAACTTCCTAACCGTTCTTACCAACGTCTCCCATAAGACCTAGTAAGGACTTAGGACAATTTAAACATACTCTTAACTTAGATTCAACAATGTAAATACTTCTTAACTTCTAACAGTAGAAGGAATCTTGAAATACTATCACATGGAGATTTCATACGTAGGATCATGCCAAAGGAAGAAGAGGTTCACATACCTCGCGACGACTAGCGACAAGTTGCAAAAAGGCTCCAAAGTACTTCAACCTATAATGGCCACAATACGTCCATTAACCTCTTAATTCAAAAGTAGAATATTCCAAGTGCTAAGTCGCTAAATTCTACGGAAAATCGGACAGCACCTCCTTTGTTTCTACTCACTTTGCCACCTTTTTCAAGGCCGAAATACAATAATCAAACAGCCCCAATTGGCTCACAACAAAAAAGAAGGTAGTCCAATACAAATGAACAACTAAACAGCCCCAATTGGCTCACAATTTAGAAAGTAGTCCAAATTCGACCACCTAGAGTTCAAACATACCAATACTTATCAAATTTCCATTTCAATCCAAATTGTTAATCATAACATGATATCAAGTCGCATTTGGTTACAACTACCACAATCTTTAAATCAATAACATGCGACGATTCTAATAACGACTAAATTGAACTCCAACTTAACATGGCTTATATTACATTCCGGATTTCCAATGCTACAATCAATCCACAATCCTTATAAACTTCTACATATCAACTTCATGCTAGCAACACGTAAAGCTAACAACAACAATATAAATATATAATCTCGTAACACATTAAAGGACAAAATTATACCTCAACGAATCTTAATCCAATTCCAATCCGAAGTCGCTCCTAGTAGTTTAGAACCTCTCCAAGACACTTCAATCCGCTCGTTGAGACCCTTAGAACCATACCAACAACTTTCCTTCAACTTCCAATCCAAAACCTAGAAAGACCCTTAGGTTTTCGTTTTGCGACTAACCCGTAAACTATTTTTTTTCAAGATTTTTCTATTGAGATACACTTACAATACACTCAAGAACCTTGGTTTAAAGTGGGGAGATTATTGGACAAGAAACAAATTTTTTTCCTCCTTTGATCAACCAAACCCGAGAGCTCTCCTATAGTGGTCTTCAAATTTTTGTGAAAAATGGCTAAGTGTTAAGCTTAGTCTTGCACTACTAGTATTATAAAGGGACATGGAGGGTCAAGATACACAATTGGGTGGTTAGGATGTAGTCTTACAAAATATCAAGACTTGGTGGGTCCATTGACTTGGTCAAGAAACTCAAGCTCACTACTTGGAAGACTTTAGTCATACAAGACTATGGTCAATGACCATCTTAGCCATGCTATTTTTCGTCAAGGCAACATTAAGGGGGTGACATGTCGCCTCCCATTCGACACAATATTACGTTTCCGACAATTTCATAATTAGTTAAAAATTTACAGTCTCAAATCTTAACACTTATGAGTTCTTACGTGCATTCTTAAAACATGTCCTGTAATTACTGGTGTAACATTCTTCCCCTTAGAAACATTCGTCCCGAATGTTCTTTCTGAGCTCAAGCTATCATTCCTTGGCATAGTCTCATAAGCTTGCACTCAAGAAACCTAATTATGCCACCTATGGCCCTAATATACCGCACTTGCATATTTATCCATCACAAACCAAACGAGAAACAATCCATAGTGTGCATCATCACTATATACTCACATTCAAGGCCTAAAAGATTATCTTTTCGCATTTCCAACTTACTTCTAGCATACGTACATAATTTCAATATTATCCGTTCTTGATACTTAAACATAAAATAACCTTATCATGTATACAGATCTGTAAAGGGCCGAAGATATACCTGAATTCATATAGGCGGTTCAAAAGACCGCTAAATCGAAACTTCCACCACGACCCACCACGGCTGCGTGGATGAACATCCCGCCTAGCTATCAAGGCGAAGAACCCGCATGATCCGGTAGACTTTTCTATCCCTCCGCAACTCTCCTACTAGGACAATCCCTAAACATATGGCCAGCGGCCCACAGAAAAAGCAGGCACCCGATGGCGGCGACATTCTCCATGGTGATCTGGCCACTGTGAACATCGAGGAAGAGGGCCGTGTCTAGAACCCGTGTGCGTATACGAATCAAGCCACGGAGCTCGACCGGCTCGAATTACGGTGATCTAACCCTCCGCCAGTAAATCGGGAAGGAGCACTCAGGCTTGGTGAGCGTAGACCTAGCTCGCCGTGGCTCTCGCCTTGAAAATCACCTCGAACCCCTGCGTCCCTGCCCTCTTGGCTGGCCTTGGCTGGTCGGTCTCTCTCTCCTGTCCTCGATCCTCGCATAAGTGCAGTATCTGGCAATATCCATTCTCTGGTGAAGGGCTACTCCTGTGCAAGCGGTGATCATATAACGGTCTAGCCCATAACATAGCGATGAACTCTATCGGCCATGTTAGCCACAATAGTATGCGTATGCGGCCAGAGTCAAACTCAAGCTATACTCGATAGTCCTCCCATTCCGCCTCAAGGTCAAGAATCATCTACCCGGCTCTCCTCATCTCGGGAGGCAAAAGTGATCCATGAAGGCCTCTGTAAACTCCTCCCAAACAGTGGAAGAGCATCATCACCTCTTGAAAGCAACCACGACTCAAACCGGTTCAACGCGATATCGCGTAACGGTAGGAAGGCTAGCGTAACAGACTCTGTCTCTGAAGCCCTAAGAACTGCGTGGTCATTGTAGGCTGCGAATGAACTCCTGCGGATCGCCATCGACCTCGAACCATAAAACTCGTGTGGATGACATCTGAAAATCCCTAATCCATGGCCCATCGGCTCTGGGGTGGCTGCTGCTCACCATCGCTGCCGACTACTATCTTGGTCAATAATCGGATCCGCTCCCGTAGTCTCTATACTCGGCACCGGCCGCGGGCGGAGGCTCGTGCAGGAACCTCTGAGCTACCGCTCTCGGCTCCTCTAATCCGCGTGGTGAACTCGCCGACCGCCTACCTCGGGCATATTGCGTGCCCGACTCACGGTAACTCTCTGCGCACTTCGGCGCCTCCTGCTTTGCCCTTGCCTTCGGGCCCTGGTCGCCTTCCGTGGAGGCATAGCCGATTCACATACATAAGAATACGCCGAGACGGATCAACCTATTAATACTGACTCTGCACGATCTCGGAGTGAGAAGAATGGAAACTAATCCTAAATGTCCTGCGGCCTCACGATTATAGATGTGGTGCGCAACACACCGATAATCAAGACTCTACTAGACACGGTGCGTAGACACTTTCCGAGGACTAATCGCTCGATACCACTTTTGTCACGACCGACCGGGCTCATGGCCGGTGCCCTACAGGCACCGCTACGGTATATATCATAGAATAGCAGCGGAACATACATAAAACTTATAAAATAAAATAACAAGAAATTAAACCACGAGTTAGCGATAAGGCTACCTTCCGACACATATACATATACATAACAACAGCGATCCACGTCCCTTTCCTTTTACAAAACGACCACAATATGTAACTACGCACCTCTAAGAATTACAACTGCGGCGGGACAGGGCCCCGCCATACCCCTGAATGTACATAAGTCTACCATATCAGGGAAACCGTACCAAAGATAAGCCTCCGGAGTGAAAGGAGCTTCTTTCCAAAAACTGAACAGAGATCCTAAAAGCAAGGATCACCAACCACAGGTACCTATAACTGCGGGCATGAGCAGCCCAGAAGAATTCGATTACAACAGTGCAAGTATGGAACAGAAATAAAATGCAATAACCAAATCGTATCTGTATAAAAGAATGTCCTTTTAACTCCTGAAATCAATCATATATTAACCGTTCCTTTCCTTCTTTCAATAAAATTTAACAACATATTCTTACATACATACTTAAGAGTTCGATCAAGTTTTTCCACATAACTTACATATCTTACATAACATAATCCGGCCCATTATGGAGGGACTTCTTATTTGGGAGCTTACTTTGATTATCCATACGTGATAACGTGTCCGCCCATTTGCGGGACACGGTGTACTCATAAATCATGTGGCATAATCCGGCCCGCCTGTGGGGCTCGGTGTACTGTGGAATCATGTAGCATAATCCGGCCCGCCTGTGGGGCTCGGTGTAAGATGACGTAACCCGGCCTATGTGAAGGCTCGGGGTAATATGGCGTAATCCGGCCTATGTGTAGGCTCGGTGTATCTCATAACGTAATCCGGCCTATTCGTAGGCTCGGTGTATTTCATAACGTAATCCGCCTGTTGTAGGCTCGGTGTATTTCATAACGTGTCCGCCTATTCGTAGGCTCGGTGTGATTTTCCTTACATAACATTTTTAAACCATCTTTTCACTTCTTCTTAAGTCGTCATAACAACTTCCCATAAAGTTATTATAACAACCATTCATTTTAGAGAACTTATGTCACTTTTATTCTTACAACATTTAGGAAAACGGGATCCAAAGATACTACGTACATACATACTTAAAAAGAATCGTATCACTTAAAACTTCATAATCCTTAAAAGACAATCAAAGTTCTTAGTCTTCAAACTTCATAACATACTTCCTTTAAAGCCTAATTACTTATACAAAAACATATAAAGTTCCATACCTTCCAAAACCAAGTAATTCATTCCCTTAAAATCATATAACTTCCACTTTTAAAATCAATCCCCTTTTCACATATAAATTCAAGTCATTTTCGAACATAAAATCCACTTACTTACTTTAAACAAATCAAGACACATAGCCTTTAAATCAAATCTCATAACTTCCTAACCGTTCTTACCAACGTCTCCCATAAGACCTAGTAAGGACTTAGAACAATTTAAACATACTCTTAACTTAGATTCAACAATGTAAATACTTCTTAACTTCTAACGATGAAGGAATCTTGAAATACTATCACATGGAGATTTCATACGTAGGATCATGCCAAAGGAAGAAGAGGTTCACATACCTCGCGACGACTAGCGACAAGTTGCAAAAAGGCTCCAAAGTACTTCAACCTATAATGGCCACAATACGTCCATTAACCTCTTAATTCAAACGTAGAATATTCCAAGTGCTAAGTCGCTAAATTCTACGGAAAATCGGACAGCACCTCCTTTGTTTCTACTCACTTTGCCACCTTTTTCAAGGCCGAAATACAATAACCAAACAGCCCCAATTGGCTCACAACAAAAAAGAAGGTAGTCCAATACAAATGAACAACTAAACATCCCCAATTGGCTCACAATTTAGAAAGTAGTCCAAATTCGACCACCTAGAGTTCAACCATACCAATACTTATCAAATTTCCATTTCAATCCAAATTTTTAATCATAACATGATATCAAGTCGCATTTGGTTACAACTACCACAATCTTTAAATCAATAACATGCGACGATTCTAATAACGACTAAATTGAACTCCAACTTAACATGGCTTATATTACATTCCGGATTTCCAATGCTACAATCAATCCACAATCCTTATAAACTTCTACATATCAACTTCATGCTAGCAACACGTAAAGCTAACAACAACAATATAAATATATAATCTCGTAACACATTAAAGGACAAAATTATACCTCAACGAATCTTAATCCAATTCCAATCCGAAGTCGCTCCTAGTAGTTTAGAACCTCTCCAAGACACTTCAATCTGCTCGTTGAGACCCTTAGAACCATACCAACAACTTTCCTTCAACTTCCAATCCAAAACCTAGAAAGACCCTTAGGTTTTCGTTTTGCGACTAACCCGTAAACTATTTTTTTTCAAGATTTTTCTATTGAGATACACTTACAATACACTCAAGAACCTTGGTTTAAAGTGGGGAGATTATTGGACAAGAAACAAATTTTTTTCCTCCTTTGATCAACCAAACCCGAGAGCTCTCCTATAGTGGTCTTCAAATTTTTGTGAAAAATGGCTAAGTGTTAAGCTTAGTCTTGCACTACTAGTATTATAAAGGGACATGGAGGGTCAAGATACACACAATTGGGTGGTTAGGATGTAGTCTTACAAAATATCAAGACTTGGTGGGTCCATTGACTTGGTCAAGAAACTCAAGCTCACTACTTGGAAGACTTTAGTCATACAAGACTATGGTCAATGACCATCTTAGCCATGCTATTTTTCGTCCAAGGCAACATTAAGGGGGGGTGACACATGTCGCCCTCCCATTCGACACAACATTACGTTTTCCGACAATTTCATAATTCCGTTAAAAATTTTACAGGTCTCAAATCTTAACACTTATGAGTTCTTACGTACATTCTTAAAACATGTCCTGTAATTACGGGGTGTAACAGATACCTAATCTAACCCGTAGGCGAACCATAGTCATCCAAATAGAATAATATAAATGTAAATGCGGAAAAGTAAGGAAAAAATAGAAGTATTAACAAGTCATAGAACTTAATATATAAACTTGAAAGAAATTCCTCAAAATCTGGTAGCACTAGTACAAAGCTCTACTTTAGAATACAAGTTTGAAAATCAAATACAAAGTACTTTATGTAAATGTAAAGGACAGAATCATATATAATAAGGAAGGAGTTCTAGTGAAAGGATGGAATCTGCGGCTCACCCTGGACTCTGAGAAGAATCTCTAATAAGCTTCACTCAAGCTTATAATGACCCACTTGGTTGTTTCTTAATAAAGATCCTTATTTTCTTATTTGACCTTTCTTGTAGACTTTGTGGGGTTTGTGATACGTGAGGATGGGTGACACAGATCCCGAGGTCTATTTATATGAGTTTGGATAAAAAGCTTAAAATTAGAAATTTAGAGTTGGTTAATTTGACTCAAAGTTGATTTTTTGCTAGATGGGTTTGTTTTCGGGTTTCGTCACTTTCGGTAGTTTTGGAGTATCATTTATAACTTAGTCGAGTTATTGGGTTGATTCCCGAAATAATCAGATGTATTTTGTGGCATTATTTGTAAAGTTTGGATTTTGGTTTTGTCCTCGATGATTCTTTAGAAAAGAATGCCTTAGGTTATTTGTGAAATCTGAGGGTACAAGTGTGTTCATAGCACTGTTTACCATAGACTAGCATGTTTGGTTCGTGTCTGGGGATTCCGAGAGTATTTCGGGTGTTGGATGGTGGTTTTGAGTTATTTTGCATCTGTTGGTGTCTGGTTTCCGCCATGGCAGAACCAGTATCTGCTCATATAGGTCCGCCTCAGCTGAAGGTTGGCTCGCCGAAATGGAAGATGAAAAAATGGGAAGTTCTATCACAGTGGACCCGACTCTGTTGTGGCACAGTATGATGTGTCAAGTGACATCTGCTACGACGAAGGCTTTTCTGCTGCAGCGGGTCCACTCCAGCAGAGTAAATTTTGTTGGGGCAGATCATTGTTCATGTGTCATATATATACTCCTAGGTCAGAAAACTCATTCCTAAAATAGCTAATTTCAATACCAACACCGTATAAGGATATTTTCAGGGCTTTAGGAGCATTTTCAACGTTGAAGTAATAGATTCTTTCCATTTTGTGGTTTAAGTTATGATTATAAGTCCTTTTTAATGGTGGTTTAGCATATTATGTAAGTTGGGGAAGATGAGTTATGCTTTGGGTGAGATTAAGAGAGTTATATGGTTGATATTAATGGAGGTTTATGGATTTAATGATGTTAATATCATGAATTAGGATTGGATTATGTTAGAATATCATGTTATAAGTAATTTTGTTATAGAAGCATATTTTCAATTGAGGAAGATTTCTAGGGTTTCAAATTGAGGTTTTTGATTATTCTCCAATAGAGAGATCAAATGTGAATAGATTTTTAATTAATTTGAGGATATATTAACTAGTCATTACAAAAACACCGCTAAACTGTCAGATTCGTTTTAAGACACTACAAAAAAGTATAGAATTGACAACAAAACTTTAGCAACAATAAATATATTATTGCTAAAAAATGTAAATGGCAACAAAACATTATTTATTGCAATGGCATGCATTAATTTTTGTTGTTGAAAATAATACTTTTAGCAACATCCAACATATAATAAAAAAATATTATTGAGAAATGCCTTTTCTTCTTGTAGTGAGATTTCACTATGTTAACCTATTTGCTCTCGAAAGCCCACACCGTTAGTTTTAGGAGCAATTTTAAGCTATTTGCGAATATTCTTCATATATTCACCATATATTGTGTAATTATGAGTACTGTATATTTATGGTATATTAGGATCCTTACTGTATTAGGATTCCACTCTTTTATACACTATATATATTTTGTAATAATGAGAAGGCTCCCTAACGAAGATTATTACAATCTTACATGGTATCAAGAGCCAAAACCCTAGATCTTCTCTAAATTATTGTCCCCCCCCCCCCCCCCTCTCGGATTTCTCACCGGTCGCCACCCTTGGCCGAGAAGACCCCCTTCTCTTTTCTTTTGTTATTTCTTGTCTTATTTGTCCTACTTTGATAATATTTAACCACTATAATGACTCCTCCTACAACTCCCACATTAGCCTCATCCTCAATCGTCGTCACCTCTGGTATACCAAAATCATCATTTTCACCTTATGTTCACCCAACTCTCAACGTCACAAACATCAACAACTGTCTTCCCATAATTCTTGATCAAGAAAAATGGTCAGTATTCTCCATTAGTTGAACTTTTTCATTTCCATGCATGTGTCTATAATGTGCTTGACCATATCGACGACTCCTTTCAGCGCCCTCCTGAGGTTGATGACTCAACATGACGTCGCCTCGACGCCGTTGTCAAACACTGAATATATATGAAACTTTCTCCCAAGACTTGCTCATTACTATCATGAAGTCCGGTGCCTCGGCCTGTAATTTATGGTTTCGGTTAGAGGAAATTTTTCAAGATAACAAGCACACCCGTGCTGTGTATTTGGAAGAAGAATTTAATAATACACGCCTTAAAAATTTCTCTCTCATGTTCGATTATTGCAAGCAGTTGAAACTAGTGGCGGATAAATTTCCAACGTCGGCATACATATTTCTGAAATAAAGATGGTCTTACAATTAGTTTCAGGACTGCCAAAAGGTGAGTACGACACTTTAGCCACTATGATACAATAGGCTGATCCGTTATCTAGTTTAAACAAGGCTCGCTCGCAATTATTGCTAGAAGAAACCCGACGTGCAAAGAAGGACGAACACAATCAAAAGATGTTAGCGGTCGAAACTTCTCCCCAAAACAACACACTGCTAGCTCGCCTCTACCGACAGAAGATGAGGCAGTGGCATAAGTGGAAAGGGACATGGGAAAGGGGGCCACGACGATCGGCCAGCGGCGAGCTCGATCGCAGCAGCCAGTCCCTATCTTTGCTTGGGGCCTGGTGCCCAATTTCAGAATGGGAACTGGGCCACATATTCTGCCCAGGTTTCGGCCTAATTCCCTTACCCACAACAGGGATTATTAGGCCCCACTCCATCAGCTCGGTCAACCCATTTTCAGCCACACCAAGCCCACTTGATGCAGGCCCAGTACCCGCAGCCTTCTTCTAGTATGGACCCAACGGATTTGGGCTAGGCTTTTAGCAGTTTGAACTTGCAGCAGCCCAATGAAAATTGGTACATGGACACGGGAGCAACATCTTACCTCACCCGTTTTGCGGGTAATATTTCCAAATTATTTCCTTTAAAGTCTCCTGAATACATTATAGTTGACAATGGTCATCGCATTTCAATACAAGGCTATGGTACCACCTACACATAATTTCACCATCCACCCTTTTCCCTTAACAACGTCATGTATGCTCCGAACATCATTAAAACCCTAATTTATGTACGTAAATTTACTTGTAATAATTGTGTCTCTGTTAATTTTGACCCTTCTGGTTTTACTATGAAGGATCTTCGTAAGGGGACACCTCTTACGAGATGCAATAGCACGGGAGATCTTTATCCATTCCCAACCATCTCCGTTGCCAACTCATTCTCTCCCACTTCTCTCGTTGTTATCTCTCCGTCCATTTGACATAATAGGCTCGGCCATCTAGCAGCCTCTCAGCATGTATTAATGTAATAATGGGAACTTGCCCAGCATTGTGTTTCTTATTCTTTAGGAAAACATGTTCGTTTCCTTTTAAATCATCTTTCAGTATTACGTTTTCTCCTTTTGATATTATTCATGTTGATTTATGGACATCTCTTATCTAGTTCACTAGGTCATAAATATTATCTTGTCTTTTTAGATGATTTTATCATCATATATAGATCTATGCACTCAAATTTAAATTGAAAGTGTTTGCCAAATTTCTTGAGTTTCGTACTTTTATCAAAACACAGTTTGAAAATGCATAAAATCATTTCAGTGTGATAACAGTCGTGAATTCAACAATTCTATATTTCATTAATTCTGTATAAATAATGGCATAGTTTTTCAATTCTCATGCCCCCACACATCGCCTCAAAATGGTAAAGCATAACGAATCATCTGCACCATTAATAACATGGTTTGTACTCTCCTGTTTCATGCCTCCCTTCCTCCGTTCTTCTGGATTTATGCAGTCAAAATGGTAGAATACGTTCTAAATATTTTACTTACTAGCACCCTTCACAATATGACTCCAACCGAAATTATATACCGTAGGATCCCCTCTTACGATCACCTAAGGATATTTGGTTACTCGTGTTATCCCAATCATGCTTCCACTGACCCTCACAAATTAGCACCTCGAACTACTCCGTGTTATTCGTAGGTTTCCCATATAATCATAGGGGATATTTTTCATATGACTTATCCACTTATCAAATCCACGTCTCTCGTCATGTCACGTTTGACGAGACCATATTCCCTTTTTCGAATGTCCAAAAATTACGAAAAATGGATTATACCTTTCTTGACGAGCCTGTCATCTCCCCCGTAATTCTCAGCGAATTGCATCAGTCAGCCATTGTGAACTCGTCCCTTCCACCCACCGCTGCCACCTCTTAGTTACACCCATCGTCAATTGCCACCGCCACTGGAAACCAGTCCAGTTCTCCTGTCTCACTGCCAGTCCTCCAACCCACCACCACCCAGGTCCCTCACCCACCATTACCTGATATGCCACCTCCACCAATCGAAACCTCCGACAGACTAGCTACCTACCCAGTCCCCATCCACCAACCCTCTACCGGATATATAACCACCACACCACTACACCACTTCCACATCCGAAACCCACCACTATCCCTTACCCGATGGTACCTACCCCACACCACATCACCCAATCAATATCTCTGATCTTACCCGACCGTCATCGACCCCACCAGATCTGCCTTTCTACTATTACTCAGCTCACCCATTTCCCAGTTCCACCACCAGACCTCCCGCAACCAGCCAGTGACCCGCACCCATCAAACTACCCAAATAACCACCCATCCACTGCCCCCATGCACCGAATGGAAACCCGTGCCCAACATGGAATTTTCAAACCCAAAGTCCATTTTAACCTATCCACACACACAATTTTGTTACACCTCGTGGTTTTAAGACGATGATTAGAGAACGTAGTTAAGGGATAAGATTCGAATTTTGGATATAAAGTATATTTATATATGCTAATAAGATAATTAGTATACAAACAGATATGATTCCGGAATAATTTTGGTTACAACGAGTGTGACGATGGAAGTGTATAATAATAGTTGTATATTCCCGTTAAGGATTAGTAACATATTATGTAAATTAATACACCGAGAATACGAGGTCTTATGTGATTTTCGGGATTTAAAAAGAAGTGGGATCCAAGATTAATTAATTGTGGGAATTGGACCAAGTTGCAAAACTCATTTTAGTACTTGTCAATGAAATATCTGCACACTTAGATAATTAAAACCCTTCATCTTCCCACTTCTAATTCAAACACTCATCTCTCCTCTCCTTCTCTCTTATAGCCGAAAATCACCTCATTTTCATAGCCAAATTGAAGCTTTTATCCACCTCTTCCTAGCCTAAGTTATTCCACAAATTACAAGCCAAAGAAACACCAAATCAGTGGGCATTTTTGCCACTGCTGGACCAAAAAAAAAACTGCCCATAAATTTCTAAAAAAACTACCCAGAAACTTCGAAAAAACTGCCCAGAAATTTCAAATTTTGAGATGAAATTTTTGGAAAAATCGTATGTGGGAATGATTGATTAAACTTGTAGAATACATGCATGTTATTTTGGAGTGGAAGATGTGGTGAAAATGGTGCAAAAATTGGAGCTTGAAGCCGAGATTTAGGGACTGTTTTGAGGCAAAATTTAAGGTAAAAGTTCTTCTTTTCATAGAGTATTTGGAAGATTAAATGATGTTGTAGTTAAGGGATAAACTCGTGTTAAAGAGGAAATGGAAATAATAGAATGCATGTGGTTGTTAATGTTGTTAACCGATATTGAGGTTGTTTTTTTGTGTACATTAGATTCGTTGTTGTTGTTGTTGTTATCCTTGTCGCTAATTGCATGTTGAAATTGAAAAGAAACATTGATATTTAGAGTGGTAATTAGTTATATGGAAGTGTTGAAAGGTGAATTAGATTCTAAGGAATTAAGAGAAGAGTTATGAAATTATGATGTGTTGGCCGAGACTTGTATGGAATTATTGGACATGTTGTGTTGAATTTTAGGGACTGTTTTGGTAGAGTTATAATGTTGGAAATATAAGTTATAAACATGTATATACGTTGTAGTAATTACTAATACATGTCTTAAAGGAATTAAAGAGTAAAAATGTGTTATGTTGCAAACTATAAGACACGTATTCTTGTCGTTGTTGCTAGACGTATGGACTGTTTTTATGGGTTGTTTTAAAGGTTGTTTAATATGGATTAAGGGCTGTATTAAAATGAGAAATAGGTGTAGTAATCACATTGGTTGTTATATTGCATAGATGTAAAAAAGAAGGAATATGTATTGATGGCGTAAATGGAATATCTGGGATTGTTTTGGTTATATATTTACGTTGTGATTGTTATTTGGTATTGCTGGCTTGATCCGTAAGTTGTGGATATGCACATAAATAGGGGAAGTGCTGCCCGAATTTCTATAGAAAAGAGAGTTGTCTTTTGATATAACTTGCGCTAGAAATCATAGAATTGACGGCGTATTACCATCTATTATAGGTTGACGTACTAGTTGAGACGAATCCTATTTATTAAGTTGGTTAGTTCGTCAATAAGGTATGTGAAACTCTTCCTTCTTTCTTTTGACATGATTTAATGAACGTACGACGGACGCACATTATTTCTACACAGTTTAATTCCTAAAGATATGTGTCATGAGAAGTGCCTTTGACTTTCTAGTAAAAAGTTCATTTAGTGATTTTATTGAGTTTCCAAATGATGTTTTAAAATGATTCATGATATTATAGTGTCTTTTATCCATTTCATTGAAAGACAAGTGATGATTTGATATGTATAAAGCTACTCATGATATTCCATTCGTGCTAATATGATTATATCATTCCACTAAGTCCCTCACTTAAGGGCCGGAAATGTATATAGATATGATGATTCCACCGAGTCCCTCACTTAAGGGCCGACAATGATATAGATATGATGATTCTATCGAGTCTCTCACTTAAGGGCCGACAATATATATAGATATGATGCGTATATAGATATGATGATTTCACCGAGTCCCTCACTTAAGGGCCGACAATGTATATAGACAAGATGATTCTACGGACAGGCATCCCTGATTTTGATTTGACTCTCATTTTTATAAGACACAGTTGACTTTCTTTTTTATATGGCACAGTTGGATTTGGTATTTGATTATTATACTTGTCTTCTATTACCTCTTGGCCAGTTATGATCTTTCATACAGTACTTCATGTTTTACATACTCAGTACATTATTCCGTACTGACCCCTCTTTCCTCGGGAGGCTGCGTTCATGCCCGCAGGTACAGGTTCTCAGTTTGGTGATACTCAGGACTAGGACTCCTACTCAGCTAGTTGGAAAGCTCCATTGTTTCGGAGCTTAGTCATTTTGGTACATAACCTTATTTTTCTTTGACTTATGTATATTTAGGGGCACGATGGGGCCCTGTCCCGTCATATGTCATTATCCTTCTCATAGAGGTCTGTAGACAGTTGTGGGTTGTACGCATGTGGATTGTATCATATTGTGGTCAGCTGTATTATAGTACTTCATTTTCTTTTGTGGGGATGCTCCCGTATATAGTGGCAGCCTTGTCGGCTCGCCTATTCGTTATATTTGATTTAGATGTGACTCCTCAGGAGACAGGGTTGTTCATGTGTAAAGGCAGCCTTATCGGCTTGCCTATTCGGACGTATGTTGTGAATGCAACGTTATGCTGCCGGATTTTATATTATCCTTAGTGTCAGTCTGATTACGTGACATATTAGTATAATGACGTTATTAGGGCGCTTAGTCGCGGCCGAACAGGTCGAGTCGTGACAAATTTCCCCAATTTCCAAAAACCCTAAATTAGCCAAATTGGACCCTAATTAGAATGCGACTATGTGTGAGGAATTTAATGCTTTAACGAAATAACACACGTGGAATTGGGTTCCTAGACTAGAGAGGGTGAATGTCATCCATTGTATGTGGTTTTTTTTTATCATAAATACAGAGACAATGGTGATCTAGAGAGGTATAAGGCGAGACTTGTGGCTAATGACATAAATCAGCAGGAGGGTATTGATTCTAATGAGATGTTCAGTCTGATTGTCAAAACAGCTACCATTCAAACAATTCTGAGTATAGCCATGGGCAAGCATAGATCGATTCATCAGCTTGATGTGAAAAATATATTTATACACGGGGACTTGAAAGAAAAGATTTACATGCATCAGCCACCTGGATTTGTCCATCCAGCAACCCATCATCATGTATGTAGTCTCCGTAAGTCACTATATGGTTTGAAACAGGCCCCCAGAACATGGTATAAATGATTTGCCAAGTACATTATGCAAATTGGGTTTGTATGCAGCAGGTGTGATAATTGTCTTTTCATTTTTCATCGAGGTAGTAGAACTACTTACTTACTGCTATATGTGGATGATATTGTTCTCACTGCCTCATCTGATGGGTTGAAAAATGAGATTATTTCTTTATTTAAAACCAAATTTGTTATGACTGACTTGAGAAAGTTGAGTTACTTTTTGGGGATATCAGTGACCAGATCTGCAGATACTATGTTCTTAAGTAAGCGTAAGTATGCAGAGGAGATCGCGTACAGGGCTAGGATGGTCAATTGCAAGACTGTGAGGGTATTGGTTGTGGCGAGATGTTTAGTTTAATTCTCAAAATGATTACCATTCACACAGTTCCGAATATAGTCATGGGCAAACATTGGTCGATTCATCAGCTTGATGTGAAAAATGTGTTTCTACATGGGGACTTGAAAGAAACAGTTTACATGCATCAGCCACCTAATTTTGTCCATCCAGCAGTCTCTCAGCATGTATGTCATCTCTGTAAGTCACTATATGGTTTGAAACAGGCCCCCAGAGCGTGGTATAAATGCTTTGCCAGGTACATTATGCATATTTGTATCATGCATAAGTGTGATAATTGTCTTTTCATTTTTCATCGAGGTAGTAGACTGTTTACTTACTGCTATATGTGGATGATATTTTTCTTATTGCCTCATCTGATGGGTTGAAAAAGAGATTATTGCTTTACTTAAAATCGAATATTTTATGACTGACTTGGGTAAGTTGAGTTACTTTTTTGGGATATCAGTGACCAAATCTGCAGATACTATGTTCTTCAGTCAGCGTAAGTATGCAGAGGATATTGCGTACAGGGCTAAGATGGCCAATTGCAAGATCATGCCCACTTTGGTAGATTCTAAATTAAAGCTTAGTGTTGTTGTTGGTGCTACAGTATCTGATCCTACTCTTTATAGGAGTTGTTAAGTCTATTTTTAGTATTGTTTTAGAGTATGTTTTAGTGCGTCTTTTGTTGTATTTTAATTGTTTTGTACAGTATTATGTGTTTTATGTTGTGTTTTCAGGTTCTTAGCGATTCAGTAAGGTTTTAGGCAATTCAAAGATAATAGGCGTTCTTGGAGGCCCAAAAGTGCACATCGAGTCCCAAGCAACCAATCAAAGGAAGCCCGAGAAGCTCAAAAAGCAGTAAAATTGTAATCCGGTCAGAAAATGAGGAAGAGTCGTGACGCAAAAAGGCAAGGGTCGCGGCGTTGTAGAGCCGCGGCATGTGAAAGAGGCGCTGCGCTCAATGACGATAAGCGGAAGAAAATCATTCGACTAAACGCGCGAGCACAGCGAGCGTCGCGGTGCCCATGACGGAAATAGGTGAGAATCCCCAAATTTTAACAAGGGTAAAAAGGTTCAAAATGGGTTTTTCTCAGTATATAAGCTGTGGGAGAGAGATTTTAGGGATTATCACACTTTGGAGCAAAAGGATAGGATGTTAGGAAGCAATTGGAGACCATCTTTGTTCAAGTTCTTTTCCTTTTCTTTTCTTTAATTCAGTTCATGTTTGATATTGAGTTAATTGGCGTTCTTAGCAAGTCTATGAGATAACTACTTTATTAGGATTTTTTGTCGATTCGCTTGAACCTCTATTATGAATTAACGCATTGTTAGTACTCTTCGTCTATCATTATCATATCAACTGGTGTTTATTGAATGAGAATTGACTGGCCATTAGTTTTCATTAATTATATGATTTCAAATCAAGATCTGAAAAGGAAGATTTGAATATGCTATAGTTGATTAGACATAGGTTTAATCTTTAACGAGAGTATCACGATTGCCTGTGTAGCGTTTTAGGTTATTTATCTTAATCCTCCTATGTGGTAGAATTTATCATAGAAATATAAAAAATTACCACTTAGGTTGAGTTTTTATATGTCCTAATCGGAATATAGAACACCTCAGTTAACCTGTTATCTTGATAAGAAGAAGAATAACTAGTCTTGCATTAACGAATAATAGAGGGGATAGTTGATGAGATTGGAAATCTTAACTACCTCCGTCGCTGAATTAAACTCCAAGTATTTTCATTCTTAGTTTATTCCTGCATATTAGTTTAGTTGTTAAATTTTTAGTTTAGAAATCAAACTCATAAAAGTTTACCAAATAGAAATGAAATGTTAGTTAATTGGTACTTGATAATTCAGTCTTTGTGGACGATATTCGGTCTTACCGAGATTATTACTAATTGTGATACGTACACTTGCGTAGCATATAGAAATATCGCAATAATTTTATGGCGCCGTTGTCGGGGACTGAAGTATTATTAATATCAATGTACCTAATCTTATTTCTAATTTTGTTGTTCTTAGAACACATTGTTTGCCTTGATCTGCTTGTATTGTTTTTTATCAATTGTAGGTAGCTTTGTTTTATGTGAAGCACAAGAGGAGCAGATAACATTGTCCCTCTGAATCCGAAGATTGAGAAAGCATGCAAACAAAACAAAAAGAACAAAAGAATTGTTGATTCAACCGCGATGGAAAATCAACATAATAATAATAGGTTGAATGGAGGAGTACCAGTAGCATGATAGAACGAGTCCAGAATCCTGCCACTAGAAGCTTAAGGGACTATATTTTGCCAATTGTTACTGGTGTGCAGACATGCATAAGGCTACCAGATGTGGAAGCCAACAATTTTGAGATCAAGCCAGCAAGTTTGCACATGGTTCAGAGCATAGTCCAGTTTGGGGGTTTTCCCTCAGAAGATCCGCACATGCACTTGGGAACTTCTTGGAACTATGTGCGACTTTTAAATATAATGGTGTTACTAATGATGCTATTAGGTTGAGGCTGTTCCCATTCTCACTGATGCATCGAGCCAAGAGCTTGTTGAACTCTCTTCAGACGAACTCTATTACTACTTGGCAAGATTTAGCTCAAAAATTTCTTGCCAAGTTCTTTCATCCATCAAAGGTCGCTAAGCTAAGAGGAGAACTGAACAGTTTCTATCAGCTTGATGGGGAGTCCTTGTATGATGTGTGGGAAAGGTTTAAGGAGCTGCAAAGAAAGTGTCCTCATCATGGATGTTGGTTCACAATTTTTATAATGGTTTGTATGGTACTACTCGTACCATAATTGATGTTGCAGTTGGTAGAACATTTATAATCAAGAGTGCTAATGAGGCACATGATTTATTGGAGGACATGGAAACGAATAACCATCAGTAGTCTGATGAAAGATCGACCAATAGCAGAAAGGTGGCTGGAGTACATAAGTTAGATGTTATCACTGTGTTGACTGCTCAGGTTGCTTCTTTGATAAAGCAATTGAAGCAAAGTACAATGACGGCAAATGTTGTTCAAACGGAAGTTCGATATGAAATTTGTAGGGGACCACATACTTTTGATCATTGCACAACAGTGGATCCCAACAATATACCTATGGAGCAAGCAAAGGTTCAGGCAGTTGGGAACTTTCAGAGGCCCTACAATAACCCATTCAATCCAGGGTGGAGAAATCACCCAAATTTTTCATGGAGAAACAGCCATAACCAGCAGCCACAGTTCCGAAATTAGTATCAGCTGGGCAATCACCAATAGCCTATGGGTCAAGCTTCATCCTCTCAGCAGTCTAGACCACCAGTTAAACAAGCAGAGCCAAATGAATTGCAAGCAACCTTGTTGACTATCACAAATTCTCAGACCCAGTTCATGAGAAACTAGATCATCCATCAGAAACTTGGAGACACAAGTGGGACAACTGGCGAATATGTCGAACAACAGAAAGCAGGGGAATCTCCCTAGCAATACTGTTGTAAATCCAAAAGAGCAATGTTAGGCTATTAATTTGAGGAGTGGGAAGCAAATTGAAATGACAGTACCTCCACCTTTTGTAGAGAAGACAGACGAATTAGATGAGGCATCAGATTTAGAAAGGGTGGTAGTTATTGAATATTATTCCGTGTCAAAGTAAACACCACCAGCAGTTAATGATGCCCCGCATCTCAGAATTCCATACCCCGAGAGGCTTAGAAAAAATTCTCTTGACAAATAATTTTTTAAGTTTTTGAGGTTTTCAAGAAGCAACATACCAACATCCCTTTTGCTGAAGCCTTGGAGAAGATGCCCAGTTATGTCAAGTTCATGAAGGAAATCCTCTTTAAAAAGAGGAAGGTAGAAGAGTATGAGACAGTGACATTAACTGAAGAATGCAGTGTTATTTTGCAGAGGAAGCTGCCCCAGAAGCTGAGAGATCCAGGAAGCTTCACCATCCCATGCACTATAGGGAACTTTGAGTGTCAGCATGCTCTATGCGATTTGGGAGAAAATATCAATTTGATGCCCTATTCTGTATTTTGTAGACTTGGATTGGGGGAAGCAAAGCCTACAACCGTTACACCCCGTAATTCCAAGAGAATGAGATGAGAACGTACGAAAGAAAATAAGATTTGAATTTGGAAAAAAAAAGTTGGCATAATGTTTTTGGAAAGATTTTTTTAATCAACTTTGGAGCGATATATCTCCTATTATATTAGGAGTTGTTAGGTGTTTCAAAATTCTAATATGAAGTTCGTTGAGTCTAGTTTCCAACGCAACAAACCTCTCGTCGATAGGACATCGGAGTAGAAAGTTATGGATGTTACAAGTTCAGCTGACAGAAGAGAAATGAAGCAGTTTTTAGTCAGGCGCCACGGCGCCGATCTCAGGCCGTGGCTCCGTAGGCCCTGAAATCTTCTGAAGTTTCAGCGCCACGGCGCCGGCTATAGGACCGAGGCGGGATTTTTTGCGAAAATAGTGTAAAATTAGAAGATATTTGTTGTAGAGGACCTATGGGAGGGGGACAAGTGTCCCTCCCCACTTGTAGAACAAGAAAAGCCTATATTTTGATCAAGTCTTGCAAGACTTGGCCATTCTACACAAAGCTTCATCCAAATACTTGCTCTTCTCTCTCTCATTTTTTATTTGGCCAAGAACTAAAGGCAAGGATTGTTGAATCTTAAAAGTGTTGTTCTTACACACTAGATGAAGGATATTAACAAAGGGATTAGCCTAGATTGAACTCCCACCTTCCCTAAATCTTCACGAAATGTGGTTAGGGTTTGAAATAAACCCTAAGGTGTTCTTCACTTTTTGGTATTAAAGCAAGAATATAAGTTGGTTAGAAGCTTCTAAGGGTCATTAATTGCGGATTGGATCGTATAGAAGAGGAGTTGCGGAAAAGAGCTAAAGTGGGCGAGATCCTTGGAATATTTTGGGCTTATTGAGGTAATGATCTTTGTCTTCCTAATGTAATTGAAGATTACATGTTATAGTAGTTGTATATAAATGAAATTGTGATACAAGGAATGAAGATTGATAAGTGTTAAGATTATTTGAGGGTTAAAAATCGAGACATGGCATGTTAGCCATTGAAGTTGATAATCAATTTAGTTGTTGTAATTGTTATGACGGATATAACATGTTGGAGTAACGACTTGGATTAAAGAATTGAAAAAGGACTATATGTTGTCATTATTGTAGCCGAGATTGGCCTTAATAATAATGGACTATTATATATGAATTGTGGGGCAGAATTTTACACGTCCAGTTAGGCATGTAATCCTCTTTGGTTAGTTGTTTAGTTGAGCCTTAAATGTGGCATATTGGTTATTGAAATACGGGCCTTGGAAAAGGTGGAAAAGTACGTAAAAACAAAGGAAGTGTTGTCCAATTCTTCGTAGAATTAGAGGGCATTATTTGGTATAAGTTTTATACTAGAAAGTATGATATTGATAGAAGTTCTATCATCATTATAGGTTGAAGTATTACGTGTAGCATATTCTACTTGGAGGGTGGAATAGTCAATAAAGTTGAAGTACTTTGAAGTGTATAGCTACTTGTTGTATGGGTTAGTCGTCACGAGATATGTGAACTTCTTCCTTCTATCGACATGATTATCCTTGAGGTATACTTGCCTTGTTATTTGGGGTATACATGACTTGTTGTATTAAAGTACTTTCCTTGTCATTAGGAAGCATTCATGTTATTGATTTTATGCTAAAAGCATGTCTAAAATATTCCTAAGTTCTTACCAAAGTCTTATGGGGGATGTTGGTAAGAGTCGTTAGGAAGTATTAGAGTCGAGTTGACTTTGCTAATTTACTACACTAATGAGAATAGGTATCGAACAAGCCATTGCAGCGTTAATAAAAATGTATCGACAATCAATTATATTGAAATGAGTAGAATTCTCCATCTGCATAGAAACTAAGATAAGACAAAATTGTATTACATTTTCTAGATCATGACTGCTTTAACAAGATCGTTATAAACGAGTATAACCTATTCACAACTCATAAAAGTACTAATTTTGAAAGTACACGAGACTTGGATTTCGAAAGTATAAATGACTTGATTTTTGAAAAAAAGTGTAGTGACTCGATTTAAAAAGTATATGTTACTTAATTTAAAGAAGAGAAGTAACTTGATTTAAAGGTATCAGTTACTTGATTGATTTAAAGAGAAGTAGCTTAAATTCAAAACCTTGAATGGAATTTCTAAAGGTGTAGTACCTTGATTTGAAAAGTATAGATTACTTGATTTTGAAAAAGGGAGTTACTTGATTTAAAAAAGGGTAAGTAACTTGGTTTTAATAGTGAAAGTGCTTTTGGGTTCAACTCCCTAAACATTGCATGAAACAATTCTTTTATAAAGAATAGACATACATAGTACTTTGAATTCAAATCCCGTACATAATATGGTAGTGCTTTAGTTTTCTAAAATGAAAGTGTTATAACGGATTAATGAGAAGTTTGTTATAACAAGGTTTGTGGAAAGTCAAGAGATGGTTTAAAATGTTGTAAGGAAATCATTGGAGACGTCCATGGTTAAGTCCTTAATATAGTACATGATATATGGCACTTTTATTTCCAAAGATGTTTTAAAGTAATACGTGATATCTATTGCCCTGATTTGTCAAACCATGTCTTAGAAAGATACTTAGTTTGATAAGTGTCTTGATGATGGTTTCAAAATGATACATGTATTGGATTCTACTTCCTAGTGATACATGTAGTACTTGGGCTTTTCTAAAAATGGAAATTTAGTTTATAAAATGAATGTACGGCTCACGTACATTGTTGTAATGGACTTTAATCCTTAGTGATGCAAGTGTGATGTGCCTTGGTTTTATAAAATGGAAGACATGGTATTGTCTTGTTTGTTTTAAAAGGAAGGCATGAAACTATCTTGGTTATTTCAGAAAGGAAGGCATGGTATTGTATTGTTTGTTTTAAAAAGGAAGGCATGGTATTTCCTTGGTTGTTCAAAGAGATAGTGCCTTCATTCTGTAAAATGAGAGTGCATGATAATTAAGTCCAATAAGAAGTTAAGGGATTTCTTAACTTGTTTATGTTATGTATGATAGCCGGTTGTGATAGTGTTATGTTATTCTTGCGGGGTAAACCCCCAGGTTACTACTTATTCCATGGATTTGCTACCCATGATGCGAGTGCGGCGTTTGTACTCATTGCGGGTCCACCGGGCCCATGCGGGTGAAATAGTCCCATGCGGAGCAAATTGCTCCATTGCGGGTCCACAGGACCTATGCGGGTGAAATAGTCCCAGGAGTAGGATTGCCTAATGATACTACGGGTGGGTGGCCCTAATTTGATCATAAGCTTCCTATTTTTAAGCAGTAAAGTATACTCTTGTTTACTCTACTTTTTTAAAAGGCACATTGTACTGATATTTGAGTATTGTACTTTTTACATGCCGACGGTGATGTTGGAATTCCACGAGCATTCTTATATCTGATGATGGTAGTATATTATACTTGTTACATACTGACAGTGATGTTGTATTACACGAGCATGCTTCTGTGATATTATATGTTGAGGGTAGGTGTCCCTTATTTTGACATGACTTTCATATGTGAAAGTGGTACGATGTTATAGTAGTACAGTGATACAAGGTACAGTTGGCTCTGATTGTTATATGACACGGTAGGATCTGGTATTTGATTTTCATACTTGCCCCTGTCATTCTTTTGTACAGTTATGAGCTTGTTTCTTATCAGTATTTCCATTCCATACTTGGTACTGTTATCGACCTCGCCCGGAAGTGCGTTCATGTCCGCAGGTCTAGGTACTCAATTGTGGATCTGCGAGCTTAGGATCCTGGTTCAGCATTTTGAGATGGCTCCAATGTTCCGGAGCTTGTCATTATGGCTAGGTATATTCAGGGGTACGGCGGGGCCTTATCCCGTCACAGTTTATTGTCCAAATTCTAAGAGGTTTGTATTCATATGCGGGCTGGACTGGCTAGAGTTGTATTTACATTGTTGAACAGTGTAGACCCTTTTGAGTGATTTTTATTATGGCAGCCTTATCGGCTTTGTCTGTGTTTAAAGAAAAAAAATGAGTGTTATTTATCTTCCGCGATTTATTATGTTGTATGAATAGAAGGGTGCCCAGGTAGGGCACGATCCACGAGCTTGAGGTTCGGGCGTGTGAGTGGTATCAGGCGATTATTCCTCGGAAAGTGTCTACAGACCGTGTATAGTAGAGTCTTGTTTATCGGTGTGTTCTGCACCACATCTATAAACTGGAGGCTATAGTACATATAGGATTGGTTTCCCTTCTTCTCACTCTGAGATCGTGCGATAGAGCTGTGTTGTTAGGGTAGTCTCTCCCTAACGTGTTATTGTGGTTGCACCTATGAGAAAGACAACAGTGGCCCAGAAAGGATTATGTGGATTGCGTATCCAGGTTGGTAAAATTATCGTATAGATCGTATGATGATGATGTATATATGTACGAGCGTATTTACTTGGGGTCATATGTGTGTTGCCTAGAATGACTATGAGTTACCATAAGTTGGTAAGGTCGTGATAAATGCTTGAAAGGTGTGAAAACAGTTTATTGAATCCACACCTAGGCTTTATATATGTACTGACTTGGAATAGTCAGAAGGTAATGAACGGTCTGAGATTGTGATAGACTCTTAAAAGAGATCATGTTTAATTGATTTGAGAGCGTACCATGTTGTTAGATTAAGTTGTGTTGTACGCTTAAGTAATTATGTGAATAATAATGGTATGGAGTAATTAGAGTTGTTGTGAGTAAGACAACATGATTATGAGATATTAAGAAGCTACATTTCCCGTATGTGGGGACTGATAATGTAGGCTTGGGGCATAGAAAAATTGTGAACCTTAGAACATTGATAATCGCTGAGACCTTAGATGTATAAGGCCTTCTCGGGTAGTAAGAGTTATTTCAGACAAAGAATGAGAATTAAGTGCGATAATGGGTCAGGTTGTGGGCTGATTACGGGCCAACCCGTAGCCTGGAATGGAGTGTGGTCAGTTGGAGATGGTCCCGTTTTTTGATAGGGTCACAAGGGTGCAAGGTCCAAGTCTAGTCAATCATTGTACGAGTTCGTGGACGCGTTCCACCAGAATCGGGTCGCGAGAGCCAAAAATGGCCTTAATCTGTTGGATGTAGTAACTCTAAGGATTTGAAAACAGAAGCAATGATTGAAATTATGTACGTATACTAGAATAAGTTTGGAAGTACGAGAAGAGTACAACAAGTAAGTGATCGGTGTATTTTATATACACCTTTTGAGTCATTTTTAGTTAGTATTTTACTAATTTTGTTGATGTTTAGTATAGTATTAGGGTCGTTTTTCTTCCTTTTGTGTCACAGCGGTCAGAAATGGAGAAATGGCGAAAAGAAGAGGAAATGAGCTTAATTGAGATGGAATTGCACACTAAAAGGGGCCAATAAATGAAGTCTAAGAAGTCCCGGGAAGTATAGACAAGATCAGACGAAGCCCGGATGAAAACTGGACGACGAAACGAAAAACCGCCTAAAAAACGCCACCGACGCCGCGGCACCTGGCAGCAGCGCCGCGGAGCCAACCACTGAAGTCGTCTGAAACTATCTGATTTTCAGCGCCAGGCGATCGCGAGCGCCAGCCGACGCTGTATTTTTGACGTTTTGGGCGGGTGACACGTTTTCAGGGTGCAAAAGGGATAACTTTTCCTACCTACATATTCCTTAACCCTTTACCTAAAGGAGTCCATAACTTTTCCTTAACCCTTTACCTAAAGGATTCCATAACTTTTCCTAAACCCTTTACCTAAAAGATTCCATAACTTTTCCTACCTACATAATCCCTAACCCTTTACCTAAAGGATTATTGGGCTATAAATAGTCTCTACATCATTAGAAGAATTCATTTCATTCTCCATCCACCATTCCATTCCATTCTCCATTCATCATTCTACCACATTCCATCTTGTAAATATTCCACAACACAATCCTTGGATGCTAGAAGTCTTGGAGACTTGTTCTTGAGTATTTTTTTTCTTTCTTTTTGCTTTGTTTATTTCAGTTCATGTATGGAGGTTATATTAGTTCTTAGCGTGACTATGACTAGGAGCTAATTACTTTGTTAGGGATTTCCTTGTGATTCACTTGAAACTCTATTCATGAATTAATATATTAGTTTGGTTTCTTCTTCACTTATTTAAGATTTATTCAATAGTTGTTTTGATTGCTTGATAATTAACTGATCACTAGTTATCATCACTTATATGAGTTCTAATCGAAATCCGAAAGGGGAGATTGTGAATATGCTATAGTTGAATAAACATATGTTTAAATCGTGGACGAAAGTACCCCGATACTTGTGTAGCTTAATAGGTTATTGCTCTTAATCCTCCTTTGTAGCCAATCTTGTCACCGAAAGGTAGAAGGGTTCTCCATTGGGGTTGAGTGTTTATATTACCTTAACAGGAGTATAAAATGGTCTAGTTAACCTGCTATCTTAACGTAGAAGAAGAAGTTAGTCTATTGTATTAAGGATTGAATAGAGTGGATATTTGATGATCTTGGAAGCCCTAATTCACCATCATAACTGATTTAAATCAAAGTATTTTCATAATTAGTTTATTTCTTGCATTATTAGTTTAGAATTCCAACTCAATTAACGTTAACCAAATAGAAACTAAATAATATATAATCAGTACTTGAAAACCAGTCCCTGAGGACGATATTCGGTCTTACCTAGACTATATTACTTGTCACGATACGTGCACTTGCGTTTAGCGTGTGTATAAATCGCACATCAAGTTTTTGGCGTCGTTGTCGGGGATTGGCGTACTTTCAATATCGATTTATCTATTTTTATTTCTAATTTGGTTGCTCCAAGAACAAGTTTCTAACTTGTTCTTCGAGCATCATTTTATCACCTTTTGTTGTTTTCTTATTTTGCAGGTTAAATTCGGGAAAAAACAAAATCAGGATACATGGACTACTACTATCAGAGACAGTGGAGTCATCAACAACAGCTTAACCCACAGGTTCTAGAGAAAGATCTAGATGAGTTGCAGGCAGGCATACTCAGGCTCACCAAGTGTCAGACTCAGTTTATGGCTGAGACAATAGTGTCCCTCAGAAATTTGGAGACACAAATAGGGCAACTAATGGATAGGATGAGCAATACACTTCAAGAAAATCTGCCTAGTGACATCGTTGTGGGAAGTGATAAGCAAATTGAGGAACTTGAACCACACCCAGCTGTTGAGGAATCTGGCGAGATAGTTGGTGTAGAGAAGGAAAAGATTACCGAGATCCAATTATTCACCTTTTTGGATTCTTTGGAAATTATTTTTCTTGTACCTATTGCAAAAGAAATACCACCAGCGGTCACTGTTGATCCTCAAATAGGAAGTCCATACCATCAAGGGCACCCCCTAGAGTTGAGAGATGTAGGGAGATTCACTGATCCCTACATTATAGAGAGCCTAAAAGACAAGCATGTCTTGTGGAATTGGGGGATAATCTTAGATCTGAGGCCCTTGTTCGACAAATGTGTTGTAGGAAAAGTGAGACCTGCAACAATAACTGTGCGGATTGCAAGCAGTTCGCAGAAGGAGCAGTCGGGCACTAGTAAAGGTTAACTGCGTCCGGCTAAAAGACGTTAAAGACAGCGCTTGTTGGGAGGCAACCCAATGTTTTTAATTATGTTAGTTTGATTTTTGTCTTTAGTTTGTTTTATTTTGTCTTGAACAGTCTCACGGTCTTGGGTTCTTGTTTTGTGTTGTTGGATGACAGGTGGACTGAAAGCTAAATCTGAGGAAAAATGAGCAAAAATGCTGAAAAAAAGGAAAAGTCGTCGTCAGCGCCGTGGCGCCGGAACTTCAGAGAGCCGCAGTACTTGGGGCGCCACGGCGCCGAATCTCAGGGCCGTGGCGCCGAAGGTTCAGAAACCCAGATTCCGTGCAAATTCCAGAATTTTTCCTCCCAGACCTCCGTTATGACCGATGTGTTGTGTCAGTAAGTTGTCCCTATATATTTATTTTTTAGTCTTCATACATTGGGGACAATGTGTGATTTAAGTTTGGGGGGAGTTCTCAGTTTATTCTATGTGTTTTTGAGTCTTTTTGTTGCTTATTTCTATGTTTTATGAGTCTAATTTTTTTTAGTCTAATTTTTTTTTATTATTATTTATTTTTATGAGCAAGCATGTTGTAGTTACTTGAAACGTCTAGTGAAGTAAAGTGGAATAATGTAATGGAATTAGAAGCAACCATCTGAACACTTAGGATAGATATGCCAAAAATTCATGAAATCGAACTATTTGGGGTATCTTGCTTGATTTATGCATTGTTAGTGATTAAACCTATGTGTCTGCTTGCTTGCTAGTTGAGGCGAAATAGTTAGGATATGCATGTTAGTGAGATAATTCAGGCATTTCTTTGTTAGCCCTTTCTTACCATTATTTGCCTATCCCTGACATTACAATTGAATCCATAGTCAGCCCCTTTGAGCCTAAAAATAAGATCTTTCTTTGACGCCATATAATTCCATATTTGTGCCATAAGTGAAAAATTGAGATGATTGGAATATAAAGTGTTGAAAAAGAGACAAAAGAGAGTAAACAATTTTGTTGCACCCCAATGAAAAATAATAATAAATAGGCAAAAGCCTAAGTTTGGGGGTGCTTACTATTCATCAGACACCTTATTCTCTCAAAACAAAAGAGGGGAAAGATAGGTATGAAGTTAAAAAGAGAATCAAAAGAAAATGGAAGAATTTAAAGCAAAAGAGCTTATGGTACGTAAATTGAGCCTAAATGCCTATTTTTACCTACCCATGTCTAAGCCTACATTACAACCCTGAAAAGCCCTGAAGATCTCTAATATGTGTATTCATGATTAGTGGAGAATAGCAAGTGAACATGCCATAGGATTTTGAAATTGACATGCATAGTTAGGTATTTTTACATCCATTGAGCATGATTGAATTGAATTCGCGAAATATCTGACTTGAGTGCTTAGAATGCTAAAATTAATGTTATGTGTTCCTGCATATTATCCTACTAACCTTCATGCTTTTCTAAGTGACAATTGTACAGTAAATTGATCAGTGTCTTTGAGTCATTTTATTTTCTTTTCTTTTCTAGTCTTTATTTCTATCTTTTTGTGCTTTACTCGAGGACGAGCAAAGTTTAAGTTTGGGGGTATTTGATCGGTGTATTTTATATACACCTTTTGAGTCATTTTTAGTTAGTATTTTACTAATTTTGTTGATGTTTAGTATAGTATTAGGGTCGTTTTTCTTCCTTTTGTGTCACAGCGGTCAGAAATGGAGAAATGGCGAAAAGAAGAGGAAATGAGCTTAATTGAGATGGAATTGCACACTAAAAGGGGCCAATAAATGAAGTCTAAGAAGTCCCGGGAAGTATAGACAAGATCAGACGAAGCCCGGATGAAAACTGGACGACGAAGCGAAAAACCGCCTAAAAATCGCCACCGGCCCCGCGGCGCCTGGCGGCGCGTGGCGCTAACCATCAAGTCGTCGAAACTCTCGATTTTCAGCGCCGTGGCGCTGATCGAGGACCACGCCCGACGCTGTATTTTTGACGTTTTGGGCCGAATTTGACACATTTTCAGGGTGCAAAAGGGATAACTTTTCCTACCTACATATTCCTTAACCCTTTACCTAAAGGAGTCCATAACTTTTCCTTAACCCTTTACCTAAATGATTCCATAACTTTTCCTAAACCCTTTACCTAAAAGATCCATAACTTTTCCTACCTACATATCCCTAACCCTTTACCTAAAGGATTCTTGGGCTATAAATAGTCTCTACATCATTAGAAGAATTCATTCCATTCTCCATCCACCATTCCATTCCATTCAATTCCATTCGAATTCCATCTTGTAAATATTCCACAACACAATCCTTGGATGCTAGAAGGCTTGGATACTTGTTCTTGAGTATTTTCTTTTATTTCTTTTGCTTTGTTTATTTCAGTTCATGTATGGAGATTGTATTAGTTCTTAGCGTGACTATGGCTAGGAGCTAATTATTTTATTAGGGATTTCCTTGTGATTCTCTTGAAACTCTTATTCATGAATTAATACATTAGTTGATTTCTTCTTCACTTGCTTAAGATTTATTCAATAATTGCTTTGATTGCTTGATAATTAATTGATCACTAGTTATCATCACTTATATGAGTTCTAATCGAAATCCGAAAGGGGAGATTGTGAATATGCTATAGTTGAATAAACATAGGTTTAAATCATGGACGAAAGTACCCCGATACTTGTGTAGCTTAATAGGTTATTGCTCTTAATCCTCCTTTGTAGTCAATCTGGTCATCGAAAGATAGAAGGGTTCTCCATTGGGGTTGAGTGTTTATATTACCTTAACATGAGTATAAAACGGTCTAGTTAACCTGCTATCTTAACGTAGAAGAAGAATTCAGTCTAATTGTATTAAGGATTGAATAGAGTGGATATTTGATGATCTTGGAAGCCCTAATTCTCCATCATAACTGATTTAAATCAAAGTATTTTCATAATTAGTTTATTTCCTGCATTATTAGTTTAGAATTCCAACTCAATTAACGTTAACCAAATAGAAACTAAAGGATAGATAATCGGTACTTGAAAACCAATCTCCGAGGACGATATTCGGTCTTACCTAGACTATATGTCACGACCCGACCCCGGGCCGCGACTGGTGCCCTACCTGGGCACCCTTACAGGTATACATCAGAGATAATCAGCGGAACATACATCAAACTTATAAAATAATTCAACAAGACATAAACAACAGGTTAGCCTATAAGGCTACCTCCCTGTACATATATATACATATATAGCCAAAAGCAGTTACATCATTTTTCCTTTTTTCTTTACACAACCCAATCCACAAGATATGACTACAGACCTCTAAGATTTTTGGACAAATACTATGACGGGACAAGGGCCCGCCGTACCCCTGAATATACCTAGCCATGACAAGCTCCGGAACATTGGAGTCATCTCAAAATGCTGAACCAGGATACTAAGCTCGCGGATCCATAATTGTGTACCTAAACCTGCGGACATGAACGCGCCCGAAGAAGTCGATTACAGTGCCGAATATGGAACGGAAATAAGGTACAGTAAATAGATCATAACTGTACAAAAGAATGACAGGGGCAAGTATAAAAAGTAAATACCAGATCCTACCATGCCATTACAACTCATGAACTTAATCGTACATCATTATCTTTTACCATTTTTCAGTAAGAGTTATAGTCAAATTATTACGTACATACTTAGGAAAAATCATCAAGTTCATAAGCATATAACTTACTTATCTTGCATAACATAATTCGACCCTTTATGGAGGGACGCCTATACTGCCCGGCCCATTCTGGGATGCGATAAAGTCACATAAGTCTGCCCATAAGGTATACTGCCCGGCCCAATCTGGGACGCGATAAAGTCACATAAGTCTGCCCATAAAGGTATACTGCCCGGCCCAATCTGGGACGCGATAAAGTCACATAAGTTTGCCCATAAAGGTATACTGCCCGGCCCAATCTGGGACGCGATAAAGTCACATAAGTCTGCCCATAAAGGTGTACTGCATAAAAATAGGAAGCTTATGATCAACTTAGGACCACCTGCCCATAGTATCATTTGGCAATCATACTCCTGGGACTATTTCACCCGCATAGGCCGTATGGACCCGCATGAGGTAATTTTCTCGCATAGACTGTATCCGCCCGCATAGGTCGTATAGACCCGCATGAGGTAATCTCCTCGCATAGGACTGGTCCGCTCCGCATAGGACTATTTCACCCGCATAAGCCCTACAGACTCGCATGAGGTATTCCTCGCATCATGGGTAGCAAATCCACGGAATATGCAAATGCCACAAACCCGGGGAATGACCCCGTAATGTACAATATATCACTAGCACAGCCGGCTATCATACATAACATAAACACTACCAGCTTATCATACATAACATAAGCACTACCGACTTATCATACATAACATAAGCACTACCGGCTTATCATACATAACATAAGCACTACCGGCTTATCATATATAACATAAGCACCACCGGCTTATCATACATAACATAAGAAAGTTAAGAAATCCCCTAACTTCTTATTAGCCTTAATTATCATGTACTCTCATTTTAGTTAACTTAAGGAACTAACATGTTATTAGAAATCCGGAAATTTAACCCAAAGTACTACGTACTTCCATTCTTTTCAAAAGACTCCTTTTCATATAAAACCCCAAGATACTAACACCCGTAGTATCAAGACATGTCTACATTTCAAACAAGTCACTATATTTTTAGAAATACATTTCTAGGCTTCTAAATCAAGTGACTCTTACTTTAAAACTTTAAGCAATTGGTACCTTTAAATCAAATTGCCCTTCTTTATTTCAAGTCATTTCTTTGTTTACATTACTAGAGAAAACCATTCTTTTAACCTTCCATAAAGTTGTTATAACCAACTTCCCATAAAGTCGTTATAACTCTTTATGTCTTAGACAAATTCATTCTTGTTATAACCAAGAGACTTATACTTTCAAATCAAGTTACATAGCTTTCAAAATACTTCAAGTCTCTTATCTTTAGAAATCGAGTTTCTTAACTTTAGAAATCAAGTATTTTATCTTTAGAATATCAAGAAATCAATACTTTCCAAATCAAGTATTCTATACTTTTAAATCAAGTCATTCATTCCTTTAAGAATCAAGTCTCATAACTTGAAAAATAAAGTGTCTTAACCTTTTAAGAATTTAAGGTTCATAGTTTTAAAACTTCATAACGTAAACTCTTTAAATTAAGTAACATATACTTTTGTGCGTGTGAATAGGTTATACTTGTTTATAACGATTTTATTATAGCAGCCATGATCTAAAAATGTAATACAATTTTGTCTTATCTTAGCTTCTATGCAGATGGAGAATTCTACTCATTTTAATTTAATTGATTGTCGATACATTTTTTTTATTAACGCTGCAATGGCTTGTTCGATACTTATTCTCATTCGTGCAGTAACTTAGCAAAGTCAACTCGACTCCAAATACTTCCTAACGACTCTTACCAACATCCCCCATAAGACTTGGTAAGAACTTAGAATAACTTAGACGTAACTTTTACATAGAGTAAATCAACATACATACCTCTTAACTTCTAAGAGTAGAAGGAATCATGAAATAGCACCACATTTATATTCCATACATAGAATCATGTCAAAAGAAGGAAGAGGTTCACATACCTCGCGACGATTATCGACAAGTAGAAAAATGCTCCAAAGTACCTTAACTTTGATAGCTATTCCATCCTTTAAGTAGAATACGCTATACGTAGTACTTCAACCTATAATGTCCATAATACGTCCATTAACCTCTAGCTTCAAACGTAGAATATTCTAAATGTAAAGTCACCAAATTCTACGGAAAATCGGACAACACTTCCTTTGTTTCTACGTACTTTTCCACCTTTTTCAAGGCCCAAAAATCAATAACCAAACGCCACATTTAAGGCTCAATCAATTCATCTAACCAAAGGGGATTACACGCCTTAACAGGACGTGTAAAATTCTGCCCCACAATTAATACAAAACTGTCCAAAGATTAAGGCAATTCTCGGCTCAAAATGTGTAACCACATAAAGTTCATTCCAATTCCTTTTCAATCCAAATTGTTATTCTAACATGTTATATAGCCTCAATCGATTACAACAACTATAATCCCTTCTTTCTATAACATGCGACGATCGTAACTAACAATTAAATTGATTTCAACATAAATGGCTAACTTGTCCATTTTCGGTTTTAACATGTCGATATGATCCAAATCTTTTCAAACTTCATTCTATATACCACATGATCATTTCTTAACTACTATAACATGAAATATTCAATTACATTAAAAAGATGAAGATTTTACCTCAATAAGCCCTAATAATGTCCAAGCGTAAAAGTTGATCCTTAACAACTTTTAGCTCCTCTTCTTATGTTCCAATCCGCTCCAAGCACTCCTTAGAAGCTCATGAAGAACTCATCTTCAAGTTCCATCTTCAAAGTTGAAGAACACCTTAGGGTTTCGCCTTGCGACTAACGTAAAAACGTCGTTTTTCCGAGATCTTTCTATTGAGATATCCTTACAATACCCCTAGGAACCTTGGGTTAAAGTCTTGTGAATTATGATCCACATTTGAAAAATTTTTTGTATGGAAAAAGCTCAAAGCCGAGAGCTCCTCAACAAGTCTTCAAACTTTTCTAATTTTTTCTAAGTGTTAGAGACAAGTCTTGCTACTAGTGTGATGATATACTACTTCCAATGGTCAAGATTAGAACACTTGTGTGGCCTAGATTCATTGGGGTTAAAAGATCTAATGTCAAGTTGGCTAGTTGACTAAGTCAATAATGTCAAGCCTTGGCTTGTTTCAAGACTTGACCAATTTTTCCATGACAATTTCGTCCAAGCCTAATTAGGGGGGGGGGGGGTGACACGTGTCGCCCTCCCATTCGTCCATATACTTCGTTTCCCGACATTTCCATAATTCCGCTAAATTTTACGAGTCTCAATTTACAAACATTATTCTTTCCCGATGTTCGAAATCATTTTCCGTAGGAAAAAGCAATCCTTCTTTCGTTTCAATTTTTAAAGTCGTGCCTTCTCACGTACATTCTCTTAAACACATATCCTAGAACTACGGGGTGTAACACTATATTACTTGTCACGACACGTGCACTTGCGTTTAGTGTGTGCATAAATCGCGCATCAGTAAGAAAAGGAGCAAACAAGTGTTTATAGTATGAGAAAAGAAGGTACGAAAGGAGAATCTTTTTAGGCCATAAATGGGAGTTAATAGTGGTGATACTCACCTTAGATTTGATTCTTCGTTTGGCTTTGACTTATGTATATGCATGTGTGATATATTGTGGCCATATGTGGCAAAATGGGTTTCGTAAGTATAATAGTGAAGACTATACCGGTGTATAGGTGTTTAACGGGCTGAACCGGTCCGGACCGGTAGCCCCTTACCGGGTTTAACCGGTTTAAATGCCGATTATCGGTCGGTTCATGGACTACCAAGCCAACCGGTCCGATTAGTTCTGGATTCCAAGTTGGCGTGCGGTTAGGGTCGAGATCCTACCGGTCGGTTTCTATTTTTTTATTTCTAGTATTTATTTTCTATAATATAAACTAAATTAAATTTAAATATGTAATATAATAATATAATATATAATTTAGTTGTATATATTAAAATTGAAACTTTAAAGTTAACTTTTTATTTTATAGTTTATAACTTTATACTTTATAGTTTATAACTTTATATTGTAAATTTGTAATTATACTTTTATTAATTTATTAGATTAGTAGATATAACTTATAAGTTAACAAATAAGTAATAACAGATTAACAACTAAATAGATAGTAAAATTAAAATTAATGATAAGATGTAAACTTTTGAACTTTCATAACGTTAATAAGAGTACATAATGAAGTAATAATAATGTCTCCTTCATAACGTTAATAAGAGTACATAAGATGATAAGAGTACATATGCATATTTACATATTATGCATCCTTCTTGCAAGTTCTTCGTAATCTATAGGTTGATTGAATTGGTTATGCTCCATAGCCTCTAAATCTGGAGTATTAATTCCAGTCCCGCCTCCGCTCCCGCCTTCCAAAATATTGCCTATTTCTTCATCTTCCGGAGAATTAACGTCTCCACATCCTTGATTTCTTCTCTCTGATCTGATCCAATCCCTTAAGCAGACTAACACTTCTAATGTGCTTCCACCCAATGAGTGACGTGTGTCTCCTATTTGATCTCGTGTTTGGCTAAATGCACTTTCAGAAGCCACTGTTGAGATCGACACATTAAGAACATCCCGCCATCGCAAGTACCGAATTGCCTTTGTTATCCGCCACCATTGTAAAGGGTCAAAATTTTCTTGACTCATTGGCTTTTGCAAATAAAATTGCATCTCATCGCAAGATCGGCATGGTTGGTTGTGTTGTAAAAGTGCTCCATATGTCTAAAGATTCTTCTTCATCGTCATCATCATTGAATCCTGCAGTGTAGACACGTAACCGTAACTAGAAGGAATATTAGTAGCGAGTTGGTGTTATCATGTAATGTAGCATAATATTCATATAATGTAGTTAAATTAGTATCAAGTTTACTTATGCAATCAAATGAAGATGGAGTTTCGCTTGACCTATTTCCATATAAGTATATAAACTAAATATTAAATTATGACAATCTACTTTTTAATAAAAGGATTTAAGATCGCACTAATACAATAAACATCGTGAATAGGAAAAAATATTTTTAAACTTTTCAAACATAATCAGAATCGCATCTTTATATTTCACATTTGATTTTAAACCATAAAGTAAATATGAAATTTCACTATATGAGTTAAAGCATTACAAACTGTTGGGTAATAAGATCACGAAAATTCAACGATTGCGATGTAAAATTTACGTAAAAATTTTAAAAGTTCACCAATTGATTTCAATGTTAAATCGATTAACATATACATCACGTTCTTACAATGCGCATTTGCAACATGTGTTATGGGGTCTTTATACTTATAACATTCTTTTAAAAATAAATAAGTATAATTCCACCTGTAATAATCTCTTCGCATGAATTTAGGTCTCAAATTAAATTGTTTACATTTTTCTTTAAATTCTATAATTCTATTTTCTGTTATTACTGAATAACTCCAATGACTCTTTTGACAAGTTTTATTTTGGTGAAAATAAATCAAGACCACTTTTAACAATTAAATTATAAATATGACAAGCACAACGAACATGAAATATATCGAAGTGGTGGTTGTACTTCCTCTTTAAAAGATCTACAAAGCAGATTATTAGATGCATTATCGAATGATACACAAAGTATTTTATTATAAAGATTATATTTTTAGGCATAAAAACAAATAGTTTAAACATATATTTTCCAAGATGACTTTGATCCTCATAAATCGCAAAAAGCAATATCGTTTTCCATTCTAAAATTATCATCAATCGAATGACAAGTAATTGTTAAATAATCATTAACCGTTCAATGCATGTCCAATGTCTGAAGTAAAACTAACATGGCATGGAAGGTTAGCAAACAAATATTGCAAGAAAATAACATAATCATTATGAAGTCTAAAAATATCGGCTCTAGTAGTACTACGAGGAACACCTTTAAAAAAAGGATTATATACTCTTTGAATATATGTAATTAAATATGAAGAAGAAGCAAAAGAAAAAGGTAAACAACCTCCGACAATCATTTTTGCTAATTCAATGCGATCTTTTTTTGGATCGTACTTAGCCAACCCCCCAGTTACTGGATTAAGTCGTTGTTGATCGGGTTCTAAATCAGAGACAGCATCTCATTGTGTCGTATGATCGTGTTTTATATGTCTACCTATAGTGCCCGTCCCCCCGTCACCACCCCCTGTCTTATGTTTATAAGTTCTCCCACAAATATTACATTTAACTCTATCAGTATCCACAACTTTATAATAAAAGAGCCACACTTTACTCCTTTTTTTTCTTGCTACTGGTCCTGGTAAAGGAGGTCTACGACTACGACTACCACTAGCAGTACCAACATTGACAGAAGGAACACTAGTAGTTGTAGGAGGTTCTTGTTCTTGTTCTTGTTCTTCAAGTTCATCAATATCATCTAATTGAACGTTATCATATTCATTATCTTCTATTCCAAAATCTTCTTGCATTTGATCATAATCTATATTTTGATTAGATGATGAAGAACCTCTGATTTTTACCGCCTTGAACTAGATTTACAGTAGCGATCCAGCGCAATTCCCTTAGTAAAGACATTATAAAATATTTAAATAATCAACAAATAAATATGACAATTTAATAAAATAATTAGAGAATGAAACGAGTGTACCAAACTTCGGGATTCGGAATTCAATTGAAACTCGAAGCTCGAAGTCTTGCGTCTTGCTACTTTGAATTTGAAAACTAATAATAATAATAACTTGAAAATTGATAATAAAGATGATTAAGAGAGTATGAGAAATTGAGAATAAGAGAATTGAGAGAAATGTTGTGTGATAAAAATGAAGAAAATGTAGAGAATTTATAGATTTTTTAAAGGGTAAAAATGTAATTAAAATAAATAAATAAACAAAACAAAAAAAAATAGAAAAAACAGGCCAACGGTCGAAATGACCGTTGGCGAGGACCTGCCCGGGCCCTCCCAAGCCCACCGGTAACCATACCGTTTGGGAAAAATGTTTTAATTTTTTTTTTTTTATGCAAGTCGTCCGGGCCGATTGTCGATAATGGAACCGGTTTTCCGTTCCCGGCCCGCACTGGGCCGGGTCTTACCGAGAGATTTCATAACCCGTCCGGGGGGGGGTGGGGGGCCAATCCACCCCCCAACCCGGTATGCCTCTACGGCGGTTAAACTCAAGGTCAACCGGTCGGTTAAGTCAACCGGACGGTTGGAGTTTCTGGTGCATATGTAGTTGGAGGCTTAGAAAGAACATTCAGGACGAATGTTTCTAAGGGGGGAAAAATGTTACACCCCGTAATTCCAAGAAAATGAGATGAGAACGTACGAAAGGAAATAAGATTTGAATTTGGAAAAAAAATTGGCATAATGTTTTTGGACAGATTTTTTTTAGTCAACTTTAGAGCGATATATCTCCTATTATATTAGGAGTTTTTAGATGTTTGAAAATCATAATATGAAGTTCGTTGAGTCTAGTTTCCAACCCAACAAACCACTCGTCGATAGGACATCAGAGTAGAAAGTTATGGACGTTACAAGTTCAGCTGACAGAAGAGAAAGGGAGCAGTTTTCAATCAGGCGCCACGGCGCCGATCTCAGGACCATGGCTCCGTAAGCCCTGAAATCTTCTGAAGTTTCAGTGTCGCGGCGTCGGCTGCAGGGCCGTGGCGCTGAGGCGGGATTATTTGCGAAAATGGTGTAAAATTAGAAGATATTTGTTGTATAGGACCTATGGGAGGGCGACAAGTGTCCTCCCCACTTGTAGAACAAGAAAAGCCTATATCTTGGCCAAGTCTTGCAAGACTTGGCCATTCTACACAAAGCTTCATCCAAATACTTTCTCTTCTCTCTCTCATTTTCGATTTGGCCAAGAACTAAAGGCAAGGATTGTTGAATATTAAAAGTGTTGTTCTTACACACTAGATGAAGGATATTAACAAAGGGATTAGCCCATATTGAACTCCCACCTTCCCTAAATATTCACGAAATGTGGTTAGGGTTTGAAACAAACCCTACGGTGTTCTTCACTTTTTGGTATTAAAGCAAGAATAGAAGTTGGTTAGAAGCTTCTAAGGGTCATTAATTGTGGATTGGATCGTATAGAAGATGAGTTGCGGAAAAGAGCTAAAGTGGGCGAGATCCTTGGAATATTTTGGGCTTATTGAGGTAATGATATGTGTCTTCCTAATGTAATTGAAGATTACATGTTATAGTAGTTGTATATAAATGAACTTGTGATACAAGGAATGAAGATTGATAAGTGTTAAGATTATTTGAGGGTTAAAAATCGAGACATGGCATGTTAGCCATTGAAGTTGATAATCAATTTAGTTGTTGTAATTGTTATGACGGATATAACATGTTGGAGTAACGACTTGGATTAAAGAATTGAAAAAGGACTATATGTTGTCATTATTGTAGCCGAGATTGGCCTTAATAATAATGGACTATTATATATGAATTGTGGGGCAGAATTTTACACGTCCAGTTAGGCGTGTAATCCCCTTTGGTTAGTTGTTTGGTTGAGCCTTAAATATGGCGTATTGGTTATTGAAATACGGGCCTTGGAAAAGGTGGAAAAGTACGTAGAAACAAAGGAAGTGTTGCCCAATTCTTCGTAGAATTAGAGGGCATTATTTGGTATAAGTTTTATGCTAGAAAGTATGATATTGATAGAAGTTCTATCATCATTATAGGTTGAAGTATTACGTGTAGCATATTCTACTTAGATGGTGGAATAGCCAATAAAGTTGAAGTACTTTGGAGCGTATTGCTACTTGTCGTATGGGTTAGTCGTCATGAGGTATGTGAACTTCTTCCTTCTATCGACATGATTATCCTTGAGGTATATTACCTTGTTATTTGGGGTATACGTGACTTGTTGTCTTGAAGTACTTGCCTTGTCATTAGGAAGCATTCATGTTATTGATTTTATGCTAAAGGCATGTCTAAAATATTCCTAAGTTCTTACGAAAGTCTTATGGGGGATGTTGGTAAGAGTCGTTAGGAAGTATTGGAGTCGAGTTGACTTTGCTAATTTACTACACTAATGAGAATATGTATCGAACAAGCCATTGCAGCGTTAATAAAAATGTATCGACAATCAATTATATTGAAATGAATAGAATTCTCCATCTGCATAGAAACTAAGATAAGACAAAATTGCATTACATTTTCTAGATCATGACTGCTTTAACAAGATCGTTATAAACGAGTATAACCTATTCACAGCTCATAAAAGTACTAATTTTGAAAGTACACGAGACTTGGATTTCGAAAGTATAAATGACTTGAGTTTTGAAAAAAAAATGTAGTGACTCGAATTAAAAAGTATATGTTACTTAATTTAAAGAAGAGAAGTAACTTGATTTAAAGGTATCAGTTACTTGATTGATTTAAAGAGAAGTCGCTTAAATTCAAAACCTTGAATGGAATTTCTAAAGGTGTAGTAACTTGATTTGAAAAGTATAGATTACTTGATTTTGAAAAAAGGAGTTACTTGATTTAAAAAAGGGTAAGTAACTTGGTTTTAATAGTGAAAGTGCTTTTGGGTTCAACTCCCTAAACATTGCATGAAACGATTTTTTGATAAAGAATAGACGTACATAGTACTTTGAATTCAAATTTCGTACATTATATGGTAGCGCTTTAGTTTTCTAAAATGAAAGTGTTATAATGGCTTTATGTGAAGTTTGTTATAACAAGGTTTGTGGAAAGTCAAGAGATGGTTTAAAATGTTGTAAGGAAATCATTGGAGAAGTCCATGGTTAAGTCCTTAATATAGTACATGATATATAGCACTTTGATTTCCAAAGATGTTTTAAAGTAATATGTGATGTCTATTGCCCTGATTTGTCAAACCATGTCTTAGAAAGATACTTAGTTTGATAAGTGTCTTGATGATGGTTTCAAAATGATACATGTATTGGATTCTACTTCCTAGTGATACATGTAGTACTTGGTCTTTTCTAAAAATGGAAATTTAGTTTATAAAATGAATGTACTTCCTAGTGATGCAAGTGTGATGTGCCTTGGTGTTATAAAATGGAAGACATGGTATTGTCTTGTTTGTTTTAAAAGGAAGACATGGAATTGTCTTGGTTATTTCAGAAAGGAAGGCATGGTATTGTCTTGTTTGTTTTAAAAAGGAAGTCATGGTATTGCCTTGGTTGTTCAAAAAGATAGTGCCTTCATTCAGTAAAATGAGAGTGCATGATAATTAAGTCCAATAAGAAGTTAAGGGATTTCTTAACTTGTTTATGTTATGTATGATAGCCGGTTGTGCTAGTGTTATGTTATTCTTGCGGGGTAAACCCCCCAGGTTACTACTTATTCTATGGATTTGCTACCCATGATGTGAGTGCGGCGTTAATACTCATTGTGGGTCCACCGGGCCCAGGCGGGTGAAATAGTCCCATGCGGAGCAAATTGCTCCATTGCGGGTCCACAGGACCTATGCGGGTGAAATAGTCCCAGGAGTAGGATTGCCTACTGATACTACGGGTGGGTGGCCCTAATTTGATCATAAGCTTCCTATTTTTAAGCAGTAAAGTATACTCTTGTTTACTCTACTTTTTAAAAAGGCACAGTGTACTGATATTTGAGTATTGTACTTTTTACATGCCGACGGTGATGTTGGAATTCCACGGGCATGCTTATATCTGATGATGGTAGGATATTATACTTGCTACATGCTGACAGTGATGTTGTATTCCAAGAGGCCGGGCAGCGGGGTTCGGGGCAATTCGCGGCGGGACCTCGGCCAGAGAAATAGGTCCACTTTTCACCACGAGTGCTCCTTCCCGGTCTTGGCCGGAGGTTTGGTCGCCGGAATATTCGGGAAGCGGTCGAGCTCTGAGTTCACGGATGTCAGAATAGTAGCGAGGAAGCCACATTTGCCGGTGTAGTCACCGTAGTAGATTCCATTTGGGAGTGTCGTACTACGGCGGCTTGTTATGCTTGCGGCGGCCAGCCATTTCGTGAGAGATCCGACTAGAGGTGGCTGGTGGGATAGCGCGATCTCTTGGATCGATTCACGGGTTCTTCGCCTTCCATAGCTAGGCATGATGTTTATGCACCGGCAGGCTGTGACAGAGGTCGTGGTGGAAATTCCCAGTTTTAGCGGTCCTTTGAACCGCCTATATGATTTCAGGTATGTCTTTGGCCCTTTAGAAACTTGTATGCATGATAAAGTTGTGGTATTTTTAAGTGTCATGAACAGATTATATTGAGACTATGTATATGTTAGAAGGAGTTGGAAGTACGAAAGATAATCTCTTTTGGGCTTATGATGGACAGATATGCGTGTGCGAGGTAGTAGGGCCATGTGTGGCATTATTGGTATGTCGGGGTGGTAAAAGGAAACTATGTCGCTAATTATAAGTTTGACTTCGAAAGAACATTCGGGGACGAATGTTTCTAAGGGGGGAAGAATGTTACACCCCGTATTTACAGGACATGTTTTAAGAACGTAGTAAGAACTCAGAAATGTTAAGATTTGAGACTTGTAAAAATTTATCGGAATTATGAAATTGTCGAAAAACGTAATATTGTGACGAATGGGAGGGCGACACGTGTCACCCCCCCCCCCCCTTAGAGTGCCTTGGACGAATTTAGGCAAGGTCAAAAGGGTCATTTGACCTTTGTAGGATGACTAAGTCTTGCAAGTAGTGAGCTTGAGAATATTGACTAAGTCAAAGGGCCCACAAGGCTTGATATTTAATAAGATCTCATCCAAACCACCCATATGTTTACATCTTGACCCTCCATGTTACTATATAATACTACTAGTAGTGAGACAAGTTCCACACTTAGCCAAATTTTCAAGAAAATTGGATGAACAAAGCAATGTGCTCTCGGGTTCACCTAGGAAGAAAAGGAAAAAAATTGTTTGTTGTCCAATAATCTTCCCACTTTAAACCAAGGTTCCTAAGTGTATTGTAAGGGTATCTCAATAGAAAAATCCCGGAAAAAGATAGTTTTCGTATTAGTCGCAAGATGAAAACCTAGTTGCTTTTCTAGGTTTTGGTTGGAAGATTGAAGGAAAATTGTTGGTGTTGTTCTAAGGGTCTCAAGTGGTGGATTGAAGTGTCTAGAAGAAGCTCTAAGTGTTAAGGAGCGACTTCGGATTTGGAGTTGGGCTAAGAATCGTTGAGGTAATAATCTTGGCTCTTAAGTGTTACAAGATTATGTATTGTTGTTAGCTTTACATTTTTGCTAGCATGAAGTATATGTGTTGAAGTTTCTTAAGTATTATGGATTGTTGTAGCCTAAAATCCGAAATGACATATTAGCCATTTGAAGTTGGATTACAATTTGGTCGTATTTAGAATCGTCGCATGTTACTTACTTGAAGATTATAGTAGTTATAATCAATTGCGACTTGATATCATGTTATACTAACAATTTGGATTGAAAAGGAAATTGGATAAGAATTGGTGTTGGTGTATCTCAAGTTGCCGGAATTGCACTTGTAGTTGTATTAGTTGTATATCAATTGTGGGGCGGAATTTTACACGTCTAGTAGGCGTGTAATCCCCTATTGATTAATTGTATTGTTGGGCCTTAAATGTGGCATGTTTGGTTATTGAATTCGGCCTTGAAAAAGGTGGCAAAGTATGTAGAAACAAAGGAGGTGTTGTCCGATTTTCCGTAGAATTTAGTGACTTAACACTTAGAATATTCTACGTTTGAAGTAAGAGGTTAATGGACGTATTGTGGCCATTATATGTTGAAGTACTTAGTATAGCGTATTCTACTTGGAGGATGGAATAGCTATCAAGGTTGAAGTACTTTGGAGCATTTTGCTACTTGTCGATAATCGTCGCGAGGTATGTGAACCTCTTCCTTCCTTTGGCATGATTCTATGTATGGAATATACATGTGGTATTATTTCATATTTCCTTCTACTCTTAGAAGTTAAGAGGTATGTGTGTGATTTACTCTATGTAAAGTTTATGTCAAAGTTATCCTAAGTCCTTACCGAGTCTTATGGGGGATATTGGTAAGAGTCGTTAGGAGGTACTTTGGAGCCAAGTTGACTTGGCTAATTTATGGCACGAATGAGAATAAGTATCGAGCAAGCCATTGCAGCGTTAATAAAGGAAAATGTAATGACAATCAAATTATGTTAAAATGAGTAGAATTCTCCATCTGCATAGAAGCTAAGATAAGACAAAATTGTATTACATTTTCTAGATCATGGCTACTTGAATAAGATCGTTATAAATAAATATAACTTATTCACAACGCACCAAAGTATATGTTACTTAACTTATAAGAATTTACGTATGAAGTTTTAAGGCTAGGGATCTCAAATTCTTAAAGGTTAAGAAACTTTATTTTTCAAGTTAGGAGACTTGATTCTTAAAGGAAGAAATGAATTGATTTACAAGTATAGAATACTCGAGGAAAGACTTGATTTCTAAAGTTAAGAAACTTGTTTTCTTAAAAGTTAAGAAACTTGAAGTATTTTGAAAATATAAGTCTCTTGGTTATAAAAGGAATGAATTTGTCCAAAACATAAAGAGTTATAACGGCTTTATGGGAAGTTGGTTATAACAACTTTATGGAAGATTAAAAGAATGGTTTTCTTCAGTAATGTAAGCAAAGAAATGATTTGAAATAAAGAAGGGCAAACTGTTTTAAAGGTACCAATTGCTTAAAGTTTTTAAGAAAGAAGTCACTTGATTTAGAAGTAGGTAAATGTATTTCTAAAAGGTATTGTGACTTGTCTTGAAAGTAGATATGACTTGATACTACGGTTGTTAGTATCTTGGAAGTTTTATTTGAAAAGAGTCTTTCTAAAGGAGTAGAGGTGCGTAGTACTTGGGGTTAAATTCGGATTTTATGTATGCGAAACGAAAGTGCCATGAGTTTACAAAATGGAAGTCTAAAGGTTTAATGAACTTGCCTCGTTTGCTTGTGATAGCTTTGAGTGCAAGTATTATATGTTTACGTTGTCGTGACTCTCGGTTGGATGGTACCGTCTTGTTGTAAGTTTACTTGGGCGTCTGCAAGCGGTGATGTGGGATTCCACGGGTATGCTTCCATTATGATTGATCCTTGGACATCTTATACGATGTGGGATTAGGGCATGTGACCGGAGGCGGGTTAGATTCGGTTGTTTATTACCCATGGCCACGCTTATCGATGAGGATTAGGCGTGCGACCGTGCATGTGCGATTATTACTCAGTGGGCTAGCTCCCGTGAAGACATGTACCCACGATGAGGATTAGGGGCATGTTGTATTATTATTCCATGGGCTAGCTCCCGGCGAAGACTGCGCCTACGATGAGGATGCCGAGGGCACGTTATGGCCATGCTTATCGATGAGGATTAGGGCATGCGGCCACGTTATATATATATATGTGTGTGTGTATTGTATATGTGTACGCCGGCAGTGAGGTAGGATGCCACGGGCGCGTCACATGGTTATATGTTACACTTGTAAATATCGGCAGTGATGTGGGATTCCACGGGCAGGATATATATATATGTATTGTGTATGTGTACGCCGGCAGTGAGGTAGGATGCCACGGGCGCGTCACATGGTTATATGTTACACTTATGACTGTCGGCAGTGATGTAGGATTCCACGGGCAGGAGATATATATATGTATTGTGTATGTGTACGCCGGTAGTGAGGTAGGATGCCACGGGCGCGTCACATGGTTATATGTTACACTTATGACTGTCGGCAGTGATGGGGGATTCCACGGGCACACTTTGATATTTGTGTGATTTGATCGCGTCCCAGTTGGTAGGGTAGTATATGCGTCCCTCCATAAAGGGCCGGATTATGTTATGAAGGATAAGTAAGTTATATGGTAACGAACTTGACGATTTTTCCCAAGTATGTACGTAAGAAAGTGACTATAACTTTTATTGAAAATGGGAAAAATAATAAGGTACGATTAAGTTCATACGTGGTAATGACACGGCAGGATCTGGTATGTACTTTTTTTTTATACTTTCCCCTGTCATTCTTTTATCTGATTATGATCATTTCTTGTACTTTATTTATGTTCCATATTAAATTTTTGTTATCGGCCCGCCGAGCTGCGTTAAATGCCGCAGGTTTTAGGTACACAGGTTGGTGATCCTTGCTCTTAGGATCTCGGTTCAGTTTTTGGGAAAAAGCTCTATTTGCTCCGGAGGCTTATCTCTTGGTACGGTTTTCCCTGAGGTTATAAATTCATGTATATTCAGGGGTATGGCGGGGCCCTGTCCCGCCATTGTTGTTACGTTAAAACTCTTAGAGGTTTGTAGTCACATATTGTGGGTCATTTTGTAAAGGAAAGGAGGCAACTGCTTCGGTTGTATATATGTATGTCCAGGAAGGTAGCCCTATCGGCTAACCTGTTGTTTTATTTCTGTTGATTTTATTTTGTAAGTTTCATGTATGTTCATTGATTTTCTCGATGTATACGTAAGGGTGCCCGGGTAGGGCACGATCGCGAGAAGTCGGGTCGTGACAATTATATGCTGATGGTAGGTGTCCCTGATTTTGACATGACTTTCATATGTGAAAGTGGTACGGTGTTATAGTAGTACAGTGATACAAGGTACAGTTGGCTCTTATTGTTATATGACACGGTAGGATCTGGTATTTGATTTTCATACTTGCCCCTGTCATTCTTTTGTACAGTTATGATCTTGTTTACTGTACTGTATTTTCGTTCCATACTTGGTACTTGTTGTACTGACCTCCTTCGGGGGGCTGCGTTCATCTCCGCAGGTCTAGGTACTCAGTTGTGGATCTGCGAAATTAGGATCCTGGTTCAGCATTTTGAGATGGCTCCAATATTCCGGAGCTTGTCATTATGGCTAGGTATATTCAAGGGTACGACAGGGCCTTGTCCCGTCACAGTTTATTGTCCAAATTCTTAGAGGTTTGTATTCATATGTGGGTTGGACTGGCTAGAGTTGTATTTACATTGTTGAACAGTGTAGACCCTTTCGGGTGATTTTTATTATCGCAGCCTTATCGGCTTTGTCTGTGTTTAAAGAAAAAAAATGAGTGTTATTTATCTTCCGTTGTTTATTATGTTGTATGAATAGAAGGGTGCCCAGGTAGGGCACCAGTCGCAGGCCCGGGGTTCGGGGCGTGACAACAACCATTACTTTGCAGCTAGTAGATCGCTCAATCAAGCATCCACGGGGCATCATTGAAGATGTGCTGGTGAAAGTGGTCAAATTTATCTTTATAGGTGAATTTATTATTCTTGACATGGAAAAGGATGTTGAGGTGTCAATAATCGTCGGGAGACCATTTTTTAGCTACCGGGCGAGCAGTGATAGATGTTGAGAAGGGTGAGCTAAAACTCCAAGTACATGGCGAAGAAGTGATCTTTAATGTTTTCAGGGCGACAACCGAGTCATGTGACGACTGTTTTTCCATTAATGTGGTTGAAATATCCATTTATGAGAAAAGCTTTAAGAGCATTGAGGCTCCGAAAGTGTCATTAACACAATGTGAAAAGGGTGACATTGCAGACATTGAGCGTCTGAAATATGCCAAGTGTGTGAACCTCTTTGAACCCCTCTACGGGAGAAGAAAAAGGAAAAAAAAAAGCGATCCTGGAATGGCTATGTTGCAGGGGTAATTTACCCCCCACGAATGAAGAAGAAATCTATCTCCGGCTAAATGACGTTAATGACAACGCTATTGGGAGGCAACCCACCATTTTAATTATTTTATTTTGTTTTGTTTGTTTTGAACAATCTCAATGCTTTGTTGTTTCTTGGTCTATTATTTTATGTCAGGTGAATTGGGAGCCAACTCTGAGCGAAAAAGGACTGCGAGATACTGAAATCAGAAGCAAAAATCAAAGTGTCCGGATATGCATTAGCGTTGCGGCACGTAGGGTCGAGCAGCGGCGCTTTGAAGGCAGTGAGCAAAGCAGAACTTTCGATAAATTAGCGTCGCGGCGCTGGGAATTCAAGCTGCGGCGCCTGGAAAACAATGAAAAAAATGCATTACCACCGCCACCACCATTCTGAATCGCTATATGATTTTTGTAAGTCTTCGTTCCTTTGCTTTACTTTTTTACATTGGGGACAATGTGTTGAATAAGTTTAGGGGGGAGTCTTATTGTTTTGTGTTAGTTGTTGTTATTGTTTTGTGTTAGTAATTTTTAAATGTTAATGTTTAGTTGTTTGTTTATTGTTCATGTCTTTATTTTAGTGTCTTGCGTCAATGAATCAATATAAAAATAATAGCTCATGAGATTGAGTGAATGCATGTGATAGAATTAGATGTTATTGATAGTCATGAAATGCATAAATATGTGTGCTTAAGTTGATAGTTTTTTAGTTTGCCTTATGTTATTAATAAAGATGAAAACTTGATCATGACTGTTGACTTTCTTGTACTCAATTGTTCGGGTTATGCATGGTTGAATTTTGGTTTAAGGAAAAATGGTGGAAAATTCTAAAACTTGCTTGCTTGCTACTTGAGATGAAATCATAGAAAATGCATGCTTAGGAAAATGATTTAGGCCATCTTTGGAACGATTGAGCCTTTCAAGCCAGCTTTGATTACATTAATCCCTAGTTATCCCTTTTGAGCCTTAATGAATCTTTCTTTGTTGATTAACACCTATCTTTGAGCCTACTTGAAACCCTTTACTATTTTTTCATTTCCTTGAATTACCATAAGTATAGAAGCATATAAGTTTGGGGGTTGAATTCTAGTAAATGATATTTTAGACTGATTACTATCAATAGGAAGTGTAAAGGATTGAGAAAAAGCATCTAAAATAATAAACTACACACCTCTTGTACATACAATGAGAAAAAAACAATTTTGGGGGAGTGTTGTAGTTCAAAAAAGAAAAAGAAGTGTAATTTCTCACTCTAGAAAGAAAAGAAAAAATGGGGATTGCTGTGAATTGTAATGTGATATCAAGTTGGGATTGGTTGGTTCCTGTGCTTATGATAATCTTGATCCTAAATGACATTTTATCTACCTGTGCGTAAGCCTAACGATATAACCTATAAAAGTCCTATTGATTCTTAAGCATGTGTATCAACATTAGAAGAGAGCAGCAAGTTAGCAAGCTTATGTGCTGGTGAGAATTCATTGTGCATAGACGGATACTGAATACATGTTCAAGTCAATAACCATGGTTGATGATCATATGCCCTAATAACTTTAAGCAAACTTGATGGTTATCTGACTTGAAATTTTAGATAGCAAATTAGTAGCTAGATTGTTTCTGAAAATGATATTGCATGTGTTTATGATCTTCGAGGCATAATCTATTGTGGTTGACTTGATTCATTTTTAGAGTCTATGTGTGTTTTTTTTTAGGGTGTTTAGAGTTCTTTACTTGAGGACGAGTAAAGTATAAGTTTGGGGTGTTTGTTAGGTATATTTTTAGTATTGTTTTAGAGTATGTTTTAGGGAGTCTTTTGTTGTCTTTTAATTTTTTTGTACAGTATTATGCGTTTTGTGTTGTGTTTTTAGGCTCTTAGCGATTCAGTAAGGTTTTAGACAATTCAAAGAAAATAGGCATTCTTGGAGGCCCAAAAGTGCACATCGAGTCCCAAGCAACCAATCAAAGGAATCCCGAGAAGCTCAAAAAGCAGTTAAAATCGCAATCCGGTCAGAAAATGAGAAAGAGTCGTTGCGCAAGAAGGCAAGGACCGCGGCGCTATAAAGTCGCGGCGCATGGAAGAGGCGTCGCAACGCTTGACGGGCAGTAACTAGAAGAAAAATCCTTCGACGAAGCGCCGCAACACCTGGTAGAGGCGTCGCGGCGCCTGATTGGCAGTAACCTCCGAATGAAGTAGAACCGCGGCGCCGATGACGAAAATAGGCAAGAATCCCCGAATTTTAACAAGGGTAAAAAGGTCCAAAATGGGTTTTTCTCGATATATAAGCTGTGGGAGACAGATTTTAAGGATTATCACACTTTGGAGCAAAAGGATAGGAGACTAGGAAGCAATTGGAGACCATCTTTATTTATTCAAGTTCTTTTCCTTTTCATTTCTTTAATTTAGTTCATGTTGGATATTGAGTTAATAAACATTCCGTCCATCCTTGTACACACTATAAATATTCAGTGAAGGGTATAGGGAGCCAATAGATTAACGAGTGCAAATATTTAAAAAATCGGATATATTAAGAGCACTTTTTATCCTTTTTCGTAACTTTTATTAGTATTTGATGTCATTCCTTGCTTGATAAACAAAAGTATACTTAATTGTATTCAAAGACGGCAGAAATTATTTTCTGATGGTCCAGCATGCTAAAGTTTAGAGTATTGGTACCACTATTACAACTCTGCTTCTGTTCTAAGCAACCTTATATTAAACAGAAACCACACTAAGATGTGTCTGCAATCACGTCAGACAATGCTCTGTGAGCCCCCATTTGCAACGTAAAGTTTGGTCCAAGAATATATGGTCTATCGATATAAATTAGTAATAAATAAATACTCCTTTCGTGTGCGGTAATATTTTTTTAGATTGTCACAAAAAATAGTTCTAAAAATTTACAAATTATTTACTCCTTCTATCCCAATTTATGTAAATATTCTTTACTGGACACACAAATATTAAGAGAAAAATGACTACTTTTAAAATTTATGAGGTAAAACAAATCATTGAGATTTTGATGATCAGAAATCATCTCATTAAGATTGAAATGAATAAATTAAAATTAAATTCTTACTAAATACAAAAAGATGTAACTCTCGTTTAAGCGATTAAAAAGAAAATAATATCACATAAATTATATTGGAAGGAATAATTGAAACTTCTCAATTTAAAAGTTTCTATGTCACACAAATAATATGAAATGTTTAATAGTCCATATTTTAATGTTTTATAATCATATAAACGACATTCGTACCGCTTCGAATAATTAATGTATCAAATTCAAGAAAAGTTGGGGTCGTTTACCTCTTCCACGTACAAAAAGGTGTGACATATTTAGTCATCCCCTTTGTATTGCATGTTAACCTAATCATTTTTCCCTGTCCCTTAAGTGAAAAGCAAGTTAAGGAGTAGGTAGCATCGTACATAAATATAAACTTCATGTCTATGGGACATTGAGCGAAAAATAAAAATAAAAACAAAGACATAATAACCAAATAATTTCAAATTCAATAAAAGCATGTTTACATCAAAGGAATGTTCCTAATCATTAAGCATATTAAATTATTTATCATATTTGCTTCTCGAAAATTAATTTAACGAATCAAAGCTACTTTAAATTATATTAATTTAATATTTTAAAATACTGATTCAAGTTATGTAGTTTAAAAAGTTAAATGTGATAAAGTAGTTTGGATTGATGTAAATGAGTTTACACTACTTATCAAGACTACAAGAAAATTCTTCACACAAGTTTGAGGATTGTTGTCTTATTCTGACATTTAGGTGTGAACTCACAGATTCTAGAAATAAGAGTTATGAATTTCGCCGATTCACGAAATTCTACGCTTGACTATCTTTCCATTTTAGGTTGAATGGTTCTTTATGATAACTTGTGGTGTAAAAAAATAGCTTAAAGTGGCACTATTAACTATTAAGTATGTCACGCCCTTTTTCGATCGCGACATTATAAAACTCCTGCCTAGAAGGTTAAGTTAGAAAATAAAATAAATGCCAAAGCGGACTAAAAATACTAAAGGGTGCTAAAAGGTTCGCGGAGTCGCCACCTAATTAGTTTTGGCGAATTAGGACACCTAAATGTTAACTAGGTTAAAGTCAACATTAACTTCATTTTATGGTGTACAAAACTAGTGTGATTCTGGGAAAGAGTTCTTTATTATCCTAAAGGGAAGGGGTCAGGCACCCTATAGGATCCGTTAACTTACAGTTGTCCGTTCAAACATAGGGTTAATTATTATGCTAAAGAACATGCATATTTAGAAAATATTTGAAGTGAGAAGACGTTTATAGGTATAAAAATATGCATTTAGACAAACATAAATAATGTACGTAAAGTTAGTTTTTAACATAAAAATATGCATAGGAAGGCGTTGCAAAATATAAAATAGAAAGTATGTCTAACGGTGTTTATAGAAACAAACATGCAAGATTAATTTATTGATTAAGTGTATGCATTTGTTCGTAAAAAATGGATTTTTTGATTAATATATATGTGGCAAAATACTTATATGGCAATTGATAAAAGACGATTTCTTTTACTAAAATGAAGGGGCTTATGAGAAAATCAATTTCTTTTATTATGAAGAAGCAATGCCTTAGTTGGATATGCAAATTTAACATGTATGACAAACCTAAGATACCATTAATTAGAAATGCATTTCCAATTTTAATCTACTCTCCCAACTCTTCTATTCAAGGACTTATTGTTCTACATATACTATTAATTACAAAGTTAGTAATTAAACAGCAACAAATAAATAAATAAAGGGGGGGGGGGCAGACGGGATTTAAAAGAGTAGGAAAGTGTTTGGACCGGATGACAATGTCATCTCGCCCTATTTTGTTTAGGAATGCTGAGTCGGAAATGCGGACGCGGATGCGGATCTTCGTTGTGATAAGAGGTATGTTGAGTCTCGTATTGAGACTCTTCACTTGCTCCCGTGCATTGCATTTCGTGTAAAATAAGAAGAAAAAAGGATTAGTATTCGTTCAAACTTTATTCACAATACAAAACACTCGCGCCATCCTAATCAGGAGGAAGATAATCAATTATAGGAAAGTTCACACATTCACAAGCCAATGTCTCATTAATTACAAAACATCAGCTATTTTGATTAAGAAGTAATATCATCCAAACTTTGAAGTGCATACTGGCTGCAATATTTATTTCAATTTGTCAAATTGCTAGCAGTTCATCCAAACAGTCCTAAGTCATAAATTAGTCCTTTTTTTTCCACAATCAGTTTAAGTCTATGAAGTCACTGTGCACGAAGTGTATACAAAGATTTATATGAAACAGAGGCTCTTTCTCTTTGATTCAACTGGAGAGGCAGTACCTAAAATTGGCTTTAAACTAGAACTAAAGCACTACATACTTAACCATACAAGGACGACCGGGTGGACTGCTATTTAAATAAGTTACACTCATCAGTAAAGAGTATGGAAGCCTAATGAACATATTGATCCTTTTATCTACTTCTTTCAGCCAAAATATATTATGTAATTCATTTTTCTAGCCAAAAATACGCTCTAATGTATTCAGCACTGGTTTTAGCAGGTAAGCATATATTTCAACCAAAGGTGAAAAAAGATATTGCAGCATTTCCCAAGGGCCATGTAGAGCTGAATATTCCAGCGAAATACAAAACAGTATTGACACTGTATTCATCTAATACACCACAAGACGTGCTTCATGAAAAATCCAAACACACTCTAAGTTCAATCACAGTTATTAAGATGTATTAACAATCACAGTCCCGAACATTAATAACAGTTAATATCAATTAAACAAATTCAGTAATCGAATTTAGGACACTTAAGCCATCGCAAGAAACACATATTACACGCATTAACATCAACTGAAATCTAAACGAGAATGGTAAAATATTACCTTCTCCGGGCAGCGAACCGAGGCAGCGTATCAAGTCGTCGATCCACTCGAATTGCTTTGCTACGCGAATGAAGGAGGTCGAGCTTCGCTTTGGGAATTGTTGCTGGTTCTGGACTAAATTGCGAGAATGAAAGGTCGTTTGAGAATTGTAGTTATGGTTGCTTTTATGCCCATTCTCTCTGGTATTTTTATTCTGCGATAACTGATGCCCTTTTTCTTGCTGATTTTCGATGGGTTCCTTACTGTGGTCGTGATATTTTCCTCTCTGGAAATCGGTGCCTTTGCATGTGTAAAATGGGTTCATTTATATAGCCATGATTTGGATTCCAAGTTTGGTAAGCTTTTGGTACTGATTTAGTGTGATTTCTTATTGATTCTTTAAAAGATTTGAAGGAGATTTGTCATGGTAAGATTGATTTGATTATGGTATATTTCTTTCGATGTTATTCAGACGATTTCGGGATGATTTTTTAGGTAAGATTTTTGGTACTTTTGATTTGAAATTGTTATGGTAAGTTCTATGGGGTGTAAAATCGTTTGGAGAGTGAGCTGGCTTGAGAAAAGGACGAAGGGAAAAATGTTATCCTGTAAAAATGATAACGCATGAATTTATAAGCAATATAATTGTATGAGTAGAAATGTTATCCTGTAAAACGTGATGGCGGTTGTGTTGATGTGATGCTGCAAATGCTGAGATTTTGTCCTTGCACGGACGTGTTGAATGCTTGCTGAATGCTACGAGTGCTGATGTAGTCTCTGCATGGACTTGTTGGATGTTGTGATTGCTTGCTGTAGTCTCTGCACGGACTTGCTGGATGATGCGAATGCTTGCTGAATGTTGTAGCCTCTGCATGGACTTGCTGGATGTTGTGAATGTTTGTTGAATGATGTGGTTGCTGATGTAGTCTCTGCACGGACTTGCTGGATACTGCGAATGCTTGTTGAATACTGCGATTGCTGACTGCTGATGTAGTCTATGCACGGGCTTGTCAGGTGTTTGTGAATGCTTGCTAAATACTGTGAGTGCTGACGTAGTCTCTGCACGGACTTGCTGGATGCTATGAATGTTTGTTGAATGCTGCTGATGCTAATGTAGTCTCTGCACGGACTTGCTGAATACTGTGAATGCTTGCTGAATGCTACCATTGCTAATTGTTGATGTAGTCTCTGCACGGACTTGCTGGATGCTGCGAATGCGGTTGTCGTTTCGTCCAGATTTTACTGATGTTTTTACTTCTACTAGTGGGAAAGAATCTGTACTCAAAGAAAATTTGTGAGTTTGGGGGGGGGGGTCGGTTCGTATTGATTTTGCGGCCTTGATCTTTCTGCTCTTTTGCCTGATTTATTTGGACCTGTAACCCTTGCCTGATCTCGTTGAGATGTTTGGTAGCAAACATTTTTGACGTTGCGTGTCCCAAAAACATTTTCATGAGGTGTGCACAAAACATCTTTAAAATAAAATATTTATATGACATGCGTATAAAGTTTAAAAGCCTTGTCGAATTTGCCGAATATGACACGCAATCTGACCAAATGAACACCTTATTTGGAATCCTTATTATGATCTCTTCATAGTGCATTTCCCAAAATTGTCCAGTTTTTGTTATGCGGGGCGTGTGGGCAAGACTTAGCTCTGGCGGAAATTGCTCATATCGCATTCTGTTGCACGCGAGCCCATGGAAAGATTTCTAATGGTGTGACCGAAGCCGATTTAGGCCGCCTACGTATCCTCATGAGGGAATCAGATCATGACATAGTTCATTACAAGAAAAAGGGATTGTGATTTTTTTCTAAAAGTGGGATCGAAGCCGATATGGCCGCCTACGTATCCCACCAAGGGAATCAGGTCAAACGTAGTTCAAATTACAAGTAAAGGGACTTTCTAATTTGAAGCGACGAGACCCTATATGGGCTCTATGCATGTCCCACCGAGGGAACACAACTTTTTACAATGCAAATGGAATTACATGGAAGACAAATGCTCCTAAACGTAGTATCTCTTTACCGCATCTGCGTTGATAGCTTTAGGCCATACTTCGCCATCCATCTCAGCTAAGATTAAAGCTCCTCCACTCAACACTCGATGAACCATGTAGGGCCCTTGACAATTTGGTGTAAATTTCCCTTTAGCCTCATTCTGATGAGGGAATATGCGTTTCAGCACCAATTTCCCTGGCTTGAACGTCCTCGGTCTTACCTTTTTGTTGAAAGCTCTGGCCATCATATTCTGGTAGAGCTGCCCCTGACAGACTGCATTCATCCATTTTTCATCAATCAGCATCAACTGCTCGTATCGACTTTGCACCCATTTAGCTTCGCTCAACTCAGCCTCTTGGATAATTCTCAAAGATGGTATTTCCACTTCTGCTGGTAGTACTGCCTCTGTTCCATATACCAAAAGGTACGGTGTCGCACCGGTAGAGGTCCTAATAGTAATGCGGTAACCCAGAAGTGCGAAAGGTAGGTGCTCATTCCAATGTTTGTAGTTGCTAATCATCTTGTGCAAGATCCTCTTGATATTATTATTAGCTGCTTCGACTGCGCCATTCATTTGCGGGTGATATGGGGTGGAATTGCGGTGGATAATCTTGAACTTCTCGCACATGTCCTGTATTAGGCCACTGTTGAGGTTGGCTCCATTGTCTGTGATGATAGACTCAGGAATGCCAAATCTACAGATGATGTTGTTGCGAACAAAGTCGACTACTACTTTCTTTGTCACTGATCTGTGTGATGATGCTTCTACCCACTTAGTGAAATAGTCAATTGCTACGAGGATGAATCTGTGCCCATTTGAGCCAGCGGGTTCGATAGGGCCGATGACATCCATGCCCCAAGCTGCGAATGACCAAGGAGAACTTGTCATATTAAGTTCGTTCGGAGGTACTTAAATCAAATCCCCATGAATCTGGCACTGGTGACATTTTTGCACAAAGCGGATACAATCTGTTTCCATCGTCATCCAAAAATAACATGCTCGCAGAATATTTTTCGCCAAAGTGAAGCCATTCATATGAGGTCCACATGTCCCTTCGTGTATCTCTTCTACTAGCTTGCTCGCCTCTTGAGCGTCGACACATCTCAATAAGCCCAGATTTGGAGTCCTTCGGTATAAAACCTCCCCATTCAAAAAGAAATGGTTTGCTAATCTTCGAGTGTTTTCTTCTGAATGTTGGTTATGTCTTCCGGATACTCTCCTTCCTTGAGGTATCTTTTGATGTCGTGGTACCAAGGATTCCCGTCTACTTCTTCATCTACATGAGAGCAATAAGTTGGCTGTTCCAGCACACTCACTGTGATCGGATCGATGTAATTCTTGTCCGGATGTTGAATCATGGAGGATAAGGTTGCCAACGCATTAGTGAATTCATTCTGGATCCTTGGGACATGCCTAAATTCTATATTACTGAACTTCTTCTGCCATTCCTTCACGCAATGCAGGTAGGGGAGTATCTTCATATTCTTGGTTGCTCATTCACCCTGTACTTGATGGATCAGCAAGTCTGAATCACCTATGACCAGTAACTCTTGTATATTCATATCTATTGCCATACTGAGTCCCAATATGCAAGCTTCATATTCTATCATATTGTTGGTGCATGGAAATCTGAGCTTTGTGAAGATCGGGTAATGCTGACTTGATTCTGAAACCAAAACTGCTCCAATGCCAACTCCCTTAAAGTTTGTCTCTCCATCGAAGAACATTCTCCAACCTGGGTAATCCTCCGAGATATCTTCTCTGACAAACAATATCTCTCAGGGAAACAGGTTCGGAGGGGCTCATATTCCTCATCGACCGGGTTCTCAGTAAGATGGTCAGCTAATGTCTGTCCTTTTACGGCTTTCTGTGTGACGTATACGATATCAAACACGCTCAGCATAATTTTCCATTTTGCTAGATTTTCAGTGGGCATGGGCTTCTAAAGGATATACTTAAGTAGGTCTGTTGACACCCAATTTTGACCCTCCCGTCTAGTCATTAACTATAAAATTACACTAATTTTCCAAATAATTTCAACAATTTTTATAATAATAAAATTCAACAATAAAACATTGATACAAGCACAATAAGCGATTAATAACGACACCACATTTTTACGTAGAGTATTTTACACACTTTGAGTCTCACGCCCGCATTTATCAATTTTAAGTCCTATTCTATTTCCATTAATTCTTAATAATTATAAAATAAATAAGTAATTTAGCAATGAAGTCGTGTCAAATAGCATAGTCGCATTTACTAATACGCAAAGCAATTTAAACCCAAGCTAGAATTAATAAAGCACCTAAAGTCATGTTAAGATAATTTAATTTTAACTTAAAAAATGATAAATACGCATAATAAATAAGTTTTAATAACAGCATCGCATTATAAAATATTAAGCACTAATTAAATAATACACCTAAAATTATAACACACTACCCAAATTAAATAACTAATACCCAATTAATTCAGTCCACAAACCCCTAATCTCGCCCAGCCCAATTACCCAACCCGCAGCACACACCCGCAGCCCAACCCGCGGCCCACTTCCCCTTTATCTTCCCCCCCATCGACCATAACAGACCTAAAAAAAATAACCTACCCTAAACCTTTTTCAGTCGCCGCCCCCGCTCCCATCGCCCATGCCGGGATTCTCGTCCGAGAATCCGACGAATCACCTCACGAATCAACCACCATATCACACCCCTAAAACGCCCTTCTCCAACACAAAACCAAAAAAAAAACCTAAACCTAAACTTCAGCAGACACACACACAAAGCCCGTCGCCGCCATGCCCGAGATTCTCGCCGGAGAATCCGGGGTTTTCCTTACCCATGCACACACAGCCAGCTCGCCCCTTACCATCTCAAGAACCACGAAACCATATCAAATCTTACCATAAAAATCATCCGCGAATCAGCCCTTAGAATCGTCCAAAATCAATACCAAATCAGTACCAAATATTGTCCAAAATCAGTCTTAAAACTTACCCCAAAATGGAACCCAATTTGGGGACTATAAAAGAATTAAGCTTTCTACACATGCAGGGACACCCTTGAACCTCAGGAAGAATCCTTTATCATCAGGAAGAATTCCGAAACCAGCAAGTCGAAAATTAGCAGTCCAGGGAAAACCAGTAAAAACCCAATAAAGGGGGATTTCCACAGAGTAAAACATTAAGGAACAATCGGAAAAATAGTAGTGAGGCAGAAGATATCGATAGGCATCAAAGAAACAGTAGTCTAACAGCAATAATCGAGATCCTCAAGCCCTTTTTCTCTCAATACCAATTAAGAATCAGCAACCATTCTCCAAAGCAAAAGCTCCGTCTTTTCATTCGCATAACAATACACTCCGAGTGAATCGACGACTTGATACGCTGCCTCGGTTCGCTGTCCGGAGAAGGTAAATTCATCGCTCTTGATTTTCCATTCGATTTATACTTTGTGATCTGTTTGATGATGATGTGCTTGTCATATGTGTTTAGTTTAATTTAACTATCATTTATCCATGTTAAGTCGCTTTAAAGTATGTTTGGCGAATTTGCTGTTAATACTCACCACTACGATGTGTTAGCTGAAGTATACAATTCATATGTGTTTATTGTAAATCTATGTTCATGTCGCATAGTAAAACAACCTTTTTACCTATTATGCTAATAATTTGGGAAAAACCTTCAAACTTTTTCTGGAAAATCAATTTTTACATCGTAAAAGGCTAAGTTTATTTCAAAACAAAGTCGACACAAAAGCTTCATTCCCTCTCAAATCGGGTAACAACAAAACCTTTGAGTGGCTTCGACGATTCGGAACGCGTCTCAGTTCGCTACTAAAAAAGGGTCTGTGAATACCTCTATCTTCATATTTATTTTGTATATTTTGGTGTTATTTATGTCGTGGTTAATCATATGTGTTGAAGTGTCATAAATATCTAAGTAGATTAAATTTATCAGCCTGTTTAGGTAATTGTTAAGGCTTAAACATTCCTTGTCAGGTTTATGTTTAGTCCTATGTGATGTGTATGTCGTTCTTAAACATTTGCTTAGTGAGAATGATATATAAATCAATTGAACGATTAATCGGGTGTATTGTTGTTCGTCTTAATTGAAGGCTGACCATACTTTGTTTTCTTATGCATATCTGAGATACCATGTCAAGTAAAATGGTGCAGTTTTCGTTTTCTTAAAGGGATTAAAATAAGTGATTGATAATTTGCCTATATATTTTCTATGAAGGGTAGATTTACCCTTAAATCTTTGCTGGCCTATTTCTTAACATATGTGTATGTATAGTAAATGTTATGAGGAGTGTTATATGTGTATTGTATGATCATATTCATCTTGCTTGAAGTCCCGTAACTAGTCCGATGAAGTCTTGGATGTCATTAACTAAGGTTTGATAGTTATTAAATTTCGAATCTGCCTGACGATCATCCTGACCATGTTATGCTTTGTTTGAAATATTATCTGCCTAATATATAGCATAGACATGACTATGCATGCTTGGCTTAAGCCTAATTGACCCTGCATAGCTAAAATGTCATCTTTAATTGATTACATGTCCATCCCTATGTCTACCTGTCTACTAAACTGATTATATGCTTCCCATATCTTCTTAAGTGTTAAAACACATCCATAATAATGTGTAATACCTCTTAAGATATATTTTGTGCCATGCTTATCTGTTTAGTGGTCCAAATGGTGTCTACAATAGCATATTGCATTTAGTGAACCAACTTAGATCATATTAAGCCATGGTTCCCTGTTGCATTCCATCTTGGTGTATAATTATGTCTTCATATATCGATATGCATAGGTTATGATTGGACATTAAAACTGTCAAAGGGTTCAGTTGAAATGATTTGAATAGGCTTTGTATGTACAGAATGTCTATGCTCTCTGATAAGTTGCATACATATGTCTAAATTGTCTATTACAAGTATGTGTTCATTGTGTCTTGGTTTCTAAATTGTCCATGTTAAGCATTTTTTTTACCAGTTGTTTAAGTATATATGTTAGATGTAGTCTTGAATACTTGCATTTGTGAACCTGCGTCTAAGTTGGCCCACCATATGTTGGGGTGAGCTTTCTTCTAGTTTTGTTATATCTCTAGTCTTTGAGTGCATTCTATTCTCTTCCATGTGCTTTTGGAAACATGAAGCCTAGTTCATGATTAATTATTGTTTTGATTGTTGTTTGGGCCGACATATTTTCACGTCTGTAAACCACTGTTTTGGGCTCGTTTTTCTTTCAAATTGCTGAAATGAAATGATGCAAATGTGTTAAATTTTATGTCGATGCTTATTTATTATTTGAGGAATTTTGGGCACGTACTAATCTTTTTCCCTCTTTATTTTACATGAAATTCCTCGGAGTAATGAAGAGTCTCGTTACAAGACTCATCATGAATTACTTCAAATGGGACCCGCATCCATATTCATCCGCGTTCCTGCTTCAGAAGTTCCTAAACAAAAATAGGACAAGATGACGTCGTCATCCATCTCAACTCCTCTTACTCTTTAAATCCCATTGCCTCATTTTATGCCTTTATTTGTTTATTGCAATTTTATTATCTAACTTTGTAATTAATAGGAGAGCTAGTTCAATTAGTCCTTGAACATAAAGGTGGGAAGGTGATTTAGAATTAAATGCATTTCTAATTATTTATCTTAGGCTTGTCATTCATATCTAATCTTTTGCCTAATCGTTAAAATTGCATATCTAAAACATGAAACTAACGCACCATCTATTTGATTTCGCAGATAAATGCATATCCTTAACCAAATCAATTGACTTTGTGCATATTCATTTTATAAACAATATAAATGCATATTTTCAACATTATATATTTTACAATGCACTTATCCAAAATTAGCTTTATACGTATTTTTATAAAGCAAGAACATATATTTAGTCCATAAATCAACTTTGCATCGCTTACATTATAAATAATATAAACGCACACTTTAAAACTTTACATATATTTTATAGCATTAGTCTTACAAACTTTATCAACATGCCTCCTTTTATAAAACACGCATTTTCTCCAACATAATAATCAACCTAGGTTTGGCAGGACAACCGCAAGTTAGCGGATCTTAGAGGGTGCCTAATCCCTTTCCTCTAGATTAATAAAGAACTCTTACCCAGAATATGACACTAGTTTTACATACCATAAAAAATGGAGTTAATGTTGACTTTAACATAGTTAACATTTAGGTGTCCTAATTCACCCAAACTAATTAGGTGGCGACTCCGCGAACCCTTTTAACACTTAGCACCTTTTTAAACTTTAACATCCTTAGCACCCTACTTTGACCTTTTAGTACCCCTTAGCACTTCTAGCACCCTTTTTAACATTTAGCATTTTTATTTATTTCCTAACATTTTTATTAAGCAGGAGTTTTTTAAATAATGTTGCGGTCGAAAAAGGGCGTGACAGGGTCCATCCTCGAAATAAGATAAGTGGTGTATGCTGATAGATAATGCCTGAATTTTTGGGCAACCCAAGTTAATGCGCAACAAGTACGTTCCAGTAAAGTGTAGCGAGCTTCATACACTATGAACTTCTTACTTAGATAATATATGGCCTGCTCCTTTTTCGTTGTTTCATCGTGTTTCCCCAACACGCATCCAAAAGCATTCTCTAATACGGACAAAAAAAGTAACAAAGGCCTCCCAGGTTCTGGTGGTACTAAAACTGGCGGATTAGACAAGTACTCTTTGATTTTATCAAAAGCCTGCTGACAATCCGTTGTCCATTTGGTAGCGGCATCCTTCTTCAACAATTTGAATATCGGCTCGCATATCACGGTGGCCTGAGCTATGAACCTGCTAATATAGTTGAGACGACCAAGGAAGCTCATCACGTCTTTTCTGCTTTTCGGAGGAGGTAAATCTTGGATGGCCTTTATTTTCGAAGGGTCCAGCTCAATCCCTCTTCTACTCACTATAAAACCCAATAGCTTCCCAGCAGGGACACCGAATGCGCACTTTTTCAGATTATACTGTCTTAGCCGCTCAAAGAACTTCTTCAAGTTTGCCAAATGGCCTTCCGCTCTTCGCGACTTGATGATAACATCATCCACATAGACTTCAATTTCCTTATGGATCATGTCATGAAAGATGGTAGTCATGGCTCTCATGTATGTAGCACCCGCGTTCTTGAGACCAAACGACATTACTCGATAATAATACACCCCCCACGGGGTAGTGAATGCTGTCTTTTCTGCGTCCTTCCCTGCTATAAGGATCTGATGATAACCAGCAAAGAAATCGACGAACGACTGTAGTTCATGTTTTGCATAATTGTCGATGAGTATATGAATGTTTGGAAGAGGAAAGTCATCCTTCGGGCTAGCTCAGTTGAGGTCTCTATAATCCACACATACTCGGACCCTTCCATCTTTCTTCTTTACCGGCACACTATTTGTTAACCAAGTGAGGTACTTTGCGACTCGAATTACCTTTGCGTCGAACTTCTTGGAAACTTCATCTTTGACTTTCAAACTCATGTCCGGTTTGATCTTTCTTGGCCTTTGTTTTACAGGAAGGTAAGACAGCTCGATAGGCAGCCTGTGTGAGACGATACCCGTACTCAACCCTGGCATGTCGTCATACGACCAAGCAAATACGTCGGTGTAGTATTTCAGGAGCTCAATTAACTCTTTCTTCTGTGTTACACTTAGGTGGATGCTGACCCTAGTCTCTTTTACAATTTCCTCATCGCCTAAGTTTTTCCACTCAGTTTCTTCTAAATTCGGTTTAGGCCTATTCTCAAAGTTTTTCAGCTCTTGACCAAGCTCTGATTGTGGACTTTCTTCCTGTTCCTCGGGGTTATGCTCGCCATTTGAGCTTTGTTCGCTGGTTTCATTACATGTCATATTCGCATTATCGACAGGTTTACTACTATGATCGCTGAAAGAAAATGCATAAAAATTCAATTTAACACAAGCAAGTTTAAAGCTGCAAAAATATCCTGGAATTTATGATGAAAGCAAAATACGAGATTAAAAACATTAAAGAAACATAAAGGCAAGTCTGTTTTTTTTAGTTTAGAATCACATCGCTAGAACTATCATAAACTCTACCAAGCTCCTCGAAAGGTCAGGATAGGGGTGCAAGTCCAATTATTCAGTTTGTATTCATGCTCTGCATCCCAAATGGTGGGGTCTTCATCGTGATCCTCTGGAATCACACAACATTCTGCTTCATCTTCACCTACGAACAGATTCTGGAACCCTGCTGCAAGATCCTCTGGATCATCTTCTTTCAGCATCTAGATGGTGCGGCCTTTGACGAACGACTGACTCAGGGGCGGAATGGGCATGGGAAAGGGAATGTCTTTTTTCTGGAAGCTGGCAGTCACCAAACCCTTCGAGGTGGGCTGGTACCCCAAACCAAAAGTGTCCTTCTTCCCAGATAGCTGGATCGGCTCTGTGATCCCCTTCATATCAGATCGAAGACCTCTGCCGGGCTTGAACCTATTACTTAGAATTTCCTTGGCTACCATTGTGAGAGAACGTGGCAGCTGCAACGGTTGATCTCATTAACATGGAAGACTGAACCATCCAACTGTCTTATGTCCTCTATGATAGGGACTGCATAATCTATGTTGGTGTTTCTCTTTTCATCCCCCAGTACTACCACCTCGCGGTGATTCCATATAAACTTCAGGCGCTGGTGCAGGGTGGACGGGACTGCACCAGCCTCGTGAATCCACGGCCTTCCTATCAACAGATTGTAACATGTGGCAATATCCAATACCTGAAACTCCACGACGAATTCTGCAGGTCCGATCAACAGTGTAAGATCAATTTCGCCCTCGACACCCCTACGGACTCCGTCGAAACCTTTGACCCTGATATGACTTTTATGAATTCTCCTGCGATCATCCCATATTTGTGGCGTCGACATGGGACAAATGTTGACGGCCGAGCCTCCGTCAATCAGCACTGTTGAAACAATCTTGTACGCGATCTGGATGGTGATATTCAATGCAAGATTGTGTCCGACGCACCCAGAAGGCAACTCGTCATCATGAAAGGCGATTCTGCGGGCCTCTAGCACTTGTCCGACTAAGGCTGTCAAGTTCTCGTCTGTTGTACCCTCTGGAACATATACATCTTTCAGCACTTCCAATAACGCAACCCTGTGTGGGGCCGAATGCATTAACAGTGAAAATAGAGAGATATGTGCTGATGTTTTCTTCAACTGCTCCATGACAGAATATTCCTTAGTGGGCATCTTCCTCAAAACTCATCAACCTCAGCCTCTATCACGGGTTTCTTTTATGGTACCTCTCTGACTGCCTCTACAGGCGCGTAATATATCTCTGACCTGGTTATACCTGCAGCGGTGACTTCTATGGCTTGTTTCCCAATTTCTCTGCGATCTACTTTGATTGGCGGCTCCCAGCCGGGCATCTGAGCAACTATGATTGAACCATTATGTTTCGACGGCGCCCTTTCCAGCTCAAATACCGCTTTCTTTCAAATATTGGCAACAGGGGCGACAAAAGCAGAAGGTTCAGCTTTTCTTTCACTTCGAACTGATCGGATGGTTCCCTCCAAGTCGTACTCCTCATCTAAAGTTATCAAGTGCACATTGGCATTGTCGTGGTTTGGCAAGGGGTTATCATGCACGTTTGGGGCCGGATCCCTCAGCTGAATTACTCTTTCTTTAATCAACCCCTCAATTTTGTCCCTGAGGGAGTGGCAACTTTCAGTATCGTGTCCAGGGCTATTGGAGTGATATGCGCAGTGCTTACTCTCATCATACCATCTCGGGATAGGGTTAGGAATCCTTCCCGGAATCGGTTGGATTAAGCCTGCAGCTCGCAACCTTTTGTATACTTGAGGTATGGGTTCGGCCAACGGGGTGCGAACTTTGGGTGGTCTTCCTTCAAAATTTGTGTTTGGTCTGGGTGCATTGGGTGTTCTATTTTGTTGGTGGGCTTGATGGGTGGGTCGATGCGGGGCAGGATAAATGGGTGTTTGGGAAGCGTTATATATAGGCTGTGTGTGGTAGTTGGGGTGTGGGGCAGGTGTGTAGTGAGGTGTGAAGTTTTGGTTATTTGTGTGATAGTATGGGGTTTGATAGGATGGGTTTTGGTATGTATAAATGCTTCGGGTTTACGTTCTTGTATGAACATGGAAGGGGAAACTGTCTTTTTTTTTGTGAAGTGCCCCCGATCATCCCTGACTGAATTGCCTTATTAGTCGCCTGCAACGCTGCCAAATTCGTAATCCTACCAGTTTTAATACCTTCATCCATGAAGTCGCCCATTCTGACAACTTCTGCGAAATTTTGTCTGATGACGCTTATCATCCGCTCATAGTAGGTTGCGTCCTTCAAAGATTGTACAAATAGAGTGGTCATCTCACTCTCCTCCATGGGTGGTTGTACCTTTGCTGCTTTTGAATGTCATCTCATGGCGTACTCTCTAAACGTCTCGGTAGACTTCTTTTCTAGCTTCATCAAATAAAACACATCTCACGGTTTACGTATTGATCTGAACGCTTCCACGATGTCACAGGCAACGCATTCCAGTTGTGCCATTTCTGCGGATCCTGACTAGTATACCAATCTAATGCCTCGCCATCCAAGCTTCGAATGAATAGCTTCATAATGATTGTTGGGTTCTTTCCTACTCCAATTAGCTTATCGCAATATGACCTCAAATGTGCACGAGGGTTCCCCTTCCCGTCGAATAAGTCAAACTTGGGAACCTTGTACCCCACAGGTAGTTCCACATCTAGGTGCATGCAAAGATCCCCGTAATCTAATCCTTCATGACTTTTGTCCGACCGCATGCTCAGAACAGCTTCTTTTAGGCTATGAATCTCTTTGGCCACGTCCTCGTCCATTTTGGCTCGAGTTTCCCTCTCCATTTCTTCATAATGGTATGTTTCCTGGGGAAGCACATAGATGGTAAAAGGTTGGGTTTCTGATGTGTATGCTGGTGGTTTGGGTTGTTTGTTGGGGCTGGTGATAGGTATGTTGCGTGGATATTGGGTAGTGTGGCCATTCGGGCTGATTGGGCGAAGTAAGTAGGCGGGGGCTGAGATATATAGGTGGTAAAAGGATCATTTTGAGGGTGGGGTTGAGGATTGACTGGGCGAGGGATAGTTTGACCTGAATCGGCAACTGGCATTTTTGTGAGGAGCTTTGGGAGATATGTGGTGGCGGAGGTTGATCCGGGATAGTTTGTGATGTAGTAGCCCTTTGCTCTGGTATGGGGGTATTCAGACTAATGGATAAGTTTGTCGGATTCCGTAGTCTTTCCATCTCAACCTGCATATCAGCAATTTGTTGTAGTTGTTGTGCGATGCATTCTTCCTGACTAGTGACATTTCTCCCCTCTGAAGGTTCTGTTTTGCCGGCAGGAATAATTCCCAAACCATTTGGCTCAGATGCCACAGGCGATCGTATCATCGTTTAGTGCCACTGGACACAGTAAAGTGTTGATGCTCTTCCATTGTCGAATCAAATATGAACCGACCCTTTTGGGGAAATAATAAATCCTTCTAAAAAAAATTGTGTTAGTGTAAAGCACGTGATTTTGCAAAGGTGTAAATAACAATTAGCAAGTATATGTTGCACATAAATTGTCACGTTGTAGGTAAGTCCTAATCATGCATGGGGGCCTCTTTACGCCAGAGGTAAGCCTAAACGTCACACATGCAACATCATGATAACAAAATCCAAGCCATTAGATTGAAATGCTTTAGTCAAGAATAAGTTGTAATTTATTGAGATAACAATAAGAACAACAAAAGTCTCAAATTAAATGTCTATAACTAAGTCGCAGATGTGATGATGAAGCTTAGGTCTTCCTAGGTATAGCCCCTGCCTGTTCCAAGTACTGCACTACATCTTGCATCAAGACCCACATATCTGGAGTGATGACCCTATCTTTGAGTTGATTATCCTTTATCTTATTCCTTGCACCAATGTCTTCAATGCCTTGCTCCCCTTCTGAACTACATTTTGTACTGCCTAGAGACCATGCTTAATACTCTGGGGCGACCCCTGCTTGGTCCTTCCCAACTTCCACTTGATCAATATGGTACCATTCATAAAGGATCTGCTTGGCTTCGGGAATGATGAATTCCGATCCGAACTGGATTTCAGAGGCTCTCGTGTCAGCTATGAGAGAAATTACTTGCGTATGGCCAAACTGTCGGAGCATACGTAATAGAGCATATGGTTGGAGTCCTTTTAGACCTATAAGTCTGATGTAATAAAGTCCCTTATGTCTCAAGTAGACCCTCTTGACGATATGAAGCAACGGATACTTCCATTGAATTTGACTGCTACTGCGAGATGCTAAGTACCTGTACCAATCCTCTGTGTCGACTGGTGACACATAACGCATTGTTCTTTCGTAGAAGGTGGAGATCTTGTTGTCTGCACATCGGTCATATTTGAACGCTGATAGAAATTATCTACTGCCCACATCTGTAAGATAAGATTACAACCTTCAAAGAAGTTCGACTCACCCCTTTTGCATCTGTTCAAGGCTCTAAACAGTTCTGTCAAGATCATGGGCGTCAAAGCAAGCCGTTTGTCACCAACTTCATCGAACATTGCTCTAACTACTGAACATATGTACGTACTAATCCTTCCATGCTCGAGTGGAAATAAAAGAGTCCCTAGGAAAGCCATAGCAAATGCGATAGGACGCCTAAGTTTCCAATGGTCCGCAGTGCAACAAAACTCATTCTTAAATAATTTGTATCCGTCTCGGCAACCATATCTCTCATACAGGTAGTCTAGAGATACCCAATTGTTTTCGAAACAGCGCAACTCTCTGGTATTCTTTAAACCCAAGTAACGGAGGAGTTTTTTTCCAGACTGGCCGTGCGGAATAACTGGTTTTCTGTCATGATATGCTAAAGCAGTGAAATAGCTGACTTCTTCTAAGGTGGGGGTGATCGATATATTTTATACACACTTTTTGAGTCATTTTCAGTTAGTATTTTACTCATTTTGTTTATGTTTAATATAGTATTATGGTCGTTTTCCTTTTTTTTTGTCACAGCGGTCAGAAATGGAGAAATGACAAAAAGGAGATGAAATTAGCATAAATGAGATGGAATTGCACACAAAAGGGCCAACAAATGAAGTCTAAGAAATTCCGGGAAGTATAGAGGAGATCAGACGAAGTCCGACGAAAAAAAAAATGTCGCAGCAAAAAATCAGGAAAATAACACCTCAAGAGCCGCGGCGCGTGGCAGCAGCGCCGACCACTGAAATTTCCGAAAACTCTCTGATTTTCAGGCGCCGTGGCGCCGGACTCTAGGGCCACGGCGCCGACGCGGTATTTTTGACGTTTTGGGCCGAATTTGACACGTTTTTAGAGTCCAAAAGGGATAACTTTTTCTGCCTACAAAAGTTATATAATCCCTAAAACCCTGCTCATTATTGATTCCATCTATTGTACATACAACACAACTCTATGAGGAAAAGATTGAGACCTAGTTCAAGTATTTTCTTTTCTTTCTCTTTTCTTTGTTTATTTCAGTTCATGTATGGAGATTGTATTAGTTCTTAGCGTGACTATGGCTAGGAGCTAATTACTTTATTAGGAATTTCCTTGTGATTCACTTGAAACTCTTATTCATGAATTAATGCATTAGTTTGTTTTCTTATTCACTTGATTAAGATTTATTCAATAGCTGTTTTGATTGCTTGATAGTTAATTAGCTACTAATTATCATCACTTATATGATTTCGAATCGAAATCCGAAAGGGGAGATTCTGAATATGCTATAGTTGAATAAACATAGGTTAAAATCGTGGACGAAAGTACTCCGATACTTGTGTAGTTTTATAGGTTATTGTTCTTAATCCTCCTTTGTGGTAATCCTGTCATCGAAAGATAGAAGGGTTCTGCATCGGGGTTGAGTGTTTATATATCCTAACCAGAATATAAAACGGTCTAGTTAACATGTTATCTTAACGTAGAAGAAGAAGTCAGTCTAATTGTATTAAGGATTGAATAGAGTGGATAGTTGATGATCTTGGAAACCCTAATTCTCCGTCATAACTGATTTAAATCAAAGTATTTTCATAATTAGTTTATTTCCTGCATTATTAGTCTAGAATTCCAAACCAATTAACGTTAACCAAATAGAAACTAAAGCATAGATAATCGGTACTTGAAAACCAGTCCCTGAGGACGATATTCGGTCTTACCCAGACTATATTACTTGTAACAATACGTGCACTTGCGTTTAGCGTGTGTATAAATCGCACATCAGGGGGTCATCTCGAAATCTCTGAATTTGAAGACGACTCGATCTGGGTCCCAAAATTGGATCAATGCTCTGACCAAATGATGATCGGGAGAGATGTCGAATAATGAGATGAGGCATCCCAACCTCCTTCTGATTGCCATCTGACTACCCAAGTCGAATTTTAACTACCACATCCTCAATTTACTCAGAATCCCACTCACCATTTTGATCTGAGGGACAGGTTCCATCTAAAAATAAATAAAAAATGAGTATGCATTTTCCAACTTAGGAATTTCGATTTTAGGCTTGGTTTCGTTTATCACGACTATGAAACACATAATATGTTGTTGGGTCGCGGGGTTGTGAAGACCCGTTGACCAATTTGGTGTCTTCCTAATTGTGGTGTCAATGCCAATGATTGACTCACCTAAGGTAAATGCATGCATGCCTTAAAATAAGGGGTGGTATAACTCTATCCTAAGTTTCTAAGATTTGACTTTACTAGACGCAAGGTTCCCGAGTGGACAACTCGAGTGAGAAGGTTACGCGGCTGATCAGACGAACCTATCTAACTCCGCGCAGGCGCCAACTCTCCTAAAATTTGGGTATTTTGAAAGAAATTTCTGAGTGCGCGAAGCACACCAGCGCGTGAGTGTGTGATTGTGTGAATTTTCCAGAGTGAAAGAAGTATGAGCGGAATGTCAGTTTAAGGAAAGCAGCAAAACAAATAGCAATTAAAACAATTAAACATACAAAATTAAAGCAAGTAATTTTAAGACATTTAAAACAAATAAAAGCAAATAAAGCCAAGCAATAATAAAACCTAGGTTTGCTATGGTCAAGAACCTCAAATCCCCAGTGGAGTCGTCATTTCTGTCACACCCTTTTTCGACCGCGACATTATAAAACTCCTGCCTAGAAGGTTAAGTTAGAAAATAAAATAAATGCCAAAGCGGACTAAAAATGCTAAAGGGGCTAAAGGGTGCTAAAGGGTTCGCGGAGTCGCCACCTAATTAGTTTTGGCGAATTAGGACACCTAAATGTTAACTAGGTTAAAGTCAACATTAACTCCATTTTATGATCTGCAAAACTAGTGTGATTCTGGGCAAGGGTTCTTTATTATCCTAAAGGGAAGGGGTCAGGCACCTTATAGGATCCGTTAACTTACAGTTGTCCGTTCAAACCTAGGGTTAATTATTATGCTAAAGAACATGCATATTTAGAAAATATTTGAAGTGAGAAGACGTTAATAGGTATAAAAATATGCATTTAGACAAACATAAATAATGTACGTGAAGTTAGTTTTTGACATAAAAATATGCACAGGAAGGCGTTGCAAAATATAAAATAGAAAGTATGTCTAACGGTGTTTATAGAAACAAACATGCAAGATTAATTTATTGATTAAGTGTATGCATTTGTTCGTAAAAATGGATTTTTGATTAATATATATGTGGCAAAATACTTATATGGCAATTGATTCGTTTTTACTAAAATGAAGGGGCTTATGAGAAAATCAATTTCTTTTATTATGAAGAAGCAATTCCTTAGTTGGATATGCAAATTTAACATGTATGACAAACCTAAGATACCATTAATTAGAAGTGCATTTCCAATTTTAATCTACCCTCCCAACTCTTCTATTCAAGGACTTATTGTTCTACATATACTATTAATTACAAAGTTAGTAATTAAACAACAACAAATAAATAAATAAAGGGGGGGGGGGGGGAAGACGGGATTTAAAAGAGTAGGAAAGTGTTTGGGCCGGATGACAATGTCATCTCGCCCTATTTTGTTTAGGAATGTTGAGTCGGGAATGCGGACGCGGATGCGGATGCGAATCTTCGTTGTGATAAGAGGTATGTTGAGTCACGTATTAAGACTCTTCACTTGCTCCCGTGCATTGCATTTCATGTAAAATAAGAAGGAAAAGGGATTAGTATCCGTTCAAACTTTATTCACAATACAAAACACTCGCGTCATCCTAATCAGGAGGAAGATAATCAATTATAGGCAAGTTCACACATTCACAGGAAGCCAATGTCTCATAAATTACAAAACATCAGCTACTTTGATTAAGAAGCAATATCATCCAAACTTTGAAGTGCATATTGGCTGTAATATTTATTTTAATTTGTCGAATTGCTAACAGTTCATCCAAACAGTCCTAGTCATAAATTAGTCTTTTTTTTCCACAATCAGTTTAAGTTTATGAAGCCACTGTGCACGAGGCTCTTTCTCTTTGATTCAACTGGAGAGGCAGTACCTAAAATTGGCTTTAAACTAGAACTAAAGCACTACATACTTAACCATACAAGGACGACCGGGTGGACTGCTATTTAAATAAGTTACACTCATCAGTAAAGAGTATGGAAGCCTAATGAACATATTGATCCTTTTATCTACTTCTTTCAGCCAAAATATATTATGTAATTCATTTTTCTAGCCAAAAATACGCTCTAATGTATTCAGCACTGGTTTTAGCAGGTAAGCATATATTTCAACCAAAGGTGAAAAAAGATATTGCAGCATTTCCCAAGGGCCATGTAGAGCTGAATATTCCAGCGAAATACAAAACAGTATTGACACTGTATTCATCTAATACACCACAAGAGCGTCTTGTGAAAAATCCAAACACACTCTAAGTTCAATCACAGTTATTAAGATGTATTAACAATCACAGTCCCGAACATTAATAACAGTTAATATCAATTAAACAAATTCAGTAATCGAATTTAGGACACTTAAGCCATCGCAAGAAACACATATTACACGCATTAACATCAACTGAAATCTAAACGAGAATGGTAAAATATTACCTTCTCCGGGCAGCGAACCGAGGCAGCGTATCAAGTCGTCGATCCACTCGAATTGCTTTGCTACGCGAATGAAGGAGGTCGAGCTTCGCTTTGGGAATTGTTGCTGGTTCTGGACTAAATTGCGAGAATGAAAGGTCGTTTGAGAATTGTAGTTATGGTTGCTTTTATGCCCATTCTCCCTGGTATTTTTATTCTGCGAGAACTGATGCCCTTTCTCTTGCTGATTTTCGATGGGTTCCTTACTGTGGTCGTTATATTTTCCTCTCTGGAAATCGGTGCCTTTGCATGTGTAAAATGGGTTCCAAGTTTGGTAAGCTTTTGGTACTGATTTAGTGCGATTTCTTATTGATTTTTTGGAAGATTTGAAGGAGATTTGTCATGGTAAGATTGATTTGATTATGGTGTATTTCTTTCGATGCTATTCAGACGATTTCGGGATGATTTTTTAGGTAAGATTTTCAGTACTTTTGATTTGAAATTGTTATGGTAAGTTCTATGGGGTGTAAAATCGTTTGGAGAGTGAACTGGCTTGAGAAAAGGACGAAGGGAAACCCCGGATCCTCCGGCGAGAATCTCGGGCATGGCGGCGACGGGCCTTAGGTTTGGGTTTTTTTTTTTCTTCTGTTTGGACGATGGTAGGGATGAGTATAAATGTTTGGTGAGTGGGCCGCGGGCTTGGGTAGTTGGGCTGGGTAGGTTTTGGGCTTGGGCGAAAATATGGGGGTATATTGGGCTGGTTTTATTTATTAGTTTTAGGTGTTAGTTTTTAAGTGTTAAATTTTAATTAGTGATAAATAAATGAGGTTTTAATTATTGCGTACTATTAAAATGACAAATGTGAATATGACATTTAAGGATTGTTTGTTGCTTTTATAAATGCAACGCTATTATTTAAAATCTTATTTATTATGCATTTTTTATCATTATTTAAGTTAAAGTTAAATTATCTTAATATGACTTTAGGTGCTTTATTAATTTTAGCTTGGGTTTAAACTATTACAATAATAAATGCGGGCGTGCTATTTGATTAGTGCTTAATATTTTATAATGCGATGTCGTTATTAAAATCTTATTTATTATGCGTATTTTGCGATGTTAAATTAAAATTAAATGGGGGTTTAAATTGCTTATGAAATTGCTTTGGGTATTAATAAATGTAGCTATCATTTTAAGGAATGCTTGATGCGACGCCATTGTTAAATTATTTATTTTATGTATTTATTTATTTATTATCATTAAGAATTGTTTGAGTTTTAATTAATGGGAAATAGGGCTTAAATTATGAATAATATCATGAAATTGTTTGTTATTAAAATGACGAATGCGGACGTGAGACTCAAGGTGTGCTTAATACTCTACGTAAAAATGTGATGTCATTATTAAATCGCTTATTTGTGCATGTATTAATATTTTATTGTTGCACTCTATTATTATAAAATTATTAAAAATTATTTTGAAAAATTAGTGTAATTTTATAGTTAATGGTTAGACGAGAGGGTAAAAATTGGGTGCCAACAAAGTAGTGTTCGTTCCATTTCATTTTAAGTGTGTTACTTTTTTTTAGTTTGTTTTAAAAGTGTCTGTTTCTATTTAGCAAGTTTATGACCACAAGATTTGCAAGACCCTGCATATCTTTCATTTAAAATCACAAGATTCAAAAATTATTTTTTATTTTTTAAATTTTATGTCTAGTCAAATTAAAAGATTTAAATTAGAACGGAGGGAATACTTATTTTATAACTGTTCAAGTTATGGTAGTTTCAAATAACTTCAATATGGAAACATTTTGTGTTTTGAGTTTGAATAATATACACTAGAGAAATTTTATACAATTCGGTCGTATTGTAACACTTAAAATATTTTATATTTTTAAAATTTCAAATCTCATATTTTAAAATAATTTATTTAGAAATATTTATTTGATGATCTAATAGTATAAAACATTACTTACACTAATGATGTAGTATAAACGTAAGCTCTTTGCCTTTACCTTTCTATAAAAGGGGTATCCATATTCCATACACAAGTACACAACATATGGTTTCATTCTCCACCAAGTGACTCCAAGAATATACTTCCATGGCTAAACTAATACTCCAAATCTTCACCATTTCCGTTCTCCTTTCACTGGTCGCCTTTCCGGCCACCGGAGAAGAAGAATACATGTTTGGACAATCCATAAGTAGAAAATCTATGGGGCTAAAAAAGGAAAAACTGAGCCATTTCAGATTCTATTGGCATGACATCCTTAGTGGCACCAAACCAACATCTATGATGATTATCCCACCACCCAAAAACACCACAACAGGTTTTGGCCAAATGAATATGATAGATAATGCCTTAACCCTAGGACCAGAGTTGAGTTCCAAGACTGTTGGAAGGGCACAAGGGTTTTATGCTTCTGCTTCACAAAATGATGTTGGTTTAATGATGGTCATGAACTTTGCCTTTACTGAAGGAAAATATAATGGCAGCACATTTACTATACTTGGCCGGAATCCGGTGTTCGAGAAGGTGAGAGAGATGGCGGTGATCGGTGGCAGTGGACTTTTCCGATTTGCTAGAGGATATGTTCAGGCCAGTACTCATTCATGGGATTACAAAACTGGTGATGCTAATGTTCAGTATGATGCTTATGTGTTGCATTATTGAGGTTTAGTAATTAATTACTGTTTTTTACTCTTATTAGCCAGCTGGCTTTTAATAATTATGGAGCGACCACACTTTTTTTCCTTCGCATAGTGATCAATTGTCGTATTGGAGTATATCAAGATTATTTTCCATTATTGACCGATGTCATTTCTTTATACAGCAGCTCAATTATTTGAACCGTCCGTTGATTTTTGTTTCATGATAATGTCACGACTCACCTTCTATTTTTTTTCTCACCCGATGTCTGGAATCCGCACTGAAGTCCGATTATATTTGAATTTGAGCCGGATAGAGCGCATTTCTAAAGGAAGCGCTCCCTACCAAAAAATAATTCATACCCAGGTGTCACGACCCAAATTACGGACGTCGTGGTGACACCTATACTATCCCCCGGTAGGCGAACCATTCTCAAGATCATTTACAACGATAACTATTTAACAATGCGAAAATAAAGGAAAGATACAAAATATAGCAAATCTTTTAGTAAACACCACACATCATTTAACCCTTACAACACTTCCTCCCAAAATCTGATGTGACTTGTACAAGGACTCTAAGATACAAAGTAAACAAGGAATAAATAACACCACCCTGAATGAATAAGGGTGGTCTGAGTAAGATGAAAACCAAGGCTTCCAACGATGAGTGGTCTGCCTTAACCTTCCCGTGCTCCAAGCTGCATCATGAATCAACTGAATACCTATATCCACGAAAAAGATGCAACAAGTGTAACATGAGTACACAACGTACCCCATAGACATCATAGGCGGACAACGACGAATGTTATGTAATAGGCATAAATATCAAGTTGACTCTCAAGTAGGTCATATTTTATGTAGTTCAAATAGTCATATAAGTCACCTTATTCACATAAGAGTCCAATCACAGTCAAGTACAATTCAATTCATATTGCATACATGGATCTTACAATTAATACCTACCGATCAGTAATGCTTTCCAAGAGTATTACAATTGGTCTAACCATAACGATATTAGCTCATTTATTATCTCTAACCCTTAGACTTAATTACAGTTTCATACACTTAAGAGCATGACACGTAATAATTCATCTAGTGTTCTCATTATACTTTAATTGGAAGTCTACATCGTACATACTTTGATTAAGGAGGGAATCTACACATACATAGCATACAAGTCAATAACTACAACAAAACACCTCAACAAGTTCATTACTAGACACTTGACGGAATAACGATATCAATCACCAAAGAATACATAGGCACAAATAGTTCTCTTTGATCTACATGATAGTTTTGACAAGTAGACATCACCGACCACAGTAGCAGTTTTCCATCAAATACTTAGATTCGTAAAGGTGTAAGACACAACACCAAATTCACATAGAACAAACCGAATCATGGCAACCAATTCATTCCAATATAATCAATCCAATCACCCAAATCCATATAATCATAGTGCTCACCCAAGTTTCAATAACCAATCCATATCACATTATCAATCAACAAGTAATCAATGTATAAGTTAATGTATGATATGGATGCAAATTCAATGATCGTCCATTCGGAATATCCACCAGATCCCTACTCTTGGTTGTAGTATCATCATCAATCATTTCCATCAAACCAAAACCCCTTTGGAGTCATATCAATCATTTCTATAATCTAAATGGTTCTAACCACCTCATAATATATCATTACCTTTAACAAGTAATTGATGCATAAATGTATGTATGATATGAATGCATATGAAAATGTCAGGTATCTTTCATTTCTAGTACACATGTGTTCATATTCTATGAACTGCCAACCATGGGGGACTCATTCTGTCCATATACTCATCTGGAATTTCTCAACGGATCTCATCTCTTTTATTGTTATAACATATGTTGCAGGCGTGCAACCCGAGCCATGCATAATATCATAATTATCATTCGTATTATGATATCATCATCATTTCATATTGCCAATATCTCATAGTAATATCATTATTTTTTTTCAGATCTCATTGAACCCACAACATTTCCATACCACTCTACTTTCAATATCATTAGAACTATGAATGTATGAATGCAATGACAATAGTAAGGCAAGTAATCAGGATGTATGAGATGAAATCAAGTATAATAGATCAATACCATATGCTTTCAGAAACTCAATAACACGTAATTCCACGTAAACAATATATCATATCGAAAGTAATGTGATGATAAACACAACAACTTTCAACAATGGAGACCATCCCACATAATGGTGACAAGCCCAACAACAACAGTCGGAATCAACTTAAGGCTGATTCTCGAATCACTCATCAACACAGTTCAATACTGGTACGCACTCAAAGGTTTATCACAACCGCTAAGGTGGGACCCCCAAACATGCCTAATACCCCTAATCATTTATAACTACTACGTACTTCTATCGGTGTCTAAAAGAGTTAAATAGTATCCTACCTTAGAGCTGAATAGGAGCCACGAACCGTCAACCCTCAACGCAAGCCTTGTCCTTTTGGAGAGTCTCGTAGTACTCGTAGTCTAACATATATTTTAAAAGTAATCTAATACAATTTCAAAGACTTAGTCCTTTCAAACAATACAAAGATTCATCCCAAAATTACACCCCGGGCCCACGGTAATCCAAACTTTATTACCCAAAAAGCATGCTAACGTACTAAGTAATTATATCATTAAGTTAATTTGACAACTAATCCTGATTGGATCCTTAATTTCAAGATGAGCAAAAATGGCCCAATTCCAAACCCTACGTTTCTCCCACAGTTTCATAAAAGTTTCTAATAACAAATTAACTATCAAAACATCATCATCTAGTATTAATCAACACCAATTTATAATATTACAATCATCTAATCAATATACAATCCCTAATTCATGATTCTTATTCTCTTATCTTAACATAGAAAACTATGTCATCTTCTTCCCCATCTAGAATTTTACACTATAATTAAGAGATTCTAATGATGAATTAATAAATAAAAGAGATGAAATTATACCTCCAATGAAGAACAAAGGTGAAATCCACAAGAAATCCCCTCTTAGTCGAGCTCTAATCCCAATAGAATGTTTTTGTGGAGTGAAATCATTTATACAATATTTAATGATCTGATCTGAAATAGTGATTCCGCTTCGGTGCAATCGACTATGCTAAAACGGACACGCTTCAGCGGAAAACAAATCATCGAGGAGAAGTCACTTAATATCCCAGAAGTGTGTTGGGGCAGAAACTACTCCGCAGAGGTGTCATCGCCTATGCGAGAAAACGTCCGTAGAAGCAGAAAACTCAACATTGTACCGAGTCCGCATCTGCAAACCAATCTCAGTAGAGGCTGACATGCAGAAGCGGCCAGAAGGTCGCTGGTGCGGACACAAGAAACCAACAACTCTAGAACTTAGTCAATTTCCACCAAACACCTGAAACGCTCTCGGGACCCTCCGATACAAACCAAACATGCTACTCTACGGTAACCAGTGCTACAAACTAGCTCGTGCACTCGAATTTATCATACGGCCGAGTTAGGACATACATTTCTACTAAATCACCCAAAATAACCAAATTCGACAATTTTTCAAATAAAAAGGGCAGCCCGGTGCATGGCAGCAACTTTACCAGTTACTCCAAGGAACACAATATATGTTCGAAAGCCTCAGGAATAAAACCAAGTACTCGACTAAGTCGCAAATGATGATCCAAACCAATTAGAAGTGAGGAAATTAGTTAACGGACCTGTAGACTCAAAAGTCAACTATCGGTCAACACTTTTTCATTTATTCGACCTTAAAACTTCTAATTTCCTCAAAATCAACCAAGAATCACACGAATACCTCGTGAACTACTCCACCCATCCCTGCAAGTCGAACACACTCTAACGGTGCTAGGGGAAGGGTCAACAGGGGTAAATGGGTAAATGACTAAATGACCAAACGGGTCATTACATCAAATACCAATTCAACAAATGTTCATCCTTGAACGGAAGAAGGAAAGTACGAAATCTAATGTGTAACCAAGGAATTCCAATCATAATTTCATGACCAAAATCCTTTCACTGTTGATTCTCGAATGTAAGAAGTAACTTCACTCGAATTTTTGATTTGATTACAACCATACCTTTATGCGTTCGATTGAATCCACACATATTACTTTAATCACCAACCTCCTTTAGTTGTAGCCACAGACCATTGTCCAACATGTACGATAAAATATTCTAATTCTACCAATCCTCTCTCACACCTTCTCAGTCCATCCTTCGCACCAAGATTCCTTAGAAACATATAGATATACGCCACAAGCCCAATTCATGACTTCTTTTAGCTAGAAAAGAATCCTTGCTTTATCTGAGAAAATTCCAAGTAATTCCGTCCATAAACTGATCTTATCCAATGTCGGTTGTGGTAATTACAGTCTCGTTAGTTCTATATCTCGAAGTTGAAATCACTTAGTCAAAACTCATTTCCCAATTCTTCTCAAATATCTAAATCACCATAATAAAGTATACTTATTGATTACATTGTCGTGCCAACTCTGTAGAAAATCAACTGACCACTCTAAAGACTTTCCGAAACCAGTTGTACCTCCTCAATACATACCAAGTACCCGTGTAAACTATTAGAATTGTTTGAATCATAGTCATTCGAAGAATATCATCATTCATGCTTACAAACTTCAAAGAGAACCAGTAACACTGTCATACCTCCATTCTGAATTGAAATACACCGAACCCTTGTCGATGGTATACTAGAATATCATAAGTCCTCCAAGCAATATAAACATGGGCAACTCGGCCCTAATTGAACGAATCTGACCCGGAATAAAACGCTCAATTTCTAAATCATCGATATTCATCCAAACTAATTCCAAAAATAACTGATAGACTTTCCATAAGTATGTGGTGATCTATTTCGTCTCTTTGCTCATGAGTAATCAATCATGTTCCGTCACCCATGACTCCAAAAGCTTGATTTTATCCAAGTTATCAACTTAGTATCGAAGAACTACACCTTATGATTGAAATGTTATTTTTTTCCAAACTTCCACCCGATACGCAATTTGATGAACCCCGTGAACTCTAAATATATCAAATCATCGTTTTACTTCCTCTTACTCACGCACAATGTCTTCATAATCGTGAGACCGGTGAACTTAGAGCTCTGATACTAACTTTGTCATGATCCAAATCACAAGTGACGTTGTGGCACCTACACTATCTCCCCGGTAGGCGAACCATTCCTAGAATCATTTACAACCATAACTATTTAACAATGCGGTAATAAAGGAAAGATACAAAATATAGCAAATCAGTTATTAAACATTACACATCATTTAACCCTTACAACACTTCCTCCCAAAATCTGGTCTGACTTGTAGAAAGACTCTAAGATACAAAGTAAATAAGAAATAAACAACAACTCCCTGAATGAATAAGGATGGTCTGACTAAGATGAAGACCAATATTGCCAAAGATAAGTGGCCTACCTTAACCTTCTCATTCTCCCAGATGAAACTTGAATCAATCGAATACATATATCTGCGTAAAAGATGCAACAAGCGTAGCATGAGTACACAATGTACTCCCGTAGGTATCATAGGCCAACAACGACAGAAGTAACAGGCATAAACATCCAATTGACTCTCAAGTAGGTCTTATTCTAGGCAGTTCAAATAACCACACAAGTCACCTACCTTACATAGGAGTCCAATCACAGTTAAGTACAATTCAATTCATATTGCATACATGGAACTTATAATTAATACCTACCGATCAGTGACTTTGTCTAAGTCATGTTCATATTTGCCTCCACTTATCCAACTTAATAAATCCAATAGACAAGTTGGCACTTAGTACACAATATCATTTAAGAATGCTTTCAAAGAGTATTACAATTGGCCTGACCATAGCTATATTAGCTCATTTATTATCTCTAACCCTTAGACTTAATTACGATTTCATACTCTTAAGAGCATGACACAAAATAGTTCATCTAGTGTACTTATTATACTTTAAGTGGTAGTCTATGATGTACACCCTTTGATTAAGGAGGGAATCCACACATATATAACATACAAGTCAGCAACTACAACAACAATACCTCAACAAGTTCATTACTAGACACTTTATCGAATAACGCTATCAATGACCAAGCTATACACATACACATATAGTTCTTTTTTATCTACATCATAGTTCTGACAAGTAGATGATGCGCGTAATATGCACACACTTTAAACGCAAGTGCACGTTATCGTATCAAGTAGTATAGTCTTAGATAAGACCGAATATCGTCCTCTAGGATTAGGGTTCAAGTACCAGTGATCTATTTTATAGTATCTATTTGGCGAATTAATATTTGATTGGTTGTTTATAACTAAGAATTTCAAAAGCTATTTAAATGTAAAGAATTACTTCAGATGTGATGAGAATAGGGCTTCTATGTATCCTTACTATCCGCTTATGTTACTTGTCAATGCATTACTTATGGTGTTCTTCTTTTGGAGAAAGCAGGTTCTGAAATCGCTTTATACTCCCGTTAGGTTATATAAACACTCAACCCAGATTGTTCCTTACCTAACTTCCGTGATAAGGGTAACTCTATAGGAGGATTAAGCACAAAAACCTAGTTGGCCGTCACGCACAATGCAAAATTAGGGTTGTTAAGCCTCTCATCAACGCTACAAATCTAATTGAGGTATTTTCATCCCCAATTCAAGACCGTCTACCCAACTTACAGCATATTCACAATCCCTCCTTTTCAGAATCTGATTAGAAATCATATAGTGATAACTAGTTGTCAATTAGCTACCAAGAATTCAACTCAATTATTGGATAGATCTCTCAATAAGAATAATAACCATAAGCATGCATTACTTTATAACATAAGGTTCAAGAATTCAACATAGAAAGCCCTATAAGAGAATTAGTTCCTAGCCATGAATATGACAAGAACTAATTCAAAGTTCATCATGCAAAACGAAATAAATAAAGGAAAGGAAAAAGAAATTACTAAGCTAATGGTATCCAAACTCCAAGTCAAGAATCTTGAGTTGTGCAAGAAAGGGGAACCCTCAAAAACTGCCTAGGGTTCTCCTTATATAGTTTTAAAACGCCTCCCTTCTTTTCCTTCCAGGCCTGGCCCAAAAATCCGTCAAAAGACCTAATTTTTCCGTGTCGGCGCCGCGGCCCTGCTGTCAGGCGCCGCGACGCCTAAAGTTCTGCAATACTTCGGGTGTTTTGGCGCCGCGGCCCTGATATCTCGCTGTCGAGGCGCGCGGCCACTGCAACTCCTGGGCTTCGGATGTTTAGCGCGCGGCGCGTTTCGGTCTCACGAGGCGCGCTGAATCTTCTGCAGCTTCTCTGAATAATAGCGCGCTTGCCCTCGCTTCGAGGCTGCCATGGCAGTCTGGATTTCACCTCGTTTGCCACTTTCTCGTTTCACTCTAGTACTCCTCTTTTTCCCTCTTTTCTCCTTTTACGCCATTTGGCCACTTTAGCCACTTTGACTCAAAAGAAAGAAAATCTATCCTAATACGACACTTTGTATGTACAAAACGGGACAAAAAGACTAACTAGACTGACTCAAAAGGTGTATATAAAATACACCGATCAAATACCCCCAAACTTAACCTTTGCTCGCCCTCGAGCAAAGATAAAAAGAAAGAAATAAAATGACAGACTCAATAAATAAGAAAATCAACAAAGAAAATAAACAGACTCCCTGCCATTGATCACTTTTGCTGCATGAATGTTAACTAGAAAAACATGAAGGTTAGCAGAATAATATGCAGGAACATATAGCATGAAATTTTCAGCACACTAAACACATGAAGCTAAATATTTCGCAAACTCATATTCATCATGCTTAATGGAAGTCAATATACTAAATCATGCATATAAATTCAAGAATTCCTATGGCATGCTTACTTGCTATTCTCCACTAATTCTGGATATGCATAAAGAGATCTTCGTGACTTTGAGGTTGTAATGTAGGCTTAGGTAGGGGTTGGTAAAGATGGGCATTTAGGCTCATTTTTCTGCACCATACGTTGGCTTTTCAATTTTTCCCTTTTTCTTTTGATTCTTTCCTTCACTTCAATTCTATCTTTCCCTCTTTTGTTTTGGGAGAGTGAAGTGTATTATACTAACAGCACCCCAACTTAGGCTTTGCCTCTTTCTTATTACTTTTCCATTGGGGTGCATCAAACTTGTTCACTCTTTTTGTTTCTTCTTTTAACACAATGTACTCCACTTTGAAACTTTTTACTTATGGCACAATTTATGGGAATATAGGGTGTCAAAGAAAAGTTTCAATTTTGGCCAACTGATAGACTAGGGATATATTTTTAAAGTACGGGATAGAAAATAAGTAAGAATTGTCTATCAAAGAAATGCCTGAGTCATCTCCCTAGCATGCATATCCTAATTATTTCGCCTCAAATAGCAAACAATCGTACACATAGGTTTTCAATCATTTAGTATGCACAATTCAAGCATGAAACTCCAAATAGACAGATTTTGTGAGTTTTTGGCATATCTAACCTAGGTGTTTAAATAGTTGCTACAATTCCGTTACATTATTTTACCTTACTTCACTAGGTGTTTCTAGCAACTACAGCATACATGATCTTTGACAGGCAATTATGACTCAAAAACGAAAAATTTTTTGTGGTGACTCAAAATAAACAAAAAAAATCAAAAAGAAGACTCGAATAAAACATAAAAATGAAACACATAAAAAACACCCCCAAACTTAAATTACACATTGTCCCCAATGTGTAGACTCAAAGGAAAAACTAAAAGACAAAAAGACTTACAGTTTTTGGCTAAAATGGTGGTGGTGGCGGTGGATAGTGCTTCTAATTTCGTGAGGGGAGGAGAGCCCTTGGTGTTTGATTTGGCGGTAGGGCTTTTGGATCAAAGTATTTTCCAGAATTCTCTGCAACTGGACACCGCGGCGCTTAAACTTCCGCACCTCTTCAGATCTTTCGGCGCCGCGGCGCTTAAACTCCTGCGCTCCATCGGGATTTCATGCGCCGCGGCCCTGTTACGGGGAGCCGCGGCGCCTATCTTGGCCCATTTTTCTGGATTTCTGCTGCCGCGGCCCTGCTCCTGGGCGCCGCGGCGCTTACCCGCTTTTCTGGAAATCCTCGCTTTTCTTCAGTTTATTTCCCTGTACCTGTCAATCACATCACAAAACACAAGACTCCAAGACCGTGAGACTGTTCTGAGACAAAAATAAAATAAACTTAAAGACAGAAATTAAAATAACATAATTGAAAACGTTGGGTTGCCTCCCAACAAGCGCTGTCTTTAACGTCTTTTAGCCGGACGCAAGTTCCTTAGACTTACTAGCCCTGGGGTGGATTAAGTCCCCAACCAATCCATTTCCGCCACATTTGGCGTTTCCTTTTTCTCCTTTTCTTTTTAGCATTATCGGTAGTAGGGAGTTCCGGAACAATTACCTCATTTAGTGTCATCTCAGCAAACCATGCTTGCTTTCTTGGGCTCATCACTCTTTGGTTGCATTGCAATGGCTCGCATGGGGGTTTGGTGGTGTTGATTGCAAAACACCCACTTACAGTTCTTGGCTCAATGACGTGTTTAAAGACTTTAAACACCATCTCTTCGTTCTCCACTCTTAGCGTTAGCTCTCCTCTTTCAACGTCAATCAAGGCTCTACCCGTTGCTAGGAATGGCCTCCCCAATATGATCGGGATTTCTGCATCTTCTTCCATATCCAGAATGAGGAAATCTGCAGGAAAGAAAAAATTTCCTACCTTCACAATCACATCCTCGATCTTCTCTCGTGGATGAACCATCTGTCCGCTTAGTCAGTTGCGGACTCCACGCTGGTGGGCTTCTCCTAGCTCCAATCTTTTGAAAACCGATAGGGCATCAAATTTATACTCGCCCTAAATCACACAAGGCTCTGTTGCAGTCACCCCGCCCATCGTGCGCAGTAGTGTAAAGCTTCGGTCCTTTAGCTTTGGTGGCAATTTCTTTTGTAAGATAGCACTACACTCTTACATTAGTGCTACTATCTCATATTCGGCCGCTCCTCTTTTTCCCCAAGATTTCTTTCATGAACTTGAAATAAGATGGCATCTGCTCCAAAGCCTCTATAAACGGTATGTTGATGTGCAACTTCCTGAATACCTCAAGAATTTGGAAAATTGTTTATCGACCGCCTTCCTTTGTAATCTCCGGGAAAGGAATTTTTTCTCAGATACTCCTTCTCCGAGTTTTCTATCACCGGGCTAGGTTCACCACCTTATCTTTTCTAACTCGCTTCCTCTCAACTATCGGGTGAGGCGCCGTTGCTCCAATTGTTTTCCACTTCTCAATCGCATCGCTTACATTGCTCCTCGATTTACCTCGCATTGCTTGGCAATGTCCCTCGTGGCTTGATGTTTGCTCGCTTTGCTACCGCCCTACCGTGTTTCCAAGTTTCAACGAGGATCTAGATTCGTTATAAACCGCGTGCGGGCGCTGCAAGTCGCCATGGTCGCTTTAAGCTCATCCGGTTTTTCTTGCCGACCGCATTGAGCCGCTGAGGCCGGGGGCTGAGTGAAGGGTCGTTGATTCTGCATCGCTGTTCGCATCGCCCCTATACCGATTCTGCCGCTCGATATTGGTTCGCTGGCCACTGCACGATTTTTGGCCCGTATCGATTTTCTGCCCCGATCTCCTTTCCATGAGAAGTTTGGGTGATTCCTCCACCGATTATAAGTGTTTGAGTAGGGTTGTTCTGTTGCCTCGATAGTTACTCATCGCTGACACTCCGCTTCCATTGGGATGTTGTTGGGATCCGAAGGACACCTATCAAATGTATGTGGGCCGCCACATATCTCACGCTTTTTCTGCACAAAGATTCACCGACACGGTATGTTGCCGCAATTGTTTCGCTAGAAGAGCCACTGTGCGTCAAAGCGAATAGCATCTACTTCACGGACCCACGCTTCTTCTCCCACTGGTTGCCTCTCTTCAAAGGACATGGTTGTTAGTGGCCATATCTTCTAATAACTCGTGGGCGCGTCGCTTTTCCTCATGAATGCTCCACCGCGCCGCATCTATGATGGTTCCGTTGTATCGCCACCGTTGTAGAAAATATGAACCAAGTTCCACAACTCAATGCAATGGTGTGGACACTTCCTCTGTAGATCCTCGAATCTCTCCCATGCTTCATATAAGGACTTCCATCACTGATAGAAGTTGTTCAACTCCTCTTAATTTTGCCGCTTTACGGGTGGAAAGAACTTGGCTAGGAATTTCGTGCTACCGTGCCATGTAAATATCGAATCACCGGCAGGAATTCAACCATACTTTGCTCTATCCCCGAGTGAGAAGGAAAGAGCCTCAACTGACGCGATCATCAAGAACGCCGTTATATTCGAAAGTGGCACATAGCTCCAAGAAATTTGCTATGCGTATACGTGATCCTCCACGGCGCCTCCGAATCGCATCAGTCGCACCATGCTCGTAATCGCTGGTTTTATCTCGAAATTGTTGGCTCTATCAGTAGGAGCCTAATGCAAGTCTCGTGCTCCATTCACTCTTGGTAGCACATAATCTCCTGCACTTCTTTCTCGCCGATTCGAACTCTATCCTCCATATTTATTGGCACTTGCCGAGATCTCCGGTTAAGTTGATTTTCACCTAACCCTTCTCTCATCCTGTTATTGTTGGGAGCACCGCCCATTTCTATCAACGTTGCAATTGATTCTTTCGCTCGCTTTGCGTGCTTTCTCAATTTCCGGATTGAAGGAACAAGAGTGTCGCCTCTTCTCCTTCGCATAAACCGATATCCCGAGAAAGATCAAAACAAACAAAGAATCACGGACTCGATTTTCGTAGAAACTAAAAAAATAAAAATAAAAATTAAATCCAAATTAGAAATTAAAAATAGATAATTTGATATTGAACTATTGCCTAATCCCCTAACGGCGCAAAAACTTGATGCGCGTAATATGCACACACTTTAAACGCAAGTGCACGTTATCGTATCAAGTAGTATAGTCTTAGATAAGACCGAATATCGCCCTCAGGATTAGGGTTCAAGTACCATGATCTATTTTATAGTATCTATTTGGCGAATTAATATTTGATTGGTTGTTTATAACTAATAATTTCAAAAGCTATTTAAATGTAAAGAATTACTTGGATGTGATGAGAATAGGCTTCATGTATCCTTACTATCCGCTTATGTTACTTGTCAATGCATTACTTATGGTGTTCTTCTTTGGAGAAAGCAGTTTCTTAAATCGCTTTATACTCCCGTTAGGTTATATAAACACTCAACCCCAGATTGTTCCTTACCTAACTTTCACGATAGTGGTAACTCTATAGAGGATTAAGCACAAAACCTAGTTGACCGTCACGCACAATGCGCAAAATTAGGTTGTTAAGCCTCTCATCAACGCTTACAAATCTAATTGAGGTATTTTCATCCCCAATTCAAGACCGTCTACCCAACTTACAAGATATTCACAATCCTCCTTTCGTAACTGATTAGAAATCATATAGTGATAACTAGTTGTCAATTAGCTACCAAGAATTCAACTCAATTATTGGATAGATCTCTCAATAAGAATAATAACCATAAGCATGCATTACTTTATAACATAAGGTTCAAGAATTCAACATAGAAAGCTATAAGAGAATTAGTTCCTAGCCATGAATATGACAAGAACTAATTCAAAGTTCATCATGCAAAACTGAAATAAATAAAGGAAAGGAAAAAGAAATTACTAAGCTAATGGTATCCAAACTCCAAGTCAAGAATCTTGAGTTGTGCAAGAAAGGGAACTCTCAAAACCGCTAGGTTCTCCTTATATAGTTTTAAAACGCCTCCTTCTTTTCCTTCCGTGCTGGCCCAAAAATCCGTCAAAGACCTAATTTTTCCGCCGACGCCAGCTGTCGCCGCGCGCGCTAAAGTTCTCGCAATACTTGGGTGTTTTGGCGCGCGCGTCCGATATTCGCTGTTCGAGAGCGCGGCCGCAACTCCCGTGGCTTCTGATGTTTAGCGCGCCCTGCTTTCGATCTTCGAGGCGCGCCAATCTTCGCAGCCTTCAATAATAGCGCCATGCCCGCTTCGATCGCAGGAGGCCATGGCGCAGTCCGATTTCACTGCTTGCCACTTTCTCCGCTTTCACTCTAAGACTCCTCTTTTTCCCTCTTTTCGCTCCTTTTCCGCCATTTGGCCACTTTAGCCACTTTGACTCAAAAGAAAGAAAATCTATCCTAATACGACACTTTGTATGTACAAAACGGGACAAAAGACTAACTAGACTGACTCAAAAGGTGTATATAAAATACACCGATCAGTAGACATCACTGACAACAATAGCAGTTTTCCATCAAATACTTACACTCGTAAAGGTGTAAGCCACAACCCCAAATTCACATAGAACAAACCGAATCATGGCAACCAATCATTTCTAATAGAATCAATCCATATGATCATGGTGCTCACCCAATTTTCAATAACCAATGCATATCAAATTACCAATCAACATATAATCAATGTATAAGTGAATCTATTTTATGGATGCAATTGCAATGATCGTCCATCCGAAATTTTACATCGGATCCCAGCTTTTGGCTGTAGTATCATCATCAATCTTTTCTATCAAACTAAGACCCCTTTAGAGTCATCTCAATAATTTTCATCATCTCAATAGTTTCAAACATCTCATAATATATTCTTACATTTAACAAGTAATCAATGCATAAATGAATTTATGATATGAATGCATATGTAAATGTCAGGTGTCTTTCATTTTCAGTATACAAGCCTTCAAATTCAATGAACTACCACCCATGGGGGATCTGCGCCGTCCATATACTCATTCAGAATTTCTCAACAGATTCCAGCTCTGTGGCTGTAATAACATCTATTGCAGGACTGCAACCCGAGACATCTGTAATATCATAATTATTATCCCTATTGTGATATCATTATCATCTCAGTATTGCCAACATCACATAGTAATATCATTGTCTTTTTTTTCCAGTCTCATTGGACCCATAATATTTTCATACCACTCTACATTCAATATCATCAGAACCATGAGCGTATGAATGCAATGACAATAGTAAGACAAGTAATCAGGATGTATGAGATACAATCAACTATAATAAATAAATACCACATGCTTTCAGAAACTCAATAACACGTAATTTCATATAAATCAATCTATCATATCGACAACAACATGATGAATAAACACATCAATTTTCAACAATGGCGATCAACCAACATAATAACGACAAGCCCAATAACAGTAGTCGCAATCAACTTAAGGCTGATTCCCCAAACACCCATCAACATAGTTCAACACCGGCACACACCCAAACATTCATCACAACCGCTACGGTGGGACCCCCAAACACGCCCAATACCCCTAAACATTTATAATTATTATGTACTTTTATCCGTGTCTAAAAGAGTTAAATCGTAGACTACTTCAGATCCGAGCAGGAGCCACGAACTGTCAACTCTCAACGCAGGCCTAGCCCTTTCGGAGCACCTCGTAGTCTAACATATATAGATTCTACGTTAAAAGTACTCTAATACAATTTCAATGACTTAGCCCTTTCAAATAATATAAAGATTCATCCCAAAATCGCCCCCTCCCCCCGGACCCACGGTAGCAAAATTCAAATTTTATTACCCAAAAAAAGCATAATAACATACTAAATAATTACATTCTTAAGTTAATTTGAAAACTAATTCTGATTGGATCCTCAATTTCAAGATTAAGCAAAAAGCCTCAATTCCAAACCATAAGTTTCTCCCTCAATTTCAAAAGGGTTTCGAATGACAAATTAATCATCAGTTTACAATATTATAATCATCTAGTCAATATGCAATCCCTAATTCATCATTCTTACTCTCTTATCTTAGCATGAAAACTATGCCATCTTTCTCTCCAACTAGAATTTACACTATGATTAAGAGATTCTAATGATGAATAATAATTAAAAGGAATGAAATTATACCTTCAATGAAGAACAAAGGTGAAATCCACAAGAAATTCCCTCTTAGCCGAGCTCTAATGCCAAGAGAATGTTTTTGAGAAATGAAATCATTTTTAGGACATTTAATGATCTGATATGGAACAACGATTCCGCTTCGGTGGAATCGACTTCGCTAAAGAGGACACACTTCGATAGAAAATAGGCCGCCGAGGCAAAGTCATTTAAATATCCCGGAAGTGCGCTGGGCAGAAACTACTCCGCAGAGGCGCCATCTCCTCTACGAGAAAACGTCCGCAAAAGTGGAAAACTCAACATCGCACAGGGCCCGCTTCTGAGAGTCAACCTTCACAGAGGCGGACACACATAAGCGACCAGAAGGCCGCTGGTGTGGACACTAGAAACCAGCAACTCTAAAGCTTAGCCAATTCTCCACCAAACACTCAAAATGCTCTCGGGACCCACCGAATACAAACCAAACATGCTACCCCAAGGTAAACAGTGCTACAAATTCGCTCACGCACTGTAATTTCTCATACGACTGAGCTAGGTCATACTTTTCTATGAAATCACCCAAAACAACCAAATTCCTTAATTTTATAAATAGTGACATAAAATACGTTCGAAAGTCTGGGGAAGTGAACCAAGAAATTGACTAAATCACAAATGACGCTCCGGACCTACCGGAGCGACAAATCATGGAAATAAACCCATACACTCAAAAGTCAATTATCTGTCAATATTTTTTCACTTATTCCACCTTAAAGCTTCTAATTTTCTCAAAATCAACCAAGACTCATCCGACTATCTCGGAAACCGCTCCACCCATCCCCTAAAGTCGAAAAAACTCTAACGGTGCTAGGGTAAGGGTCAACAAGGGTAAAAGGGTAAAATGCCTAAATGATCAAATGTGTTATTACACCAGGACTCGAATCCGAAACCTCTTGTTAAAGAATGAGCAGCCTCATCCACTTCACCACACATTTTTTTGTAGTTATACGTAATTAGCACCTAACGAGCTATTATTCTTCCTTAGATGTATTAATTCTCTTAAATCACCTCTACCAACTCAGTACTCATAATTACAAAAAGCATAGATTTTTAGAATTCAAACGCAGTGGCATAAATCTAAGTAAAATATCAAATTTTAGCCCAAAACCCGTTATACACAGTTAATGAGCATCTACAAGAATCTGACTACAATAGATTAAGCGATGCAGCTCGAAAAGAAGAACATTACATTAAGTAAAAGATAATCTCATATGTCACCACAACATATGTGGTTGGCTCACTTCAACTTAACTAGCCCGTTGACCTTTTCAATAGTGATCGGTAATTCTTAGTTCGTAGCCGTGCTTTAAGATGTGTTCAAGCTATTTTACAAGCTTTGAAGATTGTGGTTATAGCTTTTATTAAAAGCTTTGAAGACTTATCACTTCTTTTATAAGTTTTCCTTTCCTACACTATTTTTTTCTTTTTGGGTTCTTCGGTGAATATGTTTTGTGTGTTATGTCATGCAACATTTCACGCCTGTATGAATAACATTTTTTTTTTTGCGTGGATTGACCTTCATATGGGTTGGTCTTTAATATTTGACCCTCAATTCGATGGTCTTTAGTCTTTGCTCCTATTTTTTATTTAATAAAAATTTGTGGCCCAAAAACCCTTATTCGCGCGTCACAAAACCATAGATTCGGGTTTGAAAGCTCAGTAAAACAATTAAACAATTTCGCAAAAGTTATGCATAACTTCTGTAATTCTGGGTCCGAACTTTAGCTCAATAAATATATATATATATATATATATATATATATATATATATATATATAGTTTTCGCAAGGCAATGACTTATGACAAAAGTTATGCCTGTATAACTTGTCCGAATAGACATAGTTTGCTCTGAAACCGTCTTGCAATTTTTTTCTTTTTTGACTTTGCTGCGGTTCGAACCCAGACCACAGGGGTATTTTTCGTTCATTCGCAATGCAATGTCTTAGTTCATTTTTTGGAACTATGTTCTGTAGTCGATTTAGATAAATTTTAGAAACGACAAAAAGTCGATACGATCCAATTCACCTCTTCTTAAGTTGTGAAGGTGCACTAAACTAACGGTCACAATTCCAAATATGCAATTAGATTCCTAATTATTGTCCAACTACCTTCTCAAATCCTCAAATTACCTAATTAGAAAATTAAGTCCAACTCCCTAATTTCACCTATCAAATCTCATGTTTCCATGGTTCAAATCCAACCAAGATTGAGTGTAATTATCAATAGGTGATATAAAATATTTGCATTAATTTGTAGCTTGAAATCAATCCATTTTGATCCCGATCCACGAGCTCAAATCAATCTGAGCCTGACTAGACATCTTGGCTATTCAAAATTTTCTTTGTACCTCTCCTTTATCTCATTATTGCCTGTCAACATTTGCTAGGAATAATATTTAATTCACTTTAGATGGTTTAAGTTTTTATTATTCCTCTCTCTTAGTTGTGCTCGTTAAAACATTTATTTCTCCTCCTCTTGTGTCCCTAGTTTTTGGTAAAATCCCTCTAGGGCTTCTGCTTAGGATTTAGTAATATCCTTAATTCTTAGCTTCCCACTTAGATTTAATATACTCTTCAAAGGCTTCTATGTCTTATGCTTTTGATAACTTTCTATAGCACTCTCTTTTTAATTTGATAACGTTCCATTTGGGTGATTCTAGATCAACTCACTACTGCAGATTTCAATTTGCGTAACGCTACTTAGATATCGTTTTTTAAAAGTGCTATTTAAATAACAACTTGCATAGATCTTTTTCAAATTTTCAAATTAAAAAAAAATCTAACAAAAAATACTTGCATAGCGCTTTGCGGAAATTTTAATCGAAGCGCTATGCAAGTTACTCCTTGCATAACGCTTATTTAAAGCGCTATTATAATTTGTGTTACCTAAGTAATTTATTAATATAATAATATAAATACTCTCACTTAGATAGAGCTTGTGGAAGCGATATTGAAGTAAAGAATTACAAAATAATTAATTGACATAATTTCTATAGTACGTAGTACGCTATTTTGCACTGGTTGAGAGTGGCGATTTCTGTCGGTGAACAGTGATTCCGGCGGCGAATCGACGATTTCAACCACCACAGGACTCCGTTGGATACGAGACTTATACCATTAGTTTCGTCTCTTCAAGCCCGTCATATCCATCCCAACCACTCACGTCGATTCAACCTACGTCGTCGGGAATTTCAGATCGAAAAACAAACAGTTCTACGATCTGTTCTTCGCGAATTCCGGCGGACTCAGGCAACCTCAACGTCTGGAGGTGGTACCAATAGCTTCGCCATCACCTCCCCGTCATTTCTACACCAACCTCACTGCTCGATTCAACCTCTACAGTCAAATCTCTCAAATCGAAACTACATAAACCCTAGCGCCGCCGACTGATTTTCTGGCCACCTGGGCTTCAGTCGAGGGTGGTACCACTAGACTCACCAACATCTCGCCGACATTTTGCACCCACTCTCCACCTTCAATTCATCTCTAGTCGACGAGTTGACCAAATACACCATCTTTGGCGGAATGCCATCGCGCGATCGGCGCCTATCACGACTGACCGGTTCGCGATCGGTGCCCTACAGGCACCCTTACAGGTATACATCAGAGATAATCAGCGGAACATACATGAAACTTATAAAATAAAACAACAAGAATTTAAATAACAGATTAGCCGATAAGACTACCTCTCTGGACATATATACATATACATAAACAACCGCAGTTATATCCTTTTTTTTACAAACCGACCCACAAGATATGACTACAGACCTCTAAGAATTACAACTGTGGCGGGACAGGGCCCCGCTATACCCCTGAATGTACATAAATCTACAACGTCAGGGAAACCGTACCCAAAAGATAAGCCTCCGTAGTGAATGGAGCATCTTCCAAAAACTGAACAGAGATCCTAAGAACAAGGATCACCAACTTGTGTACCTAACACTTGCGGGCATGAACGCAGCTTCGGAAGGGTCGCATACAAAAATTTGTATGGAACAGAAATAAGGTACAGTAACCAAATCATAACAGTATACAAGAATGACAGGGGCAAGTATAAAAATGAAATATCAGCTCCTACCGTGCCATTTTAACTCCTCAAATCAATCGTATATTAACCGTTCTTTTCCTTCTTTCAATAAAAATTAACATCATATTCTTACATACTTACTTTAAGGATTTAAATCAAGTTTTTCCACATAACTTACATATCTTACATAACATAATTCGGCCCTTTATGGAGGGACCTCTTGTTTGGGAGTTTACTTTGATTATCCATATGTGATAACGTAATCCGGCCCATTTGCGGGACACGGTGTACTGATGAATCATGTGGCATAATCCGGCCCGCCTGTGGAGCTCGGTGTACTGTGGAATCATGTAGCATAATCCGGCTCGCCTGTGGAGCTCGGTGTACTGTGGAATCATGTAGCATAATCCGGCCCGCCTGTGGAGCTCGGTGTAAGATGACGTAACCCGACCTATGTGTAGGCTTGGGGTAATATGGCGTAATCCGACCTATGTGTAGGCTCGGTGTATCTCATAACGTAATCCGGCCTATTTGTAGGCTCGATGTATTTCATAACATAATCCGGCCTATTTGTAGGCTCGGTGTGGTTTTCCTTACATAACATTTTTAAACCATCTTTTCACTTATTCTTAAGTCGTCATAACAACTTCTCATAAAGCTATTATAACAACCTTTCATTTTAGAGAACTTAAGGCACTTTTATTCTTACAACATTAGGGAAAACTAGACCAAAAAATACTACGTACATACATACTTAAAAAGAATCATAAAACTCATTTCTTTTTAAAGCTCAAGTCACACACTCTTTTGGAAACCATCTTCTTAACCTTTGAAATAAATTAAGAAGCCATGCTTTTTAAAGTTTAGTCATTTCCACTCATAAAATCAAGGCTTATAGTATTAACACCTCGTAGCATACACTCTTTAAAATCATGTCGCTTATACTTATAAAATCATGTCATCTATACTTTAGAAATCAATTCCTATAACTTGAAAAATAAAGTTTCATAATCCTTAAAAGACAATCAAAGTTCATAGTCTTAAAACTTCATAACATACATTCTTTAAAGTCCATTTACTTATACTTATAAAATCATGTCATCTACACTTTAGAAATCAAGTCCCATAACTTGAAAAATAAAGTTTCATACACTTCCCAAAACCAAGTAACTTATTCTCTTTAAAACCATATAACTTCCACTTTTAAAATCAATCCCCTTTTCACATATAAATTCAAGTCATTTTCAAACATAAAATCAACTTACTTACTTTAAATAAATCAAGACACATAACTTTAAATCAAATCTCATAACTGCCTAACCATTCTTACCAACATCTCTCATAAGACTTGGTAAAGACTTAGGATAATTTAAACATACTTTTAACTTAGAATCAACAACGTGAATACTTCTTAACTTCTAGGAGTGGAAGGAATCATGAAATAATATCACATGGCTATTTCATACGTAGGATAATGCCAAAGAAGGAAGAGGTTCACATACCTTGCGACGACTAGCGACAAGTTGCAAAATGCTCCCAAGTACTTTAACCTTGCTAGCTTTTCCACCCTTCAAGTAGAATACGCTACTCGTAGTACTTCAACCTATATTAATCATAACATGTCTATCAACTTCTAGCTTTTTAACGTAGAACCATACTAAGTGTAAGGTCTCTTATTCTACGGAAAATCGGGCAGCACCTCCTTTGTTTCTACCTACTTTTCCACCCTTTTCAAGGCCCGATAATCAATAACCAACATGCCACATTTAAGGCGCAATACATCAACCAAACAAAGGGGATTACACGCCTTACAATACGTGTAAAATTCTGCCCCACAATTCATACTAAGTAGTTTAATAACCAAAGCCATTCTCGGCTAATATGTATAACAACACAAAGTCCTTTCCCATTTCTTTTTCAATACAAGTTCTTAGGTCTAACATGTTATATAGTCATAAACAACTTCAACAACTACAATTCTTTCTTTATATAACATGTGACGACTTAACTAATAACCAAATTGAATTGTAATCTCAAGGGCTAAACATACTGTTTTCGGATTAGGGTTCCAATAGTCAATACACTTATCAAACTTCATACTATATACCTCATGCTTGCTAAAATCCATAACTACAACAATAGGTAATCTTAATTACTAAAACGACAAGATTATTACCTTTATAAGCCCTTAAAATTCCAAGATTCAAAGTCGCTCCTTAGAAATTCTTAGCTCCTTTCATTTACGCTCCAATGCACTATTTGAAGCCTTTAGAAGTTCACAACCAACTTCTCTTCCATTTCCAATCCAAAACTATGAAAACGACTTAGGTTTTCGCCTTGCGACTAACGTGAAAACGTCGTTTTTCCGAAATCTTTCTATTGAGATATCCTTACAATACTCTTAGGGACCTTGGGTTAAAGTCTTGTGAATAATGAACCAAAACTACAAAATTTTCTTGTGAGAAGGATGGTGAACCCGTGAGCTCCTTATGGACAAGAACAATGTCTAAATTTTTTCTAAGTGTTGGAGACTAGTCTTGCACTAGTGTAGTGTATATATAACACAATGGAGGGCTTAGATTATAACAAATGTGAGGCTAGGATGAAGAGCATTAATTAATTAGCCAAGTGGACAAGTTGAATTGGTCAATTTTTTCAAGCTTTGAAGACTTGATCTTCCACATAGGTCAATCACCATACTACCCTTGTCTTAATTCGAGCAAGCCATGTGGGGGGGTGACACGTGTCTCCCTCCCATTCGTCCATAAAATTTCGTAACCCTCGTGGGCCCCACAAAACGTAAAAATTTTCGGGTGGGCCCCACATGACCAAATCCGTAAAAAAAAAAAATCATAATGATAATACATTCCATATTCCTCAAATAATGTATTTTGAGAATCTAATTCTCATCAACGAACATTTTTTCTTTCCGACGTTCGGAAGATTTTCCGTCGGAAAAATAATTCTTCCTTTCGTACCAATCTTTCAAGTCTTGATTCCTTACGTACATTCTCTTAAATATATCCTGCAATTACGGGGTGTAACAGCAGCCTCCTCCTGAAAAAATGGTCAATTATTTTGTTTTGTTGTTCGTTGTTATCATTAATGAGTGTGTCGTTGATTACTATGTGATCTTTCGACACAAGCACCATGGATTGCTTAGTGCATTTCGTCCGGCAGGAAATGAATGCTTATAGATTGTACACGGTTAGTTTTTCAATCTTGTCGAATGTCAATTCTAACCTCATGTGCTCACCATTTCCAGGTAGCTTTCTGAACTTCTATAATTATCTTGAAACCGGATTCCTACAAATGTTTGTGTCGAATCCTAGTTTTGATGTCTGAGCAAGAATATCCATATGCTTGTATTTCATTGCCTAGACATTTCTCAGTTTTTTCTATGGTTAAAGCTAGAAACGCGGCAAATAGGCTACATGATCCATTTGTCAAAGTTTTTGGTTATAAGAGATGTGTAATCCGCAAGTTCACGTCTATGGTTATAGATAGAAAAGCAGATTGGAACACATAGTCTCCTTGCCGAAGGGTGTGGTTGTAGTCTATAGGAAAAAATTATAATTTGCAAGTAGCATCCATGTTGATGTTTTGTCTATCCCTCCTCTTTGCAGGTGGTTCCATATCTCCTAAAATTTCTTGGTAATTTAACTAATATCTATGTGCGATTCAATCGAAAGAGACTAAAAGGCCGTACTGGTGAGGGATATTGCAGAACTGCTCTTTCAACTCTTTACTATGGAAGTTGTCATCTCTTACTGTTATAATAGTTCTTGAAGTCACATGTAAGCATACTATGATTGTGTGGTTTTGGGTTCTGTGTTTGATGCTGTTCAAAGATTCAACTCTTGTTATTCCTTATTTAGTTTCTCATTGTGGCCGACAGGTGTGAAGAAATATGTGATGAATGAGATTCATATGTTATGGTTTTTTTTTTCATATAAATAAACTTGAAGTCCACCCCCAAGTCGCAAGAAGTAGCTTATTTCTTTTGTTGTGCCTGCTTTAGTAATTTCATCCCTCTATGAATTGGAGTTCTTCGGCTAGTGGCATTCTAATACAGTAGGTCCTCAATTTGATAGGTTCTTTTGACTGCATGTAAAGCTATGACACCATTAACTCATTTTTTCAGTGAGGTTCTTTACCAAAATTTGCGAAAAGTTTACAAAGGATCAGATAATTATTGCCTTTCTTTTCCCTTTCCTCCTGATCTTAAAGTAAAACTCTTCTGCAAGAGATATGGATTGATTTTGACATGAAAGTCTCTTTGACCTTTTTGGCAAAATTCTTTGTAGAGTTGTAGAATCGAACTTTTAATATGAAAAAAACTGAATACAAATCCTGAAATTGTAGTTTGTAATAATTAATCACTTTCTTATGTTTATTTCTAATGATTGAAATGGATTGACAATAATGACTACAATGTCCTTTTCTTAAATATTGTATTTTGTTTTGGGGAGAGGGGCAACATTGTAGTCTCTGCTGCAAGCCTGCAACAGAACTGATTGTAGCATTTATGTACTTAAATTATTTGATATTGAGGACATAAACATCATAATATCATTGGTTCTCAGCCATAATTTCTCACATGTTGTTGGTGTTTAGATGCAACTAGTTGTAAAATGAGGTATGTGGTGTCTTGGCACTTTTGAGCAGTTTCCTTCGTATCTTGAATAGCAAGAGTTCAAGATGATAAATAGCTTGCTATATAAGTGCACACTAACCAGAGATAAGGAAGATGAGGTATAAATAACTTCTTTCATAATTGTAGTTCTACAAAAGAGTTCTACTTTAATTAAATAACAATTCTATTATACATTCTCTATAATCCTCGTAGAAAAAATATAATCTCTATAATCCATTAATACATTATTTCATTAATCTAATTTAGTTAATTAATATGTCAATGTGATAAAGTCGGAGCACATTTATATAAACAAGGTCGGAGCACACTTGAGAGTTTTTAGGTTTGTTATGTAAAAGCATTTCCATTTTTTCCTTCTTTTTTCTTGTGTTTTGTTATATGTGTAGAAAAACAATGATTTTTTCCTTTGAGAAAGAAAATCTACGGTTCTTTTAGTGACTCTCACTTCATAAAAAGTGAATATCGAATCAACAAAAACAACATGCCAAGTGTAGTTGAATATCTAATCAATTCTCTAATAATCAACATTTTAAATAATGTGTATAGTTGATAATCTTAATTAAATGGGTAAGACTATTTTCTTGTATTAGTATAATGATGTTCATTTTTGTGTTACCCCTTTTACCTTTTCTTTTTTGTACTATGTCATCTTATTAATTTTTAGTGGTTGGTTGCTCTTGTGATTGCAGTATGTGCTCGATGAGCTAAACATTAAGTCTTTGGTCCCATGCAATTACACATTGAAGTATGCTTCTTTGCGTGCAGAGCCAGATTTCAAGTGATTTAAATGTCATGTGCCAAGTTCTTCTTCATTTATTGTTCTCTGAATTAACCTCGTTAACTAGTAGAGATGTTTTCTTTGTCTGAAGAGGGCTAGAGATATTGAAGTAATTGTGTCCATGTATTATTGATGATGTTATGAATAATAGAGGGGAGTTAGGCGAAGCTAGACGTTGTAGAATCTTGTATAAAATAAGTTGTCATTATCTGGGTCATTGTTCATACGCAACCATATTTGTATGAGGTTATTTGTGTAAGTATGTTTATTTGTTGGACGTTTCTATTCTAACTATATTTTTGTAATATCTATGTTTTGCAGTTTGTTCATAGTTCACCACTCAAAGTTTATCCTACAAGCAAAATGAAGAATTTTCGAATTAATTGGGAAGTCTACTTGTACAATCGATTCCTCAAAGAAAAAATGGAAGGTTGAAGCTATTAGGTAGTATTTTGATGTAATTGTTGACTATGTCGTATTTTTATTAGTTAATGATTGTAAGCTACTAATGATTGAGATAATATTTTAAATATATTATTATGTTTTATGTGAATGATTATATTATATTATATTTTGAATGGGTATTCTTTTTGTTATCTTTTTGATACTTTATTTATTAGGTGAAAAAACAGGGGGGGGGGGGGAATAGGTTGTCATGACCCGATCCGACCCGACGGGCCGCGACCTGGCGTCCTAATTGGACAATATTACTGACTTGTCATACTTAATCCAATTGACGCCAAAATCAATAAAAACAATCGGCAGCATAACGATGCATCTATAACATATGCCCAAATTAGGCAAGCCGACAAGGCTGCCTTACATAAGGGTGTACCTGTCTCCTATGGAGTCACAACTAACCAACATGTCATAACAGGCTAGCCGAAAAGGCTACCATCAAATAGTATCACATGTACGCGGGAACACCTCAACACAGAATATAACATCATGACTAATCAAAACAGGTTTACATACGTTCAATCCACAACTGTCTACAAACCTATAGGAGTACAATAATGACATATGAACGAACGTAGGTCAAAGATTAAAGATCTGTACCAAACTGACTAAGCTCCGAATCAATGGAGCCCTCCCAAACAGCTGAGTGGAAACTCTAGACTGGCGGATCGCCAACCTGAGAACACAGTACTGCGGGCGTAAACGAGCCCCCGAGGAAAGGAGGTCGATCGAAATAATGTACTGAGTATGTAAAACATGTAATACTGAAAGAAAGATCATAAGTGGCCAATAGATAACCAGAGGCATGTAAGATTATCAGATACCAATCCCAACTGTACCATGGAAGACAGAGAATCAACCGTGCCTTACCAAAATGAGAGTCGACTGCGCCTTATGAAATGAGAGTCAATGTGCCTTATTAAATGAGAATCAAGTATATCTTTCAAAAATGGGATCACCTGCGTCATTTTAAAAGGGGAATTTTACTGTACCTTTTCAAAGTATGAAAACCATGTCAAAATCAGCGAAATGTTCTCACATGATCTCCGCTATACCATTTTCACAATAAGATTTATGTTGTAATCATGGACATTCTCACATGATCCAACTTACACAAGTTTCACAATAAGATTTATGTTGTAATCATGGACATTCTCACATGATCCAACTTACACAAGTTTCACAATAAGATTTATGTTGTATTCATGGACATTCTCACATGATCCAACTTACACAAGTTTCACAATAAGATTTATGTTGTAATCATGAACATTCTCACATGATCCAACTTACACAAGTTTCACAATAAGATTTATGTTGTAATCATGGACATTCTAACATGATCCAACTTACACAAGTTTCACAATAAGATTTATGTTGTAATCATGGACATTCTCACATGATCCAACTTACACAAATTTCACAATAAGATTTATGTTGTAATCATGGATATTCTCACATGATCCAACTTACACAAGTTTCACAATAATATTTATGTTGTAATCATGGACATTCTCACATGATCCAACTACACAAGTTTCACAATAAGATTTATGTTGTAATCATGGACATTCTCACATGATTTCCATAATATTTTAAGTCATCTCTTGACTTTCCATAAAACCGTTATAACAAACTTTCCATAAAGCCTATTATAACAACTTTCATTTTAGAGAACTAAGGCACTACCACGTCTTTCTTTTAAAAAGAATCCTTTCATGTAATACACCCTAAGATACTAACATCCGTAGTATCAAGACACTTCTGCTTTCAAAATCAAGTAACATACTTTTTAAATTCAACTCAAGGCTTTAAAATCAAGTAACTTCTATTCTTTAAATCAAGTCACTTATACATATAAAATCATGTCACTCTCCTCATTAAATCAAGTAATTCCTTTCATATACTATAATGAATCTGATTTACGATAACAAATCCTAATTGCCTAGTTAAACCATTACAAGTCATTAGTAGTTTATATCTTTTATAACGATCTTATCAAATCAGTCGTGATCTAGAAATGTAAAATCATTTTGTCTTATCTTAGTTTCTATGCAGATGGAAGTCTAATCATTTCAATATAGTTGATTATAGATACATTATTCATGTAATGCTGCAATGACTTATTTTAACATGTTTATTAAAAAATACCTTCTTATTTATTAAACCAGTTCCAGCGTTTAATACTTATTGGTTACTTTGAATTTGCAGAGTCAAATTGACTTCAGTGCTTACTAAAGACTCTCAGGAATACCAACCTCTTTCCTATGTGCCTTGATAAGGACTTAGGAATAACTTTAGACATGCTTTTAGCAAAGAATCAATAATATAAATACTCCTTAACTTCTAAGAGTAGAATAACTTATGGAATAATTGTTCTATAAGAAAAGAACAAAAAGATCACGAGCGAAGACGTGTCGAAGCATGATTCTATTGTTTTGGTACTCCCTATGGGAATGGAAAGTGGAGGTTTCTCGCTCTACTGAAAAGTTTAGGAAACCCCGTCTTTTTGCCCTTTGGCTGGTAATCACATCGGCCATAAGGTGGTCTATCACCTCGGTTGGGGAGAAAAGCTTTTTTGTTGTCGTCCACCCCCCTCCTTTCAGTCGAGCAGCTTCGCACCTCTCCGCTTTATTAAACTCTTCTCTTAGGCGAGAGCTCACATCACAGTTATCTTCATACGCAGAACATGCCAAAAGAAAGAAGGAGTTGTCTTAACATACCTTTTAGTCGAACTAGCCAACTCAATATCAAGATATGTCCCGTCTCGTACGTCAATCTATAATAAAGGGTAAGACGCCCGTTAATTCTACGATTTCTAGCGTAAGTTGTATCGAAAGACGACTTCCTTTTCTTTAGAAATTCAGACAGCACTTCCTCTGTTTATGTGCGTATCCACAATTAACTAACAAGCCACCAATACCAATAACCAACCACCATTCCAAGGTGTAACCAAAATAATCTCAAATACTCCTTTTACGCCATAGTGTACATTCCTTCTCTTTTACACTTATACAATTCAACAACTTCAATAACCAAGGCGATTAAGTCTTATAGTTAGCATAGAACACCTTTTCCATTTTAATTCTTTTAGGACATGTATTAGTGATTACCATAATGTGTATATATATGCATAACTCATATTTTCGTCACCATAATTTCACCAAAATAGCCCCTTAAATTACAATACAACATGTCCACTAATTTCCATACAAATTCGGCCAATAACATTACCAATTCCATATTTTCTTTCTTAACTTCTTATAATACAATTCATGTTCCAATAATTTCTTATGAACACTATAACCTAATTATCAAGGTTTCTTCTTCAATTCCCACATGCAATTTGTGATAATGATAACAACACAACCATTGAACACAACAACTCCAAAATTGATAGAATTAGCTTCAAAATCGGTCCAACACATTTCAACAATCACATGCATGTTTTAATTCTAATTTTCCCTTAATTTAATTTCATATTTTAACACAAGTTTATTTCCTTAGTCTATAACAACATGCAACTACAATTATAGCATAGAAAGAATAATTTTCATACCTTAATTTAACTCCCAAAACAGTCCCGATTTTTAGCCACTACTTTGTCAGCTGAACTGGTAATGTCCATAATTCTCTACTCATATGTCCTATCAACGAGAGGTTTATTGAGTTGGAAACTAGACTCGACGAAATTCATCTTAGGCTTTTGAAACACCTAAAAACTCCTAATATACTAGGATATATACCCCTCCAAAGTTGACTAAAAATCTGCCAGCAACCAGCAATTTTCTGCCCATTTTTCTTCCACAAAATTCGATTTTTCTTCACCAATCTTCCTCCTCCTTCCCTCCAAATCGTCATGCATGAATCCCACAATGTTAACCCATCATTTATACATGTTTTCTTCCAAACATTTCATCCAAAAATTCAAAATTTCTGGGCTAAAATTCTCAGCAGTGGCACGTTTTTTGCCACTGTTTTTGGGTGATTTCTTAAGCTTGTAATTGTAGAGAAATTAGGCTAGGAAGAAGAGAAGTGAGAACCTAATTTGACTATGGGATTGGGGGAGGGGTTTCTCAGCAGTAGGGGTGAAAGAGAGGGGTGAGGGAGTGTGGAGGATTTTAAGAAAATGAAGGGTTAAGTGAATACATAAAAGCTGAAAATTAATAATTGCAATTTGGTCCAACTCTTTATATTGTCTTCTTAAATAACTCCTCAAGTAATAATTCTTAATCCCACTTCTTTTAATTTTCGAAAATTATACAAGACCTCGTATTCTCAATGTCATAACTCTTATAGAACGTTACTAATCCTTAATGTGAATATATACAACTATCATTTTCTAATTCCATTGACGCGCTCGTAGTAACCAAAAAAAAATTCTGAGTCACATCTTTTGAACACCAACTCCGAATTTAGCTTGTATAAATATACTTTATAATCAATATCCGAATTCTATCCCTTAATGACGTTCTTAATTATCGTCTTAACTTACGGGGTGTAACATAGGTACCAAAACAATAAATAAAAAGTAAAAAAATAGATAAAAACAATTGGATAGCGCTTTTTTAAGCGTTATGCAAGCTAGTATCTTCAAAATATAAGATGTATCAGAATTCAGCTTGCATAGTGCTTAAAAAGTACTATGCAAAAAAAAGAAGCTATGGTAGTAGCCTGCTTGGATAGCGTTTTTTTAAGCGATATCTAAGCTACCATAGTAGTGTCCTGCTTGCATAGCGCTTTTTTAAGCGTTATCTAAGCTAACATAGTAGTAGCCTGCTTGCATAAATCTTTTTAAGTGCTATCTAAGCCACCATAGCGGTAGCTTAGATAGCGCTTAAAAGCGCTATGCAAGCCTGAAAAAAAGCGTTATGCAAACTGAAATCTGTAGTAGTAACTTACGATGTTAACACACGTATTGCCTGTAAATACTACCGACATCAGAAAATAATATGCTCAATTTTATATCAAGAAAATAGTCAGGTTGCACGGAAACCCAATTTCTATCATCTTCGACCATGGTGCGAGGTTTACAAACATTTTCTAACGACCTTTTCAAAAGGGTTTGGGTACTCAAGACAACTTTAGCACAACTTTTCATCCCCAGACTGATGGGCAAGATGAACGAACGATTTAGATGCTTGAGGACATGTGCCCATAATTTCAAAGGTAATCGGGATGATCACTTGCAGCTCATAGAGTTTTCTTATAATAACATTTATCACACGAGCATCAAAATGTATTACACCCCAAACTAGGGGGTGTGGCCAGCACCCGGTGCTGTACTGGCCCGAGCGTACCATTCTGAAAACCAAACTCATGTATGTATAGAACTTCCGACTGACAGGGTCGTACTAGAATGTAACATAAATAATAACACAATAGAAGGGCCGAGAAGGCCGTAATCTGCACAATCCAAACCTCTAAAGCTGAACGAAGGAAGATCAACCCAATATATATATATATATATATATATAAACAAGGTCGACAAGGCCGTAACATGAGTCAACAAAAGGATAACCAGGCCGATAAGGCCATATATCACAACTGAACATACTACACAAGTCTACGAGCATCTACGAGTAAATAAATTGTTATATGGCTGGGATAAGTCTAAGAATCCTATCAACTACTTCATAGAGTTCAACTTGTATCTCATAACTTACTTTTACCAATTCAATCAATCAAGCTAAGAGAAGCTAAATACCATTAAGAAGTGTCAAAGTCATACCTCAATCCAGCCAAAATGGTTTACAAAACAAGTTTTACTTCAAGCTTCAAGAGGATCTTCAACTCTTCCTTGGTACGCTTTACTTCAAGCTTCAAGAGGATCTTCAACTCTTCCTTGGTACTAGAGAGATTTCCAAGATGTTATGGATCATCTAAGGGATATATCACCTCAAACTAGTGTGGGAATATTACTTGATGGTGGAATAACCCGATGAGAGTGTTTGGGAGAGTTTAGGATGACTTGAGGTTGAAAATTAAATAATACAAATGAACCATCGACCTTGACCTTATATAACACCTCTCGCCGCCTCACTTCTGTGGAAGGATCTGTGGCATTGATCCCCATCTATGGCTAAATTTCCTACTGTATATGGTGGTAGTGTGGAAGGGAAATGGAGGCCTCAATCCACGACTTGATCGTCTTTCGTGATGCAAAATTCTTATGGTATCGTCTAATCTTCGTCAAATTTTATCGAGATATGTTTTCTTTAATCCAATTGACTTCTAACCTTTTGTAAAACCTTTTAACATTCATTTAAGTCATAGATGCCCCTCGGAAAGGGTCTCAGGTTTTTGGAATTCAAATTGACTAATTATACTCTAGATCGCACATAGAACTACGGGTGTAACCAAATGTCTCATTTTGAAGCCTTGTACGGGTAGAGATTAAGATCTCCTAATGGGTGGTTTGAAATCAGTGAGGAAGAATTTCTAGGCATTGTCCTAGTCCACCAAGTCATGGAAAAAGTCAAAATCATCAAGGATCAATTGAAGACTGGCGCTTACTAAAATAAAGGGGAGTAAATGATGAAGACTAAAAAACGATTTAAGGTGGAAAACGCTCAAAGTCACCAAAGGTTTAGGATGTACGACGTAGAGATTTGAAATTCAAAGAAGTTGAATTGGTATTCTTAAAATTTTCACCAATGAAAGGCGTATTATGTTCGAAAAGAAAGGAAAAACAAGTTCCAGACATATTGATCCTTATAGAATCTTGAGAAAGATTGGCCAGTGGCCTATGAGCTCGAATGTTACAGCTCGTAGTTTTATGTCAAGTCGTGTCGTCGACTAGCTCTAGTATTCCAAAAAGATATGAAACTTTACAGAAGGATAACTAGGAGTTAATACCTAATTAGTGAAGTATTGTAATTTATGGAAGTTAAACGAATCAAATAGAATACCTTTTGTGAATTTTGACGAAGTTTGGTGTTGTACGATGGAAGGTATGGACCGTACATTTATGTATGACCTATACAAATTGTCCAAGAGGACCGTACCTAGATAGAGGGCTTGGAGAAATTTCTTTTTGGAAGGTACCAACCAAATGTACAGTCTATACAATAATGTACGAACCGTACATACGGTCGTACCTTGTGTCGGTAAAAAATTTCCAACTTCTATATAATTCATTTGTTCGACCTCATTCTCTCCATCTTCCAAACCCTAAATTGCTACAAAAACATTTCATAAGGTTCTCCAATGGTCCTAAACGATAATCAAAAGTAAATCAAGAAAGTTTGTCATAGAGAATATTGTAACCATCATAGATCGTCTTTCTTCTTGTTGTGTCAACTTCGGAGGAAAATTTAACAGTGAAGTAACCTTTTCTTTTGAAAAATTCTTAAGGTTAAAGGTAAGCATCATTTCTATTCTCTTATCCTTAAGATACTATAAGTGTTTGAGAAGTTATTGTTGAAGAAAATCCCATTGGATACATGTTTGTGAACTTAAAACTATGATGGGTTGTTGTTGGATTGTTTGTTGAAGTTATGGAGTTATGAGTGTAGTAAAACTTATTGCATGTGTTGTGAAGACTAAGAAAGGAGAATCTGAGAGGTTGTAGTGTTGAAATTCATACAAGAATGGATGTGGAAGGTCATAAAAGCTTCATGAATAGAAGGTGTTCGATGAAATGTTCCAATGAGCTTTTCTTATGGATTTTGAATCTGTTATTGATATCAATCGTTTATATAATGTTGATAATCGCTTGAAAACGTCCGATGACTCATGGAACCCACATAGGCTATATAATAAGGTATGTAAAGCTTACTGTTTTTCTTTTGGCATAATCAATATATAATCGACACATAAAAACTCAGCTCTTAGTCCTTAAGAAGATCTTTGTGGTTGCCCCGTAAATGTGTTATAGTATATCACTTGTCCCTTGTCAAAGTTACATTCCACATTTCATAGTATTCTCTCCATGTTAATGTATTGAAGTCCCATGTTTGCTTCCTGGAAATTTAAAGTCAATGACATGATCTATTGTTCTTATGGAGTCATATGAAAGAGTAACATGTGACATGTTATCCACATAAGGATAATTGGAAGTATAGCGACTTTACATCTGATGAGTCAAAAGAGTATTTCATGGTCCTTAAATGGTCATCACACACACACACACACACACACACATATTACATACTTACCTTACCCACAGAGGCCTGTGGCATTATATACACAGCTTATACAGATATGATATTGATGACAGAGGCCTATGTTAGGCGGATATTTCCACATGCTCACGCAAGTGTACGTATCGTTACAAGTAATATAGTCTTGTAAGACCGAGTTTAGCGTCCACAGAGACTGGTTTCTAATTACCGAACATCTATTCTCGGTTATCTATTTGGCAAACAATAATTGATTTGACTTTTTATCTAACTACTAGAATAATTGCAAGAAGTAAACTAAATTGTTGAGGTTTAATCAGTTATGAAGGAATTAAGGCTTCCAATATCCTCGATTATCCTCTCTTTTCAATCCTTAATGCAACTAGAATGACTTCTTCTTCTACGTTAAGATAGTGGTTAACTAGACTGTCTTATATTCCGGTTAGGATATATAATCGCTCAACCCCAGTTCAGAACCCTTCTATATTTCTATGATAGGATTTACCACATAGGAGGATTAATAACAATAACCTATAATGCTACACAAGTATCGGGGTACTTTCGTCCGCGATTTTAACATATGTTTATTCAATTACAGCATATCCAAATCTCTCCTCTCGGTTCTTGATTCGAAATCATATAGATTATGATAATTAATGGTCAGTTAACTATCAAACATTCATACCAAATATTGAATAAATCTTAATCAAGTGAAGAAGAAATCAAACTAATGCATAAATTCATGAAATAAAGTTTCAAGCGATTCAATAGGAAAACCCTAATAAAGTGTTTAGCTCCTAGCCATAGTCACACTAAGAACTAATACAAATACCAACATAAACTGAATTGAAAACTAAAGAAAGAAAAATTACTTAGAACTAGGTCTCCAATTGTAGCCTCCAATTTGTCTTCAATTGTGTTGTGTGATAGAATGTCCAACTCCCCTCAATAGAATAATCCCTAGGGCTTAAGTATATTGCAAATTTCGTGCCCTCTGGACCCTTCTGCCCTTGGCCAAATTTACTTCGGATTCTGAATTTCCCGCATCGGCATCGCGGTTCTGCAGAATGGCACCACCGTGCCGAAAATCATGCGGCTTCTCAGTAATTATGGCACCGCAGTCCTGATTTGCCTTCGTCCGAATCTCCAATTTTCAACCTTTTTGCCTCGGGACCCTCCTTTTATGCCCACTTTTAGCTTCTTTTTGCCATTTTTCCATTTAGAACCGTTATGACTCAAAAGAAAGAAAAACAACCCTAATAAGACACTTATTTAAACGAAAATGGGAAAAATACTAACTAAAAATGACTCAAAAAGCGTATACAAAATACGCCTAACAAATACTCCCAAACTTAACCTTTGCTCGCCCTAGAGCAAAGATCGGAACAAAATCAAAGAAATAGAAAGAACAATGACTCAAAAGACATTAATCAAGCAGCTGCATAAGGTTACTTAGAAAAACATGAATGTCAGTTGGGATAATATGCTGGAACATATATAGCATGAATATAGCAATCTAGAATTTCAAGCCAGATATTTCGCAAATTCATTTCAATCACACTCAATGAGAATATGAACGTTAACATATGCATGTCAACTTCATTTAGTTCTATGAGTCTGTTTACTTGTTATTCTCCACTAATCATAGACATACATACTAGAGTTCTTCAGGACTTTCCAGGATTGTAATGTAGGCTTAGGCAGGGGTAGGTAAAAGTTGGCATTTAGGCTTAAATTACGTACCATAAGCATTTTTCTCATTCAACCATTTTGTCCTTCTTTTTGGTATTCTTTTCAGTTCATACCTATCATTCCCTTCTTTTCTTTTTGAGAGCATGAAACAAATTTACATAGGCACCCCCAAACTTAAGCTTTTATATTTTTTATTGGGGTGCATCAATTTTTTCATTCTTTTGGTATTTCTTTTTTCACTCTTTTTCATCCCTGTTTTCACTTACTGTTTGTGGAACACAAGGAAATCATGAGGTGTCAAAGAAACAACTTATTTTAGGCTCAAAAGGGCTGACTAGAGATACAATTTATTGCAAGGTATGTAATGAATGGTAAGAATGACAAATAAATAAATGACTGAATCATCTCTCTAAACATGTATATCTTAACTATTTCACCTAAAATAACAAGCAAGCATACTCATAGATATTTTTCACAATTGATAACACATAGACTAAGCACAAATATCCCAAATAATTAGATTTTCATGAATTTTTGGCATATCTAACTTAAGCACACATATTTTAGCTTCTAATTCCATTACATTATCCACTTAATTCACTAGGCGTTTCAAACAACTACAGCATGCATGATCATAAAAAATATTGGCTCATATAGACACAATAAAAGACACAAAAACTCAATCAAAATGACTAAAAAATAGAACCACAAAAATAAAATAAGTACCCCCAAACTTAAACGATACATTATCCCAAATGTGTAACGACTCAAAAATCCAAAAAGGGACGACTTACAGACAATAGTGGTTCAAAATGGAGGTGGTGGCGGCGGATACTGCATTGAGACGGTATCTGGAGATGTCGTGTTTTATCAACGGGCGTCGCGGCCCTGTGCCAAATTTCTCCCATTTTTGCAATATTTTTCTCAATCTCTGCTTTTATCTGTCATCCACAACACTCAATATACCAGATCGTGAGACTGTTCAATTCAAAATAAAACAAACTAAAACAAAAATTTAAATAACATAATTAAAACTTTGGGTTGCCTCACAAGTAGCGCTGTCTTTAACGTCTTTTAGCCGGACGCAGTTAATCTTTACTAGTGCCCAGTGGATCCTTCTGTGAACTGCTTACAATACGCACAGTTATTGTTGCAGGTCTCACTTCTCCTACAACACTTTTGTCAAACAAGGGCCTCATATCTAAGATTATTCCCCAATTACACAAGGCACGCTTGTCTTCTAGGCTCTCTATACTGTAGGGGTCAGTGAATATATACAAACCAAATTAGAAATAAGAATAGATAATTCGATATTAAAAGTACGCCAGTCCCCGGCAACGGCGCCAAAAACTTGTTAGGCGGATATTTCCACGTGCTCACGCAAGTGTACGTATCGTTACAAGTAATATAGTCTTGTAAGACTGAGTTTATCGTCCACAGAGACTGGTTTCTAATTACCGAACATCTATTCTAGGTTATCTATTTGGAAAATGATAATTGATTTGGGTTTTTATCTAACTACTAAAATAATTGCTAGAAGTAAACTAAATTGTTGAGGTTTAATCAGTTATGAAGGAATTAGGGCTTTCAATATCTTCGATTATCCACTCCTTTCAATCCTTAATGCAACTAGAATGACTTCTTCTTCTACGTTAAGATAGCGGTTAACTAGACTGTCTTATATTCCGGTTAGGATATATAATCGATCAACCCCAGTGCAGAATCCTTCTATATTTATATGCTAGGATTTACCACATAGGAGAATTAATAACAATAACCTATAATGCTACACAAGTATCGGGGTACTTTCGTCAGCGATTTTAACCTATGTCTATTCAATTACAGCATATCCAAATCTCTCCTCTCGGTTCTTGATTCGAAATCATATAGATTATGATAATTAATGGCCAGTTAACTATCAAACATTTATACCAAATATTGAATAAATCTTAATCAAGTGAAGAAGAAATCAAACTAATGCATTAATTCATGAAATAGAGTTTCAAGCGATTCAATAGGAAAACCCTAATAAAGTGTTTAGCTCCTAGCCATAGTAACACTAAGAACTAATACAAATACCAACATAAACTGAATTGAAAACTAAAGAATGAAAAAGTACTTAGAACTAGGTCTCCAATTGTAGCCTCCAATTTGTCTTTAATTGTGTTGTGTGATAGAATGTCCAATTCCCCTCAATAGAATAATCCTTAGGACTTAAGTATGTTGCAAATTTCGTGCCCTCTGGACCCTTCTGCCCTTGGCCAAATTTACTTCGGATTTTGAATTTCCCGCATCGGTACCGCGATTCTGCTGAATGGCACCGCGGTGCCGAAAATCCTGTGGCTTCTCAGTAATTATGGCACCGCGGTCCTGCAGTCCGGCACCGCGATCCTGATTTGCCTTCGTCCGAATCTCCAATTTTCAACCTTTTTGCCTCGGGACCCTCCTTTTATGCCCATTTTTAGCTTCTTTTTGTCATTTTCCCCTTTAGAACCGCTGTGACTCAAAAGAAAGAAAAACAACCCTAACGAGACACTTATTTAAACGAAAATAGGAAAAATACTAACTAAAACTGACTCAAAAAACTTATACAAAATACGCCTAACAGCCTACGACATTACATACGCGATCCTTTTATGCCCATTTTTAGCTTCTTTTTGTCATTTTTCCCTTTAGAACCGTTGTGACTCAAAAGAAAGAAAAACAACCCTAACAAGACACTTATTTAAACGAAAATAGGAAAAATACTAACTAAAACTGACTAAAAAAACTTATACAAAACACGCCTAACAGCCTACGACATTACATACGCGATATATTATATAAGACATATTGCGAATAGAGGCCTACAACATTATATATGTGTATATATTTTATTTACGTATATTATTGTCCACAGTGTCACTCCATGTATTACAGGTTGTTTTTGAGTTCTTCTTACTCATTGATTGCCTTCATTTACATTATTTTACACCTTACATATTCAGTACATTCTTTTGTACTGATGTCCCTTTCTAGGGAACTATGTTTCATGCCCGCAGGTGCAGGTAGACAGTTGGACATACCTCCTCAGTAGGTCACTAGATTCAGTTGTTGATTGTCGCACTCCACTTCTCTAGAGTAGTTGTATAGAGTCGGTAGGCACTGTTATTTATGTACATAGTTGTTTAAAGTATGGCAGGGCTCTTTCCTGACCCGTTGGCATATCATACTACTCGTAGAGGCTTTCAGACTAGAGATGGTTGTATATGTATATTTTGTTTTGGCTTTGTTGGCCCTCATTAGTTGTTGGTATAATTCTTATGTTGTTGTCAGCCTTGTGATATATATGCATATTATATTAGGTTGTCACTTATACATGTTGTTATATTTTGTATGATTGTCTTCTGAGGTCGTGTCAGCGCAAATGATTTCATATTCAGGTTATGATACACAGATGGTACGCTCGGGTCATTTTGGCACTGGGTACCGGCCACACCCCCAAAGTTGGGGTATGAAAAACTTAGTATCAAAGTAGGTCTATCCTACGGAGTCTTCGAGTTGTGTCTAGTAGAGTCATATTTATGGGTGTGTTCTTCACCACACTTATAAACGAGGGGCTATATTGCATTTAAGATGGTTACCTTCTTTCTTGATCTAGATCGTGCGATAGAGCCGAGTCATAAGTGTTCAATTCCTAATCTCTATGTGATTTATAATATCAGTGATGCCTATTAATCAATGACAGATGACTATTCAGAGGTTAGATATGTAGGCAAGAGAGGGTGCCAGTCTGGTTCCACTCACTAACCCGGGGCAACAGGAGCATCAGGATGAGGTAGTATCTTTGGCCTTGAGGACTCCACCCCCCACCAACTCTAAAAGATCATAAAAGGGTTGATCTACCTCCAGTTCCTCCCTAGGTCACTCCTCATCAAGATCTCGATAAGTGGAGTAAAGTGTAGTTATTGACTTGACTAGTGGCCTCCTAGCCCTACCGTCAAATTATTGGTCCATCTAATAGAGTAGTTAGTGTGAGAGTTCAGGATTTCATCAACCTGGACCATTTGGTATTCATGGGGTCAAATATAAATCCAGATCCATATAACATTTTAAACCAAATGCAATAGGCTTTACGGGTTATGCATGCCACCGATGCTGATTCGGTAGAGCTTGCTTTTTATAAGTTGCGGGATATTGTCGTGACATGGTATGAATTTTGGGAGTATTCTAGGATACCTCGTTCCCCACCAACAAGTTGGAGAGAATTCCCTGAGGCTTTCTTACAACATTATCTTCCAGTTGGGCTTTGGTGGGCCATACAAGATAGGTTTCTACGCTTGGAGCAGGGTAACATGAGTGTTCAGGAGTACATCATGCAGTTTAATTCATTAGCTAGGTATGCTCCATGATTGTAACCGAGATAATTGACCGAGTACATCGGTTCATTAATAATTTGGGGCCATAATTAGTTAATGAATGTACTACGACCTCTCTGAATATGAATATGGATATTGCTCGCATTCAGGCTTAGGCACAAAATATAGAAGATCGTAAGAGGCAACAATAATTTCACCGAGAGTGGGATATGGGCCAGCATAAGAGGCCCCGGTCTACAAGTGATAGATGTGAGTTTATAGGTGGATTTAGGCCATAAATTCCTAGATGTCCCTCCTATCTAACAGCTAGTGCACCACTAGAGTTTTAAGGCCAATGTCGTGATTGATCTAGTTATTCTTGTCAAGATCAGAGCTCATAGGAATTAGGCTTGTAGTATATAGGGGATGCCATTCAGATGAGGTTGCCTTTGGCTCGGTGTGATCAGTGTGGTAAGGCGTATCCAGGACAATGTCGTTGGAGCATAAATGTTTTATTTGCTTGTGGTTATCTGGGTCATGTTGCTAGAGATTGTCTGATGAGGGGCAGATGTGGTATGATGCAGCCGATAGGATCTATAGTTGCTTCTTCTTTATTGGTATGCCCTCCTGTGCAGGGTACTCAGACGTTGTTTGGAAGAGATAGAGGTGGAGCATCTAGCTCAGGTAGTCAGTAGAATCGTATCTGTGAGTTGGGTGGTCGACATGATCTGGAGTCATCTCTTGATGTGGTTACATGTGTATTATATGTCTCTACTTTTGATGTATATGTATTGATAGATCCAGGTTCTACCTTATCATATATCACTTCTTATATTGCTGGCAAGCTTGGTAAAGAACCCGAGTTATTGAGTAAGTCGTTTAAAATGTCTACGCCGGTTGGTGCATCTGTAATTGTTAGGCAGTTATATTAGGATTGTGATGCGATGATTTGCGATTTCCATACTCTACATGATCTAAATGAATAGGAGATGGTTGATTTTGACGTCATTATGGGTATGGATTAGTTGTCTTCTTGTTATGCTAATGTAGATTGTTCGATGAAAGTTATTCATTTTAATTTTCTAGGCGAACCTGTTATTGAATGGAAGGGTAATGCGGCGGCACGTAAAAGGAGGTTTATTTACTACCTTAAGGCCCAAAAGATGATTTCAAAGGGATACATCTACCATTTGGTACGAGTGCTAAATGCAGAAACATAATCCCCCACTCTTCAATTTGTCCCTGTCGTTAATGAATTTTCGAACATATTCCCTAATGAACTTCTATTTATTCCTCCTGAATGGGATATTGAGTTTATCATCGATGTACTTTAAGATACCCAACCTATATCTATTCCTTCTTTTCGAATGACCCTTGTTGAGTTGAAGAAATTGAAGGAGTAGTTGAAGGATTTACTAGAAAAGGGTTTTATTAGGCCCTGCACTTCCCTGTGGGGCGCACCAGTGTTATTGGTCCAAAAGAAAGACGGTTCATTGAGAATGTGTATTGATTACCATCAGCCGAATAAGGTTACCACTAAGAATAAATATCCACTTCCAAGGATTGATAATTTGTTTTATCAATTACATGGCGCTAAATATTTCTCAAAGATCAATCTTTAGTCTAGATACTATCAGTTGAGAGTTAGGGAAAAAGATATTTCGAAGATTGCTTTTAGGACCAGATATGGTCATTTTAAGTTCCTTGTTGTGTCCTTCGCTCTTACTAATGCACCAACGACTTTCATGGACTTGATGGATCGGGTATTCAAGTCGTTTCTATATATCTTTATGATTGTATTCATACTTCATAGATGACATCTTGGTGTATTCGCGAACAGAGGTGGACCATGCAGATCATTTGCGAGCTATATTGCAGACACTCTAAGATCACAAGTTATATGCTAAATTATCTAAATGTGAATTCTGGTTGAATTTAGTAGCTTTCCTGGGCATATAGTGTCAGATGAGGGTATCAAAATCGATAGTTAGAAGATTGAAGTTCTAAAGAATTAGTCGAGGCACATAACTCCTACAGAGGTACATAGTTTCTTGTGCTGGCATGTTATTATCGAAGGTTTATGGAGAACTTATTTTATGTTGTTGATCCATTGATGAAGTCGACCTATAAAGCAGCTAAGTTTCAGTGGACGAATGCTTGTGAAAAGAATTTCATGAGTTGAAAAATAGGTTGACCCTAGCACACGTTCTAGCACTCCCAGAAGGTTCAGAGGGTTATGTTGTGTATTGTGATGATTCCATAATTGGCTTAGGCTGTGTTTTGATGCAACATGGAAAGGTTATTGCATACACTTTCACTACAAGAAAAATAGGCTACGGTGACAGTTCACATGTGACATAAATGCAAGTGTCACATCTTTTTACTAAATTTATCCTTTTTCGTGACATTCATGTGTCAGTTTTTTAAGTGTCATAAAATTATGACATTTGTGTGACGATTTTTTCAAGTGTCATAAAATTATGATATTTGTGTGACGATTTTTTAAATGTCATAAAATTATGACATTTATGTGACGGTTTTTTAAGTGTCATTTATTTATGACGTTTTGTGTGACAATTTTGTGAAATGTCACATAAATAAGTGACTTGTATTTTAAATTGATCAAAAATGATGAATTTGACGGAGTGGAATATTAATATTTTAATTTGAGAATTATTTTAAGACAATTACATTTATAATTGTAGGTTAAAATTTAAAAATTATAATTATTGATCAAATTATGTAAAATTAGGATATGATATATAATATATATACCAAGTGATATTTTGTCTAATGAAATGACAAAATACTACCAGAATAATTTTGTAAAATCATATTCTCTTTGTGAGAAGTATATTTCTATGTTTGTTAAACATTCTATGTTTGTTATAAAGTTATCAGATCTCTTTGTGAGAAGTATATTTCTATGTTTGTTAAACATTCTATGTTTGTTATAAAGTTATCAGACTTTGTTTAGTCACTAATTATGGTATAATAATGCTTCTTGAGTCATTATGTGTTTAGAATGCATAATTTCTAGTGTTGGCTGTCCCCCCATAATTTCTTAATTTTGTAAGACCCCACCCCCATTTCCCCAAATCGATAGCCCTAGCCCCTAAGATGTGCCTCTCTCATTTCTCTTCATCTCCCTTAGTCGAATTTGGTGAAAGTGCATAGACAAGGATGCTTTTGCAGGTCGTGGGTTCGTCCAAACGGGGCAAGAGTATTAATTGCTCTTGCCCAGTACAACCAGTACTGCCATACGACGACCACCATGTTGGTAAGGGTCAAAACCCCTTTGGTCTGCTTTATCTGCTCATTTTTATGGGTTTTGTCCTATATGGATTTTGAATACTCGATTTCTATTAGATATGTGATTTAGAAGGGGAATTTTCCCCCCAATTTCACTTGTCCCACATCAAATTCCCGATTCATCAAGGATTTCGAGTTGAAAATGATTAATTATTGCTTAAATTAGATCCAAGCTCTTTGGTGGATCCTAAACTAGCCCTAATTAGTATTCACAAACTGAAACCGTGTGTTTTTGTATGTGCGAGTGCATTCTAGTGTGGAATGTTTCGTGTAAATTTGTACATTAGGTTGCTAGATTGTATTTCATTTCTTTGTGATTGCGCAAAATCTATTTACCTCATTTTTGATGTTTTTAGAGTAATGTTTGCTTTAATGTACAAGAATATGAATTCTTATTTATGTACTGATAGTTTCACATCAGAGTTTTGGTTAAGTAGCTGCTGCAACTGTCAACTTATCTGTGTTTTCTTCAGTTATACCTAGATTGTTATGTAGTAAAAGTTCTTCTAAAAATTGATTGTTTCACACTTGGGAAAAAGATTGGTTTTTGCATATCCAACTTATTTTACGGTATCAAATTCGGTAGAGGTCTTTTATATTGACATTAGCCTTCTATTTCATCTTAGTGTGTTGTATTCAAATCAATTACCTTTCTACCTAAGAATATTCTTGGAGCTTAAAAAGTATGAATTGGCTGGCCAACATGTTAAATGATGCTTGATGATAATTGAAAACAACTTGTAGTTTCCTCGGAAAGTACTGCAATTTCTATGTATTACGAATGTTTTGTTTTACTGCTTTGGAAGATTTTATTTGAGGTTGATTGATGTTTTGAAAATTCTGAATATTCATACTGAAGGTTTTAGCTATTGGAAGCTGAAAAGGTTGAAGGTGTTATTATCACTGATTGGGGAAGCGTACACCTACTCACAACACTCTAATTCTTGTCTTGTTTTTAGGAAAATTTTAAGATGTTAAGTTTCTTTGACTTGCCATGTTGGTTGAATAATTATCGAGATGTTTTTAAGTAGTTCCTTAATTTTCATGTTGCTGCTGGTTAGATGAATCACTGATTGTAATTGAAGTTGTTGGCTTTTACATTTTCTTGTTTGTGCTCTCAAATTGGATGTTACTCTTCCAGGTTGGGGGGTGGATTGGAACGGAAAACACCACCACCGGGCTATATATGCCATCATTGTAAGGTGCCTGGTATGTTTCTTATTTTTCATCCAGTTGGTGGTCATGGATCTTCTGTAAATGGCAACAACGCTGCTGAAGCAAGAGACATTGCAGAAGCTGCAATTGCTGAAAATGGGATTGCATCAGACGTTCATGGAAGTTCCAATATGCATCAGCCAGGAGATGACTTAGGTATATTTTTTAGCCATTCGGTGTCCATCATTGACGGTTGCTACTCCTGCAATTAAACTAAATAAGAACCTCATTAGATGTTTAGGGATGCTTGTCCTCAATTTAAGTAGTCACAAGAATCATAATACAAATACATGATGCTAATATAAATTTCTTTAGTAGACATGGGGTGTTACTATTTCTTTTCCAAAAGAAAATATGCATAAACAGTAAAGTTACTATAGGATGCTGCCATAGCTCGGCTCTATGTGAATGTCTTTGGTGATTGATATTTATTTATTTTTCTCGGTAGTCTTTCACCTTGTAACCAACTTCTTTCCCTGGTCGATTTCCTTTTACTTCTGCGTGCAGCATGTTGTCTACTCAATCAATTTTGTTGTCTTTCTTCATCTTTCATCTTTTGTATGTTCTTAATTTCCTTTTTTGTCCTGAACGTCAGTTGCATCAGCAGGTAGTAAACTTACAAGCTATATTTTCTGTTGTCAGCTTTATCTCTTGAAGAGGAAAGATTATGGAGCATAGTAAGGATGAATTCTTTAGACTTCAATTCCTAGAATGCCCTTATTGAGGAGACTGAGAAGATGTCAGAGGTACTTTAACTGATCTTCTGTCTAGTGAATTTCATCTTGGGATTCTTCATTTGTTGGTCTTTGATTTTGCTTATTTGAGAAAAGAGAGTTTCTTGTTGTTCTCATTATGTATATATTTCAATTTGCTTCTATTTCTGTCCAACCGGTAAGAACCTATCCAGAAAGGTTCTGTCTTTTCTGATCTTTTGCTACAAATACATCCGACTTTCGTGCTAGGGAGAAGAATAGTGTGTGGCACAAAATTTCTTAATTACATATAAATATGGGTACTATTCCTAGTAAATAGTTTCTAAACTATAAATTATTTTCCTATGCAACTGCAGGAGATGCGTCACATAGCCTTTTTTGCCTTAGCTTATATATTTTATGTCTATAGTTATTCTTTAGTTAAACTAAATCTCCTGTTCTTTGAGACAAACGGGCACTACAGAGTAGGTGGCATGCTCTCCACCCCTCTTCCCATCCATGTGATGTGTTAATCTACTTAGGAAAAACTTTTGGTGGTCTCCAAGTTTTAAGCTGAAATTACCAGTTTATTTTGGATATGTTTTATCTGGTACTCTCCAGGATTTTAATCAGTGTTGTATAACAGTTTGAAGACATCACTTTTTCATTAGCTAGAAATTTAAGAGTACAAGAATGGTGACGGCGTGATGCTCTTATCCACATTACTTTATGCACTTTTCTTGTTTGGGTCCCAAAAGATTTGATCCATTTGCTTTGATTAAAGAGCTTCCTATTTCCATCATACAATTGATCTTAGGATGTTATTTCTTCAATGATCTGCCTGGAATTGAGCACATCTAAGTCATAGTTAAAGTCAGCTCTAATTTCTTAATCTTTTCATTAAGCAAACAAGCTCACATGTAATATGGAGTGTGTATTTGTCTTTTGAGAAAAAACATTCTATGGGTCAAATTTCTTAATAAAATAAGCTTGTGGTTGTCGATATTCTGTAACTCGTGGATACAAATTTCCTCAATGCTGGATTTGATATGCAATGTGAAAATGTGTAGGGGAACATTTTGAAGATTCTGAAGGTTTATGATGCATTCTTGGCAGAATTTCCTTCGTGTTACGGTTATTAAAAGAAATATGCTGATCATGAGGCACGTATTGGCTCTGTTGACAAAGTTGTAGAGGTATATGAATGAGTTGTCCAAGGCGTGACATATTCGGTAGATATGTGGTTGCACTATTGTGTTTTCGCTATAAGCACTTATGGAGATCCCGACACCATTAAAAGGTAATGTGATTGCTGATTTGATTTGTTCTAGTTTTGTATGGGAGATCATCGGCACAAAATGCTTATAATTTTTCTTTGTGCGAAACTATACGATCTTTCAATGCTCTATGACCTGATTTCAGCATGTTTAACAGCTCTTATTCATCTACCTGGCGTAAGGTTTGTTTGGATTGCACTACAGAATTGTATAACTGACGTGCAATCCACGTGATTCTATGGCTACTGCTCAGTAGCCATATGAATTTTCTTCAAGATTCAAAACAACTTTATTGTATCATTAGTGTTAGTATTGATGTGTCGGGCGAAGAAACTTATACTTTGTAGCCTAGGTTGTTTGGCAAGGTGAGGTTAAGCTTAAAATATGGCTGTGATTTTTCTGGATGGAGCTCCATTTAAAATTTCTGAAATTGTTTCCTGAGTAATAGAAGATGCTTACTCTGTGATCTTGTGTTTGTCCTCTCATGAATTGCAGATAACACCTGCAAAATGCAGATAATGAGGTGATGTCTACCAAAATTGAGATCTGCCTTGCGAAAGCTGAACCATTACACTGGACATTGCTCGAGTATACAAGGGAGCCTATTGTAGTTCAGAGCCTAATGTGTGAATATTTTAGATTGATAAGATAGTTGATTAACAATGTTTTAATCTTTAATTAAACACTTTAATAACAATTTGAATAACTATCCATTTTGGGAAGACTTTGTACAATAGATTCTAGCTATTGAATGTATATTTTGGTGTTATTTAAATTTTTAGTCCATTTCATCGGTGCACTCAATTTGCAGTATTGAAATTAAACTGTAAAAAAAAATCCACCAAATTTAATTTTCCACCATATTAAAATTAATTATTAATTTAATAGAAATTTAAAAAATATTGAATCAAAATTTAAATTTATGTGACATTTGTGTGACGGGTTTGAACCGTCATCTGTTTGTGACATTTGTGTGACGGGTTTGAACCATCATCTGTTTGTGATATTTTTGTGACGGGTAAAAATCATCACATGTCGTGTGACAGATACAGAACCATCATCTGTTTGTGACAGTGGCAAAGATGACACTTATAGAAACTGTCATCTTAGGGGTTAGATGACGGTTTTTACCTGTCATCGTAGCCTATTTTTCTTGTAGTGTTCATGACGGTTGAGAAAGCATAACCAAAATTATCTGACTCATGATCTTGAGTTGGCGGTTGTGATATTTGCTTTGAAAATATGACATAATTATCTTTATGAGGTTCATGTCGACTTATTCACTGATCATAAGAGTCTTGAGTGTATATTCAGGAAAAAAAATTAAATCTAAGGCAGAACAGGTGGCTCGAGTTGCTAAAACATTACGATGTGGATATATTGTACTAACCCCGTAAATCAAATGTCGTGGCCGATGCATTGAGCCGTAAGTCAATAGGTAGCTTGAAGCATGTAAAAGTTAATAAATTAGAGATGGCCAAAGATCTACGTTAGTTATCTAGATTGAATGTACGACTTGTAACGACTCATAATTTTGAACAATGATTTGAGCACGTTAACGTAGGCAAGTAGACTCAGACCTCGGGAAGAGTATGTTGTTGTTACACCCCATATTCCAGGACATGTATATGAGAGCATACGTGAGAAAACAAGACTTTAAAGTTGGAACGAAAGAAAGAATTGTTTTTCCTAAGAAAAATCTTCCGAACCTCGTGAAGGAAAAAAGTTTATTAATTGGAATTTGGTTCTCAAATTTGGTATTTGAGACTTTTTGAATATATAAGAATTATGGATTTTTAAGTTCGGATTTGGTCACGTGGAGCCCATGAAAAAAATTTACGGTCCCACAATATTTTTCGATATTTTGGCCAATATGGACGTTTTTGGGGGATGAAATATTTTCGGACCAATAGGAGGGTGACACGTGTCACCTCTCCCCTTTGACTTTGGCTTGTCTTGAGATATTTTGAAGACAAGTGGACTTGTGGGTCCCACCCACGCTTGTCCACCATCTTGACCCTACACTTGGATTGATCTCAACCCTTGGTTGCTCTATATATACACATAAGAGGTGCAAGACTTGTCTTCCAACACTTAACCAAATTTCAACAAGAAATATATCTCACTCCTTGGAGAAACTCTCGACCAAGGGAAAATATGAAAGACCAAAATTCCCAAATCTTCCATGCTTAGTTTATTATACAAGATTAAGGCCCCTAACCAAGTGATTAACAAGATTAAGCACCCTTAACCCCTAAATCTAGGTTGGACCGAAAATGGTGATGAAACCCTAGGGGTTTCCGTCGACTTTTTGGAAGCTAAACGTGAAGAGAAGTTACTCCTAAGGTTGTAGGGGATACATATATGTGATTGGAACTTGAAGAAGTGGAGCGAAACGAAAACTGCAGACCAAAACTTAGCATTCTGCCCGGGACGTTTTTGGGCACAAAATTGAGGTAAAAGTTCTTCTTCCTCCTCAATAATTAGATATTACTCATTGTTATAGTATATAGATGAACTTGTATTAAGGAAGATATGGAAAATAAGGTGTGAATGTACCATTTCCAAGTTGAGGTCGACACTAGGACTTTTCGGACCATTGGATTCGTTGATTTTATTGTCGTCATCTACACTTGTCGCATGTTATATAATGAAGGAAATATTGTTGTTGATAGTTAATATAACTTATATAACATGTTGAAACTTGATTTGGATTAAAAAGGAATTAAGGAAAATGGATTTGGATTTAAAGTATGATGGCCGAGAATGACCCTTAATGTTGGTAAATAATGGACTGTTTAATATAGATTGTGGGGAAGAATTTTACACATCCAGTTAGGTGTGTAATCCTCTTTGGCTAACTGTTGGTTGCGCCTTAAATGTGGCTTGTTGGTTGATGAATACGGGCCTTGGAAAAGGTGGAAAAGTACGTAGAAACAAAGGAAGTGCTGCCCAAATTTCCGTAGAATTAGAGGGCCATTATTTGGTATAAGTCTTATACTAGAAAGTATGATATTGATAGAAGCGCTATCATCATTATAGGTTGAATTACTACGTGTAGCATATTCTACTTGGAGGGTGGAATAGTCAATGAAGTTGAAGTACATTGGAGCGTATTTCTACTTGTCGTTTGGGTTAGTCGCCAACGAGGTATGCGAACTTCTTCCTTCTATCGACATGATTATCCTTGAAGTATACTTGCCTTGTTTTGGAGTATACATGACTTATTCTTGAAGTATACTTGTCTTGTTATTTGGAGTATACGTGACTTGTTTTCTTGAAGTACTTGCTTTGTCATTAGGAAGTATTCATGTTATTGATTTTTATGCTAAAGGTATGTCTAAAATATTCCTAAGTTCTTACCATGTCTTATGGGGGATGTTGGTAAGAGACGTTAGGAAGTATTAGAAACGGGTATAACCTATTCACAGTTCAAATGAGTGTTAATTTTAAATGTATGAGTGATTTGGTTTGAAATAAATAAGTTACTTGAATTACTTTAAAGTTAAGAGATTTGATTTAAAATAATGAGACTTGATTTTCAAGGTTAAGAGACTTGTTTTAATTAAAAGATTGTGAGACTTTATTTTCAAGGTATGGGACTTGATTTTGAAAGTCGTGTGATTTGATTATATAAATTATAAGTGAATTGATTTTGAAGTACATGATACTTGGTTTTGAAAGTATAAAGTCACTTGAGTTTTGAAAGTTATAATACTTGAATTGAAAAGTACAAGCTTACTTGATTTTAAAGAAGAGAAGTAACTTGATTTAAAGGTATAAGTTACTTGATTGATTTAAAGAGAATAAATGATTTGGTTTGGAAAGAGTAAGTGATTTGATTTAAAGAGAAGTTACTTGATTTCAAAACCTTGAATTGAATTTCTAAAGGTGTAGTAACTTGATTTGGAAAGTATAGATTACTTGATTTGGAAAGTATAGATTACTTGATTTGAAAGTATAGATTACTTGATTTGGAAAGTATAGATTACTTGATTTGAAAAGTATAGATTACATGATTTGAAAAGGTATGGATTACTTGATTCGGAAAGAATAAGTAACTCGATTTGAAAAGTATGGATTACTCGATTTATGGAGAATAAATGACTTGATGTTGAAAGAAGAGGTTCTTGGTTTTAAAAAGTATAAGTTACTTCAGTTTAAAAGTGTAAGTAACCTGATTTTGATAGCAAAAGTATTTTGGGATTCATTTTCCCTAACATTTCATGAAAAGATTCTTTTTATAAAGAATAGATGTACATAGTATTTTTGAGTTTATTTCCCTAACATTACATGATTTGAGTCTTCTTGTAAAGAAGTGAATGTACGTAGTACTTTGGGTTCAACTCCATTACATGACGTGATAATGCCTTGGTTGTATTAAAAGAAAAGATGTGGTAGTGCTTTAGTTTTTCTAAAATGAAAGATGTTATAACGGCTTTATGGGAAGTTGGTTATAACAGTTTATGGAAAGTCAAGAGATAGTATAAAGGTTATAAGGAAATCATGTGAGAATGTCCATGATTAAGTCCTTAATATAGTACATGAAATGAAAGTGCCTTGAGTTTATAAAGTGAATGTACGACGGACGTACAATTGTTGTAATAGATCTTAATCCTTAATGAACTATGTGATAGTGCCTTGGTGTATAAAATGAACGACTTGTTAGTGTCTTGGATTTTCAAAGAAAATGATAGGTCATTCTATTTGGGCTAATGAGAGTTAAAAGGTAATTTAAAGTGTACATAGTTGTTTGTGATAGCTTTATGTGTACAATTATGTTTATCCCGAGTCCCAAAATGGGCCGGGACATGTTGTACCTCGCATGATATTATCTTGGTTATTTTAGAAATGAAGGCATGGTATTGTCTTGGAAATTCTAAAAAGGAAGGCATGGTATTGCCTTGGTTTTTCTAAGGAGGAGAGTACCTCCTATTTGATCTAATGAGAGTTAAAGATTACTTAACTTGCATATGTTGTTCATGATATCCATTGGTGCTAGTGTTATGAGTATAATTGCGGGGTAAACCCCCAAGACATTATACATATCCTGAGTATAATTGCGGGGTAAACCCCAAGACATTATACATCTCCTGAGTATAATTGTGGGGTAAACCCCCAAGACATTATACATCTCCTGAGTATAATTGCGTGGTAAATCCCCAAGACATTATACATCTCCTGAGTATAATTGCGGGGTAAACCCCCAAGACATTATATATCTCCGTGGACTAGCCCTCCACGATGCGAGTATCCATATATACTCTCATTACTCTCATTGTTAATCAGACACATTGTACTGTTATTTTGGTTGTCATACTTGCCTCCCGTGATTATATTTGGACTGTGTGGTTTTATAAAAAAAAGGAGCATAGTTGACTCTCGGTGTTATAATAGTACAGTGTTACAGTGATACAGGGATACAGTAGTACAGTGATACAGAGTACATTTGACTCTGGTTTTATATGACACGATAGGATCTGGTATTTGATTTTTATACTTGCCCCTGTCATTCTTTTGTACAATTATGATCTTATTTCCTGTACTTCATGTTTACATACTTAGTACCTTGTTATCTTGACTGGTTCGAAAGTGCGTCACGTCCGCAGTGCAGGTACTCAATTGTGGATCCGCGAGCTTAGGATCCTGGTTCAGCATTTTGAGATGGCTCCAATGTTCCGGAGCTTGTCATTATGGCTAAGTATATTCAGAGGTACGGCGGGGCCTTGTCCCGTCGCCATCGCCCAAATTCTTAAGTGCAGTATTCATATGTGGGATGGACTGGCTAGAGTTGTATTTACATTGTTGAACAGTGTAGACCCTTTCGGGTGACTTATATTATGAAAGTCTTATCGGCTTTGCCTTTGTTTAAAGAAAAAAAAATTAGTGTTATTTATCTTCCGCGTTTTACTTAAGTTATATGGATAGAAGGGTGCCCAGGTAGGGCACCAGTCACGGGTCCGGGGTTTGGGGCGTGACAGTTATATTCACATATGCTAATAAGAAATTAGTATACAAAAGGATGTGATCCGAAATAATTTTGAACGTAATAAGTGTGATGACGGGGATCAAAAATAAATTTGGAGTATGCCTAAAGAAGTTATGGACTAGTGTCATATTATAAGAATTATGACATTGAATATACGAAGGTCTTATGAATTACTAAGATTTAAATGAAGTGAGATTTAGAATTAATTATGAGTGTAATTATTTAAACAATGGATTGAGGTGTTGTAGGATAAATGTTAAAGATACATATCCATGTGATTAAGGGGGAGGTGGCAGCAAAATGAGATGCCTACAATTTACGTAGGGGGGCTGGCACGTTTAGTAATTAACAAGAATGAATTGTGGACCATAGGGCCCACATGTAAGGATAAAAGACTCATTAGGTGTTTTATACAAGCCTGTTGGTAATTCACTTCAGAAAGAAAAAAAAATATTTGCTGCAAAATATATATTAGTAGGGAGTAACATGTTCAACTCTTCGAATAGCAGCAACTCCTTAGCTTCTAAACAATTAACGTCCGCCGTACATTCCCTTGTATAATATTCATGTCGAATGAAAGAATCAATAATTCACAAAATCATGCCAAAAGAAAGGAAGATAGACTCACATAACTTATAGCCGAGCTAATCAACTCACTACTAGAATATGCCTCGTCTAAAACTCCAACCTATAATAATAACATTAGGCCTGTCAACTCCATGATTCCTAACGTAATTTAAATTGAAAGACGACTCTCTTATTCTATAAAAATTCAGGCAGCACTTCCCCTGTTTATATGCATATCCACAATTTCAAACCAAGCCAGCAATACCAACAACAAGTCATAACTCAAAATATAACCACAATAATCTCAATATTCTATTTACCCCGTTAGAGCGCATACCTTCTCTTTATAATTATTCCATTTAACTTCAATAATCAAGGTAACTACTACATTTATTTCTCATGTTAGTCAATCATTTAGTTACGTTAGAATTATTCATGGGAGCAATCCAATCTTCTAGCAACGTCGCCAATTCAAGAATGTGAAATTAACACTTTCCTACTCTTTAATTCCTCCAAAATGTGTATAGGAAATTACCACAATACATATGCATGTTTATAGCTTAATTTCCAACATCACAGTCTTAACAAAGTAGCCCCTAATACGACACAACCACGTTCAATAATTCCACCAACCTTCCGGTCATCACACTTATTCAATTCCACACTTTTCTTAATTCTTAGAATCCGGTTTCATATTTCAATACTTCCACATTATCAACTACAACTTAGTTTCAAGATTTCTTTTCAATTCTCAACATGCAATTAGTGATAAGAATTACATCATAACACTCCAATCCAATGTACATAAAATAGTCTTCAAATTGGTCCAACAACCTAATTTCATGACTCTTTAAAATTCAATTTCATATTTCAACATTCTTATATAAACAATTTACAACTTAATTCTCAATGTTTCCTTCAAATTGTAGCATACAATTCTTTCTCATTTCCTCTTAGTCTAAGTTTATTTCTAAACACAAATTCATCTCCTTAATTCTATTAATATGCATCTCATTTTAAATCATAAAAAAAAAAATTACCTTAAAGCAATGTACTAAAAATCTGCTCAATATACCAATTTTTAGCCACTGATTTGGCCTAATTTTGGCTTCAGTATCACACTTCTTCAATTCTAAATCAACATGCATGAATCCCACAATGTTATTCCATCATTCCAACATGTTTTCTCTTCCAAGAATCATCCCAAAAATTTGAAAATTTGGGGCTAAAATCGGCAGCAAGCTTTCCTTTTTAACTACAATGGTGGATTTCGATTCAGGATGAATGAAGGAATGGGGATGGGTTCTTTGTGTCGGCCTGAGTGAGACAAACACAACCACACCACTCACGAGTTTCGAATCAACCGAAATCCGTCAAACGGCGGCTAGGGTTAGCCCCGAAATCGATCTGGTCGTCGGAGCAGTTGAGCAAGAATCGAAGGGTGTGGTAGGTATAGAAATGACGGGCTTGACAAGACGAAGCTAATGGTATAAGCCTCGTCCCCGTTGGACACCTGAATCGGCCGGAAATTGCGAATTACCGCCGGAAACACTGTTCACGGCGGCAATCACTGTAGCAGCGCGATTTTTTTTTCATTTTTGTATATTTTTTTTGAAATTCCTAAATGGGGAGAATGAAAGGTTTTAAAAGAGTTTTAAGGATTAGGAAATCTGAAAATCTATTTGCAATTTGATCCACTTCTCACAATTAATCAACCTTATGTCTCACTCTCTTTAAATCTTGAAAATCTCACAAGACCTCGTATCCTCGTCGTCATAACTTATATAATACGTTACTAATCCATAACAAATTTATATATAACTAGCATTTTAAATTTTCATTGTCACACTCGTCGTCATCAAAATTTTTATTCCGGAATCACATCCTTAAATATATTAATTTCCTTAATGATGTTCTTAATTACCGCCTTAAACTTACGGGATGTAACATAAAGGATGTCGTGCAGATTGTTGAGTTGATGGCGCAGAACAACATTTTGCCTGATGATTGGACTTATAATATGTTGATTGATGGTATGTGTAACGAAAAAAATGGTGGATGAGGTATTCAAGATTCAGGACGAGATGGTAAGATTGAAATGTTGCATGATGTGAAAACTTATAATACCCTGGGCAATGGGGGTATTGATAATATGAGAAGTTCAGAGGCATTTGATCTGAAGAGATGAATAACAACGGGATCAAATGTAATGAAGTTACGTATAATACACTAATTAAATAGGATTGCAATGAAGAGTTTGGATTCTCAGGGGTGTTAATTACTATAAGGTTAATGTGTTGGATCAAGATGGTCAGTTTATTCATTGTCTAAGTAGTTAGTAGAGATCAAATAATGAACTGCTTGTTAACAGTGATAAATGCCTTTAATACAACTGAGCAAATGAGGACATTATAGCACCAGTTGGGAATTCTACCTCAATAGAAAAATAAACCTTGATTGCTTTAGTGTGATTTCAATGATATCCTCTCCACACAAAATATATTGAATGGTGCCCCAGTAACAAGAATGGAAATAAAATATTTTTCTAATTGTGTTCAAACTTTGCACCTTAATGAGTTGAATTAGAGAGGTAAATATTATTCTTGGTCAGTGATCAAAGAGGATGTTTGTGAAGCTGTGAAGAAACTCTTTGCTGCAGAGAAGATGCTCAAGAATATTAATTGTACAACTGTAACTATTCTCCCAAAAGTGTTGAATCCCTCTAATATTATAGACTATAGATCCATTGCTTGTTGTATAGTTCTCTATAAGATAATCGCAAAGATACAGGTTAAAAGAATTCAGAAAGTAATTTTCTGTGCGATATCTGAAACTCAAGCTAGATTCATTTCAGGTAGGAAAGTTACAGATAATGTCATATTAGCTCATGAACTGGTCAAGGGTTATAACGAGAAAGATCTATCTCCTAGATGTATGATTAATATGGACATTCAGAAAGCCCATGACATAGTGGATTGGTTATCTTTAGAGCAAATGTTAGAAGGTCTTGGTTTCCCTCTGGAAGATTCACTAGATGGATAATGGAATGAGTCAAAACGGTGAATTATTCCATCTTGGTTAATGCCGAGCTCACTGAGACTTTTAATGATGCAAGGGATTTAAGGTAAGGAGACCAAACATCTCCATTTTTATTTGCAGTGGTCATGGAATATTTGAGTAGAAATTTAGGTGAGTCCAAAACAGTAAAGGCTTTCAAGAATTATCCTAAATGTAAGAAGTTGAATATCACCCATATGAGCTTTGCATATGACTTACTACTCTTTACAAGGGGTGATCAACATCGTCACAACTGCTTCTGGACTCAGGGCAGACATGAATAAGAGTGCAGTCTATTATGGTGGTGTAGGTAGCAATACTCAAACTCCAAATTCAGCAAACTCTAGGATATAGTCCAGAAGCACTCCCTTTTAGACACTTAGGTATTTCTTGGACAATAAAAAAAAGTTATCTTATGGAGACATAATTCAACTGGTATAATCAGTCATATTTGGGGTTCAAGCATACTGGGTACAAATGTTCATTATTCCAGCAAAGGTAATGAAAGTTATTGAATCTTATTGTAGAAGTTACATCTTTCCAGGAACCAATACCATTACAAGGAAGACTCTAATATCTTGGGGCAAGATGTGTACTCCAAAAGCAACACAAGGATAAACCTTACAAGTCTTAAGTTGTGGAATAAATGTTACACCCCATAAGTCCATGACATGTATAAGAGAATGTATGTAAGGAATCAAGGCTTGAAAATTGGTACGAAAAGAAGAATTATTTTTCCGACGGAAAATCTTCCGAACGTCGGAAAGGAAAAATGTTCGTTGATGAGAATTGGATTCTCAAAATGTATTATTTGAGGATTATGGAATGTATTATCATTATGGAAATTTATTTTTACGGATTTGGTCACGTGGGGCCCACCCGAGGAATTTTACGTTTTGTGGGGCCCACGAGAGTTACGAAACTTTATAGACGAATGAGAGGGCGACACATGGCACCCCCACATGGTCTTGGACGAAATTATACAAGGGTAATATGGTCATTGACCATTGTAGATGAATAAGTCTTCAAATAGCTCACTGATCGAGCGCTCTTGCGCCGAAGATGAACGGGGCTAAGCGATCTGCCGCTCGCACGCTTGGCTGTTGATGGTATTGCACTAAGAAAGACTCCTGCCGTTGCTAAAGGTAAGATTTTAAAGCCACTCAAGCAATTTCTTTAAAAATAAGAGCAAGCAAGATAAGGCTTTTCAGCCGTATCGCGCAGGGGTTCCAAACCTATCTTACTAATAATAAGAAAGGTGCGAAGCTGCTAAGCTTGAGAATATTGACCAAGTCAACTTGCCACTTGTGTAGTTATCCAAGTGTTCTTCATCCTAGCCACACATATGTTATTATCTTGACCCTCCATTGTGTTATATATACACACTAGTTGCAAGACCAAGTCTTCAACACTTAGAATAAATTAGAGAAGCCTTGTTCTTCATTAGCTAGCTCTCGTCTTTGTGCATCTTCTCCCATGAAAATTTTGTAATTTTGTTTCATTATTCATATGACTTTAACCCAAGGTCCCTAAGGGTATTGTAAGGATATCTCAATAGAAAGATTTCGGAAAAACGACGTTTTCACGTTAGTCGCAAGGCGAAAACCTAAGTCGTTTTCATAAGTTTGGATTGGAAATGGAAGAGAAGTTGGTTGTGAGCTTCTAAATGCTTCAAATAACGGATTGGAGCGGAAAGGGATGGAGCTAATAATTTGCTAAGGAGCGACTTTGAATCTTGGAATTTATAAAGGCTTATAAAGGTAACAATTCTTGTCGTTTTAGTAATTAATATTACTTATTGTTGTATCTATGGATATTAGCAAGCATGAGGCATATAGTATGAAGTTTGATAAGTGTATTGACTATTGGAACCCTAATCCGAAAACTAGTATGTTTAGCCCTTAAGATTACAATTCAATTTGATTATTAGTTTAAGTCGTCACATGTTATATAAAGAAGGAATTATAGTTGTTAAAGTTGTTTATGACTATATAACATGTTAGACCTAAGAACTTGGATTGGAAAAGAATTGGAAAAAACTTTGAGTTGTTGTTTATGTTAGCCGAGAATGGCTTTGAATCTTGAACTACTTGGTATTAATTGTGGGGCAGAATTTTACACGTATTGTAAGGCGTGTAATCCCCTTTGATTGGTTGGTGTATTGAGCCTTAAATGTGGCATGTTGGTTATTGATTATCGGGCCTTGAAAAAGGTGGAAAAGTATGTAGAAACAAAGGAGGTACTGCCCGATTTTCCGTAGAATACGAGACCGTTTACTTAGTATTATTCTACGTTAGAAACTAGAAGTTGATAGTCGTTTTGTGGCCATTATAGGTTGACAATTCTACGTGCGGCGTATTCGACTTAGCTTGTGGATTAAGCCGAAAAGGTATGTGAATCATCTCCTCTTCTTCTAGCATGATTCCTTATGATAAAGTAAGTAAGTCCTACCCCTTAAATGATCCACTCCTTGATTGTACTTGGATTGCCTAATATAGAAGTTGTTCTATATACTTCCTTGATTGTACTTTGGATGTTTAAATTGGAAGTTGTTATAATCCATTACCTTAATGAAGTTTGGATTTTCAAAAGTGAAAGTATTTTACTTAAAGTACATAGAGTCTTGAAAAGGAAGTGGTTTCCAAATCTTTTGGCTAGTGCCTTAGTTCCAAAACCTAAAGGTTGTTATAATGACTTTAGGGGAGTCAAAGGAGTGATTTACTTAATTGATTTTAAAGAGGAGAAATGACATGATTTAAAGGGAGGAAATTATTTTAAAGGTATGAGTTATGTTATACCCCGTGGTTAGTGCGGACATGATCGGGGGCCTGTCAGCGGCTCAGGCAGCGGCGCGCGGCGGGTGATTGTAGGCGCAGCCGGAAGATCGAGGGTCGAAGTTTCAGCGCCGCCGGAAGCGGCCGCGACGCCGGAAAGTCCTAAGAAAGCGGCGGGGAGTTTAGCGCGTCGCCGTGCGCAGGCGCGTAGGCGGGATCTGCGAGTTAGTGGAAATTTACGCCTTTGTTTTGTTTAAAATAGGTCGTGGGTGGGTGACAAGTGTCCCCCATCTGAAATGTTGCATGCCTTATATTGACCATGTCTTGAAGACTTGGTCATCTTTCATCTTTCATCTCTCTCTCTCTCTCTCTCTAAGCTAAAAGGCTCTCCCTTCTCTCTAGAAAATCAAGAGAAACTCCAAGCTTAAGGAAAATCTGAAAAGGGTGTTAAGAAGGAAAGTTATTTGCAAGCTTGTGGAGGTTATTGTGGTGGTATTATTGAAAAGGAGGCTAGCAAAAATTGTTGGAATAGATTTGGCTAAAGCTCTAAGGTAATGATTCTTCCTTTATAATTAGTTTTTAGTGTTGCATGTTAAGAAGAAAGAACTTGTGGTAGTAAATAATGCTCTTAGAGTCATTGCATGCAAGAAATGTGGTTTGGGTATGAAGGATTTGGCTAAAGAGGTTATGTGAGCATGTTGTAGCCTAAAAATTACCTTAAACTTGTTAAGATTAATTGTTATAACTTTTGGGGCAGAATTTTACACACCCAAGTTTAGGTGTGTAATCCCCTTTGTGTTGGTTTGGATGTTGGGCCTTAAATATGGCGTTTGAGTGTTAAAAATCGGCCTTTGAAAAGGTGGCAAAGTGAGTAGAAACAAAGGAAATGCTGCCCAATTCTCCATAGGAATTAGTAACCTTGAACTTGAAAATATTCTACTTTGAAACTAAAAGTTAATAAACGTATTATGGTCATTATAGGTTGACGTATTACGTGCGATAGTTGGAATTAACAAGTGGATTGACCGAAGAGGTATGTAGAGCTTTCCTATCTCTTGAGCATGAGTAGTTGTATCTATGTAGTACGGTATACGTACAAGATTTGATAATCTTCACTTGTTTTGAGGTATATGATACTTGTTTCGTTTTAAAGGTATAAGTCCCTTGGACATAGGGAAATGTGTTTGACTAACGTAAAATGTTAATATAACGATTTTATGGGAAGTTGGTTATATTAGTTTGGGAAAAGGTAAATAAAGAAGGGTTTACGTTACATAAAATAAGCAAGGGGAAAATGAGTTGAATTTGTGGAAGGTAAATTGTTTTAAGGCATTAATGACCTAAGGTTTTTAAAGGAAATGAAGTCACTTGATTTAGAAGCTTGAGATATTTTCTAAATGGAAAATTGTGACTTGTTTTGAAAGTGGTTGTGACATGATACTATGGATATTAGTATCTTGGAAGTTTTACATAAAAAAGAGTCATTTCGAAAAAGGTTTACGGTATGTGATACTTGGGTTAAATTCCCGGATTTCTCTTAAAAAGACATGTAGTGCCTTAATGAGCTAAAATGAGAGGATTTATATTAATAATGTTCATAAGAAGTTAGAAGATTTCTTATCTTGTTTATGTTATGATAAGCCGGTAGCGCTTATGTTATGTATACTAGCCGGTTGTGCTGATTTATGTATTATTATTGTTATCACTGAGTATTTTGATAAGCCGGTAGCGCTTATGTTATGTATACTAGCCGGTTGTGCTGATTTATGTATTATTATTGTTATCACTGAGTATTCTGATAAGCCGGTAGCGCTTATGTTATGTATACTAGCCGGTTGTGCTGATTTATGTATTATCATTGTTATTACTGCGTATTCCATGAATTTGCTACCCATGATGCGAGTGCGGCGCTTGTACTCATGCGGGCCCATTGGGCCCATGCGGGTGAAATAGTCCCATGCGGGTCCACAGGATCCATGCGGGTGAAATAGTCTCATGCGAGTACGACGATGGTACTCATGCGGGTCCACAGGATCCATGCGGATGAAATAGTCCAATGCGGGTGAAATAGTCCCATGCGAGGCAGATGGCCTTATGCGGATCCACATGATCCATGCGGGTGAAACAGTCCCAGGAGTAGGATTGCTTAATGATACTACGGGCGAGAGATCCTGTTTTGATCATGAGCCTCCTATTTTTATGCAGTATTATACTTATACTTGTTACTCTCATTGTTAGTAAGGCACAGTGCAACAAAAATTTGATTTTTATCTATAACTTCAGTGTATTTTGGACTTGTGATATTACTACAGTATTTTTCAGTTTTACATACTTGGTACGTTGTGTCTTGACCCCGCCGCCGAAATTTGCGTTAAATCTGCGGTAAGGGAAAAAGGTGGTAGATCCTCATTCCTAGGATCTTTTACTCAGTGTCGGGAGCTCCATTTCTTGGAGGCTCGACTTTTGGTATGGTTCTCCACAGTGTTGTTGATGTTTTGTACATTCGGGGCATGACGGGGCCTGTCCCGTCATAGTGTTACTCATGTAGAGGCACGTAGTCTTGTCATAACTTGGTTTGTTTAAGGATGTAAGCTGTTCGGTCTTATGTACTTTTGGGGTAGCCATTTTGGGCTGAACTATTGTATATCATTATGGTTGTTTATTGTGAGTTTATATTCCATTTGGTTTTCTCGATGTTGTGTCACAAGGTGCGGGTTAAGGCACCGTCACGGATCCGGGTCGGTCGTGACAAAAGTGGTATCGAGCGATTAATCCTCGGAAAGGGTCTGAGCCGTATCTAGTAGAGTCTTGATTATCGGTGTGTTGTGCACCATCTATAATCGGAGGCTGCAGGATATTTAGGATTGGTTTCCATTTCTTCTCACTCTAAGATCGTGCGATAGATTTTGTGTGGTTAGTCGTCTCACTAACGAGTTATGGTGTTTGCATTCTGAGAAAGCGATGACCCGGGAAAGATTATGTGGATTGCGTATCGGGTTGGTAATACTTGTAGTATAGTTGGTATTGGGACATCTGACTATACGGATTTACGTATGGGTCACATATGTGTTGCCTAGAATGATTTTAGATTACCAGGATTTGGTAAGGACTAAATAGATACCGGGAAGGTATGAACAGTTAAGGAACTCTCATCAAGGGTTTACGTGCTAGTTTGAGATAATTAGGAGATGATGAGTTGTCGGAAAAAGTAATGGAACCTTAAGAAGCTTAATTAAGGGGCCTAATGGGAGACTATGTTTGTAAATTAAGCTACGTGGTATGCTTAAGAGGATTGTACGGATGAGATCCGTGTGGAGTAAGTAATGGTTGTTGTGATCATGACGACACAGTTATGGTATTATGAGGAGTTAGGGTACCCGTTTATGGGGTGGGATCGATTGATAGTAGTCATTACGTGGCGAAGTCACGAGGAACAAGCCGAGTGCAGTTAATCGTTTCTGAGTTCGTGGGCGCGTTCCACCGGAACCGAGTTGTGAGCGGAAATGGCCTTATATTGTTTGACTTAGTAACTCAAGATTGGAGGCGGCTTTATTATGGAAGTTATGTACGTAAGCTAGAATAAGTTTGGAAGTACGGAAAAGAGTACGACCGGTAAGGAAGTGAAGTGGTGGTAACTAGTGAATTATCCTTCCTTCTTTGGCATCATTGTTTTTAATAAGTCTGTGTGACTTGTTCATTGAGGTAAATTGACGCAAAAAGTAGGTAATACTTGAATTTGAAGGAATTTATGTTAAGTGCCCTTGGAGGTACTTGGAGTTGGTTTGGTGTGGCGGTCAGGGCCCACGACGCCGGATAATTTCGATAAAATGTGCAAGCAAGAATAAAATAAATGCAGTCTTTGCCGTGAAAAGTGGCGTCTTTGGTAGGTTTTGAAAATCTACATAACTTTAAGGCGGTGCGTGATGATTAGATATTTACTGGACCACAAGAGGACCCGGTGATTAGGGTTGTGACTCAAAGGAAAGTTAAATTAGGGGGAGATAAGTTCTCTCCCCCACGTAAAAAGGATAGTTTTACGTATTATGGGGTTATGTGTACCCATGTGGTTAGACGAAGGATGGGAGACTGGTAGGGTCTTGATGTCGTCATGCCATAATTCTGATTTTAGATAACCGTAGGATAAGTATTGTGTTGGGGGTAATTAAGAGCAGCGTTACGAAATGGTCGGGAAGTGTCGTAAGAAAAAATGCGGGTAGTATGCAAATTTGAGCATGCGATTATGGATCAAGTTAGAAACACTTTACTATTAATAAGCATAAGGTAGGTTATGACCAGAATGATAAAAAAAAAAAAATACAACTATGGTGATGTAAGTTGCACGAGATATGTTTACCCCAGACTAGTGTAAGGACCATTAGTAGATGATGGGCATTAAGAACGTCTCGAGGAAAGGTGGTAGCATCTGTACTGACGAGAAAGATAGTAAGAGAATACAGAGAGGTAAGGGACCCCAGGACAACTTGAAATAACTTATAAAGGAAAGACGAGTAGACACTCGAACAATAAGAAATCTTGACAAGTCATTGGATTATGTAATACCGTGAATTGAGGTTGAACACCTGACTATAAGCTCTACGAGCTGAGAGAGATTAATCGGGTTACGACTTGACGAGACCACGAAAATTCCCCCCCCCCCAATTGTGATGGACAGAAAGTCTTAGCCATGAGGAAAGCAAAGGAATCAAATCTAAGTTAGTGACCTAGTTGAGTTGCAATATAGAAAAGGGGAAACAGGAACCATAATTGAGAAAATGAATACCCGAATATTTCGCAGGTATGAGAAAGGCTTCCAGTACTAGAAGATAGGTTGACCACGACTACAGTTCTACCCCTCCTGAGAGACTCAAGGGTTAGGTTGTTATTGTAACACTTTGGGTGTTGGGCAAAGTTGTATCTTGTGTAATCTGATAAGGTTAGGGCCTATGTTTTCCCGACGGTTAGGGAAGCAAGAAAGGAGATTACGCTACTCACGATTTAGAGTAGGCGGCAGTTAATCGTGCCTTGAAGATTTGGAGGCATGACATACATATAAGACTTCATGTGGATATGTGTACAGACCACAAGAGCCTCCGGTATATCTTCAGACAGGGACAACTGAATTGTCGACAGTGACGGTGGTGAGAGTTACTCAAGGGATTGTGATATTGATATCCTATACCACGGGAAAAGCCGAAGGTTACGAATACGCTTAGTCGCGGTCGATGGGCGATGCAGCCGGTGTGCAGCCAGAGAGGAGGGACATGGTTCGCGAGTTACATCAGCTAGCGAGCCTTGGAGTTCGTTTGGTTGATTCTGATAGTGATGAAGTTCGGGTTCGAGAGGTCGCCGAGTCTTCCATCGTTGAGGAAGTGAAGAAGCGGCGATGAGGATCCGCATGGTGCGGTATCGAGATCGGCTCTTCGGGAAGAAGAGTCTATTTGAGGTAGCTTTGATGGGGTGCTAAGGTTTGAGGGCGATTGTGTGTTCCCGATGTGACAGACTTCGTCGTGATTTTGGGGAGGCACACAGTGCTCGTTATTCTATTCACCCGGGGTCGACTAAGATGTACCATGACCTCAGGTGTGTGTATTGGTGGGATGGCACGAAGAGGGCGTGGCGGGTTTGTCGCCTGATGTCTCCTAATTGTCGGAGTCAGGTTGAGCACCAAAATCCCGGTGGGCTGTTGCAGGCTATTGATCTTCCGACTTGGACGTGGGAGGTGATAAAGATGGATTTTATTACCGGGCTACCTACCACTCAGAGGAAGCATGATGCCAGTTGGGTGCTTGTCGACAGGCGGACGAAATCAGCCCATTTTCTTAGTCGGGCGGCGTTCTCGGTGAGGACTATGCGGATTATATATTAGAGAGATTGTGAGGCGCACGGAGTCGGTGTCGATTATATCGAGATAGAGGCCGGTTCTCGGCTAACCGGAGGTCTTTTGAAGGGATTAGGGACATAGGTGAGTCTCGATCGCATTTCACCCTCGGTGACGGACGGGCGGCGCACTATCCAGACACTTGAGGATATGATGCGGGCTTGTGTTATTGATTTCAGGGGTAGCTGGGAGGATCATTTACCTCTTGTGGAGTTTGGTATAACAACAACTACCATTCTAGTATTTAGATGGCGCCTTATGAGGCCTTATACGGGAGGAAGTGCAGGTCACCGATAGGCTGGTTCGAGGTAGGAGAAGTTCAGTTAGTCGGGCCAGACTTGGTTCGTGACGATGGATAAGGTGAAGCTTATCCGAGGCGGTTATTAGCAGCCAGTCGGCGAAGTCGTATGCGGTCGTGGCGTCGACACTTGGAGTTTGAGGTACATGATTGGGTTTTCCTGAAGGTGTCGCCCATGAAGGGCGTGATGAGGTTTGGGAAGAAGGGAAAACTTAGCCCAAGGTACATTGGGCCTTACCAGATTGTCCGGAGGGTAGACAAGGTTGCCTATGAGTTGGATCTTCCGTCCGATCTAGAGGCAGTACATCCAGTGTTTCATGTGTCAATGTTGCGGAAATGTATTGGAGACCCATCTAGAGTACATCCGATTCATGAGGTTCAGGTAACAAAGGAGTTATCGTATGAGGAGAGTCCCACAGCGATACTCGATCGTCAGGTTAGACGACTTCGGACAAAGGATGTGGCTTCCGTCAAGGTCTTATGGCGGAACGAGAACAGGGAAGAGATGACGTGGGAAGGGAGGAGGACATGATGAAGAAATATCCTCACTTATTCCCTACACCTCTAGTAACCCACCTTCCTGCTTGTTAGTTTTGATTTAGCAATTGTGCTTAAGTATTGTTGTGGCCGTGGGGAGCGTCTTTATTTTCAAAAGAGTAGTTAAGAGCGTCTACGTCGATTTGTGATTCGAGTAAGCCTAGAAGGAACATTCGGGATGAATGTTTTTAAGGGGGGGAGAATGTTATACCCCGTGGTTCTGGACCGATCGGGCCTCAGCGCCGCGCTCGAGAGGCAGCGCGCGCCAGCGGTGATTGTAGGGGCGCGCAGAAGGCGAGCGCGCGGAAGATCGAGGTGAAGTTTCAGCGCCACGGCCCGGAAGCGAGGCAGCGCGGAAAGTCCTAAGAAGGCGGTAGGAGTTTCAGCGCCGCGGCGCCGAGGCGGGATCTGCGAGAGTTAGTGGAAATTTATGCACTGTTTTGTTTTAAAAGAGGTCATGGGTGGGTGACAAGTGTCCCCCCCATCTGAAATGTTGCATGCCTTATATTGACCAAGTCTTGAAGACTTGGTCATTTTTCATCTTTCATCTCTCTCTCTCTCTCTCTCTAAGCTAAAAAGCTCTCCCTTCTCTCTAGAAAATCAAGAGAAACTCCAAGCTTAAGGAAAATCTGAAAAGGGTGTTAAGAAGGAAAGTTATTTGCAAGCTTGTGGAGGTTATTGTGGTGGTATTCTTGAAAAGGAGGCTAGCAAAAATTGTTGGAATAGTTTTGGCTAAAGCTCTAAGGTAATGATTCTTCCTTTATAATTAGTTTTTTGTGTTGCATGTTAAGAAGAAAGAACTTGTGGTAGTAAATAATGCTCTTAGAGTCATTGCATGCCAGAAATGTGGTTTGGGTATGAAGGATTTGGCTAAAGAGGTTATGTGAGCATGTTGTAGCCTAAAAATTACCTTAAACTTGTTAAAATTAATTGTTATAACTTTTGGGGCTGAATTTTACACACCCAAGTTTAGGTGTGTAATCCCCTTTGTGTTGGTTTGGATGTTGGGCCTTAAATGTGGCGTTTGAGTGTTAAAAATCGGCCTTTGAAAAGGTGGCAAAGTGAGTAGAAACAAAGGAAATGCTGCCCAATTTTCCATAGGAATTAGTAACCTTGAACTTGGAAATATTCTACTTTGAAACTAGAAGTTAATAAACGTATTATGGTCATTATAGGTTGGCGTATTACGTGCGATAGTTGGAATTAACAAGTGGATTGACCGAAGAGGTATGTAGAGCTTTCCTATATCTTGAGCATGAGTAGTTGTATCTATGTAGTACGGTATACGTACAAGATTAGATAATCTTCACTTGTTTTGAGGTATATGATACTTGTTTCGTTTTAAAGGTATAAGTCCTCGACATAGGAAATGTGTTTGACTAACGTAAAATGTTAATATAACGGCTTTATGGGAAGTTGGTTATATTAGTTTGGGAAAAGGTAAATAAAGAAGGGTTTACGTTACATAAAATAAGCAAGGAAAATGAGTCGAATTTGTGGAAGGTAAATTGTTTTAAGGCATTAATGGCCTAAGGTTTTAAAGGAAATGAAGTCACTTGATTTAGAAGCTTGGGATATTTTCTAAATGGAAAATTGTGACTTGTTTTGAAAGTGGTTGTGACATGATACTATGGATATTAGTATCTTGGAAGTTTTATATAAAAGGAGTCATTTGAAAAGGTTTACGGTATGTGATACTTGGGTTAAATTCCCGGATTTCTCTTAAAAAGACATGTAGTGCCTTAATGAGCTAAAATGAGAGGATTTATATTAATAATGTTCATAAGAAGTTAGAAGATTTCTTATCTTGTTTATGTTATGATAAGCCGGTAGCGCTTATGTTATGTATACTAATAGGTTGTCTTTGATTTATGTATTATTATTGTTATCACTGAGTATTCTGATAAGCCGGTAGCGCTTATGTTATGTATACTAGCCGGTTGTGCTGATTTATGTATTATTATTGTTATCACTGAGTATTCTGATAAGCCGGTAGCGCTTATGTTATGTATACTAGCCGGTTGTGTTGATTTATGTATTATCATTGTTATTACTGCGTATTCCATGGATTTGCTACCCATTGGGCCCATGCGGGTGAAATAGTCCCATGCGGGTGAAATAGTCCCATGCGGGTCCACAGGATCCATGCGGGTGAAATAGTCTCATGCGAGTACGGCGATGGTACTCATGCGGGTCCACAGGATCCATGCGGGTGAAATAGTCCCATGCGGGTGAAATAATCCCATGCGAGGCGGATGGCCTTATGCGGATCCACATGATCCATGCGGGTGAAACAGTCCCAGGAGTAGGATTGCTTAATGATACTACGGGCGAGAGATCCTGTTTTGATCATGAGCCTCCTATTTTTATGTAGTATTATACTTATACTTGTTACTCTCATTGTTAGTAAGGCACAGTGCAACAAAAATTTGATTTTTATCTATAACTTCAGTGTATTTTGGACTTGTGATATTACTACAGTATTTTCGATTTTACATACTTGATGCGTTATGTCGACCCCTTCGCCGAAGTGCGTTAAATCTGCGCGGTAAGGGAAAACAGGTGGTAGATCCTCATTCCTAGGATCTTTTACTCAGGTGTCAGGAGCTCCATTTCTTCGAAGGCTCGACTTTTGGTATGGTTCTCCCTGGTGTTGTTGATGTTTTGTACATTCAGGGGCATGACGGGGCCCTATCCCGTCATAGTGTTACTCCTTCTTAGAGGCCTGTAGTCTTGTCATAACTTGGTTTGTTTAAGGATGTAACTGTTCGGTCTAATGTACTTTTGGGGTAGCCATTTTGGGCTAGACTATTGTATATCATTATAGTTGTTTATTGTGAGTTTATATTCCGCTAGTTTTCTCTGATGTTGTGTCACAAGGGTGCCCGGGTTAAGGCACCGGTCACGGATCCGGGGTCGGGTCGTGACAAGTTACTTGAGATTTAAAAGTTAAGAAACTTGATTTCTAAGGTTAAGAAACTTGATTTCTAAAGTTAAGAGACTTGAAGTATTTTGAAAGTTATGTAACTTGATTTGAAAGTATATAATACTTGGTTTTAAAAGTATAAGTCTCTTGGTTATAAAAAAATGAATTTGTCTAAAAACCATAAAGGGTTATAACGGCTTTATGGGAAGTTGGTTATAACGACTTTATGGAAGGTTAAGAAAATTGTCTATTTTGATTGATAAGCATGAGTTGCCTAGGTTGTGAAATTAGAAGTTACTTGGTTTCAAAGTATTGAAATGAATTTCTAAAAAGTGTAGTAACTTATTTTGAAAAATAGACATGCCTTGATACTACGGGTGTTAGTATCTCGGGGTTTTACATAAAAAGGAGTCTTTTGAAAAGAATGTACGTACGTAGTACTTTGGCTTGTTTAAATGAGAATTTTTCCATGTGTGCATTGATAAGTACTTTGGCTTGCTTAAATAAGGATTTCTCTTGATTTATGTAAAAAACGAAGGCATGGTAATTGTCTTGGTTTGTAAAGGCATGATATTGTCTTGGTTTATGTAAAAAGAAGGCATGATAATTGTCTTGGTTTGTAAAGGCATGGTATTATCTTGGTTCATGTAAAAAGGAAATGCACGGTATTGTCTTAGTGTGTAAAGGCATGGTATTGTCTTGGTTTGCTTGCATATGGGTTGCTCATATAGACATTCGTGCAAGTGTCATATTTCCACATCTCCGCGTCCCTCCATAAAGGGTCGGCAACTTGTTTCAAGGATACCATGGGGTAGCTCCCCATGGGGGTGAGTGGTACACACTCACGGCGGGTCAGTATTTGACTCGGGCGGGTTAAATTCCCGGGATATATATAAGCCATGGATTAGCTCTCCGTGATGCGAGTATCGTGTACCGATGACTCATTGCGGGTCCACACGACCTATGCAGGTGAAATAGTCCCTTGCGGGTGAAATAGTCCTATGATATGTTGCATTATAACACAGAGGGTGGTTGACCCTGGCACTGGCACGACCTTCATGTTTTGAAACGATATTGATTTCATTAATGAAAGGATGCGGTGTGGTTATGACTTAAAGTGGAACAGTTGGTCTCATTGTTAAAAGCATAACTTAAAAAGGTAAAAAGGATTGCATTACTCTCATGATTGCACGGTTCAGTGTGCTTAATGATGTTATATTATATCATGGACTGCCGGCAGTGAGGAAGGTTTCCACGGGCATGATTGATGTTATGGGCGTGAGACCCATGGTTATATTTGAGTAATGACTTTGAGGGCATGCGTCCCTGATTTGACATGACTGTTTATGTATTGTATACTGTAGTTTGGCTATCATACATGTCTCCTGTTTTATATGTGAACTGTGTGATCTCCTTTCTGATACGCATTTCACATGCTTCACATACTTGGTACATTCTTCGACCTCCTTCCGGGGCTGCGTTCATGCCGCAGGTTTAGGTACGCAGTTTGGTGATCTGCATGTGTAGGACCCTGCTCCGAGTTTTGGATAGATCCATCTGTTCAGGAGTTTATCATTTTGGTATAGATCCTCCGATGTGCTTTTATGCGGTATGGGTGCAGCGAGGCCTTGTCCCGTCATAGTTCAGTAAAACTCTTAGAGGTCTATATTCATATGTGGGATTGGACTCGTGTACAGTGTAGTGCTTTTTATTATGTATGTTATATGGCAGTCTTTTCGGCTTTGCCCTTGCATGTACGTTGGTTTTTTTTAAAAAGGTGTTATTTAAATTCCGCAATTTAATTGGGTTGTTAAGGTAGGAGGGTGCCTAGGTAGGGCACCAGTCACGGGCCCGGGGTTCGGGGCGTGACAATAAAGTTATCATAACTAAAATCTATTGGGATCTAGCTAAAAAGCAGGATAAAATATGGATACAGAGGATTCGTAGTGTTTATATCAAGATCCAAGAGTTAGAGCTGATGAATATACCAAAACATGCAAGTTGGATGGTAAGAAAGATTATTAGTGTCAATGATCATTTACAGCAACATCAACTGTCATTAGGACCAAACACATCCTAATCAAACAGACATATCTTAAAATTACTTGGTGATTTACCTAAAGTGCGTTGGAAAGGTCTTGTTTGTCACAATTCTGCTAGAACTAAAGCAGTGTTCACTTTTCGGATACAACTACATGGTAGACTGCTTACAGATGCTCAATACAAGTAGAGCCTACAGTACATATTCAAATAGAATGAGCTGAACTTGAGACAAAGAAGACGACTTGAGTTATTGAAGGATTATGATGTGGAAATCTTATATCACCCTGGTAAAGCTAATGTAGTAGCAGATGCACTTAGCCGTAAATCAATAGTCAACTCGATGCCAGCGCAAGTCAAAAGAAATGAGTTGGTAAAAGAGCTTCATCAGTTAGCTAGTTTGGGAGTCCGACTAGTGAATTCAGAGGAGGGTGGTTTTGTGATTCAGAACATGTCAGAATCACCCATCATATAAGAAAGTAAAGAACGATTGTCAACGGCTCAGAGTCGCCATAAGTCATATTCAGATGTACGACGATGAGATTTAGGGTTCCAAGTAAATGATTGGGTATTCCTGAAGATTTCACCTATGAAGGGAGTAATGAGATTTGGAAAGAAGGGAAAACTTAGTCCAAGATATATTGGACCATATCGCATAATTTGGTCTATTGGTCAGGTAGCTTATGAATTGGACTTACCTTCATAGTTGGAGTTTGTTCATTCGGTATTCCATGTTTCCATGATGAGAGCATGTGTTGGAGATCCTTCTCGGATTGTACCAATAGAGGATGTGCAGGTTACAGAGAATCTATCATATGAAGAAATCCCTGTTACTGTCCTAGACCGACAAGTCCACAAGCTGAGGACTAATGAGATAGCTTTTGTGAAGGTTTTGTGGCGAAATAGGAATGTGGAAGAGATGACGTGGGATGTGGAACAAGAAATGATGTATAAATATCCACACTTATTCCAAACCAACGCTGGGGTTCCAGGAGAAGCATGAGGTAAAACTCTGATTTCTAAGATTGTAATCAATGTTTGAAGACCATGAGAGGTCTGATTTGGTGGTATATGTTATATGTTACCCCAAACATTCGAGGACGAATATTTCTAAGGAGGGAATGATGTAACGACTCATAATTTTGGACAATGATTTGAGCACGTTAACGTAGACAAGTAGACTCGGACCCCGGGAAGTGTATGTTGTATTCACATATGCTAATAAGAAATTAGTATACAAAAGGATGTGATTCCGAAATAATTTTAAACGTAATAAGTGTCGTAATAAGTGTGATGACGGGGATCGGGAATAAATTTGGAGTATGCCTAAAGAAGTTATGGACTAGTGTCATATTATAAGAAATTATGACATGAAATATACGAAAATCTTATGAATTATTAAGATTTAAATGAAGTGAGATATAGAATTAATTATGAGTGTAATTATTTAAAAAATGGATTGAGGTGTTGTAGGATAAATGTTAAGATACATATCCATGTGATTAAGGGGGAGGTGGCAGCAAAATGAGATGCCTACAATTTACGTAGGGGCTGACACGTTTAGTAATTAACAAGAATGAATTATGGACCATAGGGCCCACGTGTAAGGATAAAAGACTCATTAGGTGTTTTATACAAGCTTGTTGGCAATGCACTTTAGAAAGAAAAAAAAGAAGATGTTTGCTGCAAAATATATATTAGCAGGGAGTAACATGTTCAACTCTTCGAATAGCAGCAACTCCGTAGCTTCTAAAGAATTAACAGTGGCATGTTCTTCATTTCAAGGGAAAAGTCCACTTAAGGCCATTAGTTCACTTTTATGGTTTTGACATTTGAAGAAAACTTTGGAAACACTTTATAATTTGGGATTTAGTATGTTCCTTGAAGAACCAGCAGCAACATAAATTTCATTGGCTTATAAGCAACGAATTCAATATGGAGTTATTGAAAGAAATATTGGAGGTATGTTAAAGACAAATTCTTTTTTTTCTTGGCATGTTCTGCGTACGAAATATAACTGTGGTATTGATTCCATAAATTATTTTACTCTTAGAAGTTAAGGGATATTCTTGTTATTGGTTCTATGTTAAAATCATTAAGTCCTTATTAAGACATATGTGAAAGATGTTGGTATTCATGAGAGTTTTTAATAAGCACTGAAGTCAATTTGACTCTGTTAATCTAAAGTAACTAATAAGTATTAAGTGCTTGAACTGATTTAATAAATAAGTAAGTATATTTTTAGTAAATGTGTTAAAATAAGTCATTGCAACGTTAAGTGAATAAGGTATCGACAAACAATTAAATTAAAATGATTTAGAATGTCATCTGCATAGAAACTAAGATATAATCAATTTGTTTTACATTTTCTAGTTCACAGCTGATTAGATAAAATCATTATAAAAATATAACCTACTAACGGCTCATATAAAAAATTAATTAGGCAATTCGGATCTGTTATCACAAATCAGATATTTTCATAATGTTAGCCAGAAGAGAAAGGATATTATTGTCATCCAATAAATTCAGGGAATGTTTGTTGTCATTCATGCATTTACAGTTGCATTTACATTGCATTCATATTTTACCCAAGACGATATGATATGAGTTGGTACAGACGACAAACGGTATGTGAAACTCTTCCTTCTTTCTTTTTGGCATGATTTAATGAATGTACGACAGACGTACATGATTTATATACAATATAATTTCTAGTAATATGAGTTAGAGAAATGCCTTTGATTTTCTAGTAAAAAGTTCATTTTAAGGATTTTATCGAGAGTCAAATGATGATTTAAATAACATATGGTTGCTCATGATATCTACTCGTGCAAGTGTTACTATTCCACTCCACCGCGTCCCTCACCAAGGGGCCGGGCAGATACGTGCTCAGATTCGTTATATGACTTTACCGCGTCCCAGAATGGGCCAGACAGTATACCTTATATGATTTCACCTCGTCCCATAATGGGCCGGGCAGATTCGTGTACAGTACCTTATATGTTCATCGCATCCTTCACTAGAGTGTCGGGCAGTATATGTATATGATTTCATGGACATGCATCCATGATGCGGTTATAGATACTCATGATAGTATATGATTCTATGGACATGCATCCATGATGCGGGTATAGATATCCATGACAGTATATGATTATAGGGACATATATTCATGATTTTGATATGACTCTCATTTTTATAAGGCACAGTCGATTCTCATTTTTAGATGGCACAGTTGTATTGGTATTTTTGACTATTACATTGTCTCCTGTTATATTTTGGCCAGTTATGATTTTTTTACAGTACTTCATGTTTTATATACTCAGTACATTTTTCGTACTGACCCCCTTTCTTCGGTGGTTGTGTTTCATGTCCGCAGGTTCAGTTAGAAAGAGTGATGGTTCACGCTGGTAAGTTGTTGGTTCAGCTGATGTTGGAGCACTCTATTTGTTCTAGAGTTGCAGTCTAGTCCTGGTATGATATTTTGATGTCGTATACTCTTTAGAGGCTTGTAGACAAGTGTCCTGTAGATAGTGGTTTTGTAATGCCTTGTCGACTTTGGCGTGGACATGTATATATGTATAAGTCAGTTTTCTGCTCGAGAGCTTTCATAATATTTTTCGGCTTAGTCCGTGCTTATTGTGATTATACAGGGATGGTGTGATTTGGGGTACCTGGTGGGTGGGATCCGGGTGCCCGTCGTGACCCTCCGATTTGGGTCGTGACACGACTGCTTGATATCGATGATGGAGGTGCCATAGTTCAGAATACTATAGAGTCATCCCTGGTAGCAAAAGTAAAAGCCAGGCCGTTTGATGATCCAGAGTTGGTCAAAATAAGAGAAGGAATTTCTTTTTAAAAGAAGCAGTTATTTGACTTATCAGGCGATTGGGTTCTCAGATACAAAGGTCGATTGTGCGTACTTGACATTGGAGGACTCTAAGGGCGGATTATTTGAGAAATTCACCATTCCAGGTATTCTATTTATCATGGTCTACCATGATGTTCCATGATATTACTGGTGGAACGATATGAAGAAGAATAGAGATTCCGACATGGAAATGGAAAGTGATTAATATGGACTTCATTACGGGGTTACCTAGTTCTTGTCAGAACTTTGATTCCATCTGGGTTATCATTGACAGACTTACAAAATTAGCTCATTTTCTACCTATCAAAACTACGTATTCAGTCGAAGATTATGCTAAATTGTACATCAGGGAGATAGTTCGGCTATATGGAGTTCCAGATTCTATTATATCTGACAGAGGTGATCATTTTACGGCTAACTTATGTAGGTCCTTTCAGAAAGTTTTAAGTACTCAAATTAATTTTAGCACAACTTTACATCCTCAGACAGACGGGTAGGCCGAGCGTACTATTCAGATGCTCGAGGACATGGTACGAGCCTGTGTCTTGGACTTTAAGGGAAGTTGGGAAGATCATTTGCCGCTTATTGAGTTTTTCGATAATAACAATTACTATTTCAGCATCAAGGTGGCTCTGTAAGAAGCCTTGTATGGGCGTAAATGTATATCTCATACCAACTAGTTTAAAGTAGGGGAAGCAAAGTTATTGGGGCCTGATTTAGTACAACATGGGGTGGAGAAGGTAAAGTTGATTTAGGACGATTGTTGATTGCCCAGAGTCGGCATAAGTCTTACTTATATAATCAACGCTGAGATCTTGAGTTTGATATTGATGATTGAGTATTTCTAAAGGTATCACCTATGAAGGGTGTGATGAGGTTCATCAAAAAGGGAAAGCTTAGCCCCAGGTATGACAGGTCGTATAAGATTACCTAGAGAATAGGTCAGGTAGCCTAGAGGCTTGAGTTACCATCAAAGTTGGAGGCAGTGCATCCAGTATTTTATGTATTCATACTTCAGAAATGTTTAGGCGACGCCTCCCGTATCACCCATATAGAGGATGTTTAGGTTATATATGACTTAACATACGAAGAGATTCTAGTTGCTATCCTAGATTGTAAGTTCACAAGCTACAGACTAAATAGGTAGCCTCTGTTAAAGTATTATAGAGGAATAATAATGTGGAAAAAATGACGTGGGAGGAAAAGGAAAACATGAGATCTAGATATCCTCATTTGTTTCAAACTACATGTTTGTATTGATATTCATGCGACACAATTTATCTATTCCTATATTTCATATAAAACTTATCTCTTATACCTTGTGTAGGCAATGTTGTGTATACTGACATAGCATATGCAACCCCAACTGCATATGACAGTTGAGGTGAGTTATAGCTAACCGTTTTGATTTCTGATTAGATGGATGGTCGTGTGAGGCCAATACTGTTATGTTTTTTTTTATTGTGGCCCTATGTGGAATTAGGTATGTGTTTTGGAGTGCTTGACAAATTTTGGATAGTCCTGTTTATACAGGAAACTCTACCAAGATTTCTAGAAATCCTTAAGAGTCAAAATCCTAAAGATACGCTAGCTCAACATTCGAGGACGAATGTTCTTAAGGGGGAATGATGTTACACATCGTAGTTTTATGTCAAGTTGTGTCCTCGACTAGCTCTAGCATTCCGAAATGATACGAGACTTTAAGGAAGGATAACTAGAAGTTAATACCTAATTAGAGAAGTATTGGATAATATGAAAGTTCAACGAATCAAAGAGATTACATTGCACGAATTTTGATGAAGTTTGGTGTTGTACGATGGAAGGTACAAACCGTACATTTATGTACGGCCCATACAAATTTGCCAGGAGGAGCATACCTAGCTAGAGGGCTTGGAGAAATTTCTATTTGGAAGGTATGTGTAACACCCCGCATTCCTACGATAAGGTGCATCGTAAGTTTGTCAATGTAGTTTCGGAGCAGCAAGGTCATTCTTAAGGTTACGTTGGATTGAAAGAGTGTTGTGAGTGTGCCTTAAGGTATTTGGAGTGTATAATAGTAATACGATAAGTTTTGATTCCGAGCAAGTTGTAAATTGAAAATCGGCAAAAGCCATTGAAAGTTACATTCTTAAGTTCTTCAATAAATGGGTCATATTACGCTGAGCATTTTTGCAAACCTACTTAGAGTTACGGGGTGTTCCACCCACCAAGTCGAATATCTATGAGTCTAGTTTTTAACGCTTCAACCCATTTTTCATTTGGACAATTATGCTGGAACGTATGATTATTTTATTAAAGACACGCTAAGCTGGAATTTGTAAATTTGTACTAGCGTATAAATGTACTTTTATTGAAAAAGTATTGATATAATTAGAAGGTTGGCAAAAAGTCTTTTATTCATGATATATACTACAGATCTTATATATTGCTGCCTAACTTATATTAAAATATAATAAATATACATACTAATCAGTGTTACTTAAGTATAGAAGTCTATCCTTATCCATTTGTGTCTTTTCTCCATCGTCTAACACAGAGCCTAGATACATTAATATTTATTGTATTTGACATTTGATAAAGTTCTTTAAAGTTGGCAAATAAATTAACTACCCCATGTTTTCACCGTCAATATATATACATGGTATTCTTTAAGATTTCATCTCACTATTTCCGTTGAACGAAACACAAGAGATTTTCTAGATACCTGTGATTTCAAGATTAAACATAGGTGTTCTCCAATTAAGTTCGTGATTCTAAGATCGATTTGCCTCCGCATTATAACAAATCGAAGGTTTCTTCTTAGTCAAGTAGAGTGGAGGGAAGCTTTCAAGAAGGAAATCCAATTTGAATTTTTCATCTACAACCTTCTACAGGCTCGCATGAGTGATTAAGGTATGTTGTTGTTATGAACTCATAGGACAGTGATCGGAAGCCGTGATTCGGGTTGTAATAGTTGTGTAAATTAATTAATAGATGGTTTATGTGGTAAGGAGATGATGGAGATTTGGTATCTTGTATAGAGCTTGGTTGTAGTTAAAAGGAGGTCGGGTGTGAAGTACACCATTGTATATAGCATCGGGAGCTCATCGCTCTTTGATTTTTTGACGATAGTGTTGGTATATCTATAGTGTTTGATTGGACTGTTGTTGTGTTGATATTAACTATAGTAAACAGTTTGTGTGTATATCGGAAGGATTGTCTCACCATAGTTATTCGAAGGATTTAATCAAGGTACATGAGGCTATTTTTTTACTCGTCGTTCGGGCATGACGTGTGTTGTTTGTTTCTTACATGAACCATGAATGTCTATTGCTTACGAATGTGTTACTCCCATGTTGTAAGTCTCATAAAAAGGTTATATATATGCACTTAGTTGTGCTCAAGCATTTTACTCATTAAGTCGAGTCTAAGTCGTGGGATGGGGTTAGAGTTTCCCCTTAAGTATGACAAAGTTGATAGCATACAAGGTATAATGAAGGAGGTTATAGAACGTGTTGAATATAGACAACACTTAAGATAGATGATAATATGTGGTTGAGGCCTAAGAAGAGATCATAAGATAAGGTATAGAGCGTAATGTAATAAAAACATGTTAATAGAATCCACTTGCCCCTATCGAGTTGTAGAATGTCCTTTGAGTCAAGTCATGATATCGCAGAAAGGCACGAGCCTTCCTAAGAGTCTAGGGGTCGGTAGACTTAGCATATAAGCCAAGAAAAGTTAAGATGACACAAACTACTTATATTCCTCCCCGAGGGTGAGATGATTCAGAAAGCTAGGATATGAGTCTACCAAGTATCAAACGAGAATCTTAGAAATGTAAGAGTATAAGTTCTTATGGCGTCTCTTAATAAGTAGACGAGTTTCGTAACATCCTTTATCATAAATCCCAAATATGATTAGTAGTTATAAGAAGTAAGTTACAAGTTTTCACAAGCTAAAGAGTTAAGATTCGTAGGATGCTTATTGTAAGTATGTTAGCATGTCATATGAAAATACATTGGCATCACATTGCACCATGAATCACTTCAAATACATATACAATGCCTTCGGGGCTATATTGAGTTCCTTCATGACTATACACTTGCCTTGGGGATATTGATTATACAGTTGCCTTCGGAGGCTATACAGATGCGCGCTTGCCTTCAGGGCTATACATATTTAGTTGCCTTCGGGGCTATGCATTACCAACACGATCATTTCACATGTACAACATCGCATTGATATTGTGTACTGCTCTCAGTTAGTTAGTATGACTTATAGATTCAACAATAAATGAAGAAAGAATTCAATGAACAGTAATCCCAAGTATTACAATAAACCGTTCCAGGACATTAGTCTACATAGCGACCCAAAAAATATCATTAGAAAGAATCTAAGAAGATTTAGAAAGATAGAAGTACAATAAGATCTAAGATATGTTTCCATAGAAGGTTATAGAGTCCTCAGATATGGTTTGAGTTGATTTCCTTTCAGTTGCTCTTTGTCAACTTATATTTTATTGTATATGTCTCATGTGTGCCTTACGTACTTGGTACAATATTTCTGTACTGATGTCCCTTGGCTGGGGGCGCTGCATTTATTATGTTTCACATTGTAGGTTCATGTATACCGAGGGGCAGGCATGCATTCTAGATACGTACAAATGTTCAACGAGATGGAATAAGCTCCACTTCTTCCTGGAGTTGAGGCAGGTCATGTATTTATATGTATAGAGGTTATGAGTAGGTCGGAGCCCTGCACTGACAACATGTCAGTTGTATAGTTTCATCTATCTCAAAGGCTTCATAGACATGTATGGTCAGGTTTATTCATGTACACGATTTACATTCAGTTTTATAGACAGAGCAACTATAGATCTATTTTAATGATTTATAGAGATAGTATGTCATGCAGACGATTACAGGTTCATAGAAATAGTATATAGAGTGTAGTTGATTCCAAAATAAGTATTACGTTTTCCACAAGTATGTTCTGACCTCTTCTATCTCTTTTCCTTATGAACAATCAACCGTGTGTCGTCACCCACAACTTTAAAATTGGATTCTATCCAAGTCATCTCTTGATCATAATTTCCAAGTCTCCTCAACTCTTTTCCTTATGAACAATCAACCTTATGGATCAAAGCACTATACCCTTGATTATAATTTCCAAGTCTCCTCAACTCTACTCGATACGCGAATCTGATAGAACTCAATGAACTCTAAACACATCAAATCCTCTTTGTGCTTTCTCTTAACTCACCAATAACTCTGATCATTTCGATGCAAAGCCTGCAACCTCATTTACTACACCTCCACCCCTCAAGCTAACCTTTATCAATCCGAACAATCTCAAATCCCGCAACCCTCACGCCTTACCAAATCATCACATATCAACCTTATGATTTATGAACTTACATTGCACAATCACTTCCAAGTCTTTAATACCATAAATACTCTTCATTACCATTAATAAGTAACACTTCACATAGTCCACCACTAGTCGCCAATCACGAATCCCATGGGACATTTTTCATAACACTAAGTCGACTATTATAGACCTACTCCTCTGGGCGCACTAAATAATTTCACCCAATTTGAAAGATGCGAAACTAATGCCACATGATCCGCACCTAACCCAAGAATCTCTAGTGTTTCTGATCTGAACCCTCCCCTAACTTAAAGAGACATCTCGCTCATCTCTAATTAGCTCAAACACACATTTATTAAATTCTTACATTTACACATTTCCATTCAATCATATTCCCTACTAACAACCGATCATTACTCAAACTTATCCTATAATGTACTAAAATATCACCGGCCCCGCAAAATAACTGAACTGCTCCTAGAAATAATAGCACTCTGCATACCCGAACAAAAGAGAGCTTCTCTCATATCACTCGAACCTTAAAACTAGACGCCCCCCCATATCCGGTACATCCTATGTATCATCATTTAGAAAATTCCTCCACTAGAAAAGGTATCGACCCACTCTGGTTACTCTGACCAATAATCATTTAGTACCCAAGCGATAACCCAAACCATCACTGAAATGGCCCATAATCCGAACGTTGATCCTTAATTACCGAACCTACAATTCTGCTAACATTCTCATATAGTGTCGTCCAAGTACCATTGCCAAAATTCCTTAACCGAGTTAATTCTTCCTCTATATTAGTTCATACTTCATCGACCCGATCATCGGTACCCGAAGCTATTCACAACTAAAATTTGATCAAACCGTGATAAATTTGTTTTTGTAGATACCCCAATTGGCCACCACCTTATTCGAGAGTCTATTATGATGCTTGCCTGTGAAAAACCAACCCTTAACTTATTTTGCCGAACCATAACACATCAACTAACCATGCAATTTTTCGTGTCCTACAATCAACGCCACAGTCAATATACTAGTAAGTATAAAACTTTTCAATTATTAACCTTTACATAACATTCCCACAAATCTTATCCAAGAACTAAATTCAACACTCGGTAATCCCTTAAATAGAACTTCACACTCGTTCAACACTAGAGTCATTCTTATTAGTCTATCACTGGCTCCCATTAGCCTACAACGTAGTCCAATGTACCAACTATACGATCTCTTACACTCACTCTATACCAACCAACTGTGAAATAACTCGCAATAATTTTTTATCACTAGCTTTGAAGCACCAAGTGACCCTACGAACACACTCTTAAGTGAAGAAACGCGACTGTCTACTACATTGAGTTTCATTCATCACAAGTAACTTTTCCACCTGATCCCGAACAAATAGTTATTTTCGGAAAGAACTCACCAATCATTATTTCTCACTTCCAAACTACATCTCTTCCACGTCGAAGCCCAACTTAACCTTTCATAACCTTATACGAATTTCACCATCGTATATCTTGCAACCTTATCCTGATGAACACATGAGATACCAATATTTTCTTTCTTATGACGGAGATTGATCTATCCCATTCATTTTCCTTGCACCTCTGAATTATCATTTCTACTTTCCAAGGACATCACAGAACTGAGGAGTCACAATCATAATTCCACTAAACCAAACCTTCAAACCATAGATGAAGACTAAACTAGGTCACACATCCATTGGTAACACATCTCATATCCTACCACGCGACGTCATATCGAACCACTCACGCATGAATTTAAGAGCGTGTTCCACCATCGGTGAGAGAATATGAAGAAGAAGTTTCAAATACCAATTTGATTCAACTTAGCACGAAGGAATGAAGAAATTAAAGTTACCTAAATGTCCCATAGCATCTCAAAGATAAGTGCAGAAGTCTCTGCACCGATCCGCGAGACTCTACTACACATTTCTCTTATATTTAAGATTGTTTAACCTAAGCCTCTGATACCAACTTTGTTATGACCCCTTTTAAGGAATCATGGTGGCACCTACAATGTCCCCACCGATAGGTGAACCAGTTCCCAAATTAGCAACACAATCAAAGGAGAAATGCGGAAATAATAAAATACACATTTCAATGTCTGATCATCATATAACAGCGGAAAGATAAATTTGAGAATCATAAGAACACCCCCAATCTGGTCAATAAAATAAGAGCTCTAACCGAATACAAGTCTAATAAAAGAATAACATAGGCCAAATTCCTAAACAATATAATGTGATTGTTTGAACATGTCTCTCGGATAAATAAAAGACAAGAGTGAAGATAAGAGTATCCAGGGCATGCTAAATGAAAGCATCCTCACCTCGAACACTGGAAGCCCCCCCAACTCAGACTCAAACTCGAAGCCCTAAACCAGTTTAAAGAATTGTATCTGCATCCAAAAGGAATGAAACAAGTGTAGCATGAGTACACAATGTACCCCTGTAGACATCATAGACTGACAATGACGGAAGATACGTAACAGAGATAAATATCAAGTTGACATTAGATAGTTTGATACTAAACATTTCAATAACCCATATAAGTCACGTTGTACACATAATAATTCACTGATTCAACAAGTCACTTTGTTCATATAAGGTTTCAACCAAAGTCATGCACAATCAATTCATATAGAACATATATGAAATTTACCATCAACACATACCGATCTGAAGCGTCTAGGCCATATTCATACTTAGCCACACTTACCCGACTTGACACATCACATAAGAAAATTGACACTTAATTCACAACAACCTTTTTAAGAGTTCCTCCCAAGAGTATTACAACTAGACTAACCATGACGACATTAACACCTTTATCATCTATAGCCCTTAGACTTGTTCAAGACTCTAGGCAACCACATACTGGCACACATTAGTTCATCCAACGTTCACCATATCCCTTAAGCATGGGTCTATACCATACACCCTTTTAATTGAGGAGGGAAATTCTACACACATATGGCAAACAAGTCCATATCCACAATAACAACACTTCTCACAAGTCCATTAGTAGATTCATTACCCCGTAACGTAATCAATTATCCGACAACACACATTGTTCCATCTTAATCTAAACAATAGTACTGACATAACGGTACTACCGACCACATTAGTAGTTGACATCAAATACATAGACACATAAATTATAAACCACAAAACCCGATACACATGAAATCAAGCCACACATGATGACCCAACAGTTCAACAGAATCACTGCAATTATCCAAGTGTTCACAGAGACAAGTCCAATAATGGCAACCATCTTGATTCAATAGAACCAATACAATCCATTTAATCAAGGTATCAAGCAAGTTTCACTAACAAACCATATCACATTACCAAACCACAAACAATCAATGAATAAATGTATGTATCATATAAATGCATTGAAAATGCCATGTACCTTTTCCTCCAGTATAAAAACGTTCAAATTTTATGAATTATATACCCATGGGGGACCCGCAAAGTCCATATACTTGTCTGGAATTTCTCTATTGACCCCAGCCCTTGGCTGTAATAACTATTGCAGACGTGCAACCCGCTCCATCGCGTATCATCATACCTGTTACGGCGTGCAACTCGATCTATCTGTAATATTATCATCATCTTAATATTATCAATAATCTCAAATGCACGTTTTCCTTTCCGGTCTCTTGGACCCACAACATTTTCATACCACTCTCACATTAATATCATTATAACCATGAGTGTGTGAATGCAAATGACAATACAAGATAAGAAATCAAATGTAGGAGATGCAACCAGTTATAGGAGATGAATGTCATCTACTTTCAGAGTTCAACAAGTAATCCAAGTACATCCAGGACATCATATCAAACATGTGTGATGAATAAACACAACAATGGGCAAATATGGAGACAATCCCAATCAACAGTAGTCAGAATCTGCTTAAGGTTGATTCGCCAGATCACCCATCATTATAGTTCAACACCGGTACCCACTCAACCGTTCATCAAAATCACTTGAGTGGGACCCCCAAATATGCCCAATACACCTCCATATTTATAAATATTACGTACTTCTATCAGAGTCTGGAAGAAATAAACTGTAGCCTACCTCAAAGTCGAGTAGGAGCCACGAACAATCCATCTTTAGTGCTTTTCTTGCCCTTTTAGAGCGCCTCATAGTAATCTTAGCCTAACATACATAGACTATACGTCAATATAAAGTTAACACACAATACAAGGACTTAATACTTCAATCATACCAAAGACACCCAAACCAACCCTAGGCCCACAATGTCAAATATCCAAACTTTATTACCCAAAAATTATAAACACATGCTAGATAATTATATACTTCGGTTAATTAGAAATCTAAGCTCATTTGGACCTTCAATTGCAAAATTTAAGAAAAGACCTAATTTACGAACCATAGATTTTTTCCCAAATAAAAAAGGGTTTCTATAATCAAATTAAAGGCTATAACATGATCATCTAACACACATCAACACATATTTACAATAACAAAATGAACTAATCCTTATTAAATCCATGATTCACCCCCTCTTATTTGACCATGAAGTTTATAAATCATCTCTCCCCCAAATAAAGATCAAACTAGTAATTAAAGGACAATAATAATCATAATCAGTGAACTTATACCTTAAAATATGATCCCCAAATGAATTTCCTCAAGAATCTTCCCCAAGGTCGGCTCTAGGCATACTCGCCATTGCTGAAAATCCCTCTGCCAAGGCGGAAACCCACCAAATGCTCACAATCCATTTCTGTGAGCCAACCTCCGCAAAGGCAGACACGCAGGAGCGAACAACAGTGTCGTGGAGGCGGACATCAGACACCCGCAAAATAAAACTAACTCAATCTTCCACCAAACACCCGAAATGCACCGAGACCTCCCCCCACACCCCCTCCCCACCCCGGACATGAACCAGACATGTTCCCCCAAGGTAAATAGTGCTACGAACTCACTCGTGACCTCAAAATTCTCATTTGACTGAGCTAAGACATATTTTTTTAAAGAATTGTCCAAAATAAACAAAAGTCCAAATATTATAAATAAGGCCACAAAATACATCTGATTATCTCAGGAAGTGAACCAATGACTCGCCTAAGTCATAAAAGACCCTCTGAAACTACCGAAAGCGACAGAACCCAGAAGCGAATCTATATACTCAAAAATCAACCTAGAGTCAAATTATCTAACTCTAAGGTTCCTATTATGGATTTTTCAACCGAAACTCATATAAATGGAACTCAAAATCCATGCTATCCATCCCCGTCCATCACAAACCTCGCATAAAGTCTACGGAAAGGATAAAATAGTCAGATAAGGGTCTTTAGCTAAAAAAGATCGAATGGGTCGTTACAAGTACCATTAACTTTCTTAAAAAATCGAAAAATCAAACCAAGCGGAATTAAACTAACTACAACCAAACTGATGGTTTTGTATTATATTTGATTTGGTTTGGTTCTAATATTTAATAACCAACTAACTTTATTTGGTTTTAATTTGAACTAAGAACCAACCCAAACCGAACTATGAAAACCCCTAATTATGACATGTTAGATTTAATAAACTGAAGCAAAGTTTCCTAGAAGAAAAGAAACTTCTTATGAGGTAGCTTAATTTCTTTCCCTAAATAAATGCAACTCATATTTTCTTATAGAACAATGTTTTATCCTCTCAATTGTTTTTTGGGAAAAGATGACACATGCTCATTGAAAGTAAATTATTTATCCGCCCTGCATTTAGTAATTTTGTACCTCGAAAATATCAAAAGTATTTATCCGAAATGCCTCCAAAATTATGATACCAAACATGACATATAAATATAATGAGATGGTATCATGGAGGATCATGTTTATCTATACAAAAGACAACACTTTTCTAAAGAAACCCTCTATGATACCATCATTTTTTATACATATATTGTGATGATATCATGGAGGACTACTTCAGTTCTTTAATAGAGACTCCTCATTCCTTCATGGAAGAGGAATTTGGGAAGGGTACACGGGTAAATATTTTTGCCCGGTAGGGTAAGAAGTGAAATTAGTTTAGGAGGGGACATGAGGCGGGTAAATATTTTGCATTGTAGAGGTATTTTATGTTGTTTGACTATTTTTTAAAGGAAGTATATATATATATAAATATATATATATATATATATATGAGTTTGTGCGCACGTGTATGCAGAGATGAATTTATAGGCAAATTTTAGAGTACCTGAATTCATTGTCTTTCCGTAAAATTAAGTATTTTATATTATTTTTTTTGAAATTGATATAATATTGTCTATTGACACCCATACTACAAAAATGTTAAATAATGCATTTGGTTGAATGTTAAATTATTTATTTAAAGGGTTAGGGATCAATTCTCACTTAATATTGTAAGATGATATTAATCTCCCTTGGTGAGTCTTATAATTAATATCAAAGTATATATAGAGTACAATATTCATCCCTTATACAACAGGTATTCTAAGCCTATACAAAAGAGAAATCCTAGTCTTACCATAATTATATTTACACAATATATGGGAATATTCTAATTATGGGTAGGGATACAATTGTTTCTATAATATACACGTTTACACACCCCCTTAGTCGGAGCAGGAGGAGGCAGGACGCTGGGACCGGATCTGAAGTCAAGAAATAACTGTCTGGAAAGTTCTTTGGTAAATATGTCTACATACTGATAGGATGATGGAACATGTAACACTCTGACATGGCCTAGCGCAACTTTCTCATGAAAGAAGTGTAAGTCTATCTCAATATGCTTGGTTCGCTGATGTTGAACCGGATTATGAGAAAGATAGATGGAAAATATGTTATCACAATACACAATAGATGCCTGACGCAAAGGACACTAAAGTTCTAACAGTAAATTTCTGAGCCAAAAAATCTCAGCTACCAGATTTGCAATGCATCTGTACTCAGCCTCGGCACTGGATCGAGATAGGGTAGCCTGTCACTTGGCAGACCAAGAAATCAGATTATCCCCTAAAAATATACAAAAGCCGGAGGTGGAGCGTCGCGTGTCCGGACACCCTGCCCAATCTGCATCCGTATAAGAGAGTAGCTTGTTTGGTGCAGAGGGGTATAGGTGCAAATCATAATCAAGTGTGCCCTTAATGTATCGAATGATATGCTTAAGAGCAGTGAAATGAGACTCCCTGGAGGCATGCATGAATAGGCATACCTGCTGAACAACATAAGCAATGTCTGGCCTTGTGAATGTGAGATACTGAAGTGCACCTACAAGGCTCCTATACAGAGTAGGATCGGAGATCGGAGCACCATTCATAGCACTGAGCTTAGATTTTGAATCAACTGGAGTATGTGAAACTTTGCAATTCGCCATCTTAGCCCTGTACACAATCTCCTCTGCATACTTACCCTGACACAAGAACATGTGATTGGAAGACCTGGTCACTGATATCCCCAAAATGTAACTCAACTTCCCCAAATCAGTCATTGCAAATTCGTACTTAAGCAAGACAATAATCTCATTTTTCAATCCGTCAGAGGAGGCAGTAAGAACAATATCATCCACGTAAAGTAATAAGTAAGCAGTGCTACTACCTCGATGAAAAATGAATAGTGATGTATCACTCTTACTGCATACAAACCCAATCTACAAGATATAGTGATCATACCACGCACGGGGGGCCTTTTTCAAGACATATAGTGACTTATGGAGACGACACACATAGTGAGGAACTACTGGATGGGTGAACCCTGGAGGCTGATGCATGTAGACTGTCTCTCTCAGATCCCCATATAAGAATGCATTTTTCACATCAAGCTGATGGATCGGCCAGTGTTTGCCCATGGCAATGCTCAAAATTGTGCGGATGGTAGTCAGTTTGACAATCGAGCTGAAGGTCCCACCACAATCAATGTCCTCCTGTTGATTTGTGCCATTAGCCACAAGTCATTCCTTAAACCTCTCAAGATCTCCATTGTCTCTGAATTTGTGACGAAACAGCCACAGACAATGAATCACATTCACCCCCTCAGGTCTAGGTACTAGATCCCATGTGTGCTATTTAGTTAAAGCATTGAATTCCTCAGACATAGCCGCATTCCAATTAGGGTCTTGTTTGGCCAATATAGGGTTCTTGCGAATTGGTGAAATGGTTTGGGTAGACAAGTTAAATTGGACTTTGGGTTTGAAGATTCCATGTTGCACGAGTTTTCATTTGGTGAGAAGAGATAGTGGGAGGCTCCAAGGCGGGGGATTTGTTGGATATGAAGAATGAGGGGCTGACACCGGAGGAGGAATTGCGGTTCCGTGGTCAAGGGCCGCTGTGATGGAAGGTACCGTCGGAGGCGCTGTGGCGCCATGATCAAGCGTCGCGGCGCTGTCGGTGAAGCAGGAACCTCTTCGCAGGAGTTTTGGCACCGCGGCGCTGACGCTATTTCTGCGGCAGTGCTATGTTCTAGCTGACTAAGGATGATGAGAGAGATGGCAGGCTGGTCAAGAAAAGAGTAATCCTGTTTTTGGAACTGTTTAAGATTCAAAAACGAGAATGTGGTCTCGTTGAATGTGACGTGACGAGAGATGTGGATCTGACGAGTGACAAGTCATAACATAGATAGTCCCTATGGTTTGGCGGAAAGCGTAGGTAGACACATGGAGTGGATCGGGGGTCTATTTTGTGAGAAGTAGTAGAGGCAAGGTTAGGATAGCATAGACAACTAAATATCCGGAAATGATCATAAGAGGGGACTCTATGATAGATGATTTCGGTAGGGGTCATATTGTGAAAGGTTCTAGTTGGGAGAATATTAAGAACGTATTCTGACATTTTAGCAGCATAGACCCAGAAGGACGGAGGTAGGGAGGCATGAATCAATAGAGTGTGAATCATATTGTTAATGGTGCGGATGATTCTTTCAGCTTTACCGTTTTGAGGGGAGATGTGGGGGCAGGAGAAGTGAAAAACCATGCCATTCTTAGTACAAAAATAGTGAAACATAGAGTTGTTGAATTCATGACCATTATCGCACTGAAAAGATTTTATACCTTTTTCAAATTGTGTGTGAATGAATGTTCAAAACTCAAGAAATTTGGCAAACACTTCCGACTTAAATTTGAGAGGATACAACCAAACAAAGTGAGAAAAATCATCTAGTAAGATAAGATAGTATTTATGACCGAGAGAACTAGCAACAGGTGATGTCCATAAATCGGCATGTATAATATCAAAAGGTGCAAAAGTAACACTAGTAGATGATTTAAACGGAAGACGAGTATGTTTGCCTAAAGAACAAGAAATACAATTTTGGGCAAGCTTCCCATTACAAGTAATGAAATTATTGTCTCTAAGAAAATTAAAAATTGAGGCTACTGGATGACCAAACCTGTTATGCCATGTTGAGGAAGAAATTGCCGCTAGAGAGACGGGAGAGCTAGATCTGGCAGCGGAGGTGGGAGCGAATGGATATAGATCCCTCGTGTTATTGCATCTCGTAAGAGATGTCCCCGTATGAAGATAATTCACAGTGAAACCAAAAGGGTCAAAATCAACAGAGACAGAATTGTTACGTGTGAATTTGCAGATAGATATTAGATTCTTAATTACATGTGGGGCATATACGGTATTTTAAAGGGGGAATGGATTAGTAGGTGGTGTGTATGATGTACCAAAACCCTTTATTGGAATGCAGTGACCACTACCAACTGTCACAAATTGAGGATGTTTTAAACCAAACAGTTTGGGAATATTACCTGCAGTCCGGGTGAGGTGAGAAGTGGCTCCGGAGTCCATGTACCAATTGTTGTCAGGTTGTTGCATGTTGAGACTGCTGAAGGTGTCACGACCCGAACCGACGGGCTGCGACTGGTGCCCTACCTGGGCACCCTTCTACCCACACATCACATATAACCAGCGGAAGCTTAAGTAAAACTCCTAATCACATAACAAATGGATCTTGTCCCCTGAACTGTAATAGCAAACTAGTATTATAAAACAGGCAAGCCGACAAGTCCGCCACTGCATATAGAAATATCCAAATGAATTACAACTGTACATGTCCAACTCACACATGACTACAGACCTCTAAGAGTAAGACAATGAACTATTGACGGGACAAGGCCCCGCCGTACCCCTGAATATACATAAGTCTGTACCAAAATGACAAGCTCCGGAACAATGAAGCTATCCCACAAGCTGAGCAAAGATCCTAAGCTCGCGGATCACCAAACTGAGTACCTATACCTGCGGGCATGAACGCAGCCCCCCGAAGGGGGTCAGTACAACAAAGTACTAATTATGTAAACATAACATACAGTACATAAGATCATAACTGGCCAAAAGATGACAGGAATAAGTATCAAAATCAAATACCAGATCCAACCGTGCCATAACAACTAGAGCCAACTGTACCTTTTAAAAGTGAAAGAGTTATATCAAAATAATAGATGTTTGTCCATATAATCCTATACTATCATAGGTATATATACCCGCATCATGGATACATGTCCATGGAATCATATACTGTCGTGAGTACTTGTACTCGACTCATGGATACATGTCCATGGAATCATATATGTCATAGGTATCTATACCCGCATCATGGATACATGTCCATGGAATCATACGCTCTCATGGGAATCTATACCCACATCATGGATACAAGTCCACGGAACAATATACTCTTGTGGGAATCTATATCCGCACCATGAATGTAAGTCCACGGAACAATATACTCTCATGGGAATCTATACCCGCATCGTCGATACAAGTCCACGGAACAATATACTCTCATGGGAATCTATACCCGTATCATGGATGTAAGTCCACAGAACAATATACTCTCATGTGAATCTATACCCGCATCATGGATGTAGGTCCACGGAATAATATACTCTCATGGGAATGTATACCCGCATCATGGATGTAAGTCCACAGAACAATATACTCTCATGGGAATCTATACCCGTATCATTGATGTAAGTCCACGGAATAATATACTCTCATGGAAATCTATACCGGCATCATGGATGTAAGTCCACGGAACAATATACTCTCATGAAAATCTATACACGCATCATGGATGTAAGTCCACGGAACAATATACTCTCATGAGAATCTATACCCGCATCATGGATATAAGTCCACGGAACAATATACTCTCATGAGAATCTATACCCGTATCATGGATGTAAGTCCCCGTAACAATATACTCTCATGGGAATCTATACCCGCATTATGGATGTAAGTCCACGGAACAGTATATTTTGCACGAATAGTTATCATGAGCTACCATGTGCAATTTAAATCATCTTTTGACTCTGAATAAAATCATCTTTAAAATGAACTTTCATTTAAGAAAAACCAAGACACTATCATGTCATGTATCCCTTTTGAATCCTCATTTGGAAAATCAAGGCACTTATCATATCATGTACCATTTTGAAACCATCATTTGAAAACTCGAAGGCACTATCATATCATGTATCCTTTCGAAACCATCATTTGGAAAATCAAGGCACTATGTATCATCTTGGATTAAGATCCCATAGAACTATGTACGTCCACCGTACACTTACTTCATACAAAAATCATGACCAAAGAAAGAAGAAAGAGTTTCGCATACCTCGAATATTTCCAATAATCTTGTATTTGATTGGTGATAACGGATCCGAATTTGCCTAATTAATTCTTATATGAGTCGTTAGTATTCATATTATGAAACCTTATCTAATCAGCTGTGAACTAGAAAATGTAAAACAAATTGGTTATATCTTAGTTTCTATGCAGATGGCGTGCTAATCATTTTAATATAATCGTTTGTCGATACCTTTTTCACTTAACGCTGCAATGACTTATTTCAACACGTCTATTAGAACATACCCAATTATTAAAATAGTCTCAGCGCTTAATACCTATCAGTTACTTTAAATTAGCAAAGTCAAACTGACTCCAGCGCTTACTAAGAACTCTTATGAATATTAACATCTCTCCTCATATGCCTTACTAAGGACTTAGGAACAATTTAGACATGTTTTTAGCATAGAATCAATAACATGAATACCAATTAAATTCTAAGAGTAGAATAAATCATGAAACAATACCACATGTATATTTCGTATGTAGAACATGCCAAAAGAAGAGAGGATTGTTCACATACCTCATCGGTTATACCCACACAATAAGTAGAATACGTATCAATGTACTTCAACCTATAACAACAATAATACGTGTATCAACTTCATGCTTACTAGTATAAGACATATACCAAGTAAGGGTTCTCTTTTCATATAAAAATTGGGACAGCACTTCCCCTATAAATGCTCTCATCCAGAACATACAAACAAGGCCAAATACACCAATAACCGAGAACCAATTAAGGGCACAACTAAACAGTTAACCAAGGTTATTCACACACACCTATTTCTCACGTAAAACAACCCCTTAATCCTTACTAAAACGGTCCGCGAAAACAGTCCTTAGTCCAACAACAATGAGGGTAAGATATGAAGCATTTCTACACCTTTCTACACCCTCGTTCCTTTAGGACATACGTTAGCAATTACCACATTTAAACATGCATAATTGTAACTAAATTTCCAGCATTATAACCCCACAAAACAGCCCCTAAAACAGCACAACAACGACTCACAGTTTCATGCAGTTCTCGGCCAACATCCAATACCAAAGTCCTTTTCACAATTCCTTACAATCCAATTCACATTTCAACATGTTTATATAAACCATAACAACTTGTAATAAAAATATTTCCTTTATTTTAACATTCAAGTAGTGACGATAATAACAACAATAACCAACGAAATCCAACAACACCAAAAACTATCCAAAATCGGCTAGCATGCCAAAACTGTGACATGCATTTCTTATTCTCCATTCTACTTAAGACACGTTCATCTCTCAACTATAACATTATGTAACTTCCAATTACTTCAAGAGGAAGAAGTAATCTTACCTTAAACTTAGCCCAAAACAGTCCAAAGCTCTCGGCCCTTCCTCACTTTTAGCACCACTTCTACACGTTACAATCACACACACGTATCCTCTACAAACTTGTAACCATCTTGCTTTCTTGTTTTACTTCCATAAAGTTCATAACCAAGTTTAGTGTTTCAAGACATTTTCCTTGGCCAAAACTGTGACCCTCTATCTTTTTGTGTTAACTTGGCTTAGAAATTAGTTAAGGTGTTTAATTTTTGAAAATAAGTTGATCTTATTCTTCACTTTGGCTTAGGTTTTTCGACTTAGAGGAGAAGAGAAGAGATAATGAGGTTATGATGATGAAGATATTATGAGCTTAAGGCAACAAGTCTTGCAAGACTTGTATCTATAACAAGTGCACAAGCCAAGTGGATGGGGACCCATGTGGACCACTGGTCCACACTTTATGAAAATATCTTCCACGCTAATCTCTTCACAAAATATTAATCCAACACTTAGCCAAATCTTAATATTTTCGATGGACACCCCCCCCCCCCCCCCCCCCCAAATTGTGAAATTTTCAATTGGCTCATAATCTTAATGCCACGATTTAATAATACAATCCTAAGTCCATAACTCCATTTGGAAAGAATTCAACCAATAATATTAATTCTCGTCGTCACATTTATTGCGTCCAAAATTATTTCATATAGAAAATGTACATATACTTTCCTTCCAACATTCAAATCTTATTTCCTTACTTCTCACTTATATGCCCTAGAATTACGGGGTGTAACATTCTTCCCCCCTTAGAAACATTCGTCCTCGAATGTTCATCAAAGATCTCAAGCTATACAAATTTCGGCATAGTCTCCTTTAGCTATACCTATCAACCAATATGTAGCAAACCATAGATGCCTCTCAGGGCCACAATATAACACATAGTCTCATTCGTCAATTATTCCATGTCCCAAGCTCACATTATCTCTCCCTACACGGGTAAGGTAGCTCTTCATAATCTTAAAATCATGTTGTCTTAACCATAACAAACCTATTTACTCCATACAAATATTACTCGTACATATCACTTAAGCATACAACATAGCTTAATCTAACAACATGGTATTCCATCAAGTCAATTAAACATGATATTTTAAGAGTTCATCCCAATCTCAGACAGCTCATCACCTCCTAAGTGTTCCAAATTAACACATATATAGAGCCTTGATGTGGATTCATTACACGGTTTCATACCTTCCAAGCCATTATCAAAGATTAACCAACTCATGATAACCCATAATCATTTCAGGAAACACTCATATGGCCCTAATAAATATGTCCGTATACATGTACATCATTATCACACCAACTATACAACAATTTTACCAACCTGTATACAAAGTCCATATTTTCCCTTCTGGTCGTTGTCGCTTTCTTTGGAGGCATAGGTGCAACCACAATAATACGTTAGGGAGGGACTACCCTAACAACACAACTCTATCGTACAGTCTTAGAGTAAGGAAAATAGAAACCAATCCTAATTGTAATGTAGCCTCATGTTTATGGGTGTGGTGCACAACACACCGATAACCAAGACTCTACTGCACACGGTCTGTAGACATCCCGAGGACTAACTGCTCTGATACCACCTTTGTCATGACCCGAACCGACGGGCCGCGACTGGTGCACTACCAGGGCACCCTTCTACCCATGCATCACATATAACCAACGGAAACTTAAGTAAAACTCCTAATCACATAACAAAGGGATCTTGTCCCCTGAACTGTAATAGCAAACTAGTATTATAAAACAGGCAAGCCGACAAGGCCGCCACTGCATATAGAAATATCCAAATGAATTACAAATGTACATATTCAACCCACACATGACTACAGACCTCTAAGAGTAAGACAATGAACTATTGACGGGACAAGTCCCCGCCGTACCCCTGAATATACATAAGTCTATACCAAAATGACAAGCTCCGGAACAATGGAGCTATCCCACAAGCTAAGCAAAGATCCTAGGTTCGCGGATCACCAAACTGAGTACCTATACCTGCGGGCATGAACGCAGCCCCCGAAAGGGGTCAGTACAACAAAGTACTAAGTATGTAAACATAAGGTACAATACATAAGATCATAACTGGCCAAAAGATGACAAGGACAAGTATGAAAATCAAATACCAGATCCAACCGTTCCATAAAAACTAGAGCCAACTGTACCTTTTAAAAGTGAGAGAGTCATATCAAAATCATAGATGCTTGTCCATATAATCCTATACTGTCATAGGTATCTATACCCGCATCATGGATACATGTCCATGAAATCATATACTGTCGTGAGTACCTGTACTCGCCTCATGGATATATGTCCATGGAATCATATATGTCATAGGTATCTATACCCGCATCATGGATACATGTCCATGAAATCATACACTCTCATGAGAATCTATACCCGCATCATGGATACAAGTCCACAAAACAATATACTCTCATATGAATATATACCCACATCATGGATATAAGTCCACGAAATAATATACTCTCATGAGAATCTATACCCGCATAATGGATGTAAGTCCACGGAACAATATACTCTCATGAGAATATACACCCGCATCATGGATGTAAGTCTACAGAACAATACTCTCATGAGAATATATACCTGCATCATGGATGTAAGTCCACGGAATAATATACTCTCATGGGAATCTATACACGCATCATAGATGTAAGTCCACGGAGCAATATACTCTCATGGGAATATATACCTGCATCATGGATGTAAGTCCACGGAACAATATACTCTCATGGAAATCTATACTCGCATCATGGATGTAAGTCCACGGAATAATATACTCTCATGAAAATCTATACCCGCATCATGGATGTAAGTCCACGGAACAATATACTCTCATGGGAATCTATACCCGCATTATTGATGTAAGTCCACGGAATAATATACTCTCATGGAATCTATACCCGCATCATGGATATAAGTCCACGGAATAATATACTCTCATGGAAATATATACCCGCAGCATGGATGTAAGTCCACGGAACAATATACTCTCATGGAAATCTATACCCGCATCATGGATGTAAGTCCATGGAACAATATACTTTGCACGAATAGCTATCATGAGCTACCATGTGCAATTTAAATCATCTTTTGACTCTCAATAAAATCATCTTTAAAATGAACTTTCATTTTAGAAAAACCAATGCACTATTATGTCATGTATACGTTTTGAATCCTCATTTGGAAAATCAAGGCACTTATCATATCATGTACCATTTTGAAACCATCATTTGAAAATGCGAATGCACTATCATATCATGTATCCTTTCGAAACCATCATTTGGAAAATCGCACTATGTATCATGTATCATCTTGGATTAAGATCCCATAGAACTATGTACGTCCACCGTACATTTACTTCATACAAAAATCATGACCAAAGAAAGAAGGAAGAGTTTCACATACCTCGAATATTTCCAATAATCATGTATTTGATTGGTGATAACGGATCCGAATTTTCCTAATTAATTCTTATATGAGTCGTTAGTAATTCATATTATGAAACCTTATCTAATCAGCTGTGAACTAGAAAATGTAAAACAAATTGGTTATATCTTAGTTTCTATGCAGATGGCGTGCTAATCATTTTAATATAATCGTTTGTCGATACCTTTTTCACTTAACGCTGCAATGGCTTATTTCAACACGTCTATTAGAACATACCCAATTATTAAAATAGTCTCAGCGCTTAATACTTATCAGTTACTTTAAATTAGTAAAGTCAAACCGACTCCAGCGCTTACTAAGAACAGTTCTTATGAATATTAACATCTCTCATCATATGCCTTAATAAGGACTTAGGAACAATTTAGACATGTTTTTAGCATAGAATCAATAACATGAATACCCCTTAACTTCTAAGAGTAGAATAAATCATGAAACAATACCACAGGTATATTTCGTACGTAGAACATGCCAAAAGAAGAGAGGATAGTTCACATGCCTCATCGGCTATACCCACACGATAAGTAGAGTATGTCTCAATGTAATTCAACCTATAACAACAATAATACGTCTATCAACTTCATGCTTACTAGTATAAGACATATACCAAGTAAGGGTTCTCTTTTCATATAAAAATTGGGACAACACTTCCCCTATAAATGCTCTCATCCAGAACTTACAAACAATGCCAAATACACCAATAACCGAGCATCAATTAAGGGAACAACTAAATAGTTAACCAATGTGATTCACACACCTATTTCTCACGTAAAATAGCCCCTTAATCCTTACTAAAACAGTCCACGAAAACAGTCCATATTCCAATAACAAAGAGGGTAAGATATGAAGCCTTTCTACACCTTTCTACACCCTCGTTCCTTTAGGACATACGTTAGTAATTACCACATTTAAACATGCATAATTGTAACTAAATTTCCAGCATTATAACCCCATAAAACAGCCCCTAAATAGCACAACAATGACTCACAGTTTCATGCAGTTCTCGGCCAATGATGCGCGTAAAGATGCACACACTTTAAACGCAAGTGCACGTTATCGTATCAAGTAGTATAGTCTTAGATAAGACCGAATATCGTCCTCTGGGATTAGGGTTCAAGTACCAATTGTCTATTTTCGAGTATCTATTTGGTGAATTAATGAGTGATTGGTTGTTTATGACTAAGAATTATAAAAGCTAATTAATTATAAAGATTTAATTCAGATGTGATGAGAATAGGGCTTCTATGTATCCTTACTATCCGCTTATGTTACTTACTAATGCATTACTTATGGTGTTCTTCTTTTGGAGAAAGCAGTTTATTTAAATCGCTTTATACTCCGTTAGGGTTATATAAACACTCAACCCCAGATTGTTCCTTACCTAACTTTCACGATAAGGGTAACTCTATAGGAGGATTAAGCACAAAACCTAGTTGACCACACGCACAATGCGCAAAATTAGGGTTGTTAAGCCTCTCATCAACGCTTACAAATCTAATTGAGGTATTTTCATCCCCAATTCAAGACCGTCTACCCAACTTACAAAGATATTCACAATCCTCCTTTTCGTAACTGATTAGAAATCATATAGTGATAACTAGTTGTCAATTAGCTACCAAGAATTCAACTCAATTATTGGATAGATCTCTCAATAAGAATAATAACCATAAGCATGCATTACTTTATAACATAAGGTTCAAGAATTCAACATAGAAAGCCTATAAGAGAATTAGTTCCTAGCCATGAATATGACAAGAACTAATTCAAAGTTCATCATGCAAAACTGAATTAAGGAAAAGAAAAGAAAAGAAATTACTAATGTTTGGGTCTCCAATCTCCTAGGCAAGAAAACCTTGTGTTTGGCAAGAAAGGGAACCCTTGAAAACCGCCTAGGTTCTCCTTTTATAGGTTAAAACGTCTCCCTTCTTTTCCTTCCGTTGGCCCAAAAATCCGTCAAAGACCTAATTTTTCCGCGTCGCGCCTTTCGCTGGGCGCCGCGCGCTAAAGTTCTGCAATACTGTGTTTTGGCGCCGCGCTCGATATTCGCTGTTCGAGCGGCGCGTACTGAATCTTCGCAGCTTCTTCGAATAATAGGCGCGCGCCCCGCTTCGATCGCAGGAGGCGCTGGTCTGATTTCACTGCGTTTGCCACTTTCTCCGCTTTCACTCTAGTACCCTCTTTTCCTTTTCGCTCCTTTTCCGCCATTTGGCCACTTTAGCCACTTTGACTCAAAAGAAAGAAAATCTATCCTAATACGACACTTTGTATGAACAAAACGAGACAAAAGACTAACTAGATTGACTCAAAAGGTGTATATAAAATACACCGATCAAATACCCCCAAACTTAACCTTTGCTCGCCCTCGAGCAAAGATAGAAAGAAATACAATAAAATGACAGACTCAATAAATAAGAAAATCAACAAAGAAAATAAACAGACTCCCTGCCATTGATCACTTTTGCGCATTGAATGTTAACTAGAAAACATGAAGGTTAGCGTAATAATACGCAGAACATATAGCATGGAATTTCAACACATTGAGCTAGATATTTCGCAAACTCATACTTATCATGCTTAAATGGAAGTCAGTGTACTCAAGTATGCATATAAATTCAAAAATTCCTATGGCATGCTTACTTGCTATTCTCCACTAATTCTGGATATACATAGAAGAGATCTTCAGGACTTTGGGGGTTGTAATGTAGGCTTAGGTAGGGGTTGGTAAAGATAGGCATTTAGGCTCATTTTTCTGTACCAGAAGCTCTTTGGCTTTTCAATTTTTCCCTTTTTCTTTTGATTCTTTCCTTCACTTCAATTCTATCATTCCCCTCTTTTGTTTTGGGATAGTGAAGTGTATTATACAAATAGGCACCCCCAAACTTAGGCTTTTGCCTCTTTCTTATTACTTTTCCATTAGGGTGCCTCAAACTTGTTCACTCTTTTTGTTTCTTCATTTTAACACAATGTACTCCACTATTTCATATTTTCACTTATGGCACAATTTTGTGGGAATATGGGGTGTCAAAGAAGAAGTTTCAAATTTAGGCTCAATGGGGCTAACTAGTGATATTTTTAAAGTACGGGATAGAAAAGAATGGTAAGAATTGGCTATCAAAGAAATGCCTGAGTCATCTCCCTAACATGCATATCCTAACTATTTCGCCTCAAATAGCAAGCAATATAACACATAAGCATTTATCATTTAGCATACATAACTCAAGCAAGAGACTCCAAATAGACAGATTCTGTGAGTTTTTGGCATCTCTAACCTAAGTGTTTAGATAGCTGCTTCCATTCCTTTACATTATTCCACCTTACTTCACTAGGTGTTTCTAGCAACTACAGCATACATGATCTTTGACAGGCAATTATGACTCAAAAAGAAAAATTTTGGTGACTCAAAATAAACATGAAACAAATAAAAAGACTTAAATAAAACATAACATGACACACAAATAAAACTAAAACACAAAACACACCCCCAAACTTAAATCACACATTGCCCCCAATGTGTGTAGACTCAAAGACAGTAAAAGAAAACGACACTTACAAACTTTGGCTAAAATGGTGGTGGTGGCGGTGGATAATGCATCGACCATTGGTTGAACAAGGCACTCAGCTCGTCGATTTGTTGCCTTGTTTCTTGCTGTCCTTGTACTACTGTTTGCAAGGTCTGCATCATCTCCTTCTGGTGTTGGTACAATTGCCCCATTGTGGGCTCTGAAGGTTCTGCTCTTGTGGTTGGCCGGTGGCCGGGTCTCGCCTCATATTGAGCCCCTATTTCGTGCTCATCTTCATCCATGGTTGCCTCTGCTGTTGCCGCCGCGGGTTGTACTCTTCGCCCGTCACTTTGGGGCTAGTGGTCCGAAAAGAGTGCACTATCCCATAGGACACTGGCAGTTGGTTTCTTTCATGAGTATCTGTGGGTAGTTGTGGGACCGCACTCATGTGGCATAGACTGGTAATAAGTGAGCCGTGTCCCAAACCACCTGTTGTCACCAACCTGCTGATTTCTCCGATGCTCTGCACTATCTCTTTTCCCACATCAATTATCGCCTCATAATTCCATAAATCAACTTAATCTCGCCTTCGCACTCGTGAAGTGCGTAGATGGAATCATGCGGCATCGATTAAATACACCAAGCCTTGTCGCTTTGTTGAATTGGCACCGCCGGTGCTCAGATCCATTCCTTCCGATCTCAAAAGCGCCCCGTGGTAGCTCATCGTTCGCAATATTATTCCATCAATGTTGTTCTTGCTCCTAGACCATGTTCTAAAATGGTTCCAATCGCTACTTTCTTCAACATCAATCGTTTTTAGCGTTGTATTTATTGCTTCGCATACAGCATATAATTTCCCTTACAAAGCACCCTTTCTGCCTTCTCCGAAAGTTTGCATAAAATTCCCGCACCATTGTTGTATTCATCGTGTTATCTTCTCCGATTGACAAATCTCTTCCACCCCCTTAGCTCAATCATCGCCGGATGGCTCATAAACGCTTCATCCCCATAGGATCCCCTTTGGTAATCCATTCCCTTTCTCGAATTACGGTCTAGTATCAAGTCTTTTGTATCTTTGGTAGGCCTGCTAACTCACGAACCTATTTTCATCGTATTGGGGTGTTGGGGTGGATGTGGAGCCTCTTCTCTTCCTGGTGGCCAGGGTTAAAACAGTTTCTGTATCTTTTAACTTAGTGGCACAACGTCTCCTACACACTCAACAACTAGCAATAAAAACAACACCCCAAACTTCAATCTTTCTACTCAATACCCACAACCTTCTTTTTCTCGCCTCCTTTCTCAAACTTCACAATAACTTTTAATCCTCCGAACTACTCCAACTACAATAATTAAACAAACTACTACCTCATATAACTTTTAGAAAAAGGATTAAATAACAAGCATAGGGATTACCTTTTGACGAGAAGACTGAAGCTTGTTCTTGTTTCAATCAGTGGGTTGAGGCTATGGAATGGAGCTTTGTTGTTTGAGATAGTTGGGGTTTTGGGAATTTAAGAGTTTAGGTTGTGGTTGGGTTGGATTTGTGGAGGATTTGTGGGAGTTTCAAATTTCGTGGGTTTTGGAGAGGAAGGTTAGTTTTTTTGAAGTTGGAATTGGGAAAGATCTGATTTTGGGCGTTTTAAGTTCGATTTTCCGCTGCCGCGTTCGCTTTAGCCGCGCGCTAATCATCTGCGCGCCTTCGATTTTCTGCGCCGCGCCCGCTTCCTGGAGCCGCGCGCTAAACTCGCCAACTTTTCGAATTCCACCGCCGCGCTCGCTTCCCGAGCCGCGGCTCTTAAACTTCCGAACTGTTTCAGATCTTTGGCGCCGCGTTCGCTTCCTGCGCGCGGCTACCCGCTCGAAATCCTTGCTTTTCTTCAGTTTATTTCGTCCCCCGGTTTAATTTCTTGTACCTGTCAATCACAAAACAACAAGATCCAATACCGTGAGACTGTTCTTAGACAAACTAAAATAAAATAACGACAGAAATTAAAATAACATAATTAAAAAAACGTTGGGTTGCCTCCCAACAAGCGCTGTCTTTAACGTCTTTTAGCCGGACGCAAGTTCCTTAGACTTACTAGCCCCGTGGATTAAGTCCCCAACTAATCCATTTCCGCCACATTTGGCGTTTCTTTTCTCCTTTTCTTTTAGCATTATCGGTAGTAGGAGTTTCGAACAATTACCTCATTTAGTGTCATCTCAAAGAAACCATGCTTGCTTTCGGGCTCATCATTCTTTGGTTGCATTGCAATGGCTCGCATGGGGTTTGGTGGTGTTGATTGCAAAACACCCACTTACGCTTGGCTCAATGACGTGTTTAAAGACTTTAAACACCATCTCTTCGTTCTCCACTCTTAGCGTTAGCTCTCCTCTTTCAACGCCAATCAAGGCTCTACCTGCTAGGAATGGCCTCCCAATATGATCGGATTTGCATCTTCTTCCATATCCGAATGAGGAAGTCCGCAGGAAAGAAAAATTTTCCTACCTTCACAATCACATCCTCGATCTTCCTCAGGATGAACCACCGCCCGTCGGCTAGTTGCAGACTCACAGCGGTGGTTCGCTTCTCCTAACTCCAATCTTTTGAAAACCGATAGGGCATCAAATTTATACTCGCCTAGATCACACAAGGCTCTGTGCAAGTCACCCCGCCCACTGCATGGTAGTGTAAAGCTTCCAGGTCCTTTAGCTTTGGTGGCAATTTCTTTTGTAAGATAGCACTACACTCTTCTCGTTAGTGCTACTATCTCATATTCGCCGCTTTCCTCTTTTTCACCAAGATTTCTTTCATGAACTTGAAGTAAGATGGCATCTGCTCCAAAGCCTCTATAAAAGGTATGTTGATGTGCAACTTCCTGAATACCTCCAACAATTTGGAAAATTGTTTATCGACCGCCTTCCTTTGTAATCTCCGGGGAAAGGAATCTTTCGTATACTCCTTCTCCTGAGTTTTCTATCACCGGCTAGGTTCACCACCTTATCTTTTCTAACTCTGCTTCCCTCTCAACTATTGGCTGAGGCGGCTGTTGCTCCAATTGTTTTCCACTTCTCAACTGCACTGCCTTACATTGCTCCCTCGGATTTACCTCAGTATTGCTTGGCAATGTCCCCTGTGGCCTGATGTTTACTCGCTTTGCTACCGCCCTACTGTGTTTCCAAGTTTCAACGAGGATCTAGATCTGTTATAAACCGCTGGGCGTGCGCAAGTCGCCATGGCCGCTAAGCTCATCTCGGTTTTCTTCTTGACTGGTGCATTGAGCCGCTGAGGCCGGGGCTTGAGTGAAGCGGTCATGATTCGCATCGCTGGTTCGCATCGCCCCTATACCGATTCTCGCCGCTCGATATTGGTTTCTGGCCCTGCATCGATTTTGCCCCGATCTCTCTCCATGAGAAGTTTGGGTGATTCCTCCACCGGATTATAAGTGTTTGAGTAGGGGTTGTTCTGTTGCCTCTGGTAGTTACCTACTGCTTGACACTCTGCCTGCTCCATTGGGATGTTGTTGGTATCCGCTGAAGGACACCTATCAAATGTATGTGGGCCGCCACATATCTCACGCTTTTTAGCTTGCACAAAGATTCATCGACACGATGTTCGCAATTGTTTCGCTAGAAGAGCCACATGCGTTCAAAGCGGCAATAGCATCTACTTCATGGACCCCCACAGTTCTTCTCCCACTGGTTGCCCTCTCTTCAGTGACATGGTTGTTAGTGGCCATATCTTCTAATAACTCGTGGGCGTCGTGGGCTGTTTTCCTCATGAATGCCCCACCTGCGGCTGCATCTATGATGGTTCTGGTTGTACTGCTCAGCCCGTTGTAGAAAATATGAACCAAGTTCCACAACTCAATGCAATGGTGTGGACACTTCCTCTGTAGATCCTTGAATCTCTCCCATGCTTCATATAAGGACTCTCCATCAGCTTGATAGAAGTTGTTCAACTCCCCTCTTAATTTTGCTGCTTTACAGGGTGGAAAGAACTTGGCTAGGAATTTCGCGTGCACCGTGCCATGTAAATATCGAATCACCGGCAGGAATTCAACGCTACTTTTGCTCTATCCCCGAGTGAGAAGGAAAGAGCCTCAACTGACGGCATCGCCGAACGCCGTTATATTCGAAAGTGGCACATAGCTCCAAGAAATTTGCTATGTGCATACGTGGATCCTCCGGCATCCTCCGAATCGCATCACAGGCCGCACCATGCTCTAATCGCTGGTTTTATCTCGAAATTGTTGGCTCTTATCAGGGAGCCTAATGCAAGTCTCGTGCTCCATTCACTCTTGGTAGCACATAATCTCCTGCATTTCTTTCTCGCCGATTCGAACCCCGCCCTCCATATCTATTGGCACTTGCCGAGGATCTCCAGGTTAAGTTGATTTTCACCTAACCCTTCTCTCATCCTGTTATTGTCGAGCACCGCCCATTTCTATCAACGTTGCAATTGATTCTTTCTGCTCGCTTGCGTGCTTTCTCAATTTCCTGATGAAGGGAACAAGAGTGTCGCCTCCTCTTCTCCTTCGCATAAACTGATATCCTGAGAAAGATCAAAAACAAACAAAGAATCACGGCACCCTGATTTTCGTAGAAACTAAAAATAAATAAAAAAATGAAAATTAAATCCAAATTAGAAATTAAAAATAGATAATTTGATATTGAACTATTGCCTAATCCCGCAACGCCAAAAACTTGATGCGGCGTAAAGATGCACACACTTTAAAACGCAAGTGCACGTTATCGTATCAGTAGTATAGTCTTAGATAAGACCGAATATCGCCCTCCGATTAGGGTTCAAGTACCAATTGTCTATTTTCGAGTATCTATTTGGTGAATTAATGAGTGATTGGTTGTTTATGACTAAGAATTATAAAAGCTAATTAATTATAAAGATTTAATTCAGATGTGATGAGAATAGGGCTTCTATGTATCCTTACTATCCGCTTATGTTACTTACTAATGCATTACTTATGGTGTTCTTCTTTTGGAGAAAGCAGGTTTACGAAATCGTTTTATACTCCCGTTAGGGTTATATAAACACTCAACCCCAGTATTGTTCCTTACCTAACTTTCGATGATAATGCTAACGCAATAGGAGGATTAACAACAAAAACCTAGATGACAGTCACGCACAATGAGCAAAAAAAGGGTTGTAAATCCTCTCATAAAAGATACAAATCTAATTGAGTTATATTCATCCCCAATTCAAGACCGTCACCCAACTTACAAAGATATTCACAATCCCTCCTTTTCAGAATCTGATTAGAAATCATATAGTGATAACTAGTTGTCAATTAGCTACCAAGAATTCAACTCAATTATTGGATAGATCTCTCAATAAGAATAATAACCATAAGCATGCATTACTTTATAACATAAGGTTCAAGAATTCAACATAGAAAGCCCTATAAGAGAATTAGTTCCTAGCCATGAATATGACAAGAACTAATTCAAAGTTCATCATGCAAAACCGAATTAAGGAAAAGAAAAGAAAAGAAATTACTAATGTTTGGGTCTCCAATCTCCTGCAAGAAAACCTTGTGTTTGGCAAGAAAGGGAACCCTTGAAAACCGCCTAGGGTTCTCCTTTTATAGGTTAAAAACGTCTCCTTCTTTTCCTTCCGTGCCCGCCCAAAAATCCGTCAAAGACCTAATTTTTTCCGCGCGCCGCTGTTCGGCGCCGCGCGCTAAAGTTCGCAATACCGGGTGTTTTGGCCGCGCTCGATATTCGCTGCTCGAAGCCATGGCGCTGAATCTTCTGCACTTCTTCAATAATAGCGCCGCGCCCGCTTCGATCGCAGGAGGCGCGCTACTGGTTCTGATTTCACTTTGCCACTTTCTCCGCTGACTCTAAGACCTCTTTTTCCCCCTTTTCGCTCCTTTTCCGCCATTTGGCCACTTTAGCCACTTTGACTCAAAAGAAAGAAAATCTATCCTAATACGACACTTTGTATGTACAAAACGGGACAAAAGACTAACTAGACTGACTCAAAAGGTGTATATAAAATACACCGATCAGCCAACATCCAATACCAAAGTCCTTTTCACAATTCCTTACAATCCAATTCACATTTAAACATGTTTATATAAACCATAAAAACTTGTAATAACAAGATTTCCTTTATTTTAACATGCAAGTAGTGACGATAATAATAACAATAACCAACGAAATCCAACAACACCAAAAACTGTCCAGAATCGGCTAGCATGCCAAAACTGTGACATGCATTTATTATTCTCCATTTTACTTAGCACAAGTTCATCTCTCAACTATAACATTATTTAACTTCCAATTACTTCAAGAGAAAGAATAAATCTTACCTTAAACTTAGCCCAAAACAGTCCAAAGCTCTCGGCCCTTCCTCACTTTTAGCACCACTTCTACACGTTACAATCACACACATGTATCCTCTACAAGCTTGTAACCATCTTGCTTTCTTGTTTTACTTCCATAAAGTTCATAACCAAGCTTTGGGTTTCAAGACATTTTCCTTGGACAAAACCGTGACCCTCTATCTTGTTGTGTTAACTTGGCTTATAAATTAGTTAAGGTGCTTAATCTTGGAAAATAAGTTGATCTTGTTCTTCACTTTGGCTTAGGTTTTTCGATACTTATAGGGGAAGAGAAGAGATAAGGAGGTTTGGATGGTGAAGATATTATGAGCTTAAGGAAACAAGTCTTGCAAGACTTGTATCTATAACAAGTGCACAAGCCAAGTATATGGGGACCCATGTAGACCACTTGTCCACACTTTATGAAAATATCTTGCACACTAATCTCTTCACAAAATATTAATCCAACACTTAGCCAAATCTTATTATTTTCGATGAACACCCCCCCCCCCCCCTCCCAAAATTGTGAAATTTTTAATTGGCTCATAATCTTAATGCCAAGATTTAAAAAATACAATCCTAAGTCCATAAATTCATTTGGAAAGAATTCAACCACTAATATTAATTCTCGTCGTCACATTTATTGCGTCCAAAATTATTCCATATAGAAAATGTAAATATACTTTCCTTCTAACATTCAAATTTTATTTCCTTACTTACGTTCTCACTTATATGCCCTGGAATTACGGGGTGTAACAGAAGGGATGACCTAACTCAGTGGGTGTCATGCTGGACGAGGGCTGCTGGAACTGGCCGTGCATGAAGTGGGCTTGCTGCGGGTACTGGACTTGCCGAGGGGCTGGAGCAGGGCCCAACACACCGTGGTGAGAGAACTGGTGGAAGGGTTGCTGGTACTGGAATGGCCGCGGCGCTGTACGACTTTTGGGGCATCGCGGTGCTGAACTGATTCTGCGGGCCCTGTTGTTGTTGCTGCTGGTTCTGTTGTCCGCGACCCTTGCCACTACCACGACTTCCTCTGTCGCGGCCCCTTCCGCCCTTTCCACCGCGTCCCTGCTGCGGTTGAGAATTGTCTGGCGTCTTTGGATCTTGAGGGCGTGTTTCGACAGCTAACACCTTCTGATTGTGCTCATCTTGCTTAGCACGTCGAGTATCTTTGAGAAACAACTGCGAGCGAGCTTTGTTAAAGCTGGGTAACAGATCTTCCTGTTGAATCATGGTGGCCAATGTTATTACACCCCGTAATACCAGAGTTACTAATTGATAACGTGATTAAGGATTTAAGATTTGAATTTTGAAAGGAAAGAATAATTACATTTTTTTAAGGAAAATGTCGGAATAATGTGACAACGAAAAATTATCAACCTGGAGTTTAATACTTCTAATTGGATTTGTGGGATCAGTATTAGATTACGAAGAATTGGAATTGATAATATGAGGCCCGCCGAAAATTTCACAATTTGGGGGGGGGGTTTCAAAAATTATAATATTTTGGACCAATCGGAGGGTGACACGTGTCACCCCTCCACTTGTCTTGTAAGATGACCACACTTTAGATGTTTTGAGAAGAGGAGGACAAGTGGACAAATGGGTCCCACTCCACTTGTCCATACAATTGGCTATACATATCCAAGTCTTGCAAGACTTGGATCATTTCACACTTTATCTAAATGAGCTCTCATCTCTCTCCTCTTAGCTCCATATTTTCGAGAATCCCATAGCCTAGAACAACAAGGTTGATTAAGTTTCTTTCTCCAAGATTAAGCTCCTAAACCAAGTGCTAAGCCAAGATAAATACCCCACCTTGGAAACTTGTCTTGGCTGAGAATTGTAGGGTGAAAACCTAGCTTGTCCATCGACCTTTTGGAGGTAAAACGTGAAGGAAAGTTGGTTATAAGGTTGTATTGGATTCATAGAAGTGATTGGAACTTGAAGAAGATGAGCTAAGACAAAACTGTGGGCCGAAAGATAGTGGGCTGTTGGGACATTTCTTTGGGAAAAATAAAGGTAAAAATTATTCTTCCTCTTGAAGTAATTAGATATTACATGTTGTTATAATGTATAGATGAGCTTGTTCTAAAGATAATGAAGGATAAAAAGTATTTGGGCAATTTTTAATGCTTTGGCCGAGAGTGGGCAGTTTCGGGTTCCCTTGGATTTTGTTGGTTGTGTTGTTGTTATCTTCAAAAATTGCATGTTATAATGGAGTAATATTGTTGTTAATAAGTTGATATAACTTATATAGAAGTTTTGGAACTTGAATTGGAATAAAAAGGATTAAGGAAAGAGTTGTCGGATTGTAGTTGTTGGCCGAGAATTGTACAAAACTGTTGGATATTGTTATGCAGCTTTAGGGACTGTTTTGAGGTATTAAAATGCTGGAAATTCAGTTGTCGTTATTCATGTTTGAATGTGGTGAAAGTTAATGAAAGTCCTAAAGGAATAAGGGTATATAAAGGTGTAGAAAAGCTTCACATTTTACCCTTATTGTTGATGGAATTGTGGACTATTTTTATAGACTGTTTTGTATAGATTATGGGGCCGAATAATCCCATTTGGTTGCTGTTTTTATTGTGCCTTAAATGGGGCTTGATTGTTGTTGAATTTGGGTCTTGGAAAAGGTGGAAAAGTACGTATAAACGGGGGAAGTGCTGCCCAAATTTTTCGTAAAATAAGAGGATCATTACTTGGTATAAGTCTTATACTAGTGTGTATGAAGTTGATAGAAGTATTATTGTTGTTATTGGTTGAAGTACTACTTGTGGCATTTTCTACTTGGCATGTGGAATAGCCGATAAGGTTGAAGTACCTATTCGGGGTGTATTCTACTTGTCGTGTTGGTTAGTCGTCAATGAGGTATGTGAACCTCTTCCTTCTCTCTTTGGACATGTTTTTTGTGTGAACCATAACTGTGGTATTGTTTCAAAAGTTATTCTACTCTTAGGAGTTAGGGAGTATTCACGTTATTGATTCTATGCTAAAGACATGTCTAAATTATTCCTAAGTCCTTACCAAGTCATATGGGAGATGTTGGTAAGAGCTTTTAGTAAACGTTGGAGTCGAATTGATCTTGCTAGTTACATCACTAATGAGAAAAGGTATCGAACAAGTCATTGCATCGTTAATGAAAAATAAATCGACAATCTATTATATTGAAATGAGTAGAATTTTCCATCTGCATAGAAGCTAAGATATAACCAGTTCGTTTTACACTTTCTAGGTTCACATCTGATTAGATAAGATCATTATTAATATATAACCTAATGGCTCATAAAGTGGATTAATTTGCCAATTCGGATCAGTTATCACCATTCAAATATTTCCATAATGTTAGTCAAAGGAGCGAGACGAATTAGATTATCGAGTTGGTACAAACAACGAGTGGATCCTATACTTGACTTGATCTTTATTGTTACACCCCGTATTTGCAGGACATGTTTTAAGAACGTACGTAAGAACTCTAAAGTGTCAAGATTAGAGACTTGTAAAAAATTTATCGGGATTATGAAATTGTCGGAAAACGTAATATTGCGACGAATGGGAGGGCAACACGTGTCACCCCCCTTAATGATGTCTTGGACGATTTCTTGCAAGGGCAAGAAGGTCATTGGACCTTTGTTAGCAAGACAAGTCTTGCAAGTGTGAGCTTGAGAGAATTGACCAAAGTCAAAGGTCCCACAAGCCTTGATATTTAGTAAGAGATCATCCTAGCCCCCCCAAGTGTACACATCTTGACCCTCCATGTCCCTTTACTATACTACTAGTAGTGAGACAAGTTCCATACTTAGCCAAATATCACACAAAAATTGAAGAACAAGAGCTTGAAGCTCACGGGTTTGGGGTCCAACTAGAAGGAGAAATTTTGTTTCATGTCCATTAAGCCCCACACTTTAAACCAAGGTTCATGAGTGTTATGTAAGTATATCTCAATAGAAAATCCCGGAAAAAAGAGAGTTTTCGTATTAGTCGCAAAGTGAAAACCTAGTGGCTTTTCTAGGTTTTGGATTGAAAGTTGAAGGAAAGTTGTTGGTATGGTTCTAAGGGTCTCAAGGAGCGGATTGAGGTGTCTTGAAGAGGCTCTAGGTTGCTAGGGAGCAACTTCGGTTTTGAAGATTGGATTACAATTCGTGGAGGTATAATCTTGTTCTCTTTAAGTGTTACAAGATTATGTAATTGTTGTTAGCCTTACATTTTACTAGCATGAAGTATATGTGTTGAAGTTTTATAAGTATTATGGATTGTTGTAGCCAAAAAACCGAAATGACATGTAAGCCATGATTAAGTTGGATTACAATTTAATCGTTGTTAGAATCGTCGCAAGTAATTGACTTGAAGATTACGGTTGTTTTAATCAAATGCGACTTGATTTCATGTTATGCTACCAATTTGGATTGAAATGGAAATTGGATAAGAATTGGTATTGTTGTATTCATTATGGCCGAAATTTGGACTATTAGTTTGTTATTCATTTGTTTTGGACTACCGTCTATATTGTGGTGAGCCAATTGGGGCTGTATGGTTATTTATTTGTATTGTACTACCTTATAGATTGTGGTGAGCCAATTGGGGCTGTTTGGTTATTGTATTCGACCTTGAAAAAGGTGGCAAAGTAAGTAGAAACAAAGGAGGTGCTGTCCGATTTTCCGTAGAATTTAGTGACTTAGCACCTAGGATATTCTACGTTGAAGTGAGAGGTTAATGGGCGTATTGTGACCATTATAGGTTGAAGTACTTAGTATAGCGTATTCTACTTGGAGGATGGAATAGCTATCAAGGTTGGAGTACTTTGGAGCATTTTGCTATTTGTCGACAATCGTCGCGAGGTATGTGAACCTCTTCCTTCCTTTGGCATGATTCTATGTATGGAATATACTTGTGGTATCCTTTCATGTTTCCTTCTACTCTTAAGAGGTAGTTGTGTGAATTACCCTATGTAGAACTTTTCCTATCTTTTGAGCATGACTAGTTGCACGTATGTAGTACGGTAGACGTACAAGACTATGACATTCTTTACTTGTTTTATGTGATGCCAAGTCGGGTGGGTTAGGAGATTAACTCACTTCTTTGAAAATAGTAAGGATGTCTTAAGTTGATTTTAAAGTTAAGGGGCTTGAAGAGTTTTAAAGTATGTGATACTTGTCCCGTTTTAAACGTATAAGTCCCTTGGATAGGAAATTGTTTATGGCTAAGGTATAAAGTGAATATAACGGCTTTATGAGAAGTTAGTTATATTTGCCTTATGGAAAGATAAATGACTTGACTATGTAAAAAGGCAACTTGATTTTACGGCATCAATTGCCTAAGGTTTTATATAAAAAGGAGTCGAGTTGATTTGGCTAATTTACGGCACAAATGAGTATAAGTATCGAATAAGCCATCGCTGCGTTAATAAAGGAAAATGTAATGACAATCCATTATGTTAAAACAAGTAGAAATCCTCCATCTGCATAGAAGCTAAGATAAGACAAAATTGTATTACATTTTCTAGATCATGGCTACTTGAATAAGATCGTTATAAATAAGTATAACTTATTCACGACGCACCAAAGATTTGTTACAAATTTTAAAAGAGTTTACGTATGAAGCTTTTAAGACTTTGAAACTTGTTTTCTAAAAAGTTAAGAGACTTGATGTATTTTAAAAGTTAAGCGATTTGATTTGAAAGTATAAATCTCTTAGTTATAAAAGGAATGAGTTTGTCTAAAACCATAAAGGGTTATAACGGCTTTATGGGAAGTGGGTTATAACGGCTTTATGGAAGGATAAGAGAATGGTTTTCTAATAACGTAATCAAAGGAATAACTTGTATTAAGGAACGCAAATTGGTTTAAAGTTACCAATTGCTTAAGGTTTTAATAAAAGAAGTCACTTGATTTAGAAAGGTGTTCGTATTTCTAAAAAGGTATTGTGACTTGTCTTGAAAGGTGAATAGGACTTGATACTACGTGTTAGTATCTTGGAGCTTTACATAGAAAGGAGTCTTTTATAAAAGAATGCGTATGTAGTACTTTGGCTTGATAAATTGAGAATTTGTCTAAGTGTGCCTTGATAAGTACTTTGACTTGTTAAAAGAGAATTATTCTATGTATGCCTTGATTAGTACTTTGGCTTGATAAAATGAGAATTATCCTATGTGTGCCTTGATAAGTACTTTGGCTTGGTTAATTGAGAACTTGCCTATACGTCGGGTAATAGCCTTTGAGTGCAAGTATTATGTTTTATTAAGTTGTCGCGACTCGGTTGAAGGGCCTGATGTCTTATTGTAAGTTCTTGGGACGCACCGGTGATGTGGGTTCCACGTATGCTTCCGCTATTTGTAGCACTAGTGGTTAAATTCGGATTTTATAAAAGACATGGTAGTGCTTATGTCTTGTTGATGGTCACGAGATAGGGTAAGAGTATAAACGGCGGGCAAGCCCCAAGACGTTATACCACCTTCTCCGTGGTAAGAGTATAAGTGAGGGTAAACCCCAAGACTGCACCACTTGCTTTATGTGTTGTTTGACGACCTGGCCGAGATAGTGGTAAGAGTATAAATGAGGGCAAGCCCCAAGACGTTATACCACCTTCTCCAGGTAAGAGTATAAGTGAGGTAGACCCCCAAGACGCTATACCACCGCTTTACCACCTTCTCCGTAAGAGTATAAGTGAGGTAGACCCCAAGACGCTATACCACCTGGGACTTGGTGTTCATGTATGCCTATTGGTGTATTATTATACCTGGATCGTCGGCAGTGATGTGGGATTCCAGGCGTGATATAAATATATGTATTGTGTATGTACGCCGGTGAGGTGGGATGCCACGGCGCGTCACATGGTTATATTTTACACTAATAGCACGCCGATGATGGGGATTCCACGGGCATGCTTTGATATTAGTGTGATTGATCGCGTCCCAGTTGGGTCGGCAAGATATGTGTCCTCCGTAGTGGGCGGACTATGTTATGAAAGATAAGTAAGTTATATGGTAATGAACTTAATGATTCTTTTCTAAATAATGTACGTAAGAACGTGACTATAACTTTTATCGGGAATGGAAAGGATAATAAGGTACAATTAAGTTCATGTGGTAATGACACAGATCCGTAAGTATTTTAATTCTTGTCCTTGTCATTCTTTTGTACGCTTATGATTTGTTTATCAGACGTTATATTCGCTCCATATTCGCAATTTTTGTTATCGACTTCTTCGGTGCGTTCATGCCCGCAGGTTTAGGTACACAGTTGTGGATCCGCGAGCTTAGGATCACGGTTCAGCAGGTCAAGATGCCCAGTGTTCCGGAGTTGTCACGTTTATGTTTATTCAGAAGTGCGGCGGGCCTTGTCCCGCCACGATTAGGTCAAAACTCTTAGAGGTCTGTAGTCACATATTGTGGGTCAGTTTGTAAAGGAAAGGAGGCAACTGCTTCGTTTATGTATGTACATTCGGGAAGGTAGCCCTATCGGCTAACCTGTTGTTTTTATTTTATAAGTTTCATGTATGTTCCGCTGATTTTCTCTGATGTTTACCTGTAAGGGTGCCTGTAGGGCACGACCGCGATCCCGGTCTGGTCGTGACAAAAGTGGTATCGAGCGATTAGTCCTCGGAAAGTGTCTACTGCACCGTGTCAGTAGAGTCTTGATTATCGGTGTGTTGTGCACCACATCTATAATCGTGAGGCCGCAGGACATTTAGGATTGGTTTCATTCTTCTCACTCGAGATCGTGCGATAGAGCCGTGTTGTTAGTGGTCGCCTCTCCTAACGAGTTATGTTGATCGGCCGAGAAAGCGCGGTGACCCGAAGGACTATGTGGATTGCGTATCCGTGTAGGTAATGATTATAGTATAGTTGGTATTGTGACATATATCTATACGGAGTTATGTATGAGGTCGACGCGTGTTGCCTAGAATGATTTTAGATTACCAGAATCGGTAAAGACTAACTAGATACCGGAAGGTATGGAATAGTTAATGAATTTTCGCCAAGGTCTTGTGTTTTATTTGAGATAATTGGGAAAGGATGAGTCATTCGATAGGGTAGTGGACCCTAAGAAGCCATATTAAGGAACCTAACTAATGTCATGTTAATAGATCAAGTCGCGTAGTATGCTTAAGAGAATTATACGGATGAGGCACAGATAGAGTAAGTAATGGTTGTTGTGATCGAGACAACATGGTTATGGTTTTATGAGAAGTTTTTATACCCATATCGGGGATTGGTAAGGTAGGCTTGGAGCATGGAAATTGCGAGCCTAAGAATATTGATAACTGCCGAGACCTTAGATGTATAAGGCTTTATCTGGCAATAAGATTTTAAGTCAGACCAAGGATAAGAGTTAAGTGCGACGCTGAGTAGGGTCGAGGACTCACTGGTCTCCCATATCCCGGAATGGAGCGGATCAGTTGGTAGTAGTTCCGCCACGTGACGGTCACGGCGGCGCAAGCGCCCAAGTCTAGTTAATTGTTTTACTGTTCGTGGACGCTGCTCCACCGGAACTAGGTCATGAAAGCCGGAAATGACCTTATATTGTTTTATAGAGTGACTCCAAAGATTAGAGGCCAGAATCGGTATGGAAGTTATATGTGTATACTAGTATGAGTTGGGAGTACGGAAAGAGTACGACCAGTAAGAAAGATAGCAACCTAGTGTAAAGGAATAGATCCTGAATCCATAAGAACCTTTCGAGGTAACTACACCCGTGAGTGTTTGGGGTGGTAGCCGGCGAATATGAGATTTTCCTGATGATACAAATGTCGGACCTTTAGTAATCGAGTAGAGAGGATTATGACAGCTTTAAGGTCATTATGAGTATGGACTAGTTGGCTTTATAAGTGCCAAGGTTGACATCTTAGCATAAGTATTGTTATGTGGCCATGTGGCATCATGGTATGTCGTTGTGAAAAGAAGCTATGTCGCTTATTATAAAGATTGACTCAAAGAACATTCGGGACGAATGTTTCTTGGGGAAGAATGTTACACCTCAGATTTGCAGGATACATGTTTTAAGAACGCACGTAAGAACTCTAAAGTGTCAAGATTAGAGACTTGTAAAAATTTTATCGATTATGAAATTGTGAAACGTAATATTGCGACGAACGGGAGTACACGTGTCACCCCCTTAATGATGCCTCGACGATTTCTTGCAAGGGAAAGAAGGTCATCGACTTTGTTAGCAAGACAAGTCTTGCAAGTGCGAAGCTGAGAGAATTGACCAAAGTCAAAGGTCCCACAAGCCTTGATATTTAGTAAGAGATCATCCTAGCCCCAAGTGTACACATCTCGACCCTCCATGTCCCTTTACTATACTACTAGTAGTGAGACAAGTTTCATACTTAGCCAAATATCACACAAAAATTGAAGAACAAGAGCTCAAGCTCACTGCTGGGGTCCAACTAGAAGGAGAAATTTTGTTTCATGTCCATTAAGCCCCACACTTTAAACCAAGGTTCATGAGTGTTATGTAAGTATATCTCAATAGAAAATCCGGAAAAAGAGAGTTTTCAGATTAGTCGCAAAGTGAAAACCTAGTGGCTTTTCTAGGTTTTGATCGAAAGTTGAAGGAAAGTTGTTGGTATGGTTCTATGGTCTCAAGGAGCGGATTGAGGTGTCTTGAAGAGGCTCTAGGTTGCTAGGAGCAACTTCGGTTTCAAGATTGGATTACACTGGAGGTATAATCTTGTTCTCTTTAAGTGTTACAAGATTATGTAATTGTTGTTAGCCTTACATTTTACTAGCATAAGTATATGTGTTGAAGTTTTATATATTATGGATTGTTGTAGCCAAAAATCCGAAATGACATGTAAGCCATGATTAAGTTGGATTACAATTTAATCGTTGTTAGAATCGTCGCAAGTAATTGACTTGAAGATTACGGTTGTTTTAATCAAATGCGACTTGATTTCATGTTATGCTACCAATTTGGATTGAAATGGAAATGGATAAGAATTGGTATTGTTGTATTCATTATGGCCAAATTTGGACTAGTAGTTTGTTATTCATTTGTTTGGACTACCGCCTATATCGCGTGAGCCAATCAATGTATGGTTATTTATTTGTATTGTACTACCTTATAGATTGTGGTGAGCCAATCGGGCTGTTTGGTTATTGTATTCGACCTTGAAAAAGGTGGCAAAGTAAGTAGAAACAAAGGAGGTGTTGTCCGATTTTCCGTAGAATTTGTGACTTAGCACCTAGGATATTCTACGCCGTTGAGAGGTTAACGGGCGACAGACCATTATAGTCAAGTACTTAGTATAGCGTATTCTACTTGGAGGATGGAATAGCTATCAAGGTTGGAGTACTTTGGAGCATTTTGCTATTTGTCGACAATCGTCGCGAGGTATGTGAACTTCTTCCTTCCTTTGGCATGATTCTATGTATGGAATATACTTGTGGTATCCTTTCATGTTTCCTTCTACTCTTAGAAGTTAAGAGGTAGTTATGTGAATTACCCTATGTAGAACTTTTCCTATCTTTTGAGCATGACTAGTTGCACGTATGTAGTACGGTAGACGTACAAGACTATGACATTCTTTACTTGTTTTATGTGATGCCAAGTCGGGTGGGTTAGGAGATTAACTCACTTCTTTGAAAATAGTAAGGATGTCTTAAGTTGATTTTAAAGTTAAGGGGCTTGAAGAGTTTTAAAGTATGTGATACTTGTCCCGTTTTAAACGTATAAGTCCTCGATAGGAAATTGTTTATGGCTAAGGTATAAAGTGAATATAATGACTTTATGGGAAGTTAGTTATATTTGCCTTATGGAAAGATAAATGACTTGACTATGTAAAAAGGCAACTTGATTTTACGCATCAATTGCCTAAGGTTTTATATAAAAGCGAGTCGAGTTGATTTGGCTAATTTACACAAATGAGTATAAGTATCGAATAAGTCACTGCAGCGTTAATAAAGGAAAATGTAATGACAATCCATTATGTTAAAACAAGTAGAAATCCTCCATCTGCATAGAAGCTAAGATAAGACAAAATTGTATTACATTTTCTAGATCATGGCTACTTGAATAAGATCGTTATAAATAAGTATAACTTATTCACGACGCACCAAAGATTTGTTACAAATTTTAAAAGAGTTTACGTATGAAGCTTTTAAGACTTTGAAACTTGTTTTCTAAAAAGTTAAGAGACTTGATGTATTTTAAAAGTTAAGCGATTTGATTTGAAAGTATAAATCTCTTAGTTATAAAAGAAATGAGTTTGTCTAAAACCATAAAGGGTTATAACGGCTTTATGGGAAGTGGGTTATAACGGCTTTATGGAAGGATAAGAGAATGGTTTTCTCTAATAACGTAATCAAAGGAATAACTTGTATTAAGGAACGACAAATTGGTTTAAAGGTACCAATTGCTTAAGGTTTTTAATAAAAGAAGTCACTTGATTTAGAAGCCGGTGTTCGTATTTCTAAAAAAGGTATTGTGACTTGTCTTGAAAGGTGAATAGGACTTGATACTACGGGTGTTAGTATCTTGGAGCTTTACATAGAAAGGAGTCTTTTATAAAAGAATGTACGTATGTAGTACTTTGGCTTGATAAATTGAGAATTTGTCTAAGTGTGCCTTGATAAGTACTTTGACTTGTTAAAAGAGAATTATTCTACGTATGCCTTGATTAGTACTTTGGCTTGATAAAATGAGAATTATCCTACGTGTGCCTTGATAAGTACTTTGGCTTGGTTAATTGAGAACTTGCCTATACGTACCGGGTAATAGCCTTTGAGTGCAAGTATTATGTTTTATTAAGTTGTCGCGACTCTGGCCAAGGGTCGGATGTCTTGTTGTAAGTTACTTGGGACGCATCGGTGATGTGGGTTCCACGTATGCTTCCGCTATTTGTAGAACTTGGGTTAAATTTCCGGATTTTATAAAAGACATGGTAGTGCTTATGTCTTGTTTGATGGTCACGAGATAGGTAAGAGTATAAACGGCGGCAAGCCCCAAGACGTTATACCACCTTCTCCAGGTAAGAGTATAAGTGAGGGTAAACCCCGGCGCTGCACCACCGCTTTATATGTTGTTTGACGACCTACGAGATGTGGTAAGAGTATAAACGGCGGGCAAGCCCCAAGACGTTATACCACCTTCTCCAGGTAAGAGTATAAGTGGCGGGTAGACCCCAAGATGCTATACCACCGCTTTACCACCTTCTCCAGGTAAGAGTATAAGTGAGGGTAGACCCCAAGACGCTATACCACCGGTGGGACTTGGTGTTCATGTATGCCTATTGGTGTATTATTATACCGGATCGGCGGTGATGCGATTCCACGCGGGATATATATATATGTATTGTGTATGCACGCCGACTGAGGTGGGATGCCACGCACGCCACATGGTTATATTTTACACTAATAGTCGCCGATAGTGATGGGGATTCCACGGGCATGCTTTGATATTAGTGTGATTTGATCGCGCCCCGATCGGGTCGGCAAGATACGTGTCCCTCCGTAGTGGGCCGGACTATGTTATGAAAGATAAGTAAGTTATATGGTAATGAACTTAATGATTCTTTTTCTAAATAATGTACGTAAGAATGTGACTATAACTTTTATTGGGAATGGAAAGGATAATAAGGTACGATTAAGTTCATAAGTGGTAATGACACGGCAGGATCTGGTAAGTATTTTTATACTTGTCCTTGTCATTCTTTTGTACAGTTATGATTTGTTTACTGTACGTTATATTCTGTTCCATATTCGCACTGTTAGATCGAATTTCTTCGGGCTGCGTTCATGCCCGCAGGTTTAGGTACACAGTTGTGGATCCGCGAGCTTAGGATCCCGGTTCAGCAAGTCGAGATGGCTCCAGTGTTCCGGAGTTGTCACGTTTATGTTTATTCAGGGGTACGGCGGGGCCTTGTCCCGCCACAGTTGTTATGTTAAAACTCTTAGAGGTCTCAGAGTCACATATTGTGGGTCAGTTTGTAAAGGAAAGGAGGCAACTGCTTCGTTTATGTATGTACATTCGGGAAGGTAGCCCTATCGGCTAACCTGTTGTTTTATTACTGTTGTTTTTATTTTATAAGTTTCATGTATGTTCCGCTGATTTTCTCTGATGTTTACCTGTAAGGGTCCCCAGGTAGGGCACCAGTCGCGGTCCCGGGGTCGGGTCGTGACATTTATAAACTGAGCGAATCCTAATCCTTAGTGATATTTCCCTTGATAGTACTTTGGGTTTTATAAAAGGAAAGTTGTTTACCTATTCGTTTGATAATGCCTTGAGTTTTTCTAAAATGACAGTTCATTCTAATTGTGCTAATGAGAGTCAAAGATGATTTAAATTGTACATAGTTGCTTGTGATAACTATAGGTGTACAGTCCTTTATATTTACACCGAGTCCCAGAATGGGCCGGAACATGTCGTACCTTGCATGACTTATAGAGCGTTACACCGAGTCCCAGAATGGGTCGGAACATGTCGTACCTTGCATGACTTATAGAGCGTTACACCGAGTCCCAGAATGGACCGCGACATGTCGTACCTTGCATCACTTATAGAGCGTTACATCGAGTCCCAGAATGGGCCGGGACATGTTGTACCTTGCATGACTTATAGAGCGTTACACCGATTCCCAGAATGGGTCGGGACATGTCGTACCTCGCATGACAGTATTTGTTTATTTGGACATACGGTCTTACTTTTGACATGACTCTCATTTTAAAAGGAAGTATCGTAGGCACGATTGAATCTTATTCTAAAAGGGTATAGTAGTACAGTGGTACAGGGGTACAGGGATACAGTGATACAAGGTACAGTTGGTTCCATATCTGAAACGGTATTTTAAAAAGGTAAAGATGACTCTCATTAATCTATTTTGAAAAGGCACATTATACTGGTATTTTATTATTATACTTGTCTCTTGTTATCCTTTTGGCCTATTATAATTTTGTTTATTGTACTTCATGTTTACATACTTGGTACTTTGTCGTACTGACCCCCTTCGGGGGGCTGCGTTCATGCCCGTAGGTATTTGGTACTCAGTTGGGTGATCCGTGAGTATGGATCCTTGTTCAGCGTTTTGGGATACCTCTAATGTTCCGGAGCTTGTCATTTTGGAACAGGTTGTCACGACCCGACCCCGGGCCCGCGACTGGTGCCCTACCTGGGCACCCTTTACAGGTATACATCAGAGAATAGCAGCGGAACATACACAACTCATAAAAATACATAGACATTAGACATCAACAGGCTAGCCGATAAGGCTACCTTTCGTAACATATCCATAATATAAATAAATAAACAAGACTGCTCTTACAACCCAATCCACAAATGTGACTACGCACTTAAGAATAACAATCGTATGACAGGCCCTCCATATCCCTGAATATACAACATCCGACCATACCAGGTGTCGCGCCCGTTTTTGACCTTGGGGGTCTGAACGGTATCCGCAACGTTGCTCTTTGGCGCGGTTTCCCTGGATGGAGCAATAGTGCTGTTTTTAAGGAGTCGCCACCTAATTATTTAAGTGAATTAGGACACTTGATTTATTGCAGTAAAAATACTGCAATTAATCTCCATTTAATGGTCTGCGAAATTAATGAGATTCTGAATCAGGGTTCTTTATTATCCTAAAGGGAAGGGGTTAGGCATCCTTTAAGATCCGCTAACTTGCGGTTATCGTTCAAACCTAGGTTAATTATTTATTGCCTTTTTATTCTACATATTCTAAGAATTTTTTCATAATTTATAATTAAAATAAAATACAATACAAAATAATAAAAAACTAAAATTAAATGCGACATAAAATAAAACACCGAGACATCTTTTAGTTCTTTTTAGGCCTTCTGCACAAGATGATCTCCGGGTACCTGCATAAACACTTAGTAAAAGTGTTAGTACTAGAATAAATAATTTTAAAGCAATGACAAGAATTAATAAGTAAAACCAAAATAAATAAATCCGTCTTTTGCACAGAGGAGGCCTTGGAAATCAGACGGAGATTCCTTCATCGACCAATATTGTTAAAAGCAATAAAATAAATAAAACCTTCAGATCCGCGCCAAAACAGTAATAGTTTTAAACACGGAGGGCTCAGATATATAAAAATAAAGTGGGACATCCTAAATAGTCCGGCTGCGAAAATTCGCCTCGCCAGCACATGTTGGTTATCCTGTGTAAGTAGAAGAAATCATCAACGCCCAGAAAGCTTCATTTATTTTATTTTCCGTCTTTGCAACTGTGGAGGCCTCAAAAATCGACGGATAACTTTTTCATCGGTCAAACAAGTGTAGCATCTTGTTCAAATCAGTAAAATACCAACAGTGTAGTATTTGTTCTAAATCAGTAAACCAGCAAAAAGTGTCCAAAATCAACAGCAGTATGGCCAAAACCAGTCCAATAATATGGCAAAAAACAGTAGCAAAAATAGGCAAAAAATCAGTTTCGAAAATGGCAAAAATCAGCCAGCAACAACAACGAAATGGTCCAGAAACCAGTGGAAACAACAGCAAACTCGCTGGAAACAATGCCATTAACACCACCAAACCAACAACTGAAAGCATCCAGCAGAAAACTAACGGTGAGCCGAACAGAGTCATCGGAGTCTACAAGAAACTCCGGTCGTGCACCCATAAGTGAGAATGAGCCCAACAAGAAAGCATACCGCAGATATATATGAAATGTAAAGCAAAATAAAGGTCGCCGGAGTTTAAGAAACTTCGGTCAGTTACCCTAAGGAGAAATCAGTCCAAACAGCCCAAACCAACAATCGATAATGGCAAAAGAAAGAAAACGACAAGTCGCCAGAGTTTTAGAACTCCGACAAGATACAAAGAAAACATAAAAAATCAGTCCAAACAAGATGAAGCAGACGACACGCCATAAAGAGGCAAGAGGTCAGCGTCGCCTGCGACGAAAAGGCGAGCGACGCCGCCGAAATATTGTTCGCGATCGGAAAGGTATGGGACAGGGAAGAGGGCGACGGGAAGTGTGTGTGTGTGTGGGGGGGTGTTTAAAGGGGGTTCGCCGGATAGTGGTGGTGGTTTCGGACAGTGGTGTGTCGACGGGCGACGGTGAAGAGGAGAGGGAGAGGGCGAGGGCTACGGGAGAGGGGTGAGGGTGACAGAGGGTGAGAATGTGCGGCTGCTGAATGAAGGTATGCGGCTGGACTGATTATGTAGGGTGGGGGTGAAATTTTTATTATATAGGGGTATTTAGGTTTAGGGTTTGGTTTAGTTTGGGGAATGAAAAGTGGTATTTGATTTTAGGGGGGAAAATAAAAGAGGGTGTTTGGATGGAATTAAAAATTAGTGTTGGATTGGACTGATTCAAATTGTTTCTTGGACTGGACTTGTTTGACAAAATGCAAGGCGGGTTAATTATTTAAAAGAAAAATTATTTAACAAGATGCAAAATTATTAAAATGCAAATGTCGACGCAATAATAATAAAAATGCAATATTTAGGACATGTTTAATGCCTGATTAAAAGTAAATATGCGGTGCCAACTAATTATTTAAAGAGATGCAAATATTATTATAATAGAAACATAATATTAACAAAGACATAATGCTTAATTTAAAATAAAAAGATAAAAATGCAAAAAATGTTGATTAAAATGCGGTGTGCTAAAATAGTTAAAATTGCAATAAATATACGAAAAACGGGTCAAAATTCATCACAACACTGTGGATCCAACCAAGGTAAGCCTCCGAGTAATGGAGCTTCAACAAATGAACAGTGATCCTAAGAGTGAGGATCAACAACTCAGATATTCTACCGCGCATAACGCCGAAGGAGGTCAAGACAACATGTACCAAATATGTGAAATCAGCATCAGTAGTGAAATCATAAGTCTAGAATAAAGCTGGAGACATGTATGATAACTCAAATAACAGTACACTGTGCCTTACTAACAATGAGAGTAAACAAGAGTATACTTTACTGCATAAAAATAGGAGGCTCATGATCAAGGTAGGGCCACCCACCCGTAGTATCATTAAACAATCCTACTCCTGGGACTATTTCACCCGCATAGGTCGTGTGGACCCGCATGAGGTATTCCTCGCATAGACTGTATCCGCCCGCATAGGTCGTGTAGACCCGCATGAGGTATTCCTCGCATAAGACTGGTCCGCCCCGCATGGGACTATTTCACCCGCATAAGCCCTTACGGACTCGCATGAGGTATTCCTCGCATCATGGGTAGCAAATCCACGGAATATGCAAATGCCACAAACCCGGGGAATGACCCCGTAATGAATAATATATCACTAGCACAAACCGGCTATCATACATAACATAAGCACTACCGGCTTATCATACATAACATAAGCAAGTTAAGAAATCCCCTAACTTCTTATTAGTCTTGTTCACATACACTCTCATTTTAGTTTACTTAAGGCACTAACATGTCTTTATAAAAATCCGGGAATTTAACCCAACGTACTACGTACTTCTACTCTTTTTAACAATGACTCTTTTTCATATAAAACTTCCAAGATACTAATAACCGTAGTATCAAGTCATAACTACTTTTCAAGACAAGTCACAATACCTTTTAGAAATACTTTTATAGGCTTCTAAATCAAGTGACTTCTTTCTTTTAAAACCTTAAGCAATTGATGCCTTTAACTCAATTTGTCTTTCGTTATTTCAAGTCATTTATCATTACTTACATTACTTAGAGTAAACCACTCTTTTAACTTTCTATAAAGTTATTATAACCGACTTCTCATAAAGCCGTTATACCAGTTTTATACTTTAGACACTTACATTCTTTTCATAACCAAGAGACTTATACTTTCGAAAACCAAGTATCGTATACTTTCAAAATGCTTCAAGTCTCTTATCTTGTAATCAAGTTTCTTAACTTTAGAATAGCTCAAGGAATCAATACTTTCCAAATCAAGTATTCTATACATTTTCAAGTCAAGATAATCTTTGTTTACCCTATTAGAATAAACCATTCTTTCTTTTCCTTCCATAAAGTTATTAACCAACTTTATACTTTTGAAACCAAGGCATGTCTATCCTTTAAAACAAGTCAAGGATATCAAATGAAACTAAATTCATTAATATCTCGTACGTCTACCGTACTATACATTTACAACTACTCATGCTCAAGAGATAGGAAAGTTCCACATACCTCTTCGGTTCAATCCACTTGCTAAGTCCAATATGTCGTACGTCGTATGTCAACCTTAGAGTTTACCCAAATTAGTCCAACAAATTTCACTTGCCTTCTTTCCACAATCACCTCCACAAACCTCCTACAAGCTTGTCAATGTGCTTCCTTCTTGCCATCTTTCCGAAATTTCTCTAGGCCTTGGTTTCTCCTTGAATTTTTAGAGAGAAGGGAGAGGAATTTTTAGAGAGAAGGAAGAGGAAATTTTTGGAGAGAGGGGGGTTTTTTGAAGAATGACCAAGTCTTCAAGACTTGGTCAATAAATAGGACTTCCCCACAATCAGATGGGAGGGACACTTGTCACCCTCCCATGGCCTTTTAAAAAAAACTTCTGACTTTTCCCCCAGATTTCGCAGAAACCCGCCTCGGCGCCGCGGCCCTGCAGCCGGCGCCGCGGCGCTGAAACCTCCGAGAACTTCAGTACTTCCGGCGCCGCGGCCCTGCATTCCGGCGCCGCGGCGCTGCAACTTCAGATAATTTCAGGCCTTCCGGCGCCGCGGCGCCTGCCCCTGTCTCTTCTGTCAGCTGATCTTGTAACATCCATAACCTTCTACTCCGATATCCTATCGACGAGCGGTTTGTTGCGTTGGAAACTAGACTCAATGAAATTCATATTAGGCTTTTGAAACACCTAAAAACTCCAATTATACTAGGAGATATACTACTCCCAAGTTTACTGAAAAACTGTCCAAAAATATTCTGCCAACTTTTTTTTTTCCAACTTTGAATCTTATTTCCTTTCGTACGTTCTCATCTCATCCTCTTGGAATTACGGGGTGTAACATTCTTCCCCCCTTAGAAACATTCGTCCCCGAATGTTCTTTCGGAGTCCAATCTAAACGGATATTGGCATAGTCCCTTGACTACACCCAACATAATCACACTTGCCACACCTGGCCACATAACTATACTTATGATAAAACGTCAACCTGAACTCCAAGTGTCGACGTCGGTTATCTGCATAAAGCTTTTATCGACTCTGAGCTTGCTAATAATCTTTCCTGGATAAGCTTCGCCTTATCCACAGCCCGCTGAATCAAGACCGGGCTAATTATCTGAACCTCGCCTACGTTGAACCAACCAATTGGCGAGTCTACACTTTCTTCATACAAAGCCTCATACAGGGCCATCTGGATACTGGAATGGTAGTTTTTGTTATACGCAAACTCAACAAGAGGTAAATAATCCTCCCAGCTACCCCTGAAATCAATAACATCGGCCCGCAACCTATCCTCGCGCTCGGATAGTACGCCCGCCCGTCCGCTTGGCTGAGGGTGAAATGCCACACTGAGACTCACCTGTGTCCCTAATACCTTCTGGAAAACCTTCAGAAGTTAGCCGTAAACTGAGCTTATCTGACTGACATCATAAATGTAGGAACCCCGTGCAGTCTCACAATCTCCCTGTTATATAAGCTATCATAATCCTCAGCCGAGTAAGTGGTCCCAATCCGGAAGAACACGACTGGTTTCGCCAGCCTATTTATCATGACCCCCAGGGAGTCGCACTTCCTCTGAGTACGATGCTACCCTGTAACAAGGTCCATATTAATTACCTCTCATATCTAAGTCGGGATCTAAATCGCCTGCAATAGCCCACTGGGCTTCTGGTGTTCAACCTTGACCTGTTACTAATTCGGAAATTAAGCAACAACTCTGCTACGTCCCTCTTCAGGCCATCTTACCAATACAAATATCTGAGGTCACGACACAACTTAGTCGACCCCGAACAATTAGAGCAATAAGCACTGCGTGCCTCCCCTAAAACCTGCTGACTAGTCCTGCAGCACCGGGTACACACAATCTATCCTCATATCACAGCACCCCATCCGGTGCTACTCAAATAGGCTCTTCTCTTCTCGGAGAGCCGTATCTCGATACCGTATCATAATTGGATCCTCATACTGTCGCCTCTTTACCTCCTCAATGATGGAAGACTCGGCAACCTCTCGGACCTAAACTTCATTAACCTTGGAAACAAACAATCGAATCCCTCAGCTAGGTAGCTGATGGATCTCACGGACCACGCCCCGCCTATCCTGCCGCCCACCGCGGACTACCCATAGATCCACGCCTAAGAGCATCTCAGAATCGCCTTGGCTTTCCCCGGATGGTATAGGATATCAATATCACAATCCTTGAGTAACTCTAACCACCGTCTCTGTCGCAAACTCAACTGCCTCTATCTGAAGATATACCGGAGGCTCTTGTGGTCTGCACAAATATCCACATGAAGTCTATATGAGTCATGCCTCCAAATCTTCAAGGCATGATTATCTGCCGTCAACTCTAAATCGTGAGTGGCGTAATTTCCTTTCATGCTTCCCTAACTGCCGGGAAAACATAGGCTCTAACCTTATCGTGTTGCGTCAGCACACAACATAGCCCAACACCCAACGTGTTACAATAATAACCAAACCCTCTAGTCCTTCAGAAGGGGTTAGAACTGTAGTCGTGGTCAACTTATCTTCCAATAACTGAAAACCTTTCTCATTCTGCGGAATATTCGGGTATCCTTAATCTCAATTATGGTTCCTGTTTCCCTTTCTCTGTTGCAACCAAACTTGGTCACTAACTTAGATTTGATCCCTTTGCTTGCCACATGGCTAAGACTTCCTGTCAATCACAATTTAGGGGGGGGGGGATTTCCTTGATCTCGTCAAGTAGTAACCCGATCTTTCCTTTCCCAGCTTGTAGAGCCTATAGTCAGGTGTTCAACCTCCATTCATGGTATTACATAATCCAAAGACTTGTCAAAATTTCTTATCGTTCGAGTGTCTACTCGTCTTTCCTTTATAAGTTATTTCAAGTTGTCCTGGAGTCCCTTACCCCTCCGTATTTTCTTACAATCTTTCTCGTCAGTACCGATGCTACCACCTTTTCTCGAGGTGTTCTTACTGCCCATTATTTACTAATGGTCTTACACTAGTTTGGGGTAATCATATCTCGTGCAACTTACATAACCATAGTCGTATTCTATTTTATCATTCTGGTCATAACCTTACCTTATGCTTATTATTAGCAAAAGTATTTCTATCTTGATTCATTATCGTACAGTTTCATATATGCGTACTACCAGCATTTTTATCCTTACGACACTTCCTCGACCATTCTGTAACGTCGTTCTTAATTACCCCAACATAATACTTTTCCCACGGTTATCTAAAACTGTAACCTATGACATGACGCTACTGAAGACCTTACCAGTCTCCTATCCTTCGTCTAACAACATAGGTGCACATAACCCTATAATACGTAAAACTATCTGTTATACCCCGTATTTCCAGAGTATGTATGCGAGGACGTACGTACGAGAATACGGCAGAAAGATTGGAAAGGAAGAAAGAGGTGATTTTTCCACGGAAAAGTTTCCGGTTTTTGTGAAGGAAAAAGGTTCGTTAATGGGAATGGATTCCCATTTGGTATTCGGACTTCCGGAATATTAGAGAATTATGGAATTTTATTTTCGGAAATGGTCACGCTGGGCCCACGGAGAAATTTACGCCAAGGGCCCGCTTTGTTTTGAGATTTCAGAAATTGGATATTTTCTAAGACGAAATATTCTGGCGAATCGGGGCGACACGTGTCACCCCATGTGGCACCCTGGCCGATTTTACATTTGGGCACAACACCCTGCTAGAGTCGTTTTCGACGAAACGCTTACAGAACTTGCGGCGGAAAATTCCGCTATGTCGCTTTGTTTTTTGCGGATTTTTCCGAGAGACGAAACATTCGACCAACGAGGGTGATACGTGTCACCCTCACAACGGAGACAAGTGGGCGACTGCCGAAACAAGGGGCAAGTTGGGCTTGATATTTGTGTAGATATTTGGAGGTTTTAGGAGTAGGGTCTAGGGTGCACTTGGCTTGATCTTGGCCTTACACTTGCCTTGCACTTGGCTAGATCTTGGCCATTGGTTGGCCTGGGTTTGCTATAAATACCCCTCCTCGCAAGACTTATTCATTCACTCCTCACTTTGTCTAAGTCTTGAAATCCCTCCTCCTCTAGTAGCTCTCGCCCTAAGCCTCTCCCCTCCCTCCTCCTCGCGCCTTTGGCCGAAGCGGTTCCCCTTTGTGGTGCAATGGGTACCCCTAGCCTAGTTGTTTTCAGATTATACCCTTTGTGGTATAGAAATACTCCCTAGTATTGTTATAATGCCCAAAATACCTTAGCCTTGTACCTTGTAGTATTCCAAAGATACCTCTTTACGTAGAGTCCTAAATACTACCTTTTGTCCTTTTAGTCTCAAACCGAAACCCTAAGGAAATCTTCATAGTTGGTTCAAGTAATTGAGTAGAAGTTGGTTAGAACTTCTAGCGGTTGTTCGAGTGGTTGAGCGCACGCTGAGCTAAACCTTGCTCAGAGCGACATTAAACTCTGATAATTTTGGGCTTATCGAGGTAATTATCTTGTCCTCTATTGTAATTGGAAATTACATGTTTGTTAGGATATATAGTTGAAGTATACTATATATGGAACTATACTTAGTATTCGCAATGTCTTTTGACTTAAGCCTGAAGAATTAAGAATCAACTAAACAGTATTTACATAGATCAGATTGCAAAGAGCTTGTAGAATTGTACACGTCCTGTTAGACGTGTAAACCCCCGGTTGGCTTCAGTAGCTACCTCGTTAGAGGAGGAGATTTACGCTGTCATGGGGAGGTCGCTAATTTTCTATAGAAAGATAGAAACTTATGTTTTGGGGTTAATAGACGTTTGTGACCTTTATAGTGAAAGTACTAAGAGTAGCGTATTCTACTCGAGGAGTGGAAAGTGGCTAGTGCGTTGTAGTACTTGAGCATTTTGCTTATTGTCGATAAATCGTCGCGAGGTATGTGAACCTCTTCCTATCTTTTCTAGCATGATTGTTGTGAACTATGTAGTACGGTAGACGCATACGTGCTAAGTGATTTGGTTGGTTTAAAACATAGGGTGTTATAATAGCTTTATGGGAAGTTAGTTATAACGACCTTATGTAAGTGAAAATGGTTTCTTGACGTTAGAAGTTAAGAGACTTGATCTTATAAGATAAGAGACTTAACTTATTTGTTTTAATGTGGATGTTTGTGTGAAACCTCATTCGTGAGTAATGAGTACTTGGTTTTAAAGGGATAATGTTTTCGATTTCGAGTCGAACGTATCGACTGCATCACCGCATAAGTTAATAAAAGGAAAATGTATTGAATAATGATGTGTTGTATTAAAACCAAGAGAAACCTCCATCCGCATGAAGCTAAGATGAGACAAAATGATATTACATTTTCTAGATCATGGTCAGTAATAAGATCGTTATAAACAAGAATAAACTACTCACGATATGACATATGTTACTTAATTGTTCTAAAAAGGAATCAAGTGATTAAGTTTGGGAACTATGAAACCATTTGAAAATGAGAAGCTTGAGTAATCAAACTAGGCAAACCGAACGTAGGAAAGAATGTTGTTACTTGATTTTGAAAAGGAAGGTGGGTTGGTCATTCTAATACTACGTATCGGGTGACTTTTATAAAAGTAATGGATCTCTTTTAAAGAACTTAACGTATGTAGTACTTTGGGGTTAAAACCCGACTTTGGCATAAAATGAAAGTACTTTGAGTTGTGTGAAACTTGCCTATGCTTGTTGTTGTGAAACTTGCCTATGCTTGTTGTGAAACTTGCTTGCTTGTGATGATAGCCTTTATTGTACAGCGTTGTGTTTCGTGTTACCGCGTCTCGATAGAGGTCGGTTGAGTTGAGAACTTACTTGGATGCGCTACAGCGACGGAGAAATTCCACGCACGTTCTCGCTGATAGTATTAATGTTGTTAATCGCTTTGGACATACTGACACGATGCGTAGCGCACGGTATGCTTCTATTATGGTTAAGGTCTTGTGGTTAATCGCTTTGGATATACTGGCACGATGCGTAGCGCACGGGTATGTTTCCATTTTGATTATCGCCTTGTGATTTCCTTTTGGACATACTGACACGATGCGTAGCGCACGGGTATGCGTCCATCCGAATGCCTTCCTATTGTTTCTCCGACATATCGACACGACGCGTAGCGCACGCATGCGTCCATTTGGAAAGTTGTCTTATTGTTTCTTTGGACATACCGACACGATGCGTAGCGCACGTATGCTTCCATCCGGATTGCCGTCTTGTTGTTGAGGTCACATGGACATGTCTACACCGGCAGATTCCGGCATGCGACCATAATGCGAACTCGATTGATGTGGGCGTGAGACCCATAGTTATATTGGAGTGATGATCGCTTTATGTCAGGAATCGTAGTTTGGTTATCATACATGTCTCCCGCTTTATATAGACTAGTATGATTTCATTTACGATTGCATGCTTTCACATACTGTACTGTTGCATCGACCTCCTTCGGGCCGTTCATGCCGCAGTAGGTACATCGGCCGTGGATCCTCGCTCTTAGGATCACGGCAACAGATTGAAGCTCCGTTTCTCCGAGGCTTATCTTTTGCAGTGTTCCACGAGTTGTAAGTTCTTGTACATTCGTGGTATGGCGGCCCTGTCCGTCATAGTCATCAGATATCTTAAGTGCAGTAGTACTGTTGTGGCGTGGTTGTAAAAGGATTAAACTGCTCGTGTTTTATGTATATACTAAGGCAACCGCTTTGGTTGCCTGTTTATTTATTATATCTCTTGTATAATGACTCATGTTTTATGTTCCGCTGATTTTTCTCGATGTATGTATCGCTAGGGTGCCCGGTAAGGCACTACCACGCCCGATTTTCGGGTGTGACATATAGTGGTATCGAGCGATTAATCTCTGAAAGTGTCTACGCATCGTGTCTAGTAGTAGTCTTGATTATCGTGTGTGTGCACCACATCTATAATCGTGAGGCTATAGGACATTTAGGATTGGTTTCCATTCTTCTCATTCCGAGATCGTGCCTTAGAGGTTGTAAGAAGTTGTACCCTCCGACGATCTCGTTTTACCGCTTATGCCTCCGCCGCAAGGCAACCAGAGCCCGAAGGCAAGGCGCCGAGGGTGCCGCTAGTGAGATACGAGGAGTACGAGGCGCAGCCCGCATAAGACTGAGGTCAGGCTTCGACGGCGGGTTTCGCGACGCCGCCAAAGACCAGAGCAGAGCCGCACCGTGGTCGATGAGACTACAAGACGAGCCTCCACCCCACACCGGGGCAGAGATGGGTTACGCGAGATGGCCCGATTGTTGGCCGTGGTCAGGCCGATATGAGGACAGCCGACGCAGCAGCCCGGCCCAGAGAGCACCGTGGTTCACCCCGAGCAGATAGTTTGAGGCTACGGACTTTCGAGTTGTAGCCCGCCGAGTTTTACGTCGAGGCACGAGGATGATCCGCAGGAGTTCATCCGGCGATACGGATCACGCGGTGATCAAGGCTTGAGACCGAGTCTGCGGACCTTTGTTCGCGACGGCCGCGTGATACCGCAATCGATTGGTTTGATTCATGGGAGCTTTCCGGGAGAGCATGCACTCCAGCAGCATGGGATGAGTTTTCGGGGCTTTCTCACGCACTTCTTGCCTCCGCAGATGGCGAGGGCACGCCGGCTGATTTTTGTTCTCGAGACAGAGGGCGACCGTCGTGGAGTACAATGTCGAGTTCGATTCTTTGGCTCGATATGTCCTCGCTTAGTTGCAGATATGGAGGATGTGGTGCATCGCTACGCCACCGCTTGATGATTATATGGCCGAGTCTTGTGCGGTGTTTCTTCACCGCATGGACATTGCCCGCACGCAGCTCATGACCAGATGTGAGGCACGGAGGGGTCGACGGAATGACCGATCAGAAGAGGGCCAGACGGCAGGTCCTTGGTGGCTTTCGAGGCGGACCGCCGCAGAAAGAAGTTATATACCCCCACCGGCATGCAGTGGTCCTCCACCGCCTTCTTGAGCGTGTCGTGGCTCGAGGTTCAGATTTTCGGCAGAGCGGGGTGTTAACCACCAAGCCACCCCTACCTCGTTGTGACCATCGTGGTAGACTCCATTTTGGAGAGTGTCGTGCTAGATTGGGAGTTTGTTTTGCATGCGGCCAGCAGGCCATTTTTCGAGGAACCGTCCACCAAGGAAGCGCGGATGTTACGACTCACCTTCGTGATCTGTGGCTGGTTTATCACCTTTCATACGCCTGCGCAGGCATGCCTATGATTAGAGTGAGCGAGAGCCGTGTATATCCTTAACCTCTAGAGTTTTGGTATGCTTGTTATGATGATCTCATTATTGTGTGCTGTACGGATAGCATTGTGATATTGTGAGTTTGAAAACATGTTTAGTTGGGAGGTTACGTATGGGGCATGGTAAGTATGAACCTTAGACTATGTCACGATCGAGACCTTGTGGTAAGGTCGTCTTGAGATTAAAGATTCGCTTTATGTTTGACTTTATCGAGTAGTAGTATACGTGGGATTTATTTGTGTGATAAGTCCGTGAGTGTGAGATGGAAGTGGTAGCTTTCATGATGTGAATTAGTAAGATTGTTCCGGATCGGGAACAAGAGTTTGGCACGGTTGTGGTCGGGTTGAGGGCGTGATACGTCAACCCGTGAGTCTTGATTGGTGGGGTCAGTTCGGGTGGTCCCGCCAGTGGTAGGTCACGAGGATGCTAGGCCCAAGTTTGTATGATCATCGTATGAGTTCGTGGACGCGTTCACCGTAGCGGTTCAGAAGGCCGGAATGGCCTTAAGGAAGTTTGAGGTTAGTAAGATGACCAAGTTTGGAGGTGGTGACTCCAAGGTTTTGGGAACTGGCGATGATCGGGTGTGGTACGTATGCTAGAAGAGTTCAAGTGTTCGAGAAGGGCACGACGAGTAAGGAAGGAAGATAACGTGTGTTATTTCGCGTGACTGCCGTGGCGTTGGCAATTTGTTAGAAGAGCTTCTTCGATATCCGCTTGTGAAGGAACATTCGGACGAATGTTTCTGCGAGGAGAATGTTATACCCGTATTTCCAGAGTATGTATGCGAGGGCGACGCATTTAGAATACGCAGAAAGATGGAAAGGAAGAAAGAGTGATTTTTCCACTAAAAGTTTCCTGTGAAGGAAAAAGGTTCGTTAATGGGAATGGATTCCCGATTTGGTATTCGGACTTCTGGAATATTAGAGAATTATGGAATTTTATTTTCTGAATGGTCACGCTGGGCCCACGGAGAAATTTACGGTTTGTAGGGCCCGCTTGTTTTGAGATTTCCAAATTGGATATTTTCTAAGACGAAATATTCAGGCGATCGAGCGACACGTGTCACCCCCATGTGGCACCCTGGCCGATTTTACATTTGGGCACAACACCTGCCAGAGTCGTTTTGACTAAACGCTTTCGTAACTGCGGCGGAAAATTCGGCTATGTCGCTTTGTTTTTTGCGGATTTTTCCGAGAGACGAAACATTCGACCAACGGAGTGACATGTGTCACCTCACAATGGAGACAAGTGGGCGACTGGCCAAACAAGGCAAGTTGGGCTTGATATTTGTGTAGATATTTGTGAGGGTTTTAAGGAGTAGGGTCTAGGGTGCACTTGGCTTGATCTCGCCTTACACTTGCCTTGCACTTGGCTAGATCTTGCCATTGGTTGGCCTGGGTTTGCTATAAATACCCTCCTTGAAGACTTATTCATTCACCTCACTTTGTCTAAGTCTTGAAATCCCTCCTCCCTCTAGTAGCTCTCGCCCCAAGCCTCTCCTCCCTCCTCCTCGTGGCCTTTGGCCGAGAAGGGTTCCCCTTTGTGGTGCTAGCAGTAGGTACCCCTAGCCTAGTTGTTTTCGTATTATACCCTGGTTGTGGTATAGAAATACTCCCCTAGTATTGTTATAATGCCCAAAATACCTTAGCCTTGTACCTTGTAGTATTCCAAAGATACCTCTTTACGTAGAGTCCGGAAATACTACCTTTTGTCCTTTTTAGTCTCAAACCGAAACCCTAAGGAAATCTTCATAGTTGGTTGAAGTAATTGAGTAGAAGTTGGTTAGAACTTCTAAGGGTTGTTTGGAGTGGTTTGGAGCGCACGGTGTGGAGCTAAACCTTGCTCAGGAGCGACATTAAACTCGGATAATTTTGGGCTTATCGAGGTAATTATCTTGTCCCTCTATTGTAATTGGAAATTACATGTTTGTTAGGATATATAGTTGAAGTATACTATATATGGAACTATACTTAGTATTCGCAATGTCTTTTGACTTAAGCCCAAGAATTAAGAATCGAACTAAAGCAGTATTTACATAGGGTATCAGACGATGAGGCTTGTGTAGAATTGTACACGCCCGTTAGGCGTGTAAACCCCACGGTTGGCTCGGGTAGCCTCGTTAGAGAGGAGATTTACGCTGTCATGTGAGAGTCTTCCAATTTTCTATAGAAAGATAGAAACTTATGTTTTGGGGTTAATAGACGTTTGTGACCTTTATAGGTGAAAGTACTAAGAGTAGCGTATTCTACTCGGAGTGGAAAGGGCTAGCGCGTTGTAGTACTTGGAGCATTTTGCTTATTGTCGATAAATCGTCGCGAGGTATGTGAACCTCTTCCTATCTTTTCTAGCATGATTGTTGTGAACTATGTAGTACGGTAGACGCATACGTGCTAAGTGATTTGGTTGGTTTAAAACATAGGGTGTTATAATAGCTTTATGGGAAGTTAGTTATAACGACCTTATGTAAGTGAAAATGGTTTACTGACGTTAGAAGTTAAGAGACTTGATCTTATAAGATAAGAGACTTAACTTATTTGTTTTAATGTGGATGTTTGTGTGAAACCTCATTCGTGAGTAATGAGTACTTGGTTTTTAAAGGGATAATGTTTTACCGATTTGAGTCGAATGTGTATCGACAGCACCTCGCAAATAATAATAAAGGAAAATGTATTGAATAATGATGTGTTGTATTAAAACCAGAGAAACCTCCATCCGCATGAAGCTAAGATGAGACAAAATGATATTACATTTTCTAGATCATGGTCATGTAATAAGATCGTTATAAACAAGAATAAACTACTCACGTATATGACATATGTTACTTAATTGTTCTAAAAAGGAATCAGTGATTAAGTTTGGGAACTATGAAACCATTTGAAAATGAGAAGCTTGAGTAATTGAAACTAGGCAAACCGAACGTAGGAAAAGAATGTTGTTACTTGATTTTGAAAAGGAAGGTGGGTTGGTCATTCTAATACTACGTATCGGGTGACTTTTATAAAAGTAATGGATCTCTTTTAAAAGAACTTAACGATGTAGTACTTTGGGGTTAAAACCCGACTTTGGCATAAAATGAAAGTACTTTGAGTTGTGTGAAACTTGACTATGCTTGTTGTTGTGAAACTTGCCTATGATTGTTGTTGTGAAACTTGCCTATGCTTGTGATGATAGCCTTTATTGTACAAGCGTTGTGTTTCTGTGTTACCGCGTCTCTCGATAGAGGGTCGTTGGTAGTTGAGAACTTACTTGGATGTGCTTCAATGACGAGAAATTCCACGCACGTTCTCGCTGATAGTATTAATGTTGTTAATCGCTTTGGACATACCGACACGATGCGTAGCGCATCGTATGCTTCCATTTTGGTTAAGGTCTTGTGGTTAATCGCTTTGGATATATCGACACGATGCGTAGCGCACGTATGTTTCCATTTTGATTATCGCCGTGATTTCCTTTTGGACATATCGACACGATCGTGGCGCACGTATGCGTCCATCCGAATCTTCTATTGTTTCCCTCGACATACCGACACGATGCGTAGCGCACGCATCGTCCATTTGGAAAGTTGTCTTATTGTTTCCTTTGGACATACCGACACGATCGCGTAGCGCACGTATGCTTCCATCTGGATTGTCGTCTTGTTGTTGAGGTCACATGGACATGTCTACACCGATGCAGATTCCGGGCACGCGATAATGCGAACTCGATTGATGTTGTGGCGTGAGACCCATAGTTATATCGAGTGATGATCGCTTTATGTTGTGAATCAGTAGTTTGGTTATCATACATGTCTCGCTTTATATAGACTAGTATGATTTCATTTACGATTGTACGCTTTCACATACTTGGTACTGTTATCGACCTCTTCGGGCTGCGTTCATGCCGCAGTAGAGGTACATCGGTCGTGGATCCTCGCCTAGGATCACAAGCCAACAGATTGAAGCTCCGTTTCCCGAGGCTTATCTTTTGCAGTGTTCCCGAGTTGTAAGTTCTTGTACATTCGTGGTATGGCGGCCCTGCCCCGTCATAGTCATCAGATATCTTAGAGGTGCAGTAATCTTTGCAGGCGTGGTTGTAAAAGGATTAAACTGCTCGTGTTTTATGTATATACTAAGGCAACCGCTTTGGTTGCTTTGTTTATTTATTATATCTCTTGTATAATGACTCATGTTTTATGTTCCGCTGATTTTTCTCTGATGTATGTATCGCTAGGGTGCCCGGGGTAAGGCACCAGTCACGGGCCCGATTTTCGGGGTGTGACACTATCCTTTTACGTGGGGGAGAGAACTTATCTCCCTTTCAAAAACTTAATCATCCAGCGCCCTCTTATAATCGTATAGATTTTCAAAACCTACCAACGATGTCTTCTGTTTTCCGCAGCAAAGACTCAGATTTAACTTATTCTTGCTTGCGCGCTTTCCTAGAATTATCTGGAAGGTCGTGGCCCTGACTGCCACACCAAACCAACTCCAAGTACCCCCAAGGGAACTTAACATACAACTCCTTCAAATTCAAGTACTACTTACTTTCTGCATTAATTCACCTCAAATGAACAAGTCACACAGACTTATTAAAATCAACTATGACAAGGAAGGAAGGATAATTCACTGGTTACAACCACTTCCCTTCCTTTCTACTCGATAACCGGTTTACTGGAAAACTGGTACCGAACCAATCTCTCTCTGCAGTCAACATCGGCATAACAAGAGGCCAACTAGCCCGCACTCATAATGACCTCAATGTCGCCATAATGACTCGCTAGGTCCGCTGGGTCCAACGATCGTAGTTACGGGTAATTATTATCTACCCGCTCAGCTACCACCCAACACTCACGGGTGTAGTCAACTCGAAAGGTCCTCATGGATCCAGGCTCCATTTCTTTACACTTGGTTGCTCTCTTTCTTACTGGTCGTACTCTTCCCGTACTTCCAAACTTATTCTAGCGTACGTACATAGACTTCATATTAATTTTGGCCTCCATTCCTTGGAGTTACTAAATTAAATGATATAAGGCCATTTCCGGCTCTCGCAACCTGGTTCCGGTGGAATGCGTCCACGAACCCGTAAAACGATTGACTAGACTTCGCCTTGCACTCGTGACCTGTCGTCACGTGACTACTACCAACTGATCTCATTCCATTTCAGGCTATGAGGCGACCCTTAATAGGCCCCCCAACCCGACTCGGTGTCGTACTTAACTCTTATCCTTGGTCTGACTTAAATTTTTACTACCCGAGAAGGCCTTATATACCTAAGATCTCGGCGGTTATCTATATTCTTAGGCTCGCAATTTCCATGCTCCAAGCCTACCTTATTAATCCCCCCGTAAACGGGTACAATAACTTCTCATAATACCATAATCGTGTTGTCTTGATCACAACAACCATACTTACTCCATACGGGTCTCATCCGTACCATTTCCTTAAGCATACCATGTAGCTTAAGTTACTCACATAGTCTCCCGTTAAGTCCTTTAATTATAACTTCTTAAGGGTCCATTACCTACTCATACAACTCATCATCTCCTAATTATCTCAAATTAGTACGTAAAACCTTGATGAGAGCTCATTAAACTGTTTCATACCTTCCCGGTATTTATTAAGTCCTTACCAATTCCTGGTAATCTCATACCATTCTAGGCAACACATATGTGACCCTCATACATAAATCCGTATAGTTGTATGTCACAATACCAACTATACTACAAACATTACCAACCAGGATACGAAATCCACACAATATTTCCTGGGTCACTGATGCCTTTCTCGTAGCTGCAAACAACATAACTTGTTAGGGAGAGATGACCCTAACCACACAGCTCTATCGCACGATCTCAGAGTGAGAAAAATGGAAACCAATCCTAAATGTCCTGCAGCCTCCTGATTATAGATATGGTGCACAACACATCGATAATCAAGACTCTACTAGACACGGTCTGTAGACACTTTCCGAGAACTAACTGCTCTGATACCACTTTTGTCACGACCCGACCCCGGGCCCGCGACTGGTGCCCTAACTGGGCACCCTTTACAGGTATACATCAGAGAATAGCAGCGGAACATACACAACTCATAAAAATACATAGACATTAGACATCAACAAGCTAGCCGATAAGGCTACCTTTCGTAACATATACATAATATAAATAAATAAAAAGATTCTCTGTTCTTACAACCCAATCCACAAATGTGACTACAGACTTCTAAGAATAACAACTGTGGCGGGACAGGGCCCCGCCATACCCCTGAATGTACAACATCCGACCATACCAGGGATCTGAACCAAGAGTAAGCCTCCGGAGTAATAGAGCTTCCCAACAGCTGAACAGTGATCCTAAGAGTGAGGATCAACAACTCAGATACTCTACTGCGGCATGAGAACGCAGCCCAAGGACGCCGACAACATGTACCAAATATGTGAAACTGAAAGTACTGTAGTGAAATCATAAGTCTAGAATAAAGCTGGAGACATGTATGATAACTCAAATAACAGTACACTGTGTCTTACTAACAATGAGAGTAAACAAGAGTATACTTTACTGCATAAAAATAGGAGGCTCATGGTCAAGGTAGGGTCACCCGCCCGTAGTATCATTAAGAAATCATACTCCTGGGACTATTTCACCCGCATAGGTTGTGTGGACCCGCATGAGGTATTCCTCGCATAGACTGTATCCGCCCGCATAGGTCGTGTAGACCCGCATGAGGTATTCCTCGCATAGGACTGGTCCGCCCCGCATGGGACTATTTCACCCGCATAAGCCCTTACGGACTCGCATGAGGTATTCCTCGCATCATGGGTAGCAAATCCACGGAATATGCAAATGTCACAAACCCGGGGAATGACCCCGTAATGAATAATATATCACTAGCACAAACCGACTATCATACATAACATAAGCACTACCGGCTTATCATACATAACATAAGCAAGTTAAGAAATCCCCTAACTTCTTATTAGTCTTGTTCACATACACTCTCATTTTAGTTTACTTAAGGCACTAACATGTCTTTATAAAAATCCGGGAATTTAACCCAACGTACTACGTACTTCTATTCTTTTTAACAATGACTCTTTTTCATATAAAACTTCCAAGATACTAATAACCGTAGTATCAAGTCATAACTACTTTTCAAGACAAGTCACAATACCTTTTAGAAATACTTTTATAGGCTTCTAAATCAAGTGACTTCTTTCTTTTAAAACCTTAAGCAATTGATGCCTTTAAATCAATTTGCCTTTCGTTATTTCAAGTCATTTATCATTACTTAGAGTAAACCACTCTTTTAACTTTCCATAAAGCTATTATAACCGACTTCCCATAAAGCCGTTATACCAGTTTTATACTTTAGACACTTACATTCTTTTCATAACCAAGAGACTTATACTTTCGAAAACCAAGTATCGTATACTTTCAAAATGCTTCAAGTCTCTTATCTTGTAATCAAGTTTCTTAACTTTAGAATAGCTCAAGGAATCAATACTTTCCAAATCAAGTATTCTATACATTTTCAAGTCAAGAAAATCTTTGTTTACCCTATTAGAATAAACCATTCTTTCTTTTCCTTCCATAAAGTTATTAACCAACTTTATACTTTTGAAACCAAGGCATGTCTATCCTTTAAAACAAGTCAAGGATATCAAATGAAACTAAATTCATTTAAATCTCGTACATCTACCGTACTATACATTTACAACTACTCATGCTCAAGAGATAGGAAAGTTCCACATACCTCTTCGGTTCAATCCACTTGCTAAGTCCAATATGTCGTACGTCGTATGTCAACCTTAGAGTTTACCCAAATTAGTTCAACAAATTTCACTTGCCTTCTTTCCACAATCACCTCCACAAACCTCCTACAAGCTTGTCAACGTGTTTCCTTCTTGCCACCTTTCCGAAATTTCTCTAGGCCTTGGTTTCTCCATGAATTTTTAGAGAGAAGGGAGAGGAATTTTTAGAGAGAAGGAAGAGGAAATTTTTGGAGAGAGGGTTTTTTTTTTAAGAATGACCAAGTCTTGAAGACTTGGTCAATAAATAGGACTTCCCCACAATCATATGGGAGGGACACTTGTCACCCTCCCATGGCCTTTTTTTTAAAAAATCTTCTGACTTTTCCCCAGTTTGCAGAAACCGCCTCGCTGCCCGCAGGCCGGCGCGCGGCTGAAACCTCCGAGAACTTAAGTACTTTCGAGCCGTCCTGCATTCGGCCAGGCGCACAAACTCGATAATTTCAGCCTTCCCAGCGCGCCGCCCTCGCCTTCTCTTCACCTGATCTTGTAACATCCATAACCTTCTACTCCGATATCCTATCGACGAGCGGTTTGTTGCGTTGGAAATTAGACTCAATGAACTTCATATTAGGATTTTTAAACACCTACAAACTCCAATTATACTAGGAGATATACTGCTCCCAAGTTGACTGAAAAACTGTCCAAAAATATTCTGCCAATTTTTTTTTTCCAACTTTGAATCTTATTTCCTTTCGTACATTCTCATCTCATCCTCTTGTCATTACGGGGTGTAACACAGGTCCTCCATTATAACTAGGTATATTCAGGGATACGGCGGGGCCTTGTCCCGTCATAGTTTACTGTCCAAACTCTTAAAGGTTTGTATTCATATGTGGGCTGGACTTGCGTGAGTTGTATTTATATTTTTATACAGTTGTAGTCCCATTCGGGTTTTATATATTATGGCAGCCTTTCCGGCTTTGCCCTTGCAAAAAAATGATGATGAGTGTTATTTAGCTTCCGCGGGTTACTTGTGTTGTATGGGTAGAAGGGTGCCCAGGTAGGGCACCAGTCGTTGGCCCAGGGTTCAGGTCGTGACAGAGTGGTATCAGAGAAGTTAGTCATCGGAATGTCTACAGATCGTGTGCAGTAGAGTCTTGGTTATCGGCGTGTTGTGCACCACCCATAAACAGGAGGCTATAGTACATTTAGGATTGGTTTCTATTCTTTCATCTCTAAGATCGTGCGATAGATCTTTGTTATTAGGGTAGTCCCTCCCTAACATATTATTGTGGTTGCAGCTATGAGAAAGCGATAGTGGCCCAGAAGGAGAATATAAGGACTTGGTATGCAGGTTGGTAAAAATTGTTGTATAGTTGGTATGATGATGTACATCTATACGAACATATTTGTTAGAGCCATGTGTGTGTTGCCTGAAGTGATTGTGGGTCATCATGGGTTGGCTAAGCTTTATAAATTGCTGGAAAGGTATGAAACAGTTTAATGAATCCACATCAGGGTTATATATGTGCTAATTTGGAATAATTAGGAGGTGATGAGTTGTCGGAAAGGGTGATGAACCCTTAAGAGATCATGTTTAATTGACTTTAGGACATACCATATTGTTAGATTAAGTTGTGTTGTATGCTTAAGTGATGTGTACAAATAATATTTGTATGGAGTAAATAGGGTTGTTGTGATTAGGACAACATAATTTTGAGATATTGAGAAGCTATCTTGCCCGTATACGGGGAGAAATAATGTAAGCTTAGGACATGAAATATTTGAGGATCTTAGAGTATTGGATAATCGTTGAGACATAAGATAGACAAGGCCTTCAAGAGTAAAGTAATTTATGTGTGATTATGGTTAAAGTACATGGTATATGTAAAGTATATTAGAGGTGATGATTCCTTGGTTTGAGTATAAACCACTTGTGATTGAGGTTGATGATTGTTGAGCTGATTAGAAATGGTATTATCAATTTTAAGGAATTGTAATAGGACCTTAGGAATGTGACTTTGATTACAAAGGAAGTACAGCGTGCTAAGGACTATCCGAAATAGAAAGAGACTGTGATATATTGTGATCGTGTGTGGAATCGTTGGTTTCGTGGAGTATTGGTTGATAGGTATAGTAAGGAGACTATGCCGGAATTTGTATAGTTTGAGACCCACTATGAACATTCGGGACGAATGCAGGATAGAAATCCCCCGCCTGCCTTTTCAGATACGAGTGAGTGATCGTTTTTTCTGCTATGAATGAATGACCTCTCTATTTATTTTCAAGCTTCTAAGGGGGGAGGATGTTCCACCCCGTAATACCAGAGCTACTAATTGAGAACGTGATTAAAGATTTAATATTTGAATTTTGGAAGGAAAGGATAATTACATTTTCTTAAGGAAAATGTCGGAATAATGTGACGACGAAAAATTATTAACTTGGAGTTTAATACTTCTAATTGGATTTGTTGGATCGGTATTGGAATACGAAGAATTGGAATTGATAATATGGGGTCCGCCGAAAATTTCACAATTTTAGGGGGGGTTCGAAAATTATAATATTTTGGACCAATCGGAGGGTGACGTGTGTCACCCCTCCACTTGTCTTGCAAGATGACCACACTTTAGATATTTTGAGAAGAGGAGGAGAAGTGGACAAGTGGGTCCCACTCCACTTGTCCATACACTTGGCTATACATATCCAAGTCTTGCAAGACTTGGACCATTTCACACTTTATCTAAATGAGCTCTCATCTCTCTCCCCTTAGCTCCATATTTTCGAGAATCCCATAGCCTAGAACAACAAGGTTGATTAAGTTTCTTTCTCCAAGATTAAGCTCCTAAACCAAGTGCTAAGCCAAGATAAATACCCCACCTTGGAAACTTGTCTTGGCCGAGAATTGTAGGGTGCAAACCTAGCTTTTCCATCGACTCTTTGGAGCTAAAACCTGAAGGGAAGTTGGTTATAAGGTTGTAGTGGATACATGGAAGTGATTGGAACTTGAAGAAGATGAGCTAAGACAAAACTGTGGACCGAAAGATAGTGGGCTATTGGGACGTTTTTTTGGGGAAAATAAAGGTAAAAATTTGTATTCCTCTTGAAGTAATTGGATAATACATGTTGTTATATTGTATAGATAAGATTGTACAAAAAAGAATGAAGGATAAAAAGTATTTGGGCCATTTTTAATGATTTGGCTGAGAGTGGGCAGTTTCGGGTTCCCTTGAATTTCGTTGGTTGTGTTGTTGTTATCTTCACAAATTGCATGTTATAATGGAGTAATATTGTTGTTAATAAGTTGATATAACTTATATAGAAGTTTTGGAACTTGAATTGGAATAAAAAGGATTAAGGAAAGAGTTGTCGGATTGTAGTTGTTGGCCGAGACTTGTACAAAACTATTGGATATTGTTGTGCAGTTTTAGGGACTGTTTTGAGGTATTAAAATGCTGGAAATTCGGTTGTCGTTATGCATGTTTGAATGTGGTAAAAGTTAATGAAATTCCTAAAGGAATAAGGGTATAGAAAGGTGTAGAAAGGCTTCACATTTACCCTTATTGTTGATGGAATTGTGGACTATTTTTCTGGACTGTTTTGTATAGATTAAGGGGCCGAATTTTACACTTCAAGTAGGCGTGTAATCCCCTTTGGTTGCTATTTTGATTGTGTCTTAAATGGGGCTTGATTGTTGTTGAATTTGGGCCTTGGAAAAGGTGAAAAAGTACGTATAAACGGGGGAAGTGCTGCCCAAATTTTTCATAAAATAAGAGGAATATTACTTGGTATAAGTCTTATACTAGTGTGTATGAATTTGATAGAAGTATTATTGTTGTTATAGGTTGAAGTACTACTTGTGGCATTTTATACTTGGCGTGTGGAATAGCCGATAAGGTTGAAGTACCTATTCGGGGTGTATTCTACTTGTCGTGTTGGTTAGTCGTCAATGAGGTATGTGAACCTCTTCCTTCTCTCTTTTGGCATGTTCTTTGTGTGAACCATAACTGTGGTATTGTTTCAAAAGTTATTCTACTCTTAGGAGTTAGTGAGTATTCACGTTATTGATTCTATGCTAAAGGCATGTCTAAATTATTCCTAAGTCCTTACCAAGTCTTATGGGAGATGTTGGTAAGAGCTTTTAGTAAACGTTGGAGTTGAATTGATCTTGCTAGTTACATCACTAATGAGAAAAGGTATCGAACAAGCCATTGCATCGTTAATGAAAAAGAAATCGACAATCTATTATATTGAAATGAGTAGAATTTTCCATCTGCATAGAAGCTAAGATATAACCAGTTCGTTTTACACTTTCTAGGTTCACATCTGATTAGATAAGATCATTATTAATATATAACCTAATGGCTCATAAAATGGATTAATTTGCCAATTCGGATCAGTTATCACCATGCAAATGTTTCCATAATGTTAGTCAGAGGAGCGAGACGAATTAGATTATCGAGTTGGTATAAACGACGAGTGGATCCTATACTTGACTTGATCTTTATAAACTGAGCGGATCCTAATCCTTAGTGATATTCCATTGATAGTACTTTGGGTTTTATAAAAGGAAAGTTGTTTACCTATTCGTTTGATAATGCCTTGAGGTTTTCTAAAATGATAGTTCATTCTAATTGTGCTAATGAGAGTCAGAGATGATTTAAATTGTACATAGTTGATTGTGATAGCTATAGGTGTACAGTCCTTTATATTCACACAGAGTCCCAGAATGGGCCGGAACATGTCTGTCACACCCCGAACCCCGGGCCCGTGACTGGTGCCCTACCTGGGCACCCTTCTACCTTAACAACTAAGTAAACTGCGGAAATTAAATAACACCTCATTTTTTTTAAAAAAAACCAACGTACGTGCAAGGGCAAAGCCGACAAGGCTGCCATATAATATACATAATCAAAAGACACTACGCTGTACATGAGTCTAATCCCACATATGAATACAGACCTCTAAGAGTTATACTGAACTATGACGGGACAAGGCCCCGCCGTACCCATAACTGTACAAAAGCATTGCAGAAGGAACTATACCAAAAAGATAAACTCCCGAGCAGAGGAGCTATCCAAAACTACGGCGGTCCTATACCGCAGATCACCAAATTGCGTACCTAAACTCGCGGCGTTAACGCACCCGGGCGAGGTCACTACGAAGAATGTACCAAGTATGTGAAATGTTAGCATCAGAATGAAATCATAACACTAAACAAAACAGAGACATGTATGATAGCCAACCTACGATACACAATACATAAGCGATCATATCAAGTCGAGACGCATGCCTCAAAGTCATTACTAAAATATAACCGTGGGTCTCGGGCCCATAATATCAATCATGCCCGTGGAATCCTTCTCACCGGCATCCATGATATAATATAACACCAATAGGCATACATGAACACCAAGTCCCACTGTTTCCTAAAATCAGACGCTAAGTAGGAAAACGAACCACCGATCCAACTCAGATTATAAAGCGGCGGGCAAGACGAAGCCAACTACGGATCAACTGCGTCAACAACTGACGGGGGCAAGTACGAAAGCTAACTACCAGATCCAGCCTGTCGTCACGAGATATGACCGGGGCAAGTGCGCAAGCTATCTACCGGAGCCTATCGTACCAAACTGTGCAATAGCACTGACGGGGGCAAGTACGAAAGCCAACTACCAGAGCCATCCTGCGTCAGCCACCGACGGGGGCAAGTACGAAAGCTAACTACCAGATCCATCCTACGTCACTAAATCTCATGGAGGGCTAATCCATGGAATAACAATATCCCACGTGGTCGCATGCCCCGGAATCCCACATCGTATAAGCATGACCATAGGGTAATACAAACAAATCCGGGAATCTAACCCGCCTCCTGGTCACATGCCCCGGAATCCCACATCGTATAAGCATGTCCAAGGAGTAACACAAATAATGGAAGCATACCCGTGGAATCCCACATCACTGTCGGTACGTCCAAGTAAACTTACAACAAGACAGCCGACCCTCCAACCAAGAGTCGCGGCAACGTAATAAAACAAAATACTTGCACTCCAAAGCTATCACCAGCACACATAGGCAAGTTCATAAAATCTTTAGACTTTCATTTTATAAACTCAAGGCACTTATAGAATAATTCTCAATTAAACAAGCCAAAGTACTTATCAAGGCACACATAGAATAATTCTCAATTAAACAAGTCAAAGTACTTATCGAGGCACACATAGAATAATTCTCAATTAAACAAGTCAAAGTACTACGTACGTACATTCTTTTCAAAAGACTCTTTTTTATGTAAAACCCCAAGATACTAACACCCGTAGTATCAAGGCATGTCTATTTTTCAAAGTAAGTTACTACACTTTTAGAAAACTCATTTCAAAGCTTGAAATCAAGTAACTTCAAATTTTCACAATCTAGGCAACTTATGCCCATTAATCAAAATAGACAACTTTCTTAACCTTCCATAAAGCCGTTATAACCAACTTCTCATAAAGTCGTTATAACCCTTTATGGTTTTAGACATATCCATCCCTTTTATAACCAAGAGACTTATACTTTTAAAACCAAGTACCACATACTTACAAATCAAGTTCTTAACTTTCAAAATACTTCAAGTCTCTTAATATTTAGAAAACAAGTTTCTTCTACTTTTAAACCTCAAGTAAATCACTCTTTTAACTCCCCTAAAGTCATTATAACAACCCTTAGGTTTTGGAACTAAGGTACTAGCCAAAAGGTTTGGAAACCACTTCCTTTTCAAGACTCTATGTACTTTAAGTAAAATACTTTCACTTTTAAGAATCCAAACTTCACTAAGGAAATGGATTATACAACTTACAATTTAAACATCAAAGCACAATCAAGGAAGTACATAGAACAAATTCTATTTTAGGCAATCCAAATACAACCAAGGAATGGATCATTTAAGGAGTAAGACATACTTTCTTTATCTTAAGGAATCATGCTAGAAGAGGAGATAGTTCACATACCTTTTCGGCTAAATCCACAAGCTAAGCCGAATACGCCGCACGTAGAATTGTCAACCTATTATGGTCACAACATGACTATCAACTTCTAGTCTCTAACGTAGAATAATACTAAGTATACGGTCTCTATTCTACGGAAAATCGGGCAGCACTTCCTTTGTTTCTACATACTTTGCCACCTTTTTCAAGGCCGAATACAATAACAAAACATGCCACATTTAGGGCTCAACATACCAACCAATCAAAGGGGATTACACGCCTTACAATACGTGTAAAATTCCGCCCCACAATTCATACGAAGTAGTTCCATATTTAAAGCCATTCTCGGCCAACTTATACAACCACACTAAGTCTTTTCCAATTCTTTTCCAAATCCAAGTTCTAAGGTCTAACATGTTATATAGCCATAAACAACTTCAACAACTACAATTTCCTTCTTTATACAACATGCGACGACTTAAACTAATAATCAACTTGAATTATAATCTTAAGGCTAAACATGCTAGTTTTCGGATTAGGGTTCCAATAGCCAATATACTTATCAAACTTCATAATATATACCTCATGCTTGCTAATATCCATAGCTACAACAATAAGTAAATCTTAATTACTAAAACGACAAGATTTATACCTTTATAAGCCCTTAAAATTTCCAAGATTCAAAGTCGCGCCTTAGCAATTCTTAGCTCCTTTCCTTTACGCTCCAATCCGCTATTTGAAGCCTTTTGTTACACCCCATAAGTCCAGGACATGTATAAGAGAATGTACGTAAGGAATCAAGACTTGGAAATTGGTACGAAAGGAAGAATTGTTTTTCCGACGGAAAATCTTCCGAACGCCGGAAAGGAAAAATGTTCGTTGTTGAGAATTGGATTCTCAAAATGCATTATTTGAAGAGTATGGAACTTTTTAACATTATGGAAATTTATTTTTACGAATTTGGTCACGTGGGGCCCACCCGAGGAATTTTACGTTTTGTGGGGCCCACGAGGGTTACATAATTTTTATGGACGAATGAGAGGGCGACACGTGGCACCCCCATACTTGGTATTAGTCGAATTTTGGAAGGCTAAAATGGTCATTGACCATGGTAGAAGATAAGTCTTCAAAGCTTGATATTATTGACCAAAGTCAACTTGCCACTTGGGCTTGATCCTAGTGAAACTCATCCTAGCCACTCATGTGTTGCAATCTAAGCCATCCATTGTGTTATATATACTAAGCTAGTGCAAGACAAGCTCTTCTAACACTTAGAAAATTTCACAACATTTTCTTGTCCATTGTATTGCTCTCGGGTTTGTCATGTTGCCCCCACAAAATTTTGCAATTTTGTTCCATTATTCACAAGACTTAAACCCAAGGTCCCTAAGGGTATTGTAAGGATATCTCAATAGAAAGATTTCGGAAAAGTGGCGTTTTCGTATTAGTCGCAAGGCGGAAACTTAAGGAGTTCTTCAACTTTGAAGTTGGAACTTGAAGATGGGTTCTTCATAGGCTTCTAAGGAGTGCTTGGAGCGGATTGGAACATAAGGAAAGGAGCTAAGAATTGCTAAGGCGCGACTTTAAATCTTGGAATTTTTAAGGGCTTATAAAGGTATAATTCTTGTCGTTTTAAGTAATTTAGATTACGTGTTGTTGTAGCTATGGTTATTAGCAAGCATGAGATATATAGTATGAAGTTTGATAATTATATTGGCTATTGGAACCCTAATCCGAAAACTAGCATGTTTAGCCTTAAGATTACATTTCAAGTTGATTATTGGTTTAAGTCGTCGCATGTTGTATAAGAAGGAAATTGTAGTTGTTGAAGTTGTTTATGACTATATAACATGTTAGACCTTAGAACTTGGAATTGGAAAAGAATTGGAAAAGACTTTGAGTTGTTGGTTATAAGTTGGCCGAGAATGACTTGGATTTTAAATTACTTGGTATGAATTGTGGGGCGGAATTTTACACGTATTGTAAGGCGTGTAATCCCCTTTGTTTGGTTGTTGTTTTGAGCCTTAAAAGTGGCGTGTTGGTTATTGTATTCGGCCTTGAAAAAGGTGGCAAAGTGAGTAGAAACAAAGGAAGTGCTGTCCGATTTTCCGTAGAATTAGAGACCGTATACTTAGTATTATTCTACGTTAGAGACTAGAAGTTGATAGTATTGTTGTGACCATTATAGGTTGACACTTATACGTACGGCGTATTCGTCTTAGCTTGTGGATTTTAGCCGAAAAGGTATGTGAACTATCTCCTCTTCTAGCATGATTCCTTAAGATAAAGAAAGTATGTCCTACTCCTTAAATGATCCATTCCTTGGTTGTATTTGGATTGCATAAAATAGAATTTGTTCTATGTACTTCCTTGATTGTACTTTGATGTTTAAATTGTAAGTTGTATAATCCATTTCCTTAGTGAAGTTGGATTCTTATAAGTGAAAGTATTTTTCTTAAAGTACATAGAGTCTTGAAAAGGAAGGGGTTTCCAAATCTTTTGGCTAGTGCCTTAGTTCCAAAACCTAAGAGTTGTTATAATGACTTTAGGGGAGTCAAAGGAGTGATTTACTTAATTATTTTAAAAGAGGAGAAATGACATGATTTAAGAGAAGAAACTTGTTTTCTAAATATTAAGAGACTTGAAGTATTTTGAAAGTTAAGAACTTGATTTGTAAGTATGTGATACTTGGTTTTAAAAGCATAAGTCTCTTGGTTATAAAAGGAATGGATATGTCTAAAACCATAAAGGGTTATAACGGCTTTATGGGAAGTTGGTTATAACGGCTTTATGGAAGGTTAAGAAAGTTGTCTATTTTGATTATTAGGCATAAGTTGCCTAGATTGTGAAAATTTGAAGTTACTTGATTTCAAGCTTTGAAATGAGTTTTCTAAAAGTGTAGTAACTTACTTTGAAAAATAGACACACCTTGATACTACGGGTGTTAGTATCTTGGGGTTTTACATAGAAAGGTGTATTTTGAAAAGAATGTACGTACGTAGTACTTTGGCTTGTTTAATTGAGAATTATTCTATGTGTGCCTTGATAAGTACTTTGGCTTGTTTAATTGAGAATTATTCTATGTGTGCCTTGATAAGTACTTTGGCTTGTTTAATTGAGAATTATTCTATGTGTGCCTTGATAAGTACTTTGGCTTGTTTAATTGAGAATTATTCTATGTGTGCCTTGATAAGTACTTTGGCTTGTTTAATTGAGAATTATTCTATGTGTGCCTTGATAAGTACTTTGGCTTGTTTAATTGAGAATTGCCAATGCACCGGGTGATAGCATTTGAGTACAAGTATTATGTTTTATTACGTTGCCGCAACTCTACCGGTTGGGTCGATTGCCTTGTTAGAAGTTTACTCGACGCACCGACGGAGGTAGGATTCCACCGCATGCTTCCATTATTTGTGTTACCCCACGGTCATGCTTATACGATGTGGGATTCCGGCATGCGACCACGAGGATACTCCTTGACACGCTTATACGATGCGGATTCCGGCATGTGACCGGGAGCGGTTAGATTCCGGACTTGTTTGTGTTACCCACGGTCATGCTTATACGATGTGGGATTCCGGCACGCGACCACGAGGATACTCCGACACGCTTATACGATGCGGATTCCGGCACGTGACCGAGAGCGGGTTAGATTCGGACTTGTTTGTGTTACCCACGGTCATGCTTATACGATGTGGGATTCCGGCATGCGACCACGAGGATACTCTTTGGACATGCTTATACGATGGGATTCCGGCACGTGACCGGGCGGGTTAGATTCCCGGATTTGTTTGTATTATCCCATGGTCATGCTTATACGATGTGGGATTCTGGGGCATGCGACCACGAGTGATATTGTTATATCATGGACTGCCGGCAGTGAGAAAGGATTCCACGGGCATGGTTGATATTATGGGCGTGAGACCCATAGTTATATTTGAGTAGTGACTTTGAGGGCATGCGTCTCTGACTTGATATGACAGTTTATGTATTGTGTACTGTAGGTTGGCTATCATACATGTCTCCTGTTTTGTTTAGATCATATGATTTCATTACGATTTCATCGCTTCACATACTTGGTACATTCTTCATACGACCTCGGCCGCGTTCATGCCGCAGTTTAGGTACGTTGTTTGGTGATCCGCGTGTAGGACTCGCCGAGTTTTGGATAGCTCCTTCATTCGAGTTTATCCTTTTGGTATAAGTTCTTTCAAGCATGTGCTTTTGTACAGTTATGGGTACGACGGGGCCTTGTCCCGTCATAGTTCAGTAAAAACTCTTAGAGGTCTGTATTCATATGTGGGATTGGACTCATGTACGGTGTAGTGTCTTTTGTTATGTATATTATGGCAGCCTTGTAAGCTTTGCCCTTGCACGTATGTTGGTTAAAAAAAATGAGGTGTTATTTAATTTCCGCAGTTTACTTAGTTGTTAAGGTAGGTGCCCTGTGTAGGCATCGACCACGCCCGGTTCGGGAGTGACACCTTTAGAAGTTCACAACCAACTTCTCTTCCATTTCCAATCCAAAACTAGGAAAACTACTTAGGTTTTCGCCTTGCGACTAACGTGAAAACGTCGTTTTTCCGCAATCTTTCTATTGAGATATCCTTACAATACCCTTAGGGACCTTGGGTTAAAGTCTTGTGAATAATGGATCAAAACTACAAAATTTTCTTGTGGGAAATATGTCAAACCCGAGAGCTACTCAAGCACAAAAACAAGGTCTCTAATTTTTCTAAGTGTTCAAGACTAGTCTTGCACTAGTGTAGTGAATATATAACACAATGGAGGGCTTGGATTAAAACACTTGTGGGCTAGGATGAAGATCATTAATTAGATAGCCAAGTGGACAAGTTGACTTGGTCAACAATCTCAAGCTTTGAAGACTTATCTTCCTTGATGGTCAATGACCATTTTACCCTTACCAAAATCGTCCAAGACCATATGTGGGGGTGCCACGTGTCGCCCTCTCATTCGTCCATAAAATTTTGTAACCCTCGTGGGCCCCGCAAAACGTAAAATTCCTCGGGTGGGCCCCACGTGACCAAATCCGTAAAAATAAATTTCCATAATTTTAATAAGTTTCATACTCTCCCAATAATGCATTTTGAGAATCCAATTCTCAACAACGAACATTTTTCCTTTCCGACGCTCGGAAGATTTTCTATCGGAAAAACAATTCTTCCTTTCGCACTAATTTCCAAGTCTTGATTCCTTACGTACATTCTCTTATACATGTCCTGGACTTACGGGGTGTAACATTCTTCCCCCCTTAGAAACATTCGTCCCCGAATGTTCTTAGTCGGTTTTCAAGCTATACACACTCCGGCACAATCTCTATACTATGCCTATCAATCAAAATTGCACGAGACCAACGATGCCACACATGGCCACCACATAACATGCGTAAACATATCAATGGACCTTCCGTCCGCGACCCTTTCTCACAAAACTCGAAGGTTACAGTCTTCCAAAACACGGGATCCTTAGAGGTTCCTTTATTCTCTTACTTGTCATACTTTCTCGTACTTCCAAACTTATTTAGTACCCGTACAAAATCAACTAGACTTGGGCCTTGCATCCTCGTGACCCTATCACATAGCGGGACCATTACACACTGACATCACCCGATTCCATACTATCGGTTGACCCGAAATGAGTCCATAACCCGACCCATCGTCACACTTAACTTCTCATTCTTAGTCTGAAATAAATCTTTCTCTTATCTCAAGGTACTTCTCACCCCATCCCCCTATTCACTAGAGGTGTGTCACATAGGTCGAAGTATTTCTACCGTACATCCTTCCCTATTGGTCTTACACTTATTATGGGGTAACTACAATTTGTGAACTCTACACAACTATAGTCTCAGTTCACTTACCATTCTTGTCAACATTCTTAACTTTTCACTTTACTAATCAAAGTATTCCTACCTCTGGGGGTACTATCACTTACAACTGCTAGCAACAAAGGGAAAACATATATGCTAGGGCGAAATCTGAATCTATCAATGCACGTATGATTCAAACTAATCGAAATATACCTGTAACCCCATGCGATGTCGCCTCCTGATCCTGTCCAGTAGTCACGTCATCTCTGCGGTTCGAAGGACCGCCAGAACTATAAACTCCACCCTGACCTCTATCACGGCTGGCTGACATCTGAACACCCTGCCTTGGGGGACACACAGTTGTGGAGGAAAGGGAACTAACCATCGGCCTCATAGGCTGAGCCACCTCACCGGTTCTCTTTCTAAAAGGACATACCCTCCGAATATGGCCCGGACGGCCACAATAAAAACAAACACCTGTGCCATAACTGTGGTACAGTGGTACAGTGGTACAGGGGTACAGTGATACAAGATACAGTTGGTTCCATATCTGAAACGGTATTTTAAAAAGGTAAAGATGACTCTCATTACTCTATTTTGAAAAGGCACAGTATACTGGTATTGTATTATTATACTTGTCTCTTGTTATCCTTTTGGCCTATTATAATCTTGTTTACTGTACTTCATGTTTACATACTTGTTACCTTGTCGTACTGACCCCCTTTGGGGTGCTGCGTTCATGCCCGCAGGTATTAGGTACTCAGTTGGGTGATCCGCGAGCATATGATCCTTGTTCAGCGTTTGGGATAGCTCCAATGTTCCGGAGCTTGTCATTTTGGCACAGGTCTTCCATTATGGTTAGGTATATTCAGGGGTACGGCGGGGACTTATCCCGTCATAGTTTACTGTCCAAACTCTTAGAGGTCTGTATTCATATGTGGGCTGGACTTGCGTGAGTTGTATTTATATTTTTGTACAGTTGTAGTCCCATTCGGGTGTTATATATTATGGCAGCCTTGCCGGCTTTTCCCTTGCAAAAAAATGATGATGAGTGTTATTTAGCTTCCGCGGGTTACTTGTGTTGTATGGGTAGAAGGGTGCTCAGGTAGGACACCAGTCGCGGGCTCGGGGTTCAGGTCATGACAAATGTATCATATTCGCCTTTAGAGAGGCCAACAATCAATTGTAACACCAGTTTGGTGTCAGTAACAGGTGAGTCGAAGCATCAAGTTGATCCGTCAGGAGCTTTAACTGTTTGCAGTACTCAGACACATTGGCAAAGTTTTCAAGACGTGTATTGTTAAATTGCTCCTCTAAATACACAGCACGAGTGTGCTTATTGTCCTGAAAAATTTCCTCCAAACGATTCCACAAGTCACGGGCGGTTGAGTCAGATTTCATGATAGTAAAAAGTAAATCCTGAGAAATACTACCATATATCCATTGTTTGACGCCGGCGTCTAGACGACACCAAGTAGAATCATCAACCTCCGGAGGGCGCGGAATGGCGTCATCAATGTGATCAAGCACGTTGTAGAGACATGCATGATTGCGAAACAGTTCAACCCAAGGAGAATACTGACTGTTTTCTTCATCAAGAAGGATGGGGATATGGTTCTTGATGTTGGAAAGCTAGTATGGATGAAAAGAGGGTGACGACTTGGTGGTGGGATTTGTGGAGGTAGAAGCGTCAAGAACAGTGGGAGAATCCTGATCATCCATTTAGAGAAGATAGGAAAGAAGAAGAAAAATCTAGAAATTTGGAGGGAGGAGGGAGGAGGGAGGAGCCGCGGCAACCGAGAGGGGGAGGGGGCGGCGACGGTAACTCAAGAAAAAAACTAGGGTTTTTGTTTTAGGCTCTTGATACCATGTAAGATGATATTAATCTCCCTTGGGGAGTCATCTCATTAAATATCAAAGTATATATATAGTACAATATTTATCCTTTATATAATAGGAATCCTAAGCATATACAAAAGAAGAATCCTAGTCTTACCATAATTATATTTACACAATATATGAAAATATTCTAATTATGAGTAGGAATACAATTATTTCTATAATATACACGTTTACAAATACAATTTTTCTTCTTTTTTAAGAAATCATTGATTAGCTATAATCTTAAATTTTGAACTCAGTGATCACTTTAAATTTTAAATTCTCTTTTTCTATTGTATGGTATATAATTGGGAATAAGGCTCGATTTTTTTGCTATATCAAGGATCAATCAACAGAAAACGAGAACTTTAGTTATTCTCTAATTATATGACGAGCCTTTTTTTTTTAGTCAATCTCAAAAAAATTGATATATTTTTTGAAATAATTTTATTTTAAATTTTATTTTTTATGCCTAACGAGATGATCTATAACCATACAAATATTTTTGACTTGTTTTACCCTATAATATTCAAAAATCTTCGTTTATTCCTTAAATTTTATACCCGTCAAACTACATCAAATAAATTGGAAGTAGGAAGTACTACGTTATAATATTGAACAAGATTTATTAGTCAAAGTTCCAACAATCAAGTTTTCTCACATCAACTCCCCCCCCCACCCCCCACACACAACAAACACACGACAAACCCATATATATTTTGAACTGAATGCCCTGCCCTCCCTTTCAGTTGTTTTATTTTTAATAGGCTGCCAAACCAGAGTGGCAGAGTATATATACATTTTTATTTTTCTCAAACCCCCCCCCCCCCTTCCCCCACCAATCCACTTCTAATTATTCTCTCGTTTTCCCATTTCAAGAAAACTCTTTGGTTCACCATGGCTGATGACAAGTTTTTTTTTCTGAGCTTCAACATCCTCAAAATTCTCGTCCTCAAATTTGCTCATTAAAGACAGGTACTCAACATTTTCTCTAAAATACTTGACTAGAACCAAATATAGGGAGACGGTAAAAACAGTAACTCCAACTAAATACCAACTGAATTCGATATTTACTAATGACTTTGCTCTTTCAAGTGCTTCCTTGTCATGGCATCTAACCACTCTACGCCCGTCTTCCATGTTCAAAAAGCAACCTTTCGGTATAAAATCCGGTGTCCAAAGCATTATACCGATGACCATCATCCAAATTCCTTGAAACATAATGCTGTAAGATCTCACAAAACTATTTAAGAAACTCTTCGGGAAAGGAATTCCCAAAAGGGTAGTGGCGAAAGACGAAAAGATGACAATTTGGAGAAGAAAATGGTACTGTCCTTCGACCCCCATATGGTCAGTGGAATGCATATGGAAGAGGAGGAGTTCTTGGAAAAAAGCAACAGCTCCAAGAAATAATGTAAGCCCATATTGAGCTGGGGTTGAAGGGATGATTTTGTCAAATATTATGGAAAAGGATGCATAGACAAAGAAATTTAGGGAGATATTTGAATGTTCAAAGTTACTGAGATGATATGAAGGTATGGTTCCATCAGAGTCTAGTGGTTGGTGTTTTGCTGGACCAACGAAGAGCTCCATTGATATGGAGAGTAAGGTGCCAACCATAATCAAGAAAAGCTCCGCGTACCTGATTTTAAAAGTACAATTACGTAAGTGCTAAGAATCTTAAAAGCCGAACTCATAATCAAGAAAAGCTTTACATACCTGATTCTTGGAGCTGGGAACCAGGGCAAGGAAGTGTAGGATTTTGGGTGCAGAACATGTAATTTTAAGTGGTTGAGCAAATGCCAAATACCAATAATAAAGAAACCAAATCCTGGTATTACGTGACCAACCAATGAGCCCATTTTTGGTTATAATTTAGTAGTTTTGTTGATAGTTTAGCTTGTGGTTTTGGAGAAAGATAGTGACGAGGAAAGATGGGGCAATGAGATTAAACGATGGGTAAGCGAGAGGGTTATATATACTGATGGCAAAAGGCAACAACAACAATAACATACTCAGTAAAATCAAAATTCCATAACGTGGGATCTGAGGAAAGTAAAGTGTACATAGATCTTACCTTTATCTTGATAGGCAGAGCGATCGTTTCTCTTGCTTTCCTTGTACTTATGCTTACGTAAAATATTTATTATTTAACAAGTTCCTAAGTTGCATGTACTTACTCCCTCTTTTTTAATTTGATTGACATAGTTTCATTCACATAAAATTAAGGAAAATAGAAAACTTTTAAAATTGTGATATTAAACATTGATTATAACTCTTGTAAAACTTGTCGTTTAAACATGTCATAATATTTATATGGGTATAAAAACTTCTTATTTATGAAATTTACACCATAGATCGTGTACCAATCAAGTGATCAACCCTTGTGAGCTTACCCATTTGAATACATTCTCCTCAATTCATTTCGATAACATTCCGAATCTTGCTCGTCCTAAGATTGACTTTTCACATTCAGTGCAAGAACATTGCTAGTCCAATACATACGTACGTACTTCATGCATGTAATATAATAAATACATTTATTAGAAACAATGATCGGAGTAAACTTTTTTAACAAATTCATAAAGGACTTTCTCTATTTATGCTTTAATTAAATGAATAATAAATCATAGGAGTAACTTGGAATGAGATATTTCATCATTTAAAGTATAGATAAATCACTTAAGATGAAAAAATAACTAAAAAATGACAGTCCGATCCATTAACCTAAAGAACACAATAAACAAAAAATGTTAAATAAAGGGGGGGATTAACAATTAAAATGGGCAAATATGCACTGTTTCAGATAGGAGTAAGGAAAATGTCCAATTCATAGTTGAAGAGGGAATTTAATTTTCAAAGCAATTGGTGGGAAGAAATATTTTTTACATTTTGTGAAAGTGATCATACCTAAATTTAAGTTAGAAGGCCTCGACCTTTACTAGTTGAACTCAGCTAACTTGAAAACTTATTATCATGTTGTTATCATTTGCTATGTATGAATTACTGAACAAATAATGCCTTAATTATTCTCATGGAATAAATAGATATATATATATATAAATTACAATCTCCAAATATGGAAAATCCTACTCCTACTATACTTCTAAATCCTAATTTTACTTGTATAAGAATTCTACAATTATGGTAAATATACAACATAATTTAATACTTCTAATTGTTGTACAAGTCTAACCAAAACCGTGTATATCATAGGGATATACACGGTATATTTATCACACACCCGCAAGCATAGCGGACGGTCTTTGTACCCTAAACTGTTCCTAAAATCTTCAAATAGAACCGAGGGAAGACCCTTCGTAGAGATGTCTGTAATTTGATACCTGGAGGGACACGGCAGACACTTGTCCATGAGCTACCTTTTCGCGAACAAAGTGGATATCCATCTCGATGTGTTTAGTGCGCTGGTGTTGAACCGGATTACCAGAAAGGTAGACGACACTAATATTATCACAATAAAATAAGGTAGCTTTCTGAATGGGATAATGAAGTTCCAAGAGAAGATTACGTAACCAACAGGATTCAGAGACCACATTGGTTACTCCTCGATACTTGGCCTCTACACTAGAGCGTGGCAATGTAGATTGTCTCTTCGCAGACTATGAGACCAAGTTATTACCAAGACACATACAATAGCGAGACGTAAAGCGTCTGGTATCTGGACAACCACCCCAATCAGCATATGTATAGGAGATAAGTGTATACGTCGACGAAGGATATAAATGTAAGTCATAGTCAAGTGTCCCCTGGATGTGTCGAATAATGCGTTTTAGTGCATTCATAAGCTCAACTCTAAGATCATGAATAAACAGACACACCTTGTTACACCCCGTAGTTACAGGGCATATAAGTGAGAACGTAAGTAAGGAAATAAGATTTGAATTTTGGAAGGAAAGAATTTTTACATTTTCTTAAGGAAAAATTTCGGAAGGATGTGAAGGAGAAAATTATTAATTTGGAGTTTAATTCTTCTAATTTGATTTATAGAATTAGTATTGGATTATGAAGTCTTGGATTTGATAATATGGGGCCCGCCGGAAATTTCACAACTTTTTGGGGCCCTTCGATTTTTAGATATTTTGGCCAAGTGTAGATATTATTTTGTGAAGAGAAATTATGACCAATGAGAGGGTGACATGTGTCCCCCTCCACTTGTCTTGCAAGTCTCACACTTATAAGATATACTTGGCAAGACTTTGAGCTCTCACAATATCTTCATCCTAGAGACTTTTATTTTCTCCCTTTCTCCTCTAGATTTTCAAGAATCCCATTAACCCAAAAGTGAATATCAAGTGTTACTAATCCTCCTAGATTAAGCTATTTAACCTAGTGCTAAGCCAAGGTTAATACTCCAACCTTTGAGCCACGGTTTTGGCCAAGATATGCCTTAAAATCCTAGGCTTGTTTATGAACTTTTTGGAAGTAAAACAAGAAGGGAAGGTGGTTACAAGCTTGTAGTGGATACATGAATGTGATTGGAACTTGAAGAAGTGGTGCAAAAGGAAAGCTAGTGGCCGAGAGGTTGTGGACTGTTTTGGTCGAGATTTGTGGTAAGAGTTTTTCTTCTCTTGAAGTAATTGAATATTACGTATTGTTATAGTCAATAGATAAACTTGTGTTAAGAAAAATGGAAAGTAAGAAGTGCATGTGATAGATGTTGTTGTGGCCGATTATGGACAGTTTTTGAGACATTGGATTCGTTGGTTATTGTTGTTGTTATCTTCACCTATTGCATGATAAAATGAAGTAATCTTGTTGTTGATAAGTTGATATGATTTGTATGAAGATATTGGAACTTGAATTGGATTAAAAAGGATTATGAAAAGGATTATTGTATTGGGGGTTGTTTAGCCGAGAATTACTATAAACTTGTTGGATATTATTGTGCAGTTTTAGGGGTTGTTTTATGGTATTACAATGCTGGAAAATCAGCCACCATTATGCATGTTTAAGTGTAGTAATTGCTAATGAAAGTCCGAAGGGAATAAGGGTGTAGAAAGGTGTTAAAAGGCCTCACATTTTACCCTTGTTGTTGTGGAACACAGACTGTTTTTGTGAACTATTTTTATATGGATTAAGGGGCTCAATTTTACACGTGAATTAGGCGTGTAATCCCCTTTGGTTTCAGGATTACACCCCGTAGTTTCAGGATATGTATATGAGGACGTACGTAAGAGAATGTGACTTTATGTTTGGAAAGGAAGAAAGATTTATTTTTTTTCTACGGAAAATATTCCGAACCACGTGAAGGAAAAACGTTTGTTATTGGGAATTGGATTCCCAATTTTGGTATTTAAGACTTACAGGATCTATAAGAATTATGAAATTTTATTCCCAGATTTGGTCATGTGGGCCACCCGGGAAATTTTACGATTTTGTGGGGCCCACGAGGTTTTCGATATTTGATCAATTATTGAGATTTTGGGGAGATGAAATATTATGGACCAATAGGGGGGCGACACATGTCACCCCTATGGGGCCATGTTGGTCGAAACTTGTAGGACAAGTGGTAAGCCAAGTGTCCCAAGTCTTTTAATGGACAAGTGGCTTGTGGGACCCACACACACTTGTCACCAATCTCAACCACACACATGAATTAATCCTAGCCCTTGGTTGTTGTATAAATACACCCAAGTAGTGAAGACTTCATTCCACACTTAGAATAAATTCCAAGTCAAGAAAAATATACTCTCCCTCATAGCTGGCTCTCGAACCCCCCAGGCAAACTTGTTCAATTGTTCTTGATAAATCCCCCTACTTAACCCAAGTGTTCTTAGAGGTATTCTAAGGTTAAGCAAATACTAAGGACCCGGAAATACTACGTTAATCCGATAGTCGCAAAGTGAAACCCTAAAGTAATCTTCATATTTTGGATGAGGTTTTAAGAGAAGTTGGATAGGAACTTCTAAGGTTTGCTTGGAGTGGATTGGGAATAGGAGCTAAGATTCCTAAGGATCGACTTATAATCTTGGAAATTTTGGGCTTATTGAGGTAATAATCTTTGTCCTTTTAGTGAAGTTGGAAATTACATATGTTAGTAGTATATGTTGAGTATATGATATGTGGAAGGAAGATTGAAAAGATTTGGACCTTAATAAGATGTTAAAAACCGAAAATTGGCATGCTAGCCATTAAAGTTGTTAAAATCGAGAATTGGCATGCTAGCCATTAAAGTTGTTAAAACATTACCTATTACTTGTTGACATGAAGGAATATTGTTAATAACAAGTTAATGTAACTTATATAAAGATTGAAATATAAGTTGGAATATTAAAGAAGTAATGAAACAAGTATTGGTAGCTAGCCGAAAACTGGACAGTTTTGATTGTAGTAGTTGGCCAAGAACACCAACTAAAGGACTTGGACTTTGGATTGTTTTTACATTGGACTTTGGACTATTTTTACATTGGACTTTGGACTGTTTTTACATTGGACTATGGACTAGTTTTAGTGGACAGCTTTGGTAGTTTAAGGGGATGAATTTTACACGTCCAGTAAGGAGTGTAATCCCCTTTGACTTGTTGTATTATTGTGCCTTAAATGTGGCAATTGGTTATTGATTTCGGGCCTTGAAAAAGGTGGAAAAGTACGTAGAAACAGGGGAAGTGTTGCCCAATTTTCCGTAGAATAAGAGACCTTATGGTGCTTTAATTTAAAAGGAAGGCCGTTTTCGCTCACTTTTACTGTAAGGAGATGAGGTTATAGGACTTGACCAAACATCTCACGACACGAGCTGACGACAGTCATGCTTAGAAATTGTCACGACCCGACACTGTCGGGCCGTGATTAACGTCCTAATTGGACGTCATTACTGACTTGACACTCTTAATCCAATTAATACAGATGTCTACATAAATTTCGGCAGCACAACGCTGCTTTTACAACATATCCCTAAAAAACGGGCGAGCCGACAAGGCTGCCAAAACAACAACAAAACAACAGTCATAATAGGCTAGCCGACTAGGCTGCCACCAACCACATCACGCGCACAAAGGCATAAGTCAAAATACGCAAGCCGGCAAGGCTGCTACTAAATAACGGCATCAAAACCCAAAACGAAGTACAAACATCCAACCCACAACTGTCTACAGACCTCTAAGAGAGTAATACTGACATATGACGGGACAGGACCTCATCGTGCCCAAAAATATGCATAAGTCTGAAAATAAAGGTCTGTACCAAAAATAGCTGGCTCCGGAACAAAGGAGCTCTCCAACTGCTGTACAGAAATCCTAGACTTGAGGGTCACCTATCTGAACTCCTGAACCTGCGGGCATGAACGCAGCTCGAGGAAGGGCCGATGCGAATAATGTCGAGTATGTAAAACATAAAATAATGTAAAACTGATTAACAACTGTACCAAGTAAAACAGAGAGTCATCAAACTGTCATAAAACTGAGAATCATGTCTGAAAGTATCATGTATACTGAATCATAAAACATCGTGCTCATGTCTGTATATAAAATCAGAAACATGTCTCGCCTTCTATGGAGGACTCGATGGAATATGTATCTGCGTAACATGTCTCGCCTCTAAGGAGGAGGAATCGATGTAATATGTATATATATATCGTGTCTCGGCCTACAGTGAGGACTCACAAATCAGACTGGTCGCACGATCATGATCTCGGCGGGACTCGGTGGAATGAAATAGTAACACTTAGCACGAGTAGATATCATGAGCAATCAGATGCACTAAAATCATTATGTGACTCTCAATAACATTACTACCATAAACTCAAGTATCAATCATAATCACTAGTAAATAATCATTTTTAAAATCGAATCGGAAGTTAAGTACGTCCCGCATTTTTACTAAAAAAATCATGCCAAAAGAAAGAAGGAAAGGTCTTACATACCTCTTAGGCGAACTAATCAGCTTGGTATTAAGGTATTCCTCGTCTAGTACTTCAACCTATGATAAGGAACAACATGCTCGTCAATTCTATGATTCCTAATGTAAGTTATATGCTTAAAGGCTTCTTTATTTCTACAAAAATTTGGGCAGCATTTCCTTTGTTTATGTGCGTATCCACAATTTTCCAATAATCCAAGTCAACCAACAATTCAACTCCAGCTACAATCCAATCAACTAACAATCCAATTCAAACCAACAATTCAATTCAAACCAACAATTCCCCTTTATTCCAGAATATATAAAATTAACATCTTTCTTACACTTAATCCTTTCGAGGCATATATAGGTATCTTATTGCCATACATATGCATGTTTGTAGCTTATTTACATACTAGTTCAGTCCGTAATACATTATCGAAATTTTTAACAATTTCTATCAACTTTCCGGTCATATCAACATTTTACAATTCCAAAACTTTTTCCAAAATTCCTTACTTTCCAATTAATCTCCCAAAAACTTCAATTAACAACTTTAACTTTAAATATCAAGGTTTCATCTAAATTTTCACATGCAATTAGTAATAACATACCAACACAATTACTCAATTCCAACGTACGCCAAGAATATGTTCTAAATCGGTGTATATATCCTTAATACAATCACATGCATTTCATATTTCCAATTCCATCTTAACACCAATTCATATCTTCAACTACAACAACATGCAATGTCATTAAACTATAAAAGAAGAATTTTATACCTCGAATTCGTCCAAAACAGTCCCCAAAAATGTGACTGTCCAGATTTTTGCCACTGCTTCGTCGGCTGAACGTGTAACGTCGATAACTCTCTACTCCAGTGTCCTATCGACGAGCGGTTTGTTGAGTTGGAAACTAGACTCGACGAAATTCATTTTAGGCTTTTGAAACACCCAAAAACTCCTAATATGCTAGGAGATATTCCCTTCTAAATTTGACTAAAAATCTGCCAGTAACCAGCGATTTTCTGCCCATTTTTCTTTCACACAAATTCGATATTTCTTCTCCAATCTTCACTTCTTCAACCCCAATCCAACATGCAATAATTCTACTATGTTAACCCAACATTCTTACACCTTTTTCTTCAAGAAATCTTGTCCAAAAAACCCCAAGAACCCACTGCCCTAAAATTGGCAGAAATGCCGAGAACTCCCCACTATTTTGGGGTGATAATTTCGCCTCAAAATGGTGGGATAATTTACCCCAAGAAGATGGAATAACAAGCTAAATTTTCTTTGTAAAGGGTGGAGATTTTCGTTCAAGAATGGGGGAGAAATGGGAGCTTAAAAATCTGATTTTGTTTTGTGGAAGAAATGAAGGTTTTAGAGGAGTTTTATCAATTTTCAGATTTCTAAATAATGCACTAAGACCCCCTTAAAAGCCACACTTTGCCCCCTCTAAGTATTTATTTAACTAAATCAACCCCCACTTCTTTTAATCTAATTTCCCATTGCCTTAATTTCGTATCATCGTACCTTTTAAATACCTTACTAACTCATAACGGAAAAATACATATTTATATATACCACCAATTCTAAAGAGATTTCCGGCGTCACATTTGTCATTGCCAAAAATTAATCCGTATTAGCACGTAGAATATTTGTAATTTCGAAAATTGGAAATCTCAATCCTTAATGACGTTCTAAATCTTTGTCTTATCATACGAGGTGTAACATTTTTCCCCCCTTAGAAACATTCGTCCTCGAATGTTCTTGACATGTCTCAGGTTCTAGAAATTTCGGCAGAGCCTCCTTTATACTTATGTCTATCCATCTATATTCAGCAAACCAACAGATGCCGCACCGGACCACAGTATATCACACATATACAATTCACCAATTATAAGTACTGCCTTTTTAAACCCAAGTCAGTTACCTCACAGTTTTGCATATAACTAAAATCTTGAACTTCATTAATTATGACTAATAACCTCCCATATTTTCCTAAATCTGTCACAATAGTGTTAAAATCATCTCCTATTAACCATGAAGGTTGCATTAATAGTTGTCACTTGACTACATTACCCTGAATATCTATTATCACTTTGTTGAATTCATCTATATCTTTGTACCTCTCTTATCTGTTTCTCACCCTTCTCATATCAAAGTATCTGACCCTGTACTGAATCCCTATGCCTCCTTCCCACCTAATTTTTTTCCAAGTTAATGATCATATAGGCCTGGTTTCATGAAATGCACTGTTAGAAGCACGTAGAGTATCAGCCCATACTTGATTAGTAAGTACTGTTATAAACTGCTTGAAATTCCTTACACAAATTAAGCGAGGTATTATGAGCTTCTTCTATCTCTTAACCTTTGGTTCCACTAGACCAAATAGCCTCATCTTAGCATTCTGCGTGAACTAATGCGTTGAAACTGTGCACAAATACATACCTCGATTACCAATCCTTCAAATAACTTCTTAACTGAGAATATGAAACTCCAAAGGTTACAATATTTAAAGTGTTTGACACAACTATACACTAATAGGATGTTCATCATTCCCAAGTTCTAAGTCATTTGCGAAAGAAACTCAATTAATCCATATGTCCAATACTTCCCAGCATTCGGTCCAAAATAAGAAAATGCTTTCATTCTTATATTAATCTTATTATTCCGGAAGTAATAACCTCTTCTTATTCTTACCTGAGAACAATGTTCTTTTGTATTTTCCTACCTTCACATAGTCCAGCAACATGGTATATCATAAAATCGTCACAGATTCTAACAATTAGAGCTCAACATTTAATTAAAGGTATGAATGAGAAAATAGTAGGTAAGCTTCATTTTCTATCTTTGGAAGGAAAAATTCAATCTCCATAACTATATAGCAGATAACGTAGCATAACGGAATACCAATTCGTAAGATAGAGACTATTGCAATTCATTTCACAAGTCGACACCTCATTCATGGTCTGGAAGAGATCTCTTCACTACTCGTAATTGTAAGCAAATCCACTTCTTTTAACACTTATTCACTTATTTCTTACTTGTCGTACTTTTCATAATTTCAACATATTCTAGTATACATACGTAATCTCGGACATTGCTCCTGGTCCCAATCCTTGACGATACCATCCCTTATTCAGTATATAGAAGATTCTGAAGAGTTTCCTTACCTGACGTGGACCTAGTACCTCCAAACCTGGTCATCATACTTCTACTCAAACTCTTTCACTTCCCTTATGGCTTGACGCACCAAGTCAAGTCCGATTTACTCTGATTTTCCCCTTCCGAGCCACTGTCGCTGTCTTTTGGAACATAACTGCAACCACAATAATTATTAGAGAGGGGGGATTACCCTATGGCATAGCTCTATTGCACGATCTATGAGATGAAAGAGTAGAAACCAATCTTAAATGTTCGGTAGCCTCCTGTGTATAAGTATGGTGCACAACATACCCATACACACGACTCTACTAGACACGGTCTGTAGACATTCCGAGGACTAACTGCTCTGATACCACTTTTGTCACGACCCGACCCTGTCGGGCCGTGATTAACGTCCTAATTGGACGTCATTACTGACTTGACACTCTTAATCCAATTAATACAGATGTCTACATAAATTTCGGCAGCACAACGCTGCTTTTACAACATATCCCTAAAAAACGGGCGAGCCGACAAGGCTGCCAAAACAACAACAAAACAACAGTCATAATAGGCTAGCCGACTAGGCTGCCACCAACCACATCACGCGCACAAAGGCATAAGTCAAAATACGCAAGCCGGCAAGGCTGCTACTAAATAACGACATCAAAACCCAAAACGAAGTACAAACATTCAACCCACAACTGTCTACAGACCTCTAAGAGAGTAATACTGACATATGACGGGACAGGACCCCATCGTGCCCAAAAATATGCATAAGTCTGAAAATAAAGGTCTGTACCAAAAATAGCTGGCTCCGGAACAAAGGAGCTCTCCAATCATTGCATGAAATCCTAGACGGAGGGTCACCTATTCAACTCCCCGAACTCGGGCATTAACGCACCCGAGAAGGGGGTCGATGCAGATAATGTACTGAGTATGTAAAACATAAAATACTGTAAAAATGATTAACAACTGTACCAAGTAAAATAGAGAGTCATCAAACTGTCATAAAACTGAGAATCATGTCTGAAATCATATCATGTATACTGAATCATAAAACATCGTGCTCATGTCTGTATATAAAAACTGTAAAACATGTCTCGGCCTACATGGAGGACTCGATGGAATCTGATCTGCAGCGTAACATGTCTCTGCAAGGAGGGAATCGATGTAATCTGTATATATATATCGTGTCTCGGCCCTCTAGTGAGGGACTCGCTGAAATCTGTATCTGGCTGTGCACGATCATGATCTGGCCCGGGACTTAGTGGAATGAAATAGTAACACTTAGCACGAGTAGATATCATGAGCAACTGTATGCAGCTAAAATCATTATGTGACTCTCAATAACATTACTACCATAAACTCTGTTACTGAATCATAATCATTAGTAAATAATCATTTTTAAAACTGAACTGGTAGAAGTTAAGTACGTCCGCCGTACTTTACTAAAAAAATCATGTCAAAAGAAAGAAGGAAAGGTCTTACATACCTCTTAGGCGAACTAATCAGCTTGGTATTAAGGTATTCCTCGTCTAGTACTTCAACCTATGATAAGGAACAACATGCTCGTCAATTCTATGATTCCTAATGTAAGTTATATGCTTAAAGGCTCCCTTATTTCTACAAAAATTTGGGCAGCATTTCCTTTGTTTATGTGCGTATCCACAATTTTCCAATAATCCAAGTCAACCAACAATTCAACTCCAGCTACAATCCAATCAACCAACAATCCAATTCAAACCAACAATTTAATTCAAACCAACAATACCCCTTTATTCCAGAATATATAAAATTAACACATTTCTTACACTTAATCCTTTCGAGGCATGTATAGGTATCTTATTGCCATACATATGCATGTTTGTAGCTTATTTACATACTAGTTCAGTCCGTAATACATTATCGAAATTTTCAACAATTTCTATCAACTTTCCGGTCATATCAACATTTTACAATTCCAAAGCTTTTTCCAAAATTCCTTACTTTCCAATTAATCTCCCAACAACTTCAATTAACAACTTTAACTTTAAACATCAAGGTTTCATCTAAATTTTCACATGCAATTAGTAATAACATACCAACACAATTACTCAATTCCAACGTACGCCAAGAATAAGTTCTAAATCGGTGTATATATCTTTAATACAATCACATGCATTTCATATTTCCAATTCCATCTTAACACCAATTCATATCTTCAACTACAACAACATGCAATGTCATTAAACTATAAAAGAAGAATTTTATACCTCGAATTCGTCCAAAACAGTCCCCAAAAACGTGACTGTCCAAATTTTTGCCACTGCTTCGTCGGCTGAACTTGTAACGTCGATAACTCTCTACCCCAGTGTCCTATCGACGAGCGGTTTGTTGAGTTGGAAACTAGACTCGACGAACTTCATTTTAGGCTTTTGAAACACACAAAAACTCCTAATATTCTAGGAGATATTCCCTTCCAAATTTGACTAAAAATCTGCCAGTAACCAGCGATTTTCTGCCCATTTTTCTTTCACAAAAATTCGATTTTTCTTCGCCAATATTCACTTCTTCAACCCCAATCCAACATGCAATAATTCTACTATGTTAACCCAACATTCTTACACCTTTTTATTCAAGAAATCTTGTCCAAAAAACCCAAGAACCCACTGCCCTAAAATTTGCAGAAATGCCGAGAACTCCCCACTATTTTGGGGTGATAATTTCGCCTCAAAATGGTGGGATAATTTACCCCAAGAAGATGGAATAACAAGCTAAATTTTCTTTGTAAAGGGTGGGGATTTTCGTTCAAGAAGGGGGGAGAAATGGGAGCTTAAAAATCTGATTTTGTTTTGTGGAAGAAATGAAGGTTTTAGAGGAGTTTTATCAATTTTCAGATTTCTAAATAATGCACTAAGACCCCCTTAAAAGCCACACTTTGCCCCCTCTAAGTATTTATTTAACTAAATCAACCCCCACTTCTTTTAATCTAATTTCCCATTGCCTTAATTTCTTATCATCGTACCTTTTAAATACCTTACTAACTCATAACGGAAAAATACATATTTATATATACCACCAATTCTAAAGAGATTTCCGGCGTCACATTTGTCATTGCCAAAAATTAATCCGTATTAGCACGTAGAATATTTGTAATTTCGAAAATTGGAAATCTCAATCCTTAATGACGTTCTAAATCTTTGTCTTATCATACGAGGTGTAACAGAAATATTCTACGAAGAAAACTAGAAGTTGATGGACGTATTATGGTTATTATAGGTTGATACTCTACGCGCGACATATTCGACTTGGCAAGTGGGTTAAGCCGAGGAGGTATGTAAACCTTTCTTATCTCTTGAGCATGATTGTTGTGAAATATATAGTACGGTAGACGTACGTATGTTAAATGAATTTGGTTTCATTTTGATGTCCTTAACTTGACTTCTAAATCATAAGAGCCTTGAATTATTCAAAAAAATTGTGAATCATTATTTGAAAGGAAATTGATACTTGGTTTTAAAAGAATAAGTTCTCTTGGTTTTTTCAAATGAATGTAATTGTTTTGAATTGCTTAAACATAAGTGTTATAATAGCTTTATGGGAAGTTAGTTATAAGGACTTGAGGAGGATAAAAGAACGGTTTACTTACTTGATTTTAAAGGCCTTGTAATGATTTTCTGAAGGTGTAGTAATTTAGTTTGAAAAGTAAACGTTTCTTGATACTACGGGTATTAGTATCGTGTGGCTTTTATGTAAAAGGGATCTTTTTAAGAGAGTTGAAGTACGTAGTACTTTGGGGTTAAAACCCGGATTGTTGGCATAAAATGAAAGTACCTTGAGTTTATAAAATGGTGAATCAGTTTACATGTTAATAAAAGTCTAGAAGTATGGTAACTTGCCTATGCTTGCTTGTGATAGTCTTGTTGTGCAAGTGTTGTATTCTTATGCTACCGCGTCTCTCGATGGAGGGCCGATCATCTTGTTATTTACTTGGACATACCGACACTGTTTGAGGGTCCACGGGTATGCTTCCACTATGATTGTTCCATGGACATGCTTACACCGATGAGAGATTTCGGGGGATGCGGCCATGCTTTAGATACTTGCCCTGGTCATTTCTCGTGATACGGCAGGCTCTGGTAGATGGCTTAAGATACTTGACCCGGTCATATCTCGTGATACGGTAGGCTCTGGTACGTTGGCTTTAGATACCGCCTGGCCGGTTTCGGACGCAGTGGATCTCGTAGTTGGCTTCCGCATTGCCCGGCCGCTTTATGATGCAGGTTGGATCTGGTAGTTGGCTTTCCTACTTGGCCCGGTCAGTTTTATGACGCAGGTGGGATCTGGTGTTCAAGTACACATATTGGTGTTATGTTATATCATAGACTGCCGGCAGTGAGGAAGGAATTCCACGGGCATGATTTGTCACACCCCGAACCCCGGGCCCGTGACTGGTGCCCTACCTGGGCACCCTTCTACCTTAACAACTAAGTACATTGCGGAAATTAGTAACAGCTCATTTTTTTTTTCTTTAAAATAAACGTACGTGCAAGGGCAAAGCCGACAAGGCTGCCATATATACATAAACAACAGACACAACATCGCATACGAGTCCAATCCCACATATGAATACTGCACTTCAAGAGTTATATCAACTACGACGACAAGGCCCCGCCATTGTACCCAAAACTGCATAAAGCCTGCATCAAGGATATATACCAAAAGATAAACTCACGAGCAGGAGCTATCCAAAACCCCGAAAGGTGATCCTACGCCGCGATCACCGAACAGCGTACCTAAACTCGCGGCGTGAACGCAGCTTCAAGGAGGTCGATGCGAAGAATGTACCGTATGTGAATGTAGCATCGTAATAAAATCATAACATAACAAAGCAGAGACATGTATGATAGCCAACCTACAAGACATAATACATAAGCGATACATCAAGTCGTGGACGCAGCCCTGAGTCATTACTCAAATATAACCACGGGTCTCACGCCCATAACATCAATCATGCCCGTGGAATCTTTCCTCACCGCGATCCATGATATAGTACAACACCAATAGGCATACATGAACACCAAGTCCCACCTGGTATAGCATCTGGGGTTTACCCTCACTTATACTCTTACCCTGGAGAAGGTGGTAAAGGTGGTATAGCGTCTTGGGGTTTACCTCACATATACTCTACCTGGAGAAGGTGGTAAACAGTGGTATAGATCTTGGGGTTTACCCTCACATATACTCTACCCTGGAGAAGGTGGTAAACAGTGGTATAAGCATCTTGGGGTTTACCCTCACATATACTCTACTGGAGAAGGTGGTAAAACAGTGGTATAGCGTCTGGGGTTTACCCTCACATATACTCTTACCCTATCTCGAATGATCACAAACAAGACATAAGCACTACCATGTCTTTTATAAAAGAATCCGAATTTAACCCAAGTACTACCAATAACTAAGCATACCCGTGGAATCCCACATCACCGCTTCGACGTCCCAAGAACTTACAACTGCATACCACTCCAACCGAGAGTCGCGACAACGTAATAAGACATAGTACTTGCACTCAAAGGCTATCACCGGCACACATAGGCAATTCCCAATTAATCAAGCCAAAGTACTAATCAAGGCACACATGGAATAATTCTCAATTATCAAGCCAAAGTACTTATCAAGGCACACTTAGAATAATTCTCAATTAACAACCAAAGTACTAATCAAGGCACCAATAGGATTATTCTCATTTAACAAGCCAAAGTACTAATCAAGGCACACTTAGACTAATTCTCAATTAATCAAGCCAAAGTACTAATCAAGGCACACTTGGACAAATTCTCAATTTATCAAGCCAAAGTACTAATCAAGGCACACTTAGACAAATTCTCAATTTATCAAGCCAAAGTACTAATCTTTTCAAGAGACTCCTTTTTGTGAAAAATCCCAAGATACTAACACCCGTAGTATCAAGGCGTGTCTATTTTTCAAAGTAAGTTACTACATTTTTTTGAAAGCTTATTTCAACACTTGAAATCAAGTAACTCAAATTTTCTTTTACAATCTAGGCAACTTATGTCGATTAATCAAAATAGACAACTTTCTAAACTTTCCATAAAGCCGTTATAACCGACTTCCCATAAAGCCGTTATAACCCTTTATGGTTTTAGACATATCCATTCCTTTTATAACCAAGAGACTTATACTTATTAAAATCCAAGTATTAAATACTTTCAAATCGATTTTCTTAACTTTTAAAAATACACTTAGTCTCTTAACCTTTAGAAACCAAGTAACTTATTTTATTACTAAACTTTAGGCAATTGATGCCTTAAAATCAAGTTGCCTTTTCATTAAAATCGAGTCATTTGTCTTTCCATAAAGCAAATATAACCAACTTCCCATAAAGTCGTTATATTCACTTTATACCTTCACCAAATACAATTTCCTATCCGAGGGACTTATACGTTTAAAACGGGACAAGTATCACATATTTTAAAACTCTTTAAGTCCCTTAACTTTCAAAACACTTCAAGTCTCTTAATATATAGAAAACAAGTTTCTTCTCTTAAATCATGTCATTTCTCCTCTTTTAAACAATTAAGTAAATCACTCCTTGACTTCTAAAGTCATTTTAATGACCTTTAGGTTTTGGAACTAAGGCACTAGCCAAAAGGTTTAGAAACCACTTCCTTTTCAAGAATATATGTAATTTAAGTAAAATACTTTCACTTTTAAGAATCCAAACTTCACTAAGGAAATGGATTATACGACTTACAATTTAAACATCAAAGTACAATCAAGGAAGCACATAGAACAAATTCTACTTTAGGCAATCCAAATACAACCAAGGAATGGATCATTTAGGGAGTAGAACATACTTTCTTTATCTTAAGGAATCATGCTAGAAGAGGAGATAGTTCACATACCTTTCGGCTAATTCCACAAGCTGCCGAATACGCCGATGTGGAAGTGTCAACCTATAATGGTCACAACAAGACTATCAACTTCTAGTCTCTACGTGAAAATACTAAGTATTTGGTCTCTAATTCTACGGAAAATCTAAAAGACTTCCTTTGTTTCTACTCACTTTGCCACCTTTTTCAAGGTCGAATACAATAACCAACACGCCACATTTAAGGCCCCAAACAACAATCAAACAAAGGGATTACACGCCTTACACTACGTAAAATTCCGCCCACAATTATACAAAGTAGTTCAAACTTCACTAGCCATTCTCGCCAACATACTAACAATTCAAAGTCTTTTCCAATCCTTTTCCAATTCCAAGTTCTAAGGTCTAACATGTTATATAGTTATAAACAACTTCAATAACTACAATTTCCTTCTTTATACAACATGCGACGCTTAAACGAATAATCAACTTGAATTGTAGTCTTAAGGCTAACATGCTAGTTTTCGGATTAGGGTTCCAATAGCCAATATACTTGTCCAACTACATAATATATACTTCATGCTTGCTACTATCTATAGCTACAACAAGTAGTAACTCTTAACTACTAAAACGACAAGATTATACCTTTATAAGCCCTTATAATTTCCAAGATTCAAAGTCGCGCCTTAGCAAATTCTTAGCTCCTTTCCTTAGGTTCCAATCCGCTTCAAGCACTCCTTAGAGGCCTATGAAGAACCCATCTTCAAGTTCCAACTTCAAAGTTGAAGAACTCCCATAGTTTCCGCCTTGCGACTAACGTGAAAATGCGTTTTTCCCGAAATCTTTCTATTGAGATAACCTTAAAATACCCTTATGAACCTTGGGTTTAAGTCTTGAGGCTAATGGACAACATTTGCAAATTTTTTGTGTGGGCAAGGCACCTAAGCCGAGAGCAAGCTTTTGTGGACAAGAAAATGTGTGAAATTTTTCTAAGTGTTAGAAGAGCAAGTCTTGCACTAGTAGTGAGCTTATATAAAACATTGGAGGGCTTAGGTTACAACAAATGTGTGGCTTGGATGTGTTTCACTTGGATCAAGCTTATGTGGACTAGTTGACTTGTCAACAATGTCATGCTTGAAGACTTATCTTTCAAGATGGTCAATGACCATTTTACCCCTCCTCTAATTCGTTCAAGACCACATGTGGGAGTGCCACGTGTCGCCCTCTCATTCATCCATAAAAATTCCGCAACCCTCGTGGGTCCCATAAAATGTAAAATTCCTCGGGTGGGCCCCACGTGACCAAATCCGTAACAATAAATTTCCATAATATTACTAAGTCTCAAACTCTTCAAATAATGTATTTTGAGAATCCAATTCTCAACAACGAACATTTTTCCTTTCCGACGTTTCGAACATTTTCCGTCGGAAAAACAATTCTTCCCGCTGTACTCGATTTCCAAGTCTTGTTTCCTTTCGTACATTCTATTCTACATGTCATGGACTTACGGGGTGTAACATTCTTCCCCCCTTAGAAACATTCGTCCCCGAATGTTCTTAGTCGGTTGTCACTCTATACAAACTCCGGCATAATCTCTATACTATGCCTAACAATCAAAATTGCACAAGACCAACGATGCCACACATGGCCATCACCTAACATACGTAAACATAATAATGGACCTTCCGTCCGCGACCCCTTCTCACAAAACTCGAAGGTTACAGTCTTCCCAAAACACGGGATCCTTAGAGGTTCATTTCTTTCCTTACTTATCATACTTTCTCGTACTTCCAAACTCATATAGTACACGTACAAAATCTCAAATTTTGTTTCTATTCTCCAATCCTTGGAGTTACTATCCAAACTTGGCCATATTGTTACTTACACTCCCGTTAAGGCTCTTCTCGGTCCTTACGACCTAGTTCCGGTGGAACGCATCCACGAACTCGTATAACGATTAACTCAACTTGGGCCTGGCATCCCTGACCCTATCACATAATCTGACCATTTCTATCCGACATTCACCCGATTCCATACTATCGGTTGACCGAAATGAGTCTATAACCCGACTCATCACACACTTAACTTCTTGTTCTTAGCCTGAAATAAATCTCTCTTATCACAAGGTACTTCTACCCTATCCCCTAATTACTAGAGGTTCCACATAGGTCAAAGTATTTCTACTGCATAATCTTCCCTATTGGTCTTACACCTCGTGGGCAATTACTACGTGTGAACTCTACACAACTATAGTCTCAGTTCACTTACCATTCTTGTCAACATCCTTAACTTCACACCTTAGTAATCAAAGTATTCCTACCTCTGGGGAACTATCACTTATAATCGCTAGCAACACAAGGAAAACATATATGCTTAGGCAAAATCTGAATCTATCAAAGCACGTATGATTCAAAAGAGTCGAATATACCGACTTCTACGCGATGTCGCCTCCGATCCTCGCCCAGAGTCACGTCATCTATGCGATTCGAAGGACCGCTGAACTATAAACTCCCCGACTCTACCACGATCGGGTCGACATCCAACACCGCTCGGGGACGACAAATGCGGAGGAAGGGAACCAACTACAGGCCTCAAAGGTGAGCCACCCTACGGCTCCTTCTAACCGGCATTCCCACTTCTTGTGGCGGACGCCACAATAGTAACAACCATCCGTGTCATAACGGCATTTCCCAAATGATGCTTACCACATCCGATACATCGAGGAATAGGTGGCCTCGACCGGAAGCGTCCTCTCGCTTCCTCGAGAACCTCGACCGAGCTTGGACCGCTCCTAAATACATTGTGGGATCAAATCTCCCACCGTGAGCTGCGGGGTATGTCTTGGGTAGGCTGGGACGAATACCTCACTGGCCGAGGCGCTCGTCCAAAAACTCACCGATAACCAACCGGCCAGCCTCTTACGCCGATCTCCGCCCGCCCTCTTCCTCTCAGACACTGTCTGCATCGCCGAACAACTCCTCGATGTGGAAATCTGAGTAATCGCTAACTTGGTCAATAACATAATCGCTTCCTCATGACCCTAAAGTCTTCTCCTAATCCGAGAAACGGTAGGCTCGTGCCGGGTCTCAAAACTCGCGCAGAAGAACTTGCCGATCGTGGAACAACATCCAGATACCACAGGCACGAGCCCTATCAACTCTCTGAGTCTGACTAGTAGCTCCTGCTACTCCTTTGCCCTTCTGGGCGGCTGTTGCCCTCCTTGGAGGCATAGCTGTAACAAAAAAATACGTCAGAGAGGAATCATCTTACTAACACAGCTCTATGGCACGATCTCAGAATGAGAAGAATATAAACCAACTCCTAAATGTCCTGTAGCCTCCTGTTTATGGGTGTGGCGCGCAACACACCGATAAGCAAGACTCTACTAGACACGGCCCAGACATTCCGAGGACCGATCGCTTCGATACCACTTTGTCACACCCCAACCTCAAGCTCGGATCGTGCCCTACCTGGGCACCCTTCTACCTTAACAACTAAGCACATTGCGGAAATTAATAACAGTTTTTTTTTTTTTTCTTTAAAATAAACGTACGTGCCAGGGGAAAGCCGACAAGGCTGCCATATATACATAAACAATGAACACAACATCGTATACGAGTCCAATCCCACATATGAATACTGCACTCTAAGAGTTATATCAACTATGACGACAAGGCCCCGCCGTACCCAAAATCGCATAAAGCTCGCATCAAGGATATATACCAAAAGATAAACTCACGAGCAGAGGAGCTATCCAAAACCCCCGAGCAGATCCTACGCTCGCCGATCACCGAACAGCGTACCTAAACTCGCGGCGTGAACGCACTTCCGAAGGAGGTCAAGACGGCTTAAGAATGTGCAGTATGTGAGCATCGTAATAAAATCATAACATCCTAACAAAGCAGAGACATGTATGATAGCCAACCTACGAGACATAATACATAAGCGATACATCAAGTCGTGGACGCAGCCCTGAGTCATTACTCAAATATAACCACGGGTCTCACGCCCATAACATCAATCATGCCCGTGGAATCTTTCCTCACCGCCATCCATGATATAGTACAACACCAATAGGCATACATGAACACCAAGTCCCACCGGTGGTATAGCATCTTGGGGTTTACCCTCACTTATACTCTTACCCCGAGAAGGTGGTAGCGGTGGTATAGCATCTTGGGGGTTTACCTCACATATACTCTACCCTCGAGAAGGTGGTTGTTATACCGTATTTCCAGAGTATGTAAGGGCGTCGTGAAAATTTGAACTTGAGAAAGTAGGCTGGCCGATTTAATTTTGTGCACAACACGGTTAGAGTCGTTTTTACAAACGTTTTCCAGACTTTCGTAGGGAATTTCCGGCTATGCCATATTTTATTTTATGGATTTTTCCGAGACGAAACATTTTGGACCAACAAGAGGCGACACTTGTCACCCTCTCATTGGAACACCTTGGGCGTCAAGCTTGGCGAAAGTTGGTCATTTTTGTCATGGAGTTGGTAGGATATTTGTGTGTTAGTTGGTTAAGGGACACTTGGGTGAATCTTGGCCTTACACTTGTGTAGCACTTGGCTCAATCTTGGCCATTGGTTGGCCTTCACTTGGCCTATAAATACCCATCCCTTTGAAGACTTATTCATCCATTCCTAAATGTTCCTAAGTGTTAAAATCCCTCCCTCTGCCCTCTTGTTGACTCGCCCAAGAGCCCTCTCCCCTCCTCAGTAGTGTGGCGTGGGTACCCCCCTACCCTAGTTGTCTCGTATAATACACCCCCCCTCTTGGTAGAAATACTCAAAAGTATTGTTATAATGCCCAAATTACCTTAGCCATATACCTTGTAGTATTCTAAGGTTATACTTATACGAAAAGCCCAGTTATACTATTATACTTTCCGTCAGTCACCAAATCGAAACCCTAAGGAAAATCTCCATGGTTTGTTGGAGTAGTATGTAGAAGTTGGTTAGAACTTCTAAGGGTAGTTTGGAGCGGGTTGAGCGCAGGAGTTGGAGCTAAACGATTGCCCGGATCGACTTTATACTTGGATAATTATGGGCTTATCGAGGTAAATATCTTGTCTATTGTAATTGGAAATTACATGTTGTTAGATTATATAGTTGAAGTATACTATATATAGAACTCGAATGTAGTTATCGGCAATGTCTTTTGACTTAAGCTCGATAATACTTACGGAATGTCTCGACTTAAGCCCAATTTAAAGAAGAATCTTGAGTAATTACATAGGGTCAGACATGAGACTTGTGTAGTAGTACCGGAGTAGAATTGTACCGTTAGGGTTAGACGTATAACCCCGGTTGGCTTGGTAGCCACCGATAGAGGAGGAGATTTTACGCCGCGGGGAGGTCTTTCGAATTTTCTCAGAATGTTCTACGGCGGACCTAAATATTAATAAGCGCCGTGGCCTTATAGGTTGAGTACTACGTGTGGCGCGATCTACTTGGCTTAAAGGAGTTAAGCCGATTGGAAGTACTGAGCGTTTTGCTATTAGTCGATACTCGTCGCGAGGTATGTGAACCTCTTCCTATCTCTTCCAAAGATGATATGTGGAACTATGTAGTACTTGAGACGCGTACATGTGCTAAATGTATTTGATTGGTTTAAAACATAAAGTGTTATAACGGCTTTATGGGAAGTTGGTTATAACAGCTTTATGTTGGTAAGAAAATATTTGTGGTTTTTAAAGGGTAACTGATTTGAACTATAACTGGCTTGTTATGTGTTAATAAAAGAACTTGAAGTATTTCAAAAGGTTTTTGATTCATTTTGAAAGAAGAGGTAATACTTGATTTGTTTTGAAAACTTAAGAGTTATACTAGCTTTATGGAAAGTTAGGTATAACGTCTTAAGAATGTTTTACTGATTTTGGAAATCAGAATGTGTATCGACAAACCACTGCAGCGTTAATAAAAGGAAATGTTTTGACAGATTAAGTATTATTAAAACCAGTAGAAACTTCCATCTGCATAGAAGCTAAGATGAGACAAAATGATATTTCCTAGATCATGGCTGATGTAATAAGATTGTTGTAAACAAGAATATCCTACTCACATATAAGACTTATGTTTCTCAGATAGTTTAAAAGAGAATTATATTCTTAAATGAATAAGACTATGAACTACGAAACCTTTCTAAATAAGAAACATGAACATTTGAAATTAGGCAAACTTGGACGTTTGGAAAATAATGTTGTTACTTGATTTTTACAAAGAGAAGTGTTTTGATTTACTTCAAAAGATAATCACTATATTTTCATATACTACGTGCATTGTGTGACTTTTGTTAAAGTAACGTTTCTTTTAAAGAGTTAATGTATGAAGTACTTTGGGGATAAAACCCGAACTTGTTAGCATATAGTAAAAGTATCTTGTGTGTATAACTTGATTGTGTTGGTTTGTGATAGCCTTGTAATACTTTCTTGTTGATTTGATAAGTAAACATGCTAGGATGCTACGTGTGTTAGTATCTTGTGATGTTTGTGTAAAGGGGTTTTTCCTTTGTTGTGCTTATGTTGTTTAACGATAAGTCGTTATAATAGTATTATACATCACTCATCTTGAGATGATTCCGGGTTAAGCTGCCTCCGACGCGGTAGACTCAGCGGTCGATGGACCTATGATTCGAGACTACCTCATGCGGGTCGAGGGGGCTATGCGCGAATCGCGGAGTTCCGTGTTAGGACGCGCCCTTGTGGTCATGCGGTCGCTTGTACGCGGACGGCGAGTCCAGGACGCCGCCGGAGTAGCTACCGATGCGGGTTATACCTCATGCGGCCGATCTGATTGGCCTACGCGAGTCGCGGAAAGTTCCGTGGCTAGACGCGCACATTAGATACCGCGGGCAAGTGGTCGCTTTGATCATGTGACGGTGCAGACAGATCTTATGATACGCTTCATGACCTTGTTGGTACCGCGGTGTTAGTAGTCGGCTATGCCTTCGCATTTACCCCAGACGTGTTATTATGGCACAGTGGGACCCGTGTTCATGTGTTCCTTGGTGCTTTTATATCATAAGCTGGCGGTGAGGAAGGTATTCCACGCATGATTGATGTTGTGGGCGTGAGACCCATTGTTATATTTGAGTGATGACTTGAGGCGTGAGTCCTCGACTTGACATGATCGCTATTATTGTGAATCGTAGTTTGGTTATCATACATGTCTCCCGCTTTATAGACTATTATGATTTCATTTACGATTTTTAGTTTCACATACTCTGCACTGTTATCGACCTCCTTGGGCCGCGTTTCACGCCGCAGTAAAGGTACACCGCCATTGATCCTCGCTCTTAGGTCACAGCCATTGGTTGCAAAGCTCCGCTGCTCGAGGCTTATCGCCGTATAGTTCCTGTTGTTGTAGGTGTTTACATTCGGGGTATGGCGGGGCCCCGTCCCGCCATTGTTGTCGATAATTTCTGTGAGGTCCGTAGTAATCTTGTGGTGGTTTGTAAAAAGGATTAAACTGCTCATGTTGAAAAAGTTGTTGTTTATATATACGCCGAAAGGCAAGTTTTTCTCGATTATTGTTTCATATTTCATAATATGTCTTGTATCGCTTTATGTTCACTGATTACACGATGTTGTATCACTAAGGTGCCCGGTAAGGCACGATCCACGCCCGAATCGGGTCGTGACAAAAGTGGTATCGAGCGATTAATCTCTGAAAGTGTCTGATCGTATCCAAGAGTTCGATTATCGGTGTGTTGCACCACACCAATAATCGTGAGGCTATAGGGTATTTAGGATTGGTTTCTATTCTTCTCACTCGAGATCGTGCCTTAGAGCCGTGTTGTAAGTTGGACCCTCCGACGAAATTATTTCCTTATCGCTTTGCCTCCGCGTAGGCAACCCGCCCAGAGGGCAAGGCGCCAGGAGTCGCGAGAGTTCGAGGTGGCGAGGCACAGCCCAATCATTACCTAGGGTAGTGCTTCATTCGGGAGTTCTCGCGACGCCACTAGCCCCGCAGAGTTTTAGCACGGCGCTAGTTCCTACGCGCCATGATATTTGAACCTTCGCCCACGCATCGAACAGAGAATATGGATTGCAAAGAGACAACCGCATTAACTATGGATTTGACTACCAGAGAGTATACCGATGTACCGCGAGTCTTGATGACTATCAACGAGAAGGTTGTGCAAGAGTAGTTCTTCAGTTGGGCTTGAGCATGGCCTGTGGTCGGGCTTATGCGCAGCAGGCCGAGAAACGTAGCAATCGACGGGTTAACCAAGGACAGCAGAAGAGGGCCAGAGCAGCAAGGTCCTTTGGTAACTTTCGAGGCGAGTCGCCTCACCAGCAGATTAGGTTATGCGCATCCACCAGTGCAGAAAGGTCCTCCACAGGGTTCAGGACGTTCGGGGTATGCAGGAGTTGGTCAGAGCTCCAGAGCTTCCGGTTCACAGTCACACGAAGGTTCCAGCCATCTGGATTCAGTTTTTCTCAGTGTTCACAGTGTGGCAGGAGTCATCTCGGGGAATGTCGTCTTTTAGTTGGTACTTGTTGTACCTATGACCGTCAGGGTCTGATGTCGAGAGTGTCCTGGTAGGAGGACTCAGCCTTCAGAATCGGTGGGTAGTTTGTCATCTTCCTTAGCTGCGCTCACGGCGAGTTTGATTAGAACGACTAAGGGAGCGAAGAGATATAGATATATCTTTAACCCTCTAGAGTTTTGTTTATGTGATAAGGTGAGTATACCTTAAGTGCTATGTTCTGATAGCAGTGTGTTAGTTGTGATTAGAAATCATGGTGGGTTAACCGAGTAAGATTTTGGGGATAGAAGGTGTGAGCCTTAGAGTTGTATACGTAGAGACCTTGCAGGTAAGGCCATCTCGAGTAAAAGATGTATTGTTTATGTTTGACCCTTTATAGGAGTGCATAGTGCACGTGAGTTATGCTTGGTATTAGTCACTGAGTAGTGTGGAATGAAAGAGGGTAGTTGAGCTAAGAAGACCGCTAGGTTTTCGTAACGTGATTAGTGAGATTGTTCCGGTTCGGGGAGCTAGTATGGTGCGCGTTGCCGGGTCGGGTTGAGGCCACGTTGCGGGTCAACCCGCGGCCTGTTTGGTGGTGGGGTCAGTGTGTGGTGGTCCCGCCGTGATAGGTCACGAGGTGTTAGGCGAGTTTAGTTAACCAACAGTCTGAGTTCGTGGATACGCTCGACCGGTGGTCGCCGATGGGGCAGCCCATCGTGTTCTTCGCTCGACCGCTTTCTGCAGAGGTTATGCGAGATGTTATGTCAGAGAGGTTGAAAGGCTGCACGGGGTGCCTACCTTCACCTTATGTCAGGCAGTGAAGCCCAGGTTGTGGCTATTTTCGTTTTTCTGGAAGTTTTACCAAGCAGGGTTAAGAACTCAGGTGAGTCTCGGAATCGCATTCGCCCTCGGGCCAGTGTGTGTATTTCAGGGGTAGTTGTGAAGATTGTTGTCTCCGGTGGAGGGAGTGTTTAAGCTACCATTTCAGTGTTCGGATGTCGCCTTATTAAGCCTCAGAGGGCGGATGTGTAAGTTGTGGCCGAGTGGTTCGATGTTGGCAAGGTTCAGACAGTTGGTTCAGGCTTGTTCCAGCAGACTGTGGTTAGTGAGAAGCTTGTCTAGAAGGAGTTCTGGCAGCTCAGAGGAAATCGTGCGGATAATCGGCGACGACGCTTAGAGTTCAAAGCGACGGTCTTCTTGAAAGTACCACCCCGGATTGGGTGTGACGAGCTTTGGAAAAACAGAGGAAACTTAGCCCGAGTTGTTTTGGGCCTTTTTAAGTTCATGTGAAGAATAGGCCAGGTTGCCTATATGTTAGCTTTGGCCGTCCGACTTAGGAGGCAGTACGTCCGGTCTTTCGTATTGTTATGTTCGGAAAGTATCGGAGATCCATCCGAGTGTTCCCGCTAATGATGACCACGTTAGAGATAGTAACCCCAGTCTTGGAACCGCCGACGTAATGTGGTAAGAGTTCGAGTGTCGATGACCTCGGGGATCACGTAGTCCGCACCAATTGTTGGTCGCCGAGTGACACTAGAACCTCGCGCAAAGTGACAAAAGTGGTATCGGGAAGAAGCGAGCATGTATGGCGAGCATAGATGTGATCATTTCTTTTGTAAGGAGAAGGTGCGAAGAAGTATATTTTAGACCCGAGAGAGGTGTTTGTGGTGATGATAGAGGTGATTCCTCGTGGACTTGGATGTAAGTATTTCGCGCATTGTTTACGTGGCCATTGTGGCGTGATTGTTTCGTAAGTATGGTAGTGAAGACTATCTTTGGCGCACGCTTGTTTTGAGACTTAGAAGGAACATTCGACGAATGTTTCTAAGGCGAGGAGAATGTTATACCCGTATTTCCGCAGTATGCACGTGGGGCGACGTAGAAAATTTGAACTTGAGAAAGTAGGTCGCCGATTTAATTTTGTGCACAACACCCTGTTAGAGTCGTTTTTCTGAAACGCTTTCACACTTTCGTAGGGGAATTTCCGCCATGCCATATTTTATTTTTGCGGATTTTTCCGAGAGACGAAACATTTTGGACCAACAAGAGGCGACACTTGTCACCCTCTCATCGAACACCTGGGCGTCAAGCTTGGCCGAAAGTTGGTCATTTTGTCATGGAGTTGGTAGGATATTTGTGTGTTAGTTGGTTAAGGGACACTTGGGTGAATCTTGGCCTTACACTTGTGTAGCACTTGGCTCAATTGGCCATTGGTTGGCCTTCACTTGGCCTATAAATACCCATCCCTTTGAAGACTTATTCATCCATTCCTAAATGTTCCTAAGTGTTAAAATCCTCCCTCTCCCCTCTTGTTGACTCGCCCAAGAGCCCTCTCCCCTCCTCAGAAGTGTGGCCGCTGGGTACCCCAGCCTAGTTGTCTCGTATAAGACACCCCCCGCTCGTGGTAGAAAAACTCTCAAAAGGATTGGTAGATGGCCCAAATTACCTTAGCGGTATACCTTGGAGTATTCTAAGGTTATACTTATACTAAAAGCCCGCTTATACTATTATACTTTCCGTCACCACCAAATCGAAACCCTAAGGAAAATCTCCATGGTTTGTTGGAGTAGTATGTAGAAGTTGGTTAGAACTTCTAAGGGTAGTTTGGAGCGGGTTGAGCGCACGGAGTTGGAGCTAAACGATTGCCCAGATCGACTTTATACTTGGATAATTATGGGCTTATCGAGGTAAATATCTTGTCCCCCTATTGTAATTGGAAAATACCTGTTGTTAGATTATATAGTTGAAGTATACTATATATAGACTCAACGTAGTGATCGGCAATGTCTTTTGACTTAAGCCTGAAGCATACGTACGGCAATGTCTTGCGACTTAAGGCTGAATTTAAAGAAGAATCGAATCGTAATTACATAGGGTATTACAGTGAGACTGTGTAGTAGTACCGTGGAGTAGAATTGTACGCAGGGTTAGACGATAACCCCGGTTGGCTTGGTAGCCGGCCTCGATAGAGGAGGAGATTTTACGTCATGTGAGAGTGTTGCGAATTTTCTGTAGAATGTTCTACGGCGGACCTAAATATTAATAAGCGCCAGTGGCCTTATAGGTTGAGTACTACGTGTGGCGCGATCTACTTGGCTTAAAGGAGTCAAACGGTTGGAAGTACTTGGAGCGTTTTGCTATTAGTCGATACTGCCGCGAGGTATGTGAACCTCTTCCTATCTCTTCCAAAGATGATATGTGTGAACTATGTAGTACGGTAGACGATACGTGCTAAATGTATTTGATTGGTTTAAAACATAAAGTGTTATAACGGCTTTATGGGAAGTTGGTTATAACGACTTTATGTTGGTAAGAAAATACTTGTGGTTTTTAAAGTGGTAACCGATTTGAACTATAATCGCTTGTTATGTGTTAATAAAAGAACTTGAAGTATTTCAAAAGGTTTTGATTCATTTTGAAAAGAGGTAATACTTGATTTGTTTTGAAAACTTAAGAGTTATACTAGCTTTATGGAAAGTTAGGTATAACGTCTTAAGAATGTTTTACTGATTTTGGAAATCAGAATGTGTATCGACAAACCACTGCAGCGTTAATAAAAGGAAATGTTTTGACAGATTAAGTATTATTAAAACCAGTAGAAACTTCCATCCGTGATAGAAGCTAAGATGAGACAAAATGATATTTCCTAGATCATGGCTGCTGTAATAAGATTGTTGTAAACAAGAATATCCTACTCACATATAAGACTTATGTTTCTCAGATAGTTTAAAAGAGAATTATATTCTTAAATGAATAAGACTATGAACTACTAAACCTTTCTAAATAATAAAAATGAACATTTGAAATTATGCAAACTTGGACGATTGGAAAATAATGTTGTTACTTGAGTTTTACAAAGAGAAGTGTTTTGATTTACTTCAAAAGATAATCACTCTATTTTCATATACTACGGGTATTGTGTGACTTTTGTGAAAGTAACGTATCTTTTAAAGAGTTAATGTATGAAGTACTTTGGGGATAAAACCCCGAACTTGTTAGCATATAGTAAAAAGTATCTTGTGTGTATAACTTGATTGTTGGTTTGTGATAGCCTTGTAATACTTTCTTGTTGATTTGATAAGTAAACATGCTAGGATGCTACGTGTGTTAGTATCTTGTGATGTTTGTGTAAAGGGGTTTTTCCTTTGTTGTGCTTATGTTGTTTAACGATAAGCTGTTATAATAGTATTATACATCACTCATCTCTTGAGATGATTCCGGGTTGCCGCCTCCGACGCGGGTAGACTCGGCGGTCGATGGACCTATGATTCGAGACTACCTACGCGTCCAGGGTCGGCGCGGAATCACGCGGAGTTCCGTGTTAGACGCGCCCTTGTGGTCACGCGTCCTTGGCTACGCGGACGGCGAGTCCAGACGCCGGGAGTAACTACCCTCGATGCGGGTTATACCTCATGCGGGCGATCCGATTGGCCTATGCGAGTCGCGGAAAGTTCGTGGCTAGACGCGCACATTAGATATCATGCGCAAGTGGTCGCTTTGATCATGTGACGGCCTGCAGACAGATCTTATGATACGCTTCATGACCTTGTTGGTACTGGGTGTTAGTAGTCGGCTATGCCTTCGCATTTACCCTCAGACGTGTTATTATGGCACGTGGGACCCGTGTTCATGTGTGTTCCTTGGTGCTTTTATATCATAACCGCCAGCGTGGGAAGGTATTCCACGCATGATTGATGTTGTGGCGTGAGACCCATTGTTATATTTGAGTGATGACTGAGGCGTGAGTCCCCGACTTGACATACGATCGCTTATTATTGTGAATCGTAGTTTGGTTATCATACATGTCTCCCGCTTTATAGACTATTATGATTTCATTTACGTATTTTTAGTTTCACATACTTGCACTGGCAGATCGACCTCCTTGGGCTGCGTTCACGCCGCAGTAAAGGTACACCCGCCATTGATCCTCGCCTAGGGTCACAAGATTCATTGGTAAAGCTCCGCTGCTCGAGGCTTATCGATGGTATAGTTCCTCGTTGTTGTAGGTGTTTACATTCAGGTATGGCGGGCCCCGTCCCGCCATTGTTGTCGTATAATTTCTTAGAGGTCCGTAGTAATCTTTGTGGGCGTGGTTTGTAAAAAGGATTAAACTGCTCATGTTGAAAAAGTTGTTGTTTATATATATGCCAAAGGCAAGTTTTTCTCGATTATTGTTTCATATTTCATAATATGTCTTGTATCGCTTTATGTTCCACGACACTGATGTTGTATCACTAAGGTGTCCGGTAGGCACGATCCACGGCCTTAATCGGGTCGTGATGATGGTAAACAGTGGTATAACATCTGGGGTTTACCCTCACATATACTCTACCGAGAAGGTGGTAAAGCAGTGGTATAGATTCGGGGTTTACCCTCACATATACTCTACCGAGAATGTGGTAAAACAGTGGTATAGCATCTGGGGTTTACCCTCACATATACTCTTACCCTATCTCGACCGATCACAAACAAGACATAAGCACTACCATGTCTTTTATAAAAGAATCCGAAATTTAACCCAAGTACTACCAATAACGGAAGATACCCGTGGAATCCCACATCACCGCTTCAGACGTCCCAAGAATCTTACAACTGCATAGACCACTCCAACCGAGAGTCGCGACAACGTAATAAGACATAGTACTTGCACTCAAAGGCTATCACGCACACATAGGCAATTCCCAATTAATCAAGCCAAAGTACTAATCAAGGCACACATGGAATAATTCTCAATTATCAAGCCAAAGTACTTATCAAGGCACACTTAGAATAATTCTCAATTAACAACCAAAGTACTAATCAAGGCACCAATAGGATTATTCTCATTTAACAAGCCAAAGTACTAATCAAGGCACACTTAGACTAATTCTCAATTAATCAAGCCAAAGTACTAATCAAGGCACACTGACAAATTCTCAATTTATCAAGCCAAAGTACTAATCAAGGCACACTTAGACAAATTCTCAATTTATCAAGCCAAAGTACTAATCTTTTCAAGAGACTCCTTTTGTGAAAAATCCCAAGATACTAACACCCGTAGTATCAAGGCGTGTCTATTTTTCAAAGTAAGTTACTACATTTTTTTTGAAAGCTTATTTCAACACTTGAAATCAAGTAACTCAAATTTTCTTTTACAATCTAGGCAACTTATGTCGATTAATCAAAATAGACAACTTTCTAAACTTTCCATAAAGCCGTTATATAACCGACTTCTCATAAAGCCGTTATAACCCTTTATGGTTTTAGACATATCCATTCCTTTTATAACCAAGAGACTTATACTTATTAAAATCCAAGTATTAAATACTTTCAAATCGATTTTCTTAACTTTTAAAAAATACACTTAGTCTCTTAACCTTTAGAAACCAAGTAACTTATTTTATTACTAAACTTTAGGCAATTGATGCCTTAAAATCAAGTTGCCTTTTCATTAAAATCGAGTCATTTATCTTTCCATAAAGCAAATATAACCAACTTCCCATAAAGTCGTTATATTCACTTTATACCTTCACCAAATACAATTTCCTATCCGAGGGACTTATACGTTTAAAACGGGACAAGTATCACATATTTTAAAACTCTTTAAGTCCCTTAACTTTCAAAACACTTCAAGTCTCTTAATATATAGAAAACAAGTTTCTTCTCTTAAATCATGTCATTTCTCCTCTTTTAAACAATTAAGTAAATCACTCCCTGGACTCCCCTAAAGTCATTTTAATGACCTTTAGGTTTTGGAACTAAGGCACTAGCCAAAAGGTTTAGAAACCACTTCCTTTTCAAGACTCTATGTACTTTAAGTAAAATACTTTCACTTTTAAGAATCCAAACTTCACTAAGGAAATGGATTATACGACTTACAATTTAAACATCAAAGTACAATCAAGGAAGCACATAGAACAAATTCTACTTTAGGCAATCCAAATACAACCAAGGAATGGATCATTTAGTGAGTAGAACATACTTTCTTTATCTTAAGGAATCATGCTAAGAGGAGATAGTTCACATACCTTTTCGCTAATTCCACAAGCTGTCGAATACGCCGTATGTGGAAGTGTCAACCTATAATGGTCACAACAAGACTATCAACTTCTAGTCTCTACGTAGAAAAATACTAAGTATTTGGTCTCTAATTCTACGGAAAATCGGGCAGCACTTCCTTTGTTTCTACTCACTTTGCCACCTTTTTCAAGGTCGAATACAATAACCAACACGCCACATTTAAGGCCCCAAACAACAATCAAACAAAGGGGATTACACGCCTTACACTACGTGTAAAATTCTGCCCCACAATTATACAAAGTAGTTCAAACTTCACTAGCCATTCTCGGCCAACATACTAACAATTCAAAGTCTTTTCCAATCCTTTTCCAATTCCAAGTTCTAAGGTCTAACATGTTTTATAGTTATAAACAACTTCAATAACTACAATTTCCTTCTTTATACAACATGCGACGCTTAAACGAATAATCAACTTGAATTGTAGTCTTAAGGCTAACATGCTAGTTTTCGGATTAGGGTTCCAATAGCCAATATACTTGTCCAACTACATAATATATACTTCATGCTTGCTACTATCTATAGCTACAACAAGTAGTAACTCTTAACTACTAAAACGACAAGATTATACCTTTATAAGCCCTTATAATTTCCAAGATTCAAAGTCGCGCCTTAGCAAATTCTTAGCTCCTTTCCTTAGGTTCCAACCCGCTCCAAGCACTCCTTAGAGGCCTATGAAGAACCCATCTTCAAGTTCCAACTTCAAAGTTGAAGAACTCCCATAGTTTCCGCCTTGCGACTAACGTGAAAATGCGTTTTCCAAATCTTTCTATTGAGATAACCTTAAAATACCCTTATGAACCTTGGGTTTAAGTCTTGAGGCTAATGGACAACATTTGCAAAATTTTTGTGTGGGCAAGGCACCTAAGCCGAGAGCAAGCTTTTGTGGACAAGAAAATGTGTGAAATTTTTCTAAGTGTTAAGAGCAAGTCTTGCACTAGTAGTGAGCTTATATAAAACATTGGAGGGCTTAGGTTACAACAAATGTGGCTTGGATGTGTTTCACTGGATCAAGCTTATGTGGACTAGTTGACTTGTCAACAATGTCACGCCAAGACTTATCTTTCAAGATGGTCAATGACCATTTTACCCTCCTCCAATTCGCTCAAGACCACATGGGAGTGCCACGTGTCGCCTCTCATTCGTCCATAAAATTCCGCAACCTCGGGTCCCACAAAATGTAAAATTCCTCGGGTGGGCCCCACGTGACCAAATCCGTAACAATAAATTTCCATAATATTACTAAGTCTCAAACTCTTCAAATAATGTATTTTGAGAATCCAATTCTCAACAACGAACATTTTTCCTTTCCGACGTTCGGAACATTTTCCGTCGGAAAAACAATTCTTCCTGCCGTACCAATTTCCAAGTCTTGTTTCCTTTCGTACATTCTATTCTACATGTCCTGGACTTACGGGGTGTAACATGATTGATATTGTGGGCGTGAGACCCATGGTTATATTTGAGTAATGATTTTGAGGGCATGCGTTCCTGACTTGACATGACTGCTTATATATTGTGAAATGGTCTTTTAAAAGATGAAATTGATTTTCATTACTCTTATTATTAACTGCAGCACGTAATCTTGATTTTGGTTATCATACATGTCTCCTGTTTTATATTTAGACTATTATGATTCCTTTACAGTACTTTCAATTTTACATACTTGGTACCTGTTGTACTGACCTCCTTCGGGGGGCTGCGTTCATGCCACAGGTAGAGGTACACCGGTTGTTGATCATCGCTCATAGGATCACAGTTCTGCATTTTGGGAAGCTCCGTTTTTCTGGAGGCTTATCTTTTGGTATGGTTCTCTGTCAGTGTAGGTACAGGTACATTCAGGGGTATGGCGGGGCCCTATCCCGTCATAGTTGTTATGTCAAAAACTCTTAGAGGTCTGTAGTCCTGTTGTGAGTTGGGTTTGTAAAGGATGTAACTGTTCGGGCTTTTGATATATATATATGTTGAAAGGCGACCTTATCGGTTAGCCTGTTTCTTATTTTACATTGTTCCATGTCTATGAGTTTATTCCGCTAGTTTTCTCTGATGTATACCTACTAGGGTGCCCAGGTAAGGCACCAGTTGCGGGCCCGAGGTCGGGTCGTGACAGTTGTTTGGCCGAGAATTACTATAAACTTGTTGGATATTATTGTGCAGTTTTAAGGGCTGTTTTGTGGTATTACAATGCTGGAAAATCAGCCACCATTATGCATGTTTAAGTGTAGTAATTGCTAATGAAAGTCCTAAGGGAATAAGGGTGTAGAAAGGTATTAAAAGGCCTCACATTTTACCCTTGTTGTTCTGGAACACGGGCTGTTTTTGTGAACTATTTTTATATGGATTAAGGGGCTCAATTTTACACGTGAAGTAGGCGTGTAATCCCCTTTGGTTGCTATTTTGGTTGTGCCCTTAATTGGTGCTTGGTTGTTGATGAAATTTGGCCTTCTTGAAAGGTGGAAAAGTACGTATAAGTAGGGGAAGTGCTGCCCAAATTTGTATACGAAAAGAGAACCTTTACTTGGTATATGTCTTATACTAAGTATTCATGAATCGATAGACATGTTATTGTGGTTATAGGTTGAAGTACCTAATTGGGACGTATTCTACTTGTCGTGCTGGTTAGTCGTCAATAAGGTATGTGAACCTCTTCCTTCTTTTGGCATGTTCTACGTATGAAATATACATGTGGTAGTGTTTCATGATTCATTCTACTCTTAGAAGTTAAGGAGTATTCATGTTATTGATTCTATGTTAAATGCATGTCTAAATTATTCCTAAGTCTTTACCAAGTCTTATGAGAGATGTTGGTAAGAGTTTTTAGGAAGTATTGGAGTCGAGTTGATCTTGCTAAGTTACAAAACTAATGAGAAAAGGTATCGAACAAGCCATTGCAGCGCTAAATGAAAAGGGAATCGACAATCAATTATATTGAAATGAGAAGAATTTCCATCTACATAGAAGCTAAGATATAACCAATTCGTTTTACACTTTCTAGGTTCACAACTGATTTGATAAGATCATTATTAATATATAACCTATTAAAGGCTTATAAAATGGATTAATTTGGCAATTCGCATCGGTTATCACTATGCAAATATTTCCATAATGTTAGCCAGAGGAGCGAGACGAATTTAAATTATCGAGTCGGTACAGACGACAATCGGTGTGTGAACTATCCTTTCTTCTTTTAAAAGTTGTTTATTTGAAGTAAGTGTACGGTGGACGTAGGTAGTTTTATTGGATCTTAATCTCAAAATGATACTTGATAGAATAAGTGACTTGATTTTAAAAGTATAAGTTACTTGATTTTAAAAGTATAAGTTACTTGATTTGAAAAGAATAAGTGACTTGATTTGAAGAGTATAAGTGACTTGATTTGAAAAGTATAAGTTACTTGATTTTAAAAGAATAAGTGACTTGATTTGAAAAGTATAAGTGACTTGATTTTAAAAGAATAAGTGACTTGATTTGAAAAATATAAGTTACTTGATTTGAAAAGTATAAGTGACTTGATTTGAAAAGTATAAATTACTTGATTTGAAAAGTATAAGTTACTTGATTTGAAAAGTATAAGTGACTTGATTTTAAAAGAATAAGTGACTTGATTTGAAAAGTATAAGTTACTTGATTTGAAAAGTATAAGTGACTTGATTTGAAAAGTATAAATTACTTGATTTGAAAAGTATAAGTTACTTGATTTGAAAAGTATAAGTGACTTGATTTTACAAGTGCTAGTATCTTTGGTTTTTCTAAAAAGGAAGGCATGGTATTGTCTTGGTTATTCTAAAAAAAAGGCATGATATTGTCTTGATTTTTCTAAAAAGGAAGGCATGGTATTGTCTTGATTTTTCTAAAAAGGAATGCATGGTATTGTCTTGGTTATTCTAAAAAGGAAGGCATGGTATTGTCTTGTTTTTTCTAAAAAGGAAGGCATGGTATTGTCTTGGTTTTTCTAAAAAGAAATGCATGGTATTGTCTTGATTTTTCTAAAAAGGAATGCGTGGTATTGTCTTGGTTATTCTAAACAGGAAGGCATGGTATTGTCTTGGTTTTTTTAGGTATTGTCGTGATTTTTCTAAAAAGAAATGCATGGTATTGTCTTAGTTATTCTAAAAAGGAATGCATCCTATTGTCTTAATTTTTCTAAAAAGGAAGACATGGTATTGTCTTGGTTTTTCTAAAAAGGAAAGCATGATATTGTCTTGGTTTTTCTAAAATGATAGTTCATCCATTTTTATTCTAATGAGAGTCAAAGATTATTTAACTTGCATATGTTTGCTCATGATAGCCTTTCGTGCAAGTGTTATATTTCCACATCACCACGTCCATCACTGGAGGGCTGGCAACATTATTATATTATTTCATGGACATGCTTCCATGATGGTGGAATTCCACGGGAATGCTTCCGTGGGGCGGATTTAATTCCCGGGACATCATATTATTCCATGGACTAGCTCTTTATGATGCGAGTAGATATACTCATGCGGGTCTAAGGACTCATGCGGGTTTAATTCCCATGATATTATATTATTCCATGGACTAGCTCTCCATGATGCGGGTATATATACTCATTGCGGGTCTAAAAGATCCATGCGGGTTCAATTCCCATGAGTAGGATTGCATAATGATTCTGAGGGCAGGTGTCCCTGATTTTGACATGACTTTTCTATTTTTGAAAATGTACAGTTTACTCTCATTACATCGAGTCCCACAAATGGGTCGGGTACGTTATGTGATACACCGAGTCCCACAAATGGGTCGGGTACGTTATGCGATACACCGAGTCCTTCACTAAAGGTCGGGTAGTAAATAGAACAGTCTTACTGTGTCCCTCACTAAAGGGTCGGGACATGTTACACTGATGATTTCACCGAGTCACTCACTAAAGGGCTGGGATGCGTTATATGAAAACAGATACGATGACTCTCATTTTTATAAGGTACAGTAGTACAGTGATACAAAGTACAGTTGGCTCTTATTTTATATGGCACGGTAGGATCTGGTATTTGATTTTCATATTTGTCTCTGTCATTCTTTTGTACATTTATGATCTTGTTTACTGTACTTTATGTTTACTTACTTGGTACCTTGTTATCGACTTCTTCGGGCCGTTCATGCCCGCAGGTATTAGGTACTCAGTTGGTTGATCTGTGAGCTTAGGATCCTTGGTCAGCGTTTTGGGATAGCTCCAATGTTCCGGAGCTTGTCATTTTGGCACAGGTCTTCCATTATGGCTATGTATATTCAGGGGTACGGCGGGGCCTTGTCCCGTCATAGTTTACTTTCCAAACTCTTAGAGGTCTGTATTCATGTGTGGGTTGAACTTGCGTGAGTTTTTTATATGTTGTTGGCCAGTTGTACTAATGTGTTGTCGGGATGTTCCCGTTTATATATAGTGGCAGCCTCATCGGCTTGCCTATTTTTATAACATGAGTTTTCTTAGAGTTTCCGCTGATTTTATGTGATGTATGTGTAGAAGGGTGCCCAGGTAGGGCACCAGTTGCAGGCCCGGGGTTTGGGTCGTGACACACCTGTTGTACGGTATACATAATCTTAAAACATTCATAACTTCTTATCCGTAAGTCGTATTAATCCCCATAAAATATCAAACTTTCGATAAAAGAGAAAACTAGAACTTTTATTCAGCAAAAACTTTCAGATTCTTTACCGATTTGTACAGTTTTTACGTTATACATTCTGCCCTTCCAGATTTCGATTGATCCGAGGCAGAAACTTTAAACAGTGATAACTTTCAAACCGTAAGTCGAATTTATCCCCGTAAAGTCTCAAACTGTCTATAACGGAGTAATCTAGAACTTTGTTTTAGCACAAACTTTCGATTCTGTACCGATTTGTACAGGTTTTACGTTATACATTCTGCCCTTTCATATTTCGGTTGATCTGAGGCAGAAACTTTAAACAGTGATAACTTTCAAACCGTAAGTAGGATTAATCCTCGTAAAGTCTCAATATGACCGTAACAGAAAGATGTACAACTCTTTATATCTTTATATTTGCACAAAAAAAGATTGCCCTATTAATTGATATCCGTAATTTTTGGATACTTTCGGATCGGATTCGGATCCGAATATTTCGGATATACAAAAAATCTGATATCCGTAATTTTTGGATAATTTCAGATCGAATTCGGATCCGAATATTTCGGATAAATTTCGGATCGGATTCGGATCCGAATATTTTGATATACAAAAAATCGAATATCCGTAATTTTTGAATAATTTCGGATCGGATTCGGATCCGAATATTCCGGATATAAAAAAATCGGATATCCATAATTTCGGGTCGGATTCGGATCTGAATATTTCGGATATACTAAAAATAAAAACTAAATGAGGGAGGAAAATTCATGGAAAAAACACAAAAGAAATAGATATATTTTAGCAGCAGAAATAATATAATTTGAAATTAAAAATTAAGGAAATTTGGTATATGTAGAAGCAGAAATGCTTCGAATGTTATTTTTACTAATCAGGATAGTGTTTAAATTTCTATTAAGTTCATGCAACATAATATTTAAACTGAAGTAAAAAAATAAAATTGGCTTTTGTATATACAAAAATAAAATAATAATAAGGAACTTCATTATGGTAGTAGAAACATAAATGAATTATTCTGGAACCGAAATTATTGGACTCCGTGGCGTTCCTTCATCTAGTACATAAATAAATACGAACAATCATAATTTTTTAATAAGTTTGTATACATGGCTACATAAAAAATGAAAGCAATTCCCAATCGGATTTTACTCTTTAGTATTAAAAGAAGGGACCATTTGGTTTAGAGGAGATCCAAACTCCACATAGCATTATATTACATGTTTGGTTGAGTATGAGGAAACTTAATCTCAACATAAATATCAACATTAATTTATGCAATGATTAATTTATTACACCCCATATTTTCAAGGAATTAATATGAAAACGTACTCAGAAAAATAAGGTTTGGATATTGGAAGGATAGTATGATTACATTTTCCTCCGGAAAAATTTCGGAAAAATGTGAAGCCGAAAAAATTATTAACTCGGAGTTAGATTCCCTAATGTGGATTTATGGGCTTAGTATTGGATTATGAAGTAATGGAATTGATAATATGAGGTCCGTCTTTTTGGTGAATTAAAAAGGGCGACTGTGTGTCGTCCTTTTTTATCCTAAAAAATATGGCATTTTTAAATCGCTCTTTTTGACATTATTTAGTCGCCTTCTTTGAAGAGTTTTCTTGTAGTGAAGCATTGTCCTGTCCCGTTTGACGTGTCCTACCCCGCCCTACCCCCCATTTGCCATCCCTATTTCTCCATTAATCCAAGAATTTTATACAACCACAAAATGAAACCTAGAATTTTGTACAATCGCACAACGAATTCTAAAATTTTACACAACCCTAGAATGTTATGGAACCCTAGATTTTGTTTACCAAAATCAAAAGCTAAACGATAATCCACGCTGAAATTGAAAGTTAATGGGAAAAATCAAAGATAATTAAATACCGTTACCCATTTATTTATGAATTTAGAACCCTAATTTTAATTTTTAACCCCTCTTAACTTTTATCCATTTATTTAAAATTACTAATTAATTAAAATCACTAATAAAGGTCCTAATTAGATTAGTCAGGTGGAGTGCTACTTTGACACTTCTTTTTAGTGAAAACGGAGCGTGTATTGGATGCATTGGCAGCTAAGCAACGAAGTATTTCTTTTTTGCTGAACTGAAGATGCATTAATTTAAAGGACATGAAATTAAAAGTCATTACAGGGCTGGGGTAGATCCTTGCTTGCTTGCATGTTTGTGTAAGTGAATTGTTTGTTCTCATTGAGGGTTGTTGCTAATACCTGGCAATCAGTTTCCACTATGATTGAAAATAGGATTTTAAGGCAGGATAGTTTAGGTATAGAAAGGAAACACTAGATAGTTGAGTTTTGAAACTCGCAAAAATGTGATAGTTTAGGTGTGTTTTAACTCAGCAATTCACTCTTAAATTTTTCTTTATATTCCTTTTAATGTTTCTGCACGTTATACCTCATATTATTAATAGATGTATCATTGTTTTCACCCCTTTTTCCAGACTGCAAATAATGGAGCCACGAAAATGTTAAAATATTTTTTTATTTCTCATCTTGTGTTCGGTATTCATATTGGAGCTCGAGTACTAATCTGAATTCGCGTCGTGTAGGCCCATTAGGGGAACACGATCCCTATGAAGGATTTTTTCATATCCAGAACTTGAACTCGAGACCTCTGGTTAAGAGAAGAGTAACCTCATCTGCTGCACCACATCCTTTATTGGTGAAAATGTTAAAATGTTACATGCGCTAATTTGGTATTGATACCCTCTGAAGCACAAACTTATAGGCCAAGAATTAAATAGATCCTTATAATCAGTGGCGGAGCTAGGTAGCCTTCAGAGGGTTCATCTGAACCCCTCGACGAAAAATTATATTGTATGTACAACGTTAAAATTATTTTTTTATGTATATATATAGTAGATGTTGAACCTCTTGGTTTCTTAGTGTATTTACTTCTTCATATATTTGAATCCTCTAGGTGAAATTCCTGACTCCGCCACGACTTATAATACTTACAAAATAATAGTTACATGACTTGCATATCAGTGAGAGCTAGCACTCTCATAATTATAGTGACAAGAGTCAAGACATGCCCTTTGTGTGGAGGTTTAGACAAATAAAAGTTGTAGCTTGAAAGAAAATGTCATCTTTGGTATGGTTACTCAACATGACATGTTGTGGTGTGATTGCGGAAATTTCCTTAATGTACTCATGTCACTTTCGCTTGTTAACATGGATTTCATTTACTCTTGGAGTGTCTCATGCTTCTTTCCTAAATAAACTCAGAGACATTATCAAGTAAATTTGTACTTGAAGAGGTGATTTGGTGAGAGAACGTCCAAAATGTATAAGAATAATGCAGTGAGGTTGATCCTTTTTTCCAAAAAGGTGGATCTCCCACCCCAGGAGCCCCCACACCCTGGTCCGACAGGATTGTGAAGGAGTTAATCATGGTAACTCAACTGATTTCAAAGGTTAGGGAGGTTGATCCTTGTATGTACTATCAGTTGTCCGTTCTCAAACACTGGTTATTAGAGCACATCAGCAATTTACTGGTAGTAATATTGAGAGACTGATACTACTATCTCCAGGACTAGTCTGGCATGGTCCTGAATATCAAAAAAAAAATTAAAAATAATGCAGTGAGGTTAGGGCAACAACCGCTCAAGTGACTGACTATACATTAAATTAAAACTTAATAAACAAAATATATCTCCCACGTCATAATTATATACTATTTCTAGCTAAGTCAAAGCAATTCAAGGAAAATTAAAAAAAAATCAGAACTAAGAGATAGTCATTCAAAATAAATCTTGTAAACAATATAGACGTTAATTTCCTACCCAAATTTCAAAAACAAAATTATCAAAGGTAACTGCTAAAACATCTAAACAATGACATCCCTTTTAAAAAAAAAATTAAAGGTTTACACTAAACACCACTAGAATATGAATATCCCCGGCATAAACCTTTCTTTGAAAGACACACTTGGCCAGTGTGGTTAATCGGTGACGTGATTTGCGCTATTATGCGTCGGAAGTTTACTGCCACAAGACTGAAAGAAAGAATGCACATGCCTTCACAACAAAAGTTTCAGATACACATGTATTTTAAAATCAAATACATACACTTTCTATACTATGAAAATCATACATTGTGTTTTATGTAAATTTAAGATTATCTTAAAACGGAAGAATACAAAAGTAAACTAAAATAAGGAAAAAGGGTTCCTATATAATAACATTTATAATTAATAAAAATACAAATAACTTAAAGTGAAAGAAAATTATTACTAATAGTTGGTATATCAACGAAGTTTGTGTTAATTTCTTATTTATGAGATTCAAAAGATAAATATTTCGAAGAATAATTATTCTATATTTTAATCAATTGGTGTAAATGAAGATACTAAGAAATGTGTATATATTTCTTTTATTAAATTCACAAAAATAAATAGATAAACTTCTTATTTATTTTAAATTTGTTTTAATTTACATTTTGATATACCTAGCTATGGGCATGGTGTAAGTGTAAAATTTTCATAAAATATGGATATATATCCGAAACTGAATTACATTATTTTCTTATTTTCTTATCATATCCACCACAGTTTTACATCAGACAAGATTTGCACTTTGACCTCCTTAGTTTTCCTTCAGTGTTTCCAAATACTTTCTTGAAATGCCGAAAATTCTCTACCTAATTGTGTTAAAAAAAATTGTCTCTTTAACAAACTTTTAATGTGGCACGTTTTAAGTAATTATCTTGTCTCTCAGGTAAATAATATTATATACAACTATGTCTTACCGTCCCATAATTACATCACATTTATTATAATAGATTTGTAATATATTATAATTAATATAATTGTAATTAGTGTTTCTTATATTAGGTAAGGTAGATTAGTCTTTCATGATTCAAGCCTAGAGTTATTGTATATATATATATATTATCTTTGGAAAATATTAATTAAGGAATCATTTCCTACATGGTATTAGTAGCCAAAGATCCTTTGCCCTAAAAATCTCTCTTCTCTTCTTACCCCTACCCGGAATTCTCCCTCTTTTCTAGTGTTATTTTCGGCCACCTTCTAAGGTTTAGTAATCAAAATCCTAAACCTAAATACTCCCTCAAAACCTAAACACACAACTAAACCGTAGCCGAAATTCTCATCTCTTACCCCCCCCCCCCCCCACCCGGCCTAGACTTTAACAAGTTTAGGCTTCTTTCATCCACTTCCATCAAAACATCACTTCCCTTGATTCTAAGTGGAACCTATGACCGAAAAAACAAACCTTTCATCTCACTCTTGCCGTTAATAACGTCAAGACCTTCATCTTCATAACTCTTGAAATGGAGAAAGGGCAGTACACCTCATGGCAGAACTATTCAAAATTTAATGTCGTGCTTATGAGGTGATTGACCATATTCTTCTGTCCGAGTCACCGTCGGATTCCGGACACGAAATTATGGTCTCGATTAGACGATATTGTCCTTCAATGGATTTATGGCACTATTTCGAATGATCTTTCATACCATATTACAACCCAATTCTACGGCTCAAAAGGCGTGGGAAAGATTAGAGAATATTTTTCAAGATAACAAAATGTCTAGGGCCATTTATCTTGAACACCAATTTACGAATATTAAATTGGATAATTTTTCCAACATTTCAGCCTATTGTCAAGAATTGAAAGTAATTGCGGACCAACTGTCCAACGTTGGTTCGCCCGTGACGGATCAAAGGTTGGTACTTCAGTTGATTGCGGGGTTGAATGAGCAATATGATGGTGTTGCTACATTCATTCTGCAGAGCAATCTATTACCTCCCTTTGACGAGGCCCGTTCAAGATTAATTCTTGAGGAAACAAGGAAAACAAAGAAGGCATCCTTGGGAGCAACCACCGCTGGAACCGTTCTCGTCTCCACCAACTCTTTTTCCACTGATTTGGAAGCCCAAAATTATGGTTCATGGGGACATAGTAATCTTTCTAATAATGGTCAAAACTGGGCCCAAATCAAAACAATAAAGGAATAAATAATGGTGAAAAGCGGACGGGCGGGCCACTCACGGCGGCGAATAGCGGCCGGACGGTGGTCAGTAGCGATGACGATTCATCGCAAAGATGGCAGACAAATGCGGCAAGATACACCGTGGGCCTAGGCCCCACAGTAGGCTGGCCCGCCATAACCATTCCCTACGTCTTCATGGGGCCAACCTCCTCCTTCTTCAAATCGCCGACCCGGTATTCTCGGATCTCTCCACAATATGAATTTGTAGCTCAGGCACCATCTTCTATCGGATATGCACCCACGAATATTGAACAAGCCATGAGTCACATGAATCTAAATATTCCGGATGAATCGTAGTACATGGATACAAGTACTACGTCACACATGACGGCATCTCAAGGTAATCTTTCTTTTTATTTTAATACGAGCGATAATAAAAATATTATTGTCGGTAATGGGTAGGAAATTCCAATTCGTGGTATTGGTCATGTAACACTACCATCTCCCCCACCCACCTTTACACTTGAAAAATGGCTTGTGGGCTATTGTATGTTTCTTGGTAATAACTTGGTCTCATGGTCTGCGAAACGTCAGTCGACTTTGTTCCGCTCCAATGCAGAGATCGAGTATAAAGGGGTAGCTAATGTGGTTTCTGAATCATATTGGTTACGTAATCTTCTTTTAGAGCTTCATTGTCCTATTCCTTGGTTTATTCTGATAATGTTAGTGTACTGTCATCTACCTTTCTGGTAATCCAGTTCAGCACTAACGCACTAAACATATCGAGATGGACATTTACTTTGTTCGTGAAAAGGTTGCTCATGGTCAAGTATGCGTCTTCCATATTCCTTCCAAGTATCAAATTGCAGACATCTTTACAAAGGTCTTCCCTCGATCCTCTTTGAAGATTTCAGAGACAGTCTCAGCGTACGAAGATCGCCCGCTATGACTGCGGGTGTTAAATACCGTGATATACAATTACTGTTTATCATGGTTTGGTCTGTGAATGGTGTATATTTTAGGTAGTATTTTAGTATAAAGCCTTGTATATTTGTATCATAATTAAAATTGTATATTTACCATAATTATAGTATTCTTATACAAATAGAATAGGATTTTGGGATTAGAATTGGAATATGATTCTCCTATTATGAAAAGTGTAACATGTAAATATTGTCTTTCATTAATGAAAATAATCAAGGGATTATTTCTTTGAATAGTAAACATTTGGTTTAAAAATTATCCTATGGCCACATCCAGAGAATTCGTGAGAGATATCAACTCAGTAACATCGTTATTACTTCAGAAATTCACTTTACATTTAAGCATATGCTACACCATGACCCATTTTCCAGTCCACATCCAAAAAGACTACTTACATTTCTCCAATTAGGTTGGTGCTCTTACATCCAGATACGGAACTAAGTGATGTAAAGAGAACTGTAATTCCTGAAAAAAGAGAAACTGATGAACCATTTGGGAATGTCCAACGCCTGTATCAGTCAATCTCCAAAATCTACTTATAGTTGCCAAAACGAACAACAATGATGTAATTTATCTCGCATACACAAAGATCTAATACAGATTTGAGACAAATGAATCCATAAACCAGCATATCAAATAGTAAAATGACTAAATTTAAGCCATGCTAAACAATGATAATGTTTGTTCAGATATTTGCTGATTGCTTTTCCTTGCGAATAGAAGCTCCATTCTAGCTGAATAGCCGCTTCTCCAATTTCTTCATGGGGCTGCACCAGTACTGTATATTGTTCTTGAAACCATAAATAGGAAGCTTGAAACTTTCTTCATATGCAACTGATAATACAGCACAAAGAGTTTTGAAACAACAAAATAATTGGACAGGACAAGGAGATACCGGGATATTGCATGATTCAAGCAAAATCCTTCAATTTTCAGGTGTCAACAATAATACAGTTAGCACAGGACGGATAAAATTAACTTGCATCAATAAACAAAAGCAAGCTGTCCGACGCTTTCTTCAAACACAAAACTATAACGCAGGGGACTAATTTACTTTATATGGAGACCATAAATGCAAGAAATCAGTAACCATGAATCAGCCAAGAATACTCAACTGTCATAGGTTAGTGCGGTAATCTTACGATGAATAAAGAGGATGCTTTTCTTCATGAAGGACACGGAGGATTGACATGTTCACTGCTTTCTTGTCTTTCATTTCAGAGGTTACGGTTGCAACTTCTAGCTAAATGAAGATATAACTTGGTTTAATTTAACTTTCTAGAGTTACTGTCAAACAGCTAGACAAAGTAAAGGACATAGACTAAAGAAAAATTAAGCTCAAATGAGTCTTGACATTCATAAAAGCTTTTGAATTTGTTTCCCAAGTCATGGCAATACCTCATAGTTTTTAATCAAAGTTGCGGGCCATGCGGAGGTGCCATTTTAAGGGTACCCCAACTTCTGAATAGCATTCCAAGATTGAACCTTCACCACTTATATTGAAAAGACAGAGTAGTTAAGCCTTTAAGGAGACAGCAAATCATTTACCAGTATAAAAAAGAATGGCTCCGAATAGGATAGAATGGATATAGGAGACTCGTAAAGCTGATCCCAACTAGTTCAGTAATTTGAGGAGGATAACAGACTTGTCGTTCTGGCAGAGCACACGCTTTCCACTTCCGGACGTTTACCAATTTGTGGAGTTCCTCTCAAACATCATATCCCATGAGCCTCAAATCAAAATCACCGCACAATGTAATCTTGATTTTTTAAGTGATTTCAAATTATGCAAGAACGTTCAAAAACTTCAGTATGTCCCTCTTCCAATGGTCAAAGCAACAGATCCCCTAAACTTGTACCTCAGCCTGGTGGCATTATTCAAAAGAAACAATTCAGTTTCCTCCACCATGGTAGTGCTCTTTCTTGTCTGTGGAATGTAACAGTGCTCCTCAACTCCTGTCTTCTGAAGAACTACTAAGCGACTGCACCCAACTGCTACCAGGAAATTTCTTTATCCCTTTCACTTTCATAGCCGATCTTAGGCTGTTCGCATCACTGCAATAACCAAAAAGAAAAGACAAACTGGAAGCAAGTACATAATTTGATCCGAGATCAGGCTCTATTTTGAGGAGAATATCTCTTATATTCTCTTCCGCGCAAGGAATACGACCATAATGCTTCCTCAATATCACAGAATTAGGGTCTATTGCATACTCCTTATAAGATCATAAGCTTCTTCTAATTCTCCAGCACGTCCTAGCATGTCCACCATGCATCCATAATGTTCCATAATTGGCCTAATGTTATAAATACTTGCCATTTTTTTCAAAATATTCCTGGCCCACATCAACAAGGCCAATATGACTACAAGCACATAGAATTGCAGAAAATGACAAGCTGTCCTGCCTAAAGCCAGCTTCTTCCATTCTGGCGAACAAGGACAGAGCTTCTTCTCCGTGACCATGATCAGCAAGGCCAAACATCATGATGGTCCATGTCTGCAGATTTTTATCATCCATTAAATTGAAGATGCGGAAAGCCTGCTCATATAACCACATTTTGCAAACATGCCCAGGAGAGCTGTTTCCAGTTCAACATGTAGTTCAATACCACTGGTAATAATGTGTGAGTGAATACATTTACCTAATCTGATTTTCAGGATACGAGTGCATGCTCCCAGCAAGCTAACCAAAGTGATAGAATTTGGCTTTTCATTTGCCAGCTTCATGTATTGGAACAGGAGCAGAGCATCTGAAGGCAACTTACTGAGACATCCAAGAAAAAGTTGAGTATTATGACCTTGAAAAGCCGGACAGAAAGCAAAACACCTAACGTTAAAAGTTAAACAGGAGAAGAAAGCAGGAAAGACAATCATATTATCAGACATCCTACACAAAAATAGAGGTAAGGTAGCAAATATCCATTCACATGCCAAAAGGGGATGAAAAAAGAACATAGAAGCGCATTAAATTGGTTCACTATATGATCAGCTAAAAAACACTATTCTTCATTTAAGCAGAATTGATCCACTATATGACATAAATGAGCATATGCTAGCCATTGGCTTAAGGAAATATAGAATTCACTTACGTGGCATCTTGAATTACACATTCATGATATAAATTGAAATCGAATTTGACCTAAAAGTATTGACAAATCGTTGGAGACCCCTGCAGGGAGAATAAATAGAAACATTGTCATTACTTCAACTCTGAGGAGCAATGGCCAAATGCTTGGAGACTTCATCAGCAGAAAGCTGCTTATATTTTATCTATTGTCTCCCTATTCCCTATTTATAAATGAAACACCACTGATATTCTCTCAAGGAAAAACCAAACTAACCATAGTATTCATTAAAAAGTTGTCTCTGAAGTTCTTGTCCTATCAATGTTCAGTTCAAAGCTAAAATCAAAAGAAACTTAATGTTGGGAGTTCTCTTTATCTCAGGTCTAAACTGCAGATAGAATTTGACATGGGAATCCACTCATATCAATCTGGACAACTAAACAGTAGCAGTGCTCGACTATTAAACGAAGCTACTGTCCATAATCCACCTTAAGTTGTTACTTTTAGATTACTCACGACCATTGGAGCCAAGAATTAGCTTCGTCTTTCCAAAAGTTTTGTAGGTAAAAAGTCCGAAGATTAGTTTACAGAAACTGTGTTCCAAAGTTCCGTGTTTTTACTGGACATGAATGTACATAGATATTTCAGAATAAAAAGACTAGCAGATGCTCTGTTGTAAAGCAGTGAAACAAGCACACATAAATACAAGAGACCGGAAGTGTTGCTGGATCTACAACAACAACAACAACAACAGACCTTACCTGAGGAGGGTAGAGTGTACGCAGACCTTACCTGAGGAGGGTAAAGTGTACGCAGACCTTACCTCTACCTTAGTAGGTAGAGCGGCTGTTTCCGAGAGACTCTCATTTTAAAGAGTGTATGAGGAATATTTCTTAGATAAAACCGAAATCTCAACCATGAAAATTTTCCTTCATTTTTACTCCCTTATTTTTCAGGATTACACACTCCTTTCTAATTTAAAAGAAAAAATCTCAACTACGAAAATTTTCTTTCGCTGTTAGTCCCTGATTTTCAGGAGTTTATGCACCCTTCGCAATTTTAAACGCCCAACACCTTAGTGGGCCTTTCATTAGTTCATATATGAAATTTAGGCGTCTTTCACAATCTACAGCAGCAAGAAGGAAAAAGTAAAAAAGTTAAGACTAGTCAGAAGGAACAAGTTTGGAACCCCTTATTCAAGCTAATTTATCCGAGCAATTAGTATTACTGGTTTCTGTTTATAGTACAAATTAAGTATGCACAATATATACCTTGGCGACAAATTTCTGAATGATGAAGAACGAGGTTTTACAAGCTTGTGTTGTTCATAGCAACAGAGACCTTTATGTCTCAGACCTAACAGCATACGTTTAACCCTTAAAAATTCCTCACAAAATGATACTTGAACTTGCTTCCAAGAAGTAGTAAACTTGTCGTGCTCGAAAATCTACTTAAAGTTTGGTACTTCTATTCACCCATCTTACACAACTTCCACATAACGCTATAGCAGCTCACAGCCTTCACACGCTTGCTGAGTTCACAAATCATAAATAATATATGGATTCCAGAGTAATATGTATATACATGAGAAAGAAAAAGAAACTAAAAACAATAAATAAAACAGCAATTACTACTAAATCCCGCATTTCCTCAAACACTTGTCTCGCAAAGCCAATAGCAACAAATCCCGCATACATTCTCAAAAGGGTATTGTTTACATGTAAGTCCGAACTGAAACCATACTTGAAAGCCATCGAATACAACGACCCACCAGTCCCAATCATCAAACAATGCCTACAAGCCTTTAACACAACAGGGAATGTGAATTTATCTTGTTTAAATCCAATTCTTTGAAGCATGTTAAAGAGTTTCAGAGACTACTTGTTTGGAATATGCTCTCATCATTGTGTTCCATGCCAAGAGTGGTGGAGTAATGGGAGAGTTATCGAAGATAGTGAAAATATGGGGAGAATTATTTGTATTTAATTAAGCATCGTACACTTATCATAATCGTAAAATTCTTCTACAAATAAAATAGCGATTTGGGAGTACAATACGAATAAAAAAATTCATATTATGAATATTGTAAATTATATATATACTCATTCATTAATGAAAATAATCAAATTTCTGTCAGAGAGTACGGGTGAATTGGAGAGATATTGAAGATGAGAATGGTATGAATTGCGAGAGACGATACTCGTCGTGATAAAGGGATGTTTTGATGAATAGAGAGTGAAGATGGATGGTTGTTTTTTAAAGTTGGAAAAGGGACTCTATTTGGTGGGAAATCATTTTCAAGCATTCTAGTTTTGGTTTGGTGTAGTGTGTGTTTAAATTGCAAAATCTTTCTAACTAGCCTTTAACTTTGTTTGGAAATTAAGGAAAAGTAAAGGCAATAATGGCAGATGATTTACCACCCTAGGTTCCATAAAATTAGTTTTGCGCTTAGGATTCGTATTACTAACACATCCTTATAATTTATTCCCTCATATTTTTACTTGTCACGATTAGGGATGTCAATGGGGCGGGGCGGGGGCGGGGGAAGGGTATTCCATATCCGTACCCACCACCTAAAACACATCTCCACCCTCGTCCCACCACACATCACGGGTAGTAATTCCTCCACCCGCCCCTGCCCCACTTACTTCACGCGGATACCCATTAATAAAATGTTCAAATAATGTCTAGCAATTATTTTAGTCACCAAAATGAAAGTTATATAAGAAAAAGGAAAAAAAACCTTTCCACTATGGTGTATCGTATATCAAGTCTAAAACCTTGCCAAAATATTATGAATTAAAAAACAGTAAAGATGAAAATATTTAACAAAAAAAGGAGAACAAAGAGAATGAGAAAAAGAAACGTGGTGCATTTGTGTTTAACAAGCAGTACACGATGCGGGTTAGCTCAAGTCACATTTTAAATCAAGAAAGGGCCAAATAAATTCGTAAATAGCCTAATTAAACTAATAGATGATACGGATATGGGTGGTGCGGGTACGGTCGGTGTGGATACGGTGCGGGTAGCGAGGCGGGTGCGGGGCGTGTCTTATATGAAATTCACACCCGCCCCACTACCCATAGCGGGTAGCACTTTTGATACTCATACCCGCCCCACCACCCACCAAACCATCCCCATACCCGCCCCAATTGGAGCGGGTGTGAGGCGGTACCCGCATTTACCCGCCCCACTGACATCCCTAGTCACGACTAATCTTTAAAGTTAAATTGAAGTAATTAATTCAATAACTTTAAACTAAAATTTTGATGTTCGAAAACTATACGAAAAACACTTGTATAAGTTATAATTCTTCTCATATTAATATGATAAAAAGAGAATAGCAACCAAAGTACCCATTAAAAAAAGTTACAAAAGTAACTTTTACGCCAGACTTTCCTGTGCAAAAGGACTTAACCGTAACGGCACCAATAAAACCTTTTGCGCAAAAAGAAATCCTGAACAAAAGGTCCTTTTGTAACTAGGGCAATATCTCCATTTTTCATCTTCACCTTCTCTATTTTCACTCTTTTACCATACTTTAGCCCCCGAAAAATCATGTCTCAAAGCTCTGAAATGTCAAAATTTGCTATAGAATCACACGTTTGTTGTTGCATTCATTATTGTCAGCTGAGAACATCAAGGACCCGAGATAATTATCGTCATTTTCTATGTTGTAAAGTGCCCTAAGCATGTTTTTTACAACTTTTTATAGACTTTTTCACATTGTCTATATATTTTACTTTAAAGAACTGATTTTTTTGTAATGTTTATAGTATATGGGTAATTGTAAATATGTTTTATGGGAAAATGAAATTCTCGTGGATAAAATGGCTGCGGCGAAGTTTAAAAAGCCTCAGGTTGATAGAGATACTACGACTTCACGTATCACTAGAGATACCGTGAAGTTTGACTTGCAGTTTAAACTTATGGAAGCTCAAGAAAAATTAACCTTCTTGAGGTCTTGCTAAAATAATCGGAAGAAAAGAATTTTTTTTTCAAGGATAACCTTAGAGACACTTAACACGAGAAAAATGCTTTGAAAGAGAAATTGAAATTTTGGAAGATGATTTGTGCTTTTTGTTATTGTTTCTACTTTGAAAATGGTACATTATCGGTTAAGTTTATTATTTCTATGTATTTTATTTTTATTTTTACTAGTTGCACGTTTTATGTATTATGTATTTCCTATCGCTTTTTTAATGTATTATGTAATCAACACATTTTATGTATTTGTGTTTTCATTAAAAAATGTGAATTGTTGTACTTTTTATGTATTATTAATTTTAAGACGCTTAAATAAATTAATGATAGACTATAAAATACAAACAAAATTATAGTATCCTTAATCATCATTAGAATAGAAGTCCTTGTTTGGTCCCGGGGTATGCTATGGAAATAAAAAATAAACTGGAAGTAAAAATAAATTGAATGTTAATACAGTTTGCAAATATCGGCAACAATGTGGTCAGTCACAAGTGACAACATTTCGATAAAACAGAAAAACATTTGAAAAGTAAATTGCAACGGAAATAATAAAGAAAACAAAGGTTTAATATTTACATAGGTTATATTGATTATATAACCTATGACGATCAGTGACCGAAAATATTGTATATATTTATATACAATTAAATATTTTTTTCTTTTACAATTTTACAAAATAAAACAAAAGGAATTAAAAAGTTGAAGGCACAGCTGACTTCTGCTTGAAACATCTACCTAAATAGACATAGACAACATCTCATTATAATTTCTTCAGTAAAGAACAAATCTAGAATCTAAGCAGCAATTATAATGTTGGACAGAATGTTGTCGACACGCGCAGGCAATACTTGCGATTCTGTTTTCTGAGATGAATTCTCGAGAGCTCTCTTGATATTTTTGCAATCTGATAATGGATATCGATTCACTCTTCTTTCCTCTCTATTTATAGTAGAGAGTCTTTGTCACGCCTCGACTTTTCTCAAGTCTTTTCACAGGGCGTGATGACATCTGGATAATTATTCCTTTCCAGGAGCACCATCTAACTCTCTTTATTTTAAAAATCAGACGTGTATTTAAAAGCGGAACTAGTAATAATAATGGAAACCGAGAAATCGTTTTATGAATTTCATTAAATATAACGCGAGCTCATGCTCGTGAAAATATTGTTTCTACCTAGACATAATGAGAGTGATTATTCCAAGTTTGAAAGGAGACAATCTCACACGGGCATTTTCCGAGTTTACTGAAACTAAACCTTTCAACTACATACTATAAATGACAAGTACCAAGTCTGAAGCAATGGATTTGGTACGACAAAGAGGCTGCGAGGCGATCTCTAGCCTTGATGTGGAGTATTTCCTCTATCACGCTTTCCTGAAACATGTTAAATAAAGAGTCAGCCCTACCATCCGGGGCTGAGTGAGAACCTCGTCCTGCAATTCAAAGTAACCTCACAATATTCTAAGTACAATCACATTATAACATAATAAGCATGTTGCAAACATATTAGGTTACAACACCTTTATCATACAAGTACGCAACATCTCTTCTCAACTCCTTATAGGAAACTCTTAATTTAACTAATATTTTGTTTTATCCCGTATAACACGTTAAGATATCCCCTTGCATTTATACATTTATTGCGGTGTGCAACCCGATCCAATGTATCTACAAATGCATTTTCATATTTGTGAACACGTATTCACATTACATGTATTTTCATATTTGTGAACACGTATTCACATTACATGCATTTCCATATTTGTGAACATGTATTCACATTACATATTTGTTGCGGCGTGCAACCCGATCCAATGTATTTACAAATTTGTAACACGTATTCACTTTGTATTTTCATAAGGTCAAATAAACAATATGCTCTTTTTTTTACATTCTTCCTGTCGTACTTGTAATGGTTATAACTGTTCAACCGTAACTGGTGTTTCTTACGCTGAAACGAAGGTAACATGGGGACCTTACACTGTACCAAATTTCATTGGAAACTACTTTGGGTGACTAACACAAATTTATCCGCAAAACAGTCACATAAAATTTGTTTCGCCAAAATTTTAATTAAACAGGACTAAATATTAATATAGTCATAACTTCTAATCCGTAAACCCGTTCGAGCCCCGTAAATTTTAAAACGACGAGGACAGAGATTTATACGTCTCCGTGTGAACCATCCATTCAGGTTCTGGGGTACAGTTTTTCACTTTTATGTACTGCCTTTCCGGATTCCGATAGATCCGAAACAGAAATTTCAAACTATAATAACTCTTAACCCGTAAGTCTGTTTTATCCCTGCTTTGGCTAAATCTGACCTTCACATATAGATGTACAACAATTCCAAATTTCACCAAATTCTAACAAGTATAACCTAGTGAAAACCAGTTGTAAACTCCTGCCTCCCCGAGTTTCAGTCAAGCCGAGACAGAAATTTTAAACAGTGATAACTCTCAACCCGTAAGTTGGATAGACCTCTGTAAAGTCTCAAAATGTAAAAACAGAGAGATCTAGAACTTTTATTGAGCAAAAATTTTCAGATTATTTACCGAGTTGTTCAATTTTACATTTTTGTGTTCTGCCTTTCTGAGTTCCAGTCAATCCAAGGAAGAAACTTCAAATTATGATAACTATTAAACTGTAAGTCTTCATCTCTTCTTTGGCTCAATATGATCATAGCATAGAGGTGTACAACACTTCCAAATGTCACTTAATTCTAACAAGTATAACTTAGTGAAAACAGTTTGTAAAGTTCATAACTCAACTAGTTGTTTAAACAATCAAAAGTTCATGATTTCTTTTTAACATCCGATTCATATTCTAACATGTATTGAACTTAAAATAAAGGATTTTACTAAGAATTTATGAGTGAAAAAACTCACCTTGTAAGCGTGAGAAGGATTGTTGTTCGGTTGTTAAAAGTGATCTTTGCTCCCTAGTATTTTCTGATTCTTGTTCTTCTTGCCCTATTGATATTTTCCAGATTTCTGCTCTTCTTGTTCACTTTAGTTTCTAATTTTCTATTTCTTATGTTAGGTACTTTATTTGTGCCAAGTACAATGTATACGTAAAGGTGTTTGTATAACCTATGGGAGGTGGAAGGGCAAGAGATGAGGGAGAACTAATGGGTTTGAGATTTTTCTCCATGTGTTTATTCTCAATCTGAAAAACAATGTACCTATCACTACTATGTTATTTTGTTATTATTGCAACAATAAAGTCATACTATGACCCTTTCTCTGTTCTAGAATATAGAGTTAATGTAAGGATAGACATTCATGGTATAAACACTTCCTCTTTTCATGGTACATATTCATAGAATACGTTAATGTATGGATAGAATATGACACTTCCTCTTTTCTGTTTTTTTTTTCAAGTTGCTTAGGAAAATGTTAATTACCCTTAAATCCTTAATTTTCTACTACACCCTACTACTACTACTATTATTATTATTATTATTATTATTATTATTATTATTGTAATAATAATTTGGGACTTCATATTCTCCCTTCCTTAAACAATATTCATCCTCGAATGTGAATAAGGTCGTAACATAATCACATAGACACAATACTTATTATTTTTATTGTAACAATATAATAATTTGGGACTTCACATTCTCCCTTCCTTAAGAAACATTCGTCCTCAAATGTGGATAAAGTCGTAACATAATCACATAGATACAATAATTATTATTGTTATTGTAACAATAATTTGGGACTTCACATTCTCCCTTCCTTAAGCAACATTCGTCCTCGAATGCGAGTAAGGTCGTGACACATGCATATAGACACGCAGAATATAGTACACATATAAAGTACTATTTAACACATTTTTATTACCTTATTCAAAGAGAAATGGATATTTGATTTTCATCGCGTCTTCAGCTTCCCAGGTGGCTTCCTCTGTGGAGTGATTCCTCCATAGGACCTTTGATCGGTGTATTTTATATACACCTTTTGAGTTATTTTTAGTTAGTCTTTTGCCCATTTTTGTACAAATATGTGTCGTCTTAGGATAGCTTTTCTTTCTTTTGAGTCATAATGGTTTAAAGTGGCACATTGGCGAAAATGAGCGAAAAGAGGGCAGAAACAGAGGCTCCAGAGCTCAAAAAGCTAAAAAGTTGGCAACTCGGGCGAGAAACAGGGCGGCGCCGCGGCGTCACCAACCAGCAGCATCAGAGCGCCACGGCGCCCAAAGAACAGAGAGCCGCGACGCCAGTTGCAGGGCCGCGGCGGGAAATCAGGCAAATTCAAATAGGAATGGGCCAAGGCCAAGAAGGAAAAGTTGTTGGACGTTTTTTAGGCTATAAAAATGACCTTTTTAGGTCAGATTGGAGGATGCCACACTTGAGAATTCATCACAACTTGGAGATCAAGATTGGAGACTTACTTTTGTGTAATTTCTTGTTTTTTTTTTTTTTTTATGTTGGATATTAGTTTAGTTCTTGGCATGTTTATGGCTAGGAACTAACTTAATTTAGGGCTTTCCATGTCGAATCGTTTGAAACTCGTTCTTACGAATTAATGCATGTTTTGATTTCTTCTTATTATTGTTGAGATTTATTCAATATTTGTTTTGATTGCTTGCTAATTAATTGATCACTACGTATCATAACTTATATGATTTCTAATCGAAATTCGAAAGAGGAAATTGTGAATATGCTATAGTTGAATAAACATAGGTTTAAATCGTGGACGAAAGTACCCCGATACTTGTGTAGTTTGATAGGTTATTGTTCTTAACCCTCCTTTGTAGTCAATCTTGTCATCGAAAGATAGAAGAGTTATACATTGGAGTTGAGTGTTTATATTACCTTAACAGGAGTATAAAACGGCTTAGTTAACCTGCTATCTCAAAATAGAAGAAGAACCATAATTATTTGCATTAACGAGTAAAATGAGCGGATAGTTGAGGAGATTTGGAAGCCCTATTTCCACCATATCTGAAGTAAAATAAAGTAAATTAGTTAGCATAGATAATCATAGCTATAAACAATTCATCAATTTATCGGTTACCAAATAGATACTACAGAATAGAAGTTGATAATTGAGCATTGATCCCTGGGGACGATAACTCGGTCTTCTAGACTATATTACTTGTCACGACACGTGCACTTGCGTTTAGTGTGTGCATAAATCGCGCATCAAGTTTTTGGCGCCGTTGCCGGGGATTGACTTAGTTCAATATCATTCTATCTATTCTTAATTTCTAATTTGGTTTTTATTTTTTATTTTTATTAAGTTTTTATTTATTGGTGGAACCGTGCGCCGTGATCCATTTTTTGGTTTTGATTCATCTCAGGGATCCTGCAAACATGGATTACCACTATCCCAATGTAATCCCCAGGCCCCACAGGAAGAGCAAGATGGGCTACGAGCAGTCATACTCAGGATAACTAGGCACCAAACTCAGTTCATGGACGAAACGAGAGTGTCCCGGAAGAATTTGGAAACGCAAATAGGACAACTCGCGGGCATGCTAAGCAACGGAATACAGGAATCACCCTGAACATATTTGAGGGAATATAAAAGAGCAATGCCAGGCGATTGACCTGAAAAATGGCGAACCGGTGGAAGCAAAATCACCACCATCGCGTCCAGAAAAGAAGGCCCCAGATTTCTCGCAACAGTTGCAGCGCCACGGCGCCACTGAGCAGCGTCACGGCGCCGATAATCCTGAAACATTGCAGAACATTCGGCGCCACGGCGCCGAATCTCAGGGCCGCGGCGCCCAGGGCTCAGAGGGTACAATGGGTTTGGAAGCTGTTGTGGACGCACCCCAGGTGAAGATACCGTACCCCCGGAGGCTAAAAACAAGTTCTCTTGACAAACAGTTCTCTAAATTCCTAGAAGTTCTCAAACAATTGCAACTCAACATCCCGTTTGCTAAGGCACTAGAGCAGATGTCGAGTTATGTAAAGTTCATGAAGGAGATTCTCAGCAAAAAGAAGAGGATAGATGACTACGAAACAGTGGTGTTGACTGAAGAATGCAGTGCCATCCTACAGAGAAAGCTACCTCAGAAATTGAAAGATCCGGGGAGCTTCACCATCCCATGCACTATAGGAAAGTTTGAGTGTCAAAAGGCGTTGTGCGATCTGAGGGTAGGTATAAATTTGATGCCCTATCTGGTGTTTAGCAAACTTGGAATGGGAGAATCCAGACCTACAAACATCACTTTGCAGCTAACTGATCGCTCAATCGTCCACCCTAGAGGAGTCATCGAGGATGTGTTGGTAAAGGTGGACAAATTCATCTTTCCCGCTGATTTCATCATCTTAGACATGAGAGATAATGACATGATCCCCATCATACTCGCGCACTTTCCTAGACACGTGATGTGCACTCATTGATATTCGAAAAGGGGAGTTGAGACTTCGTGTGGAAGAAGAAGAGGTGATTTTCAATGTTTTTCGGGCAGCAACCTTCCCAGAGGCAAGTGACAACTGCTTCTCCATTGATGTGATCGAAGAAGAAGTGTCAGAAAATGGGTTCAGAAATGTTGATGCGCTTGAAGAAGTGCTGACACGATGGGATGATAATAGTGGCAATGACCTGAATCTGATGGAGTATGCAAATTGAATGAATTCTTATGAGAAGTGTGATAAGAAGAGATATGAAGAGCTTGGGCAGATGCCAGAGAGATCAGTACCATCCACAGAAAAGGCTCCAGAGTTAGAGTTGAAAACTCTACCAGATCATTTACAGTACCGATATCTGGGTGAGAATCAATCCTTACCAGTGATCATCTCATGTCATCTATCCACAGTATAGATTGAGAAGCTGCTGAGAGTACTGAGGGCTCACCAGCGTGCCATTGGGTGGACACTAGCAGACATAAGGGGGATAAGTCCGTCAACAGTGATGCATAAGATCCGTCTGGATGAGGAGAGAGGACCCTCCATTGAGGCGCAAAGGAGATTGAATCCAAACATGAAGGAGGTAGTCAGAAAAGAAATCATGAAATGGCTTGATGCTGGAGTAATTTATCCTATCTCTGACAGTGCATGGGTGAGTCCGGTACAAGTGGTGTCCAAAAAGGGTAGTGTGACAGTAGTGACCAACGAAAGGAACAATCTCATTCCATCTAGAACAGTTACTGGGTGGAGAATCGGCATTGACTATCGCAAGTTGAACAAGACAACCAGAAAAGACCACTTCCCGTTGCCATTTTTAGATCAGATGTTGGATAGACTTGCAGGGCACAATTACTACTGCTTTTTGGATGGCTACTCAGGGTATCATCAGATTGCCATAGCACCAGAAGATCAGGAAAAGACAACATTCACCTGCCTCTTTGGTACGTTTGCATTCAGAAGGATGCCATTTGGGCTTTGCAATGCACCTATGGCAATTTTCTCGGATATGGTGGAGAGGACTATAGATATTTTCATGGATGATTTCTCAGTCTTTGGGTCCTCATTCGACGAGTGTTTGAAGCACTTGAAAGCAGTGTTGAAACGGTGTGAAGAATCCAACCTTGTGCTGAATTGGGAGAAGTGTCACTTCATGGTAAAAGAAGGGATTGTCCTTGAACACAAAATATCCAACCAAGGTATTGAGGTGGAAAAAGTAAAGATTTCAGTAATCGAAAATCTACCACCTCCAGTATCAACAAAAGGGGTCAGAAGTTTCCTTGGGCATGCTAGACATATAAAATTCGATCATACGGCACAATGGAATGCTGTCCCTGATTTAGAACCCGGTCAACAACAACTTAATCCATTAACTGGGGGGTTGGCTAAGTACGATCCAAAAAAAGATCGCATTGAATTAGCAAAAATGATTGTCGGAGGTTGTTTGCCTTTTTCTTTTGCTTCTTCTTCATATTTAATTACATATATTCAAAGAGTATATAATCCTTTTTTTAAAGGTGTTCCTCGTAGTACTACTAGAGCCGATATTTTTAGACTTCATAATGATTATGTTATTTTCTTGCAATATTTGTTTGCTAAACTTCCATGTCATGTTAGTTTTACTTGGACATCGACATGCATTGAACGGTTATGATTATTTAACAATTACTTGTCATTGGATTGATGAAAATTTTAGAATGGAAAAACGTATTATTGCTTTTGTGTATGCGAGGATCAAAGTCATACTTCGAAAATATATAAATAAACTATTTGTTTTTATGCCAAAAAATATAATCTTTATAATAAAATACTTTGTGTATCATTCGATAATGCATCTAATAATACTGCTGTTGTAGATCTTTTAAAAGCTGAAGTACAACCACCACTTCCTGATATATTTCATGTTCGTTGTGCTTGTCATATTTATAATTTAATTGTTAAAAGTGGTCTTGATTTATTTTCACCTGAAATAAAACTTGTCAAAATAGTCATTGGAGTTATTCAGGTAATAATACGAAAAATAGAAATATAGAATTTAAAGAAAAATGTAAACAATTTAATTTGAGACCTAAATTCATGCCATAAGAGATTATTACACGGTGGAATTATACTTATTTATTTTTAAAAGAATGTTATAAGTATAAAGACCCCATAACACATGTTGCAAATGCGCATTGTAAGAACGTGATGTATATGTTAACCGACGAACATTGGAAATCAATTGGTGAACTTTTAAAATTTTTACGTAAATTTTACACTGCAACTGTTGAATTTTCAGGATCTTATTACCCAACAGTTTGTAATGCTTTAGCTCATATAGCTGAAATTTCCTATTTACTTTATGGTTTAAAATCAAATGTGAAATATACAGATGCAGTTACAGTTATGTTTGAAAAGTTTAAAAAATATTTTTTTCCTATTCACGATGTTTATTGTATTAGTGCGATCTTAAATCCTTCTATTAAAAAGTAGATTGTCAAAATCTAATATTTAGTTTATATACTTATATGGAAATAGGTGGAACAGAAACTCCATCTTCATTTGATTGCATAAGTAAACTTGATACTAATTCAACTACATTATATGAATATTATGCTACATTACATGATAACACCAACTCTGCTACTAATATTCCTTCTAGTTCTGGTTCTGTGTCTACACCTGCAGGATTCAATGCGATGGCGATGAAGAAGAATCTTTAGACATATGGAGCACTTTTACAACACAACCAACCACAAGCCGATCTTGCGATGAGATGCAATTTTATTTGCAAAAGCCGGAGTCAAGAAAAATTTTGACCCTTTACAATGGTGGCGGGATAACAAAGGCAATTCGGTACTTGCAGCGATGGCGGGATGTTCTTAATGTGTCGATCTCAACGGTGGCTTCGAAAGTGCATTTAGCCAAGCACGAGATCAAATAGAGACACACGCCACTCATTGGGTGGAAGCACATTAGAAGTGTTAGTCCGCAGGGATTGGATCGGATCGAGAGAAGAAATCAAGGATGGAGACGTTAATTCTCCGGAAGATGAAGAAATAGATAATATTTTGGAAGCGGGAGCGAGGCGGATCGAATTAATACTCCATTTAGAGGCTATGGAGCATAACCAATTCAATCAACCTATAGATTACGAAGAACTTGCAAAAAGGATGCATAATATGTAAATAAAATTATTATTACTTCATTATGTACTCTTATTAACGTTATGAAAGTTCAAAAGTTTACATCTTATCATTAATTTTAATTTTACTATCTATTTAGTTGTTAATCTATTACTTATTTGTTAACTTATAAGTTATATCTACTAATCTAATAAATTAATAAAAGTATAATTACAAATTTACAATATAAAGTTATAAACTATAAAGTATAAAGTTATAAACTATAAAATAAAAGTTAACTTTAAAGTTTCAATTTTAATATATACAACTAAATTATATATTATATTATTATATTATATATTTAAATTGAATTTAGTTTATATTATAGAAAATAAATACTAGAAATAAAAAAATAAAAAAAAACCGACCGGACGGTTGGACTTCCGACCTTAACCGCACGCCAACTCGAATCGAATCTAACCGACCGCAGAATCGTCAACCTAAGTTAAACCCGTAGAGGCTACGTCGGACCGGTCAGCCGTTAGACACCTGTAGTTTTTATAGAAGATTCATCAAGGACTTCTCAAAAGTTTCAAAACCTCTTTCCACCTTGCTAATGACGAGGGTTGCTTTTTGAATTCAATAAGGAATGCATGTCCGTTTTTCAGATACTCAAGGAGAAGCTTATCTCAGCACTCATAGTCATTGCACCAAACTGGGAGCTCCCATTTGAACTAATGTGTGATGCAAGTGATTATGCAGTGGGAGCAGTGTTTGGGCAGAGGGTCGATAAGGCATTCAGATCCATTTACTATGCTAGTAAAACTCTTAATGACGCATAGTTGAATTATGCTACTACAGAAAAAGAATTGCTAGCAATAGTATATGCATTCGAGAAATTCAGGCCATATTTAATTGGGAATAAGGTGATAGTATACACTGACCACTCTGCCATAAAGTATTTGAAGACAAAGAAGGATGCAAAACCTCGCCTCATCAGATGGGTTCTGCTATTACAAGAATTTAACATGGAGATTCGCGACAAGAAGGGGACAGAGAACTCAGTTGCGGATCACTTGTCGAGACTTGAAAACATAGAGAGCCAGAACACCAAGGATGTGCAGATAAATGACCACTTCCTAGATGAGCAATTATTTCAAGTAAGTGTTGTCTTTAAGTTACCTTGGTACGCTGATCTTGTTAATTTTCTTGCAGCTAAGGTAGTACCCCCAGGATTGACAAGACAACAAGTGAAGAGGTTTTACTCCGAAGTAAAACACTACTATTGGGAGGAGCCAATGTTATACAAACACTGCGCCGACCAAGTCATCAGGCGATGTATACCAGAGGATGAGATGCACTAGATTCTCACCCATTGTCACACCTTACAATGTGGTGGACACTTTGGGGCATCAAGAACAGCGGCGAAGGTATTGCAAAGTGGATTCTATTGGCCAACCCTCTTCAAGGATTCCCACACCTTTGTGAAGAACTGTGATCGTTGTCAAAGAACAGGGAACATATCAAGACGAAATGAAATGCCTTCGAATGGGATCTTGGAGGTGGAACTATTTGATGTATGGGGGATCGACTTCATGGGTCCATTCCCGTCGTCCTTTGAAAATCAGTACATTCTTCTAGCAGTGGATTATGTGTCCAAATGGGTAGAAGTGATAGCCACTAAAGAAAATGACAGTAAGACTGTCCAAAGGTTCTTCCAAAAGAATATATTCACAAGGTTTGGTACTCCTAGGGCCATCATCAGTGATGAAGGAAGCCACTTTTGCAACAAACAACTTGATACATTGCTTTCCTGATATGGAGTCTACCACCGCACCACACTTCCCTATCATCCTCAAGAGAATGGGCAAGCATAAGTTTCAAACAGGGAAGTGAAGAGCATATTGGAAAAGACGGTGGATGGATCAAGGAAGGATTGGTCTATCAAACTGGATGACGCACTATGGGCATACAGAACAGCATTCAAAACCCCCATTGGAATGTCACCATATAAGTTAGTTTTTGGTAAAGCCTGTCATCTCCCAGTAGAGTTGGAACATAGGGCTTATTGGGAAATGAGGAAGCTGAACATGGATGCCAAGGCAGCAGGGCAGAAGATGTTGCTACAGCTGAGCGAGTTGGATGAATTCTGACACAATGCCTATGAGAATTCAAAGATCTACAAGGAACGAACTAAAGTATGGCATGCGAAGATGTTGATCCCAAAAGACTTACAAGCAGGACAACAAGTGATTTTATTCAACTCAAGGTTGAGGCTGTTCCCAGGCAAGCTCCAATCGCGTTGGTCAGGACCGTACACTGTTGTAAGAGCATTCCCCTATGGTGCAGTTGAGGTGAAAGGGAGAGAGGGAGCCTTTTTTAAGGTAAACGAACAGAGGTTGAAACCTTATGTGATCAATGAAATGGAATACATGAGCTTAGTGACCCATCTCACTCCAAAATGAGTAGGGAACCTGCGTCCGGCTAAAAGACGTTAAAGACAACGCTACTTGAGAGGCAACCCAAGGTTATTTTATTTTATTTTATTTTATGCAATTTAGTTTTAGTTAGAACAGTCTCACGGGAGGTATTGTCTACATGTTGTGATGACAGGTACAGGGCTGAAAATGGAAGACAAAAAACGCGGAAAGACGCAGGAAGTTTGGGCGCCGCAGCGCCAAATCAGAGTGCCACGACGCCGGAAGTTTAGAGGGGTGCAGATGTTCGGGCACCACGGCGCCGATCTCAGGGCCACGGCGCCGCAACGAAAAATCTGAAAAATAAAAGAGCCCTAGAAACGATTTCCCTCTTCCATTCTGACGGGATTTCTGACATTATCTGCCATGCATTATCCGCCGCCACCACCACCATTTTAAACCAAGTTTGTAAGTTGTCCCGTTTTTCTTTTATTTTTGAGTCTTGCACACATTGGGGACAATGTGTGATTTAAGTTTGGGGGTGTTTTATTGTTTTAAGTCTTTGTGATTTATTTTGTGTGTTTTTGAGTATTTTTTAGTCATAATTTTTTTTTTAAGATCATACATGCTATAGTTACTGGAAACACCTAGTGAAGTAAAGTTGAATAATGTAATGGGATTAGAAGCAACCATCTGAACACTTAGGTTAGATATGCCAAAAATTCATGAAATCAAACTATTTGAGTATCTTGCTTGATTTATGCATTGTTAGTAATTAAAACCTATGTGTCTGCTTGCTTGCTATTTGAAGCGAAATAGTTAGGATATGCATGTTAGGGAGATGACTCAGACATTTCTTTGTTAGCCCTTTCTTACCATTTTTACCTATCCCTGACATAAAAATTGTAATCCCTAGTCAGCCCCTTTGAGCCTAAAAATAAGACCTTTCTTTGACACCCTATAATTCCATACTTGTGCCATAAGTGAAAAATTGAGTTGTTTGGAATATAAAGTGTTGAAAAGAGACCAAAAGAGATTGAACAAGTTTGATGCACCCCAATGAAAAAATAATAATAAATAGGCAAAAGCCTAAGTTTGGGGGTGTCTGCTATTCATAATACACCTCATTCTCTCAGAATAAAAGAGGGGAAAGATAGGTATGAGATGAAAAAGAAAATCAAAAGAAAAGGGAAGAGTTGAAATAAAAAGAGCTTATGGTACGTAAGTTGAGCCTAAAAGCCTATTTTTACCTACCCCTGCCTAAGCCTACATTACAACCTTGAAAAGTCCTGAAGATCTCTAGTATGTGTATTCATGATTAGTGGAGAATAGCAAGTGAACAGACCATATGATTTTGAAATTGGCATGCATAGTTAGGTATTCTTACTTCCATTGAGCATGATTAAATTGAATTTGCGAAATATCTGACTTGATGTGTTTAGAATGCTAAAAATTCATGCTATATGTTCCTGCATATTATTCTACTAACCTTCATGCTTTTCTAAGTAACAATGATGCAGCAAAGTGATCAATGTCTTTGAGTCCTTTTATTTTCTGTTTCCTTCATGTCTTTATTTCTTTCTTTTGATCTTTACTCGAGGGCGAGCAAATGTTAAGTTTGGGTATTTGATCGGTGTATTTTATATACATCTTTTGAGTCATTTTTAGTTAGTCTTTTGCCCATTTTTGTACAAATATGTGTCGTCTTAGGATATATTTTCTTTCTTTTGAGTCATAATGGTTTAAAGTGGCACATTGGCGAAAAGAGGGCATAAACAGAGGTTCCAGAGCTAAAAAAACTAAAAAATTGGCAACCCGGGTGAGAAACAGGGCGGCGCCACCAATCAGCAGCATCAGAGCGCCACGGCGCCCAAAGAACAGAGTCGCGAAGTTTGGCCAAGGCGCTGATTCTGTAACATGGCGCGAGGCGGGAAATCAGCCAAATCCGAATAGGAATGGGCCAAGGCCAAGAAGGAAAAGTTGTTGGTCGTTTTTTAGGCTATAAAAAGGACCTTTTTAGGTCAGATTGGAGGATGCCACACTTAAGAATTCATTACAACTTGGAGATCAAGATTGGAGACTTACTTTTGTGTAATTTCTTGTTCTTTATTTTATTTCTTTTTAGTTTATGTTGGATATTAGTTTAGTTATTGACATGTCTATGGCTAGGAACTAACTTTATTTAGGGTTTTTCATGTCGAATCGCTTGAAACTCGTTCTTACGAATTAATGCATGTTTTGGTTTCTTCTTAATATTGTTGAGATTTATTCAATATTTGTTTTGATTGCTTGCTAATTAATTGATCACTAATTATCATAACTTATATTATTTCTAATCGAAATCCGAAAGGGGAGATTGTGAATATGCTATAGTTGAATAAACATAGGTTTAAATCGTGGACGAAAGTACCCCGATACTTGTGTAGTTTGATAGGTTATTGTTCTTAATCCTTCTTTGTAGTTAATTTTGTCATCGAAAGATAGAAGGGTTCTACATTGGGGTTGAGTGTTTATATTACCTTAACATGAGTATAAAACGGCTTAGTTAACCTGCTATCTCAAAATAGAAGAAGAACCATAATTATTTGCATTAACGAGTAAAACGAGCGGATAGTTGGGAGATTTGGAAGCCCTATTTCCACCACATCTGAAGTAAAATAAAGTAAATTAGTTAGCATCGATAATCATAGCTATAAACAATTCATCAATTTATCGGTTACCAAATAGATACTACAGAATAGAAGTTGATAATTGAACACTGATCCCTGAGGATGATAACTCGGTCTTCTAGACTATATTACTTGTCACGACACGTGCACTTGCGTTTAGTGTGTGCATAAATCTCGCATCAACCTTCACGGAAGAAATATATTTATTCCTCAGGCGCTTAACCTTCCTATCAAGTATTTCTACCGGAACTTCTTCATTAAAAACTATCTCTTGGGGGAAGATGACGTGATTTGGATCGTGCAAGTATTTTCGTAACATTGACACGTGGAATACCGGATGCACTTCTTCCAGCTCTTGTGGAAGTGCTATTTCGTAAGCCACATTCCTCACTCTTCGCAAGATCTCATATGGTCCAATAAACCTTGGGCTCAATTTCCCTTTCTTACCAAAGTGCATCACTCCCTTTATTGGGGACACTTTTAAAAATACTTTCTCCCCCTCTTGAAATTCAAGATCTCTTTTGTGATGATCCGCATAAGACATATGACGGCTATGAGCCATTTTGATCCACTCCCGAATCATCTTCACCTTATCATTTGTTTCCTGAATGACTTCGGGTCCGAACAGTTGCATCTCACCCAACTTGAACCATCCAAGTGGAGATCTACATTTTCGTTCACATAATGATTCAAACGGGGCCATTTGTATACTAGAGTGAAAGCTATTATTGTAGGCGAACTCGATTAGACATAGATGGTCCAACCAGCTGCCCTGAAAATCTAACACACAAGATTGCAACATGTCTTCAAGCGTTTGAATTATTCGTTCAGCTTGCCCATCTGTTTGAGGGTGGAAAGTCGTGCTCAACTTAACCTTTGTCCCGAGACCCTGCTGGAAACTTTGCCAAAAATGTGAGGTAAACTGGAACCACTATCCGAAATAATTTGTAATGGAATCCCATGTAGCCGCACAACTTCCTTCAAATAAATCTGCGCGTACTGTGGTGCGCAATACGTAGTCTTGACCGGTAGGAAGTGGGCTGACTTTGTAAGCCGATCTACAATCACCCAGATAGAATCATACCCTTCTCGAGTTTTCGGTAGACCAGTTACAAAATCCATATGAATCGCCTCCCATTTCCACATGGGGACACTAATGTCCTAAAGTAGTCCGCCAGGTTTTTAATGTTCATCTTTCACCTGTGACATGCAAGACACCTTCCGACAAACTCAGCAACATCTTTCTTCATTCCGTCCCACCAGTAATTTGCCTTGAGGTCCAGATACATTTTTTGTTGACCCTGGATGAATGGAATATCTTGTGTTGTGACCCTCATCTAAGATTGTCCTCCTTAGATATTTTACCTTAGGAACACACAACCTACCCTTGTACCGAAGGGTGCGTCATTTTCTCCTAATGTAAACTGTGAAGGTTTTCCCCGTTGAATCCTCTCCCGAAATCTAATAAATTCCACATCCCCAAACTGGTTTTCTTTTATTTCTGAAGCTAAGAAAGACTGCGAGGTATCATATACCACCACCCTACCTTCACCGACCTTAGTTAAACTAACCCCGAGGTTTCCCAATTTTTGTACCTCACGAACAATACCTCTCTTTTGTACTACCAAGTGGACCAAGCTGCCCATTGACCTCATACTGAATGCGTCAGCCATCACGTTGGCTTTTCCAGGATGGTAAAGAATGATAAGGTCATAATCCTTAAGCAAATCTAACCATCTTCTTTGTCGGAGATTCAAATACTTTTGTGTGGTTATGTACTGTAAACTCTTATGATCTATAAATATATCCACATGCACACCATACAAATAGTGTCTCCATATTCGTAAGGCAAACACTACCGCGACCAATTCCAAGTCATGAGTTGGATAGTTCTTCTCATGTATCTTCAATTGTCGAGATGCATATGCAATCACTTTCCCAAACTGCATCAAGACACATCATAACCCAACCATGGAGGCATCACAATAGACTGTGAACCCTTCTTGTCTCAATGGTAAGGTTAGGACTGGTGCAGTAGTCAACAATTCCTTTAGTTTATGAAAACTTGCTTCACATGCTTCTGAACACTGGTACTTAACCACTTTCTGAGTCAACCGGGTCAAGGGAGCAACAAGACTAGAAAAGCCTTTTACAAATCTTCTGTAAAACCCAGCCAAACCCAAGAAACTCCTAACTTATGTTGGAGTGGTCGGTTTAGCGCTTCTTCACTTCTATCTTTTGGGGTCTATCATCACGCCCGAACCGGGCGTGGATCGTGCCCTAACCGCACCTTCTACCTTAACAACACAAGTAAACTGCGGAATTTATAACACTTTTTTTTTTAAAACCAACGTACGTGCAAGGGCAAAGCCGACAAGGCTGCCATATAATATACATAATAAAAGACACTACACTGCATACGAAGTCAAATCCACATATGAATACGCACTTAAGAGTTATATCAACTATGACGACAAGGCCCGCCATACCCATAATCGCATAAAAGGCATCTTGAAAGAACTTATACCAAAAAGATAACTCCGAACGAAGGAGCTATCCAAAACTCGAAAGGTGGTCCTACACTGCCGATCACCAAACAACGTACCTAAACTCGGCAGTAACGCACTTCGGGCGAGGTCGATGCGAAGAATGTACCAAGTATGTGAGCGATGAAATCGTAATAAAATCATAACGATCTAAACAAAAGCAGAGACATGTCGATAGCCAACCTACGATCATATAACACATAAGCGGTCATATCAAGTCGTGGACGCAGACCAAAGTCACTACTCAAATATAACTATGGGTCTCACACCCATAATATCAATCATGCCGTGGAATCCTTCCTCACCGCCAGATCCATGATGTAATAACACCAATAAGGATACATGAACACCAAGTCCCACCTGTGTCCTAAATGCCTCGTGGTCTCATGCCCCGGAATCCCACATCGCAAAAGCATGACCATAGGGTAACACAACCAAATCCGGGGACATATATGATAATCAAATTACAACACATTGTGTCTTACTAACAATGAGAGTAAACAGTAGTATCTTTACAATATAAAATAGGAAGCTCATGATCAAAACAGGACCATCCGCCCGCAGTATCATTTAACCATCCTACTCCTGGGACTATTTCACCCGCATAGGCCGTGTGGACCCGCGTGAGGTATTCCTCGCATGGGACTATTTCACCCGCATAAGCCCTTACGGACTCGCATGAGGAATTCCTCGCATAGGCTGGACCCGCCCGCATGGGACTATTTCACCCGCATGAGGTATTCTTCGCATCGTGGGTAGCAATTCCACGGAATCTGCAACTGCCACAAACCCGGGGAATGACCCCGAAACGACTGATATACCAATAGCACACAACCGGCTATTTCCATTACACATAGGCAGTTCTCAACTAAACAAGCCAAAGTACTTATCAAGGCACACATAGAATAATTCTCAATTAATCAAGCCAAAGTACTTATCAAGACACACTTAGACTAATTCTCAATTAATCAGGCCAAAGTACTTATCAAGGCACAAATAGAATAATTCTCAATTAACAAGCCAAAGTACTTATCAAGGCACACTTAGACAAATTCTCAATTTATCAAGCCAAAGTACTTATCAAGGCACAAATAGAATAATTCTCAATTAACAAGCCAAAGTACTTATCAAGGCACACTTAGACAAATTCTCAATTTATCAAGCCAAAGTACTTATCAAGGCACAAATAGAATAATTCTCAATTAACAAGCCAAAGTACTTATCAAGGCACACTTAGACAAATTCTCAATTTATCAAGCCAAAGTACTTATCAAGGCACAAATAGAATAATTCTCAATTAACAAGCCAAAGTACTACGTGCGTACATTCTTTTCAAAATACTCCTTTTTATGTAAAATCCCAAGATACTAACACCCGTAGTATCAAGGCGTGTCTATTCTTCAAAGTAAGTTACTATACTTTTTGAAACTCATTTCGAAGCTTGAAACCAAGTAACTTCAAATTTTCACAAACTAGGCAACTTATGCCGATTAATCAAAATAGACAACTTTCTAAACCTTCCATAAAGCCGTTATAACCAACTTCCCATAAAGCCGTTATAACCCTTTATGGTTTTAGACATATCCATTCCTTTTATAACCAAGAGACTTATACTATTAAAACCAAGTATCACATACTTACAAATCAAGTTCTTAACTTTCAAAACACTTCAAGTCTCTTAATATATAGAAAACAAGTTTCTTCTACTTTTAAACCTCAAGTAACTCACTCCTTTAAAACAAGTTACTTCTCTTAAATCATGTCATTTCTCCTCTTTTAAAACAATTAAGTAAATCACTCCTTTGACTTCTAAAGTCATTATAATGACCTTTAGGATTTTGGGACTAAGGCACTAGCCCAAAAGATTTGGAAACCACTTCCTTTTCAAGACTCTATGTACTTTAAGTAAAATACTTTCACTTTTAAGAATCCAACTTCACTAAGGCAATGGATTATACAACTTACAATTTAAACATCAAAGTACAATCAAGGAAGTACATAGAACAAATTCTACTTTAGGCAATCCAAATACAACCAAGGAACGGATCATTTACGAGTAGGACGATTTCTTTATCTTAAGGAATCATGCTAGAAGAGGAGATAGTTCACATACCTTTTCTAAATCCACAAGCTGCCGAATACGCCGCACGTAGAAGTGTCAACCTATAATGGTCACAACAAGACTATCAACTTCTAGTCTCTAACGAGAATAATACTAAGTATACTGCCTCTAATTCTACGTAAAATCGCAAGACTTCCTTTGTTTCTACTCACTTTGCCACCTTTTCAAGGCCGAATACAATAACCAACAAGCCACATTTAAGGCTCAAAACAACAACCAAACTAAGGGGATTACACGCATTACAATTCGTGTAAAATTCCGCCCAAAAATTCATACCAAATAGTTTAATACTTCACTAGCCATTCTCTACCAACATATAACCAACAACACTACGTCTTTTCCAATCCTTTTCCAATTCCAAGTTCTTAGGTCAACATGTTATTTAGTCATAAACAACTTCAACAACTACAATTTCCTTCTTTATACAACATACGTGACGACTTAACTAATAATCGACTTGAATTGAAATCTTAAAGCTAAACATGCTAGATTTCTGATTAGGGTTCTAATAGTCAAAATACTTATCAAACTTCATACTATATAACTCATGCTTGCTAATAACCATAGCTACAATGATAAGTAAACCTTAATTGCTAAAACGATGAATATACCTTTATAAGCCCTTAAAATTTCCAAGATTCCAAAGTCGCGCCTTAGCAATTCTTAGCTCCTTTCCTTAGGTTCCAATCCGCCCAAGCACTCTCAGAGGCCTATGAAGAACCCATCTTCAAGTTCCAACTTCAAAGTCAAGAACTCCCTTAGTTTCCGCTCATGCGACTAACGTAAAAATGCTTTTTCCAAATCTTTCTATTGAGATAACCTTACAATACCCTTGGGGACATTGGGTTAAAGTCTTGTGGCTAATGGATCAAAACTACAAAATTTCATGAGCAACATAGCCAAACCCGAGAGCCTCTTTCTTGGCACAAATAATCTCTAATTTTTCTAAGTGTAAATGAGCTAGTCTTGCACTAGTAGTAACCTTATAAAACACAATGGAGGCTTAGACTTAAACAAATGTGAGGTTAGGATGAGTTTCACTTGGATCAAGCCTAGTGGACAAGTTGACTCACAACAATATCAAGCTGGAAGACTTATCTTCTACCACGGTCAATGACCATTTTGACCTTACACAATTTCTACCAAGCCATGTGGAAGGAGTGCCACGTGTCGCCTCTTTCATTCGTCCATAAAATTCAGAACCTCATGGCCCCACAAAATGTAAAATTCTCAGTGGGCCCACGTGACCAAATCAGAAAATAAATTTCCATAGTGTTAATAAGTTCCATACTTTACAAATATTGTCTTTTGAGAATCCAATTCTCAACAACGAGCATTTTTCCTTTCCGTCGTCCGGAAGATTTTCCGTCGGAAAAACAATTCTTCCTTTCGTACTAATTTCCAAGTATTGTTTCCTTTCGTACATTCTCTTATACATGTCCTGGACTTACGGGGTGTAACATTCTTCCCCCCTTAGAAACATTCGTCCCCGAATGTTCTTAGTCGGTTGTCACGCTATACAAACCCCGGCACAATCTCTATACTATGCCTATCAATCAATACTCCACAAGACTAACGATGCCACACCTGGCCATCGCCTAACATACGTAAACATAACAATGGACCTTCCGTCCGCTACCCCTTCTCACAAACTCGAAGGTTACAGTCTCCTAGAACACGGGATCCTTAGAGGTTCCTTTCTTTCCTTACTTGTCATTCTTTCTCGTACTTCTAAACTCATTTAGTAAACGTACAAAATCTCAAATTTTGTTTCGGTTCTCCAATCCTTGGAGTTACTAACCAAACTTGGCCATATTGTTACTTACATTCCCGTTAAGGCTCTTCTCGGTCCTTACGACCTAGTTCCGGTGGAACGCATCCACAAACTCGTACCACAATTAACTAAACTGGGCCTTGCATCCTGGACCCTATCACATAATCTGACCATTTCTAATCACATCACCCCATTCCATACTATCTACCGAATCTAAATGAGTCCATAACCCTACTCATCGTCACACTTAACTCCTCATTCTTAGTCCAAATAAATCTCACTCTTATCTAAAGGTAGTTCTTACCCTATCCCCTATTTACTAGAGGTTCACACATAAGCCAAAGTATTTCTATCAGATAATCTTCCCTATCGGTCTTACACTTATACGGGTAATTACAACTTGTGAACTCTACACAACTATAGTCTCAGTTCACTTATCATTCTTGTCAACATTCATAACTTTTCACTTTACTAATCAAAATATCCCTACCTCTGGGGTACTATCACTTTACAACTCTAGCAACAAAGGGAAAACATATACGTTAAGGCAAAATCTGAATCTAACAATGCACGTATGATTCAAAAGAATCGAACTATACCTGTAACCCCGCGTGTCGCTCGATCCCGCCCAAGAGTCACGCCATCTCGCGTTCAAGGACCGCCGTAACTATAAACCCCACTGACCTCCACCACTACCGCTAACATCCAACACCTCGCTCGGGAACGCACAACCGCGAGGAAAGTGGAATCAACCATCGGCCTCATAGTCGAGCTACCTCACCGGCTCTTTCTAAAAGGACATACTCGAATATGGCCCGGACGGCCACAATAAAAACAAACACCTGTGCCATGACGGTATTTCCCCAAATAACGCTTACTACAATGGAAACACTGAGGAATAAGTGGCCTCGACTGAGAAAATCCCCTACTCCTTTGAGAACCTCGACTCGAGCTCGACCGCTCCTAAATACCTTCAGGATCAAATCTCCCACCTGTGGCTGCGGATATGTACCGGGTAGGTCGACGAATATCTCACTCGCCGCCGAGGCACTCGTCCAAAACTCACCGATAACCAACCGGTCTAGCCTCTTACGCAGATCTCCGCCGCCTCTACTCCTGCACACTGCCTGCATCGCCGAATAACCTCCCCGCGATGAAATCGTAGACCGCTATCTTGGTCAATAACATAATGGCTTCCTTCATGACCCTAAAGTCTCTCTAATCGAGAGACCGAGGCTCGTATGGGGCCACAAAACTCGCGCAAGAACTCGCCGATCGCGGAACAACATCCGTATACCTCGGCATAATCCCTATCAACTCTCTCAGTCCGCTCGTAGCTCTCGTTACTCCTTTGCCCTTCTCAAGGCCGTCTCTCTCGAGGCATAATCAGAACACAACAATACGCCGAGAGGAATTATCTTACTAACACGCCTCTATGGCACGATCTTGGAGTGAGAAGAATAGAAACTAACTCCTAAATGTCATGTAGCCTCACGTTTATGGGTGTGGCACGCAACACACCGATAATCAAGACTCTACTAGACACGGCTCAGACATTCCGAGGACCGATCGCTCGATACCACTGTCACGCCCAACCTCGCTGCGGATCGTGCCCTAACGGGCACCTTCTACCTTAACAACACAAGTAAATCGCGGAATTTATAACACTTTTTTTTAAAACCAACGACGTGCAAGCGGCAAAGCCGACAAGGCCGCCATATAATATACATAATAAAAGACACTACACCGTATACGAGTCCAATCCTACATATGAATACGCACTTAAGAGTTATATCAACTATGACGGACAAGGCCCCGCCAGCATCCATAATCGCATAAAAGCTTGTACCAAAGAACTTATACCAAAAGATAACTCCCAACGTAGGAGCTATCCAAAACTCGAGCGGTCCTACACTGCCGATCACCAAACAACAGACCTAAACTCAAGCGGCATGAACGCAGCCCCCCGAAGGAGGTCAGTACGAAGAATGTACCAAGTATGTGAACAGTAAGTACTGTAATAAAATCATAACAGTCTAAACAAAACAGGAGACATGTCTGATAGCCAACCTACAATACATAACACATAAGCAGTCATATCAAGTCAGGGATGCAGGCCCTCAAAGTGACTACTCAAATATAACTATGGGTCTCACACCCATAATATCAATCATGCCCGTGGAATCCTTCCTCACTGCCGGCAGTCTATGATGTAATAACACCAATAAGGATACATGAACACCAAGTCCCACCTGTGTCCTAAATGCCTCGTGGTCTCATGCCCCGGAATCCCACATCGTAAAAGCATGACCATAGGGTAACACAACCAAATCCGGGGACATATATGATAATCAAATTACAACACATTGTGCCTTACTAACAATGAGAGTAAATGTGAGTATCTTTACAATATAAAATAGGAAGCTCATGATCAAAACAGACCATCCGCCTCGCAGATCATTTAACCATCCTACTCGGGACTATTTCACCAAGATAAAGCCGTGTGGACCCGCGTGAGGTATTCCTCGCACGGGACTATTTCACCCGCATAAGCCCTTACGGACTACACAGGTATTCCTCGCATAGGTCGGACCCGCCCGCACGGTACTATTTCACCCGCATAAGTCCTTACGGACCGCATTTAGGTATTCCTCGTGATCGCGGTAGCAATTCCACCTAATCAGAATGCCACAAACCCGGGAATGACCCGAACGATCGATATACCAATAGCACACAACCGGCTATTTCCAGCACACATAGGCAGTTCTCAACTAAACAAGCCAAAGTACTTATCAAGGCACACATAGAATAATTCTCAATTAATCAAACCAAAGTACTTATCAAGGCACACTTAGACTAATTCTCAATTAATCAGGCCAAAGTACTTATCAAGGCACAAATAGAATAATTCTCAATTAACAAGCCAAAGTACTTATCAAGGCACACTTAGACAAATTCTCAATTTATCAAGCCAAAATACTTATCAAGGCACAAATAGAATAATTCTCAATTAACAAGCCAAAGTACTTATCAAGGCACACTTAGACAAATTCTCAATTTATCAAGCCAAAGTACTTATCAAGGCACAAATAGAATAATTCTCAATTAACAAGCCAAAGTACTTATCAAGGCACACTTAGACAAATTCTCAATTTATCAAGCCAAAGTACTTATCAAGGCACAAATAGAATAATTCTCAATTAACAAGCCAAAGTACTACGTACGTACATTCTTTTCAAAATACTCTTTTTTATGTAAAATCCCAAGATACTAACACCCGTAGTATCAAGGCGTGTCTATTCTTCAAAGTAAGTTACTATAATTTTTGAAACTCATTTCGAAGCTTGAAACCAAGTAACTTCAAATTTTCACAAACTAGGCAACTTATACCGATTAATCAAAATAGACAACTTTCTAAACCTTCCATAAAGTCGTTATAACCAACTTCCCATAAAGCCGTTATAACCCTTTATGGGTTTAGACATATCCATTCCTTTTATAACCAAGAAACTTATACTATTAAAACCAAGTATCACATACTTACAAATCAAGTTCTTAACTTTCAAAACACTTCAAGTCTCTTAATATATAGAAAACAAGTTTCTTCTACTTTTAAACCTCAAGTAACTCACTCCTTTAAAACAAGTTACTTCTCTTAAATCATGTCATTTCTCCTCTTTTAAAACAATTAAGTAAATCACTCTTTGACTTCTAAAGTCATTATAATGACCTTTAGGATTTTGGGACTAAGGCACTAGCCCAAAAGATTTGGAAATCACTTCCTTTTCAAGACTCTATGTACTTTAAGTAAAATACTTTCACTTTTAAGAATCCAACTTCACTAAGGAAATGGATTATACAACTTACAATTTAAACATCAAAGTACAATCAAAGGAAGTACATAGAACAAATTCTACTTTAGGCAATCCAAATACAACCAAGGAATGGATCATTTAGGAGTAGGACGACTTTCTTTATCTTAAGGAATCATGCTAGAAGAGGAGATAGTTTACATACCTTTCGCTAAATCCACAAGCTAAGCCGAATACGCCGTGACGTAAGTGTCAACCTATAATGGTCACAACAAGACTATCAACTTCTAGTCTCTAACGAGAATAATACTAAGTATACTGGCCTCTAATTCTACGGAAAATCAAGCAAGACTTCCTTTGTTTCTACTCACTTTGCCACCTTTTTCAAGGACGAATACAATAACCAACAAGCCACATTTAAGGCTCAAAACAACAACCAAACAAAGGGGATTACACGCCTTACAATACATGTAAAATTCCGCCCCACAATTCATACCAAATAGTTTAATACTTCACTAGTCATTCTCGGCCAACATATAACCAACAACACTACGTCTTTTCCAATCCTTTTCCAATTCCAAGTTCTTAGGTCAACATGTTATTTAGTCATAAACAACTTCAACAACTACAATTTCCTTCTTTATACAACATGTGACGACTTAACTAATAATCGACTTGAATTGAAATCTTAAAGCTAAACATGCTAGATTTTGGATTAGGGTTCCAATAGTCAAAATACTTATCAAACTTCATACTATATAACTCATGCTTGCTAATAACCATAGCTACAATGATAAGTAAACCTTAATTGCTAAAACGACAAGAATATACCTTTATAAGCCCTTAAAATTTCCAAGATTCCAAAGTCGCGCCTTAGCAATTCTTAGCTCCTTTCCTTAGGTTTCAATCCTCTCCAAGCACTCCTTAGAGGCCTATGAAGAACCCATCTTCAAGTTCCAACTTCAAAGTTGAAGAACTCCCTTAGTTTCCGCCTTGCGACTAACGTAAAAATGCGTTTTTTCCGAAATCTTTCTATTGAGATAACCTTACAATACCCTTGGGGACATTGGGTTAAAGTCTTGTGGCTAATGGATCAAAACTACAAAATTTCTTGTGAGCAACATAGCCAAACCCGAGAGCCTCTTTCTTGGCACAAATAATCTCTAATTTTTCTAAGTGTAAATGAGCTAGTCTTGCACTAGTAGTAACCTTATAAAACACAATGGAGGGCTTAGACTTAAACAAATGTGAGGTTAGGATGAGTTTCACTTGGATCAAGCCTAGGTGGACAAGTTGACTTGTCAACAATATCAAGCTTTGGAAGACTTATCTTCTACCATGGTCAATGACCATTTTGACCTTACACAATTTCGACCAAGCCATGTGGAAGGAGTGACACGTGTCGCCCTTTCATTCATCCATAAAATTCCGTAACCCTCGTGGGCCCCAAAAAAATGTAAAATTCCTCGGGTGGGCCCCACGTGACCAAATCCGTAAAAATAAATTTCCATAGTGTTAATAAGTTCCATACTTTACAAATATTATCTTTTGAGAATCCAATTCTCAACAACGAGCATTTTTCCTTTCCGTCGTCCGGAAGATTTTCCGTCGGAAAAACAATTCTTCCTTTCGTACTAATTTCCAAGTCTTGTTTCCTTTCGTACATTCTCTTATACATGTCCTGGACTTATGGGGTGTAACACTATCATAATTCCATCCCTTGACACAACATGACCCAAGAAGGCTACCTTTTCCAACCAAAATTCATACTTTGAAAATTTAGCATATAGTTTATCCTGTTTTAAGACTTAAAGCACTACCCTCAGATGCTCTTCATATTCTTCAACACTCTTGCTGTAAATTAGGATATCATCTATGAACACAATCACGAACAAATCTAAAAATGGTTTAAAAATTATGCTCATGAGATCTATAAAAGTTACTGGGGAATTGGTTAACCCAAAAGACATGACCAAGAACTCATAATGGTCATATCGGGTTCTAAAGGCTATTTTGGATATATCATCCGAATTTATTTTCAGCTGATATCCCAAACGGAGGTCAATCTTAGAAAAATAGCTAGCTCCTTGAAGTTGGTCAAAAAGAGCATCGATTCTTAGTAACGGGTATCTATTCTTGATCATGACCTTATTGAGTTGTCAATAATTGATGCACATTCGGAGCGGTCCATCTTTCTTCTTCACAAAAAGAACTGGTGCACCCCAAGGGGAAACACTAGGCCTTATAAAACCTTTATCCAAATGATCTTTCAACTGTTCTTTTAACTCCCTCAATTCAGCTGGGGCCATTCGATATGAAGGAATGGAAATGGTTCTTGTACCCGGAATTAATTCTATAGCGAACTCCACTTATCTGTCCGGAAGAAGGCCTAGAAGATCTTCAGGAAAAACCACTAGAAAATTTTGAACAATGGGGACATCATGCACCGTTGGGGACCCTTTTTGGGTATCTACTATATTAGCTGGTGCGATTTATACACACGCTAAACGCAAGTGCATGTATCGTTGCAAGTAATATAGTCTAGGTAAGACCGAATATCGTCCTCAGGGACTGGTTTTCAAGTACCGATTATCTATGTTTTAGTTTCTATTTGGTTAACATTAATTGGGTTGGAATTCTAAACTAATAATGCAGGAAATAAACTAATTATGAAAATATTTTGATTTAAATCAGTTATGATGGAGAATTAGGGCTTCCAAGATCATCAACTATCCACTTTATTCAATCCTTAATACAATTAGACTAACTTCTTCTTCTACGTTAAGATAGCAGGTTAACTAGACCGTTTTATACTCCTGTTAAGGTAATATAAACACTCAACCCCAATGGAGAACCCTTCTATCTTTCGATGACAAGATTGACTACAAAGGAGGATTAAGAGCAATAACCTATTAAGCTACACAAGTATCGGGGTACTTTCGTCCACGATTTAAATCTATGTTTATTCAACTATAGCATATTCACAATCTCCCCTTTCGGATTTCGATTAGAACTCATATAAGTGATGATAACTAGTGATCAATTTATTATCAAGCAATCAAAGCAATTATTGAATAAATCTTAAGCAAGTGAAGAAGAAATCAACTAATGTATTAATTCATGAATAAGAGTTTCAATTGAATCACAAGGAAATCCCTAATAAAGTAATTAGCTCCTAGTCATAGTCACGCTAAGAACTAATACAATCTCCATACATGAACTGAATTAAACAAAGAAAAGAAAAGAAAATACTTGAACTAAGTCTCAAATCTTAGCCTCCTAAGTTGTGTTGTATGTACAATTGATGGAATGAATTCCCCTCTCTAGAGAATGATGTAGAGAATATATATAGCCCCCGAATCCTTTAGGTCAAGGGTTAGGGATTATGTAGGTAGGAAAAATTATTCCTTTGGACCACGAAACGTGTCACCCGCCCAAAACGCCAAAATACCGCGCCGTGGTTCGCACGGGCGCCACAACGCCTGAAAATCAGAGAGTTTCGGACAACTTCTGTGGTCGGCGCCGGTTTCTGGCGATTCTTCGCTGCCCGCCATCCTCGGCTTCATCTGATCTTTTCTATACTTCCCGGGACTTCTTAGACTTCATTTCTTGGCCCTTTTGTGTGCAATTCCATCTCTTTTATGTTCATTCATCTTCTTTTTGTCATTTCTCCATTTTGACCGCTGTGACACAAAAGAAAGGAAAACGACCCTAATACTATACTAAACATAAACAAAATGAGTAAAATACTAACTAAAAATGACTCAAAAAGTGTGTATAAAATACACCGATCAAACACCCCCAAACTTAAACTTTGCTCGTCCTCGAGTAAAGCAGAAAACAACAATAAAACAAAACAAACAAAGACTCTATGAAATGGATCAAGTAGTTATATCAATGCTTCTTCAAAATCATGGATGAAAGATGAGATAATATGTTAGAACATATATAGCATGAATAATCAGCAATCTAGAATTTCAAGTTAGATATTTCGCAAATTCACTTAGATCATGGTCAATGGAAATACAAACACCTAACCTATGCATGTCAATTTCATTTCATCTTTCCCAAATGATATAGACCTGTTTACTTGTTATTCTCCATTAATCATAGACATACATATTAAAGATCATCAGGAATTTCAAGGGTTGTATAGGCTTAGGCAGGGGTAGATAAAAATAGGCATTTAGGCACAATTTACGTACCATAAGCTCTTTTGCTTTAAATTCTTCCCTTTTCCTTTGATTCTCTTTTTCACTTCATACATATCTTTCCCCTCTTTTATTTTGAGAGAATGAGGTGTATGATGAATAGCAGACACCCTCAAACTTAGGCTTTTGCCTATTTATTATTACTTTTTCATTGGGGTGCATCAAAATTGTTCACTCTCTTTTGTCTCTTTTTCAAACAACTCAATTTTTCCACTTATGACACAAATATGGAATTATAGGATGTCAAAGAAAAGATCTTATTTTAGGCTCAAAGGGGTTGACTAGGGATACAATTTTAATGTCAGGGATAGACAAAGAATGGTAAGAAAGGGCTAACAAAGAAATGCCTGAATCAACTCCCTAAACATGTACATCTTAACTATTTCACCTCAAATAACAAGAAAACAGATTTTTTAGATATTTTTCCACTTTCTTTCCATAACTGACACACATAGGCTAAGCACAAATATTTCAAATAATTAGATGTTATGAATTTTTGGCATATCTAACTTAAGCACACAGATTGTCGCTTTTAATTCTATTATATTATTCCACTTCATTCACTCAATGTCTTTAGCAACTACAACATGCTTGATCCATAAAAAAAAATTATGACTCAAAAACACATAAAAACAACACAAAGACAAATAAAAAAGACTAAAAAACAAGATAATAAAACAATAAGACACCCCCCAAACTTAATCGATACATTGTCCCCAATGTGTGAAGACTAAAAATAGAGGGACAACTTACTGACACAACACAGCGGTCATAACGGAGGTCTGAGAGAAAAATTCGAATTTGCATCGATCGGCTCTCTAACTTTCGCCGCCACGACTCGAAATTTACGCCGGCGCCCAAGATCGCGCTCAAGTTTCGCCCACTCAAGATCGATTATAGGCGTGGAGCCGATTTACGACTTTTCCTTTTTTTTCCCAACGTTTTTGCTCATTTTTCCTCAGAGTTAGCTTTCAGTCCACCTGTCATCCAACAACACAAAACAAGAACCCAAGACTGTGAGACTGTTCAAGACAAAATAAAACAAACTAAAGACAAAAATCAAACTAACATAATTAAAAACATTGGGTTGCCTCCCAACAAACGCTGTCTTTAACGTCTTTTAGGCGGACGCAGTTAACCTTTACGAGTGCCCATTGGATCCTTCTGCGAACTGCTTGCAATCTGGATAGTTATTGTTGCAGGTCTCACTTTTCCTACAACAATCTTTTCAACTAAGGGCTTCAAATATAAGATTATCCCCCAAGTACACAAGACATGCTTGTCTTTTAGGCTCTCAATAATGTAGGGATCAGTGAAATTCCCTACTTCTCTCAACTCTTGGGGGTGCCCTTGAGGGTATGGACTTTCTGGTTGAGGGTCAACAATGACCTTTGGTGTAGTCTTTTCCGCAATAGGGTGGTCCTCAGTGACATCTTCTTTATCTACACTAACTATCTCTCCAAATTCTTCAACAGCTTGTTGTGGTTCAGGTTCCACGATCTGCTCACCATTCCTCATAACTGGGTCACTTGGTGGACTTTCTTGAGGTGTAATGGTTACCATGTCCATCAGTTGCCCGATTTGTGGTTCTCAATTCAGAATCTGTTCCATTGGAGTTTCCAAGTTATGAAGAGGGGGTCTTACTTCCACCATGAATTGAGTTTGGACGGTTGTGAGTGCCAATAATGTTGTTCTCAATTCGTCTGCTCTCGGACGGCCTCAACTGCGTCGCTGAAATTGCCCTTGAGGATTCTCGCACCAAAGCGAGCTCGAGTAAGACTTCGCACTGCTTCGATCTTTCTCGCGAGCACGTGGGTTAACTTATCGCTGATGATCTATCGCCGCGTGGATAGTAGTCGTAGGATCGCCGCTCGATAGTAGTCCATGTGCCCTTTTTTTTTTTTTTACCTACAAAATAAGAAAAACAACAAAAAGTGATAACAAGATGCTCACAGAACTTTTCTTGGAGCAAACAAATTAGAAATAAGAATAGATAAATCGATATTGAAAGTACACCAGTCCCCGACAACAGCGTCAAAAACTTGGTGCTATTTATACACACGCTAAACGCAAGTGCACGTATCATTGCAAGTAATATAGTCTAGGTAAGACCGAATATCATCCTCAGGGACTGATTTTCAAGTACCGATTATCTATGTTTTAGTTTCTATTTGGTTAACGTTAATTGGGTTGGAATTCTAAACTAATAATGCAGGAAATAAACTAATTATGAAAATACTTTGATTTAAATCAGTTATGATGGAGAATTAGGGCTTTCAAGATCATCAACTATCCACTCTATTCAATCCTTAATACAATTAGACTAACTTCTTATTCTACGTTAAGATAGCAGGTTAACTAGACCGTTTTATACTCATGTTAAGGTAATATAAACACTCAACCCCAATGGAGAACCCTTCTATCTTTCGATGACAAGATTGACTACAAAAGAGGATTAAGAGCAATAACCTATTAAGCTACACAAGTATCGGGGTACTTTCGTCCACGATTTAAACCTATGTTTATTCAACTATAACATATTCACAATCTCCCCTTTCGGATTTCGATTAGAACTCATATAAGTGATGATAACTAGTGATCAATTAATTATCAAGCAATCAAAGCAATTATTGAATAAATCTTAAGCAAGTGAAGAAGAAATCAACTAATGTATTAATTCATGAATAATAGTTTCAAGCGAATCACAAGGAAATCCCTAATAAAGTAATTAGATCCTATCCATAGTCACGCTAAGAACTAATACAATCTCCATACATGAACTGAAATAAACAAAGAAAAGAAAAGAAAATACTTGAACCAGGTCTCAAATCTTAGTCTTCTAAGTTGTGTTGTATGTACAATGGATGAAATGAATTCCCCTCTCTAGAGAATGATGTAGAGAATATATATAGCCCCTGAATCCTTTAGGTCAAGGGTTAGGGATTATGTAGGTAGGAAAAGTTATCCCTTTTGGATCCTGAAAACGTGTCAAATTCGGCCCAAAACATCAAAATACGCGTCGCCGTAGCCTCGCAGCGCGCCACGACGCTTGAAAATCAGAGAGTTTCGGACAACTTCAGTGGTCGGCACCGCGGCGCCGGTGGCGTTTTTTCGGCGGTTCTTCGCTTCGTCGTCTAGTTTTTATCCGGGCTTCGTCTGATCTTTTCTATATTTCCCGGGACTTCTTAGACTTCATTTCTTGGCCCTTTTGTGTGCAATTCCATCTCTTTTATGTTCATTTCATCTTCTTTTTGTCATTTATCCATTTTTAACCGTTGTGACACAAAAGAAAGGAAAATGACCCTAATAATTTACTAAACATAAACAAAATGAGTAAAATACTAACTAAAAATGACTCAAAAAGTGTGTATAAAATACACCGATCATTAGCCAGATACGCGTACTCCACTTTGTGACTTCTTAATAACTTTTGAGCCCTAAGGTAGGAAATAAGATGGCGCGAGGATATTCCCATACTACCTTTAATAACAATTTTTGGTTCCCCGGGAAAAGATAATTTCACTATCTTTCACTGACAATATACCATGGCATAACATGTAGACAACCAATTCATATCCAAAATGATGTCAAAGTCTACCATATCAAGTAGTACTAGGTTTACTATTGTTCCTCTGCCATTCATTTCTAATGAAAAAATTTCAACTACTCGAGAGGCCCAAACTGAGCTGCTGGTGTCTGGTGTCATAACCTCAAAAGGTTCACTTAAATAGGAAGGTTCTACGTGTAAATTCTTAGCAAAACCCATTGACATATATGAAAATGTAGAGCCCGAATCGTATAACATAAATGCAGGAATACTTGAGACCATCAAAATACCTGTGACCACCGCATTAGATGCTTCTACCTCATTCCTCTGGGGCAAAGCATAGAGTCGGTTAGAATTGTTGGGTTGTTGACCTCCCTGACTCTGGCGGGACTGATTTCCCTGATTTCCCTTGTAAGAAGTTGTGGTTGCTTCTGACCTCCCCTGAATAGACTGAGTTTGGTTCTCTTTTTGTAATCCCTGGCATAGTGGTCTGATTTTTCACAGTTATAACATGTTTTCATTAAGAGCCAACATTTTCCAACGTGTTTCTTCTGACAAACCTTACAAATCGGGTTGTCACCTCATATGTTAGGGTTGGTGGCCTTGTCCTTTCTACCTTGGTGATTAAACCAACTATTCCCTTGAGGCTTGAAATGGCACTAGCCTATAGACTGGTTCAGTCTTGAAGAACCCTTACTAACCTCTAGTTCCGATTCTGATTAAATGATCTTGACGATCGAAATCTCTTCTGCGAATGCTCTCTTTTTGCTTTAGAAGAACCTCTAGCCTCATAGCCATACCGACAATCTGAAGGTAAGTTTGATCATTGACTAACACCACTACTTTCTCCGCCAAGTTCGGGTTTAAACCCTCAACAAATCTCTTGACTTTCTCCCTTTCTGTAGGAATGACATATGTGTTATATGCTGACAATCTAACTGCGTATCGTATTCTTGCACGCTGCGGTCCCCTTGCTTCAACTGTTCAAACTCCCGTCTGAGCGCATCTTTGTGCGTATTAGGTATGAATTTCTCAATGAATGCAGCTCTGACCCCCCCAAGTCAATGGTGGTGACATCGGGGGATGATTTCTTCTAAAATTCCTCCATCACACCCCTGCGTCGTCCACTAAACGTGCGCTTACCAAATTGACGCCATACGTCTCCACATATCCAAGGGTAAACATTAAGTCTTCTACCTCATCGAGGAACACCATTAGGTCAGACTTGGAGTCTTTCCCTATGTAGATAGGTTCTCTTCTTTTCATAAAATTCGCCACATAGTCTTTCTGGTACTGATTGGGCTCCTATAATTTTGGTCGATGGTGCAGTCCCATCTCGTTAGTTTATCGTTGTACAATCTCCTTCCAAGACCCTTTTGAAAGAGGTAGTACAAGAACCAAGTCTTTGAAAGACTCAAGATATGCACGAAAAGAGTATGAAAGAAGGGAAACTGTTTAAGATGTTATTCAGTTCACTTATTACTAAGGTGACGCACACACCGTCGCAATAAGTAATCGTTCAAACACCCAACTCAAAGAAAGTTCCTAGAATTTCTTAACCTGGTTTAGCTCTGATACCAACTTGTCACTCCCCGACTTTTCTCAAGTCTTTTCACAGGGCGTGATGGCACCTGGATAATTATCCCTTTTCAGGAGCACCATCTAACTCTCTTTATTTTAAAAATCAGACGTGTATTTAAAAGCGGAACTAGTAATAATAATGGAAACCGAGAAATCTTTTTATGAATTTCATTAAAACATAACGTGAACTCATGTTCTTGCAAATAGTGTTTCTACCTAGACAAAATGAGAGTGATTATTCCAAGTTTGAAAGGAGACAATCTCACACGGGCATTTCCCGAGTTGCTGAAACTAAACCTTTCAACTACATACTATACATGACAAGTATCAAGTCCGAAGCAATGGATTTGGTACAGCAAAGAGGCTGCGGGACGATCGCTAGCCTTGATGTGGAGCCTTTCCTCTATCACGCTTTCCTGAAACATGTTAAATAAAGAGTCAGCCCTACCATCCGGGGCTGAGTGAGAACATCGCCCTGCAATTCAAAGTAACCTCACAATATTCTAAGTACAATCACATTATAACATAATAAACATGTGCAAAACATATTAGGTTACAACACCTTTATCATACAAGTACGCAACATCTCTTCTCAACTCCTTATAGGAAACTCTTAATTTAACTAATATTTTGTTTTATCTCGTATCATACGTTAAGATATCCCCTTGAATTTATATATTTGTTGTGGCGTGCAACCCGATCCAATGTATCTACAAATGCATTTTCATATTTGTGAACACGTATTCACATTACATGCATTTCCATATTTGTGAACACGTAGTCATTTTACTTATTTATTGCGGCGTGCAACCCAATCAATGTATTTACAAATTCATTTCCATATTTGTGAACACGTATTCACATTACATGCATTTTCATATTTGTGAACATGTATTCACTTTACATATTTGTTGCGGCATGCAACCCGATTCAATGTATTTACAAATGCATCTTCATATTTGTGAACACGTATTCACATTACATGCATTTCCATATTTGTGAACACGTATTTACATTACATATTTGTTGCGGCGTACAACCCGATCCAATGTATTTACAAATTGCATTTCCATATTTGTGAACACGTATTCACATTACATGCATTTCCATATTTGTGAACACGTATTCACTTTACATATATGTTGCGGCGTGCAACCCGATCCAATGTATTTACAAATGCATCTCCATATTTGTGAACACGTATTCACATTACATGCATTTCAATATTTATGAACACGTATTCACATTACATATTTGTTGCGACGTGCAACCCGATCCAATGTATTTACAAATTTGTGAACACGTATTCACTTTGTATTTTCAGAAGGTCAAATAAATAATATTATTTTTTTTACATTTTGTCTGTCGTACTTGTAATGGTTATAACTCTTCAACCGTAATTGGTGTTTCTTACGCTGAAACGAAGGTAACATGGGGACCTTACACTGTACCAAATTTCATTGGAAACTACTTTGGGTGACTAACACAAATTTATCCGCAAAACAGTCACATGAAATTTATTTCGCCAGAATTTTTATTAAACAGGACTAAATATTAAAATAGTCATAACTTCTAATCCGTAAGCCCGTTCGAGCCCCGTAAAATCTCAAAACGACGAGGACAGAGATTTATACGTCTCTGTGTGAACCATCCCTTCAGGTTCTGTACCATTCGGTACAATTTTTCACTTTTATGTACTACCTTTTCGGATTCCGATAGATCCGAGACAGAAATTTCAAACTACAATAACTCTCAATCCGTAAGTCCGTTTTATCCCTGCTTTGGCTCAATCTGACCTTCACATATAGATGTACAACACTTTCAAATTCATCAAATTCTAATAAGTATAACCTAGTGAAAACCAGTTGTGAAATCCTGCCTCCTCGAATTTCAGTCAAGCCGAGGCAGAAATTTTAAACAGCGATAACTCTCAACCCGTAAGTCGGATAGACCTCCGTAAAGTCTCAAAATGTTAAAAACAGAGAGATATAGAACTTTCTTTGAGCAGAAATTTTCAGATTATTTACCGAGTTGTACAGTTTTATGTTTTTGTGTTCTGCCTTTTCGAGTTCCAGTCAATCCAAAACAGAAACTTCAAACTATGATAACTCTTAAACCGTAAGTTCGTTTCATCTCTTCTTTGGCTCAATATAATCATAACAGAGATAGTGTACACCACTTCCAAATTTCACTTAATTCTAACATATTTCTTTTTTGGAAGAGCAGCTCAAATGGGTGGAGAGAATGTAGGGCTAATGTCGAGCTTTGGCTTGCTCCGGATTTAGAAAAGTGACTTTTCCGCTATGTACAGCTTTTGCTACCATTATTATTTTAATAAATACAACCACTAAGGACATCTTAGTGGTAATTAAATTAAAAAGAGTAGAGGCTGCCTTAAAAACCAAATGCTTTTTAAACACTTAACCAAACATCAAATAAGCTAAAAACAGCTTAATACCTTGTTTGTTTGGAAGAGTGGAAACCTTTTGGGGAAGAGCGACTAAAGGATATGAAGGCAGGCGAGGAATCAACGAAGAATGTCGAAAGGGAAGTGAAGAAGGTGACAAAACCCCCTTTCAGACCCGCCAAAGATGACACTAAGCCACTTCTTCAAGACCCAGTAAGCCTTTCTCTCTTCCCTATCCATTTTTCATTCACCACTTTCTCTGGATCTTATCTTTGCTTTGTTTATTTATGTGTAGATACTGAGATCAGACCCAATTGAGACTGAAGAAGCCCTCCTGCGTTTGCCCCCTTTTCCTCCTATTTGTAAACCCAATAATCAAACCCACTGAAGTTTGTATCTTTTTTATTTAATTTTGTGCCCTTGTATCTGATGTTCTTGAACTTGTTTGTTAATTCAGTATTGTTATGTGAGTCTTTCCTTTGCTTCGGTTATCGTATTATGTGTTTGTTGCTACTGTACTCTTCTCCATTGTGTTCAGCATGACTGCCTCACTACTGTATTTTCCTTTCCATACTTGGTTTTTTATACTTTGCTTGAGCCGAGGGTTTATTGGAAGCAGTCTTTCTACCTTGTACCTTCACAAGGTAGAGGTAAGGCTGCGCACACACCACCCTTCCCAGACCCCACTTGTGGATGACACTGGATATGTTGTTGTTCATTAGGGCAACAAATATGTTTCTATGAAATGTGAAAGAATCCGAGTGTCCTTTTATTAATCCTTTTGGATGCCCTTTTATACCCAATGTAGAACAACTATATATTCTCTTTGCTCAATTCTCTGCACAAAATGTTCTACTGGTATAGGAATGACATTCCAAATGATGAACAAATCCAATGTTAAAGTGAGACTATTTGTCGGATTCTCTAATACGAGATTACTAGTGTATTAGTTTCGAGTAAATAAGCATGAATTATCTAATATGAGCTTACTAGTGTATTAGTTTCGAGTAAATAAGCATGACTTAAATGATTCTTTAGGAAGTTCAAATGTCTTGAAAATTCTACCCAAAAATCAAGAACTCTTGGCAATGATGATTAGACTGAAAAGGCTGTAGTTTTAGCTTACAGTATTTTGTGGGTATCTTAATAAAAGAAAATTTAGACCAGAAAGGTCCAATGCACAGAGAATCTAACGATATATCCCAGACAAGTCTAATAGTTGTATAGAATATAATTAAGTAATGACAAATTGATTAGAGCAGACAGGAAAATTCTATCTCAAAAGGGATTTAATGTTGAGCTTTTCTATTTGACATGTAATTCTTCTTCTAGCATGTGAAAATGTTTATTATTAATTGAAAATTACGGGACATTCTTCTATGCAAAAGTTGTTTCTGCATAGTTTTAGTGTCTCCGTTTGTGAAGTTTTACGGCTGAGACATAGGGAGTGATTGACTTTTGAGCTTTAAGCCGGGATAGTGGTCTAATGCTTGTTTTAAGAGTGAAAGGTGCTGGGAGAGTACTTTAATCTTTTGAAGTCTCTGCAGCTGAGAAGTAGATGGATCTTTGTAATCTGCTATATGTATATTTGCAGCACCTCCTTGGCACTTTGTTAATGAAATTTATTTTGTATTATTGAAAAGAAATAAAAAAAAAAGAAAAAAGAACTGGGAGAGGAATTTTTGTTAGAATGTATTGTGACAAAATGGACCTCTAAATTTGGACTTCCACACCAAATGTTCCTCTATAGAAGGAATCAGTTACATAGGAATAAATGTGCTCCATTTTTTTAAAGGAGGACTATTTAATACTCCACCTTAAAGAATAGGGACTATTTTGAGTGGAGTCCAAATTTAGAGGACAATTTTGAGCCTTTTCTCGATATAGGTTGTTGGGTTCTGTCTTTCAATCTTCTTTGTGCCTTTGAGGAGTCAGTGGAGAATGATGGAAACTGGGTTTAATAAGCCATAGAACTTTGTAAGTGAATGTTGTTTCCAAGTTTCTGTATGTAGGTGACATCTATCTATCATTTACCTCCTTTATATCCTTTTGCATTCTTTGTATTCCATGGTTAGTAGGTTGATATTGAATGGTTGTCAAGTTCTACTAGGTGATATGGCTGTCGCTTCTTTGTTACTTTCTCTTAGGGTGTGTTTGGTATGGAGAAAAAACATTTTCTGGGTTGGTCAAAATGTTTTAGAACATATTTTCTCTAGGAAAACAAGATTCTTAAACATGTGGAAAATAACTTCCCTAGTTGGAGTAGCGAAAACAAGTTCCATAAGTGACATTTCAAGTTCATTGTCACCTACCCACCCTCCAACGCCCCAACCCCTGCCAACCCCCAAGGCCACTCGCCAACCCACCCCCACCACGTAGTGTTTTCCTAGATCACATATGAAGAACCTCCAACGCCCCAACCCCTGCCAACCCCCAAGGCCACTCGCCAACCCACCCCTACCACGTAGTGTTTTCCTAGATCACATATAAATGTTCTTCGATAATATTTTCTTGCTTAGTTACCAAACCCCAGAAAATAAGAAAATCAAATATTTTTCAGCAAACATTTTCCATGGAAAATGCTTTCCTTCGTACGAAACACACCCTTAGTTGAAAAATGTGAAAACCTTTGGTCTCCTTTTGACATTGTAGCAACTTATTCCGAGGATTTTAAAGCTTGATATGTAAAGTTACCTCCTTTACAGTCTCAATGAGAATGAGTCCATACTAAATTTGGGTTTACGTTATCAGAGAAACCAAAACCTCAAACAAGCTTTTATCAGAATATATTTTGTTGAGTTTGGTTAAAGATAACATCAATTCTCTTCCACATGTTTTCTTGTTGGAGGTCTAATACAGTTTCCAGCTTTACTAACATGATCTTTTATATCTATCTGAAGTTTTTGCATTTCCAGTTTGCCCTGATACAAATCATTTATGCCCTTGAATGCATCGCATTGTCATAGTTTTTCTTGTGGATTTCGTAAACTAATATGATGGACTTATTGCCCAGAGCTGCAATTCTTTCTTTCCGTTCTTTTTTATTGATTATGACCAGATTTATAATTTTGCTTGATGTGGCAATATAGAAAATCGTTAGTTGTTACTCATCATAAAAATAAGCTACTAATAATACAGGGGGTTCTACATGTTAACCTGAAAGTATGATAACTCGTTGTGCCTAGGGCTGCTATCGGTCCTGGGACGAGATCCGGGACCGGATTTAAAAAAAAAAAATTAAATTTTCAATATTGAAATTGACATTCTCGGACACATTACCACGAAATTTGAACGTTGAAATCTATTGTATATCGCGAGATATTTAGCTTTGAAAAGAGAAAACGTAACGATTTGGGGGAAAAGTGAAATTGATTGGCACGATGAACATTTTTGGAGAAATCGGCTGAATCAAACGGCCTACGGTGGTTTGGTTCGGTTTCGTCTCGAAAAAATACGCGATTTTTTTTTTGGTCAAACGGACGTTCGAGCGCAGAGTTATGACCATTTAATGTTTCACTAATTTACAGGTACTTTACTTTCTTCTCTCCCTACCTATATTTTATATGTCAATGTTTCAAATTAAAACATAAAGTCTACCTCACATATATTTAAAACATGTAAAATAGTTCAACATTAGGGAATATTGTAATTAAATATAATTAGGGCTTCTTGAAATGGCGAGGGGGTCAGTGGTTGGGGTCTCTGGGATATTTTACCGGTTACCACGCCTCTTATCGGTCCGGGTAATTTTTTGGTACTCGTATTCGGACCGTTAACTTTTCGATCCGAGTATCGGTCCGGGTTTACCGATCCGATTCTCAGGTAATTACCGAGAGTATTCGGACCGTTAACAACCCTAGTTGTGCCTGTAGTTTCATTTCTTGTATAATAACATACATGAATTTTCTCTTAGTTTTTCTGTAAATAGATATGCCTTGTCTTTCTATAAATTGCTAACTTTTCCCATGGACGGCTTAACGAAATTGGTGGCTTATAACTAAACCTCAATAAGAGGATTTAAATATATGTATTTGATTTGTTTTATGCAAGGATGGTTTTTGGATCATCTTCTTTTGATCTTAATTATTCACTTGGTTACCTGATGAACTACTGCTGGAGATATTTGACAATAAATATCATATAAATTGAGACAGTGAAAGTAAAAAATTTGGGGCCTAAATCAATTGGTTTAGTGGTCTTCCCATTGAGCCAAATTTGGGGCCTAAAGCAATTGGTTTAGTGGTCTTCCCATTGAGCCGGCTTGCTTTTTCCATACAAAAGTTGGAAAAGAACCATTGCTTAATTGAAGTTCAAAACAGAGAAAAACAAATAAGAGTTTTAAGCGTACAAATTTCGATATATATATTGTAAAAGTGAGAAGCCCCTATGTGAAAGTTAGACTACGAGAACACCCTTTAAAAACTAATTGACCCATTTGCCCTCTCTAAAAGTAAAAATTACCTCCCATTAAATAATTTATTTGAGTTAATGTTAGCATAGTTGTATTGCTATGTCAGTTTCGCCGGATCAAAGCACAGAATATGAAAGTTGGCAATTAAATTAAGATTCTATTAAATGGCAAATTATGGTTGCAGTAAATGTGTCAATTATTGAAACAATAGTCTTTTCACCCCCTAATTTTAATTTATTAAGCTAAAGAGTTTCATGTGCTTTTGGTTTTCCATGTCATCATGATTTCTCCATATATCTACACCAATGATTCACTGATTTGTTAAGAAAGTTAATGGTCATCAAATTGAATTGCTTATTAATTATCTTATCATTGTGGTCAAGTAAATTCTTATTATTGGTGAGCTTATATAAATAGATATAAATGTTGGAAATTTGTCTTTGGTGGAGGTTGGGTTCGTCCATCTTCAATTGCTTAAACATCATGGTTCCACATGTTGGAGAACCTGATTCTTCACACGTGTTTAATCTACAAGTGAGTAGATGACCGTAGGGCCAAGGATCGTCAAATTCTGTTGAAAAATGGAAGAGATATTGGTCCGCTAAGTAAGGTGTTTGAGACATGGAGGAGTGGTGTGTGACAAATCTACCACATCGGTAAGAAAAGGAAGATTTGTTCATAATATAAGCCTCAAAACTGAATAAGGGATTGGGACCCCAAGGGGTAACTCATGTGTTTGAAGGAGGGAGGACCTAGGTCTGCTTGAGTTCGAGACTAGGCCCACACGCGCGCCACCACCACCGGTCCGGATCGGGTCGCGGGCTGACATTATCTTTTTGGACCCCAGACTTTATTTTAATTACGCTTGTCCTCAAGTTTTGAAACCAAAGTTGGCGGCGCCAGCTTGCGACTGCTAACTCAGAGTTTCACATGGCCACTGCAGTGCCACGCACATGCGGCGTTTTCAGAGTTTAATGTCATTAAGTTGTTGGAACGTTGGACACTTATTCCTGAACGTTTTGACTCTTCATTGAGCCTCTTAAACAACCTCTTAATAGTCATTAACACCCATTAACATCTCATCTCTTCCTTACACTATATATCAAGCCTTACTTTCAGATTTGAGGAGTACAAGAACAAACACAAGAGAAATACTCTCTACACTTGGATGATTTCAGATTTGATGAAATGATGAAACTCTTCCTTTCTTGCAATCTTACACACTCAAAGATCCTTCTATTCTAGCGAACACTTGAGTTCTCTTTGCTCATTTGTTTGATTGCTGTTTTATCTTGGGAGATAAGTTGTCATTACACCGTTGAAAGGATATACGGGGCAATATTATCTTAAGGATAGATCAAGAATTTGGTCGACTCAGCAAGCCAATTATCTTGTTATATTTTCAGATTCTAAACATATTGTTGTTGTTGTTCTCAAGGGGCTTGCTGCAGTTTCAACCAACATCTCAAGACTTCAAGGAAGGATCAAAGACCGAAGATCAAGATCATCAACACTTATTGATGTTGTCACAACTGATGTTAGACTTCAAGACTATTATATTGAAATTGTAAATGATTATCCTTTCTAAGCACTAGTGATAGTCGTATGTTATTCTCATACATCCACTGTAATACTCACAGTCTTAAGATAATATTGTACTCGTGCTAGAAAGAGGAGGGCCAACAATACTGGTACGAATTTGGGTCTCTCTTTGACGATAGTTACAAATCTATTTTCGTCAAAGGTGAGATCTCAATGATTGATCTTTAACTTGAAAGATAATGTTGATAGTCTTGTTGACAATGCTAAGGGTCAAGGAAGAGTTGTTGTCACCGCTCCCGAGAGTGGTGTAAACAAGTGTCTACAAAGGTGGAGGATGTCAATTGGAACTTGAGGGGAAGGCTGGAGATGATGGTTCATCTTGTAAGAAGAAGCCTTCATCTTATGGTAATGAAGATTTGGACACGCGATGAACGTGGGCCAATCCCAAAGGTATGAGTTAATTATTTATTTCTTGTCAAAAATGAGATTAAAATGAACTGAATAAGACTACAAATATGAAAGTATATCTTTATATTCCCTAAGCCTTAAAATCAGAAAGTTTAATCCCACTTACCTTCCCGTTCAAATATTGGACTATTATAAACAAATGATCTAAAATATATGGACTTAGATTGTAATAAAATGATTTTATGGACAATCCTAAGCATGGGAAGAGGACTAGAGGACTAAAGACAAGGACTAGAGGACTAGTGACAATCCTGTCGCCGTTTTTCGACAGAAGATCCGTCTTTCGACAGGATAGTAGCGAACACTCAGTCATATAAAGCCTCCGGGCGACTGGAGTGGGCCAGATCCGTCACATGACTTGACGATGTTAGACACTCAGTCATACAAAGCCTCTGGGCGACTGGAGTGGTTCAGAGTTACCAGATCTCAATAGATCTGAAGGCCAAAATAAAGGCAGAAAAGAATTTGGACACTCAGTATGCCAAAGCAACTGGAGTGGCCAGAAAGTCTAGATCACTTATGATCCGGTTACGCCCTAGCTACGGGCAAGAGGTTGTTCATACGAAGCAACGCTACCTTCTAAGTAGAAGAAGTTGAAGAATGGGATCACTCTTAAACGAGGTGATACATGCCCTAAACTTGGTCTCAAGGACGCTGTTGGACAATATGACTTGAGTTTTTCGCCTCATGTCCCACAGGTCGATAATAACTAAAAGTGGTACAGTAAAATTGTAGCCAAGTGGATGATATATTTGTAATCCGTGCATCTATGCTATCATAGATTAAGACACGTTAAACAGAAAATCATTCAAAGGCCAACGAAGTTGATAAGTGGATGATACATTTGTAATCCGTGCATCTATGCCATCATAGATTAAGACACGTTAAATAAAAAGTCATTCAAAAGCCAACAAAATTGAGATTGTTGCCGTCTGTCGACATAAACCCTCAAATGAATGTGAGGTAGGCGAAGAGGCAAAATCACCTTTCCGTTCCATCAAAGGATTAGAGAAAGAAGCACCGCTCCTCTATAACTTGATAACACCTACTTGGGTGATTTAAAGTTTGTACAAATAGAGGGGGGAGACAAGTACATTGTGATCTTAATTGATGATAATACAACTTATTGTATCTTTTGTGTAAGAACAAAGATGAAATGAGTCAAAAATGCCGCTGAGCCGTAAAGGGCCGCGACGCCGCCAGCCAGTGCCGCGGCGCCAACAACGTCAGAAAACTCTCTGAAGTTTTTGAGTCACGGTGCCTCCCTGTAGGGCCGCGGCGCCGGCAATGCCATAAACTCTATGAAGTTTTAGCGTCGCGGCGCCTCCCTGCAGGGCCACGTCGCTGACCAGGCCAAATTAAGGAACCGCAGCGCTTCGGGAGCAGAAGCTAAAAAATCTACGGATTGAAAAATTTGTAGTGATAGAGGGGGAGAATGCGAAGCATCGTTGATCCAACGACTGCTCCTTACTCACCTCAGACTAAAACGGTGTTAGCCAAGCGCAGATCCGTACGCCCAAGACATGTGGGGCAAGGCGATTTTTACTGCTAATGCGATTCTTAATAGAACTCCGCCTAAGGATAAGAATAACCCTCCATGTGAAACATGGAAAGAATCTCATATACAAATGTTGTGATATGGGATAGTGTGTCAAAGGGTTGAAACACCTAAGCCAAAACAAGTCAAGTTGAATCTAAGACTGTAGATTGCATATCCACTTGATCTGCAAATAACAGTAGTGCGTGTCGCATCTTGGTGTCAGAGAATGCTGAATTCTCTGAAGTTATCTTTCCTTGAAGAGGAAAAAGAAGTAATTGCTCAAGGTTAACAAGAATCCGCGAGGGCCTGATTATACGGAACGAGACGTTCCAAATATACAGGACTCAAACGTTGCTAACTATCCAGAACTTAATGTTCCAGATCTACAAAACTCGGAGATTCTAGATGTTGAACCAAATCGGAGCAAAAGAGGGGACAAAGACTTGTTCCAGGCCTTCTAGCTTGTATGGTTGAAATGTACCATGGACAAATAACAAAGAATTGTCAACTCCAAAAGCATCGCTTTGGAAAGAAGCTAAAACCAGAGAAATAGATTCCGTTAGATATAATCATACTTATGTTATGGTTGATCTTCCTCCGGAAAAAAAACCTTTGGGTTGTAAAAGTGGATACTCGAGTTGAGTATACATTAGATGAATCTATTGACGGGTATAAAGGCCCGGCTACCGGGACATGTATGCCTATGTGAATAGCTTAGACATCTAGGGTCATCGCAGTCCTGTGTGACATGGATGTCGAGATATCCTTCCTAACCGGAGAGTTGGTTTTGAGGACAGTTGGGATTCTTCCTGAAATTCCTTATGGTCCCGGAAATGTCTACATTTTGGTCCTGGAAGTTTCAAATAAAATAGAAACATTGACTCTGAAGTTAGAAAGCCAACAATTGAAAAACCAAAGGTCCGAAAGTGGAAGAAGAAAGAAATACGGAACAACCCGAAGAGTTATGTAGTTTCAGGAAAGAGAAGAAAGTCTGCCGGCTTGTCAAATCTCTATGCGAACTGAAATAAGCCCAAAGTCTTGGCACTAAACGTTTGATCGTACTCTACTATCGAATGATATCTCCTCAAATGTATTATTGACACCCAATTTTGACCCATCTTTTAGTCATTTCTTGCAATTTTAAGCATTTTAGGACACCGCATTTTAATCACCATTTTTTGACATTTTTGTATATTTTTACCTAACATTCTATCTTGTTTTATTTTTTGTAAATTGACAACATGTTTTTACTTTAATTAGGTATTAAACATTTTCAAATATTATGTTATTATTGTTGCGCGATCATTTTATTTTACTAATTTTGCATCTCTTTAAATAATTAACTGACATCCCGTCTTTACTTTTAATCAGGCATTAAATATTTGTTAAATATTGTATTTTATTATTATTGCATCGGCATTTGCATTTTAATAATTTTGCATCTTTTTAAATAAATTTTCTTTTAAATAATTAACCCGTTTTGCATTTCATCAAATCAGTTCCAGTCCAAGACACAATCCGGATCAGTCCAGTTCGCCAAAATCGAGGCCCAAACCGAGGCCCAAAAAATAAGGCCCAATACATTTTCATCTTGTTTTCCCCCCAAAACTCAAACCCTAACCTAAAATTTCCTATAAAATAAACACTATCCCTTTCATTTTAAAAGGGGCAGCCACACAACCTCACCATCAGCAACACCCCACCATACCGTCGCCGCTGGCCCTTCGCCGGAGTTCCATCTCCGGCGAACCTCACCACTGTGAGCATCCGCAGCACCTCTCATATATTTCCCCTTTGTCATTTTTGTATCATCTTTTCAACCTCATCCCCTCCATACACACACACACGCCGACGAACCTCATTCCCGTCGACCTCGCTGATCCCCACTGCTCCACACCATTGTTCCGTCGCCCTAGCGAACCTACACCACCATTGTCCCGTCGCCCCAACGAACCAACACCACCACTGTCCCATCGCTGTCCACCACTTTTTCCGGCGAACACCACCCACACGCCATCATCGGCGAACCTCCATTCCACGAATCACCAAACACCCGTTGTCGACCACCCATAACTCCGGTGACATTATTTTATATATATATATATATATTTATTTCGATGGTTGTTTTGTACGGTTGTTGGACTGATATTTTTGGCCTTTGTTGCTACTAACTTTCGCCATGTTTGTTGACTGATTTTGGTCATTGTTGCTACTGATTTTCGGTTGTTTGTTGGCTGATTTTAGGCCATTTCTTCTACTGATTTTCGCCATTTTAATGGACTGATTTTCAGTCATTTCGCTACTAATTTTTGGTTATTTGTTGGCTGATATTAGGCCATTTCTTGACTGCTTTTGGTCATTGTTGCTAGAATGATTTTTTGGCTTTTTGGACTGATTTCGGCATTTTTGCTACTGATTTTTGGCTATTTTTCGGGCTGATTTTCGCTGTATTCTGGGCTGATTCGGACGATTTTGCCCTTCCATATTTTATTAAACTGACTGAAACAGATTTTTGTTCCGGATAAACAGATACACTTTTATTTTACTGATTTGAACAAGGATACTACACTTTCTGGCCAATGAAAAAGTTATCCGTCGATTTTTTAGGCCTCCACAGTTGCAAAGACGGAAAATAAAATAAATGAAGCTTTCTGGGCAATGATGATTTCTTCCACTTACACCGGATAACCAACATGCGCTGGCGAGGCGAATTTTCGCAGCCGGACTTGTTTAGGATGTCCCACTTTATTTTTATATATCTGAGCCCTCCGTGTTTAAAACTATTGTTGTTTTGGCGCGGATCTGAAGGTTTTATTTATTTCATTGTTTCTAACAATATTGGTCGATGAAGGAATCTCCGTCTGATTTCCAAGGCCTCCCCTGTGCAAAAGACGAGTTTATTTTTGGCTTTACTTATTAATTCTTGCTATTACTTTAAAATTATTTATTCTATTACTAACACTTTTACTTAGTGTTTGTGCAGGTACCCGGAGATCATCTTGTGCAGAAGGCCTAAAAAGATGTCCTGGAGTTTATTTCGATTTTAGCTTTATTATTCTGTATTGCATTTTATTTTAATTGTAAATTATGAGAAATGCTTAGAGTATGTAGAATAAAAGCCAATATATAATTAACCTAGGTTTGAACGGATAACCGCAAGTTAACGGATCTTAAATGATGCCTAACCTCTTCCCTTTAGGATAATAAAGAACCCTGATCCAGAATCTCATTAATTTCGTAGACCATTAAATGGAGATTAATTGTAGTATTTTTATTGCAATAATTCAAGTGTCCTAATTCACTTAAATAATTAGGTGGCGACTCCTTAAAATCAACATTATTGCTTCATCCAGGGAATCGCGTCAAATAGCAACGTTGCGGATACCGTTCAGACCCCGAGGTAAAAAATGGGCGCGACATCATGGCGACTCCACTGGGGATAATCAGGTTCTTGACCATAGCAATCCTAGGTTTATTATTGCTTGGATTTATTTTTATTTGTTTTAAATGCCTTAAAATTGCTTGCTTTAATCTTGTATTCTTAACTGTTTTAATTGCTATTTGCTTTTACTGCTTTCCTTAAACTGACATTCCGCTCATATTTCTTCCACTCTGGAAAATCCACACTATCACACAATACATGCGAGGTGCGTTGGGTGCATCAACAAAATTCCTTCTTCAAAACCCCAATTTAGAAGAGTTGGTAATATACGTGGAGTGTCCGGTCCAACTGGTGGCCGCGTAGCCTTCTCACTCGAGTTGTCCGCTCGGGAACCTTGCATCTAGTAAGCCAAATCTTAGAAAGCTTAAGATAAAGCTATACCACATTTTTTATTAAGTCATGCATGCATAAACCTTAGGTGGGTTAATCCTTGGTATTAACGCCACAATTAGAAATTCACCAGACTTATCGACGGGTTTCACAACCTAACGACCCATTAGCATACTATGTGTAGCGTGATGATGATAGACGGATCCAAGCCTGGTCATGACACACCGAAATTGGAAAAAGTGCACCGTCATTTGATCGCCATTTCCAACAAAACATTGCAGTTTAACGGCTTAGACCTATTTATCATAATCTCGCATATTGGGCGTTTAGGCCGACCTCTGGCATAAGAGAGGTCCCATGCATATTAGGCGTGCGCTTGATTTGCATGCTTTTGTTTACTATTGTTGTCGCTAGCAATTCTGTACATATTATTTAATGCAATAATTACCCTTTTAACCCATGTACATATCATGCTTATAATTCCGGCCACGAGCATTTGCATTTTTGTACTTTTTGTTGTCACATTGCAATCAGGACTTCTACTGCGTAAATCACTTTTGAACAGAGCGATTTGGACTTTGTGAAACATCAACCACCAGTCCGGTCGAATCAAGCAGGGGAGTCTTTGACTATATTGTCACGCCCTTACATTTTATTATTTTTGAGGCTTGCCTACTTTCACCCATTTGTCATATTTTTTGCAGGAAGACCGTCCTCGCAAATAGTCGAGGGCGGCCGGAAGAAAATAAAAAAGGGAAGAAAAAGAAAAAGAAAAAAATCATTACAAGAATGAGCTGGAGTTATGTTGACGGAAAGAAGTTAGCTTATACCAGATTCAACGAAGCATCGCTCTGGGTCCTATATTTTGTATCTTTATACATATTCGCAAATTCAATTGATATGTCTAGTGTCGATTGCATAATTCTTTATCATGCATTTTACAACATAATCATCCTGAATTACGCGTGTCTGATTCTCACCATACGGTGTGATACGTAGGCAACTCATCTAGGGTTCGACACCACCACCACATAAAAAAAAAGTAAGAAAGAGGGGGACATATTTTGTTCACCCATTCATTGCATTTATCCAATCACGGACATTCATTATTGCATTTCAATCATTCTATCACATACATTCATTCATGCATTTCATTCATTCTATCACAACCATTCATTTTTTTCATTACATTCCTTTTACTTTGTATTAGTCTTATATTGAACAATCATTTGTTTTGCCCAACTTTTACTTTTGCATTTCTTTCATGAATGAATTCTTTTTCAAGCATACATTTTATAACATATCTGAATGAACTACGCACACCTGATTCTCGTCAAATATGAGATACGTAGGCAGCCCTACTCGGGTTCGGTACCATTTATTCAAAAAATACAAAATATTTTATTCAAAAAGCATAAAAAAACAAAAAAAAAAAAACAAAAAGAAAGATCTTTTAAGTATCATTGTTTGATTTGGTTGATACCAACACAGTTAGGAGTGTGCATAGGAAAGAACGAGTAATAATCAAAATGGATGGACTTCGTGGTAAACCATAGATTCTTTTGATACCTCTCCCGCACACATGTAATGACATTGTCTTGCATGCTTTCAAGATAAAAACGAAATCAACCTCATCGTTTCATGTGCATTGTGTGGTGAGTTTTAGAATAAGTTCAATTGCATTGCATTGTGATCTAGAACTTGACCCGAATGTTGTTGAGGCGAAATCCTGAGTAACACTCGGTGTAGGAAATGATCGTAGGCATTCTTTGACCCGTTTGAGCTTTTTCAGCCTACCAAATAACATTATCCGTAGTACACCCCTTTTGAGCCTAAAGCCTATTCTTTTGAAAACCGCATATTACACCTATACCCTTTCTGAGTGCGCACACACTATCCCTCTCTTGGCCCGACCTCCTTGAGCGCTTTAGAAATGTGAAAGTGGCTGACAAAATTATGCGTCGAAGTTTAAAAAGACAAATTGTCAAAGTCCCAAAAGGGAAAAGAAAAACACAAAGGACGACTTCACAAAAAGAAGAAATCAAAAGCCCCGACATTAAAAAAATGAGTAAAAATGAGAGAATAACTTTGGAAAAAGCGGGCTACAAACAAAAGATTAAAAAAGAAGTCAGTACAGAAAAACTGGGACAAAAAAAAACAGATCAGCATTAAAGCACACAAATATCAAGCACGAACGTAGTCCAACGCTCGAGGAAGGATTAGTCACTTTTACCCAAATGATATCCATCCCTTTCCCCAAACCTACATTACAAGCCCGTGATAAGCCCTACATGATCTTATACTGAGGGTTCTCACATTAGTGGATACTTACATGACGACCAAGCCTATGGTATCACAATTGCATGCATTGAACATCCTTTTGAATGTGAGCGTACTTCTCTAAACGTCCCAAATTTAAAATACTGGAATATATGTGTGGATGAGACTTTCTTTCAGTGAAGGCACTTGAAGCGTGAGATTACGTGTAGTTCGAAACCTTGGCTGCAAGCAAATGTGTCGATACTTAGGTGTCTGAGGTACCATTTGAAACTATAGGAATTACCCAGAAGTCAGTCTTGGTTAGACTGGAAGTGAATAACGGAATTCCTAAGCACAATACTAATTGTTGGTATCAACTGAAGTCAGAACGTGATGATGTCTTTCCACTTTTCAAAAAAAAATGCATATATAAAATTTTATCATTTTTTGCATCGCGAACTACATCTTGACCTGATTCCTCAGCGGGATACGTAGGCGACCACATTGGCTTCGGTCCACATTGTTTGAAAAACCCATAAAAATCCTTATTCTTTGCATCACGAACTACTTCATGACCTGATTCCTTCATGAGGATACGTAGGTGGTGTTACACCTCGTAAGTTAAGACAATGATTAAGAACGTCATTAAGGTTAATATTCGGACAATAGATATAAGATATAATTACACAAGCTACGAGCACGTCAGTGAAAGTTTAAAATAATAAGTTATGTGTAGGTTTATTGAGGATTATTATTTATTATAAGAATTACGACATGAAGGATATGAGGTCTTATGGAATTTTAGGGAATTTAAGGCAACGAGTGTTAAGATTTATTTCTTGGGGTCGTTTTTAACTAAGAAGGCATTAAGAGGGCCAAAGTGTAAGTTTCAAGAAGTAATTTCAGATTTTCCCCTAAATACTAAAACATCTTTCTATTATAATTCTAATTTCATTTCTTCACACCAAAACTTTCATCTTTTCTCTCTCAAATTCCAATCCGAAATTACCCCATCCTTAACCAAGAATTGAAGCCATGTTATCATCCTCTTATTAGATTAATCCATTTAGCAATTTGAAGCCAATCTTTGAACCCAAAACAACAGGCAAACGGATCATTGGGGTCAGAATCGAGTCCAAATTCTCAGTTTTTGGACAAATTTTGTGAAGGAAAACATGTATAAATGTTGGGTTATTATAGTAGAAGTGTTGCATGTCATTTTGGGTTGAAAGAAGAGAAGAATTTGGGCGAAAAATGGACGAAAAGAGGCTGAAAAATCATTGGGCAATGGGTCACGATTTAGATCTGTTTGAGCTCGAAAATTGGTAAAATTTTATCCCTTTCATTTGATATTGGATAGATTAATTGATATTATAGTTAGGAGAAGTATCTATGTTAAAGAAGAAATAGAAAGAGGACAATGTATGCGATTATTAGAGGTCGAAACCGAATTAGAACTCATTCTTGGCATACATTGAAATTGATTAAGTGTGTTGGTATGTTATGACTAATTGCATGTGAAAATTTGAATGGAACCTTGATGATTAAAATTATAGTCGTTATAAGAAGTATTGGAAGCTTAATTGAAAAGTAAGGAATTATATGCTGCCCAAAATTTTATAGAAATAAGGGAGCCTTTAATCATATGACTTACATTAGGAATTATAGAATTGACGAGCATGTTGTTCCTTATCATAGGTTGAAGTACTAGACGAGGAATACCTTAATACCAAGCTGATTAGTTCGCCTAAGAGGTATGTGAGACTTTCCCTTCTTTCTTTTGGCATGATTTTTAGTAAAGTACGGCGGACGTACTTAACTCCTACCAGTTCAGTTTTAAAAATGATTATTTACTAATGATTATGATTCAGTAACAGAGTTTATGGTAGTAATGTTATTGAGAGTCACATAATGATTTTAGCTGCATACAGTTGCTCATGATATCTACTCGTGCTAAGTGTTACTATTTCATTCCACTGAGTCCCGGGCCAGATCATGTTCGTGCACAGCCATGCATCATTCATCGAGTCCCTCACTAGAGGGCCGAGACACGTTATATATATACAGATTACATCGAGTCCCTCCTTAGAGGGCCGAGACATGTTACGCGCGCAGATACAGATTCCATCGAGTCCCTCCATAGAGGGCCGAGACATGTTATACAGTTTTATATACAGACATGAGCACGATGTTTTATGATTCAGTATACATGATATGCTTTTCAGACATGATTCTCAGTTTTATGACAGTTTGATGACTCTCTGTTTTACTTGGTACAGTTGTTATTCAGTTTTACAGTATTTTATGTTTTACATACTCAGTACATTATCTCGTACTGACCCCCCTTCCTCGGGGGGCTGCGTTCATGCCCGCAGGTTCAGGTGTTCAGATAGGTGACCCTCCAGTCTAGGATTTCTGTACAGCAGTTGGAGAGCTCCTTTGTTCCGGAGCCAGCTATTTTTGGTACAGACCTTTATTTTTCAGACTTATGCATATTTTGGGCACGACGGGGTCCTGTCCCGTCATATGTCAGTATTACTCTCTTAGAGGTCTGTAGACAGTTGTGGGTTGGATGTTTGTACTTTGTTTTGGGTTTGATGTCGTTATCTAGTAGCAGCCTTGCCGGCTTGCGTGTTTTGATTTATGCCTTTGTGCGCGTGATGTGGTTGGTGGCAGCCTAGTCGGCTAGCCTATTATGACTGTTGTTTTGTTGTTGTTTTGGCAGCCTTGTCGGCTCGCCCGTTTTTAGGGATATGTTGTAAAAGCAGCGTTGTGCTGCCGAAATTTATATAGACCTCTGTATTACATGGATTAAGAGTGACAGGTCAGTAATGACGTCCAATTAGGACGTTAATCATGGCCCGTCGGGTCGGGTCGTGACAAAAGTGGTATCAGAGCAGTTAGTCCTTGGAATGTCTACAGACCGTGTTTAGTAGAGTCTTGTGTATGGGTATGTTGTGCACCATACTTATACACGCGAGGTCACGGACATTTAGGATTGTTTATATTCTTCCATCTCTTAGATCGCCCTATGTAGTGTGTTATTAGGATGATCCGCCTTCCGATAGTTTACTATGTTTACGCCTATGCCTCAGGAAGCGCGCCGTGGCCCGGCGGGCAAATCTATGAGGGACACTAGTCGAGCACGGAGAGCTACCAGTCTTGACGCGGTCTACTCACGAGTGTGCCCCCGACGACGGGTTCTGCCTCGTCACCAGATCTAGAGGCTCCCTCTCATGGGGCAACATCACCCGTATCCGAGACCCCAGTACCCGAGCCTTCAGTTCCCCAAACAGGGGCACAGGATGGAGATTTGAGAGAGACAGTCCAGTTATTGGCAAGGATAGTGGCGGGACAGGTTCATAAGCGATGGCGCTAACCCTGTGGCGAGCAGTTTGAGGTTAGAGATTTCTGAGTTGCGATCACGGAGTTTTACTTCCTGTGCCTGAGGATGATCCACATGAGTTCATCCTCCAGACGCAGAGGACATTGAGGGTGATCCGGGCTTCAGAGACTGAGTCGGTTATATTGGCGTCATACCGGTTGCGCGATGTAGCAGTCAACTGGTTTGAGTCCTGGGAGTTGTCTAGGGGCGAGGGTGCTCCTTCTGCAGTATGAGATGAGTTTTCAGAAGAATTCCTCGGCCACTTTATGCCTCCGGAGATGAGACGGGCAAAAGTCGACATGTTTCTACAGTTGCGGCAGAATGGGAGGACGGTCAGAGAGTATAACTTGGAGTTCGACTCCTTGGCCCGGTACGCGCCCACTATGGTAGCAGACATGGCGGATAGGGTGCACCGTTATGTGATGGGGTTGGACCATTATCTTATTGATGGGTGCTTGACAACCGCACTTCAGCCGACCATGGATATTTCCCGGATGCAGGCTTTTGCGCAGGATCGGCGAGCGGCGTAGGGAGACACGGCGGAAGTCGATGATAGATCAGCCAAGAGGCCGGGACGGCAGTGGTTTTCGTGACGTCCGGCGGCGCCTATCGGTATTCCTCCCACCAAGACAGAGTACACCTCACGCATCATCGGTAGACGATTTGATCGCTCGGGGCATTCAGGAGCTGGTCAGGGCTCCCGAGCGACAGGGTCACAGACGCACAGGGGATCTGGGCAGTGGAGACCATCTCTCCCTCAGTGTCCACAGTGTGGCAGACGTCATCCGGGGGAGTGTCGCATTGATACTGGTACTTGTTTTTCTTGTGACCGTCCAAGCCATTTGATGAGGGAGTGTCCGTATAGAGATGGCACGGGTGCTATGGCTCAACCTACGGGCTCTATTGTCGATTAATCGTCGACTGCAGTTATGCGCCCCATCGGGCAGGGTACTCAGACATCACCGCCGTGGCAGGCCGGTAGGGTTCGATTCCGCGTCCTTCGAACCGCATTTATGCCATGGCCAGTAGAAGCGACCAGGAGGCGTCACCAGATGTTGTCACAGGTACATTATCGGTCTTTTTCTATGATGTGTATGCTTTGATTGATCCAGGTTCCACCTTGTCCTATATATCCCCTCTTGTTGCTAGTAGGATAGGGATAGAACCTGAGCCTATAGAACCATTCGAGGTATCTACACCAGTGGGAGATTCGGTTATAGCTAGGCGTGTGTATAAGGATTGCTCGGTGGTGATATATAGCCGTTGTACCTCAACAGATTTGATAGAGTTGGATATGATCGACTTCGACGTTATTATGGGTATGGATTGGTTGACCTCTTGTTTTGCCAACGTTGATTGTCGAGAGAAGTTGGTTCGATTCCAGTTTCCAGACGAACCGGTTATTGAATGGAAAGGGAATACCGCATCGCCGAGGGGTAAGTTTATTTCATACCTCAAGGCAAGGAAGATGGTTCGAAAGGGGTGTATTTATCACTTAGTTCGGGTACATGATACGGAGGCCGAGGTACCGGCCCTTCAGTCAGTTCTGATAGTCAGTGAGTTTCCGGATGTTTTCCCAGATGATCTCCCAGGTCTTCCTCCAGAGCGGGAGATAGATTTCAGTATAGATATATTGCCAGGTACCCAACCTATATCCATTCCTCCTTATAGAATGGCACCTGCAGAGTTGAAGGAGTTAAAGGAACAGTTGAGAGACCTATTAGAGAAGGGCTTCATTAGGCCTAGTGCATCTCCATGGGGTGCGCCGGTGTTATTTGTAAAGAAGAAGGATGGTTCGCTGCGGATGTGCATTGACTATAGGCAGCTGAATAAGGTGACCATCAAGAATAGGTATCCCCTTCCCAGGATTGATGACTTGTTCGACCAGTTGCAGGGCGCTAAGTACTTCTCGAAGATAGACCTGCGATCCGGTTATCATCAGGTACGGGTTAGAGAGGCAGATATCCCAAAGACTGCGTTCAGGACCCGGTACGGACATTATGAGTTCAGGGTAATGTCGTTTGGGTTGACTAATGCTCCAGCAGTGTTCATGGACCTTATGAACCGGGTGTTCAAACCATTCTTGGATACATTTGTTATAGTATTCATTGACGACATCCTGGTATATTCTCGCTCAGAGCAGGAGCACGCGGATCACTTGAGGCGATGCCAGAGTCCTCCCAAGACCGGCAGTATGCCAAATTTTCGAAATGTGAGTTTTGGTTGGCCTCGTGGCATTCTTGGGGCATATTGTCAGGCGGATGGTATTCGGTGGATACTCGTAAGATTGAGGCGGTGAAGACATGGCGTGCCCACTACACCTCCGAGGTGCGCAGCTCGGTCTAGCGGTATTATAGGAGGTTTGTGGAAAATTTTGCCTCGATCTCGGACTGACTAGGCTAACCTGAAGGTAGCTAAGTTCCGGTGGGCCGATGATTGTGAGCACGCTTTTGATTGTTGAAGGATAAGTTGACTTCGGCCCCAGTTTTGACTCTCCCGGAGGGGTTAGACGGGTATGTGATTTATTGTGATGCTTCAGGTATCGGGTTAGGGTGTGTGTTGATGCAGCATGGCAAAGTTATAGCTTATGCCTCCCGACAGCTCAGAAAACATGAAAAGAATTATCCCACTCATGATTTAGAGCTAGCGGCGGTGATTCATGCTTTGAAGATATGGAGACATTACTTGTATGGTGTTCATGTTGATATTTACACAGATCATAAGAGTCTTCAATACATCTTTAAACAGAAGGAACTGAATCTGAGACAAAGGCGGTGGCTTGAGTTGCTAAAGGATTATGATGTTGATATTCTGTACCACCCAGGGAAGGCCAACGTTGTGGCAGATGCTCTCAGCCGTAGATCCATGGGTAGTTTGTCGGATGTGCAGCCGGACAGGAAAGATATGGTTCGAGAGATTCACAGGCTAGCCAGCCTTGGAGTCCGGTTGGCGGATTCTGGAGATAGTGGTATTTTTGTTCGAGAAGTTGTTGAGTCATCTATCATAGAAGAGGTAAAGAGATGCCAGTATGATGATCCTATTCTGGCACAGTATAGAGATGCAGCTCTCCGAAAGGAGAAGGCTTTATTTGAGGTGACCTCTGATGGTGTGCTACGGTATGATGGTAGGTTATGTGTACCCGACATTGCAGGATTGCGTCATCAGGTTATGGGTGAGGCACACAATGCCCGTTATTCTATTCATCCAGGGTCGACGAAAATGTATCATGACCTTAGGAGCTTGTATTGGTGGGATGGCATGAAGAGAGATGTGACAGAGTCTGTTGCTCAGTGCCCGAATTGTCAACAGGTTAAGGTCGAGCATCAGAAGCCTGTTGGGCTACTACAGGCGATAGAGATCCCGACTTGGAAGTGAGAGGTAATTAATATGGATTTTATTACAGGATTGCCTCGTACTCAGCGGAAGTGTGATTCCATCTGGGTTATTGTAGATAGGCTGACAAAATCAGCCCATTTTCTTCCAGTCCGGACTACTTATTCAGTTGAGGACTATGCTAGATTATACATCAGGGAGATAGTGAAGATGCATGGGGTCCCTATATCTATCAAATCTGACCGAGGAGCCCAGTTCACGACTAACTTCTGGAGATCTTTTCAGAAAGGATTGGGAACGCAGGTGAGTCTCAGCACAACATTTCATCCTCAGACGGATGGGCAGGCAGAGCGTACCATACAGACACTGGAGGATATGTTGAGGGCTTGTATTATTGATTTTAGAGGTAGCTGGGATGACCACTTGCCGCTTATTGAGTTTGCCTACAATAACAGCTACCACTCTAGTATTCAGATGGCCCCGTATGAGGCTTTGTATGGGAGGAAGTGCAGGTCACCCATTGGTTGGTTTGACGTAGGTGAGGCTCAGTTGATTGGTCCAGATATAGTTCAGCAGGCTGTCGACAAGGTGAAACTTATACAAGAAAGATTACTAGCAGCTCAGAGTCGACAGAAGTCATATGCTGATAATCGGCGACGGCACCTAAATTTTCAGATCGACGACTGGGTATTCTTGAAGGTATCACCCATGAAGGGTGTGATGAGATTTGGAAAGAGGGGAAAACTTAGCCCGAGGTATATTGGGCCTTATCGGATCATTCGCAGGGTAAGCCAGGTCGCCTATGAGTTGGAGTTACCCTCAGACTTGGAAGAAGTACATCCAGTTTTTCATGTGTCTATGCTACAGAAGTGTATTGGTGATCCTTCCAGAGTCTTCCCAGTGGACGATGTCCAGGTGACTGAGGGGTTGTCCTATGAGGAGAGTCCCGTGGCCATATTGGATCGCCAAGTCAGGAGGCTGCGGACTAAGGATGTTGCATCCGTCAAGGTATTATGGCGGAACAATAATAGAGAAGAAATGACTTGGGAGGCTGAGGACGAGATGAAGAGGAAGTATCCTCACTTATTCCCTATACCCCCAGGTAATTCAATCTAACTCCCTTAATTGATTATGGTAATTGGTGAACTATATATGTGTGTTTTTGTTTTTTTCTATGGCCCTGTGTGGCATCTGCTGGTTTGCTGGATATAGATGGATAGTCACTATTATAAAGGAGGCTCTGCCGAAATTTCTAGAACTTGAGACTTATTATGAACATTCGAGGACGCATGTTTCTAAGGGGGGAAAAATGTTACACCTCGTAAGTTAAGACAAGGATTAAGAACGTCATTAAGGTTAATATTCGGACAATGGATATAAGATATAATTACACAAGCTACGAGCACGTCAGTGAAAGTTTAAAATAATAAGTTATGTGTAGGTTTATTGAGGATTATTATTTATTATAAGAATTACGACATGAAGGATATGAGGTCTTATGGAATTTCTGGAAATTTAAGGCAACGAGTGTTAAGATTTATTTCTTGGGGTCGTTTTTAACTAAGAAGACATTAAGAGGGCCAAAGTGTAAGTTTCAAGAAGTAATTTCAGATTTTCCCCTAAATACAAAAACCTCTTTCTATTATAATTCTAATTTCATTTCTTCACACCAAAACTTTCATCTTTTCTCTCTCAAATTCCAATCCGAAATTACCCCATCCTTAACCAAGAATTGAAGCCATGTTATCATCCTCTTATTAGATTAATCCATTTAGCAATTTGAAGCCAATCTTTGAACCCAAAACAGCCAGGCAAACGGATCTGGGGTCCGAAATTGGGGTCCAAATTCTCAGTTTTTGGACAAATTTTGTGAAGGAAAACATGTATAAATGTTGGGTTATTATAGTAGAAGTGTTGCATGTCATTTTGGGTTGAAAGAAGAGACAAATTTGGGCGAAAAATGGACGAAAAGAGGCTGAAAAATCGTTGGGGCAGCGTCGTCGATTTAGACTGTTTTGAGCTCGAAAATTGGTAAAATTTTATCCCTTTCATTTGATATTGGATAGATTAATTGATACTATAGTTAGGAGAAGTATCCATGTTAAAGAAGAAATAGAAAGAGGACAATGTATGCGATTATTAGAGGTCGAAACCGAATTAGAACTCATTCTTGGCATACATTGAAATTGATTAAGTGTGTTGGTATGTTATGACTAATTGCATGTGAAAATTTGAATGGAACCTTGATGATTAAAATTATAGTCGTTATAAGAAGTATTGGAAGCTTAATTGAAAAGTAAGGAATTTTGGAAAAACTTTGAAATTGAAATAGGTGTTGGCCGAAAGGTCGATGAAAATTATTGAACGTAATAGGGACGTATTACAGGATGAATTTGGTGTTTAAAATAAGCTACAAACATGCATATGTATTGAAATAAGTTACCTATACATGCCTCGAAAGGATTAAAGTGTAGAAAGATGTTAATTTTATATTCTGGAATAAGGGGGATTGTTGGTTTGAATTGGATTGTTGGTTTGAATTGGATTGTTGGTTTGATTGGATTGTTAGTTGGAGTTGAATTGTTGGTTGATTTGCATTATTGGAAAATTGTGGATACGCACATAAACAGAGGAAATGCTGCCCAATTTTTTTATAGAAATAAGGGAGTCTTTAATCATATGACCTACATTAGGAATCATAGAATTGACGAGCATGTTGTTCCTTATCATAGGTTGAAGTACTAGACGAGGAATACCTTAATACCAAGCTGATTAGTTCGCCTAAGAGGTATGTGAGACTTTTCCTTCTTTCTTTTGGCATGATTTTTAGTAAAGTACGGCGGACGTACTTAACTCCTACCAGTTCAGTTTTAAAAATGATTATTTACTAATGATTATGATTCAGTAACAGAGTTTATGGTAGTAATGTTATTGAGAGTCACATAATGATTTTAGCTGCATACAGTTGCTCATGATATCTACTCGTGCTAAGTGTTACTATTTCATTCCACTGAGTCCCGGACCAGATCATGTTCGTGCACAGTCATGTATCATTCATCGAGTCCCTCACTAGAGGGCCGAGACACGTTATATATATACAGATTATATCGAGTCCCTCCTTAAAGGGCCGAGACATGTTACGCGCGCAGATACAGACTCCATCGAGTCCCTCCATAGAGGGCCGAGACATGTTATACAGTTTTATATACAGACATGAGCACGATGTTTTATGATTCAGTATACATGATATGTTTTTCAGACATGATTCTCAGTTTTATGACAGTTTGATGACTCTCTGTTTTACTTGGTACAGTTGTTATTCAGTTTTACAGTATTTTATGTTTTACATACTCAGTACATTATCTCGTACTGACCCCCCTTCCTGGTCGCGTCATGCCCGCAGTTCAGTTTTCGATAGGTGACCCTCCGTCTAGGATTTCAGACAAAGTTGAAGAGCTCCTTTGTTCCGAGCGCTATTTTGCATGCAGACCTTTATTTTTCAGACTTATGCATATTTTGGGCACGACGGGGTCCTGTCCCGTCATATGTCAGTATTACTCTCTTAGAGGTCTGTAGACAGTTATGGGTTGGATGTTTGTACTTTGTTTTGGGTTTGATGTCGTTATCTAGTAGCAGTCTTGCCGGCTTGCGTGTTTTGATTTATGCCTTTGTGCGCGTGATGTGGTTGGTGGCAGCCTAGTCGGCTAGCCTATTATGACTGTTGTTTTGTTGTTGTTTTGGCAGCCTTGTCGGCTCGCCCGTTTTTAGGGATATGTTGTAAAAGCAGCGTTGTGCTGTCGAAATTTATGTAGACCTTTGTATTACATGGATTAAGAGTGACAGGTTAGTAATGACGTCCAATTAGGACGTTAATCGCGGCCCGTCGGGTCGAGTCGTGACAGGCGGCCTAAGTCGGCTTCGGTCACACAATTATAAATCTTCTCATTTGCTCGCGTGCAACATAATGCATTTGATTATTCCGAAAAGAGATATGAGCAATTTCCGCCAGAGTTAAGTCCGTGTAGAGACTACATCAGCATCGCAGCATTCAGCAAGCATTCGCAGCATCCAACAAGTCCGTGCAGAGACTACATCAGCAATCGCAGCATTCAACAAACATTCACAGCATCCAGCAAGTCCGTACAGAGACTACATAAGCATTCACAGCATCCAGCAAGTCCGTGCAGAGACTACATCAGCAATCGCAACATTCAAAGAAGCATTCGCGATCCAAAGAAGTCCGCAGAGACTACATCAAGAATCGCAACATTCGAAGCATTCACAAAGATCCAAAGAAGCCCACGCAGAGCATTCAACAACCATTCGCAGTATCCAATAAGTCCGCACAGAGACTGCATCAGCACTCACAACATTCAGCAAACATTCACAACATTCAACACGTCCGTGCAAGGACAAAATCTCAGCATTTGCAGCATCACATCAATACAACCTCCATCACGTTTTATAGGATAACGTTTCTACTCATACAATTACATTGCTTATAAATTTAGGCGTTGTCATTTTTTGCCTTAACAGTTTTGCACTAACCTTTTGCTTAAGTCTGAACATGCAAGCGTCAAGAGTCAAAGCTACAAAGTCGACGCGAATCAACCACTCCTTTCCTAAAACTCACAAGTTTTCTTTGAGTGTAGGATCTCCATATCAGCAAAGGCGGGAGCACAACAATAAGCTCATGCGGGTTACAAACGCACAACGTCTATGCAATGACGTTATCTCAACACGGGCGAGTCACAAAGCAGGTACGTCCATAAAATGACACCATTTCATTGCAAGCCTATGCAACAGCTTCATCTATGTTTCGTCTATGCAACGACGAGCATCTGCATCACGTCTGCAACAACGTCATTTCTTTGTAAGCTCATACAACGGCTTCATCTATGTTTTGTCTATGCAACGACGAACATCTGCATCGCGTCTATGCAACGACGTCATTTCATGTAAGCCCATGCAACGGCTTCATCTGCGTTTCGTCTATGCAACGACAAATATTTGCATCGCGTCTGTGCAACGACGTCATTTCATGTAAGTCTATGCAACGACTTCATCTATGTTTCGTCTATGCAATGACGAGCATATGCATCGCGTCTATGCAACGACGTCATTTCATTGTGAGCCTATGCAACAACTTCATCTATGTTTCGTCTATGCAACGACGAGCATCTGCATCGCGTCTATGCAACGACGTCATTTCTTTGTAAGCCCATGCAACGGCTTCATCTATGTTTTGTCTATGAAACGAAGAGCATCTGCATCGCGTCTATGTAACGACGTCATTTCATGTAAGCCCATGCAACGACTTCATCTGTGTTTCGTCTATGCAACGATGAGCATCTGCATCACGTCTATGCAACGACGTCATTTCATGTAAGCCCATGCAACGGCTTCATCTATGTTGCGTCTATGCAACGACGATCATCTGCATCGCGTCCATGCAATGACGCCATCAGCATCTAAAAACACCATGTCTTTTCCAGTACCACATCACCTGCAACCCAGTGTCAATCATAATTCGACACTGGGACAAATTTTGAATTTGCGTCGGCATTGTCTTTAATTTTGCAGCATCACAACAGCTCAGTGTCATCATGATTCGACACTGGGAAAATTTTGAATCGGCGTCTACCTGCTTTAATTTTCTAGCATCGCAGCGACCCAGTGTTCTCATAATTCGACACTGGGACAAATTTAAATCCGCATCAATTTTATCTTTTATTTTGGCATCACAACGACCCAGTGTCATCATAATTCGACACTGAGACAAAATTTTGAATTTGCATCAGCTTTTGCCCATTCTTTTTCTTGATCTTTGTTTTAATTCTGACGATGGGAACAAAACTGGCTACAAGTCAACGTCTTTGTCTGAAAACTCTTTCATCGTCTTCGGTCAAAGAGGGACAAACTGTTGACACCCAATTTTGACCCATCTTTTAGTCATTTCTTGCAATTTTAAGCATTTTAGGACACCACATTTTAATCACCATTTTTTGACATTTTTGTATATTTTTTACCTAACATTCTATGTTGTTTTATTTTTTGTAAATTGACATCATGTTTTTACTTTAATTAGGTATTAAACATTTTCAAATATTATGTTATTATCACTTGCGATCATTTTATTTTACTAATTTTGCATCTCTTTAAATAATTAACTGACATCCCGTCTTTACTTTTAATCAGGCATTAAATATTTGTTAAATATTGTATTTTATTATTATTGCATCGGCATTTGCATTTTAATAATTTTGCATCTTTTTAAATAATTTTTCTTTTAAATAATTAACCCATTTTGCATTTCATCAAATCAGTTTCAGTCCAAGACACAATCCGGATCAGTCCAGTTCGCCAAAATCGAGGCCCAAAAAATAAGGCCCAATACATTTTCATCTTGTTCCCCCCCCCCCCCCCAAAAAAAACTCAAACCCTAACCTAAAATTTCCTATAAAATAAACACTATCCCTTTCATTTTAAAAGGGGCAGCCGCACAACCTCACCATCAGCAACACCCCACCATTCCCCATCTCTTACCGTCGCCGATGGCCCTTCGCCGGAGTTCCATCTCCGACGAACCTCACCACTGTGAGCAGCCGCAATACCTCTCATATATTTCCCCTTTGTCATTTTTGTATCATCTTTTCAACCTCATCCCCTCCATACACACACACACGCCGGTGAACCTCTTTCCCGTCGACCTCGCTGATCCCCACTGCTCCACACCATTGTACCGTCGCCCTAGAGAACCTACACCATCACTGTCCCGTCGCCCCAGCGAACCAACACTACCACTGTCCCGTCGCTGTACACCACTTGTTCCGGCGAACACCACCCACACGCCATCATTGGCGAACCTCCATTCCACGAATCACCAAAAACCCGTTGTCGACCACCCATAACTCCGGCGACATTATTTTATATATATATATATATTTATTTCGATGGTTGTTTTGTACGGTTGTTGGACTGATATTTTTGGCCTTTGTTGCTACTAATTTTCGCCATGTTTGTTGACTGATTTTGGTCATTGTTGCTACTGATTTTCGGTTGTTTGTTGGCTGATTTTAGGCCATTTCTTCTACTGATTTTCGCCATTTTAATGGACTGATTTTCAGTCATTTCGCTACTAATTTTTGGTTATTTGTTGGCTGATATTAGGCCATTTCTTGACTGCTTTTGGTCATTGTTGCTGGACTGATTTTTTGGCTTTTTGGACTGATTTTCGGCATTTTTGCTACTGATTTTTGGCTATTTTTCGGGCTAATTTTTGTTGTATTCTGGGCTGATTCGGACGATTTTGCCCTTCCATGTTTTATTAAACTGACTGAAACAGATTTTTGTTCCGGATAAACAAATACACTTTTATTTTACTGATTTGAACAAGGATACTACACTTTCTGGCCAATGAAAAAGTTATTCGTCGATTTTTGAGGCCTCCACAGTTGCAAAGACGGAAAATAAAATAAATGAAGCTTTCTGGACAATGATGATTTCTTCCACTTACACCGGATAACCAACATGCGTTGGCGAGGCGAATTTTCGCAGCCGGACTTGTTTAGGATGTCCCACTTTATTTTTATATATCTGAGCCCTCTGTGTTTAAAACTATTGTTGTTTTGGCGCGGATCTGAAGGTTTTATTTATTTTATTGTTTCTAACAATATTGGTCGATGAAGGAATCTCCGTCTGATTTCCAAGGCCTCCCCTGTGCAAAAGACGGGTTTATTTTTTTGCTTTACTTATTAATTCTTGCTATTACTTTAAAATTATTTATTCTATTACTAACACTTTTACTAAGTGTTTGTGCAGGTACCCGGAGATCATCTTGTGCAGAAGGCCTAAAAAGGGCTAAAAGATGTCCCGGAGTTTATTTCGATTTTAGCTTTACTATTCTGTATTGCATTTTATTTTAATTGTAAATTATGAGAAATGCTTAGAGTATGTAGAATAAAAGCCAATATATAATTAACCTAGGTTTGAACGGATAACCACAAGTTAGCGGATCTTAAATGATGCCTAACCTCTTCCCTTTAGGATAATAAAGAACTCTGATCCAGAATCCCATTAATTTCGCAGACCATTAAATAGAGATTAATTGCAGTAATTAGGTGGCGACTCCTTAAAATCAGCATTATTGCTCCATCCAGGGAATCGCGTCAAAGAGCAACGTTGCGGATACCGTTCAGACCCGAGGTAAAAAACGGGCGCGACATGTATGTTTCAACATGAAAGGATATGAGTACTACAGATGACATCTTAGGAGTTGGAATCCCTAAGACATCTAACGGGCTGGTCTGATTCCAATCTCCTATGTGAGGAGCTTGACAGTCTTGTTGAAGTCACCATTGGATTTAAATCATAGAGTTGATTGGAATCATGGTGCACACATATGCCAGAAGGGATATGCTCTGGTCACACTGCAAATGACCTGGTATCGGTTCATAAACGAAGACCAGTTGAACTAAGGTTCACTAGTGCTTCTGGAAATAATCAATAGAAGGTGTTAAATTGGATGTGACGACATTTGAATTATTCGCTTATCTATGATATTCTGGATGTCCAGTGGTTCTGGGAGAACAACATGATGCAAACTGGACATAAGACCTGAAGAACACCAATGTGCATGGTGTGTCTTAGAAAAATCCTCTAAGCAAATCTTGCATCAGAAGATTCATGATGGAATCGGAGGTTATGGCTTTGCAAAAAGCATGAAAAGAAGTTGAGTAACTTCACAACCTCTTAGAGGATATCCCTTGTTGGGAGTAACTCATGGCTGCTCTAGTTTGACACTGTGAGAGCGCGAATGACGGTGTATGAACATACTTATCGCAGACATAAAACTGTATGACAGTTGATCGGGTGACACATCCTTATTATAAATCGAAGGATATAACAGACCATTTAAAGTTAAAGGGTTACCCACAGATCAAGATGTCTGCCTGTCTAGGGGAATTGGCTTAAAACCCAATCAATAAGAACCAATATAGTGGACACCCAACCTTACAGACTGGAGATTCCAGGAATAAGGTTCAATGAGAAAACTAAACTGTTAAAATTTAGCTGAACGCTTCGATGAAAGCAAGAGCACTTTGGATAATGGTTTCTTAAGAAACATAATCCAAGGCCATTCCCGTGATAGAAATTAAGTGCTACATGCATAAGGGGTAAAGGTTAAGCTTCCAAAACCTTTAATGATCCTCAACAGTTGAGGTTAGGTTTGGGGAAACTTTTAATGGTTCCTAACGCTTGTGAAGCTAGGTATTGCAGGATATCTTTTAGGAGACCACCTATTTAAGTGGGAGGACAGGCCGCCTGAAATGACCGCACTTAAGAATCCAAGGGTGTCTACGACCTACGATGGACAGAACACAAAGAAGGATTGAGTAGGAAAGGTGTTATGTTGATACCATTGTCTTGGAATATACTAAACACTGACGGTTCAAGACATTACGTTCACCGCGCAGTAAATATATTCGATGGTATTCTACTATGGAAGGTTCAAAGCTCCGGCTACCTCTCCAGATGCAACATTGATCCGCCAAAAAGATTGCTGAAAGAAGGCACTATGTGTGTGCACCAAAATCTCTTCCAAGAGGGGATTGTTGGAAATTTGCCTTTGGTGGAGGTTGGTTCTGCCCATCTTCAATTGCTTAAACATCATGGTTCCACATGTTGGAGAACCTGGTTCTTCACATGTGCTTAATCTACTAAGTGAGTAGATGACCGTAGGACCAAGGATCGTCAAATTCCGTTGAGAAATGGAAGAGATATTGGTCCGCGAAGTAAGGTGTTTGAGACATGGAAGAGTGGTGTGAGACAAATCTACCACATCGGTAGGAAAAGAAAGATTTGTTCATAATATAAGCCTCAAAACTGAATAAGGGATTGGGACCGCAAGGGGTAACCCATGTGTTTGAAGGATGGAGGACCTAGGTGTTCTTGGGTTCGAGACTAGGCCCACACGCGCGCCACCACCACCGGTCCGGGTCGGGTCGCGGGCTGACATTATCTTTTTGGACCCCTGGACCCCAGACTTTATTTTACTTACAGTTTGGTCCCTGAAGTTTCTGGAAACCAAAGTTGGCCAGCGCCAGGCTTGACGGCGCCAACTCTCAAGAGTTTCGGCGCCGTGGCGCCAGCCTGTCGGGCCACGGCGCTGCGAACGTTTTCATTGTTTAATGTCACATTAAGTTGTTGGAACGTTGGGCATTATTCCTAAACGTTTTGACTCTTCATTGAGCCTCTTAAACAGCCTCTTAATAGTCATTAACACCTCCTCTCTTCCTTACACTATATAATCAAGCCTTACTTTCAGATTTGAGGAGTACAAGAACAAACACAAGAGGAATACTCTCTACACTTGGATGATTTCAGATTTGATGAAATAATGAAATCTCTTCATTTTCTTGCAATCTTACACACTCAAAGATCCTTCTATTCTAGCGAACACTTGAGTTCCCTTTGCTCATTTGTTTGATTGTTGTTTTATCTTGGGAGATAAATTATCATTACACCGTTGAAAGAATATACGGGGCAATATTATCTTAAGGATAGATTAAGAATTTGATCGACTCAGAAAGCTAATTATCTTATATTTCCATATTCTAAACATATTGTTGTTGTTTTTCTCAAGGGGCTTGCTGCAGTTTCAACCAACATCTCAAGACTTCAAGGAAGGATCAAGACCGAAGATCAAGATCATCAACACTTATTGATGTTGTCACAACTGATGTTAGGCTTCAAGCCTATTATATTGAAATTGTAAATGATTATCCTTTCTAAGAAATAGTGATAGTTGTATACTATTCTCATACATCCACTGTAATACTCACAATAAAAATCAGTAATATGCATAACCATCGCCATTAGAAGAAACGGTAGATGAAACACTTTACCAAGTAAGTTTATTTTCCTTTGTTATTTTCTATGTTTAGTTCAACAAATTTTGTTAATGGAATTCAATAATTAGCAGAAAGAAAATGTGAAAGGTGTGAAGAAAAACATGTTCTCCGAGCTACGAAAGGAACATGAAAAACAGAAAATAGTTGCTTTACCAGAAAGATAGACTGCACTAACATTAGTATCGACTGAAGTTGAAGTAGACTTACAAGAGGACATACCAGCTCTCTCAATAATCTATGCACCATACTTCATTTGAGATAAAAATAGACCACATGAATGACGTGTGACGGCAATGCCCAAGAAATAACTCAAGGGTCCCAAGTCTTTCATCGCAAACTCAAAATTGAGAAGTGTCATGATAGACTGCGTAACTCATCAGAAGAAGCAGTCAAGATAATATCATCCACATATAATAGAATATATGTCAAGGAAGTACCACGATGATATATGAACAGAGAATTATCAGACATGCTGTGGAAAAACCCAATAGTAGATACATAGTCGGTAAATCTCTTATACCACGCCCAGGAGTCTGCTTAAGTCCATATAATGACTTCTTCAACAAACAGACATGATTAGGATATGTGGGTTCTCGAAATTCCAAGGGTCGATGCATGTAAACTGTCTTTTGAAAATAACCATGTAAGAAAACATTATTCACATCGAGCTGATGAATGGGTTAGGCTTTAGAAAGATCCCAACTGAGAATAGTGCGAGTGGTAGTCGGTTTAACTATTGGACTAAATGTCTCACCACAATCCATGCCAATATGTTGTGTTTTACCATCACCTACAAGTCGAGCCTTATGTCTCGCAAACGACCCGTTAGAATTATCTTTATGAGTAAAAATCCACATAAACCAAATAATATTAACACCAGAAGGATGGGGTACCAACTCCCACGTCTTATTTTTAATAAGAGCATTATATTCGTCATTTATAGGTCCAATCGGGTCATTTAATGCAGACACTGAGTTACTGGGTAGAGGGAATTTAAGAACATTATAATTTAGATTAAAATATCATTTTGATTTAAAAATATCTCGTTGACTACGAGTAATAGGTCCGTGACTCGGGGGAGAATTGAGTGGATTTTGGAAAAAATGGATGGTCGACTGATCATCACGCCCAATCATCGAAATAAAACCTATAACGGACTTGGGCAGAATGGGTGAACAAGATCGAGAATGGTACTGGGCCGTAAGTCTAGCCCACTGAGAAGCATTGACGGAACAGGGAAATTTTAGGCACATGACAAGTCCGATAAATGATGGATAAGATATGGTGAGACGTCATCATCTAAAAGATTATACGAACGAGGCTCAGGACTACTCATTTTAGCAAAAGGAAATTGAGTTTCATAAAAAATAACATGGCAACTAATTATGATTTTATTAGAGGATAAATCAAAATATTTATAACCACGATATTTAGATGGATAAACCAAAAAAACACAAGCATTAGAACGGGCTTGAAATTTGTTAATTTTAGTTGACGGGAATCGTGGATAGCATAAACACCCAAAGACCCTAAGATGTGAATACGAATGATTATTATTATAGAGAATTTTAAAAGGAGATGTATATGCCAACCCTTTGGTAGAAAGTATGTTAAAGAGGTAAGTAGCCATTTGGATAACATGATGCCAAAAGGAAGGGGGTACGGAAGGATGGGCCAATAAAGTGCGGACAACATTATTAATAGTGCAAATTTTTCATTCGGCTTTTCCATTTTGTGAGGACCTGTGAGGACAAGAGAAACGAATGCTCTAATTTTAAGAATTTTAAGAATGTCAAAAAAACTTGAGATTTTTTCGCTAACGGAAAAATCCATAAAAATTAGAATAATCATCCAAAAAATAAAACATAATAACGATGACCCAAAGATGTTAGAACGGGAGATGTTCATAAATCGATATGAATAATGTAAAAAGGCATCAAAGTACGAGAGGTAGAGGCTACAAATGGTAATCTAACATGTTTCTCTAACCGACAGGAATGGAAAATTGGAGTACTACGCGTACCCTTACAAAAAATAAAATTGTCTCTATGCAATGAAGAAATAATTGACGATCCAGGATGACCCAAACGTGCATACCACAAGGAAGGAGCTAGAGCAACAAATGTCGATAGCATGGCTTTACTCGAGGAAGTGGTGGTGGTTGTAATTGGATAAAGATCGCCCCTACTGTTGCATCTCATGAGAGGTATATCCGTTTTGAAATTCTTCACAGAAAACCCAAATAGTTCAAAATTAACAGAAACCCGATTATCAGTGGTGAATTTGCGAACAAACACCAAATTTTTAATTAAGTTAGGAGCATAAAGGGTATTTTTCAAAACAAGAGGTGAATGAGGGGAAGACAAAGTTGCATTACCGGAACCGCAAATTGGAATTGGGTTGTCTTACCAATAATAATGCCATGATTTTTGCTCATAATGAAATAAGATGAGAGAGTACCTTGGTAGGACGTCATATGAGAAGTGGCGCCAGTGTCCATATACCAATTAGCATCTAGAAGATTTAATCCAAGTGTATGCATGGCGGCCTCAATGTCGGTGGGTGTCGGGATCAGATTCAGACACACAACGTTGAAAGCCTGCTTTGGTCGGGGACCAAGTAGACGGGCCTGCTGACCCGACCCAGATTGTTGTTGTATGCTGCCAAAAAGACCCGAGAAATTGGGCCGCTAATTAGGCTGGACCGAGGCCCAAGGCTGCTGGAAATAAGGGAGAGGGCAGTAGGCGGGACTGGGTCACTGGCCACTGATCCAGGCCCACTTCCAAAGGGCCCAAGACTGAGACCAGGCGGGCTGAGGCCTAGAACCCCGAGGCCCACCCCACCGTTGTTACTGTTCCCACCGGCGTTGCCACTATGGCCGCCGCCGTTGTTGCCGCCGCGATTTTTACCATTAATTTTACGGTTTTGACCCTTCTTGCCGCCACCGTTGTTGCGGTTTTGGCGCGAATTATCAACAAAACTATGAGAGTTATCAGACATAGTCATCATCGTCACAGAATTGGCGCTGGTAGCTGCCTTCTTGGCTAAGCCGGCTTCTTCTAACGTGAGCATCAAACGAGCTTGATAAAACTGGAGAAGTGGATTACTTTGACGGAGTATAGTCCCAACGCCATTATAGGCCTACAACCATTTGTAGAACAAGACGATCATTGGTATAGGCGCTCCAACGTTACGAAGTTGGTCCGCCAATTCCTTAAGCCATTTATAATAAGCTGAAATATTCGGGAAATCTTCCATGCTGACTTGTGGAAACTTTTGCTCAAGAGTGACAACTCGGAAATGTTTGTTATCCTGAAATATATCACACAATCTATCCCAGGTAGCCATAGCCGTAGTATCTGGTTCAATGATTGTCTGTAAAAGGTCGGTAGAAATAGTGGAGTAAATCCACTGAAGGACGGTAGCATCAAGGGTTATCCATAACTGAGGATTCTCTTCGGGGGTAGGTACACCAGTTGTGCCAGGTGCCAGAGGAATTATGTGATTTAGTACTTGATGTGAGGGTGTGTAACTTTTGAACAATTTTCCCACGTCATATATTGGACGCTTTCCATCTCAAGAACAATAGAGATGTAGTTCTTGATGTTGGAAATAGCAAGGACATGATGAAACACGTTCTTTGATGTAGACATAACAAAAGAACAATAGGTGAATTAGGGATTGGGAAGAAAATATGGAAAGAGAGGAAGAAGAAGTGCACGGATTCCGATGAGAAGGGAACATATTCCGAGAGGCAGCAGAAGAGAAGTGGTAGAAACCTAGACTTCTGATACCATGAAAGAAATAATCTCTTGATTATTTTCATTAATGAATGAGTATAGATATGATTTACAATTTCAATAATATGGAAAATCATATTCCTATTCTACTCCCAAAATCTTATTCTATTTGTACAAAAATCCTACAATTATGGTAAATGTACAATGCTAATTTAATACAAATACAACATCAAATATAATGTCCTAAACCGTGATATATACGGTTGTGTATACCATGTATACCACAGTCCAAAACTGTTATAATACCGTGTCTTGTGTTAGTGATATACACGATATACACAAGGCATTATATATGTTCGTGTATATCACAATATATTTTCAATTATTGTGTTATTTTAGAGATGTTACCCTTGCCAATTTGTTGTTCTCTGGTCGGCATATTTGAATGGCAACAAGAATGCGTTCGATAAGATCTGATAGCCGATAGGATATGAAATTATAAGAAAATCATGAGAATCCAGGCAGTTCGGTAGGAAATTATTCACTGTATTTGCAACTATGAGTGTATATTAATCCTACTTGAATAAAGTTTTGAGATAACAATTTTTATATAAATTTGTGTAAGTCTAAGAAGACAACAAAATCTCGAATTATATATAAAGAATATAACAATTTTGTATATTCCCTCCGTTACATTTTATTCCACCTTATTGGGTTGAACGAAAAATTTAATTACGAATTTAAATTTTTAGAACTTATGGTCTCTTTTTCGTGTATAATAGTAATGCTTTATTATTTGGTATGGCTATCAAATTGATCGGTTGCTATTAAGTTAAAATTTAGTATTATCATAATCTTTTTTTAACATGTTACTTGGATTACTGAATCACAGAATTGATAATAACTATACACTTTTATAATTACTTTTAATAAGATATTCATACGTAGCGTCAACTAAAGTTGCTAACATTTATAATCAAATTGTAGGGTTTTGTCGGGTTCGTGTACGCAACAAAATTTAAAAATTTATATTTCAAATCCAACAAACGATGAACTGTAGAATAATTATGCAGTAATATAAAATACATGTAAATCATATAACATGTAAATAATTATAACACATCGACAGAACACTTACGGTTTGAATATATCTGGAGTCTTTTAGTAATGTCTGAGGGTGCGCCCACAATTGATCATTGACTGCAAGTTCCTAGAACTCTGATGTATTCCTCTTTCGAACAACTAGGAAATTCGGCAGACGTTCGAGCGAATATTTTGATTCTAGGTCTCTAAGATTTAGAATAATATATGAATATGTAGTGTATGAACAATGAATTGAACCCTCTATTTATAGCTACGTTTTAGGTCTAAAATGCAGCTAAGGTTTCACGTGGGCCAGACCTAGAAAATGAGGCGCAGTGGGTCAAACTGGCCCACTGCCTTGGCCACGATGTGACTCAAAATAGGAGGCGCTGCGGCTCTAGTCCAGTATGGGATGTCGTCTCGTTTTCATTTTAATTAAATCAGAAATCTAATCTCGACTTAATTAGATAATCATTATTCATTCAAATGTCTCGATCATAAATCAAACATTTATATTCTCTCATTACATCCATAGATCGAAGGAACAATTGACATAGTGTTACCCTACAAACCTTCACATATCGGCACTAATCATATTATGGTCTATACGGAACTCCTAGACGGCGCTGGAAGACGAACTCAATATGTGAAGTACATTTACTCGAATCTGGTAAACTAAACTTCTATGTGGGAAGATAAAATCCTTTCATTCACGACGCACTCGATCAAGCTTAGAATTTGCCAAGTGTCTATCCAAATGTCTTGATCATTATATAACATCTATATTAGTTGACAACAAGACCATATCCTAGATATGTCTATTGCGTTGGTCAATGACTTAATCAACCTAATATCACTGAGAAACTTAGTGCTCTCTTGAATATACATTAGAGGAATGAATCCTAATCTTGGCTCAACTACCACATTTAATCCATATTGTAATGTACCAATATAAGTCGTATCTCAACCTATAAAGCATTTGAGCTTAGGATAGGATCAAAGTATATTACTCTGTAGACAAGGTATGTATCAACCTCAATTCTAAGGACTTCTATCTCTCACACGCTGATCATACTTCATACATATATAACAAACAATATATCAGCAAGATAAACCAATACTTCCAAAGTATTCATGTGTCCATCACGAGTATCTGTAACTCGTAGCAGGTGAGATATACTACATCCTCTAAGGATATGATGTATATCACATGTCGACTTATCACATATCATCGATATCTCATTCTCGATGATCATTAGTCGAGGCTATTTTAAGAGTTACATTATAATAATAATAATAATATCTCACACTATTAATAATTGCGTAACCTCTAGAGATGCATATTATAGAATATTATAAACAATCAACTAATAATTCAATAATTTCAAATGCCAAAATATTAATCTCCATTAATAATAATACGAATGTGTATAAAGTACATTTGTCTTAATACAGATTGTCTCTAGGACATAAATATACTTGCAATCTCCCACTTGGCCTAGAGCCAATCTCCAACATATCTAATGTCCATATTCTCAAAATGACCATTATTCTTGACTAAGCTTAATGGTTTAGTGAATGGGTCAGCTAGATTATCATCTATGGGAACATAGTCTAATCTAATCTCTTCAGTCTCCACCATCTCCCTGAGTAAGTGGTACTTTCTTGGTATATGCTTGTTTATGTTTGTTGATATTGGTTCATTAGCCTGTGCAATCGCACCAGTGTTGTCACAATAAATAGTTATTGGAAAACTGGTACTCGAAACTACCCCTAGTTCATTCAGGAACTCAGAAATCGTGACAACTTCTTTACCAGCTTCCGATCCAGTAGTGTACCCAGTAGCAGCTAGCTTTTCTTCCCCTCTATAGACTAAGAAGTAAACGTTAGTTCATCTAAGATACTTCAGAATACTCTTGACTACTTTCGAGTGTTCTTCCTCATCATTCTACTGGAATTTGCAAGTCACACTAAGTGTAAAGGCCACATCTGGCCTAATACATGTCATGACATACATGATTGATCCTATAGCCGAAGCATATGAGATCCTCCTCATGCGCTCAAGTTCTATAGCATTAGAAAGACTATCCTTCTTAGATAACTTGATGCCTTGACCCATAAGTAGACCACCTTTCTTGGAATATTCCATAAAAAAACGTCTAAGTACTTTGTCCATGTAGACTGATTGTGACAACCCCAATAATCTATTAGTTCTATCTCTATAGATCCTAATTCCCAGAATGTAGCAGGCTTCACCTAAATCCTTCATCATGAAGATATTGTACAACCACTCTTTTACTGACTGCAAGAGAGTCTTATTGTCTCTCATTATCAATATGTCGTACACATATATAATAATGAAGACAATACTCTCATCCTTGCGCTTACTATAAACACAAGGATCATCTTTGTTTCTGACGAAATCAAATGACTTGATACCCTTGTCGAAGCAAATGTTCTAACTCCTTGAGGCTTTCTTAAGCCCATAAATGGACTTTTGTAGCTTGCATACAACATTTGGTTTGGAATCAGATGAAAAACCCTCAGGTTGTTTCATAGACACTTCCTCAATTAGATTACCATTGAGAAAAGTGGTTATGACGTCCATATGCCAAATGTCATAATCATAATATGCAGTTATTGCAAGTAAAATTAAAATGGACTTAATCTTAGCAACATGTGAAAATGTTTCATCATAATCGACCTCAGGCCGTTGATTATAACCTTTAGCCACCAACCTTGCTTTATAAGTCTGTACCTTGTCAAATACATTGATATTCTTCTTGAAGACCCATTTGAATCCTGTGGGTTTAACCCCAGCTGACAAATCAACCAAGTTCCACATATTATTTATGTTCATAGATTCCATCTCGGATTTCATGATTTCTTGCCATCTCTTCGAATAAATGTCCTAACATTGCTTCACTATAGGTTGTAGGCTCATCAATTATCAGAAATATCTATCTCACGGTGTATTTCCACAAGTAGATTTAGTCTTTCAGGAGGACGATGAGTCCTAGTGGACCTACAAATTTGATTGTTTTACAGTTCAATGCTTGATATGTTCTGACTATGAGAGGGTTCTTGTGTATTGGTTAACCCACCAACTCGAGAGCTTTCAGGAATATCATTTTCATGTAATTCCTGAATGGGAGGAGGTGCAACCATTGCATCTACTCCTAAGGGCTGTGTATGAAGATCTTGCATTTCTGTATTGTTCCTCGTAATACTCCCACTGGCTGAAGGGCATACTCGAAGTACCCAATCTTCGCCAAATACTCCCACTGAATTCATGTCTTGGTCATTCGGCAAGGATTCAACCTATATGTTATCTCATGGTTTTTGAATTTCTTCAAGTTCTATCTGTGCAACTCTGTTCCTTGTAGACATATTCTTCTTCAAGGAAAGTTGCATTCCTGGAAATAATGACCTTATGTTCTCCAGGAAGATAGAAGTAGTATCCCTTATTTTCCTTTGGATACCCCACGAAGTAAAATTTCTCACTTTTGGATTCCAACTTGTCAGTGAGCATCTTCTTAAAATATGCAGGGCACCCCCAGGGTCTCATATGTTTAAGAGTTCGCTTCTTGCCACACCATATCTCATAGGGTGTCTTTTCTATTGACTTGGAAGAAACCCAGTTCAGAACATATATTGAGGTTTGTATAGCATGTCCCCAAAGGTATGTAGGTAGAGCTGAGAAGCTCATTATGGATCAACCATATCCAATAAGGTTCGGTTTCTCCTCTCGGCAACACCATTCATCTGTGGTGTTCCAGGAGGTGTCCATTCTAAATGGAATCCATGTAACTTTAAGTAATCTAGAAACTCCTTGATCAAGTATTCACCTCCTCGATCTGATCGAATGGTCTTGATACTTGTTGCGAGTTGTTTCTCCACTTCAGGCTTGTACTCCTTGAACTTTTCGAAGGCCTCAGATTTATGTTTCATAAGATACACATATCTATACTTTGTCAAGTCGTCAGTAAAAGTAATGAAGTAAGGGAAACCACCCCTAGCTTGAGTTGAGAATGGTCCACATACGTCAGTATGTACCAACTCAAACACCTCTTTGGCTTGCACACCTTTCCCAGAAAGTGGCTTGGTGGTCATTTTACCTTTTAAACATGATTTGCAGTTACCATAAGACTCTAAGTCAAATAGTTTGAGGTAGTCAAGTTTCCTTAACCTTCATATCCTTGTTTCGTTGATATGACCAAGTCTACAATGTCATAGGTAGGTAAAGTTTTTATTACTTTTCTTAGCTCATTTATTTTGTACATTAAATATTTCTCGACTCCAGTTTAGTGTATATAATTCATGCACAAGAGGCGCAGTTCTATATATAACATTATCAAGAGACGGTACTTGACTGCCATTATAAATATATGAGGAATCCTCCATCTCCAAAATAGGACTAGAAATGATATTCCTCGTTAACGAAGGTACATAATAACAATCATTCAACACTAAACAACAACCATAAGGTAAATTTAATCTATAAGTTCCTACGCGCTCAACATCCGATCGTGCTCCATTTCCAACGTATAGGTCCACCTCTCTTGGTCCAACCTTCCTGCTGTCAGTTAGCCCCTGCACATTTGTACAAATGTGTGAGCCACAAGAGGTATCCAATACCCAAGAATGAGAGTTATTTATAGACATATTTATTTCAATGACGTACATACCTTATCCACCAGAGGCAGGAGCACCTAGTGCTTTTCCTCCTCCTGTGCAGTGCAATCCTTCTTCCAATGCCCCTTCTTGTTACAGTTGAGGCATACATCATTGGTCGGAACCCCTTTCTTCTTCTTCTTCACACCTTCTTTAGGATTCATAGCTGAGGGTGCAGCGATTGCTTTGCCCTTCTTCTTCTGTCATTCCTTACCTTTCGGCTTGGGTCGATTAGAAGAGCTCACCATGAGTACAAATTTGCCTTTGGTAGTTGAAGATTCAAATGTCTTGAGCATGTTACTCCGACAGACTCGCCTTCATTCCATTCATATTGTAGTTAACAATAAAGTTCTCGAACGAATGAGGGAGTGAGTTCAGGATGAGGGTGGAAGCGACGTTACTCTGCAGTTTTATACCAATCGAGGCCAACCTTTCTATCAGCCCTATCATCTTCAACATATGTTGAGACACTTGGCCCCCTTCAATCAACTTACATTTGAATAACTCTATTAACAAATCATATTCCATAGTCTGGGACTGAGAGTCATAGAGATTCTTCAAATGTTCGAACATCTTATTAGGGCCCATGTTCTCATGTTGTCTCTGTAGTTCCACTAACATGGAAGATAACATGACGCATTGTGCTGAAGTGGTGTCATCTAGGTGTTTCTGGTAGGCTTTCTTATCAAATGTGGCATATTCCACAGAATCTGCGGTAGGGAGTGTGGGAAATACATTGTCCAATACGTATTCAATCCTTTCTTTCCTTAGGATAATTCTCAGATTCCTAAGTCAGTCTAGATAGTTTGGTCCGGTGAGTTTGTTCATTTCCATCAGCATTTTCAATGATAGGCTCGATATTTTGATAATCTGAAGAGTTAAATAGATAGAAAACTACAATCAAATTTATTTTCTATTATACACATTTGTTTAGGCTAATCAACATGGTATTTCGTTTAATTAGCTTCCACTATTTTAACATACTTCTACGACCCCATGGTAGAATACAAACCTAAATTTATTTTAAGGTCATAATGAGTCAAGATCCAAGCCTATGCTATCTCCGTGTTAGCTTTGGCTGATAACTTCAATATCACATTTTGGTAGGTTCTAAACCAATTGCAAAACTTATTTGCAACTCTTGGTTGATCAAATATTATATTTAATCTTGCGTCCTTAGATTAGTCCGACACTTTGACGTCAAGATTTGTCTAAGCAAGTCAACCCCATTACACGACTGCGTTTATGTATCTAAGTAAATTTAGCCTTTGTGAGCAAACACTTTGGTGTAAATACTCACAAAAGTTTATCATCTACTTTTACACTTAAACACATCTATGAAAGAGTCTGAGTCCTCGTAGACTTAGAGCAAATGTTTTGGCATAAATATTCGTATCGCCGAAAAGGATTTTGCACTTTAACAATTATAATGGATGACGCGTTCTAATTTAGACTTGTATTTAAAGTTTGGGGAACATTTCAGTTTCAGAGATTTTAACAAAGATCAACAATTTTGTTTTATATCCAATACGACATCTAATCATGCAATTTTCAAAACACATTTAATTGGGAACCACTAACCCAATAGGCATGATATAAAATAATTTTGATCAATTACTGGGCGTCGCCTATCCAGACAGTTATAGAGAACACTATGCTAATATTTAAACGTACAAATTTAAACACCTAGCATATATTTCATATATTATTCAATAATATACAATTAATAATAATCATGTGTTAATTTGTCTAAACTCTAACATTTAAGTCTAATCCAAACAGTCCCTTAAATATTTTCTGATTTTAAAACCGATTTCAGGATATTTCTATAAATTCCAAATTTTCAGAATTTATAGTTTAGTCCCTCAAAAATTTAAAAATTTCAATTGAACCCCTTTAATTTAAAAAATCCAATTTTAATTTTTAGAAAATATTTCAGATTTCAGGGACTTGTCTGTAATTTCCAAAATTTAAAATTAATTACTGATTCGGCCCCTAGGACTAAAACTGTTTTCAGAAACTTATTTTAATTACAGATTTTCCCAAAGGACCAAATCTGCCTATTTTAAAAAGTTTTAATTGCAGATTCTGAAACTTTTAAACTTCAGAATCGGAATTTGAACATTTAAAACTTCAGTTTCTGATTTTATTTATTTTTTAATTGTGGTGCCTCGGCGCCCTAGAGGTAGTGAGTCAATTTAAGATTCTGGATGAACAGTGTCGCGATGCTCCACCATGGAGCCGCGACGCTTCGTCAAACCCTAGGTGGCACCGCGACGCTCTATCGTGGAGCCGCGCTGCCGCCATCAAAACCCTAGCAGGCGTCGCGGCCCTTCGCCATGGAGCTGTTGTGCCTCTGTCTCTGAAACACAAAATCTACATTTCTGAAATCCTAAAACTGGTTCAGGGTTAGATTTGCAGATTCGTCCTCGTTACCTTCACCATAAAAAAATACGTTCATCGACCATCATCTAATCCCTTCTCGTTATTCGTTTCAGTGTACCATATTCGTAATGAACTGATTATGCACATCGACTTAGAAGAGTTAGATCGGAATGTCTTCCTTGATTACATCATTGTTTAACAGTTGGGGAGACAAGGATTATCTGGGATATCTTTATAGGTAGCCAGTCTTTACAACACTCGACTCAAAATTGCGTAAATTCTGCCTTTTTTTTTCTCCCAGCAAGAAAACGGGTGTGCTAACGCGCAACGGCTTTGTTGATTGAAAAGTCGGGAAAGCCACCGGAGAGAAAGTCTCAGCATAATAGTGACCTGGGACGTTCTTAAGATATTAGGTTTTCAAGCTTCAAAAGACATAGATTCAGATTTAAACAAATTCTAACCACATTATTATTAACTATTACTACATAATCACACAAAGCAGCTCATGCTCTGATACCACTGTAGGGTTGTGTCGAGTTCGTGTACGCAGTAAAATTTGAAAATTTGTGTTTCAAACCCAACAAATGACGAAGTGTAGGATGATTATGCAGTAATATAAAATACATGTAAATCATATAACATGTAAATAACTGTAACACATCGACAAAACACTTACGGTTTGAATATATCTGGAGTCTTTTAGTAATGTCCGAGAGTGCGCACACAATTGATCCTCGATTGCAAGTTTCTAGAACTCCGATGTATTCCTCTTTCGAACAACTAAGAAATTCGGTAGAGTTTCGAGAAAATATTTTGATTCTAGGTCTCTAAGACTTAGAATAATATATGAAAATTTAGTGTATGAATAATGAATTGAACACTTTATTTATAGCTGCGTTTTAGGTCTAAAACGCAGGTAGGGTTTTACGTGGGCCATGCCTAGAAAATGAGGCGCAGTGGGTCAGTTCCTTGGCGATGCCACGACCTTAGTCTAGTGTGGGACGTCGTCTCATTTTCATTTTAATCAAAACTGAAATCCAATCTCGACTTAATTAGATAATCATTATTCATTCAAATGTCTCGAGTATAAATCGAACATTTATATTCTCTCATTACATCCTTAGATCGAAGGAACAATTGACATAGTGTTATCCTATAGACCTTCACATATCGAAACTAATCATATTAGGGTCTACACAGAACGCCTAGACGGCGCCGGAAGACGAATTCAATATGTGAAGTACATTTACTCGAATCTGGTAAACTGAACTTCTATGTGGAAAGATAAAATCCTTTCATTCACGATGCACTCAATCAAGCTTAGGATTTGTCAAGTGTCTATCCAAATAGCATGATCATTATATCTCATCTATATTAGTTGACAACAAGACCATATCCTAGATATGTCTATTGCGTTGGTCAACGACTTAGTCAACCTAATATCACTGAGAAACTGAGTGCTCTCTCGAATATACATTCGAGAAATGAATTCTAATTTTGGCTCAACTACCACCCTTAATCCACATTGTAATGTACCCAATACAAGACATATCTCAACCTATAAGGCATTTGATCTTAGGACAGGATCAAAGTATATTACTCTGTAGACAAGGTGCGTATCGACCTCAAGTCTAAGGACTTCTATCTCCCACACGCCGATCATACTTTAGACATGTATAATAAACAATATATTAGTAGGGTATATCAATACTTCCAAAGTATTCATGTGTCCATCACGAGTATATGTGACTCGTAGTAGGTGAAACATACTACATCCTCTAAGGATATAATGCATACAACATGTCGACTTATCACATATCATCGATATTCCATTCTCGATGATCATTAGTCGATGCTATTTTAAGAGTTACTTTATAATATTAATATCTCACACTATTAATAGTAGCGTAACCTCTAGAGATGCATATTATAGAATATTATAAATAATCAACTAATAATTCAATAATTGCAAATGCCAAAATATTAATCTCTATTAATAATAATATGAATATGTATAAAGTACATTTGTCCTAATACAGATTGTTTCTAGGACATAAATATATACTTTCACAAATCACTCGAATAGGCTGATTGTTCAGCAAATTTAGTTTGTACTTTTGTAATTAAATATTCATTTACTCAAAACACAGGGGATACACGTGCAACGCACATGTTCAAATATATAATTTTAAAAGTGAAAACCCCCTTATTAAAAGTTGAATTACAATAATACCCTTCAAATATTGATTACCCCTCATCCATACACTATTCCTAATTACAATAATACCCTTCAAATATTGATTACCCCTCATCCATACACTATTTCTTTGATATTTTAGTACTACCAAATAGTAAATGGACCCTCTAATAAATAGAATAAATAAACGATTAAATGTAAAGTTATTAGCTTGAAGTTATTGTATCTCAAACACATCTTACTATAGTCATTATTATTTTTTTCCAAAAAAAAAAGTGGAACTTCAATCCCAGGAGCCCTCACACCTCGGGCCGACATGCCTGTGAAGGAGGTTAATCATGATAACTCAACTGATTTCAAATATTTAGACCACTACCACATTATTGTGTCCATTCATTGTTAATAATTGTCAATTTTATAAGGCATCAAATTAGTGTAAAATATTTGTATTACTTAGTATTGTACATTTACCATAAATGTAGGATTTTTGTACTATTAGAATAGTATTTTGGATTAGAATACGAATAGATTTTCTTTTATGTAAAATTGTAAATTGTATATATACTCTTTCATTAATGAAAATAATCAAGGGATTATTTCTTTCATGGTATCATAAGTGTGGGTCTTACAATCCTATCTCCAATTCCTTAAATTTTCGTCGACAAACCCTTGAATTTCGATCCTCTTTTCTCGAAATTTGTGTCTGACGGTTCCTCTTCTCTTCCTATTTTTTTCTTCCCAATACCTACATCACGTCTTGCATTGCTATTATGGCTAAGAACATGTTTCACTCTGACCTTACTGTTTCTAACATCAAGGATCACATCCCTATCATTTTTAAAATAGAAAACGTCCAATACGCGACGTGGGCAGAACTGTTCAAACTTTACGCACATTCGCATCAAGTTATCGATCATATAATCCCCGTGGCTCCAACAGATACAGAGGTGCCCAAACCCGAGGATAATCCTAAGTTATGGACCACCCTTGATGCTGCTGTTCTTCAGTCGATTTACTTCACTATTTCTATTGATATTTTGTAATTGATTATTGAGCCTGACGCTACGGCGAAGGCTACTTGGGATAGACTACGTGATATATTATAAGATAATCAAAATTCTAGAGCTGTTACTCTTCAGTAGGAATTCCTCCACGTCAACATAGGAGATTTTCCTAACGTTTCAACTTATTGCAAAAGATTGAAGGAATTGGCGGACGCCAGTTTAGAATGATCGTTTGGTCCTACAAATGATGTTGGCCTATCTGAGGCCTATAGTGGTGTTGGCACGCTTCTTCGTCAGGCAGTCATCTTTCACAATTTTATCAGGCTCGTTCTATGCTTACGCTTGAAGAAATCGACTTGGCTAACAAGGCAACTACCGGTGCTAGTCCCGTAGTCATGATGGCGCTCTCCACAAATTCTCTGCGTTTCATTGATAATTCGGGTCAAAACCGTGCTCACGGTGGCAGTAAGAATACTCGAAAAAATAATGGCAAAAACCGCAAGGGCAAACACGACAGTTTCGATAGTGGTGGCGGTGGCCAAAATATCGGCAGTGGGACCCGTTCAGTCAGTAATGGGCCATCGTCCTAGCCTTGGCCCCTGGCAGTGGGCCTAGGCCAGTGGGCAGTGGACCAACAACCCTTGCGATCCAACTTCTCTAGTATCGTCAAACTGGATTACCTAGTTTTAGGCCCAGCAGTGGATTTTGCCCTAATTATGGGCCAGGACAACAAACCGGTGTGCTTGGCCCCCAGCCTCCCCAGGCTCATAATGCAGCGGCCCCCACCCCGATCAATATTGAGGCGGCCATGCACACTCTTGGAATTAATCCGCCAGACCCTAATTAGTACATGGACACCGGAGCCACTACCCACATGACATCCGATCAAGTTACTCTCTCATCTTATTCCAATTTGAGCGACCCTCGTGGCATAATTATTGGTAATAGTAATTCTATTCTGATTCGTGGTTATGGTCATAAAACTTTATCTCTCCCCCATCATCTATCCCTTATCTTGAAAAATACCCTTCATGCCCTTAAATTGATTAAAAAATTGGTGTATGTTCGTAAATTCACCACTGATAATTCTGTTTTTGTTGAATTTGATATGTTTAAGTTTACTGTGAAGGATTTCAAGATGGGGAGCCCTCTCATGTGGTGTGATAGTAGGGGAGATCTGTATCCTATCACACCAAGGTTCGGTTTCTTGAGTCAAGCCTTGCCATCAATTTTTACAGCCCTTGCTCCTTTCTTGTGTCATGCTCATCTAGGTCATTCAGGTTGTCTATTTTGTCTTTCTTAGATAACAATAATTTTATTTCGTGTAAGGGTACGCGTAGTACTCCGAATTATCAATATTATTCTTTAAGAAAAATGGTTAGATTACAATTTGTAGACTCTAATTATCATACTCTAATGACATTTGATATTATTCATAGTGATTTATGGACATCTCATGTTCTTAATTCATTGGGTCATCGTTATTATGTTCTATTTCTGGATGATTATTCTAATTTCTTATGGACTTTTCCGATAGCGAAAAATCTCAAGTTTTTCCACTTTCTTAAAATTTAGAGCATTCATTCAAACCCAATACGAACGGGAGATTAAAAATATTCAATGTGATAATGACAAATAATATGATAATGGGATGTTTCAGGAGTTTTGTGCTAATAATGGAATCAATTTTCACTTTTCTTGTCCCCATACGTCTTGACAAAATGGGAAAGCCGAACGCAACATTCGTACTATTAATAACATTATCCGAACCATATTGCTTCATGCTTCCGTACCTCATTCTTTTTGGCATCACTACAAGAAAAACAGGCTACGGTGACAGTTCACATGTGACAGAAATGCAAGTGTCACATATTTTTACTAAATTTACACCTTTTCTTGACATTCATGTGACAGTTTTTTAAGTGTCATATAATTATGACATTCATTTGACGGGTTTTTTAAGTGTCATATAATTATGATATTTGTGGGACGAGTTTTTAAGTGTCATTTATTTATGACGTTTGTGTAACGGGTTTGTGAAATGTCACATAAATAAGTGACTTGTGTTTTAAATTGACCAAAAATGACGCGTTTGACTGATTAAAACGACATCATTTTTATTATTTATTTAGCACTTTTTAATTCAAATTAAGACCTACACTATTTTTATTTATTTTTAAAATTGTTTTTAATGAAAACAAACTAACGTTGTCGTTTTAACATTATAAAAAATAAAAACTAAGTAATTTTTATAAAGTTATGTTATGTCGTTGTAGTTTTATCATTTGTGATATTTTAGGTTATTAGCTTATTACCTTTTTTAAAAAAGAGATTTTTTTATTTCTATTTAAAAAAAGAGTTGCTTATGTGTTTTTCTTTGAAGAAAAAACTAAGTAATTTTTACTTTTCAGCTTAATTAAAAAAGTCTTACCGATACAAAGCTTAGGATAAAATCTCATTCCCCCAAATTCTTCTCCGGCAAATTCGATGTCCTCTCTAAAATCTCATACGATCGCACCTCTCTCTCTCTGTCATCTCCTCTCAATAACATTTTTCCCGATCATCGATCTAGCCTTCGTGCAGTCGTTGATTACAACAACCTCTGCAAATGCGAAACCCTAGATGACATTAACACCTCGCAGCTACTGACGGTCCTTAGCTCCAAAATGGTAAATTTCGCACCTAGGGCTTTTACATCATTTTAAAGCCTCTGTAAATATGCATTGCATTTGTATACGGTTGGTTTGTTTGTTTACGTTTGGGGGAAGGTATTCTACCATGGTTGGTTTGTTTCTTTAAATTTGGGGGAAGGTTTTGACACTTCAAGTTTGTGAAATTGAAAAGGATAAGGTTGTGTACACCAAGTGTTTGTTAAATTATTTTGAACCAAGTCCAATGATTTTATGCTGAAATCTTTGGTTATTATAAGCAATATGAGGAATCCTTTGTTGCACGTCTTGTTTATCAAAGTGTTTACTCTTGATTGAATTTAATTGTAAAATATTTTCAACACTTGGTATATTTGAACTTAAAGTGAGGTTATTTTGAATTTTTGGATTGAGAAGGAATATAAGTTGTGCACATGAGTTGTTCGACAAAGTGTTTGAGAGAGTCGTACAAAGCGTACCAAAAGAAAAGAGTACAAGTGTGCAGCTCTTACTGAGAGACTTATGAGGTACTAGTCTTTGGTAATCCTCTTTGTCTTGCCACATCCTCCTGAAGGCTTCTCTTTATTTGATGGTGAGAAACAGATGGTGCTGGTGGTAAAGGCACTTGGGGAAAACTGCTCGATACTGATGTTGAATCTCATCTTGATAGAAATGATCCCAACTGATGTTAAATTCTAGTACTAGATGAGAAACTATTTTCAGTAGGTAACAAGTGTGAAAACTTGCTTGAAGATAAGACACTCTCTCGTTATTCAACTGGTCTGCTGCGAAATATGTGAAGCACTTCTAATGCTTGATTACTTCACACTTGGTTGCTTTAGATATGAAATGATCTAGTTTACCTTTTCTTTTTAAAAAGTTCTCTAGTTTACTTCCTTCATTGTGTCACAGAGTTCAGTGCAAGTGTGGTTCTTGTGGAACAAGGAAGCAAACACTTAGTGAGTGGGAGAAACATACTGGTTGCAGAGCAAAGAAATGGAAGTACAGCGTGAAAGTAAAGAGCTCAATTAAAAGTCAACTAACTTATAGTGCTTCACTTTCAATGAAAAGTAGTGATTTTCTTCTGCTCGTAAATATCTGGAGTAGGTTCTGTTTTATGCTCTTTATTCTTAGTAGTATTGATGCTGCAGCTTTCAGACAATAATGCTTTTAATGTTAGCTACCGGAAGTTAGATCAGCAGCAGTTGTTTGCATTTTTAAGAGGTATGATCTATTCCTTCTCTACTGCTTTACTGGAGTTCCAGTGTTGAGCGCCTCTTATTGTGTGCGTTCTATTAAGCAAGCATTCATATGTGTGCTTCTTTTGTCGCAGAGAAATATGAACATGTTCATGCAAAGTGGACTACAGAGAGATATGCTATATGTAGATGGGTTGAGGATTGGGACTATAATAAAATAATCATATGCAACAGGTATCCTTGTAAAATAACTATTTAGAAGAAACAAATATCTTTGAATGGACATGTTCCTTTGATTTGGTTGGCCAGATTATATTATCTAGTGTAACTAATGCCGACGATTCAAGTGTCAAATGGTCGTCCATCAAGAATTCTATGGAGTAAGCAATGCTCAAGATTTTGCTTCATGGGTTTGTCGAGCATGTGAAACTCCTGAAATCGAAAGAGAATGTTGTCTTTGTCCAGTCAAAGGCAAGTCATACTATACTGTTAGGGGATCAGACCTTGTAGCATTGATCCGTTGGTAGCGATCAGACACTGAATGCGGGGTGCACATCCCGTGATTTACCCGGCGGTGACAGCTAAGGACGGGTTTCATCGCCTCCAGGAGCCTAGTACCAGTACTTGTGCAGGTACTAGCGATATGGGGGTACTAAGGCCACCCCGAGACCTGGATTATCAAAAAATAAAATAAAATATTAATGATATATTTCTCATAGTGGCTTTCTAATCTAGATTTTTTTAAATGATTCTTTTGCAGGTGGTGCATTAAAGCCAACTGATATTGACTCCCTGTGGGTCCACGTTACATATGCATGGGCCTGAAGTTTCTTTCCATAATGCTGATAAAATGGAGCCTGCTGCTGGGCTTCTTTGAATTCCCTCGAACACTTTCCTAAAGGTATTCTGGTATCTATATGCAAATATTTAGTGCTATCTTTATATTCATTTGTTTGGTCTTGATCCTTCTTGGATTTCTCAATTGTGTCTGCTACTGAACTGGTTGATGCAATAAGTAATTTCCTTTTTCTCTTAAAATATTTTATTATTATTGGCTAAAAAAGCTCGGTTATAAATAAATTTGCAGGCATGTGTGATCTACAAACAAGTTCACGAATCTTGCACTCAATGTTGCAAATGTGCCACCAGCTTTCTATCATGAAGTCGTCAATAGAGCTTTAGTTTTAGTCATGGAGACGCGGTCTGCTGAAGCACTTATTCTGAAACTCTTAAAGGATGCTGCAGAAGAGGGTCTTATAAGTTCCAGTCAAATGGTGAAGGGCTTTTCTAGGATGGCTGAGAGTATAGATGATCTTTTTCTGGATATCATTCTACAAAAATGTCGTTTCAGTCAATTGTTCCTCGGGCAATATCTGTGGGATGGTGATCGGTGTATTTTATATACATTTTTTGAGTCAGTTTTAGTTAGTCTTTTGTCCATTTTTGTACAAATAAGTGTCGTATTAGGATAATTTTCATTTCTTTTGAGTCAAAGTGGTTAAAATGGCCAAATGACGGAAAATAAGCTAAAAGAGGGCAAAAGTGGAAGTTCCAGAGCTTGAAAACAGAGAGCGAGGCGAGCGGTCGGACGGCGCCGTACGCGCGCCTCGTAGTCGAAAATGCCGCGACGCCCAATCATCAGAGAGGCTACAGAGGAACCAGCGCGCGGCCTCGCAGATTAGAAGCGGCCGCGCGCTAATCATCGAGAGGTCGCAGAGGTCTGGCGCCGCGCCACGCACAACAGAGACTGGCCGCGCGCCAAAACACCGTGTTGCGAAGTTCCTGGCCGACGCGGAAAAATCGAGTTTTAGACGATTTTTGGGTCGAACTGAGGAAAAGTTAGAGGCGGTTTTCAGCCTATAAAAGGAGAACCCTAGGCAGGTTTTAAGGGTTCCCCTTCTTGCACAACACAAGATTTCTTGGATTGAAGATTGGAGATCTAAACTTAGTAATTTCTTTCCTTTTTCTTTCTTTTATTTCAGTTTTTGTATGGTGAACTTTGAATTAGTTCTTGTCATGTATGCCAGGAACTAATTCTTTTATAGGGCTTTCCATGTTGATTCACTAGAAACTTATGTTATGAATTAATGCATGTCTATGGTTATTATTCTTCTTTGAGAGATTTATTCAATAATTGCTTTGAATGCTTGGTAATTAATTGACAACTAATTATCATTATATGATTTCTAATCAAATTTCGAAAGGAGGAGGTTGTGAATATGCTGTAAGTTGGGTAGACATATTTTGGATTGGGGATGAAAATACCTCAATTATTTATGTAGCGTTAATGAGAGGCTTAACAACCCTAATTTTGCGCATGGTGCGTGACGGTTAACTAGGTTTTTGTTCTTAATCCTCCTATAGAGTTATCCTTATCACAGAAAGATAGGTAAGGTGCAATACTGGGGTTGAGTGTTTATATATCCTTAACGGGAATATAAAACGATTTCGTACACCTGCTAGCTCCGAGAGAAGAAGACCATAGTTCATTGCATTGATAAATAACATAAGTGGATAGTTGAGGAAATATGGAAGCCCTATTTCCATCACAACTGAAGTAAACTTATAGTTAATTAGCTTTTATAATTAGTAGTTATAAACCACAAAATCAAATATCAATTGTCAAATAGATACCAAAAGATAGATAGTTGGTAATTGAACCCTAATCCTTGTGGACGATATTCGGTCTTACCAAGACTATATTACTTGTCACGATAACGTGCACTTGCGTTAAAGTGTGTGCATCTTTTCGCGCATCAAGTTTTTGGCGCCGTTGCCGGGGATTAGGCATAGTTCAATATCAAATTTATCTATTTTTAATTTCTAATTTGGTTTTTAATTTTTTTTATTTTTTACGTTTTTTTCCTTATTTTGGGTAAAAATCAGGGTGCCGTGATTTGTTGTCTGTTTTTGATCTATTTCAGGAAATCAGTTTATGCGAGAAGAGAGGCATACACTTGTTCCCTTCAATCCAGAGATTGAGAAAACACATGTAAGCGAAAGAATCAATGGATTGCGGCCTTGATAGAGATGGGCGGTGTTCAAAACAACAACATGATGAGAGAAGGGTTAGGTGAAAATCAACCCAATCCAGAATACCTCGGCAAGTACCTATGGATGTGAGGAAAGAGTTCAAGTCCGGTGCAGAAAGAAGCTTGGGAGACTATGTGCGCTAGAGTGAATGGAGCACGACGTGTATTAGGCTCCCCGCCATGTGAGCAAACAACTTTGAGATAAAACCGGTGATTCTGAGCATGGTACAACACACAGTGCAATTTGGAGGACTGCCATCGGAGGATCCACATATGCACATAGCTAATTTCTTGGAGCTATGTGCAACTTTCAGATATAACGGCGTTACTGATGATGCCGTCAGATTGAGGCTCTTTCCCTTCTCACTCAGGGATAGAGCAAAAGTATGGTTGAATTCCCTGCCGGCCGATTCAATTTTTACATGGCAAGAGCTGACACAGAAATTCTTGGCCAAGTTCTTTCCCCCGTGCAAAGCAGCAAAATTGAGAGGGGAGTTGAACAACTTCTACCAAGCAGATGGAGAGTCCTTATATGAAGCTTGGGAAATGTTCAAGGATTTGCAGAGAAAATGCCCACACCATTGCATTGAGTTGTGGAACTTGGTCCACATCTTCTATAACGGGTTGAGCAGTACAACCAGAACCATTATAGATCTGGCGAAGAGTGGGGCATTCATGAGGAAAACAGCCCACGACGCTCACGAGTTATTAGAAAATATGGCCACCAACAACCATGTCACAGAAGAGAGGTCGACAAGTGGGAGGAGAACAATGGGAGTCCACGAAATAGATGTCATTGCTGCCTTGAATGCCCAAGTGACCCTTTTGGCGAAACAGTTGCAGCAACATACAGTGTCAGTGAATGCGGTGCAGATGCCTAAAAGCTGTGAAATATGTGGTGGCCCACATACATTCGATAGGTGTCCTTCAGTTGATCCTAATAATATACCAATGGAGCAGCGAGTGTCGGTAGTGGTAATTATCGAGGCCACAAAACAACCCCTACTCCAACACTTATAATCCAGGTGGAGAATCACCCAAATTTCTCATGGAGAGAGACCAGGCGCAGAATCAATACAGGGCGATGCAGAACCAGAACGAGTCGGTAGCTTTACTCGGCCCCACACCTCAGCGGTCAATGCACCGCTGAAGAAGAGGCTGACGAGCCGAGAGCGGCTTTGTTGGCACTAACCAGCGCCTGCGGCCAGGATGCGAATCTAGATCCTCGTTCAGAACTTGGAAACACAAGTGGGTCACTAGCAAAGCGGTGAACATCGAGCCACGGTACATTGCCAAGCAACACGAGAGGTGAATCGAGGAAGCAATGCCAGCGATAATTGAAGCGACAAGCGGTTGAGCGCGATACCTCACCCGAGTTGAGAAAAGGCGTAGATAAAAAGAGAAGGTGGCTGAACCTAGCCCAGTAGTAGAGAAAACTCCAGAGAAGGAGTATACAGAGAAGATCTCATTCCCCCAGAGATTACTGCGGAAGGCGGTTGATAAACAATTCTCCAAATTCTTGGAGACATTCAGGAAGCTGCATATCAACATCCCTTTTATAGAAGCATTAGAGCAGATGCCCTCTTATTTTAAGTTCATGAAGGAGATCTTGGGGAAGAAGAAAGCGGCGAGAATCACGAAATAGTAGCACTGACGGAGGAGTGTAGTGCTATCTTGCAAAAGAAGTTGTCACCAAAACTAAAAGACCCAGGGAGCTTTACACTACCTTTCACAGTGGGCAGGGTGACATGCAACAGGGCTTTGTGTGATTTAGGGGCAAGTATAAATATGATGCCCTTATCGGTATTTAAACGATTGGAGTTGGGTGAGGCTAAACCAACCACAGTGAGCTGCGGTGGCCGATGGGACGATGGTTCATCCGAGGAAGATTGAGGTCGTGATTGTCAAAGTAGGAAAATTTTTCTTTACCGCTGTCTGCCTCATTCTTGACATGGAAGAAGATGCAGAAATCCCTATCATATTGGGGAGACCATTCCTAGCGACGGGGAGAGCCTTGATCGATGTAGAGAGAGGAGAGTTGACATTGAGGGTGGAGAAGGAAGAAATGGTGTTTAAAGTTTTTAAACACATCATTGAGCCACCAACCATGACTAGGTGCTTTGCAATCAGCACCATCAACAACCCCTGTGAGCCCGTACAAGTCAACAAAAGGGAGATGAGCCCACGAAAGCAGGCATGGTTTGCCAAACCTCCACAACAGCAGGTATGTGTTCCTGAACTCCCCCTTAACGATAATGCTAAGAGGAAAAGAAGAAAAAGAAAACGAAAAATGTGGAGAAAATGGGTTAGTTGTGGGCTTGACCCACCCCACGTTTATTAAACTAAGGAACTTGCGTCCGGCTAAAAGACGTTAAAGACAGCGCTACTTGGGAGGCAACCCAAGGTATTTTAATTTATTTTACTTTAGTAATTTTTATTAAGAACGGTCTCACGGAGGTAGTGTTTGTGTTGTGATTGACAGGTGCAGGCAAATAAACTGAAGGCGGCGAAATCAAGAAAAGCGATTTCGGAAAAACGGATAGCGCGCCAAAGCAGTGGCCACGACGCCAAAAGAACAGAAGAGGCGCTGAAGTTTAAGCGCGCGGCGCCGGAGCGGGCGCGCGCCAAAAATCGAAAAAAATGCCAGTCTAGGCCAGCGCTTCCAGTAGCGCGGCGCAGAAAGTCCTGAAGGAGTGCAGAACATTGGGCGCCGCGGCGCCAAAAGCAGGGCCGCGGCGCCGAAGCGGAAATCCAGAAACTTAAAAACGCCCAGAAATCATATTTGCCCCAATTTCAAAACCAAAACCTAACCCTTCTTCTCCACAAAACCCACGAAAATCCACAAGTTACCCACAAATCCTCCACAAATCAAACCCAACCACAACCAAAACTCTTGAATTCCTAAAAACCCTTAGTTATCTCAACCAACAAAGCTCCATTCCATAGCCTCAAATCACCATTAGAAGCAAGAACATCGTGGAGAACACCATCAAAAAGGTAATCTTCACCTTTTCTTGAAAGTTGCTAGTAGTCAAATGAGGTAGTAGTTTGGAGAAGTGTTGCATTGTGAAGTAGTTTAGGTGCTGAAAAATTGATTGTGAAGTTTGGAGAAGGAGTAGACAAGGAGGGTGTGAGTATTGGGTAGTAGAGTTGAAGTTTGGGGGTGTTTGTGTTTTAGCTGCTAGATTGTTGATTGTGTTGGGAAACACTTGTGCTAATAAGTTGTAAGCTGCAGAAAGTGTTTTTAACCATGTCCGCCAGAAAGAGACGAGCCTCCACATCCACCTCAGCCCCACATTACGATGATACTAGGTTTGTGAGCTACGAAGCCTTCCAAAGATACAAAAAACATAGTACTAGGCCCTTAATCCCTGAAAGGGGAATGGACTATCAGAGGGAGTCGTTTGGGGAAGAGGATGTTTATGAGCCCATTCGGGCAATGATTGAGTTAAGGGGGTGGAGGAGATTTGTAAATCCGGAGAAGATAGCACCAGTGAACACAACAATAGTGCGTGAATTCTATGCCAACTTTCCGGAGAAGGTGGAAAGGGGATGCTTTGTAAGGGGAAATTATGTGCACATGCTTGAGAAGATATAAATACACAATTGAAGACGGTTGATGTTGAAGAAAGTAGTGATTGGAACCATTTTAGAACATGGTCTAGGAGCACCAACAACATCAATCGAATGTCGCCGCATACACCAGCTACCCCGGGCTGCATTTGATATTGCAAGAAATGGGTTAAGAGGACTGAGCAGGTGCCAGTTCAACAAAGCAGCCAAGGGTTGGCTATATTTCATCAGCGCCCGCATGATTCCATCCACGCACTTCACCAGAGTGCCAGAATATAGGATCAAACTGATATATGGAATTATGAGGGGGATGACGATTGATGTGGGGGAAAAAATAGTGCAAAGCATTGAGGAAATCAGCAGGTTGGTGACAACGGGTGGATTGGGACATGACTCAGTTATCACCAGTTTATGCAACATGAATGGGGTCCCAATCCTACCCACTGATACTAATGAGAGAAACCAACTGCCTGTGTCCTATGAGATAGTGCACTCTTTCCCAGACCCAAGCCCCCCAGCAGCAAGAAGAAGAGCACAACCACCAGCAGCAGCAGCAGCAGAGGCTGCAATGAACGAAGATGAGCCTGAAATAGGGGCTCAATATGCAGCAGGGCCTAGCCACCAGCCAACCACAGAGTCAGAACCTCCAGTGCCTATGATGGAACAGTTGCTCCAAAACCAGAGAACGATGATGCAACATTTCGACACAGTAATACAAGGACAACATGAGTTGAGACAAGGGCAACAGGAATTGAGGCAGGAGCAACAACAATTGCACCAGCAGTTTGACGAGATGAGTTCCCTGTTCAACCAATGGTCGATGCATTATCCACCGCCGCCACCACCATTTTAGCCAAGTCTGTAAGTGTCTTATTTCTTTTATTGTCTTTGAGTCTACACACATTGAGGACAATGTGTGATTTAAGTTTGGGGGGGTGTTTTATTCGTGTTTTATTTGTGTTTTTGTTGTTTTTTAATGTATTTTTGAGTCACAATTTTTTTTTCTTTTAAGTCATAATTGTCTGTCAAAAGATCATGTATGATGTAGTTACTAGAAACACCTAGTGAAGTAAGATGGAATAATGTAATGGAATTGAAGCAACTATCTAAACACCTATGTTAGATATGCCAAAAACTCACATAATCTGTCTATTTGGAGTTTCTTGCTTAAATTATGCATGCTAAATGATGAATATCTATGTGTTATGATTGCTTGCTATTTGAGGCGAAATAGTTAGGATATGCATGTTAGGGAGATGACTCAGACATTTCTTTGATAGCCAATTCTTACCACTCTTTTCTATCCCGGACTTTAAAAGTATCCCTAGTCAGCCCCATTGAGCCTAAACATTTAAACTTCTTCTTTGACACCCTACATTCTCACAAATTGTGCCATAAGTAAAAATGTGAAGTAGTGGAATAAATTGTGTTAAAAAAGAGGCAAAAAGAGTGAACAAGCTTGTTGCACCCCAATAAAAAAGTAATAAGAAATAGGCAAAAGCCTAAGTTTGGGGGTGCTTTTATAATACTCTTCACTCTCCCAAAACAAAAGAGGGAAAATATAGAATTGAAGTGAAGAAAAGAACCAAAAGAAAAGGGAAAAATGGAAAAGCTAAAGAGCTTATGGTACACAAAATGAGCCTAAAATGCCTATTTTTACCTACCTATACCTAAGCCTACATTACAACCCTTAAAGTCCTGAAGATCTCTTTTATGCATATCCAAGATTAGTGGAGAATAGCAAGTAAAAATGCCATAGGATTTTTGAATTTATATGCATGATTCAGTAAGTTGACTTCCATTAAGCATGATAAAAATGAGTTTGCGAAATATCTAGCTTAAAGTGTTTAGTGTGCTAAAAATTTCATGCTATATGTTCCTGCATAATATTCTGCTAACCTTCATGTTTTTGTAGATAACACTAATGCAACAAAAGTGATCAATGTCAGTGAGTCTTTTATTTTTCGTTTCTTTGAGTCTTTTATTTCTTTCTTTCTATCTTTGCTCGAGGGCGAGCAAAGGTTAAGTTTGGGGGTATTTGATCGGTGTATTTTATATACACTTTTTGAGTCAGTTTTAGTTAGTCTTTTGTCCCTTTTTGTACAAATAAGTGTCGTATTAGGATAGTTTTCCTTTCTTTTGAGTCAAAGTGGTTAAAATGGCTAAATGACGGAAAAGGAGCTAAAAGAGGGCAAAAGTGGAAGTTTCAGAGCTTGAAAACAGAGAAATTGGCGAACGAGGCAGAAACCCGGACCAGCGCCGCGACGCCTCCTGTAGTCATAAACAGGGCCGCGGCGCCCAATCATCGAATAAGTCGCAGAGAACGGCGCCGCGGCCTCCTGCGATCGAAGCGAGCGCGGCGCTAATCATCGAGAGGCTGCAGAGGTTCCAGCGCGCGCACCAGCAACAGAGATCTGGCGCGGCGCCAAAACACCCGAGTCTTTGCGAGTTCCGGGCCGCGGCCGGCGAACGCGGCCGACGCGGAAAAATCGGGTTTTAGACGATTTTACGGGCGAACTGCAGGGAAAAGTTAGAGGCGGTTTTCAGCCTATAAAGGGAGAACCCTAAGCAGATTTTAAGGGTTCCCCTTCTTGCACAACACAATATTTCTTGGATTGAAGATTGGAGATCTAAACTTAGTAATTTCTTTCCTTTTTCTTTCTTTTATTTCAGTTTTTGTATGGTGAACTTTGAATTAGTTCTTGTCATGTCAATGGCTAGGAACTAATTCTTTTATAGGGCTTTCCATGTTGATTCACTAGAAACTTATGTTATGAATTAATGCATGTCTATGGTTATTATTCTTCTTTGAGAGATTTATCCAATAATTGCTTTGAATGCTTGGTAATTAATTGACAACTAATTATCATTATATGATTTCTAATCAAACTTCGAAAGGAGGAGGTTGTGAATATGCTGTAAGTTGGGTAGACATATTTTGGATTGGGGATGAAAATACCTCAATTATTTATGTAGCGTTAATGAGAGGCTTAACAACCCTAATTTTGCGCATGGTGCGTGACGGTTAACTAGGTTTTTGTTCTTAATCCTCATATAGAGTTATCCTTATCACCGAAAGGTAGGTAAGGTGCAATACTGGGGTTGAGTGTTTATATATCCTTAACGGGAATATAAAACGATTTCGTAAACCTGCTAGCTCCGAGAGAAGAAGACCATAGTTCATTGCATTGATAAATAACATAAGCGGATAGTTGATGAGATATGGAAGCCCTATTCCCATCACAACTGAAGTAAACTTATAGTTAATTAGCTTTTATAATTAGTAGTTATAAACCACAAAATCAAATATCAATTGCCAAATAGATACCAAAAGATAGATAGTTGGTAATTGAACCCTAATCTTTGTGGACGATATTCGGTCTTACCAAGACTATATTACTTGTCACGATAACGTGCACTTGCGTTAAAGTGTGTGCATCTTTTCGCGCATCAGATGGCTTGATGCATCTTCTGTAAATGCTGATGAGTGAACATTTTAGATTGATAAGATACTTGATTAACAATGTTTTAATCTTTAATTAAACACTTTTATAGCACTTTTAATTATTATCCATTTTGGAAAGACTTTGTATAATAGATTCTAGCTATTCAATGTATATTTTTGTTGTTATTTAAATTTTTAGTCCATTTCATCGGTGCATTCAATTTGCAATATTGAAATTAAATTGCAAAAAAAAAAAAATCCCGCCAAATTTAATTTTCCTACCATATTAAAATAAATTATTAATTTAATAGATTTTTTTTTTTAAAATCGAATCAAAATTTAAATTTATGTGACGGACTGTGTGACGGGTTTGAACCGTCATCCGTTTGTGACATTTGTGTGACGGGTAAAAACTGTCACATGTGTGACGGTTCCAAACCGTCATCCGTTTGTGACAGTAGCAAAAATGACACTTACAGGAACCGTCATCTTAGGGGTTAGATGGCGGTTTTTACCTGTCACCGTAGGGTGTTTTTGTTGTAGTGCATCAAGCTCTACAAATGACTACATATCTCCTTAACATACTTCCTAACAAAAGATTGACATATTTATCCCATTTTCATATCTTATATAATAAGACTCATTCATATTCCCATCTTAGGGTATTTGGTTGCTTCTGTTATCCACTTTTTCCCCACCACAATTAACAAACTTCAGGTTCAGTCTACCCCTTGTGTGTTTTTGGGTTATCCGTCGAATTATCGTGGTTACAAATGCTTTGATTTACCGTCTAACAAAATCATCATTAGTCGCCATGTTATTTTTTATAAGTCCCAATTTCCGTTTGGTAAAGTGAGTAATTCCGCTCCTAGTTCGTATAATTTTTTGGATGACGGTGTCTCTCCATATATTATCCACCACTTCGCGGACGTGTTCTGTACCCACACTCCACCGGTGGGCCCACTGCCATTGGACCGTCAAGTTCGTCACAATCTGCCCCAAATTTAGAAATTAGGCCAGCCTCCCAGCCCAATTCTATAACTGCCCCAGTTTCGGTAATTGGACCAATTGCCCAACCCAATCTCGATTCTGCTTTAGTCGACCCTTTTGCTACTTATCGTGTTGGGCCAGCAAGCCCACTGCCTGCTGACCAGTCCGTCACGTGTCCCGGTATTTCTCAAAATCTGTCCAATTCTTCACGGAGTCAAGACCAGTCACTCGTAGTCAACGGGGTATTTTTATACCAAAAAGATATTTTAATTTACATTCTAATGTTCTTTAATCACCCTTACCCCGTAATCCTGTGTCTTTTTTAAAAGACCTGAATTGGAAAATTGCATTGACCAACAAATATAATGTTCTTATTGATAATAAGATATGAGAGTTAGTGCACCGTTCATCTGATGTTAATATTATTTGATCTATGTGGATTTTTGCTCATAAGGACCTTGCTGACGGTTCTTTTGCGAGGCATAAGACTCGTCTTGTTGGTGATAGTAAGACTCAGCATGTGGGTGCAGATTTTGGTGAGATGTTTAGTCACCGTCTACCATTCGCACTTTGCTTATCTTGACTCTTTTGAAAGCATGACCCATTTATCAGTTAGATTGAAAAATGTTTTCTTACATGGTGATCTCAAGGAGACAGTCTATATGCATCAGTCCTTGGGGTTTAGGGATCCCAACTATCCTCATCATATCTGGTTATTGAAGATGCCCTTGTATGGGCTTAAGCAGTCCTCACATGCTTGGTATAAGAGGTTTGCTGAATATGTTTCGACTATTGAATTATCTCACAGCAGGTCTGATAATTCATTATTCATATAGCATCGTGGTTCTTTCCTAGCTTATATACTATTATATGTGGATGATATTATGTTGACTACCTCTCTGATGCATTACACCAGTCTATCATGACAATGCTCGGTTCTGAGTTTGCTATGAAAGACTTGAGGCCCTTGAGTTACTTTTTGTAAATTGTTGTCACTCATTATGCAGATGGGTTGTTCTTATCACAAGGAAGTATGCAGCTGAGATCATTAAGCGGGTTGGGATGTCATCTTGTAAGTCCACTTCCACTCCAGTTGATACTAAACCCAAATTGGGTGATACAACTGACTCCCCGTACAAGGATCCGACTCACTATCGCAGTCTTGTAGGGGCACTTCAGTATCTTACTTTCACGAGACCAGATATTACGTCTGTCGTACAACAGGTGTGTTTGTTTATGCATGGTCCCAGAGTTGAGCACATGAATGGGCTCAAACGTATTATTCAATATTTCTAGGGGACACTTGACTTTGATTTACAATTAGATCCATCATCGACGTCAACTCTTGTCTCGTATACATATGCTGATTGGGGTGACTGTCCAGACACCAGACGCTCTATGTCTGGCTATTATATGTTTTCTTGGTAATAACTTGGTCTCCTGGTCTGCAAAGCATTAGTCGACATTATCCCTCTCGAGTGCAGAAGTTGAGTATCGAGGGGTAGCCAATGTGGTCTCTGAATCCTGTTGGTTACGTAATCTTCTTTTAGAGCTTCATCATTTTATTCAGAAAGCTACCTTAGTTTATTGTGATAATGTTAGTGCCATCTACCTTTGTGATAATCCGGTTCAGCACTAGTGCACTAAACATATCGAGATGGACATTCACTTTGTTCGCAGAAAAGTAGCTCGTGGACAAGTACGCATTTGTCATGTCCCTTCCAGGTATCAAATTGCAGACATCTTTAAAAAGGGTCTTCCCTCGATCCTTTTTGAAGATTTTAGGGACAACCTCAGCGTACGAAGACCGCCCGCTATGACTGCGGGGGTGTGTTAAATAAACATATGATATACACGATATACACATGTATATCATATGTATATTTGGTCTCGTTTGTATTATATATTAAAGGTGTATACCCGTGATGTACACTTTCCATACATATATAGTGTATATCACGGGTTATAGGCACGGTATAAGGCATCAAATTAGCGTAAAATATTTGTATTACTTAGTATTGTACACTTACCATAAATGTAGGATTCTTGTACTACTTGAATATGTTTTGAGATTAGAATATGAATATGTTTTCTATTATGGAAAATTGTAAATTGTATATATACTCTTTCATTAATGAAAATAATGAAGTGATTATTTCTTTCAATTTTTTTTAATTTAGCAAGAGGGTTTTCTATGATTTTTTGGAAGTTAGAGTAAGTATACAGTTGAAACTTGTGAGTTCCACACTATTTTCTTGTCCACTAAGAAGAGAAGTTCTTCAAGGTCTCTTACTCTGCAAATAGTTTCGCCCATTTCTCTAAGCACAAGTTAAACTATTTTAAGCTTCATAAATACAAACAACTTGCAGTAAAATATGATAAACTTATAAGTGTGACTGTGAAGTCCTTTGTCACTGTTACAATCTCAAATAATAGAGAATCAATAGAGTGAATAATCTTTATGAACATAAGGTTGAAAATGAAATTATCATGTTACTATCAAGTTGAATATTTTAATACTCCTACATAATTGAAGTCGTTGAAGATATTACTTTGTAAAATTATATTTAATTATCAAAATAATGTGAGCAAATTAAATAACATATTTTAAGAAATAAAAAAGTGAATTTTAACCAAGTGAGAAACTAATTAAGTTGACGGTGTACGGTTATAAAGTATATTGGTGATCGAAGAGTACTGAAGAAACGCCTGCATAATTCAACTTCCACCACTTGGATTGGAAGTGAAGGAATATATTCTTTCATATTTATAGTTTAAAACCAATTTTCTATTTGTTTATGCATTTTAAAATGTTTGTACACATTAGTATGTTTGCACGTGTTCAAAAACTAGTATTATTAAAAGTGTAATGTTATCAGCTGATAGTGGCCTAGTGGTCATTAGTCAAATTTGTGGCCTTAGGATCACAAGTTCGATTCTCGGCGGATACGTTCTCCGGGGCATATGCCTCGTATTAAAGCCTGGTAGTTTAACCGCGCAGGCATGTTGCAGTGTGAGTTTGATTTCCTCCAGACAAGTCCTGTTAGGGGGTCAGATCTTGTAACATTGATCCGTTGGTAGCGATCAGACACTGAATGCGGGATGCACATCCCGCGATTTACCCGGCGGTGGCGGCTAAGGACGGGTTCCATCGCCTCCAGGAGCCTAGTACCAGTACTTGTGCATGTACTAGCGATATGAGGGTACTAAGGCCACCCCGAGACCTGGATTATCAAAAAAAAATGTAATGTTAAAATACTAAAATGTCTTTCAAAAAATTGAATGACATTTTCCACTACCCATGAGATTATACACAAAATAGAATGCACTGTGTTATATAAGTAGGAAATCTCAAAATGAAAGCTTAAAAAAACAAAATAATCATTAAATGTCCTTGAATATAGATAACAAAAGAACAAGTTAATAAAATTAACGAAAAATAAAAAGAAAAAGTAAATCAGAAAGAAAACGTAGGAGTTGTTAATGTGAAATCTGTTCACATGATCATCTTTTATTAAAGCTATCTTGGCTTTTGGTTTTCTTGCAAAGGTGTATTAAAGTACAAATAACTGTAATTAGTAGGATATGAAATTCATTATGACTTCTTGAACATGTCATTTTGCCTTCCAAAGGATGAAATTGCAATAAATAGCAAATATTTATTTCATCTGTTGCAGAAACTCATCAAATGACTAAATTAAATTCTGCTCTATGATGAACTACATAAGTGAATTTACGTCAATAACATCTATACGAAAATTCTTCCAAATCAACATTTTTGTTTTCTCAATTTTGAGAATAGAAATCAGTAAAGGAGATACTAATAGTTAATGATATACAGAAATTTTCCTGAAAAAACAGTAGAAGGGTAGTACTTGATAAATATGGTAATAGACCGTGATATATGTAGGGATTTGTTGGGTGTAAAAGATACAAGTAAGACACATCGGAAGTTTAAAATTTTGAGTAAACTTACTTGCTCCAACAAACGTTTCTGGTATGATTATGCGATAATTCAAATCTGCAAAGACATGAAAGAAAAACTTACAGTTTATGCTTTTAATGCAGTCTCTACTAAAAGGTGCGCACGCGATTTTCAATCCGGGTGCAAGCATTGCTTCGGTATATTCCTTTGCCCAAGAAAGCTAGGAAATCTTGGCAGAGGTTTGAGAGAATTTTATTTCATGAACTCTGAGTTCAGAAAGTAGAAAGTGAGTGCTAATGAAATTATGGGTTAAGTGCCAAATATATAGTGGAGGAAACCCTAAACCAAATCAGATTTGGATCAGGCTTCAAGACCTGACCCAAATCCAAATTGCAGTGGGCACGATAACGGGCCCATCACATGCTCCTCTATTTATTTTCTGCACGTTTTAGTTCTAATTAAATCCAAGATTTAATTTTAACTTAATTAATTAATTTTCATCAAATGAAAATTATCTCATAATTTATTATAAAATAAAATATCTTGATTCAAAATCCGATATTTTACATTCTCTCAATATACCCTTAGACCGAAAAGACAATCGACTTAGTGTGACCCTTTAGGCCTTCACACATTGGCACTTGATCAAATCAAGGTTCACACGGAACTCCTAGACGGCGCCGGTGACAGACCCAATATGTGAAGTACGTTTACAAGACTCAAGTAAACAGACCTCTATGTGAGATGATAAATTCCTTTCATTCGCGACACACTCGATCAAGCTTAAGATTTGCCAAGTGTCTATCCAAATGGCTTGATCACTTTATCTCATCTATATTAGTCGACAACTAGACCATATCCTAGATATGTCTCTTGCATTGGCCAATGACTTGGTCGACCTAACATCTCCGAAGGTGAGTGTTCTCTCGAAATTCAATCGAGGAATGAATCCTATTCTTGGCTCAACTACCACCTTCAATCTACGTAATGCACCCAATACAAGCCGTCTCAACCTATAAGGCATTTGAGCTTAGACGGGATCAAAGTGCATTGCTCGTAAACAAGGCGATATTGACCTCAAGTCTAAGGACCTCTATCTCACGTCGCGATAATACTCTAGACATGTGTAACAAATAGTTTATCAGCAGGGTATGCCAATACTCCTCTAAGAGTATCCATGTGTCAATCACTAGCAACTATTGCTAGTAGTAAGTGAGGTATACTACATTATCTAAGAATGTGATGCAGACCACATGTCGACTTATAACATATCATTGATATCATATTCTCAATGATCATTAGTCTAGGCTATTTTAATAACTACACTCTATCATTAATATCTCACACTATTAATGACAATGTAAGTTCAAGGGATGCACATTAATGAATAATATAAACAATCAAATAATAATTCAATAATTGCAAAAGCCAAATATATTAATCTCATTAATATTATGAATGTGTTCAAGTACATGTGCTCCTAAAATAATTGTTTCTAGGGCATATATACTTTCAATCTCCCACTTGGCCTAGAGCCAATCACTAACGTATCCAATGCCCATGTTTTCAAAATGACCATTATGCTTGACTAAGCTTAATGATCTAGTAAATGGGTCTGCTAGATTTTCATCTGTGGGAATGTAGTCTATCTTTATTTCTTCAGTCTCTACCACCCCTCTAAGTATGTGGTATTTCCTTTGTACATGCTTGTTTCTGTTTGTTGATCTTGGTTCCTTAGCTTGCGCAATCGCATCAGTGTTGTCTCAATAAATCGTTATTGCACACATCTGACACTTGGAACAACCCTTAGTTCCTTTAAGAACTCAGATATCGTAACAACTTCTTTATAAGCTTTCGATTAAGCAATGTACTCGGTTTAAGTTGTCGAATTAACAGTGTTGTCATACTAAGTGCACATGACTCATCTGGCCTTATACAGGCCATGACATACATGATTTATTCTATAGCTGAGACATATGAGATTCTTTTCATGCGTTCAAGTTCTGCAACTACAGAAAGAATATCTTTCTTTGATAACTTGATGCCTTGATCTATAGGAAGATCTCCCTTCTTGGATTTCTCCATAGAGAGATGTATTAGCACTTTGTCTATGTATACAAATTGTGACATCCCCAACAATCTACTAAGTCTATCTCTTGTAGATCCTAATTCCAAGAATTTAGCAGGCTTCACTTAAGTCCTTCATCACGGCGTAATCGATAACAATTCTTGATCGATTGCATGAGAGTATTATTATCTCTCATTATCAATATGTCATCTACATATATGACAATGAAGACAATACTCTCATCTGTGCGTTTACTATAAACACATGGATCATCTTCGCTTCTAACAATGTCAAACGATTTGACTACTTTGTCAAAACAAATATTTCAACTCCTTGAGGCTTGTTTAAGTCCATAAATGGACTTTTGTAGTTTGCATACTGCTTTGGGTTGAGTCTTGGATGTAAAACCCTCTGGCTGTATCATATACACCTCCTCAATTAGTTTACCATTGAGGAGACAATTTTAACATCCATTTGCCAAATATCATAATCATAATATGCAACTATTGCGAACAAAATCCGAATGGACTTAATCTTTGCAACAAGTGAAAAGGTTTCATCATAATCGACCCTAGGCCGTTGATTATAACCTTTAGCCACCAATCTTGCTTTATAAGTCTGTACTTTGCCATATGCATCAATCTTCTTCTTGAAGACTCATATGCATCCTATGGAGTCTAACCCCGGTTGGCAAGTCAACCAAGTTCCATACTTGGTTTATGTACATAGACTCCATTTCAGATTTCATGGCTTCTTGCCATCTCTGTGAATCAATGTCTAACATTGCTTCGCTGTAGGTAGTAGGCTCATCATCATCAGGAATATCTATCTCATTATGTGTTTCAACAAGGAGATTAAGTCTTTCAGGTGCACGATGAGTCCTAGTGGTCCTACGGAGTTGAACATTCTGCGTTTCAGTGTTTGCTGTATTTTGATTTTGAGAAGATGTTTGTGTGTTGGACAATCCACCACCTTGAGAACTTTCAGGAATATCATTTTGAATAGGATGATGCACAACTATTGTGTCATCTACCATTGGTTGTGCATGAGGGTCTTGCATTTCTGCAGTATCCCTCCCAACACTCCCATCGTGAAGGGCGTACTCTAAGTACCCAATTATCATCAAATACTCCCACTGAATCCTTGTCTAGGTTATTTGACAAGGGGTCATTATCTACATTATTTTGTACTTCTTGAATTTCTTCAAGTTCTATCTTGTTGCAACTCTGTACCTTGTAGACATAGTCTTCTTCAAGGAAAGTTGCATTTCTGGAAACAATTACTTTATGTTCCTCAGGAAGATAGAAGTAGTACCCTCTTGTTTCCTTAGGATACCCTACAAAATAATACTTCTCACTTTTAGATTCCAATTTGTCAGTGAGCAACTTCTTTACATACGCAGGCACCCTGTGGTCGCATGTGTCTAAGTGCTGGCTTCTTGCCATTCAATATCTCATATGGAGTTTTCTCAACTGACTTTGATGGAACTCTATTCAAAATGTAGATTGAGCTTTGCAATGCATATCCCCATAGGTATGTTGGTAGAGCTGAGAAGCTCATCATGGATCTAACCATATCTAATAAGGTACGATTTCTCCTCAAAGAACACCATTCATTTGTGGCGTTCCGGGAGGTGTCCATTCTGAATGGACTCCATGAAGCTTCAAGTAATCTAGAAATTCTTTGCTTAAGTACTCACCTCCTCGATCTGATCGAAGAGTTTTAATACTTGTTTCAAGTTTCTTCTCTACTTCTGACTTGTACTCCATGAATTTTTCAAAAGCTTCAGACTTATGTTTCATAAGATACACATGCCCAAACCTTGAGAAATCGTCTGTAAAAGTGATGAAATAAAGAAAGCCTCCCTTAGCTTGAGTTGGAAAAGGCCCACATACATCGGTATGGACTAATTCAAGCACCTCTTTGGCACGTACTCCTTTCCCAGAAAGTGATTTGGTTGTCATATTTCCTCTTAAGCAAGATTCACAATCACCATATTACTCTAAGTCAAATGGTTCTAAGTAATCTAATTTCCTCAATCTTGCTATCCTTGATTCATTGATGTGACCAAGTCTGCAATGCCATAAGTAGGTGAGATTTCTTTGATTACTTATTTTAGCTCTTTTATTTTGTATATTGAAAATTTCATGGCTACAGTTTAGAACATACAATCCATCCACAAGCGGAGCATTTCCACAAATAAAACCTTTATAAGATAAAACATAGTTTCCATTGGTAATATGTGAGGAAAACCATTCAATGTCTAACATAGGGATATAAATAATATTTCTCGTCAAAGACGGAACAAAATAACAATTATTACGTTCTAAACAAAAGCCTGAAGGTAAATCTAGTCTATAAGTCCCCACGCGTTCCGCATCAACTCTAGCTCCATTGCCAACGCGTAGATCTACTTCCCAAGGTCCAACCTTTCACACATTAGCCCCTGCACATTATTACAAATGTGTGAGCCACAAGCGGTATCCAATACCCAACAGTGAGAATTAGTTATAGACATATTTATTTCAATAACAAACATACCTTGTCCAGCAGGGCCAGTACCTTGTGCCTTGTCTCCGGGCCGCAGATCCTTCTTCCAATGTCCCTTTCTTACAATTGAGGCAAACATCGCAGCCTATCTTGGCCTTCTTTCAACAACTCCTTTAGGTTTCATAGTCAGGTTTGGCGGCAACCGCCTTACCCTTCTTCTTCTGCATATTCTTACCCTTAGGTTTGAACTTGCTAGATGAGCCCACCATGAGCACAACTTTACCTTTGGAGGTGGATGACTCGAAGGTCTTCAACATATTATGAAGTTCTGGGAGACTTGCTTTCGTTCCATTCATGTTGTAATTCACAATGAAGTTCTCAAAGAAACCAGAAAGCGAGTTCAAGATTAGATTAACAGAAACATTTGCAAACTTGCTCCAATCGAAGCCAACCTCTCAATTAATCCAATCATCTTCAAAACATGTTGTGAAACCTGACCCCCTTCGTTTAGCTTACACTTAAAGAGATCTCTCAACAGTTCATACTCCATTGTCTGAGACTGTGAGTCATAGAGACTCTTCAAGTGTTCTAGCATCTCGTTGGGCCCCATATTTTCATAATGTCTTTGTAACTCTGGAGTCATAGAAGATAGCATAACACATTGTGCTGCAACAACATCATTAAGATATTTCTGATAGGCTGCTTTGTCAAACAGAGCATACTCTTCAGAATCTTCAGCAAGGACTGTAGGGAGTGATGTATCCAATACATACTCAATCTTTTCTAATCGCAGTACCAAACACAGATTTCTTAACCAGTCAGGAAAATTGGCTCCATTCAACTTGTTCGTTTCAACCAACATTTTAAGTGACAGATTTGACATTGTAACTGAAGAAAAGATAGACTTGAAATTAATACTTTAGTATAATTTCTATTGAACACATTCATTAACTAACATGGTCTTTAGTTTAGGTAGCTCCCACTATTTTAACATACTCTTTTACCCCATAAAGAATAAGGACTCATATCAAATACGGTCATAATGGGCCAAGATCCAAACTCATGTTGTCTCCGCGTTTGCTGAGGCTGATAACTTCAACAACACGATCTAGTAGGTCTCTAAACCAATTGAAAACAATTTGCAACTCTTGGTTGACTGAATGTTCTAAACAATTCGATCTGCGTCCCTCGACTGTCCGACACTGGGGCGCCAAGACAGCCTAGCAAGTCAACCCCGTTATGCGACTGCAATTATGTATCTAAGTGGGCTTAGCCTTCATCAAGCAAACACTGAGGTGTAAATACTCACAAAGGTTTTTCACCTACTACAACATTTATATGCATCTATGAAAGAGTCTGAGTCCTCGTAGACTTAGAGCAAATGCTGGGGCATAAATACTCATCTCGCCGAAAAGGATTTTGCACCACAATCAATTATAACGGACGACACGTTCATTTTAAATGAGACTTGTATTAAATTTGGGGAACATTTTAATTCAGGGTTATGACCAAGATCAACTATTATATCATACATCATATGACATCCTATCATGCAATTTCTAAACACATTTAGATGGAAAACCATCAAACTCAATAGGCATGATATAAGATGGTTTTAATCACATATCGCGCCGCCTACCTGCATAATTATAGCGGTCATTGAAAGTAAATACCATCGGCGCGCCTACCTGCACATATATTTGCGGACTCTATTCTAATTATTTAAATGACAATCAATTAAACAATTAGGAGAAACAATTAATTTGTGCACACATTATCAAATAATATGCTAGATAACAATAATTGTGGGTTAATTAATTTGTTTCAATTTAGGAAATATTTAAATTCAAAATTTAAACTCAATTTTCAATTTTTGGAATTTTCATCATCCAAACAAATTCCTTAATAATTGAAATTAAAATTTAATTTTCGTGGTATTTCGCAATTTTCAGAACCTTAAAATATTTACTGATTTACCGGGACCAAATCGCTTCAAATTTACAGATTGACCTGGGACTGAATCACGATTTTAAAACTTGTAAAATTTCGTAAAATATATCGTGACTAATTTGTAATTTTCAGAACTTAAAATATTTTCAGATTTGTTAAAGGACCAATCTTCAATTTAAAAACTCTAATTTTAATTGCAAAAAGGTCCTTATACTATTTCAAATTTTCAAAACCAATTCCAACCCCAAATCAAATTTGAGATTCGGATTTCGGGGCGAAATTGACGGAATTAAAACCCACCAAACGATGGCACACATCGGGATGAACTCACCGGTGGTTTTCACCACCGATTTGGTGGCGGAATTTGAGACGCCGCCGTGGTTCTAAAACCGTCGGTGGTGCTCCTTTTCCGCCATCGTTGTCGTAACACTACCACCATTAGATTCCTCTCGTCGAGACGAACACAATGGTATTATTACTTTATGATTTAACGCCGTTGTGGCGGAAAGCGATCCGCGTCGGCGGTTTCCAACGACTTTTCCGGCGTCTTCATCGTGTTCCGCCACCTCTCAACACCTTTATCGACCATCTTAAGAAGTGGATTTCTCGATAATAGTGGAGACGGTGTTAGTACACGTCGAATCGCCGAAAATTTCACCGAACTGTTCGCGGACGATGACGACATCGCTCACGCCGAACAATGTCGATTCATCGCTCATCGTTCATTTTTTTTTTTTTTTTTTTTTTTTTTATAAATTCCGAAATTCAATTTTAAATCAAAACAATTAATTATCCCACATATCGTTATTAAAGGTTATCGTATAATCATTAAACCAGCCTGGACTCTGATACTATTGTAGGGATTTGTTGGGGGTAAAAGATACAAGTAAGACAGATCGGAAGTTTAAAATTTTGAGTAAACTTACTTGCTCCAACAAACGTTTCTGGTATGATTATGCGATAATTCAAATCTGCAAAGACATGAAAGAAAAACTTACAATTTATGCTTTTAATGCAGTCTCTACTAAAAGGTGCGCACGCGATTTTCAATCCGGGTGCAAGCCTTGCTTCGGTATATTCCTTTGCCCAAGAAAGCTAGGAAATCTTGGCAGAGGTTTGAGAGAATTTTATTTCCTGAACTCTGAGTTCAGAAAGTGGAAAGTGAGTGCTAATGAAATTATGAGTTAAATGCCAAATATATAGTTGAGGAAACCCTAAACCAAATCAGATTTGGATCAGGCTTCAAGACCTGACCCAAATCCAAATTGCAGTGGGTCAGTCGAACTGGGCCCACTGTTATGCGACTCCTCTATTTATTTTCTGCACGTTTTAGTTCTAATTAAATCCAAGATTTAATTTTAACTTAATTAATTAATTTTCATCAAATGAAAATTATCCCATAATTTATTATAAAATAAAATATCTTGATTCAAAATCCGATATTTTACATTCTCTCAATATACCCTTAGACCGAAAAGACAATCGACTTAGTGTGACCCTTTAGGCCTTCACATATTGGCACTTGATCAAATCAAGGTTCACACGGAACTCCTAGACGGCGCCGGTGACGGACCCAATATGTGAAGTACGTTTACAAGACTCAAGTAAACAGACCTCTATGTGAGATGATAAATTCCTTTCATTCGCGACACACTCGATCAAGCTTAAGATTTGCCAAGTGTCTATCCAAATGACTTGATCACTTTATCTCATCTATATTAGTCGACAACTAGACCATATCCTAGATATGTCTCTGCGTTGCCAATGACTTGGTCGACCTAACATCTCTGGGAAGCTGAGTGTTCTCTCGAAATTCCAATCGAGGAATGAATCCTATTCTTGGCTCAACTACCACCTTCAATCTACTTCGTAATGCACCCAATACAAGCCGCGTCTCAACCTATAAGACATTTGAGCTTAGGACATGATCAAAGTGCATTGCTCCGCAAACAAGGCGATATTGACCTCAAGTCTAAGGACCTCTATCTCCCACATGCTGATAATACTCTAGACATGTATAACAAATAGTTTATCAGCAGGGTATGCCAATACTCCTCTAAGAGTATCCATGTGTCCATCACTAGCAACTATTGCTAGTAGTAAGTGAGGTATACTACATTATCTAAGAATGTGATGCAGACCACATGTCGACTTATAACATATCATTGATATTCCATTCTCAATGATCATTAGTCTAGGCTATTTTAAGAACTACACTCTATCATTAATATCTCACACTATTAATAACAATGTAAGTTCAAGGGATGCACATTAATGAATAATATAAACAATCAAATAATAATTCAATAATTGCAAAAGCCAAATATATTAATCTCATTAATAATATGAATGTGTTCAAGTACATGTGCTCCTAAAATGATTGTTTGTAGGACATATATACTTTCAATATACACTTACCTTAAATAACTGTATCACGATTTTGTCCTCAAATATATTGTAAATATTTTCTATTAATTAGCATTGTACACTTATCATAAGTTTAAGATTCTTGTACTACTAAAATAGGGTTTTGGGAGTAGAATAGGAATAGAATTTCCCTATTATGAAAAATTGTATATTGTATATATACTCTTTAATTAATGAAAATAATCAAGGGATTATTTCTTTCATGGTATCAGAAGTATAGGTTTCACTCTCCTCTCCCAAATTTCCGTCGACCTTGCCTTAAAAAGCGAGCCTCTTCTCGGGGTTTGTGTCTGACGATATCCTCCTTCTTCCCAAATTTACTCCACGCTATTTACCGACTTGTTGCAAACAATTATTGAACCAGACGCTACGACGATGGATGCTTGGAATAGGGTGCTTGACATATTCCAAAATATTAAAATTCTAGAGTTGTTACTCTTGAGAAGGAATTCTCCCGCGTCAATATGGAAGATTTTTTGAACGTTTCAGCTTTTTGCAAAAGGTTGAAGGAATTGACAGACCAACTACGTAATGTTGGCGCGCCCGTTTCGAATAATCCTTTGGTCCTACAAATGGTTACAGACCTATCTGAGGTATATATTGGTGTTGGCATGCTTCTTCGTCAGAGCAGCCTTTTTCCGCAATTTTATCAGGCTCGTTCTATGCTTACGCTCGAAGTAGTCGGATTAGCAAAGAAAGCGGCCATTGGGGCACCGTCTGTCGTTATGATGTCCCCAATTTTTCCCCCTCTGGTTCCAAAAATTCCGGCCAAAACCGCAACAACAGTGGTGGCAAAAAGGGTCAGAACCGAAAAATAATGGCAAGAATCGAGGCGGCAACAATGGTGGCGGCTGGAACAGCGGTGGCGACAGTGATGGCCCTTGGGGCAGTGGGCAACAACAGTAATATTAGGCCCCATAGTGGTTCCCTATTTTGTGGAACTAGGCCAGTCCATATGGGTCGAACAATGGCTACTGTCCAGGTACTTACCCGAGAAACTGGGCCCTGTTTTCCCAATAGCCGAGGCCCAGTTTCTCGGGTCTAGTATCGGTAAATAGGCCATTTTTTGGGTCGGGGCAGCAGGCCAGTGTGTTTGGGCCTCGGCCTCCGCAAGCCCATCATACAGTGGGCCCCACAAAAACTGAGATTTGTACATGGACACCAGAGCTACTACCCACATGACGTCCGACCAAGGTACTCTCTCATCTTATTCCAATTTGAGCAGTAATCATGGTATAATTGGTGATAATGACAATTCAATTCCAATTCGTAGTTATGTTCATAAAACTTTATCTCCCCCCCATCCACCCCTTATCTTGAAAAATACTCTTCATACCCCTAAATTAATTAAAAATTTGGCTTTTGTCCGTAAATTCACCACTGATAATTCTGTTTCTGTTGAATTTAATCCGTTTGGGTTTACTGTGAAAGATTTCAAGACGGAGAGTCCTCTCATGAGGTGTGATAGTAAGGGAGATATGTATCATATCATGCCACGTTCCGGTCCCTCGAGTCAAGCCTTGTCATCAACTTTTGCAGCCCTTGCTCCTTCCTTGTGGCATGCTCGTCTAGGTCTTCCGGGGTCGTCTATTTTGTCTTCCTTATATCAAAATAATTTTATTTCTTGTAAGAGTACGTATGGTGATCTGAATTGTCAATGTTACACCTCGTATTTCCAAGAGATTAAGATAAGAACGTACGTAAGGAAATGAGATTTGAATTTTGGAAAGAATGAAAATTCTGGAAAAATCTCGGAACCTCGTGAAGGAAAAATGTTTATTAAATGGAATTTAGTTATCATATTTGGTATATGGGATTAGTAGAATATATTGAGGTTTTGAATTTTCAAGTTTCGGATTTGGTCATGTGGGGCCCACCCGGGAAATTTTATGATTTTGTGGGGCCCACAAGATTTTCGATAATTTGACCAATTATGGATATTTTGGGGGATGAAAATATTTTAGACCAATGGGAGGGTGACACGTGGCACCCTCCACTTGTCTTGGTCTTGGAAGACTTTGACTATTTGACCTTAGATATTTTGGAGACTTGACAAGATATTTTGGAGACAAGTGGACAAGTGGGCCATGTGGGTCCCACTCCACTTGTCTTGCTACACTTGGTATACATCTATATATACATAGAGAGACTTGCAAGACTTAACACTTAGCCAAAAATTCCATCTCTTTCTCTTGATGAGCTCTCGACCAAGGGCCCAAATTGGAGACCAAAATTGTTCAATATTTGATGATAAATCCTCAAACTCATGGCTAAGACCCCTAATGGTGTACTAAGTAAAGATAACCCCTTAAACCCCAAGAATTATGTGTTGTCCGAGAATAGAGGGTGAAATCCTAGGAGTTCCGTCAACTTTTTGAAAGTAAAATACAAAGTGAAGAGGTGTATAAGTTCATAGGGGTCACATATATGTGATTGGAACTTGAAGAAGTGGAGCGAAACGAAAATTGCGGACCATATACCCCCCGGACTATTTTGGAAGTTTTTGAGGCTAAAAATGAGGTAATGATTTTTCTTCCTTCGCAGTAATTAGATATTACTTATTGTTATGTTTAAGGGATGAATTTATGTTAAGGAAGAAATAGAAAATAAGATGTGTATGTGATAGATATGGTGTTGAGGCCAAGATTTGACATTTTGGCGTCTTGGAAGTGTTGGTCAGTTTTGTTGTTATCACGTATGGCATGTTATATAATGAAGGAAATATTGTTGTTGATAGTTTATATAACTTATATAACATGTTGGAATGAGAATTGGATTAAAAGGAATAAAGGAAAAGGACATTGGATTGTTGTAGTTATTGTTGGACGAAAAACTACCCAAAACTGTTAGACGTCGTTGTGTCATTTTTATGGACTGTTTTGGAGAGTATAAATGCTGGAAAATCAGCCCCTAACATGCATGATTAATGTAGTAATTGGCTAATGAAAGTCCTAAAGAATAATGATATAAAAAGGGTGTTAAAGGCTTCACATTATACCCTTAAAATGTTGGTTTATTATGGACTATTTAGTGGGCTGTTTTGTATAGATTGTGGGACAAAATTTTACACGTCCAGTTAGGCGTGTAATCCCATTTGGTTAACTGTTGACCGTGCCTTAAATGTGGCTTGTTGGTTGATAAATTCGGGCCTTGGAAAAGATGGAAAGGTACGTAGAAACAAAAGAAGTGCTGTCCAAATTTCCGTAGAATTAAAGGGCATTTTTTGGTATAAGTCTTATACTAGAAAATATGATATTGATAGAAGTGCTATCGTCATTATAGGTTGAAGTACTACGTGTAGCATAGTCAACTTGGCTTAAGGAATAGCCGATAAGGATGAAGTACTTTGGAGCGTTTTGCTACTTGTTTGGTTAGTCGTCACGAGGTATGTGAACTTCTTCCTTCTATCGACATGAATATCCTTGAAGTATACTTGCGTTGTTATTGGAGTATACATGACTTATTCTTGAAGTATACTTGCCTTGTTATTTGAAGTATACTTGACTTGTTTTCTTGAAGTATACTTGCCTTGTCATTGGGGTATACATGACTTATTCTTGAAGTATACTTGCCTTGTTATAGGAAGTATTCATGTTATTGATTTTATGCTAAAGGCATGTCTAAAATATTCCTAAGTTCTTACCAAGTCTTATGGGGGATGTTGGTAAGAGTCGTTAGGAAGTATTGGAGTCGAGTTGACCTTGGTAATTTACTACACTAATGAGAATAAGTATCAAAAAAGCTATTGCAGCGTTAATGAAATGTATCGACAATCAATTATATTGAATGAGTAGAATTCTCCAACTGCATAGAAACTAAGATAAGACAAGATTGTATTACATTTTCTAGATCATGACTGTTTTAACAAGATCGTTATAAACGAGTATAACCTATTCACGGCTCCTATAAGTATAAATTCTGAAAGTATAGGAGACTTGATTTTCGAAAGTATAAGAGACTTGATTTATTTGGAAGTCATGATACTAGTTTTATTTGAAAGTTATGAGACTTGATTTACTTGGAAGTCATGAGACTAGATTTATTTGAAAGTACATGAGACTTGATTTTGAAAGGAGACGTCACTTGATTTAAATGTATAGGTTACTTGATTTTGAAATGAGACATCACTTGATTTAAATGTATAGGTTACTTGATTTTGAAAGGGGAAGTAACTTTATTTAAATGTATAGGTTACTTGATTTTGAAAGGAGACGTCACTTGATCTAAATGTATAGGTTACTTGATTTTAAAGAGGAGGAGTAACTTGATTTAAAGGTATAGGTTACTTGAGTTTTGAAAGAAGAAGTGACTTGATTTAAAGACATAAGTCACTTGGTTTTAAAAGTGTAAGTAACTTGGTTTTAATGGTGAAAGAATTTTGGGTCCAATGCCCTAATACTTCATGAAATGATTCTTTTATAAAGAATAGATGTACATAGTACTTTGGGTTCGAATTCCCTAAAATTTCATGACACGATAATGCCTTGGCTTAAAAAAACGTGATTATTAAAAGGAAAGATGTGATTGCACTTTAGTTTCATAAAAGTTGTTATAACGGCTTTATGGGAAGTTGTTATAACGACTTTTATGGAAAGTCAAAAGATGGTTTAAAATCTCATATGGTGTATGAGATGGCGGTACCTTGGGTTGTCTAATTGAAAGGTATAAATTACTTGGTGTTAAAAGTATACTTGAATTGATTTGAAAAGTATAACTTACTTGAGTTTAAAATGTGTAGTAACTTAATTGTAAAAAAAATGGAAGTGTCTTGATACTACGGGTGTTAGTGTCTTGGTTGTTTAAAAGGAAGGCATGGTATTGTCTTGGTTATGTTAAAAAGAAGGCAGGGTAATTGTCTTGAATTGCTTAAAAGGAAGGCATGATAATTGTCTTGGTTTGTTTAAAAAGAAGGCATGGTAATTGTCTTGGTTTGTTTAAAAGGAAGGCACGGTAATTGTCTTGGTTTAAAGGAAAGGCATGGTATTGCCTTGGTTTGCTAAAATGATGGTTATTTCATTTTATGATAATGAGAGTCAAAGATGATTTACTTGCATATGGTTATTCATATAGACATTCGTGCAAGTGTTATATTTCCACATCACCGCGTCCCTCACTAGGGGGACGACAACATTACTATATTATTCCATGGACTTGCGATCCATGATGCGAGCTGGTATAGATGCTTATGCGGGTCCAAAGACTCATGCGGGTGAAAAAGTCCCATGATGTTATTCCATGGACTAGCTCTCCATGATGCGGGTATAGATATATACTCATTGCGGGTCTACAAGATCCATGCGGGTTCGAGTCTCATGCGGGTGAAAAGGTCCCAGGATAGAATTGTATAATAATTCCGAGGGCGGATGATCCTGATCTTGACATGGCTTTCATATTTTGAAATGGTAATGGTTTCATATTTGAAAGGGTACGGTTGATTTCATATATTTGCAATGGTATTTGGAAATAATACAGAGGATCTCGCTTTTAAAAGGTTTAGTTGACTCTCATTACTCTACGTTTAAAAAGGGCACAATGTACTGGTACTTGATTGTTATACTTGTCTCTTGTTATTTGTTTGGCCTGTTACAATTACAATGATACAGTAGTACATGAGTACAGTGACACCAGGTACATTTGGCTCTTATTTTATATGACACGGTAGGATCTGGTATTTGATTTTCATACTTGCCACTTTCATTCTTTTGTACAGTTATGATCTTGTTATTGTACTTTATTTCTGTTCCATACTTGGTACCAGTTGTACTTACCCCCTTCGGGGGGCTGCGTTCATGTCCGTAGGTCTAGGTACTCAGTTGTGGATCCGCGAGCTTAGGATCCTTGTTCAGCATTTTGAGATGGCTCCAATGTTCCGGAGTTCGTCATTATGGCTAGGTATATTCAGGGGTACGGCGGGGCCTTGTCCCATCATAGTATTTATTCAAATTCTTAGAGGTCTGTATTCATATGTGGGATGGACTGATGTGAGTTGTATTTACATTGTTGAACAGTGTAGACCCTTTCGGGTGATTTATATTATGGCAGTCTCGACGGCCTTGCCTTTGTTTTTTTTTAAATGAGTGTTATTTATCTTCCGCGAGTTGCTTGTGTTGTATAGGTAGAGGGGTGCCTAGGTAGGGCACCAGTCGTGGGCCTGGGGTTTGGGTCGTGACAGTCAATCTTGTTCTTTAGGGAAAATTCTTAGATTGTCGTTTGTAGACTTTAATTCTCATACTTTAATGTCATTTGATATTATTCATAGTAATTTATGGACATCTCCCGTTCTCAGTTCTTTGGGTCATCACTATTATGTTCTATTTCTAGATGATTACACTAATATTTTATGGACTTTTCCGATAGCGAAAAAATCTCAAGTTCTTCCACTTTCTTAAAATTTAGAGCATTCATTAAGACCCAATTCGAACGAAAAAATAAAAATATTCAATGTGATAATGACAACGAATATGATAATGGGATGTTTCGGGAGTTTTGTGCTAATAATGGGATCAATTTTCATTTTTCTTGCCCTCATACGTCTTCACAAAATGGAAAAGTCGAATGCAAAATTCGTACCATTAATAACATTGTCCGAACTTTATTGATTCATGCTTCCATACCCCCTTCTTTTGGCATCATGCTCTACAAATGACTACATATCTTCTTAACATTCTTCCTTCCAAAGGTTTGACATATTCGTCCCCTCTTCAAATTTTATATAATAAGACTCCTTCGTATTGACATCCTAGGGTATTTGGGTGCTTGTGTTATCCACTCTTTCCGTCCATCACAATTAATAAACTTCAGGTCTGGTCTACCCCTTGTGTATTTTTGGATTATCCACCAAATCATCGTGGTTACAAATATTTTTATTTATCATATAATAAAATTATCATTAGTCGCCATGTAATTTTTTATGAATCCCAATTTCCATTTACTAAGGTTAGTATTCTCGTGCCTAGTTCATATAATATTTTGAAAGATGGTATATCCCCGTATATTATTTACCATTTTCGGACGTATCCCGCATCCCAAATCCGCTAGCGGGCCCACTGCCCGCTGGTTCTACAGTCTTGTCATTGCTTCCTGTCGTGGGTCCAGAAATTGGGTCGCCTCCCCAGCCCAGTCTTGGCCCAAGTCTTGTTCCAGATTCAGCGACGAAAATAGTGGCCAGTTCTCGTTTTGGGCCAGCAGGCCCACTGCCTACTGGCAAGTACGTCACTGGTCCCGTTATTTCCAAAATTCACCCAATTCTCCCCCAAGACATAGACCAGTCACTCGTAGTCAACTAAGTATTTTTAAACTAAAAAGATATTAAAATTAAAATTTTAATGTTCTTAAATCACCCTTACCCCGTAATCTTGTGTCTGCTTTAAATAATCCGAATTGAAAAATTGCTATGACCGACGAATATAATGCTATTATTGATAATAAGATGTGGGAGTTTGGTGCCCCGTCCATCTGTGTTAATATTATTCGGTCTATGTGGATTTTTGCTCATAAGGACAATTCTGGCGGTTCGTTTGTGAGCCATAAGGCTCGTCTTGTAGGTGATGGTAAGACTCAATATTGGTGTGGATTGTGGTGAGACATTTAGTCCGGTGGTCAAGCCGGCTACCATTCGAACTCTGCTCAGCTTGGCTCTTTCGAAAGCACTACACATCCATCAGTTAGATGTGAAGAATGTCTTCTTACATGGTGATCTCAAGGAGACATTCTATATGCATCAACCCTTGGGGTTTAGGGATCTCAAATATCCTCATCATGTCTATTTGTTGAATAAATCCTTGTATGGGCTTAAACAGTCTCCATGGGCGTAGTATAAGAGGTTTGCAGACTATGTTTCGACTATTATGTTCTCTCACAACATATCTGATAATTCATTGTTCATTTATCACCGTGGTTCTTCCCTGTATTATATACTATTATATGTGGATGATATTATCTTGACTTCTTCTTCTGATGCATTACGCCAGTCTATCATGACAATGCTTAATTATGAGTTTGCTATGAAAGACTTGGGACCGTTGAGTTACTTTTTGGGGATTGTTGTCACTCGTTATGCAGGTGGGGTGTTCTTATCCCATAGGAAGTATGCAACTGAGATCATTGAGAGGATTGAGATGTCATCCTATAAGTCCACTTCTACTCTGGTTGATACTAAACTCAAGTTGGGTGCAGCGGCTAGCTCACCTTATGAGGATCCGACCCGCTATCGCAGTTTTGCAAGGGCCTTTCAGTATCTTACGTTCACAAGACCAGATATTACATATGTCGTACAATAGGTGTGTTTGTTTATGCATGATTCCAGGGTTGAGAACATGAATGCACTCAAACGCATTATTCAGTACATCCAGGGGACACTTGACTATGGCTTACATTTATATCATTCGTCGACGCCTACACTATCTTGTATACATATGCTGATTGGGGTGGTTGTCCAGACACCAGACGGTCTAGGTCTGGCTATTGTATATTTCTTGGTAATAACTTGATCTCCCGGTGTGCAAAACATCAGTCGACTTTATCACGCTCTAGTGTAGCGACCGAGTATCGAGGGGTAGCCAATGTGTTCTCTAAATCCTGCTGGTTACGTAATCTTCTATTAGAGCTTCATTGTCCTATTCAGAAAGCTACCTTGGTTTATTATGATAATGTTAGTGTCATCCGCCTTTCTGGTAATTCCGTTCAGCACCAGCGCACTAAACACATCGAGATGGACATTCACTTTGTTCGCGAAAAGGTAGCTCGGGGACAAGTACGAGTCTGTCATGTCCATTCCAGGTATCAAATTGCAGACATTTTTACCAAAGATCTTCCGTCCGTGCTTTTTGAAGATTTTAGGGACAGTCTCAGCGTACGAAGACCGCCAGCTATCACTGCGGAGGTGTGATAAATATGGTAATATACCCTGATATACACTTACCTTAAATAAGTGTATATCACAGTTTTATAGAGAATATATGGCAGTAGTATACCGTGATATACAATTACCTTAAATAAGTGTATATCATAGTTTTGCCCTCAAATATATTGTAAATATTTTGTATTAATTAACATCGTACACTTACCATAAATTTAAGATTCTTGTACTACTAGAATAGGATTTTAAAAGTAGAATAGGAATATAATTTTTCTATTATGGAAAATTATATATTATATATATAATCTTTCATTAATGAAAATAATGAAGAGATTATCTATTTCACTACTAAAGTTCCAGTTTTAATTGGTAAGTTTATTTTCTTCTGGAAGTATTCATCAAACCTGTATTAGTGCAAGCTTTGGTTAAGAATACTCCCTATCTTATATATATATATTTTTTATAAAATAATGCCTTTTTGGTTTTGTTTTCCTTAATAGTTGTATATACTTCCATAACAGTATTGGAAAGCTTAATCCATAAAGTTTCTTATCGTTCTTAGATGAAAAAATAAAAATGAATAATAATGATGTTGAAATTCCAAAAATCACTGTATGATCTCTTATTGTCTTGTTTTATTATGATTTTGTTACTGATTACAACTAATATCCTTTTGCGAGGTGCAAATATGAAGGGACTCATCATTTTGAATCAGATAAACGGTACATGTAAGTGCAACTCTGACTTACATACATCAATTAGTTTTATTCTATTTTCAATTAACTACTATTTCTTTGCAAATCTACACCATGAGTTTGATAATGATCTACTAGCTATCATAAAGAAGACATATGTTGATCAATTTTTTGTACAGTTTCCGCAAAATGTTGCTTTCATTCAATAATAACTTCTTGATATGTATTGTAACGATTAAAAAATAGAGACTAGATCTTAAAAATAAGATAAGAACTTTTAGACATGAAGTATTTGCAATCATAGTCAACGTTGCAAATGCTCAAATTTAATTTGTATATTGCTGGAATATCGAAATATAGAAAAATTGTCAAAAATATTTGAGATATTAGAAGATTTGCATAGTGAAAACATTACTACTTTATTTGGTTAAATTGAATTAATGTTTCTTTTTGTATTATTTTCTGCTTGAAAGAACTCCCTCTTTCCCAAAAATATTGAGATATTTTTCTTATTAGTTTGTCAGAAAAATATTAACATATTTTTATATTTAGAAATAATTTTATTTTATGAAATCATTTACAGCCACACAAATATCTAAGATTTGTTTTGGATCACGAATTTCAAAAAGTTTCCTTATTTTTAATACTCCGGGTCAAGTAAACTAGATCAATCTTTTTTAGACTGATGAAATATGTTATAATAAACAACAGTACTAGTTCTCTTTTTTTTGTTCTCTCTTGATGAAGCAATCAAGTTCTGATTCTTGGAATATGTTAATAAACAGCAATTGTGTGCTTGTTTGTTACTTTTATCTTCTCAAATAGTATAATTTTCTCCTTTAATATAAGCACTGGGTCGGGGCTCAAATATTTAGATTATGTCATCAAGGTTCTTTTTTGTTGGGATTGGAACGTTGGTGCTTCTTAATCCTTTTGTAAGTTTTGATTGATGATAATGAAAGTATATGTATGTTTTAAAGACAATTAGTATTAGGACACATGTACTTTATACACTTATATTTATATATTGACGATGATTACTATTATGACATTTGCATTTGTTGAACTATTAGTTGATTGTTTATAATATTCTATAAATGCATCCCTAGAGGTTATGTGGTTATTAATGGAGTGAGAAATTAATATCATGTGACGCTCTTAAATCGCCTCGACTAATGATCATCGAGATTGGGATATCGGTGATATGTTATACGTCGACATGTGGTCTGCATCATATCCTTCGGGGATGTAGTATGTCTCACTTGCTACGAGTTATGGCAACTCGTGATGGACGCATGGATACTTGTTGGAGTATTGATATACCCTACTGATGCACTATTTGTTGTATGTCTATAGTGTCATCGGTGTGTGGGAGATAGTAATCCTTAGACTTGAGGTCGATATCACCTTATTCACGGAGTAATGTACTTTGATCCTGTCCATTGGAATAGTAAAACCTGGATGAGGATAGAGAACAATCATTTCACGGATCTTCGCCAGTGGCCTAAGCTCAAATGTCGTATAGGTTGAGACGCGACTTTTTTTGGGTACGTTACGAAGTGGATTAAAGGTGGATGTTGAGCCAAGATTAGAATTCATTCCTCGAATGCATCTTCGAGAGAACACTCAGGTTCTCATAAGATATTAGGTTGACTAAGTCGTTTACCAACGCAGTGGACATGTCTTTGATATGGTCCTGTTGTCAACTAATATATATGAGATATTATGATCAAGCCATTTGGATGGACACCTGACAAATCCTAAGCTTGATTGAGTGTGTCGTGAATGAAAGTATTTTATCTTCCCACATAGAGGTTCAGTTCACATGCTTCATGTAGCTAAACTTTATATATTGAGGTTCGTCTTCCGGCGCAGTCTAGGAGTTCCGTGAAGATCCTAATGATATTACTTCTTATAGTATAATTGGAATTACATGATGTTGTAGTCTAAGGAATGAACTTGTGTTAGGAGAAAATTGGAATATAAGACAATGCATGTGATTATTGGGTGTTGTAGCCGATTTTGGGACTAATTTTACTAATTTTGGAGTTGTTGTGTTCGATTGTTGTGTTGTTAATTTCATCACTAATTGCATGTTATAAATGAAGGAAATCTTGATGTTTAAGTTGTAGTTGTTCATATGAAATTATTGGAATATAAATTGAAGGTTAAGGAATTACGAAATGAGTTATGGTATTGCATTCTTGTTCTCGTGACATGTCGGAAATTATTGAACATTGTTGCCTCGATTTAAGGGTTGTTTTGTGCTATTTTTGCTGAATTATAAGGCTGTAAATTAGATATAAACATGCATATATATTGTGGTAGTTGCTACTATATGCCCTAAAGGAATTAAGGTATAAAAAGGTGTTGCATTGCACTCGTGTTGTTGATTAAAGTATGGATTGTTTGGAGGTCTGTTTTAATGTGGTTAAAGGAGTTAGATTAACATGAGAAATGAGTGTATTAATCACCTTGGTTGTTATGGTAGTTGTATCTTGTTGTTGGTATTGTTGGTTTTGTTTGTAAGTTGTGGATGTGCATATAAATAGGGAAAGTGCTGCCCAAATTTCTATAGAAAAGAAAGTCGCCAATCGATATAACTTACGCTAGAAATCATAGAGTTAACGAGTGAATTACTATTGTTATAGGTTGAAGTGCTAATCGAGACGAGTTGTAATTATAGAGCTGATTAGTTCGACAATAAGGTATGTGAAACTATCCCTTCTTTCTTTTGGCATAATGTTATAAAATGAATGTACGACGGACGTACATAGTTTCTATGAATCCTGATTTCTAGTGATACTTGATATGATAGTGTCTTTTATTTATTCTATTGAGAGTCAAATGATGATTTAATATGTATAAAGTTACTCATGATATTCTATTCGTGCTGATGTGATTATATCATTTCACCGCGTCGGTAGGCGATTTAGTACGCATACCTTATATGTTCACCGCGTCGGTAAGCGATTTCGTGCATAGTACCTTATATGTTCACCGCGTCCCTAACTAGAGGGCCGAGCAGTATATGATTTTACCACATCCCAGAATGGGCCGGGCAGTATATGATTCCACCGCGTCCCAGAATGGGTCGGGCAGTATATGATTTCATCGCGTACCAGAATGGGTCGGGCAGTGTATATATGACTTATTTTATATGGACATATCTTGACTCTCATTTCATAAGGCACATGTGCATTGATAACTTGATTATTTCACTTGTGTCACGTTATGTTCTGGCCAGTTATGATCTTCTTTACAGTACTTCATGTTTTACATACTCAGTACATTATTTCGTACTGACCCTCTTTCCTCGGGGGGCTGCGTTTCATGCCCGCATGTACATGTACTCAGTTTGGTGATCCTCCATTCTAGGATTTCCTGTTCAGCTGTTTGGAGAGCTCCATTGATCCGTAGCTTAGTCGTCTTGATACAGAGTCTTATTTTGATTTATGCATATTTAGGGGCACGACGGGGCCCTGTCCCGTTATATTTCTTTATCGTACTCTTAGAGGCCTGTAGACAGTTTTGGGTGGTAGATGTGTTTTTGTATATGTGTACAGTTGTGAGCCGTTTTGGATATCTCTATGTACAGTGGCGGCCTCGTCGAATTGCCTATTTTGTTATATGAATTAGCTGTGACTCCGCAGGAGATTGGTTTATTACCGATGTTTACATTACCCTTGGTATCTGTGTGATTACATGTGACAGGTGCGTATAAGGGTGCCCAAGTACGGATAAGGGTGCCCATGTAGGGCATCGGGTCGGGTCTTGACATTTAGTGGTATCATAACAGTTCGTCCTCGGAATGTCTACAGACCGTGTCTAGTAGAGTTTTGCGTATGGGTATTTTGTGCACCATACTTATACGCAGGAGGCTGCCGGACATTTAGGATTGGTTTCTATTCTTTCATCTCGTAGATTGTGCAATAGAGCTATGTATTAGGTTAATCCCTCTCTGACGTTTTATTATGTTTACAGCTATGCCTCCGAAGAAAGCGCGGCGCTTGAAGGAAAAATCGATGGCGAGCTACTGCTGCACCAGAGGTTACGTGTCTGTGCAATCTATGCACGAGGCGTACGGTTGACGAGCTCAGTTATGTCGCCACCTCCAGAGCTCCATTGAGCGGCGCCACGATTCACGAGGCCGGCGCGAGCCTTGGCTCACCGGCCGGCGAATAGCGAGCCATGAGAGATGCGATTCGGTGCGGCAGTTAGTGGCGGGGCAGACTCGCGGACGAGGGCGGGAGTTGACCATGCGTCGGCGGTTTGAGGATTCGTGATTTCTTGAGTTGTAATCCTCCAGAGTTTTTCGGGTCAAAGCTCGAGGATGATCCGCAGGAGTTTATTCGGTAGATGCAGCAGCGTACATTGAGGGTGATCAAGGCTTCGGAGATTGAGTCTGTTGAGTTGGCTTCATATCGGATGCGGGATGTAGCTATAAATTGGTATGAGTCTTGGGAGTTATCTAGGGGCGAGGGTGCTCCTCCAGCGGTATGAGATGAGTTTACAGAGGCATTCCTTGGCCACTTTCTGCCTCCAGAGATGAGACGAGCCAGAGTCGATAGATTCTTACAGTTGAGGCAGGGTGGAAGGAGCGTTCGGGAGTATAGTCTGGAGTTTGATTCGTTGGCCAGATATGCGCCTACTATCATAGCTGATATGACGGATATAGTGCATCGTTATGTGATGGGACTGGACCTCTATTTGATAGATGGTTGTATGACAGTGGCTCTTCAGCCTGGTATGGATATTGCCCGAGTACAAGTTTATGCACAGGGGGTAGAAGACAGACACATAATGCGTCAGCCGGATAGGGATCACGACAGAGGCCAACATAAGAGGGCTAGGTCGGCTGGATATACTGGTGAGTTTCGAGGCGGGCAGCCTCAACAACATGTGAGATATTCTTCCTAGCCAGCACAGAGTGCACCCCCACAGTCTACAGGTAGGAGATTTGATCGCACGGGGTATTCAGGAGCTGGTCAGAGCTCCAGAGCTGCAGGTTCAAAGGCGAACAGGGGTTCGAGTTAGTCGAGGCCACCTTTGTCTCGATGTTCTCGGTGTGGTAGGTCCTATTTTGGGAAATGTCGCTTTACTACGGGTGCTTGTTTTTCTTGCGGCCGTCAAGGCCATATGATGAGAGAATGTCCATATAGAGGTGGTACGGGTGGTATGGATCAGCCTACTGGATCGGTTGCTGGTTCATCATCTTCTATAGCTATGCGCCCCGCAGGGCAGAGTGTTCATATGCCAGCAGGCCGTGGTGGAGTTTCTAGTTTTGGCAGTCCCTCGCACCGCATATATTCCTTGGCTAGTAGGCATGATCAGGAGGCGTCGCCAGATATGGTTACAGGTATATTATCGATCTTTTTCCAGGATGTATATGCATTGATAGATCCAGGTTCTACTTTATCATATATACCCCCCTTTGTTGTTAGTAGTATCAGAATAGAACCTGAGTCGATAGAACCATTTGAGGTAGCTACACCGGTAGGAGATTCGGTCATAACTAAGCGTGTGTATAAAAATTGTTCGGTGGTTATATATAATCGTCATACCATAGCAGATTTGATAGTGTTAGACATGACTGACTTTGATGCTATTATGGGTATGGATTGGTTGACTTCTTGTTTTGCTAATGTCGATTGTAGAGAGAAGTTGGTTCGATTTCAATTTTCAGATGAGCCAATTATAGAGTGGAAGGGGAATACATCATCGCCGAGGGGTAAGTTTATTTCATACCTCAAGGCAAGGAAGATGGTTAGAAATGGGTGTATTTACCATTTGGTTCGGGTGCATGATACGGAAGCAGAGGTACCGACTCTTCGGTCAGTTCCGGTAGTTAGTGAATTCCCAGATGTATTCCCAGATAATCTTCCAAGTCTTCCTCCAGAACAGGAGATAGAGTTCAGTGTAGATGTACTTCCAGATACCCGACCCATATATATTCCTCCCTATAGAATGACACCTGCAGAGTTGAAAGAATTGAAGGAGCAACTGAGGGACTTGTTAGAAAAAGGCTTCATCAGGCCTAGTACATCACCTTGGGGAGCACCGGTATTATTTGTGAGGAAGAAAGACGTATCGCTGCGAATGTGTATTGATTATAGGCAGTTATCCCCTCCCCAAGATTGATGATTTATTTGACCAGTTGCAGGGTGCTAAATGTTTTTCCAAGATAGACTTGCGGTCAGGTTATCATCAGGTGCGAGTAAGGGAGGAAGATATTCCGAAGACAACATTCAGGACCCGATACAGACATTATGAGTTTAAAGTGATGTCTTTCGGGCTGACCAATGCTCCAGCAGTATTTATGGATTTGATGAACCGGATGTTCAAGCTATTTCTAGATATGTTTGTTATTGTATTCATTGATGATATTCTAGTTTATTCACGTTCAGAAGAGGAGCATGCAGACCATTTGAGAACGGTACGGAGGGTACTCCAGCACCAGAAATTGTATGCCAAATTTTCTAAGTGCGAATTCTGATTGACTTCAGTGGCATTCTTGGGGAATATTATCGGAGCTGATGGTATTCGGGTGGATACACAGAAGATTGAGGCAGTAAAGACTTGGCGGACCTCACGGCGCCTGCGAGGTACACAGTTTTCTGAGGCTAGCAGGATATTACAGGAGGTTCGTGGAGAAGTTTGCCTCGATTTCAGCGCCTTTAACAAGGCTAACTCAGAAGGCAGCTAAGTTCCAGTGGACGGATGTTGTGAGCACAACTTCCAGTTGTTGAAAGACAAGTTGACTACGACTCCAGTTCTAACTCTTTCTGAGGGACTAGATGGGTATGTTATTTTTTGTGATGCTTCAGGTGTTGGACTAGGTTGTTTGTTGATGCAGCATGTCAGAGTTATAGCTTATGCTTCCCGACAACTCAGAAAGCACGAGAAGAATTATCCTACTCATGATTTGGAGTTAGCAGCGGTGATTCATGCCTTGATGATATGGAGACATTATTTGTATGGTGTTCATGTTGATATTTATACAGATCACAAGAGTTTTCAATATATCTTTAAGCAGAAGGAGCTAAATTTACGGTAGAGATGGTGGCTTGAGTTACTAAAGGATTATGATGTTGATATCTTGTACCATCCAGGGAAGGCAAATGTTGTAGTGAATGCTCTTAGCCGTAGATCTATGGGTAGCTTGACAGATGTGCAATCAGAAAGAAAGGAAATGGTTCGTGAGATACACCAGCTAGCGAGCCTTGGAGTCTGGTTGGCCGATTCTGGAGATAGTGGCGTTCTTGTTTGAGAAGTTGTTGAGTCCTTTATCATAGAAGAGGTAAAGAGACATCAGTATGAGGATCCTGTTCTGGCACAATAAAGAGATACAACTCTTCGAAAGGAGAAGACTCTATTTGAGGTTGCACCTGATGGAGTTCTACGATATGAGGGTAGATTGTGTGTGCCTGATGTTGCAGGGCTACGATGACAGGTTATAGAAGAGGCACACAATGACCGTTATTCTATCATCCAGGGTCAACGAAGATGTATCATGACCTCAGATGCTTGTATTGGTGGGATGACATGAAAAGGGACATAACGAAGTTTGTTGCTCAGTGCCCGAATTGTCAACAGGTTAAGGTCGAGCATCAGAATCCTGGTGGTTTATTGCAGGAGATGGAGATCCTCATTTGGAAGTGGGAAGTGATTAATATAGACTTCATTACAGGCTTACCTCGCACTCAGCGGAAGTGTGACTCTATATGGTGATTGTGGATAGGCTGACGAAATTAGCCCATTTTCTTCCAGTCATGACTACTTATTCGGCTGAAGAAAATGCGAGACTGTACATCAGGGAGATAGTGAGGCTTCATGGGTCCCCACATCTATTATATCGAACAGAGGAGCTCACTTTACAGCTAACTTTTGGAGATCATTCCAGAAGGGATTGTGGACACAGGTGAGTCTCAGCATAATATTTCATCCTCTGACTGATGGGCAGGCCGAGCGTACTATTCAGACACTAGATGATATGCTGAGAGCCTGTATTATTGACTTTAGAGATAGTTGGGATGATCACTTACCAGTCATTGAGTTTACTTATAATAATAACTACCATTCTAGTATCCAGATGGCACCGACGAGGCTTTGTATGAGAGGAAGTACATGTCACCTATTGGTTGGTTTGATGTAGGCGAGGCTAAGTTAATCGGCCTAGACATGGTTCAATAAGTTGTTGATAAGGTGAAGCTTATTCAGGAGATTATTAACAGCACAGAGTCGACATAAGTCATATACAGATAATCGATATCGACACTTGGAGTTTCAGGTTGGTGATTGGGTATTTCTGAAGGTGTCACCCATGAAGGGTGTGATGAGATTCGGTAAGAAAGGGAAGCTTAGCCCGAGATACATTGGACCCTATCAGATTGCTCGTAGGTTAGGCAAGGTTGCCTATGAGTTGGATTTACCATCTGATTTGGAAGCGGTACACCAGTTTTTCATGTATCGATGTTGCGTAAGTGTATTGGTGATCCTTCCAGAGTATTTCCAGTGGATGATGTCCAGGTGACAGAAGAGTTGACTTATGAGGAGAATCCCATAGCTATACTTGATCGCCAGGTGATAAGGTTACGTACCAAGGATATGTCTTCTGTCAAAGTATTGTGGCGGAACAATAATAGGGAAGAGATGACTTGGAAAACGGAAAACGAAATGAAGAAAAAGTATCCTCACCTGTTCTCTATGCCTACAGGCAATTCCATCCCTTACTTGACCATCTTGGTTGGTAAATAAGACTATGTGTTATATATTGTGGCCCTTTGAGGCATCCTTGAGTTGGCTGGATATAGGTTGGTAAGTGTATTTATAAAGGAGACTTTGCTGAAATTTTTATAGCATGAGACCTATTATGAACATTCGAGGACAAATATTTCTAAGGGGGGAAGGATGTTACACCTCGTAATTTTAAGACCATAATTTGAGAACGTAATTAAGGAAATAAAATTTGAATATTGGGTGTAAAGTATACTTATATGCTAATAAGGAAATTAGTATACATAGGAGATGCTCCCGGAATAAATTTTGATACTACAAGTGTGATATGGACAAAGTGCCGTGTATATATACATTTGGACATGAAATTTTTATGATTTTATCTAGGATGGGTTATGTGGGAGATTGATTTATTAATTATGGATTTATTTTAGTAGAGAGATTAATTTAAGTAGACAATTATGGAGATTGGACCAAAGTGCAATATTAATTTTCAGATTTTGCCCTTAAAACTTATTAACCATTCATCTTCTAAATTCCCACACTTCAATTTCAAATAACACTCCCTCACCTTCACTCTCCTCTCCTCTCCTTCTTCAGCCGAAAAACCCATCCCTTCTCTAGCAAAATTTAAGCTTTTATCTCCCTCTTTCTAGACTAAGTTCTTCTACAAATTATAAGCCAAGTAAACTCCTAAAAATAGTGAGCAAACTCGGTACACTGCTGGCCGAAATGAAGCCCAAGAAATTCCAGTTTTAAGATAAGAAATTTGGAAGAAAAACATGAAAGAAAGATAGATTTAAACTTATAGAATACATGCATGTCATTTTGGAGTTGAAGAAATGACAGAAATGGTGAAGGAAACTTGAGCAGTGGACCAAGTTTAAGGGACTGTTGTGGCACAAATTTAAGGTAAGAAATTCTTCTTCATATAGTATAATTGGAGTTACAAGATGTTGTAGTCTAAGGAATGAACTTGTGTTAGAAGAAACTTGGAATTTAAGACAATGCATGTGATTGTTGGGTGTTGTAGCCGATTTTGGGACTGATTTTACTAATTTTGGAGTTGTTGTATTCGATTGTTGTGTTGTTAATTTCGTCACTAATTGGATGTTATAAATGAAGGAAATCTTTATGTTTAAGTTGTAGTTGTTCATATGGAATTATTGGAATATGAATTTAAGGTTAAGGAATTACGAAATGAGTTATGGTATTGCATTTTTGTTCCCGTGACATGCCGGGAATTATTGAACATTGTTGCCTCGATTTAAGGGTTGTTTTGTGCTATTTTTGCTGAATTATAAGGCTGGAAATTAGATATAAACATGCATGTATATTGTGGTAGTTGCTACTCTATGCCCTAAAAAAATTAAGGTATAAAAAGGTGTTGCATTGCACTCGTGTTGTTGATTGAAGTATGGACTGTTTGGAGGGCTGCTTTAACGTGGTTAAAGGAGTTAGATTAACATGAGAAATGGTTGTATAAATAACCTTGGTTGTTATGGTATTTGTATCTTGTTGTTGGTATTGTTGGCTTTGTTTGTAAGTTGTGGATGTGCATATAAATAGGAGAAATACTGCCCAAATTTTTATAGAAAAGAAAGTCGTCAATCGATATAACTTACGCTATAAATGATAGAGTTAACGAGCGAATTACTATTGTTATAGGTTGAAGTGCTAATTGAGACGAGTTGTAATTATAGAGTTGGTTATTTCGACAATAAGGTATGTGAAACTATCACTTCTTTCTTTTGGCATGATGTTATAAAATGAATGTACGACGGACGTACATAGTTTCTATAAATCCTGATTTCTAGCGATACTTGATATGATAGTGTCTTTTATTTATTCCAATGAGAGTCAACTGATGATTTAATATGTATAAAGTTACTCATGATATTCTATTCGTACTGATGTGATTATATCATTTCACCGCATCCCGGGCCGGTCAGTTCCGTGCACAATACCTTATATGTTCACCGCATCCCTCACTAGAGGGCCGGGCAGTGTATGATTTTTCCGCGTCCCAGAATGGGCCAGACAATACATGATTCCACCGCATCCCAGAATGAGCTGGGCAGTATATGATTTCACCGCGTCCTTCACTAGAGGGCGGGGCAGTACATGATTCCACCGCGTCCCAGAATGGGCCGGGCAGTGTATATATGACTTATGTTATATAGACATATCTTGACTCGCATTTCATAAGGCACATGTGCATTGATAACTTGATTATTATACTTGTCTCACGTTATGTTCTGGCCAGTTATGATCTTCTTTACAGTACTTCATGTTTTACATACTCAGTACATTATTTCGTACTGACCCCCTTTCCTCGAGGGGCTGTGTTTTATGCCCGCAGGTACATGTACTCAGTTTGGTGATCCTCCAGTCTAGGATTTCCTGTTCAACTGTTTAGAGAGATCCATTGATCCAGATCTTAGTCGTCTTGGTAAAGAGCCTTATTTTGACTTATGCATATTTAGGGGCACGACGGGGCCCTGTCCCGTCATATTTCTTTATCGTACTCTTAGAGGTCTGTAGACAGTTGTGGTTAGTAGATGTGTTCTTGTATATGTGTACAGTTGTGAGCCGTTTTGGATATCTCTATGTAAAGTGGCGGCCTCGTCGGCTTGCCTATTTTTTTATATGAATTAGTTGTGACTCCTCAGGAGACAGGTTTATTATCGATGTTTACATTACCCTTGTTATCTGTGTGATTACATGTGACAGGTGGGTATATGGGTGCCCAGGTAGGGCACCGGATCGCGGCCCGTCGGGTCGGGTCTTGACACCAGTCCTCGCACTTAAATAGGTGGTCTCCTACAGAGTATCTTGTTATACCCCACTCCACGAGTGTTAGGAACCATTAAAAGTTTTTCCAAACCTAACCTTAACCATTGAGGATCATTAAAGGTTTTGGAAACTTAACCTTTACCCACTCTGCAGATAACACTTAATTCTATCACGGAAACGGTCTTGGATTCATGTTTCTATGCAGAAATCATTATCTGAAGTGCTCTTGATTCCATCGAAGCGCTCAACTGAACCTTTACGACTTAGTTTTCCCATTGAACCAAATTCTTGGGATCTCTAGTCAGTATGGTTGGGTATCCACCGTATCAGTTCATATAGTTTGAGTTTTAAGCCCATTCCTCTAGACCGGCAGAACTCTTGATCTTTGGGTAATCTCTTAATTAAAAGGTCTGTTATATCCTTTAATTTAGTAATCAAGGATGTGTCACCAGAGACGAACAACTGTCATACAGTCTTATGTTTGTGATAGTAATACCCAAACGCCGCCATCTGTTCCCTTACAGTGTATAATTGACGCAGGTACGAGTTACTCCCAATAAGGGATATCCTCTAAGAAGTCGTGAAGTTACTCAACTTCTCATCATGTTTTGTACAAAGCGATCAAATCTGATTCCATCACGAATCGGCCGATGCAAGTTTGCTTAGAGGATTTTCAAAAGACACTTCGTACACATCCACTTGTGGATTTTTGGTCTTATTCATATCTGATGTCCAGTTTGCATCACTATGTTCTCCCAGAACCTCTAGACATCCAGAATACCATAATCCATAGATAGGCGAATAATTCAGATGTCGTCACATCTTATTTAACGTCTTCTATTGGTCATTTCCATAATCACGAGTGAACTTTCGTTCAACTGATCTTCTTTATGAGCCGATACCAAGTCAGTTGTAGTGTGTAAAATATATTAAACTACATGTGACCTGCATATCCCTTCTTGTATATGGGTGCACCATGATTCCAATCAATTCTATGATTCATATCCATTTGTGACTTCAACGAGACTGTCAAAACACCTTACATATGAGTTTGGTTTAGACCAATCCGTTAGATGTCTTGGAATTCCCAATTCCTAAGATGTCATCTCCAGTACCCATATCATTCATATCGAAATATCGTTTCAATATACTCTTAGTATCTAGGATCAACCTAGGACTTCTCCCTGTGATCAACCTGTCGTCTACGTAAAGGCACATCATGACGAACAAGTTAGAATTACCTTTCATGTAGACACATTTGTCACATTCATTAATGGAGAAACCCTTCGATTGTAGAGTACTATCAAGGTTTTTGAGCCATTACTTCTGTTACACCCCGTAATTCCAGGACATGTGTTTACGAAAATAGACGCGAGAGCACAAGACTTATAAATTTGAACGAAGGAAAGATTTAAATTTTCTTAAGGAATATGATTTCGAGCCTCGGGAAGGAAATTATTCGTTAAAGAGAATTGGGTTCCCGAATTTGATATTTGAGACTTATAGAATTTATCGGAATTTCGAGAGATGCAATATTTTAGACCAACCGGAGGGCGACACGTGTCACCCTCCAAGTGCCCATGTGGGGCGGAAATGTGAGGACAAGTCAAGAGCCACTTGGCTTGATTTTGTTGACCACATCTCATCCACACAAGTGTTTTAATCTAGGCCCTTGGTTGTTGTATATATCCTATACTAGTGCAAGACATTCTACACTTAGAGAAAATATTTCAAGAACTTGTGTGTTCCTTGTGTAGCTCTCGGCTAAGCTCTCTAGAGGAAGAAAAATATTTTCGTTTGTGGTTCATTAGTCACAAGACTTTAACCCAAGGTTCCTAGGGGTATTGTAAGGATATCTCAATAGAAAGATCTCGGAAAACCGACGTTTTTACGTTAGTCGCAAGGCGAAACCCTAAGGTGTTCTTCAACTTTGAAGATGGAACTTGAAGATGAGTTCTTCATGAACTTCTAAGGAGTGCTTGGAGCAGATTGAAACATAAGAAGAGGAGCTAAAAGTTGCTAAGGATCGACTTTTACGCTTGGACATTATTAGGGCTTATTGAGGTAAAATCTTCATCTTCTTAATGTAATTGAAGATTACATGTTATAGTAGTTAAGAAATGAGCATGTGGTATATAAAATGAAGTTTGTAAAGATTTGGATCATGTCGACATGTTAAAAACCGAGAATGGACAAGTTAGCCATTAATGTTGTAATTAATTTGGTCGTTAGTTACAATCGTCGCATGTTAAGGAAGAAAGGATTTATAGTTGTTGTAATTGCTATTATGTATATAACATGTTAGGATAACAACTGGATTAAAAAGGAATTGAACGAAAATTGACATTGTTAAGGATGTTGTTATTGCCGAGAATGTGCATTAAGGAATGGGCAGTTTTATATTGATTGTGGGGCAGAATTTTACACGTATTGTAAGGCGTGTAATCCCCTTAGTATTGCTGAATTGTTGGGCCTTAAATGTGGCGTTTGGTTATTGATTTTCGGGCCTTGAAAAAGGTGGAAAAGTATGTAGAAACAAAGGAAGTGCTGCCCGATTTTTTGTAGAATAAGAATCCTTATACTTAGAAATATTCTACGATGAAAGCTAGGAGTTGATAGACATGTTATGGTTATTATAGGTTGAAGTACTACATATAGTGTATTCTACTTAAAAGGATGGAATAGCTATCAAGGTTGAAGTACTTTGGAACATTTTGCTACTTGTCGATAATCGTCGCGAGGTATGTGAACCTCTTCCTTCTTTTGACATGATTCTATGTATGGAATACACATGTGGTGCTATTTCATGATTCCTTCTACTCTTAGAAGTTAAGAGGTATGTAGGTTGATTTACTCTATGTAAAGGTTACGTCTAAGTTATCCTAAGTTCTTACCAAGTCTTATGGGGGATGTTGGTAAGAGTCGTTAGGAAGTATTTGGAGTCAAGTTGACTTTGCTAAGTTATTGCACGAATGAGAATAAGTATCGAACAAGCCATTGCAGTGTTAATAAAAGAAAATGTATCGGCAATCAATTAAATTTAAAATGAGTAGAATTCTCCAGCTGCATAGAAACTAAGATAAGACAAAATTGTATTACATTTTCTAGATCATGACTGCTTTAATAAGATCGTTATAAACGAGTATAACCTATTCACAACTCATAAAAATATACGTTACTTAAATTAAAAGAGTTTACGTATGAAGTTTTAAGACTATGAACCTTGAATTCTAAAAAGGTTAAGAGACTTTATTTTTCAAGTTATGAGACTTGATTTTTAAAGGAAGGAATGACTTGATTTAAAAGTATAGAATGCTTGATTTGGGAAGAGCGTTGATAACTTGATTTTCTAAGTTAAGAAACTTGGTTTCTTAAAAGTTAAGAGACTTGAAGTATTGTTGAAAGCTATGTAACTTGATTTGAAAGTATAAGTCTCTTGGTTATAAAAGGAATGAATTTGTCTAAAGCATAAAGTTAGTATAACGGCTTTATGGGAAGTTGGTTATAACAACTTTATGGAAGGTTACAAGAATGGTTTTCTCTAGTAATGTAAATAAAGAAATGACTTGAAATAAAGAAGGGCAATTTGATTTAAAGGTACCAATTGCTTAAAGTTTTAAAGTAAGGGGCACTTGATTTAGAAGCCTAGAAATATATTTCTAAAAATGTAGTGACTTGTTTGAAATGTAGACATGCCTTGATACTACGGGTGTTAGTATCTTGGGGTTTTATATGAAAATGAGTCTTTTGAAAAGAATGGAAGTACATAGTACCTTGGGTTAAATTCTCGGATTTTTAATGACATGTTAGTGCCTTAAGTTTGAATAAAAATGAGAATGCTTAATAATTAAGGCTAATAAGAAGTTAAGGGATTTCTTAACTTGCTATGATATTTATGATAAGCCGGTAGTGCTTATGTTATGTATGATAAGCCGGTGGTGCTTATGTTATGTATGATAAGTCGGTGGTGCTTATGTCATGTATGATAGCCGGTTGTGCTAGTGATGTATTGTTTATTACGGGGTCATTCCAGGGCTTGTCGTTGCATATTAGTGGATTTGCTCCCGTGATCACGAGGAATACCTCATGCGAGTCCGTAGGGCTTATGCGGGTGAAATAGTCTATGCGGGCGGACCGATCTATGCGAGAGATTACCTCATGCGTCTATCGACTATGCGGGCGGATCTGATCATGCGAGGAAATTACCTCATGCAGGTCCATACGGCCTATGCGGGTGAAATAGTCCCACGAGTAGGATTGCCAAATGATACTATGGGCAGGTGGCCCTAAGTTGATCATAAGCTTCCTATTTTTATGCAGTATACCTTTATGGACAGACTTATGTGACTTTATCGCGTCCCAGATTGGGCCGGGTAGTATACCTTTATGGGCAGACTTATGTGACTTTATCGCGTCCCAGATTGGGCCGGGCAATATACCTTTATGGGCAGACTTATGTGACTTTATCGCGTCCCAGATTGGGCCGGGCAGTATACCTTTATGGGCAGACTTATGTGACTTTATCGCGTCCCAGAATGGGCCGGGCAATATACCTTCATGGGAAGGCTTTTGTATGACTTCGTCGTGTCCCGCAAATGGGGCGGATTACGTTATCACGTATGGATAATCAAAGTGAACTCCAAAATAAGGCGTCCCTCCATAAAGGGCCGGATTATGTTATGCAAGGTAAGTAAGTTATATGGTAATGAACTTGATGATTTTTCCTAAGTATGTACTTAAGAATTTGACTATAACTCTTATTGAAAAATGGGAAAAGATAATAAAGTGCGATTAAGTTCACGAGATTGTAATGACACGATAGGATCTGGTATTTATTTTGTTTATATACTTGCCCCTGTCATTCTTTTGTACAGTTATGATTTGTTTACTATACCTTATTTCCGTTCCATATTAAATTTTTGTTATCGACCCGCCGGAAGTGCGTTAAATGTCCATGAAGTTTAGGTACACAGTTGTGGATCTGCGGCTTAGGATCCTGGTTCAGCATTTTGAGATGGCTCCAATATTCCGGAGCTTGTCATAATGGCTATGTATATTCAGGGGTACGGCGGGGCCTTGTCTCGTCATAGTATTGGTCCAAAATCTTAGAGGTTTGTATTCATATGTGGGTTGGACTGGTTAGAGTTGTAATTACATTATTGGATAGTGTAGGCCCTTTTGGGTGATTTATATTATGACAGCCTTATCGGCTTTGCCTAGGTTTTAGAAAAGAAAAATGTGTTACTTATCTTCCGCGGTTATTTTATATTGTATGATTAGAAGGGTGCCCAGGTAAGGCACCAGTCGCGGGCCCGGGGTCGGATCGTGACAACTTCGGGCCTGTTTTAGCCCATACAAAGATTTGAAAAGTCGACAGACTTTTTTCTCTTCCCTTGAACCACATACCCCTCGGGTTGTTCCGTATTACTTTCTTCTTCCACTTTCAGACTTTTGGTTTTCCAACTTTTGACTTTCTAGCTTCAGAATCAATGTTTCTGTAGTCAGATTCATTGTTTCTGTTTTATCTGAAACTTCCATGTCCAAAATGTAAATATTTCAGGGACCAACAAGGAAGTTTAGGAAAAAGCCCAACAGTCCACTAAACCAACTCTCCGGTTAGGAAAACTGTCTCAACATCCATGTCTCGCAAGACTGCGGTGACCCTGGAGGTTAAGTTATTCACATATGAACATATGTCCAAGTAGCCGAGACCTTATACTTTTCAGTAGACCCATCTACTTTATACTCAATTTGAGTATCCACTTTTACAACCCAGAGGTTCTTTTTCCGGAGGAAGATCAACCATCACACAAGTGTGGTTCTATTTATCTTTTTTTAGCTTCTTTCCAAACAGCGCTTCTGGAGATGACAATTCTTTGTTAATTGTCCATGGTTCATTCTCAACCATATAAGCTAGAAGGCATGGAATAAGTCTTTGTATCCTCTTTTTGCTCTGTCTCGGTTCAACATCTAGAATCCTTGAGTTTTGTAGATCTGGAACATTAAGTTTTGGATAGTCAGCAACTTCTGAGTTCTGTAGATCCGGAATGTTTAGTTCTGTACAATCAGGCACTAGCGGATTCTTGTTAACCTTGAGCAATTACTATTTTTTCCTTCTTCAGGAAAGTTATCTTCAAAGAATTCAACATTCCTTGACACCAAGATGGGATACGCACTACTATTATTTGTAGATTCAGTGGATATACAATCTACAATTTTAGGTCCAACTTGACCCGCTTTGGCTCTGGTATTTCAACACTTGCCACACTACCCCATATCACAATATTTATAGATGGGATCCTTTCCATTCTTCACACGGAGGGTTATCATTATCCTTATGTGGAGTTCTCGTTAAGACTCGCATTAGCGGTAAGGATTTCCTTACCCACATACCTTGGGCGTATGGCTTTGCGCTTGGCTAACACTGTTAGACTGAGGTGAGTAATGAGCAGTTGTTTGATAAATGATGTTTTGCATTCTCCCCCTCTATCACTACGAATTTCTTAATCCGTAGACTTAGTAGTTTTGCAAATTCTGCTTTGTAGCGCTCATCCGCTTCAACAAATTCAGCTTTGTTCTTCAACAAAGGATGCAATATGTTGTACCATCGTCAATGAAGATTACAACGTACTTGTCTCCCCTCTCTATTTGTACAAACTTCAAATCACCCACGTATGAGTGACTAAGCTATAGAGGAGCGGTGCTTCTTTCACTATTCCTTTGATGGAATGGAAAGGTGTTTTTGCCTCTTCGTCTACCTCACATTCATTTGAGGGTTTATGTCGACAGACGGCAACAATCTCATCTTAATTATTTCTGAATGATTTTCTATTTAACGTGTCTTAATCTATGAAGGCATAGATGCACGAATTACAAATATATCATTCATTTGGCTACAATTTTATTATACAACTCTTAGTTATTACAGACTTATTGGACTAGTGTTAAACCATCTTGACCAACAACGTCCTTTAAACCAAGTTTGAGACATGTATCACCTCTTATTATAGTGATCCCATTCCCTGAAGTCCTTTGAGGACAACTTCTTCAACTCCTTTTACTTTGGAGGTGGCGTTGCTTCACATGAACAACCTCTTACCCATAGTTATGGCATAACCAGATCGTATGAGATCTAGATACTCTGGCCCACTCCAGTTGCCTTGGCAGACTGAATGTCTAATTTCTTTTCTGCCTTTCTTTTGGACTTCAAATCATTTAAGATCTGGAAACTCTGGCCCACTCTAGTCGCCCGTAGGTTTTGTATGACTGAGTGTCCAAAACTATCCTGTCAAAAGATAGATCTTCTGTCAGAAATGGTGACAGATTTGTCTCCAGTCCTTGTCTTTAGTCCTCTTCCCTTGCTTAGGATTGCCCATAAATCCAATTTATTACAATCTAAGTCCATTTCTTTTAGGCCGTTGTTTATAACAGTCCAATCATAAACGGGAAGGTAAGTGAGATTAAACTTCTGATTTTAAAGTGTATGGAATATATGTTTTAATGAAAACACTTCATATTCCTAGCCTTGCTTTATTCACTTTTATTCAGAAATTATCTTTTAATCTCATTTTTTACAAGGAAGAATAATTAACTCATACCTTAGGAATATGGCCAACGTCAGTGACGTGTCCAAATCCTCTTTACCATAAGATAGAGGCTTTCTGCTATAAGATGGAATATCATCTTCAGCCTTCTCTTCATTCCCCAGTTGACATCCTCAACCTCCCGTGGACGTTTGTTTCCACCACTATCGGGAGCGGTGACAGCAACTCTTCCTTGATCCTTAGCCTTACCAACATGTCTATCAGTAGTATCTTCAAGTTCAGGATCAACAGAGATCTCCCCTTTGACGTAAACAGATTTGTAACTCTTCCTTGAATTGTTTATAGAATTGTCAACAGAACTGGTTTCCACAAGAAAGCCACAACCATATCTGAGACCATATCTACTGGCATACATATTTCTAGCACTAGTACAAATAATGTCTTAAGATTGTGAGTTACAATGGATGTACGAAAATAATATACAACTACTACTAGTGCTTTGAAATGGTAAACAATATGATTACAATAGCAATAAGCTTGAAGACTAACAAGAGTTGTGACAACAACATCAAGTTTGATGATCTTGATATTCGTTCTTGAGTTCATCCTGAGTATTCGTTTCGTTCCAATTGCAGCAAGCTCTTAGATCTTCATAGACTGAAACCAAGAAACACTAAATCTGGTAGTGTTATAGTTGCGTTGTTGAGTCGAGTGATATTCACTTTGTACTTAAGACATTATTTTCCCGTATATATCATTTTACGATATGGGCAACTGTCTTCCAATATAAAACAACAACTAAATAAATGAGCAAAAGAAACTCAAGTGTTTCTCAAGAAGAACCTTTGAGTGTGTGAGAGTATGCTAGAGAGGAAGAATTCAGAAAATCTGAATTATACAAGTGTGAAGGGGATGGAGATGATATCCAATTGAGCCAAAGCCTCAATTTATACTTGTGTAAGAGTGTCTTCTCAAGTGCCCCATGTAATGCCCATTTAAGTGTCATGTAATGGACACTTAATTCACCAAGTAATGCAGCCCAATGAAGGCTGATTTATGGAGGAGAAACTGACATCTTAATGGCCCAAAACGTCTCCATAATCAACCAAACTTTTGGACTTTCGATCGCACAGACATTGTCTCGTTAGCGCCGCTGTGCTTCAGGGAGGCGCCGCTGCTCCAGAGAGAAGTCCAACCGGTAGCTGCGACGCGATGTGGTGGTCTTGCGCGCACCAGCTCGTAGTGACGCCGCGCCGCACCGACACGTTTCGATCTTACACTTCGTACACTTCTTCCTTCATTTACCAATGTGGAACACGCGTCATTTGGCCAATAGCCGTCCATCATTCTATGTCGCAAACGTTCCACTTACGTACCAATATCTCTATCACTAATGAAATTTACGATACTTGACACTACGTGTGCATGTGTGTGGAAACAATATTTTCGACGCGTGAGACCTCAATTGTTTGAGTCATAAATAATGAGTTAAACTTAATTTCACATTTAGTAAATTTCCAACAACTTCAAGTAGGATTTTTTTGGAAATAAGATTGAACTACAAACTGCCACAAGGCTTTATTAGTTTGATAAGAGTGATGTGATGTATGGATTAGACGCATATTATGACTTCAAACAATGTTGTAGATGAGAACTTGGTATTTGAGTGAAGAGGGGTAGATGAGCAGACTTGTTATTCGTCGGAGTTTCGTACCGTGCTCCACCAACCCTCGAGGATATCTCTATTACCGTTAAAAAGTTATAAACAACTTAAATTTAATTTGTCGTGGTTTGAATGTCAACATGAAGAAACATGTGGCAACTGTGTTGAAGGATACCAATGATAGCAACTGTGCAGTGAGTTATGAAAAACCTCAAGTTTAAATTGGTTGGTCAAATCAAGGACTAGGCCGAAAGTTGTAATGCTTGTTAAAACAAAAGGCAAATCAGTAGCACCGTAGCACCTAACAAATGCGAAAGACTGGGATGAGAAACAAAACGGAGTGTACCGGATTTTTAGCACGTACAACCATCAAACCAGAGACCAAAGTGGATAGAGCTTGAGATGTTTACAAATCACTAAAACTATTTTGGTATAATGCTGAAATTCTCCCAAATCATAAAGGGAAATATGGTCTTAGACTATCTACCCCCTCAGTTTCTTTTTACTGGTCTTTTATACTAGAAAAAATAAGATTTGTCATTTTATTTGTCTATTCTAGGAAATCAAGAGAGAATTATTAATTTATTCAAGTATTACCCTTATTATTAAATAACTATATAATATTAATAAATAAATTTAGATTTTCAAGCACAATTAATACGGGTAATTTGGTAAAATAAACCCTTGATAAATCATTTTAAAGGGAGTGTCAAGTCGGACAACAACAACAACAACATATCTAGTGTAATCCCATAAGTGGGATCTGGGAAAGGTAGGGGAGAGTAGGATATACGCAGACCTTTGAAAGTTTATCGGCTCAGAAGAAGTCAATAGAGGACAAGTAAAGAGGAAATGAGGGAGTAACAATTTTCTACCTGATAGAAACTAAGAGTCCACCAAATAGTATAGAGAATCAGGTTCTCTATCTGTTCCCTCAAGTAAAATAGAAAGTAAATAAGACAAGATATTTACGTGGAAAACTCCTTTCTCAAGGGATTAAAAACCACGACGTACCAAGTAGGATTTTCAACTTCACTAACTGAGCAACTTTCATATTACAAGCTTTTTCAATATAGGAATTAAATTCTTAATCCCCCAATAACTCTATTGTAAGCTACAACCCCTCAATAACTCTAGCCAAACACCCAAACTAACCTTGACTAACTCTAGCTAAGCAACCAAACACACCTTGACTAACTCTAGCCAAGTGTACAACTCAAAAGCTTGAGAAAGTAAACTGCCTACAAACACCTTCTTCCAAGAAAAATAGGTTTACAAGTTAAAGAATAAAATGACAAATACCTAACAAACCAAGGACATAAGACATATTCAGTTGTTGATATTTGGTCATTTACGTTGTTGAAGCTTTGTTCTTGAGAGCACCTAGAGAGCAGTGGCGGCTACACTTAGAAGATGTGATTTTTCAGATTTAAAGTGTTAGATTGAACCTTTGTACCATATTGTATATATATTGGGAAGAATGTAATAAGCATGTGACCATGGATAGGGACATTTCATCTTTTGGTTTGGCCTTTAGCAAACTGCAGATGTATTGCTGCAGTTCCTCTTGTCGGAATGGTAACGCGGCTTTACAACTGCCGCGTTGACTGTACGATGCCCAGGGGACCTGATAGAGTACCTGCTACCTATCTTGTTCCTTGAATTTTCGTCAAATTATCAAAACACGAAATAGCATAAATTATCAATTTCTCCCATTTTTTATGATGACAAACCTATAATTCATATTCCCCATGTGAACCAGGTTCCCCACTTATTCTCCTGCGGATCAGGCCTAAACAACATGTTAGCATCACATCATTCATATTTACCCCCTTGAACTTTCAGCATATCAATTTACCCTTACACCACTTAAACTTCTCCCTTTTTGCATTATTGAAAAGAGTAATAAAAATGGCACAAGCATAAAAAAGTTCAGTGACATTAACTCATGGCCACTTGGGCAACATAAGCAAAAATAAGAACATCATTGCATAAATAGAGCAAGAATTGCATAAGCCATAGTAATTTCCCAAAAACATATTAACATTTAACATATTCAAAATATAGTAGTCTAAACATAACAGAACATGAAAATTAAAATGTCATAAGTAACAATGTCATAAAAAACTAGGTGTGAAAAGAACAAGGCTTCAAAGAGTAGGAATGGGCTAAAAGGTCATGGGAAGGGAGGACAACACTAGAATAAACTAAGGCTTCAAAGTCTATAAGAGTCTAACAATTCTTTCATTGGCATCCCACTGATCTTGAACAATTTGATCACGGAGCTCATCAATCTTTTGCCTCAGCCGGTCATTTTCAGCCCTTAACTCAGAATTAGCAGTTTCTATCTCACCATTAGGACCAGATTCCCCTGCTTTTTCAACTAACCGAGCATTTTCAGTTTGTAATCTTTCAATATCCACAGTTGTCCTTTCCTAAGCTTCAATCAGAGTAGAGATGGTGGAGTTGCTGCCAATGCCTTCTTTTTTTAGCACACACTCACATTCCTCTAGTGTGATCATGGTAAACATCTGCTTCTGAGTTCCCATAGTAGCCTTTCCAGTAGGCACATTGAAGTGTTCAAATACCTTAGTCAAGAAAAATTCATATGGAAGATTATGCTTACCCTCCCTAGCATTGACAACCTTAATCATATGCTCAATCATTAGAGTATGCAGACTAATAGAACAGACACTTGCTAGAGCTTCAAGAATGATCAAAGCAATATATCTTCTTTCAGCCTGTGAAAGCAGCACTTTGTTGACAAGATCAAACAAGAGCTGATGCTTAGGCTTCAACTATTTTAAGTACATCAGTTGGGATACCAATAATCTCACCAAACTTTGCTTCATTCATTTCAAAATATACCCCATTTACTAAACAAACTAAAGTAGTATCATCAGTGTACATTAACTTGCCATAGAACACAACCATTTCCTCTTCAAAAGCACTAGGGGCAGGAGAAACAAATAGTTGATCCCACTTTTGAAACTCCACAATTTCTATTAGTTTCCTTATCCCATGTTTCTCAGTAATTCCAGAGTCAATCACTCTATCTAATAACACCTTTTGACCATTCAAATTTTATTGCCTCTCCATCTCCAAATCCTTACTGTATTTCCTTTTCTTGGAGGAACCATGTTCCTCACTCACACTGCCTTTTTTTTTCTTAGAGGGTCGAGACACATTTTTCTCCTTGTCAACCTCCTCACTAACATCTACCCCAACACCCTCCTCAATGACTATTTTACCTTTTTCTTCCATTTTCTTCTTGGAATTTTTTCTTTCTAGTGAAACTTGCTCCTCTTCCTCTTCCTTATCTGACAATGTCACCACATCATCTTCATCTCTCAACTTACTCAAAATTGTTGTTTTTTTTAATAATGTCCTTCTCTTCTTCTCAGCACTGTTCTCCTTGTTGCCTTTAGAGCAGCCTCAAATTGAGCCTTGCTCTTTTGCCGGGTAGTTGGTGCCCTATAAGCAATGGGCTTTGTTATATTGCCACCACTTTGTGTCATAAGACCAATCTTTCTTTTAAAAAATAGTGCTTATTAGAATATCATCATCAAAGTCAACCTCTTGAGAAGGACTTAGAGAATCAAGTGCCTTCTCAGGAGAGGGCTCTCTCCAGGTTACAATAATGGTTGACACAATTTCATAATTAATAACATTCAAATCATCTCCTGAGGGACCTGGTCCCTCCTTTAATTTCCCTATTTCTACCACTCTATCATTTTCCCCTAACTATATCCTTCTAACTCCTTGCACTAATTTTCTTAGTCTCTGTATCATCAACATTTTTGGTCTATGGAGATTGGGGCTTTTAGAGATGATTCAGGTGATTTCGGGTTTGATAACAGGAAGAGAAAAGGTAGATAGAGTTTTGAGATTTTGAGTTAAGTGAGGATAGAGAAAAGGAACTTTGGTTTAAACAAGGATGAAAAGGAACCGATTCTAATTGGTTATACATTTTTTCTCACAAGTCAGGCTGGTTAAGAATAGTTGTAACATTTTTGGCTCAAAATTTGAATTAGAGGCATGAAGCAATTAATGATATGACACTTAAGCAAATTAAAAACATGTAAGTACTGAAGAGACTATTAACTTGAGTTAGAGGAACCAGGTTCTTTGACAATCTTTATAAATACAGGCAAAAACTCTGAGAAATGCAATGTCTCCAATACTTGTTGTCCTGAGAAAGTCATGCGTGTATACCTATTGCAGTATAAGAGTGAGTTAGATACCTCCAAAAAATACTTTAAGCATTGTACCTTTTCTCTTAACATAGCCAATCATTGAGGGGATTTATAGGAATGGCAACTAGTTGAGCTTAATCAAGCCCAACTCCAAACGACTTCTTTCAAAATGCTCCTTATTGAATGCCTTGGTGAATATGTCTACTACCTGGTCCTCTATCTTTCAAAACTCCATGCAGATCAACCCGTTTTCAACATTATCCCTTAGGAAATAGTGTCTCACATTAATGTGTTTTGTCCTTTTATGGTGTGCTGAAGTTTTTGTCATATTAAGTGCATTTTTATTATCACACAACAAGGGCACACATTCAGTAAGCACACCAAAATCCTCAATTTGTTTTTTGATCTATAGCAATTAAGCACAACAAGAGTCAATAGCCACATATTCAGCTTCAGTAATAGAAAGAGCCATAGAATTCTGTTTCTTTGTACCCCATGAGATCAAGCATGACCCCAGAAAATGTGTCATTCTAGATGTGTTCTTTCTATCCACTAAGTATCCAGCATAATCAACATCTGTATTGTCACGAACCAAACCAGAGGGCCATGACGGACACCCGGAACCAACTCACCGGGCACCCCCGACCATACAACCCAAAAGAATTAACCATATATTTATATATACATCAAGGCCGATAAGGCCATATATGACAACTAACAACATGACACTTATCTACAAGCCTCTAAGAGTATAACATACCATATTCAGACTGCAACTCTGGAATAAGTAGAGTGCTCTCACATAGCTGAACCAACAATCTCTTAGTACAATCTGTCACCTTACTAGTATGAACATGCGGGCATAAAATGCAGCGTCCCCCATGAAAAGAGAACGTCAGTACGACTGATGTACTGAGTATGTTAGGCAAAAGAAACAACATGTGAGATGTATCATGTCTGAGGCGAAACAATGGCCAAAATAATTACCTCACGAGGCCACAATGAATATATCTAAATGGTATGCACAATGCGTATCGTATACCTCGGCCTCGTCGTGATCGTTCTTTACCATAATAGACTGCGGGCGTCGCGCATATATTGGTTAATGAATGCATGCATGATGCAAATGCGATCCATATATATATATATATATATTAGTGTTGCAGATCGTGCAACCCGTCCCATCACATCATGTTAGTGTTGCGGATTGTGCAACCCGTCCCATCACATCACAACACATCGCCTATGTGGGCATCACATCACGTCACATCATTTTGGCCTCTTAGGGCTCTTTTGTGATAGTCTGTACCAGCTGCAGGTGGTGTGCGTATATAACGTCTTTCCCTTTTTCCCATTTCCCATATATATATAGTAGAACATATAGCTTCTTTGAGGTCCAGGGTATTATATGAATGCAATACAAATGAATGTGCATGAATGACAATATTCTCTGAATTTATTGAACGACAATAATATCCTTTCTCATTTGGCTAACATTTATGGAACCATCTGATTGATAATAGCATATCTGAATTGCCTAATTAACATTTATATGGGTTGTGAGTAATTTATCTTTTTATGAAGATCTTATCTAATCAGTTGTGAACTAGAAAATATAAAACAAACTAATTATATCTTAGTTTCTATGCAGATGACATTCTAAAATTATTTTAATATAATTGTTTGTCGATACATTTTTCACTTAACGCTGCAATGACTTATTTCAACATGTCTACTAAAACATACTCACTTATTTATTAAATAAGTCTCTGCAATTAATCCCATATGCCTTATTAAGGATTTAGGAACCATTTAGACATGCTTTTAGCATAGATTTCAAGAATATGAATACCCTTAGCTACTAAGAGTAGAGTAAGTTATGGAGTAACATGACAGTTACGTTTTGTACACAGAATTATGCCAAAAGAAAGAAATGAAGTGCCTTCACATACCTTGTCGTCGAGTTTATCTAAGTTTCCACGGGGTCTTGTAAGCTCTATTAAGGATTCTATACACCCTATGGATGATTCAAATCGCAATCGAGTCAATATACTGAAAACAGATTTCATTGAGACATATATCGAACGTCTTATACGCATAGAACATATACTTCTTTCATATCAAAACCTATGCATGTAGAGGAAAACCCAGCCCTTACTAATCCATCTCCTTACTGTTACAATCTTCAAATAGTCCAGCAATTACATATGCAGTTCCTAATTTCATCTCAACAGCACCAACGATACCCAACAACCCAATATTTTTGATAATTCTTCTAGAACTTAGTAAGAATCATTTTCTATAATTTGTGTAAGCTTAGAGGATAAGAAAATTACCTCGGTTGGAAGTTATAATGAGCGTCGTCGAACAATCTTTCGCTCGGCGAATCAGGCCGAATCAAGCGGTAAAGCGGAACCCAAAACCGATTTTCCAAACCTTGAACCTTTGGGTTTCGTAGCTTGATGTTGAAGTGTTCAAGCTTGCCCGAGATTTGATTTTCTTTGAAATTAGGTTGAATGCCACTGAATGTGTCCTTCTTCCGAGCAACGTCTTTGCGAAAACCAACTTTGTGCCGAATTTGAGAGTCCCAAAATATAATTTACTCCTACGATTCTGATGTAATTGTCACGACCGGGCGCGGTAGTGCCTACACAGGCACCGCCTTCAATCATCTGACATAATAAAGCTGCGGAAGATAAATAACACTCTTTTTTTTTAACGAGCGGCCAGATAAGGCTATAACATAAAAATTACGAAAGAGTCTACACTGCTTAACAATGTAAAAACAACTCTGCCGATCCGGCCGAGATGAATACAGACCTAAGATTTGAACAAATACTATGGCCGGGACAAGGCCCGCCGTACCACGAATATACATAGCCATGACAACTCGGAACATTGGAGCCGTCTCGAAATCTTTGAACCGGGATCCTAAGCTCGCGGATCCACAATCGTAATACCTAAACTGCGGACATGAGCGGCCGAAGAATCGATCTGCAACAGTGCAGAATATGGAGCGGAAAATAAGGTCTGATAAACAAATCATAAGCGTACAAAAAGAATGACGAGGCAAGTATAAAAGGGTACATACGAGATCTACCGTGTCATTACCGTCGTGAACTTAATCGTACCTTATTATCTTTTCCCATTTCAATAAAAGTTATAGTCACTTTCTTACGTGCGTACTTAGGAAAAATCGTCAAGTTCATTACCATATAACTTACTTATCTTTCATAACATAATCCGGCCACTTTATGGAGGGCGCGTATCTTACGGCCCGATGCGGGGCGATCAATCACCTGATGTCAAAGCGTGCGTGGAATTCCTTCCCATCTGGCGATCTATGACATAAATCATACTACTCGTGTGGCGCGTGGCATCTACCTCATCGGCGTACTGCATATACAATACATATATATATACCTCACGCGTGGAATCTCATCATTCGTGTAGTAGGTGTAACATATAACCGGTGACACGCAGTGGCATCTACCTCATTGTCGTACTGCGTATACAATACATATATACATATATATATATATATATATATATATATATATATATATATATATATATATATATATATATATATAACGACGCGTGTCGGAATCCTCATCGTATAAGCATGGCCATAACGTGCCCTCGGCGTCCTCATCGTAGGTGCGTGTCTTCGTGGGAGCTAGCCCGTGGAATAAGAATATAACATGCCCCGGAATCCTCATCGTGGTAGTACGTGTCTTCGTGGGAGCTAGCCCGTGGAGTAATAATCGTCACATAGCATGGTCGGATGCCGGAATCCTCATCGTATAAGCGTGACCATGGGTAATAAAACAAATCAGGAATCTAACCCGCTCGCGGTCACATGCCGGAATCTCACATCGTATAAGCGTGTCGGATCGATCATAATGGAAGCATACGTGGAATCCCGTCATCACCGATGCGTCGAGTAAACTTACAACAAGACGGTACCTCGGTGAAGTCACGACCACGAAAACATATAATACTTGCACTCAAAGCTATCACAAGCAACCATAGACAAGTTCATTAAACCTTTAGACTTCCATTTTTAAAAACTCATGGCACTTTCGTTTCACACATAAAAATCCGGGAATTTAACCCAAAGTACTACGCACTTCTACTCCTTTAAAATGACTCTTTTTCAAATAAAACTTCCAAGATACTAATAACCGTAGTATCAAGTCATATATACTTTTCAAGACAAGTCACAATACCTTTTAGAAATACAATTATAGGCTTCTAAATCACGTGACTTCTTTCTTTAAAACCTTAAGCAATTGGTACCTTTAAAACAATTTGCCCTTCTTTATTTCAAGTCATCTTTTTGCTTACATTACTGAAGAAAACCATTCTTTTAATCTTCCATAAAGTTGTTATAACCAACTTCCCATAAAGCCGTTATAACTCTTTATGTCTTAGACAATTTCATTCCTTTTATAACCAAGAGACTTATACTTTCAAATCGAATTACATAGCTTTCAAAATACTTCAAGTCTCTTAACTTTTAAGAAAACCAGTTTCTTAACTTTAGAATGGCAAGAAATCAATACTTTCCAAATCAAGTATTCTATGCTTTTAAATCAATTCATTTCTTCCTTTAAGAATCAAGTCCCATAACTTGAAAAATAAAGTCTCTTAACCTTTTAAGAATTTGAGGTTCATAGTCTTAAAACCTCATACGTAAATTCTTATAAATTAAGTAACATATACTTTAGTGCGTTGTGAATAAGTTATACTTATTTATAACGATCTTAATCAAGTAGCCATGATCTAGAAAATGTAATACAATTTTGTCTTATCTTAGCTTACATGCGGATGGAGAATTCTACTTGTTTTAACTTAATTGATTGTCATTACATTTTCCTTTATTAACGCTGCGATGGCTTGTTGAAACTTATTCTCATTTGTCAGAAACTTAGCCAAGTCAACTTGGCTCCAAAATACCTCTAACGACTCTTTACCAAAATCCCATAAGACTTGGTAAGAACTTAGGATAACTTAGACATAACCCTTACGTAGAGTAAATCAACATACATACCTCTTAACTTCTAAGAGTAGAAGGAATCATGAAGTAATACCACATGTATATTCCATACATAGAATCATGTCAAAAGAAGGAAGAGGTTCACATACCTCGTGACGATTATCGACAAATAGCAAAAATGCTCCAAAGTACCCCAACCTTGATAGCTATTCCATCCATCAAGTAGAATACACTATACTTAGTACTTCAACCTATAATGACCATAATACGTCCATTAACCTTTAGCTTCGAACGTAGAATATTATAAGTGCAAAGTCACTATATTCTACGGAATATCGGACATCACTTCCTTTGTTTATAGATACTTTGCCACCTTTTTCAAGTACGAATTCATTAACCAAACACGCCACATTTAAGGCCCAACAATTCAGCTAACCAAAGGGGATTACACGCCTTAACAGGACGTGTAAAATTCCGCCCCACAAATTAATACGAAACTAGTTCCATATTTAAAGCCATTCTTGGCTAAACATATACAACAACACAAAGTCCTTTTCCAATTCTTTTTCAATCCAACTTCTTAGGCCTAACATGTTATATAGTCATAAACAACTTAACAATTATAATTCCTTCTTTATATAACATGTAACGATTAAACTAATAATCCAATTGAATCACAATCTTAAGGGCTAACATACTAGTTTTCGGATTAGAGTTCCAATAACCAAAACACTCATCAAACTTCATAATATATACCTCATTCTTGCTAATATCCACAACTACAATGATAAGAAATCTTTAATTGCTAAAACGACAAGATTTATACATTTACAAGTCCTTAAAACTTCCAAGATTCAAAGTCGCTCCTTAGCAATTCTTAGCTCTTTTTCTTATGTTCTCATCCGCTCCAAGCACTCCTTAGAAGCTCATGAAGAACTTCTCTTCAAGTTCCATCTTCAAAGTTGAAGAACACCTTAGGGTTTCGCCTTGCGACTAACGTAAAAACGTCGTTTTTTCGAAATCTTTCTATTGAGATATCCTTACAATATCCTTAGGGACCTTGGGTTAAAGTCTTATGAATATTGGACAATAATTGAAAAAATTTCTTGTCTCCTTTAGCTCAAAGCCGAGAGCCTCACTTTCAACAAGACAAGTTTCTTGAAATTTTTCTCTAAGTATAGAATGATCAAGTCTTGCACTACTAGTATGCTTATATAACACATTGTAGGGTCTAGATTATAACACATGTTAGATTTGGATGGAAGAGATCAAGCCAAGTGGCCCTTGGACTTAGTCAACAATGTCAAGCTCTTAAATTAGCAAGACTTGGTCATCTTAACATTTGGCCAAAAGACCACTTTGCCCTTGAATTAATTTCGTCCAAGACCAATGTGGGGGGGTGCCACGTGTCGCCCTCCCATTCGTCCATAAAATTCCGTAACCCTCGTGGATCCCACAAAACGTAAAATTCCTCGGGTGGGCCCCACGTGACCAATTCCGTAAAAATAAATTTCCATAATGATAATAAGTTCCATACTCTTCAATTAATGCATTTTGAGAATCTAATTCTCACCAACGAACATTTCTCCTTTCCGACGTTCGGAAGTTTTTCCGTCGGAAAAACAATTCTTCCTTTCGTACCCTTTTCAAGTCTTGAGTTCCTTACGTACATTCTCTTAAACATGTCCTGGACTTACGGGGTGTAACAGTAATGGTCTCTTTATTGAGAAAAGGTTCTATAAAAAGGAATTGAAAGAGATGAAAGTAACTAAAGAAAATGAAGATGATTGAGAATAAGAGTATTAGTGACTATGGTGAGCGTCTTAGAAAAAGAACGTTGTGAGATTGCCACCGATAACCTTATAAAGCCGATATTGTTTTATAACACCACACCTGTAGTCCTACTCAGCTTGTCTTCATTATAATTAGTTAGTCCCACAACTAATTAATTATACACACAAATTTACTTAAATTTCGACGACTTATCAAATCTTCTTTTACTTAATGTCATAATTTTCATAATATGACACTAGTCCGTAACTTCTTTGGGAATATAATATCTTTATTATAAATCACCGTCGTCGCACTTGTTACATCCAAAATTATTTCGGAATCACGTCTTTTAATACACTAATTTCCTTATTAGTGTACGCAGGTACAACATAGATTTCCCCGGGGTTCGGATCCACTTGCCCATGTTAATGTGCTCAAACCATTACCCGAAATTATGAGGTGTTACATCCTCTCCCCCTTAGAAACATTCATCTCCGAATGTTGAGGTGCTATATCTAATTCTGTCACGTAATGAGAGAAGTACAATTACATTTTCACTGTAACTTAAGTAAGATAAGCAACAAGACAGGGCATGCAAGAGGTCAGGCCATGACAAGAAGTTTGATAAAAAAAAAAATCGTACTCTTCCTATATGGCAAAATACATATATAATCAAAACAAAAGGTTTATTTCATGAGATTCATCTTAAACTTATATTTATGAAAGCCAAACTAAACAAGATCAACATCTCATGCTTTAGTTCATTTCAAAGTGTAGTCCACTACCTAGTTTATATAATAAGCAACAACATGACTAAACATGCATCTCTTCCAGGAGAGCTGAAATAGTTCATTATGTGCAGCAAAAACTGCAGTTAAATAGTACAACAAATGACATCAAATAAAAAACATAATAACAGTCTAGACAGATCATAAGATCAGGGTGGAAAATCAGATATATCTGGGCAGACAAACATTCGTAGAAATGCATATAACTCAGGTCCCAGCTCTTTCCTTGACTAAACTATATAGCTGGTTAATCTGATAGTAATCTGATATCATAATCCTGTGATAGAAAGGATTATTCATTAATTGTAATACCAGTACCATAATCCCTCAGTGTTTTAACTGTTTTCTTATCAACCAACCTACATATGCTAGACCCTTCATTTCTCATATCCTATAGTGTAATATCTATTTTATTTTTAAAGACAGAGCAACAGTTCATCAAGAGCATATACTGCAGAACATACACTACATCTGGATGAGAATTGCAGCTGCTAGTAAGCAAAATAAAATGGCCAAAATTCCAGCAGTAAGTCACACCTAAAATAAGGTGTTAATGGGTAAGGTACAACAGTGGTTTCAGTCAGAATAAGTGTCAAAATATGACAGGGAACTGAACTTAAGAACACTATATTTTACTACTAATATGTTATTCATTTTAGGCTCACATTTAACCACTGGACAGAGGGCAGTAGTGGTAGGTAATAGCCAAAAACATTAGCCAAACAATGGTATAAATGATATCAAACTACAGCCATAATAACAACAAACATGATAGTTAACTGCCTCAAAATCTAACAAGTATATACAGCAACCAGTGCAATGTAACAGTTGGAAATTTTGAATAAAACAGGCCACCACTAACATGCTACTGATTTTCCAGTTACTAAAATAGTTCACACATGATTAAATGACCCTTAACTAGATGTTACGCCAACTAAAAGAGTTATATATGCAAACAACCATATTTAAGCTATCATGTTAGATATATAAGCATAGCAAATATGAAGTAGTTAAAATGGTATTACAGTCAGTCCACACCTTCAGCATGTATCTAATAGTAATATCAACCTTAAGACCTAACAACATATCCTAGACTACATATTCCAATTAGGTCCAATCAAGTAGATATGGTTCCACTCACAACTCAGCTCAAGCAATATTTATAGGCATCTAATATTTCCTTAATGATCTTACCAATCCAATAAATCTCAGCCACCCAACAGAGATACACCAGAACATTTAACAGAGGATAAGGTTCAGGTAACATAGAGATTTGACCAGAAACAAGCAAGCATACTTATGACACAAAACAACTAACCTCATATATATACATAAGGGACAGAACTAGTGTAAACTAGCACTTCAACAAATAACCAGCTTTATCCTCTTATTCCATCATGGAGAAAAGAAACATATGTCACATATATTAAGCTAAACTGGACATACAGGCTTAGTAAGTAAAATTTTCCAGTTTGGAGGGATATTCTTAAACCTCATTTGAGATCAGCACATGCAATATAATTTCAGAGCAGGGAATATAGCCAAAGCAAAATCATATGAAGGCATACAGAGGATATACACTGTACCAAATCACAAATTTTCAGATTGCCCTTGTATTCCCACTTGGACAAATAACATAAGACACTTATGACTTAAGACAAGCGATCATGGCAATATGATTGTTCTGAGGTACTATCCTCAGCAGTAGGCAACAGATCCAAACAATCATACACAAGATTGACAGTATTTCCAGTTAGTTATGGTTACATGCTTAAGATTAACATGGTACTGTCAATTATTTAACACACATAACCATTTATGGATAAAGGCAAAGTCAATAGCTATAGAAGATGTTTGAAATATCATCACTTTTTAGCAAATCTAACTGGCCAGTTATGGTGTTGTTGAAAGGACTGTGACTACATTGAAACATTAATGAGTAATGACCAGCAGGTTACTCCCAAAACTCAAGAACCTTGCTAATAACAAAGGTAAATATGTCACTGTTGTTTATGTAAAGTGCACTTCTGAGAACAGAAAAGAACTGTGGGATAGTATCATTAATGCTGTCAATCATATTGATGGTCCTTGTGTATGGGGGAGCTTTAATGTGGTAAGGGATCCAGGAGAAAACTAGGAAGCTTACCTCAAAGGACTGAAAGAAGGGAAAAAACATGGACTTTATATCATGTATAAAAGCTAGTGGTTTATGTGACATTGGCTTTACAGATCCAACATACCCCTGGTGATCATACTCAACCCACCTAATGTACAAGGACCTTAGCAGAAGAACATTTTTGGGTATAAATTAAGCAAATACTCATCCCAGACATCATACCAAAAGTGCAGAGCCACACAAGTGCATTTACACATAGCATGGATAACATGATTCAAAATGAAAGCTGGAATACATAAACTAAACAGAGTAATATTACAACATGTAGAAGACCATCTACACTTGAGTTATATCTAGGAGTAGGATAAACCGTTAACACACATCAAATATCTGCTAAATTAATTTTAAGGACTTATCAAGACAACTTGCTTCAATATTTAAGCCCAAACCAGGAGCATACTATGTCCAAGAATTAAAACAGATACATACATGGATCATTTTTATCCTATACTATGGAACAAAGGCAACAAACTTTATGTGTACCATAAACTTCAGTGAAACATATTATAACCAGCATTCTGGACATGAAAATGATCACAAGATAGGTTGTAAGTTAATTAATTAACAATCATAGCCCCACTTTACAAAGATATAAGTTTATATGCACAGCAGTACAAATTCCAGTTTTTGGCATATCTTATATTCCTTTTCATATAGACATAAGCATACCAATGAATCATCACAACTCATATAATTCACACCACTTTTTAAATCATACGAAAACATATTCATATTTCATTTACAACAATCTTATCATTCCATATACATGGTCCGTTTAGTTCCATGAATCAACAGAGAGGCTTAAAATGGTTTTAAGAAGAAGCATTTAGTCACAACTTACAATCATCACATATACCATCTATTTCAACAAAGTTCAAGCATCAAATATCATATTTAAGAAAGCCTTGAATATCTAAGGTCTCAACGGTTATAGGATTCTCAAATATTCTGCTTCCCAAGCTTACCTTATCTCTCCTCCGTATACGAGTGAGATAGCTTCTCATAACCTCGAATTCATATTGTCCTTCTATCGTATCATTCGTCAAGTAGAGTCACCCATTTACTGGACATGAATATGGTTTAACTAAAGTTTTTTTTATTTTGGTAGTCGGCACTTTTCGAAATAGTAACAGGCATGAGTTAACTTGAATTCTTACGACTCAGCTTTACTGCACGATCTAAATAATGAAGGAGTATAAACTATTCCTAAATGCCCTGCAGCCTCCTGTTTATAGGTGTGGCGTGCATCACACCCATAACCAAGACTCTACTAGAAACGACTTGTAGACTTCCTAGGACAGACATGCTCTGATACCAAGTTTGTCACGACCCAAATCAGAGGGCCACGACGGGCACCCGGATCCAACTCACCGGGCACCCCCAACCATACAACCTAAAAGAATTAACCATATATTTATATACATCAAGGCCGATAAGGCCATGTATGATAACTAACCACATGACACTTATCTACAAGCCTCTAAGTGTATAACATACAATAATCAGACTGCAACTCTAGAATAAGTAGAAGTGCTCTCACATATCTGAACCAACAATCTCTTAGTACAATCTGTCACCTTACTAGTATGAACCTGCGGGCATAAAACATAGCGTCCCTCCGGCAAAGGGAACGTCAGTACGACTGATGTACTGAGTATGTTAGGCATAAGAAACAACATAACAAAGATGTATCATAATCTGAGACAGAAACAACTGACCGACATTAATTGCCTCTGAGGGACCTAATGAATATATCTAAATGGTATGCACAATGCAGTATGCATATACCTCGGCCTCATCAGGCAATCGTTCTTACCATAATAGACTCTGGGGGCGTCACACCATATATTGGTTAATGAATGCATGCATGATGCAAATGCGATCCATATATATATATATATATATTAGTGTTGCAGATCGTGCAACCCGTCCCATCACATTATGTTAGTGTTGCGGATCGTGCAACCCGTCCCATCACATAACATCGCCTCTGTGGGCATCACATCACATCACATCACATCATTTTGCCCTCTTAGGGCTCTTTTGTGATAGTCTTTCCCATTGCCTTTCCCATTGCCTTTCCCATTTTCCCATTTCCCATATATATATAGTAGAACATATAGCTTCTTTGAGGTCCAGGGTATTATATGAATGCAATGCAAATGAATGTGCATGAATAACAATATTTTCTGAATTTATTGGACGACAATAATATCCTTGCTCATTTGGCTAACATTTATGGAACCATCTGATTGGTAATAACAGATCCGAATTGTCTAATTAACATTTATATGGGCCGTGAGTAATTTATCTTTTTATGAAGATCTTATCTAATCAGCTGTGAACTAGAAAATGTAAAATAAATTGATTATATCTTAGTTTCTATGCAGATGACATTCTAAAATCATTTTAATATAATTGTTTGTCGATACCTTTTTCACTTAACACTGCAATGGCTTATTTCAACATGTCTATTAAAACATACTCACTTATTTATTAAATCAGTCTCAACACTTAATCCCATATGCCTTATTAAGGACTTAGGAACCATTTAGACATATTTTTAGCATATATTTCAAGAATATGAATACCCTTAGCTACTAAGAGTAGAGTAAGTTATGGAGTAACATGACAGTTACGTTTTGTACACAGAATTATGCCAAAATAAAGAAATGAAGTGCCTTCACATACCTTGTCGTCGAGTTTATCTAAGTTTCCAGGGGTCTTGTAAGCTCTATGAAGGATTTTCTACACCCTATGGATGATTCAAATCACAATCGAGTCAATATAATGAAAACAAATTTCATTGAGACATTATATCGAACGTCTTATACACATAGAACGTATACTTCTTTTATATCGAAACCTATGCATGTAGAGGAACACCCAGCCCTTACTAATCCATATCCCTACTATTACAATCTCCAAATAGTCCAGCAATTACACATGCAGTTCCTAATTTCATCTCAACTGTCCCAACGATACCCAACAACCCAATATTTTCGATAATTCTACTAGAACTTAGTAAGAATCATTTTCTATAATTTATGTAAGCTTAGAGGATAACAAAATTACCTCTGTTAGAAGTTACAATGAGCGTCGTCGAATAATATTTCGCTCAACCCGAATCCGACAGTAGAAACAAAACCCAAAAACTGATTTCCCAAACCTTCTTGAACCTCTGGGTTTTCGTAGCTTGATGTCGGAGTGTTCAAGCTTGCCCAAGGATTTGATTTTGTTGGAAATTAGGTTCAGAATGCCTTGAATGTGTCCCTTCTTCTTCTGAGCAACGTCTTGCAGAAAACCCCCAACTTTGACCGCGAATTTCAGAGAGTTCCAAAGTATAATTTACTCCCTTCTGATTATAGTGTAATAGTCTCTTTATTGAGGAAATGTTCTATAAAAATGAATTGAAAGAGATGTAAGTAACTGGAGAAAATGAAAAGGATTGAGAAGATGAGAGTATTAGTGACTATGGTGAGCGTCTTAGAAAAAGAACGTTGTGAGATTGTCACCGATAACCTTATAAAGCCGATAGTGTTTTATAACACCACACGTGTAGTCCTACTCAGCTTGTCTCCGCTATAATTAGTTAGTCCCACAACTAATTAATTATACACATAAATTTACTTAAATTCCGACGACTTATAAAATCTTCTTTTACTTAATGTCATAATTCTCATAATATGACACTAGTCCGTAACTTCTTTGGGAATATAAAATCGTTATTATAAATCTCCGTCGTCGCACTTGTTACATCCAAAATTATTTCGGGATCACGTCTTTTAATACACTAATTTCCTTATTAGTGTACGCAGGTACAACATGAATTTCCCCGGATTCGGGTCCACTTGCCCATGTTAAAGTGCTCAAACCATTACCCGAAATTACAAGGTGTTACAAGTATATCCAACCAAGTCAAAATTATCTCCAGAAGCTTAGAAGAGGACCAGGTCCTGAGTCACTTTGAGATACCTCAAGATTCTTTTTGCAACTTTCAAATGAGATTCCTTTGGACTTGATTGGAATCTTGCACACAAGCCAACACTAAAAACAATGGCAGGTCTGATGGAAATTAAGTACAATAGTGACTCAATGATACTCATATACATAGTTACATTCACAAGAGAACCAGGTTCATCCATATCTAACCGAGTAACAGTAGCTATAGGTGTATCAATGGGCTTCACATTCTCCATCTCAAACTTTTTAAGAAGCTCCTTGATGTATATTTGTTGACTGATCATAGTGCCTTTTGGGGTTTGCTTTACTTGCAGCCTAGAAAGAAATTTAGTTCACCCACCATGCTCATCTCAGATTCACTTCCCATGAGCTTGAAAAATTCTTCACAAAAAGGATCATTGGTGGCATAAAAAATGATATCATCAATATAAACTTGCACAATAAACAAATTCCTTCCTCTTTTCTTCAGAAATAGGGTGTTGTCAATTTTTCTTCTTATAAATCTATTTTCAAGAAGAAACTTTGACAATATCTTATACTATGCCTGATGAGCTTATTTTAAACCATATAGAGCATTGTCAAACCATGCTCATGATTCTCATGACTTTCAAAACCAGGAGGTTGCTTGGCAAAGACCACCTCCTTCAGGTATCCATTAAGAAAGACATTTTTTATATCTATTTGGAACAATTTGAACATCATATGAGATGCAAATGTGATAAGAATCCTGATTGCTTCCATTCTTGCATCAGGTGCAAAGGTCTCATCATAGTAAATATCTTCTTTTATTGTAGTCTTAAACCACCATCCTTATCTTGTTTCTTGTAGTGTTTCCAAATTCATCATTATTATGAAACATCCACTTAGTCCTAATCACTATTATGTTTGAAGGCTTGGAGACCAGGCGTCACACCTTGTTTCTTTCAACTGATGAAGCTCTTCTTGTATAGCAGCTATCTAATCAACATCTTTCAATGCCTTTTTGATATTTTGGGTTCAATTTGAGATAGAAAGAATGAGAAGGCAAATATGTTTCTTCCTCTAGACCTAGTTTGATTACCAGAGTCTAGTGGAGTGATCACATTGTGAAGTGGATGAGATCCTTTGTGCTTCTAGTTGGATACTTGAACTTCAGGATTCGAGGGACTAGGTTCCTTCATGTTTGATCCGTCATTCACATCTATAGAGGCATGACTTCTGCTTATTTGCTAATCCTCAAGAGTGCATAATACAGTATGAACTACCCGATGGTCAGCTTCAAGTGGGGTAATGGAGGGACCAGGCTCATATATGTCTTCTGGATACTCTGATGCACCTTTTCATTGCTCTTCTCAACTTGGTTCATCATTTCAGTTTTTTCATTTGAGATTTCCATGACTTCATTAGGAATTTTTGAGAATTCTCCATCATCGGCTTCATCATTGTGTGTCCCTTTATTTTCCAATTCATTTGCTTTATCAAAGATCACATGTACACTTTTCTCTACACACTGAGTTCTTTTTTGAAGACTTTATATGCCTTGCTATGAGAAAAATACCCAAGAAAGATTCCTTCATCAGTTTTTGCATCAAATTTTTCCAAAGCCTCCTTACAATTGTTGAACAAAGCATTTGCATCTAAAAGCTTTGAGGTAAGTCAGCTTAGGCTTCCTCTCATTCAGTAATTCATAGGGTTCTCAAGCAAGGACCTAATCATGCAACTATTGATCAAGTGAAAAGAAACATTAACAGCCTCAACAAGAAGCTTTTAGACACACCACTTGCTATCAGCATTGTCCTGGCCATATCTTCAAGTGTCCTATTTTTCCTTTCCACGACATCATTTTGTTGAGGTGTTCATGATCAGATCTAATACTCACAACTTGATTTTCCAAATTAACCTGAATCTATTTCACAAAGGCTACAAACACAAGGAATATTTCATCCTTGGTTCTTAGAAATAGAGTTCAAGTGAATCTGGAGTAGTCATCAATAATCACAAAGATAAAAATTTTGCCTCCTTTGATTTGAACCCTCATCGGACCACATAGATCCATGTGAAGAAGATCTAGTGTCCTTGAGGTGCCCACTTTCTTCTTTGGTTTGAATGAGGATCTGATTTCCTCTAATGAAGGCATCACATGCCTTGTGATCTTTGAACTTGACATTTGGCAGCCCACGGACCAGGTCCTTCGCAGCAAGCTTGTTCAGAAGAGTGAAACTTTCATGTTGCGACTGTGCCACAGCCCAACATCATCATCCATAACATGAAGACATGTCAAATCACCACCATTTGATGAATCAAAATATGTGACTTAGATATTCTTGAACATTTTTGCAATCGACACAACTTCAATAGTTTTGAGATTAGTGACAGTGCACAAACAAGACAACAATTTCACTTTATTTCCCTTATAAAAAATTTGGGACACACTTAACAAACTATATTTCAAGTCTTTTACATAGTAGACATTTTTAATTTCATGGGTGAGTGTCTTGTTAATTTTTTCAATACAAAGAATATATCTTTTCTTGTCATTATCAAAAGACACTCCCACCTTGGAAGGCCTTGAATGAGAGAAAATTATCCATTCTTTCAGTCATATGCTTTGAGTAGCCATTATCCATGTATCATTTTTTACTGCCTCCACTCACTCGAGCCTATAAACAGAGTCACTTGTTAGACTTAGGAACCCAAGCCAGCTTGGGTCCCTTATAATGATAGAATAGGTGAATTAGACTTCTATTTACCCATACAAGTGATATTTTCTTCTTCTTTCGGGGAAAATGTCCTTGAACTTTAGACTTTATTTCAACAAAATTCTTGTTTTTCTGCACAGACTGAAATTTGTCTTTACATGTATCCTTGTAATGGCCAGTCTGACCACAATGCGTGCACAATCAATTATCAGTCACAGAAACATACTTGCTATGGGGATTGTATGAGGCTTTAGCTTTTTGAAAACCAATTATTTGCCTTCTAACATTACTCTTGTACATAGAAACAACTACATTAGAGGATCAGGTCTAATGAAGTGACTTCTCAAGATCAATTTTAACTCATTTTAGATCTTCTAGAAGCTGCCTATTCTTATCTATCTTAACAATGAGATTTATTTTGGTTTTCTTGAGTTCATTTTCAAGCTCAAGGTGAGTCTCACTAGCCACTTGTTTTACTTTTGATGGGGTGTTCATCCATTTTTTCACTTGGCTATGTAACAAAGTATTATCTCTAGTTACTTCATGAACTTGTTCCTTCAAATCTACAATAGTGACTATCATATCATCCCTTATTTGTTCTAAACCATCAATTTATTTATTTAGAGCATTTTTCTTATTAATAAGGTTATGATAAATATAAATCAACACATTTTATAAAGATATCAATTTTTTCTGAGAGTGATTTTTCAGATTTTTCTTAACATCAAAAAACCTTTACCTCATCCATGAGTGCGAAGAATGACTCATATTCTAAAGACTCGTTGTTGATAGCATTATAGATGTATCGCCTTCTTCTCAATCTTCAGATTCACTGGAGGACTCCCCAAGAAGCTAGATCTTACTTCACCAAGTTGTCAGCAACATTTTTTCTATTGAACTTCTTGTCAAGGACCTGGTTCCTCTTAGCCATCTTTTCAGTATTTTATAATAATCCTGCTTATGAAGAGGACATTCTTTAATGAAATTTTCGGGCTTCCCATATTTGTGAAAATAATCATTTCTTTTAAAGTTCCTGCTAGAGCTTCCAATCTTTGGGATCCCACCTTTTTTTCGAATCATCTTACTAAATCTTTGTGTGAGGTACCCCATATCAGATTCATCACTACTTGAGTCACTTCTTTTAGTTTTGAGAACTAGGTTCTTCTCCTTCCTTGGCTCTTTTCTTTCAAGATCCTTCTTTCTCTTCATCTCATAGGTCTTGAGATTTCTAATAAGCTCATCAATAGTTAGTGTATGCAGTTCCTTGGCTTTAGTGATATCATTGACTTTACTTTTCTAAGAACCCAGTAGAACACATAGTATTTTCTGGACTAGCTTGTTGGTTGCAATGATCTCTCCAAGAGAATTGAGCTCTTTAATTATCGAGGTGAAACAAGTTTGCATATAATAAATGGACTCATCTTCCTTCATCTTAAACAATTCATATTAAGTGGTAAGTAGATCTATTTTGGACTGTTTTACCTGAGTAGTTCCTTCATGAGTTGTTAGAAGAACTTCTCATATCTCATTAGCATTTCGACAATATGAAACACAGTTGTATTCATCTGGTCCAATAACATAAGTCAAGTTCTTCTTTGCTTTGTAGTTCTTCTCAACAACTTTCTTGTTAGTTTCAGATTATTCTTTTTGGTACTGACTTTGAACTCTATGCCTCAGTCTCCATAGGGAAAAAGGACCATCACAGGTGATGTCCCAAAGCTCCGAGTCCTCAGCCATTATATAATAATGCACCCTTGTCTTCCATCACCAACAATATTTTCTATTAACCCTTAGGATTTTATAGTTGACTATCTTTCCTCGAGGTTTGGTGGAGCAGCCATGATGAGAGATCATTTCTAGGTGTTAACCTTTTAGAAAGCTCCTACTCTGATACCAATTGATAGAAACTAAGAGTCCACCAAACAGTATAGAGAACCAGGTTCTCTATCTGTTCCCTCAAGTAAAACAGAAAGTAAATAAGTCAAGATGTTTACGTGGAAACTCCTTTCTCAAGAGATTAAAAATCACGACCTACCAAGTAGGATTTCTAACTTCACTAACAGATCAACTTTCAAATTACAAGCTTTGCAACCTAGTAATTAAACTCTTAATCCCCCACTCTTACAATAACTCTATTGTAAGCTACAACTCTTTACTAAATCTAGCCAAGCACCCAAACTAACCTTTACTAACTCTAGTCAAGTAATCAAACACACTTTGACTAACTCTAGTGTCACGACCCAAACCGGAGGGTCATGACGGGCACCCAGACCTTACTTGTCGAGTGCCACTAAGCATATATTTAACATATATCCATAATTTCGCATGGCCCACAAGGCCACCACGAAATATCCTGCTGATATACAAAAATAGTGGACTGGAAAAGTGCTACATACAATTCCTGCAACTAGAAGGACCCAATCACTATACATATATATACCAAGGATGACAAGGTCATACAAATACTATATACATGACAACTGTTTACAAGCCTCTAAAGAGTATGTTATATCACCAGGTTGGGACAGGGCCCCGCCATACCCATATGCATATGCAAAATAATGTACCAAGAATAGACCGCAACCCAGAACAAATGTAGTGCTCCAATATCAACTGAACTGGCAACATACTGGTGCGGGTAGTCGCTCTATTTATCTGGACATGTGGGCATGAAAACAGCGTCTCCCGACAAAAGGGACGTCAGTACGACTGATGTACCAAGTATGTAAGACATGAAGAGTAGCATAACAGAGACATAAAAGTAAACTGAGACAAGAAACAACCAACCAGTAGTGAATGCCTCTGAGGGCCATAATATGCATAAATATCATGTCTGTGTAGAATGCCTCTGAGGGCCATAATATGCCTAAATGACATGAACAATGCGGTCATTGGACATCTTCCTTACCATAACAACCTCTATGGGCATCATATCATATCGGCCTCTGTGAGCATAATCATCATAGTGTATCTGTACCAGCTGCAGGTGTTCTATATCATGTTTCACATCCCCATATATGGTCTAGGGTAATATATAAATATAATGCATAAATAATATGATAATAAGACACTATGAATTTATCGGAGTTACGTAAAATCATTTCACCTCCGATTAACATTATGAATAATGACATATTTTGCATATACCTCAATAAGGATTTAAGAACATAATTAGACATTCTTTGACAATAGGAATGAATATCCTTAACTACTAAGAGTAGAATTATTTAGGGATAATATTATGTTTACGCTTCGTACTTAGAACATGCCAAAAGAAAGAAGAGGTTGCCTTAACATACCTTTTTGTCGGATCACTCGTCGACAACCTTTTTGTCGGATCACTCGTCGACAACGTATACTATGTATTGACACCCAATTTTGACCCTCCCGTCCAGATAGTAGCTATAAAATTACACTAATTTTGCAAAATAATTTTTTATGATTTCTTATAATAAAATGCAGCGATAAAACATTAATACATGCATAAATAAGCAATTTAATAATGACAACGCGTCTTACGTAGAAAATTAAGCACTAATTAAATAGCGTGTCTATCGTTAGTATTAATAATTTAGATTCAAGCTTAGGCTAATAAAGCACCTAAATAATTTAATCACAATTTATTTAAATAACTTACCACTAATTAAATACCTAATACCTAAAAACTAATTCCTAAAACTAATAACCCACTTAAATTAAAACTTTAAAATCAGCCCAACCCGCAGCCCATGCCTCTCTTGGCCCACACCCGCAGGCCCAACGTCTTCAGCCCTACTTATTTCCCCTTATCACATTCAGCCCTTTACCTTTCCCCCATCGACTTCAGCCCTTAGAAAACCTAAAGACAGAACCCTAAATTTCAGCATCCGCCGCACCCATCACTATCACTCAACCAAGATTTTCGCCGGATTTTCAGGCATCCCACCGTCTGCCACTCACCCATTTCCTTAGCCAAGTAACACTCCAATCAGTACCATAATAAATGATATAGGAATTAGCTCTGGAAATCCAAACCGAAATCAGTTCGAATTACCTAAAGAATCATCCTCAAAATTTTAACATAATCCTAACCTATATCACACCCGAATCACACAATCGCGGGGAATAGACACGAAATCGCAGTAAGAATCCTAAACCAAATCCTTCCAAAATCAGTTCCTTACCATAACCTTAAGATCCATACCAAACTTAGAACCAAATCGAGACTATAAATTAATCCTCTTATACATGCAATAGGCATCATCGACTATGGTCCAGAACCTAGTACCTTTTGAATCCAGAACGGGGGAAGGGGACAGATACTTGTTAGAAACACAAGGAGGAGTTTTAGAAAAAAAAGAGAACAAACTTCCATACATCTGCACTCTTTTCTGCTCTTAGGGGGTCAAACTCAATCGATTCTAGGAATCGGACAGAGATCAAAAACAGAAAAAAAAAGAACAAGAACAAAACCAAACTCTTTATTTTCGCACAGCCTAGCAAAAATCGTCTAAGTTATGCTTCCTGCTTCAAATCGCATCACAACCAAACATCGAGTGGATCGACGACTTGGTAAGCTGCCCAGATTCGCTGTCCGGAGAAGGTAAACTCATCATCCTTTTCCCTTTAGATTTCATTTGATATTTGAGTGCGTGATACATATTTGGTATGACTGAGTAGGCATATACAAAGTGATATTAAGGGTTGCTTATGTGTATTAGGACGATTGTTAGATCTGTGTCGTTGATTGAAATCACTGTCAAGGGTCACCTGTGTTGATTAATGTGATTAGGCTGATATTGGCATTTGTAGTTATGACCAAATACATCAGATTGTATGCTCGATTTATACATAGGCAGTAGAAATGCATCATATGTTCGCACATTCTGCTCTGTCGCTTAAATAATTGAACCAGTACTAAGATACAGGCTGCAAAAATAGGCTCGAGTATGTGTATGTATGGATTGGGTGTCTTACCATTGTATCTGTTTCTTATTTGAATTAGTACGACATGATTTAGTTTCTGGGGCAGTAGGCAGTGAACTGCCCCTCTGTGGTCTGTTCGTCGCTCCTCGTTAGTCGAGTGTTGATTCGTAAAGAACATACAAGTATTTACTTCATTCTTATATTGATGCATAATGTCGCTTGTTGAGCTTGAAGGCTAGGCCTGGGGAATCCTTGCCTTAATATAGTCGGAGCATGCCCACGAGATCCAATACAATTATCTCCATTATGTGTATGTCCAATGGCTGTAAAAACTGTATGCGTAGGTACAATATTTAGGTAAAAGCTATGGTTTAGGAAGTCATCTTGTGCTAGGCTTATCTGGTAAACTCGCCACCTTCCCACTTTGTTGATCTACATTCCTGTGACGTATATGAGTATATGACGATTATCTGCGTGTTAAACGTGTTTAGTTTGATTCAGTCCTTATTTAAATTTGTTGGATTAATCTAAAATATATTCAGCTTATAGAGCCTGTTAGGTTAGCTATTAACATGTGTTAAGCCTACATTAATGGTGGTTCGAATCTGGTAGTTTAAGCAGCAAAATATGATTGTCAATTGTTAAATTCATATTAGTTATTCAGCATGATTTCAGGTACTGTTTGAGTTTTCAGCTATTGTATAGGCCATACAGGTTACGGTTATACATCTGAGGTAAATTAACTACAGGATCTTAAGTCATAAGAGGTCTAAAAGGGAGGATAATAATTAGAGATGATGTTTAGTTTAGCAACAGGGGTCTTACAAATAACGTGGCAACTATTCCAATAGCTTTTACAATAAACAGGGAGCTTATAAACAAAATGGGCAGTCCGATATTCTGTATTGGGCCGTTATTTTCCTTGGCCTGTTGTATGGCACACCCACCCTTCAGTTTGAAAATCATGGACTGGGTTTACATCAGCATCATTCTCGGCTGCTGCCAATTAAAATAGCATTATGGATCATAAGCATTCTATGAATGTTTTATTTACTTATATTACTGTTAAATGTTTAGGGCATGTACTAATCCTTATCATTTTCTTTTTTACATGAAATGCACCGGAGCAACAAAGAGTCTCATAGCGGGACTCATCGTGGCAAACGCGAAGACCCACATCTACATGCATTTATCTCCGCATCACAAACTCCAAACCATAGGCGAGATGGCCTCGCCGTTTCCTCGAGTCATTATTAATTCATATCCTCCCCTATTATTTGTTGTAATTATTTGTCTAACATTACACTACTAGTAGTACATTTAGAATAATTAAACTTTGGGCTGTCATTAGAAAATAGTTTGACGCTAGAAATTCACTCTTCTTAGATTAGTTATTTTATGACTAGTTATGCATTGCCTAAGCCATACCAAAATGACACGTAGCTAAAGCGTCACCCGCCATTAATTCCTTAGCATAATAAATTAATTTCTTCATAAACACTTACTAACATTCATAATTAAAAATTATTTTATTAGTCTTTGCATAATAGATATTCTACATTTTATTTTATAAAGTACACATTTTGTCATAATAAGATTTTGCAATACATGTATCTTATCTAATACGTTATGAATGCCAGTTTTTATCCAAAGCTAATTTTATATTCTAAATAAATCTTACAATTTTTATCCCTTTTATTTAAATATCTTTCAAACATGCATTCTTAGCAATAATAATTAACCCTAGGTTTGAACGGACAACCGCAAGTTAGCGGATCCTTTAGGGTGTCTAACCCCTTCCCTTTAGGATAATAAAGAACCCTTGCCCAGAATCTCATTAAGTTTAGCAGACCATTAAAATGAAGTTAATGTTTACTTTAAACTAGTTAACATTTAGGTGTCCTAATTCACCCAAAATAATTAGGTGGCGACTCCGCGAACCCTTAGCGCCCTAGCAACCCTTTAGCACTTTTAACATTTTAGCATTCTTTTGCACATTTAGCATTTTATTTCATTTCCTAACACTTTTTCTAAGCAGGAGATTCGCTAAAAAAATGTCGCGGTCGAAAAAGGGCGCGACAGAATGGCGACTGCACTGGGGATTTAAGGCTCTTAACCACAACAGACCTAGGGTTATTATTTAGCATTATTTTTTTGCATTTAATTTTATGTATTTTTGTTTATTTGCTTTAATTGCTATGTGTTTTACTGCTTTCCTTAAACTGACATTCCGCTCATACTTCCTCCCTTATGAAAAATTCACACTATCACACACAACACGCGGGTGTGCTTCGCGCCCCTGCAAATTTCTTTCAAACACCCAAATTTAAGATAGTTGGTGTTTTGCGCGGAGAATCCGGTCCAACCAGTGGTCGCGTAGCCTTCTCACTCGAGTAGTCCGCTCGGGAACCTTGCGTCTAGTAAGCCAAATCTTAGCAAACTTAAGATAGAGCTATACCACCTTTTATACTAAGTCATGCATGCATTTACCTTAGGTGGGTCGGTCCTTGGCATCGACACCACAATTAGGAAGACACCAAACTTGTCGACGGGTTTCTCGACCCAACAACCAACCAGCATATTATGTGTAGCGTGACAATGATAGACAAATCCAAACCTAATCATGACATGCTGAAATTGGAAAAAGTGCACCGTCATTTGGTGGTCATTTCCAACAAAAGCATTACAGTTGGACGACTTGGACAAATCTATCACAACCTTGCATATGTGACGTTTAGGCCTACCTCTGGCATAAAGAGGTCCCAAACATGTTAGAACACGCACTTGATTTGCAATTTGCTTATTATTATATATTGCCTGCAACTTTTTGCATATTATACTAACTTGGTTTGCTTCATTTGTTAAAGGGTTATTTTTGCCTAGCTTATCCCCAAAAGGTTGATTCGCGTTGACTGGTAGAAGCACAATCATCATAAATGACTAATCCAGAGGCACCAGTACGAAACAACTTAGGACTCGTTCCCATTCATGTAGAGGATGCAGAGGCATTAGAAAGGAGAAACACCAATGATCAACACCTCGCCAAAATAGAACTACGTTTGACCTGATTCCCTTGGCGGATACGTAGGCGGCCACATCGGCTTCGGTCCCACCTTTAGAAATTTTAATTTTACCCAATTTCGCTTGTAATGAACTACGTCATGACCTGATTCCCTCATGAGGATACGTAGGCGGCCTAATCGGCTTCGGTCACACCATTAGGAAACTTTCCATTCGTTTTGAAATACACATAATTTACAAGCAACCCCATTAAGACCCACTTTAGGCCAAAACGCCCTTTGCATATTCAAAACTGGGACAAGGTACGAAACCAGACAAGGGTTATGAGTCCAAACAAGGCAGACGTCCGAGCATCAAGAGTCAAAACTATAAAGTCAATGCGAATAAACCGCCCCCCCTCGAACTCACAAATTTTTCTTTGAGCGCAGGTCCTTCATATTAGCAGAAGGTAAAACAAAGTTCTTCATACTAGCAGAAGCAGAAAATACAACAAAATTCTTTAGAAGCAGAAATAAGCAGCAGAAGCAGACAGACATCAACAATCAGAGTTCAAATCCCGCAACAAAGTCTAGCGCATCAGCTCGGGCCCATAGTCAAATTGCAATCCATGCAGTGCACAAACGCATAACAAAAGACATCATGACAATCCATACAACATTCGCAACACCCCACATATCATACAGGGACGACATCCCTACTCACAGAATCACATTTCTCATATATTTTTCTGTTTCAACAGTTATACACTATTTTTTCTCAAGTTTAGCTTGCAGGAGCATTTATTCTACAGGAACAGCAGCAACACGTCCAGGCAAAGACGTCATCTCGACCCAATGGTCACAACACACTTTATCTCCGCGATAACGTTATCTACAGTTCATCTATGCAACAATGATCAATGCATCACGTCTATGCAACGACGTCCCTTTCATTATGCCTATGCAACGGCTTCATCAACAGTTCATCTATGCAACGATGACCTCTGCATTTCGTCCATGCAACGACGACATCCATATAACGTTTATGCAACGACATTATCTCATTATGCCTATGCAACGGCTTCATCAACAGTTCATCTATGCAACGATGATCTCTGCATCACGTCTATGCAACGACGTCCCTTTCATTATGCCTATGCAACGACTTCATCAATTCATCTACGCAACGATGACCTCTCGCATTTCGCCCATGCAACGACGACATCCATATAACGCTTATGCAACGACATTATCTCATTATGCCTACGCAACGACTTCATCAATAGCTCATCTATGCAACGATGATCTTCGCGTCACGCCTACGCAACGACGCCCTTTCATTATGCCTATGCAACGATTTATCATCGCCAAGTCCAAAACTACGCCACGCCCGAAACGACGCCACGCCCGAAAACGACGCCAAGTCCAAACGACGCCAAGTCCAAAACGACGCCACGTCCGAAACGACGCCACGCCCAAAACGACGCCACGCCCAAAACGACGCCAAGTCCAAACGACGCCAAGTCCAAACGACGCCACGCCCAACACGACGCCACGTCCGAAAACGACGCCACGTCCGAAAACGACGCCACGTCCGAAAACGACGCCAAGTCCGAAAATGACGCCAAGTCCGAAAACGACGCCACGTCCGAAAACGACGCCACGTCCGAAAACGACGCCACGTCCGAAAACGACGCCACGTCCGAAAACGATGCCACTTCCGAAAACGACGCCACGTCCGAAAACGACGCCAAGTCCGAAAACGACGCCACGTCCGAAAAACGACGCCAAGTCCGAAAACGACGTCAAGTCCGAAAACGAGGCCACGTCCGAAGACGACGCCACATCCGAAAATGACGCCAAGGTCCGAAAACGACGCCAAGGTCCGAAAATGACGCCGAGTTCGAAAACGACACCGAGTCCGAAAACGACACTGAGTCCGAAAACGACGCAGAGTCCGAAACGACGTCCGTACACGATGCCACGTCCAAAACGGCGTCATCAACACACCACATCTACGCAAGGACAATTTCTCTACTCTCAAATTTGCATTTCTTATTCATGCTTTATTATTCTGTCTTAGCAGTTATGCACTAACCTTTTCTATGAGCTTTAGTCTACAGGGCTTCAATCTAAAAAGGCATGTCGCAGCAAGGACAACATATCCGCATTCACAATCGCAACACGTCCGTGCAAAGGCGAAATCACAGCATCGCATCAACACAACAGTCATCACATTTTGCAGGATAACATTTTCTACTCACAGTTACATTGCTTTTAAAATTATGCATCATCATTTTGCCTTAACAGTTATGCACTAACCGTTTGTTTAAGTCTTAGCATGCAGGAGCAGGAGCACAACGTGGATTTTCTCTACAAATAACCGGCAATTTGTTGGGGCCAACCTTCCCAACAAATGGAAGAAGCGCCTCAGCGTCGATCTACTGCTCCACATCACCATAAAACCCAAAGATCACGAGTCGATACCAGACACCCCGTTCGCCGCTTTTTTTTAATTATTTTTTTACTTATTTTTAAGATTACGGCCCGGTGTCGCCATAACTCGACATCGACAAATTTTGAATCCGCGTTAGCCCACCTCGTGTTTTGACCATGGCGACCAAAGGTCGCCATAACTCGACATCGAGACAAATTTGAGTCCGTTAGCCCGCCTGGTGTTTTGACCATGGTAGCCCGAGATCGCCATAACTCGACACCGACAAATTTGAGTCCGCGTTAGCCCGCCAGTGTTTGACCATGGTGCCCAAAGGTCGCCATAACTCGACATCGACGCTGAGTCCGCGTCAGCCTTGCCTAATTGCCCAACATTTTAATTCTGAGGATCGAGACAAAATTGGTTATGAGTCAACGTCTTTGTCCGAAGATTCTTCCATCATCTCCATACAAAGAGGGACAACTGTTGACACCCAATTTTGACCCTCCCGTCCAGATAGTAGCTATAAAATTACACTAATTTTGCAAAATAATTTTTTATGATTTCTTATAATAAAATGCAGCGATAAAACATTAATACATGCATAAATAAGCAATTTAATAATAACGCGTCTTACGTAGAAAATTAAGCACTAATTAAATAGCGTGTCCATCGTTAGTATTAATAATTTAGATTCAAGCTTAGGCTAATAAAGCACCTAAATAATTTAATCACAATTTATTTAAATAACTTACCACTAATTAAATACCTAATACCTAAAAACTAATTCCTAAAACTAATAACCCACTTAAATTAAAACTTTAAAACCAGCCCAACCCGCAGCCCATGCCTCTCTTGGCCCACACCGCAGCCCAACGCCTTCAAATTTCTACTTATTTCCCTTATCACCTTCACTTTACCTTTCCTTTCCCATCGACTTCAAATTTCTTAGAAAACCTAAAGACGTAACCCTAAATTTCAAAGATCCGCCGCACCCATCACTATCACTCAACCAAGATTTTCACGATTTTCGCATCCCACCGTCGCCACTCACCCATTTCCTTAGCCAAGTAACACTCCAATCAGTACCATAATAAATGATATAGGAATTAGCTCTGGAAATCCAAACCGAAATCAGTTCGAATTACCTAAAGAATCATCCTCAAAATGTTAACATAATCCTAACCTATATCACACCCGAATCACACAATCGCGGGGAATAGACACGAAATCGCAGTAAGAATCCTAAACCAAATCCTTCCAAAATCAGTTCCTTACCATAACCTTAAGATCCATACCAAACTTAGAACCAAATCGAGACTATAAATTAATCCTCTTATACATGCAATAGGCATCATCGGCTATGGTCCAGAACCTAGTACCTTTTGAATCCAGAACGGGGGAAGGGGACAAATACTTGTTAGAAACACAAGGAGGAGTTTCAGAAAAAAAAGAGAACAAACTTCCATACATCTGCACTATTTTCTGCTCTTAGGGGGTCAAACTCAATCGATTCTAGGAATCGGGCAGAGATCAAAAACAGAAAAAAAAAGAACAAGAACAAAACCAAACTCTTTATTTTCGCACAGCCTAGCAAAAATCGTCTAAGTTCTGCTTCCTGCTTCAAATCGCATCACAACCAAACATCGAGTGGATCGACGACTTGGTAAGCTTCCCCGATTCGCTGTCCGGAGAAGGTAAACTCATCATCCTTTTCGCTTTAGATTTCGTTTGATATTTGTGTGTGTGATACGTATTTGGTATGACTGAGTAGGCATATACAAAGTGATATTAAGGGCTGCTTATGTGTATTAGGACGATTGTTAGATCTGCGTCGTTGATTGGAATCACTGTCAAGGGTCACCTGTGTTGATTAATGTGATTAGGCTGATATTGGCATTTGTAGTTATGACCAAATACATCAGATTGTATGCTCGATTTATACATAGGCAGTAGAAATGCATCATATGTTCGCACATTCTGCTCTGTCGCTTAAATAATTGAACCAGTACTGAGATACAGGCTGCAAAAATAGGCTCGAGTATGTGTATGTATGGATTGGGTGTCTTACCATCAGATTCGCTTTCTTATTTGAATTAGTACGCATGATTTAGTTTCGGGCGAGGCGTTGAACCGCCTCGTGGTCCTGCTCGCCGCCTCGTTAGTCGAGTGTTGATTCGTAAAGAACATACAAGTATTTACTTCATTCTTATATTGATGCATAATGTTGCTTGTTGAGCTTGAAGGCTAGGCCTGGGGAATCCTTGCCTTAATATAGTCGGAGCATGCCCACGAGATCCAATACAATTATCTCCATTCTGTGTATGTCCAATGGCTGTAAACACTGTATGCGTAGGTACAATATTTAGGTAAAAGCTATGGTTTAGGAAGTCATCTTGTGCTAGGCTTATCTGGTAAACTCGCCACCTTCCCACTTTGTTGATCTACATTCTTGTGACGTATATGAGTATATGACGATTATTTGCGTGTTAAACGTGTTTAGTTTGATTCAGTCCTTATTTAAATTTGTTGGATTAATCTAAAATATATTCAGCTTATAGAGCATGTTAGGTTAGCTATTAACATGTGTTAAGCCTACATTAATGGTGGTTCGAATCTGGTAGTTTAAGCAGCAAAATATGATTGTCAATTGTTAAATTCATATTAGTTATTCAGCATGATTCCAGGTACTGTTTGAGTTTTCAGCTATTGTATAGGCCATACAGGTTACGGTTATACATCTGAGGTAAATTAACTACAGGGATCTTAAGTCATAAGAGGTCTGAAAGGGAGGATAATAATTAGAGATGATGTTTAGTTTAGCAACAGGGGTCTTACAAATAACGTGGCAACTATTCCAATAGCTTTTACAATAAACAGGGAGCTTATAAACAAAATGGGCAGTCCGGTATTCTGTATTGGGCCGTTATTTTCCTTGGCCTGTTGTATGGCACACCCACCCTTCAGTTTGAAAATCATGGACTGGGTTTACATCAGCATCATTCTCGACTGCTGCCAATTAAAATTGCATTATGGATCATAAGCACTCTATGAATATTTTATTTACTTATATTACTGTTAAATGTTTAGGGCATGTACTAATCCTTATCATTTTCTTTTTTACATGAAATGCACCGGAGCAACAAAGAGTCTCATAGCGGGACTCATCGTGGCAAACGCGAAGACCCACATCTACATGCATTTATCTCCGCATCACAAACTCCAAACCATAGGCGAGATGACCTCGCCGTTTCCTCGAGTCATTATTAATTCATATCCTCCCCTATTATTTGTTGTAATTATTTGTCTAACATTACACTACTAGTAGTACATTTAGAATAATTAAACTTTGGGCTGTCATTAGAAAATAGTTTGACGCTAGAAATTCACTCTTCTTAGATTAGTTATTTTATGACTAGTTATGCATTGCCTAAGCCATACCAAAATGACACGTAGCTAAAGCGTCACCCGCCATTAAATCCTTAGCATAATAAATTAATTTCTTCATAAACACTTACTAACATTCATAATTAAAAATTATTTTGTTAGTCTTTGCATAATAGATATTCTACATTTTATTTTATAAAGTACACATTTTGTCATAATAAGATTTTGCAATACATGTATCTTATCTAATACGTTATGAATGCCAGTTTTTATCCAAAGCTAATTTTATATTCTAAATAAATCTTACAATTTTTATCCCTTTTATTTAAATATCTTTCAAACATGCATTCTTAGCAATAATAATTAACCCTAGGTTTGAACGGACAACCGCAAGTTAGCGGATCCTTTAGGGTGTCTAACCCCTTCCCTTTAGGATAATAAAGAACCCTTGCCCAGAATCTCATTAAGTTTAGCAGACCATTAAAATGAAGTTAATGTTTACTTTAAACTAGTTAACATTTAGGTGTCCTAATTCACCCAAAATAATTAGGTGGTGACTCCGCGAACCCTTAGCGCCCTAGCAACCCTTTAGCACTTTTAACATTTTAGCATTCTTTTGCACATTTAGCATTTTATTTCATTTCCTAACACTTTTTCTAAGCAGGAGATTCGCTAAAAAATGTCGCGGTCGAAAAAGGGCGCGACACTATGTATAGCACTTCGATCTTATATTCCATGAATTACAACCTCCACATAATTTAAACTTATGTTGCTGCTTCCAAACTCACGTTGCCCCTTTTTGAACTAAACTGCATTAAACATATTTGCCTAGGTAGATTATAGAATATGCAAATTGCTTATGTTTCTCGATTAAGGGTGTTGTGTTAGTTATAACTAATTTAAAAGTGGTGAATCATCTTTCACATGCCCAGCCCCTAATTTAAGTGAATTTGTTCACTTATGTTCTACTTGTAGATTAATATGTGAGTGAATAATCAATGGTTCCATTCTAGCAGAGTGGCACGTGGAAATGCACTAAAAACGTATCCTATAATTCCTTTGTCTCCCCAATTTACTTAAATATTAACCACTTTTAACACACTTCATATACTCAATATAATCATCATATGATGTAGCACTAGTCTATAGACTTTTTTAATCTATACAAAATATTATTATTGATCTCCGTCGTCAGACTTGTTAAATTCTAAATTATTTTGGGGCCGCATCCGTTTATATACTAAGCTCTTCACTTGCGTACGTAATTATGACATAAATCCTTCAAGGCTCGTGTCTATTTACATAAGCCTAGCGGTTCCACCCATGACCCGAAAATACGAGATGTTACATCATTTCCCCCTTAGAAACATTCGTCCTCGAATGTTGGGGTGACATATCTAATCCTTGTCACGTTGGCCGAAAACACAATCACTGTTTCACGGGACCATATAATATAACATACATCACTAGTCCAGACCTCTCGTGGTCACCAAGCATTAATTATAATAATATGAAATAGAACTTACCTTATGCTTCTCTCGGAACCTCGGTGTTGATCTGAAATAAATAGGAATATTTGTGTTTCATCTCTTATTACGCCTCCCACATCATTTCTTCTACATTCTTATTCTGCCACAGAACTTTCATGAAGGCTACTTCGTTAGTTCTTAATGTGCAGACTCGTCAATCTAAGATAGCAATAGAAATCTTTTCATATGATAGATCCTATGTAACCTTCACATCGTCAATCTCAAAGGTTGGGGTCTTCTTTTGTTGAATACTTAATTCTTTCTAAGATGGGGTATTCCCACTGGCGCTCTAAAACTTCCGATCTGAGGAACGATTCAAATGTATTGTGAATCACAAGGCCACCATCCTCCGAATCTATTAGTCGGAATCCCAAACTAGCTAAGGAGTTTCTTATTAACTTTTTCATCTCGACCTGCACCGGCTTCGAGTTGACCATCGTCTTACGACTGAGAGCGCTTGCTATAACTTTATCTTTATCGGGATTGTATAAGATGTCCTCGTCACAATCCTTCAATAATTTAAGCCACTTCCCTTGCCTCAAGTTCAACTCTTTCTGTTTACCTATGTATTGCAGACTTTTATGATCCATGAAAATGTTTGTATGAACACCATACAAGTAGTGCCGCCAAATTTTCAGTGTATAGACCACCGCGACAAACTCCAAATCGTGTGTCAGATAGTTTTTCTTATGTTTCCTCAATTGCCTTGAGGCATAGGCAATCACTTTACCATATTGCATTAGCACGCATCCTAAACCTGCTTCCGAGACATCATAATATCCCACGTAGCCTTCCAGATCCTCTGGGAGAGTAAGGGCTGGTGTCGATGTTAGTATATCCTTTAACTCTTAAAAACTCTGCTCACAGGCATTGGACCACTGGAACTTTATAGCCTTTTATGTCAATTGTTATATTCCTTTTGTCGATTGACTATTGATAGATCCAGTTTTCTTGATATCATTGTGTCATTCTCCCCTCCTTTGGTGAGGGTAATCACCCTTTTAGCTCCTTAGACTATTGCCCCCTTACAATAATTTGTTACATATAACTTCCCTTTTTGTTGTGACTTAGCTTCCTGTCGAAATACACGTCTCATAGTACGGCAGCTTCAACATCATTTGGGTGTAGAAAAATAATTGGAAACCTTACCTCGTAAACTATCTACTCTACTACGCATGCAGACAAATATACTATGGCCAAACATCATCTTAATTTTAGAAAAACTAAAGAGAGAACAAACTAGTCACAGGCGAGCTCATACATCAGTAAAGAGTAAAGACCAGTACCATAGGGGCATCCTATATATGAGGAATCATGATAATTTCTAGCCAAAAAACTCATGGATAGGCACTCTTTAAATTTAATTAAGAGTGTAAAGAGTGCAAGCATATTAACCAGAATCATATTAGTGGCAGTGGACCAAAGTATATGTTAGTGCATTTCAAATCCAATTAGGAAGGAACAACCAAGCTAGACAAGTTGATGTGTGAAAGGGTTGAAACATGCATTATGATGAACTAACATGCTTTAAAAGGGGAGGAATGGTTGTGAGTATAAGTTACAAACAATAGCTGAATTACAATCCAAATTAGACTCAAGTTAGATAAAATAGGTAGCAAACATAGACAGTTATATCAAGCAACTTAACAAGCTTATCACAACACAAATGACTCAAGAGAGTTTGTATATTGTTATGGAAAAGCTTTAATAGCTATACAGACAGAGTGACATGCTATGGATTTCGCTTAAAGACACTAAACAGATGAGAGGCGGGGCATAGCACAGCCAATTTGGTAATCATGTTGAGGACAGAGGTGACCAAGTATCCAAAGAGAACAACAACTTTAGATATGCAATAATCACACAGACCAAAATTATACAGAGGTCACCATTGAGGTTTGGTTATGCACAAAGATACTGTCAAACAGGCATGACGTAATTAACATGGTAACTAAATGGAACCTTAAGGAAACAAACTATTTTTTCCAGTTAAATTTACTCCTAGAACATGTTGGTCTAACTCAGGACATTTTCAAGGACAATATACTTTTCAGTTTCAGTTTTTGGCCTAAGACATATGTAAATAAATCATCATAACAGAATTCTAGTTCTTCATTTCTTCACACAAACATGGACATAACTACAGCCACATATTATAGTTAGGCATTTATGATAAATTACCTACCATAACCTCTGCTAAAAATAGAGAACGAAGCACATCACATAAATATTATATATGACTTCAACATAGTATGTCTGGAGTACAAACAGAATAGCTAGACCATGCAACCATTATCAGATTCTCTTAGCAAATTTTAGTTTACACATCACCCGTGATCAGACACAATCCCAACACAACATATTATTACACAGTTAACTAAACCAACCAACACCATATAATTTCTTCAACTAATCCACATCACAATTCATTTAAATAGATGTTAAGCTCAAATCTAATATTATCTTAGTATATTGAAATACTTAGTTCAAACTAGAACATGCTGATTAAATATCATATTAACTAGTCTATTTTATACTTATATTAGTCCATTCTTAATCATCAACTGGACAACAAAGAACAAACACATGAACAAATTGGACAAGTCAAACAAATAGTCGAACTACACCAATGTTATACTCTAGTTAAGTTTTTCAACCATCTTAGCCTATATGCATGTTATTAATGCATACATGAGCAATTTAGAATAAAACAAACACATATCTTCGTAACACTAAATTATACAACAGTCTTATCAACCCATATACAAAATTCATATACTTCTTCGATTAATCCAAACATATAACCATATATTGGTTAAGCACAATACATGATCTACTTAAAGATAACTAATATAAGGACCTTATGGGCTATTAGGATATGTGCTAGGATAATGCTATGATCCTGTTGGTGTACCTGCACTCTCCTATCTTGGTTCTATATATGAGTCTTGATCAGATACACTTTGAAGTGGAACCCTCTTATCCTTATTAGTCACTCATCTCCTTTTGGCCTGCCTACTTTCTTCCTCCTCCGTGTGTCTCATGACATAAACTGGCGAGCCCTGATTGATAGACTCCCGAGATTGTGGACTATTTGGAACCTCAGAAGAGTCATTGTCAGTGAATAAAATGAATATCCTGTCATAGCGATGCACCAGTTGGGAACCTGGTTGTGCCAACCCCTGTGTTGCCCCACTTACAACCGTGATCAATAGGGCTCGATACTAAAACTAAGGCCCTCGGTGAGGTCGGAACTCCCCTCACCCCATCTTCCGTTGGCAGAACCGAATTTGTTCGAATAGACGACTCATAGGGATCCTCCTCAATAGAATCTATGATCTCCGACGGGTCTGACTCAATAGTATAACTTACGACTCTTTTTTCTATCTTCGTAGCCCTCTGACTCGTACCAACAGGTGGTACCTGTCTAATATCTTGCCTCACAACAATACCTGCACTCTTACTAACATGAGTCTTCCTTGTCATAGACATTGCTGTAATTTCAAATGGGAAAATAAGATTAGGAATAATTTTTCTTAGGACTCGGCTCTATCGAACGATCTAGGTTATGAAAGAAGGAGACCACCTAAATGCCCTGTAGCCTCTTTCTTATTAGTATGACGCATTACATACCTATAAACAAGACTCTACCAGACACGACTTATAGACATCCCTAGGACAGATCTGCTCTGATACCAATTTTATCACGACCCAAACCGGAGAGTCATAACGGGAATCCGAACCTTACTTTCCGAGTACCACTAACCACATATTTATCATATATCCATAATTTTGCATGGCCCACAAGGCCGTCATGAGATATCCTGTTGATATACAAAAAGTAGTGGACTTGAAAGTAAACCTGTCTAACGGTCCGGGTTGACCCGGTAGAAAATCTGATCCGGACCGGACCGGACTGGTAAAGGCTTACCGGCTTGGGGGTTGGGTTGGCCCCCAACCGCAAACCGCACGGATTATATAAAAACCCGATAAGGCCCGGACCGGTTAGATCCGGTAACGGAAACCAGTTACATTACCGGTTAATCGGTAACACATAAATTAATAAAAAAATTGCACTTTTTTTTTTACCCAAACGGTAATGTTACCGTTGGGAGGGGTTGGGGGTGGGGGGATGCCAACGGTCATTTCGATCGTTTTGCTGTTTTTTTTTTTTTGTTTGTTTATTATTTTTTTTAATTACATTTTTACCCTTTAAAAAATCTATAAATTCTCTACATTTTTTTCATTTTTATCACACAACAATTCTCTTATTCTCAATTTCTCATACTCTCTTAATTATCTTTATTATCAATTTTCAAGTTATTATTATTATTAGTTTTCAAATTCAAAGTAGCAAGACGCAATACTTCGAGCTTCGAGTTTCAATTGAATTCTGAATTTCGAAGTTTGGTACACTCGTTTTATTCTCTAATTATTTTATTAAATTATCATATTTATTTGTTGATTATTTAATTATTTTATAATTTCTTCGCTAAGGGCAAATTTGTCGGGATTACGCCGTAAATCTAGTTCAATGAGTAAAATATTTATAGGTTCTTCACCATCTAATCAAAATAGATTATGATCAAATGCAAGAAGATTTTGGAATAGAAGATAATGAATATGATAATGTTCAATTAGATAATATTGTTGAACTTGAAGAAAATGAACCTCCTACACCTACTAGTGTTCCTTCTGTCAATGTTGGTACTATTAGTGGTAGTCGTAGACCTCCTTTACCAGAACCAGAAGTAAGAAAAAAAAGAGTAAAGTGTGGCTCTTTTATGATAAAATTGTGGGCACTAATAGAGTTAGATGTAATATTTTTTGGAGAACTTATAAACATAAGACAGGGGGTGGTGACGGGGGGACGGACATTATAGGTAGACATATAAAAAACGATCGGCCGCTGGTGGCGCAGAACGAACTAATCCGCGACCAGCAAGTTTTCCGAAAGCGTCGGTACAATGGAATGATGTCTCTGATTTAGAACCCGATCAACAACAACTTAATCCATTAACTGGAGGGTGGCTAAGTACGATCCAAAAAAGGATCGCATTGAATTAGAAAAAATGATTGTCGGAGGTTGTTTACCTTTTTCTTTTGCTTCTTCTTCATATTTAATTAAATATATTCAAATAGTATATAATCCTTTTTTTAAAGGTGTTCCTCGTAGTACTACTAGAGCCGATTTTTTTAGACTTCATAATGATTATGTTATTTTTTGCAATATTTGTTTGCTAACCTTCCATGCCTAGTTAGTTTTACTTCAGACATTAGACATGCTTTAAACGCTTATGGTTATTTAACAATTACTTGACATTGGATTGATGAAAATTTTAGAATGAAAAAACGTATTATTGTTTTTGCGTATGATGAAGATCAAAGTCATACTGGAAAATATATAAGCGAAACTATTTGTTCTTATGCCCAAAAATATAATCTTTATAATAAAATACTTTGTGTATCATTCGATAATGCATCTAATAATACTGCTGCTGTAGATCTTTTAAAAGCGGAAGTATAACCACCACTTTCTGATATATTTCATGTCCGTTGTGCTTGTCATATTTATAATTTAATTGTTAAAAGTGGTCTTGATTTTTTTGCACCTGAAATAAAACTTGTCAAAAGAGCTGTTAGAGTTATTCAGGGTAATAATAGGAAAAATAAAATTATAGAATTTAAAGAAAAATGTAAACAATTTAATTTGAGACCTAAATTCATGTCAGAGGAGATTATTACACGGTGAAATTATACTTATTTATTGTTAAATGAATGGTATAAGTATAAAGACTCCATAACACATGTTGCAAATGCGCATTGTAAGAACGTGACGTATATGTTAACCGACGAACATTGAAAATCAATTGGTGAACTTTTAAAAAATTTACGTAAATTTTACACTGCTACTGTTGAATTTTAAGGATCTTATTACCCAACAGTTTGTAATGCTTTAGCTTATATAGCTGAAATTTCATATATATTTTATGGTTTAAAATCAAATGTGAAATATAAAGATGCAGTTACACTTATGTTTGAAAAGTTTAAAAAATATTTTTTCCCTATTCCTGATATTTATTGTATTGGTGCAGTCTTAAATCCTTCTATTAAAAAAGTAGATTGTCATAATTTAATATATAGTTTATATACTTATATGGAAGTAGGTGCAACAGAAACTCCATCTTCATTTGATTGCATAAGTAAACTTGATACTAATTTAACTACATTATATGAATATTATGCTACATTACATGATAACAACAATTCTGCTACTAATATTCCTTCTAGTTCTACTTCTGTGTCTACACCTTCAGGATTCAATAAGGATGACGATGATGAATCTTTAGACATATGGAACACTTTTACAACACAATCAACCACAAGTCGATCTTGCGATGAGATGCAATTTTATTTGCAAAAGCCAGCGGAGCCGAAGAAAAGTTTTGACCCTTTACAATGGTGGCAGGATAACAAAAGAAAATTCCCGGTACTTGCAGCTATGGCACGAGATATTCTTAATGTGTCGATCTCAACAGTAGCTTCTGAAAGCGCATTTAGCCAAGCACGCGATCAAATAGGAGACACACGATATTAAAGTGTTAGTCTGCTTAAGGGATTGGATCAGATCAGAGAGAACAAATCAAGGATGTGTAGACGTTAATTCTCCGGAAGATGAAGAAATAGGCAATATTTTGGAAGGCGGGAGCGGAGCGGGACTAGAATTAATACTCCAGATTTAGAGGCTATGGAGCATAACCAATTCAATCAACCTATAGATTACGAAGAACTTGCAAGAATGATGCATAATATGTAAATAAAATTATTGTTACTTCATTATGTACTCTTATTAACAATTTAACATTATGAAAATTCAAAAGTTTACATCTTATCATTAGTTTTAATTTTACTATCTATTTAGTTGTTAATTTGTTATTACTTATTTGTTAACTTATATCTACTAATCTAATAAATTAATAAAAGTATAATTACAATATAAAGTTATAAACTATAAAGTATAACTATAACAGTACTATAAAGTATAAACTATAAAATAAAGATAAAGTATAAAGTTATAAACTATAAAATAGAAAGTTAACTTTAAAGTTTCAATTTTAATATATAAAACTATATTATATATTATATTACATATTTAAATTGAATTTAGTTTACATTGTAGAAAATAAATACTAGAAATTAAAAAAAAAAAAAACGGACCGATAGGCCCGGTTCAGACCCGCACGGGCCGACCTGAAATTCGGTAATGAACCGGACCGGTTGGCCCGATAGTCCGGTGAACCGGACCGATTACCGGTCCGAAACTGGTTAAACCCGGTAAGGGGATACCGATTCGGCCCGTTAGACAGGTTTACTTGAAAGGAGCTACATAAAATTCCTGCAACCAGAACCAGAAGGACCCAATCACTAAACATATACATACCAAGACCGACAAGGTCATACACAATTACTATACATAAGACGACTATCTACAATTCTCTAAATAGTACGTGATATCACCAGGTCAGGATAGGGTCCCGCAATATCAATATGCATATGCAAAATATTGTATCAAGACTAGACCGCAACCCTGGAATAAATGGAGTGCTCCCATATCAATTGAACTGGCAACCTACTAGTGCGGACCATCGCTCTATTTATCTATAGATGCGGACATGAAATGCAGCATCCCCGACAAAAGGGACGTTAGTACGACTGATGTACCGCGTATATTAGGCATGAAAAATAGCATTACAGAGACAAGGAACAACCAACCAGTAGTGAATGCCTGCCTCTGAGGGTCATAATATGCACAAATATCATGTCTGTGTAGAATGCCTCTGAGGGCCATAATATGCCTAAGTGTCATGCACAATGCGGTCATACATACATATATATATATTGGCCTCATGGGCATCTTCATTACTTTAACTGCCTCTATGGGCATCATATCATATCGGTCTCTGTGGGCATAATCATTATAGTGTATCTGTACCAGCTGCAGGTGGTCTGTATCCCATTTCTCATCCCCATATATGGTCCAGGGTAATACATGAATATAATACATAAATGATATAATAATAAGACCATATAAGTTTGTCGGAGTGACGTAAAATCGTTTCACCTCCGATTAACATTATGAATATTGAAATCTTTTTCATATACCTCAATAAGGATTTAGGAACATAATTAGACATGTTTTGACAATAGGAATGAATAACATGAACATCCTTAACTACTAAGAGTAGAATCATTTATGGGATAATATTACGCTTCGTACTTAGAACATTCTAAAAGAAAGAAGAAGTTGAATTAACATACCTTTTTGTCGGATTACTCGTCGACAACGTATACATCGTATAGAACTTCGATCTTATATTCTTAGAATTACTACCTCCGTAAAATGTAAACTTATATTGTTGCTTCCAAACTCACGCTGCCCCATTTTGAACTAAACTGCATTATACATATTCACCCAGGTAGATTATAGAATATGCAATTTACTAATTGCCTATGTTTCTCGAGAAAGGTTGTTGTGTGTATATATCTATACTACACTCTTTGGTCTAGTTATAGCTAATTTAAAAGTGGTGAATCATCCTTCACGTGTCCAGCCCCTAATTTAAGTAAATTTGTTCACTTATGTGTCTACTTGTAGATGAATATGTGAGTGAATAATCAGTGGTTCCATTCTAGCATAGTGGCACGTGGAAATGCACTAAAAACTTATCCTATAATTCCGTTGTCTCCCCAAATTACTTAAATATTAACCACTTTTAACACTCTTCATATACTCAATATAATGATCATATGATGTAGCACTAGTCCATAGCCTCTTTTAGCATTACAAATATTATTATTAATCTTCGTCGTCACACTTGTTAAATCCTAAATTATTTTGGGACCCCATCCGTTTATATACTAAGCTCTTCACTTGCGTACGTGATTATGACGTAAAGCCTTCAAGTCTCGGGTGTATTTACATAAGCCTAGTGGTTCCACCTGTGACCCGAAATTACGGGATGTTACATCTAGCCAAGTGTACAACTCAAAAGCTTTGAGAAAGTAAACTACCTACAAACACCTTCTTACAAGAAGAATAGGTTTACAAGTTAAAGAACAAAATGACAAAGACTTAAGATATATTCAGTTGTCACCTTGAGAGCAGTGGTAGCTACAATTGGAAGATGTGATTTTTGCAGATTTAAAGTGTTAAATTAAACCCTTGTAACATGTTGTATATATATTAGGGGGCATGCGAGAAGCATGTGACCATGGATAGGGACATTTCATCATTTGGTTTGGCCTTTAGCAAACTACAATTGTGCTGGTGCGGTTCTGCCAGTCGGAACAGTACCACAGCTTTACAGCTATCGCGTTGACTGCACGACGCCGAGGACCTAGTCCCTATTTGGTTCCTTGAATGTTTGTCAAATCATCAAAACAAGAAATAGCATAACTTATCACTACCATCAAAGGTATTTTCAAATGGATAAAAAGAAGGTACAACAATTTCTGTTTCTTGGAGAAAACCAGAAAAATAAGAAAGAGGGTTCAACCATATATCAGTTTCTATGTCAAATACTCATCATATAACTGTCATAAATTTATGACAATTTAAATAACTATCACACATATGTCATAAGTGTCTGTTGACCAAGAAGTCAACGGAAAAACTGTCACAAAACAGTTGAAAAAACTGTCACACTCCGACTATCACCGTTCTTGTAGGGTGGATAAAACCAGATAAATAAAAAAGAGGGTCGACCAAATTATCTAAAAACCATAACAATAATGATGGCCAAGGCTGTGACTGAGTTCACAATGAGAAACCAAGCTCCATGTTAGAATGTGAGGTGAAGAAATAGAAGTCATGGTGATGAAACGAAAGCTGTTTCAGCCATGAATCTGCAGCACTCTGGATATCACTTAGTTTTTCATAGTCTTCATATGTATCAGCGTTTAGCCATACATCATTTTGCATTTTGTATGCAGCTAAACCGAAGGGATTAAGACGAATTCCACTGTCACCCTTCTTTTCTCCATCAGTTCCATTTCCAGAATTCTCTTCTACAGCATCTGAAAACAAAAGGAAAATCACTTACTCAAGTAGGTGGAACTGAAGATAGCTAGTTCACATGTTTAATTTCATCAGCTTTATCCTAATAAATTTGAAGAAGGTAACATGAAGAGTGAAAAAGCTTAACATAAAGGTAACTACAGAAATTATTTTGTAATAAATATTGATCGGTACCCTAGAAAAAATGGTAAACAACCTGTTACTGTCGATTAAAGTAAAATGATAATGAAAAACTCTCACACTATAAGTGTGTATAACTTAAAGCAAAAAGTTGCAGATCCAGATATTTCATTTAGGAGATTAAACTTTTATAAGGAAAAAATAGATTATATCAAGCTTGTGTTTCAAGTCAAGGTGATACAACTCTTGTACATATCATGTATTTAATTATTTTTGACTTGTAATATACATATACATTAAACAAATATTTTGAGCAAGGGGTATCATATGAACCCCTTGCTTTAATGTGACTCCGCCACTGAAATTAAATATAAGAAGTTTAGGTTCTATGCATTGATAGTATTAGAGATATTTATACAATCAGTCCGTTTAAAAGGCAAACATATGTAAGAGTACTGTGTAATGACTATTGATGAATAACCTAGAAAAAATGGTAAACAATCCTTTATAACCGGTTAAATACATACCTTGGAAAGATGATGACAATGTATGGTATGTAAGAAAGCTTGCTGAAACGTTTTTAGTAATTCCTTTCATTGGAACATGGTAGATTGGATACCTAATAATGATGTAAAGAAATTAATTTAGACATGTAAATAAACTGACTAAACATAAGAAATAAAGCATTTCTGTATCATCTTTCACTAAAGCTATCAAAGGAAAAACATAAGACTAAGAAGAGTAATATGTACCAAGCAACAGCCATCCAGCTTGCAGCAGACAAGTCAGTGCTCTTTAGCGTCGCAAGTCCAGGATAGCTATGAGAAAATTCAAGGATCTATAGCAGCACAAAGATATATTAGCTTCATAAAAAGTTGTAAAACGATTCCCTCTGTCCCAAAAAGAATGACTCACTTCCGAAACTTTTCTTTTGGTCTCTATAATGTTAACTATTTACATTCTGGTCCTTGAAAGTTTCGGAATGTTACAACAGTTATGAAACCAACAGATGTAACGGTTGGCAGCTTAATTGCTTAAAACGTTACAAACGTTTCAAAGACAATAAAAGCCAACAATTACAAGACTTAATTGTTCAAAACGTTTCAAAGGCAATAAAGGCCAACAGTTACAAGACTTAATTGCTCAAAACGTTTTAAAGGCAAAAATGGCCAACTGTTACAAGACTTAATTGCCTCCCTACGACTTATGGCCTCCCTTTCTAATCCTATATATTGAACATGTTACACCCCATATTTTCAGGGCATATAAGTGAGAACGTAAGTAAGGAAATAAGATTTGAAGGTTGGAAGGAAAGTATATTTACATTTTCTTATATGGAAATTTTTTGAATACTACAAATGTGACGACGAAAATTTATTAACTAGTAGTTAAATTCTTTCCAATTGATTTATGGACTTAGTATTGTATTATGAAGTCTTGGCATTGATAATATGGGGCCCACCAAAATTTTCACAATTTTGTGGGCCTATCGAAATTTTAAGAATTTTGGCCAAGTGTGGGAGATATTTTGTGAAGAGAAATATATGACCAATAAGAGGGTGACACGTGTCCCTCCCCACTTGTCTTACAAGTTGCACACTATATAGATATGTATTGCAAGACTTAGGCTCATAATATCTTCACCATCCAAACCTCTCTTATCTCTTCCTTCTCCTTCAATATTTCGAACCATAGCAAAGTGAAGAACAATCTTTACTTATTTTCCAAGATTAAGCACCTTAATCAAGTTCTAAGCCAAGTTAAATACTTGAAGCAGTGGTCACGATTTTTGGGCCAAAAACTGTCTTGAAATCCTAAGTTTGTTTATGAACTTTTGGAAGAAAAACAAGAAAGTAAGATGGTTACAAGCTTGTAGAGGATACATGAGTGTTGTTGTAACTTGAAGAAGTGGAGCAAAGAGAAATATGTGAGCCGAAACTTGTGGACTGTTTTGGGCTAAAAATAAGGTAAGATTTCTTTTTCCTCTTGAAGTAATTGGAAATTACATGTTGTTATAGTTAAGGGATGAACTTGTGTTAAGAGAAATGGAGAATAAGAAGTGCATGTGACAGTTTTGGGTGTTGGCCGATTTTGAGGCAGTTTTTAGTATCTTGGATTCGTTGGTTGTTATTGTTATTATCATCACTTATTGCATGTTATAAATTGAAGGAAATCTTATTATTGAAAGTTGAAATGATTTATATTAAAGTGTTGAGACTTGAATTGGATTATAAGGAATTATGAAAAGGGAAATGGTATTAGGTCTTGTTGGCCGAGATTGTATAAAACTGTTGGATATTGTGGTGCTGTTTTAGGGACTGTTTTGTGGTGTTATAATGCTGAAAATTCAGTTACCATTATGCATGTTTAAATGTGGTAATTGTTAATGTAAGTCCTAAAGGAATAAGGGTGTAGAAAGGCTTCACATTCTACCCTCGTTGTTGTTGAAATATGGACTGTTTTTGTGGACTGTTCTAATGTAGATTAAGAGGCTGAATTTACATGAGAAGTGGGTGTGTAAATCCCCTTTGTTGTTGTTTGGTTGTGCCCTTAATTGGTGCTTGGTTATTGATGTTATTGGTTTTATTTGTAAGGTGGAAATGTATGTATAAATAGGGGAAGTGCTGCCAAAATTTTATATGAAAAGAGAAGCATTAATTGGTATATGACCTACACTAGTAAGCATGAAGTTGATAGATGTGTTATCGTTATTATAGGTTGAAGTACTACTTGAGGCGTATTCTACTTGTCGTGTTGGTATATCCGATAAGGTATGTGAAACTATCGTTTCTTCTTTTGGCATGATGTATATGAAATGGGTGTACGACGGACGTACGTAATTCCATTGAATCCTAATTTATATTGATACATGATATGATAGTGCCTTGACTTTTCTAAATGAAAGTTATTCTATTTATTCCATTGAGGGTCAAAAACGATTTTACCGTGTCTTAGAAAGGGCCGGGCAGTATAAGATTTTATTGAGAGTCAAAAGATGATTTAAATTGCACAAGGTTTCTCATGATAGCTATTCGTGCAAGTGTTATTATTCCATCCACTGAGTCCCATAATGGGCCGACAATGTTCACCGAGTCCCTCACTAGAGGGCCGACAATGTTTATATGTATTATGATTCCATGGAGATGCAATCCATGATGCGAGTATAGATACTCATGACAGTCGTGCGCAGATCCTTGGACTTGTTCACCGAGTCCCTCGCTAGAGGGCCGACAATGTTTATATGTATATGATTCCATGAACATGTATCCATGATGCGAGTATAGATACTCATGACAGTATATGATTCCATGGACATGCTTCCATGATGCGAGTATAGATACTCATGACAGTATATGACTCTCACTTTTTAAAAAAGCCACAGTTGATTCTCATTTTTGAAAGGCGCATCTGACTCTCTATTTTTAAAAGGCGCAGTTGACTCTCTATTTTTACAAGGTACAGTTGACTGTTATTTTATATGGCACAGTTGGATCTGGTATTTGATTTTCATACTTGTCCCTGACATCTTTTGGCCAGTTATGATCTTATTTATAGTACTTTATGTTTACATATTTAGTACATCGTTGTACTGACCCCCTTCTCCGGGGGCTGCGTTCATGCCCGCAGGTACAGGTACTTAGTTTGGTGATCCTCAAGCTTAAGATCCTTGCCCATCTTTTTGAGATAGCTCCATTATTCCGAAGTCTAGTCACTTTGGTACAATTTTGCTATTACAGGCTTATGTACATTCAGGGGTACGGCGGGGCCTTGTCCCGTCATAGTTACGGTTATACTCTTAGAGGTTTGTAGTCATGTGTGGGTTGGACATGTACAATTGTAGTTCATTTCGGATTTGTGTATATAATGGCAGCCTTGTTGGCTTGCCTATTTGATTATATGACAGTTCTGGGGACATGATCCTTTTGTTTTGAGATTATGAGTTTTCATTAGCTTTCGCTGGTCATATGTGATATGTGGGTATAAGGGTGCCCAGGTAGGGAACCAGTGGCGACCCGTCGGTTCGGGGCGTGACTGAACACTTAAGTTCAAACAAAATAGACACTAAGGAACAAAAAGGCACAGGCAAAACGCATAACTCAAACTAGTTTATCTTTCTGTCTTGTTCATCGTCAAGAACATACACACACAAAATGACAATGCAGAAAGCAGGCAGAATTCTTTCCGCGCTCTTTCTTCAGAAATTTGTTCTTATTCATCTTCTTCGCAAGGATCAGTTGTATTTGCTTCGTACAATTGATTAGTTGTTGTTTTATCTTGGAAGACTATTGCCCAATACCGTAAAAGTATTTATACGGGGCAATTTTATCTTAAAGACAGAGAGCCATCTCTCGACTCAGCGTTTCGTTTGTTTAACCTTTCGAATATTTTTTAACTTTGTTTCTTTACCTACAATCCGGTTCCAAAAATCAACAATTTTAAGACAAAATTCTTATTCTTCTAAGTATTCGAAAGATGTCGGTCAACATTTATGGTTCTGGTTCTAATTCCGAGTTTGGCTCTGTTCTCACCGAAGATTCTGTTGACAATTCCATTAATAGTTAGTTTTCGGCTATTGTTAAAAGTTTTGTTTCTGGTTCTGCTGTTGTTCAAGGCGCTACTGCTGATCGAGGAAATGTTGTTGTCTTTGGCGCTGCTTAAAAAAATGTTGTTGTCCATGCTCAGACAGTTTCCAATGCAAACACCAAGGTAAGGTTTTGGACATCAATTACAACAAGAGAAGGAGACTTAAGATGTTCTTCTATATTACTGCGTTGAGCCTGTATCGATCTCAGACAGAAGATCCTCCTTCTGGTGGAGATGCAATGGACGCTCAGTATAAGACAACGACTGAAGTGGGCCAAGATATCCAGGTCTCAAATGACCTGAAGGCTTAGAACAAATGCAAGGCAGAGGCTAACGTTGTACAAGACGAGGGTAATCCTCCGGATCTTGAAGACAAAAATGTGGATTTCTCGGTTGTAGTGCTGGAGGCAAATTTGGTGGAGAACTGATCGGTGTATTTTATATACATTTTTTGAGTCATTTTTAGTTAGTATTTTACTCATTTTGTTGATGTTTTGTATAGTATTAGAGTCGTTTTTCTTTCTTTTGTGTCACAGCGGTCAAAAATGGAGAAATGGCAAAAAGAAGATGAAATGAGCATAAATGAGATGGAATTGCACACAAAAGGGCCAAGAAATGAAGTCTAAGAAGTTCCGGAAAGTATAGAGGAGATCAGACGAAGTCCGGACGACAAAATGACGAAGAAACGAAAAAATGCCAAATTCACGCCTCCGGCGCCGCGGCGCTTGGCAGCAGCGCCGCGACGCCCAATGTTCTGCGGAATCCGAAAGTTGCATATTTTCCAGCGTCGTGGCGCTCAATCTCAGGGCCACGGCGCCAACACGGGATATTTGACTTTTTGGGCCAAATTTGACACGTTTTCAGTGTCCAAAAGGGATAACTTTTCCTACCTACAAAACCTATATAATCCCTAAAAACCTGCTCATTATAAAATTTCATCCATTGTACATACAACACAACTCTAGGAGGCGAAGATTTGAGACCTAGTTCAAGTATTTTCTTTTCTTTCTTTTTTCTTTGTTTATTTCAGTTCATGTATGGAGATTGTATTAGTTCTAAGCGTGACTATGGCTAGGAGCTAATTACTTTATTAGGGATTTTCTTGTGATTCGCTTGAAACTCTTATTCATGAATTAATGCATTAGTTTGTTTTCTTTTTCACTTGATTAAGATTTATTCAATAGTTGTTTTGATTGCTTGATAGTTAATTAGCTACTAATTATCATCACTTATATGATTTCGAATCAAAATCCGAAAGGAGAGATTCTGAATATGCTATAGTTGAATAAACATAGGTTAAAATCATGGACGAAAGTACTCCGATACTTGTGTAGCATAATAGGTTATTGTTCTTAATCCTCATTTGTGGTAAATCTTATCATCGAAAGATAGAAGGGTTCTGCATCGGGGTTGAGTGTTTATATATCCTAACCATAATATAAAACGGTCTAGTTAACATGCTATCTTAACGTAGAAGAAGAAGTCAATCTAATTGTATTAAGGATTGAATAAAGTGGATAGTTGATGATCTTGGAAGCCCTAATTCTCCGTCATAACTGATTTAAATCAAAATATTTTCATAATTAGTTTATTTCCTGCATTATTAGTCTAGAATTTCAAACCAATTAACGTTAACCAAATAGAAACTAAAGCATAGATAATCGGTACTTGAAAACCAGTCTCTGAGGACGATATTCAGTCTTACCTAGACTATATTACTTGTAACGATACGTGCACTTGCGTTAAGCGTGTGGATAAATCTCTATCAAGAACCCAAGACAATTGTGGATACACACAAGTGCAACCCGTTACATCTGCTGTGAAAAAATTACATTATCCTCTTACGCCCTAGTCACGGTCAAGAAGTTGTTCATGGCAACGACGCTAACTCTAAAGTACAAGAGATTGGAGAGGTTGTTCTCAAAATGACTTCAGGCAAAGAGATCACTCTAAAAGAAGTGATGCACGTCCCTAACAACTGCAAAAACTTGGTTTTGGGGCCAGTGTTGGTCCAGGCTGGTTTTAGACTAGCTTTTGAGTCCAACAAGTTTGTAATAACTAAGAATGATATATTTGTAGGAAGAGGGTTCCCGTGTGACGGCCTCTTCAAAATGAATGCCATGTATGTAATCCGTTCATCTTAGTAAAGTTGGAATTGTTGCCTTTCTTCGACATAAACCCTCAACATAATTGTGAGGTGTGCATAGACGCAAAATTAACTAAGTCATCTTTCCATTCAGTCGAAAGAAGCGCCGCTCCTCTAGAACTTATTGACACGGACATATGTGATTTAAAGTATGTACAAACTATAGGGGGGACAAGTACTTTGTGACTTTCATTGATGATAGTATAAGGTATTATTAGGTTTACTTGTTGAAAATTAAAGATGAAGCGTTTAAACGTTACAATGCAGAAGTTAAAAATCAACTAAACCTACAGATTAAGGCAATTCGTAGTGATAGAGGGAGATAATACATAACACCGTTTGAAGAATATTGTGCTCAATTTGGCATTGTTCATCAAAAGACCTCTCATTACCCGTCAGTCTAACGGTGTTGCCGAGCACAAAAACCACACGTTAATGGAAATGATGAATGTCTTACTCATCAATTTTGATTTAGCCCAAAACATGTGGGGCAAAACGATTTTACCGCTAATACAATTCTTAATAGAGTTCCGCTTAAGCGTAAGGATAAAACTCCATATGAACTATGAAAAGGAAAGAAACTCACTTACAAATATTTGAATGTGTGGGGTTTTCTGGCAAAGGTAGAAGTACCTAAACCAAGGCAGGTCAAAATTAGATCTAAGACTGTAGATTGCATATTCATCGGATATGCAAATAACAGTAGTGTTTATCTCTTCTTAGTGTATAAGTCAGAGATACCTGATATCCACGAAGGTACGATCATGGAATCAAGAAATGCTGAATTCTTTGAAGAGATCTTTCCTAGAAAGGGAAAAGAAATAATTTCGCGCAAACGAAGTTATGAATAAAATGCTTGAAGTCAACAAGATCCGGGAGTTTCTGATTATCCTCTACTAGACGTTCTAGATCTATAGGACTCAGGACTTACTTACTATTTGGAACTTAATGTTCCAGACCTACAGAACGTAGGGGTTCCAGAGGAGGAACTAAGACGGAGCAAGAGGGCCAAAAAGGATAAGACTTTTGGTCCAAAATTTCTATCCTATATGGTTGAAAATGAACCAAGGACAATTAAAGAAGCATCGTCAACTCCAGAAGCACCGCTTTGGAAAGAAGCTATAGAAAAAGAAATAGATTTCATCATGCAAAATCATACTTGGGAAATGGTTAATCTTGTTCCGAGAAGCAAACATTTGGGTTGTAAGTGGATACTCAAAAGAAAATACAAAGCAGATGGAACTATTGACAAGTATAAGGCTAGATTGGAAGTCAAAGGCTACAGTCAAAGGGAAGGCCTCTATTACTTCGACACATACTCACATGTGTCTAGATTAACATCAATAAGGGTATTCATGTCATAGCAACTTTGCGAGACCTTGAAAGACACCAAATGAATGTTAAGACAGCCTTCCTAAACAGAGATTTGGAAGAGAAAATATACACGAAACAATCCGAGGGTATGTGGTTCCAGGACAAGAAAAGAAAGTATGCCGACTTGTTAAGTCTCTGTACAAACTCAAATAAGCTCCGAAATAATGACATGAAAAGTTTGATAATGCTCTATTATCAAAAGATTTCTCCATTAATGAATGTGATAAATGTATCCATATCAAAGGGAACTCTAACTCATTTGTTATGATATGTCTTTACGTAGATGACATGTTAATCACCGCAAGTAGTATAACCATGGTCCTAGAAACTAAGAAGATGTTGAAACAATGCTTCAACATGAAAGATATGGGTATTGCAGATGAATTCTTAGGAATTAAGATTTCTAAGACATCTGACGGACTGGTCTTACTCAATCTCATTACATTGAAGATGTTCTGAGGAAATTTGATGTAGTTGATAGTTCCCCTATGAAGTCACCAATGGATATGAATAATAGAATTGATAAAAATCGTGGTGCACCCGTATCCCGAGAGCGATATGCACAGGTCATTGGCAGCTTAATGTACATTACAAACTACACTCGACCCGACATCGCTTATCTAGTCAATAAGTTGGCTAGGTTCACTCATAATCCTGGAAATGATCACTGGAAGGCGTTAAATCGGATACTACGATATCTGAAATATTTCCTGACCTACGGATCACACTATTCTAGATATCCAGCCGTATTGGAAGGATACAATGATGCAAACTGGATATCAGACATAAAGAACACCAAATCCACCAGTGGGTATATTTTTACAATTAGTGGTAGAGCTGTGTCTTGGAAATCCTCTAAGCAAACATGCATCGCCTGATCCACGATGGAATCAGAGTTTATCGCTTTGGACAAAACATGAGAAGAAGCAGTGTGGCTTCACAACTTCTTAGAGGATATTCATTGTTGGGATAAACCGGTGCCTTCGGTGATGATTCACTGTGACAGTCAGTCGGCTTTAGAAAAGGCATGAATTAATATGTACAACGACAAGTCTAGTCATATTCGTCGGAGACATAAGACCGTTAAGAAGTTGATCACTACGGGTGTCATTTCCATTGATTATGTCAAATCTAATGATAACTTTGCGGATCCTTTAACTAAAGGCTTACCCAAAGATCAAATATTCTGTTTGTATAGGGGAATTGACTTAAAACCCATACAATAAGAATCTTTATGGTGGTAACCCAACCATACTGATTGGATATCCTAGGAATTTGGTTCAATGGAAAAACTAAGCTATAGAGGTTCAGTTTAGCGCTTCACTTGAAGTAAGAGCACTTCCGATTATCATTCTTTAAATAACGATAACTCCAAAGTCGTTACCACGATAGACATTAAGTGATATTTGCATTATGGGTAAAGGATACGTTTCTGAAACTTTTAATGATTTCTAACACTTGCAAGTGGGGTACATCATATACCTTATAGGAGATCACCTATTTAAGTGCGAAGACATACCGCTTCCAATGTATGCACTTAAGAATCCAAGCGTTGTTCATGGCCACAACGGACAAAACAATAAGAAGAAAATAAATAAGGAGAGTTATTGTGTTGATGCCATTGTCTTGATTTACACTAACACTGACGGTACAATACATCACGTTCACCGCACAGTAAGTTAATCCGATGGTAATCAACTAAGAAAGGTTCAAAGCCGAAAACTACCTATCCTAATGCAATATCTTTCCGCTGAAAGATTGCTGAACTTTGGCACCATGTGTGCACCAATTCTCTTTCAAGAGAGGATTGTTGGAAATTTTACTAGTGAGGGATTGATTTTATCTCATCTTGAATGACTTAAATACGTGGGTCCCGCATGTCAAAAACATCATTTCTTCGCACATGCCTAATCTACTAAGTAAGTAGATGATGTTAGTGCTAAGTATCATTAAATTTCGTTAAAAATGAAAGAGATATTGGTACACAAAGTAAGGTGTTTGAGACATCAAAAAATGAAGGATTTTTGGCCAAAAAATGACAAATCTCCTCATTAGTAAAAGATGAAGAGTTTATGGAATATATAAACTCTAAGTTTTAGTAAGGGTTAGGGCCCAAGGGGTAACCCATGTGTTTGAAAGAGGGAGGACCTAGATGAGCTTGGGTTCAGGCCTAAGCCTCACACGCGCTCCGCCGCCCGCCCGTCTGGTCCGGGCTCGGGCCGTGGGCCATTGATGTCTTCTGAAATTTTCCTTTTGGTCCTATAATGTTAACTATTTATATTCTGATCCTTAAAGGTTTCGAAATGTTACAAACGTTACAACAGCTATGAAACCAACATACATAATGGTTGGCAGCTTAATTGCTCAAAACGTTACAAACGTTTCAAATGCAATAAAGGCCAACAGTTACAAGACTTAATTGCTCAAAACGTTTCAAACGCAATAAAGGCCAACAGTTACAAGACTTAATTTCCTCCCTATGACTTCCGACCTCCATTTTCTAATCCTATATAGTGAACACTTCGGGTAAAACACAAAATAAACACTACGGAACATAAAGGCACAGGAAGAACAAACAACTCAAACTAGTTTATCTTTCTGTCTTGTCATCGTCAAGAACATACACACAGAAAACGACAATATAGAAAACAGGCATAAATCATTTTCCGTTCTTTTTCTTCAGCAATCTGTTCTTATTCATATTCTTCGCTAGGATCGGTTGTATTTGCTTTGTACAATTGATTAGTTGATGTTTTATCTTAGGAGACTACTACCCAATACCGTAAAAATATTTATACGGGCAATTTTGTCTTAAAGACAGAGAGTCATTTCTCGACTCAGCGTTCCGTTTGTTTAACCTTTCAAATACTTTTCAACTCCATTTCTTTACCTACAGTCCAGTTCCAAAAACCAACAAAATAAACACCTCATGACATGTTACTGTTAGAATAATATTCTTAATTACTATTAATAATGTTCTTAATGTAATATGTTAGTATATATGGTATATTGTATAATCATAAAGTAGGGATATTATTATGCATTGAATAGAAAGATATTAGGGGATAAGAATAGGAGGACATTAGCCTAGAATCATTCTTCCTAATAAATATATTCTATGTATATATTGTTACCATAGAAGATGAATACAATTGAGGAAAATGTTCTTTCATGGTATCAAAGCTTAAGGAAAAAGATCCATCTTCCTAAATACCAAAAAAAATCTTTTCAAATTAAATTTTTTTTCTCTTTTTCGATTCATCCTCCATAGCCGAAATCATCTTGGTTTTTTTTTTGCTTTTCCATTGATCATCTATCCAACTATCATCAACATGTATGAATCCAAATCATTTTATCACCCCGCTCTCACAGTATCTAATATCAAAACTCATGTCCCCATAACTTTACAAATGGAGAATGTGCATTATGCTTCTTGGGCGGAACTTTTCAAAATATGTTGTCGTTCTCGCCGGGTTCTTCACCACATCATTTCCCCGAAAAAAAGACAAAGAAAAAGTTTTGGCATCAGATGAAGACAAAGAATTGTGGGATGTCCTAGATGCCACTGTTCTTGGTTGGATATATTCAATAATTTCCACTGATTTGTTGCACACGATCATGGAAACAGATTCTAAAGCAATTGATGCTTGAAATCGATTACGGGACATTTTTTATGATAATCAAAGCTCCCGGGCAGTTGCTTTGGAACAAGAGTTCTCCAGTGTTGATATGGAGGATTTTCCTAATGCCTCCGCTTATTGTCAACGCCTCAAAGTGTTGGCGGATCAATTAAAAAATGTTGGTTCTCCCGTCTCCGACAAGCGTTTGGTTCTACAACTTGTTGTCGGATTGACAGAGGCATATAGTGGAGTTGTCACCGTTATCCGTAAAAGTAACCCACTTCCATTATTCTACAAAGCAAGATATATGTTAATCCTAGAAGAACAAGGCTTCTCTAAAAAGGTTGCTAACACAACCAAATCGGCGTACATGGTCACCAATGATGGAAATAACCGGGGTAAAAAAGGACGACATGGGAATAAAAAAGGTGGAAACCGCAACAGAAACGGGAACAATCGGAATTCCGGCGGCGGTGGTTCCGGCGGCGGCGACGGTGGTTCCGGCGATCGTGGCAGCGACGGGTATGGCGGCAGGGCTGGCGGCAGGAGTGGCAGTGGTGGACACTACCAACAGCAACCACAGTGGGCCTGACCACAATGGAATTGGGCTGGACCCCCTTGTCCTTACCCTACAACCAACTGGGCCAGGCCCAATTACACATATTCCTACCCAGCAACTCAACATCCTGCCCAGTCTCTTTCACAGGCTTTCGCCGGATGGGTCCAGCCCACTGCTGGGCCGAATTTAAACAAGCCCAACAGTGAGGCTGGGGGCAGTAACATGACAGGCACAACAACTTCTATCTTTGGGCCTCAGGGGTGGAACGAGGCCCACTCAACAGTGGGCCAACCGGCGGACATTGAACATGCCATGCACACGCTCGGGCTTAATCCACCAGACACGAATTGGTATATGGACTCGGGTGCAACGTCACATATGACGTCTTCCCAAGGTAATCTTACGTCCTATTTTAATTTGAGCAAATCAAATGGTATAACTGTCGGAAACGGCCATTCCATTCCAATAAAAGGATATGGTTCTACTAAATTGTCCAAACCAAATCCACCATTAGCCTTGAAAAATGTTATTCATGCACCACAATTAATCAAAAATCTAATCTCCGTTCGAAAGTTTACTTCAGATAATCAAGTTACCGTAGCTTTTGATCCTTTTGGTTTTCTTGTGTGTGATTTTTGAGGCGAGGGCACAACTAATGAGATGTGATAGCCGGGAGAACTTTATCCGCCATTACTTCTACTATCGGACAAGAAACACTTTAATTTTCTTTGTTTTTAATTCCAATTTATGGCATGAACGTTTGGGACATCCGGGAGAGTCTGTTTTAAACTCTCTCAAACGCAATAATTCAATTTCATGTACACGAACTCTTAATAAGTGTCAATCTTGTCCTTTGGGTAAGCATATTCAACTACCATTTGAGTCCTCTTCTAATTGTACTTTTTTGTCATTTGATACTATACATTGTGATGTTTGGACATCCCCTGTTTTGAGCTTTTCGGGACATAGATATTATTTGCTTGTTTTAGATGACTACTCTAAATTCTTGTGGACATTTCCCATATCGAAAAAATCCCAAGTGTTTTCTACATTCCTTAGTTTTCGAGCTTTCATCCAAAAACAGTTTGAACGGGATATCAAAAACATTCAATGTGATAACGGGCGGGAGTTTGATAATAGACAATTTTGGGATTTTTGCAAAACAAATGGTTTGAATTTTCGTTTCTCATGCCCCTACACATCTTCACAAAATGGACAAGCGGAACACAAAATACGAACCATAAATAATATTGTCAGGACATCCCTTGCTCATGCCTCACTTCCCCGGTTCCCCCTAATTTTTGGCATCATGCACTTCAGATGGCTACTTATTTGTTGAATATACTACCAAACAAACATACATCACGCCAAACACCCCTTCAATTACTGTACCTTCAAGAACCGACATACTTTCATCTCCGGGTCTTTGGTTTCTTGTGTCATCCATTATTTCCATCCACCACCATCCATAAATTACAACCAAGATCTACTCCATGTATTTTTTTGGGATACCCATCTCATCATCGGGGATACAAATGCTATGATCTATCCTCCAATAGGATTTTTATTAGTCGTCATGTTATCTTTGATGAAACTCAATTCCCGTTTAGAAAAATCCATGAGTCACGATCTCCCACGTATGAGTTTCTGGATGCCGGGATACACCCAATTTTTACCCAATCATTGTCCCATAGTTCGGTCACTGCCACTACTAATGGACAAAATTCTTTAAACTCATTACCCGTGTCCTTCACAAATGACGCCCAATCCACTGTCTTGGAAACTAATACACAGTATGGCCCATCAGGTCACAATATCTCCCCAGTACCGAATGGGCCACATTCAGGCCCATGTGTTTTGACACCAACCAATAGCAACTTGCCCCCTAATGCAACCCAAGCCCCTGATCCAGGCCCAGCTCTACAAATACCACCTTTGGCCAGTGGCGTCCAGTCCACTGGCCCGACAACGCGTCCAGTCACCCGTAGTCAATATGGTATTGTCAAACCCAACACTAAATACAGCCTTCACACCCAAGTATCCAAATCACCTTTACCATGTAACCCTGTGTCTGCTCTGAAAGACCAAAATTGGAAAATGGCCATGAATGATGAATATCAAGCTCTTATTAAAAATAGGACATGGGATTTAGTGCCCCGTCCATCTAATGCTAATATCATTCGGTCTATGTGGATTTTTAGCCATAAAGAAAAATCTGATGGTTCTTTTGAGCGGCATAAGGCCCGTCTTGTAGGTGATGGGAAGACGCGACAGGTTGGTATCAATTGTGGGGAGACATTCAGTCCAGTAGTCAAACCAGCTACTATCAGAACTTTGCTCAGCTTGTCTCTCTCCAGAGGATGGTCACTTCACCAGTTGGATGTCAAAAATGTATTTCTTCATGGTCACCTAAATGAGACTGTTTACATGCACCAACCATTGGGATACAGAGATCCAAAATATCCCAATCATGTATGCCTGCTAAACAAGTCTTTGTATGGTCTCAAACAGGCACCCAGGGCATGGTATCAGCGGTTTGCAGATTTTGTATCACAGATGGGGTTTTCACACAGCCGGTCCGATAATTCTCTTTTCATCTATCATCAGGGTAATCATACGGCTTATCTTCTATTGTATGTGGATGATATTATTCTGACAGCTTCTTCAGACTCCCTTCGCAAGAATATCATGTCTCAGCTTGGTTCAGAATTTGCTATGAAAGATCTTGGTCCGTTGCACTTCTTTCTAGGAATTGTTGTGACAAGACATGCAGGTGGGCTCTTTCTCTCCCAGAAGAAGTATGCATCTGAGATCGTGGAACGGGCTGGAATGACATCTTGCAAACCCTCAGCAACACCGGTGGACACAAAGTCCAAATTAAGTGTCATCTCTAGCAAACCCTTTGCTGATCCAACATTGTACCGCAGCCTAGCAGGCGCGTTGCAATATCTCACTTTTACCAGACCAGACATAACCTATGTCGTACAACAAGTGTGTCTATTCATGCATAATCCGATGGAAGAACATATGCAGGCACTCAAACGCATTGTACGCTACATTAAGGGCACTCAGGAATATGGATTACATCTTTACCCATCTTGCATCTCCAAACTTGTCACTTATACAGATGCAGACTGGGCAGGCTGTCCGGACACCAGACGCTCCACATATGGGTATTGTGTCTTCCTCAGCGATAATTTAGTTTCATGGTCTTCCAAACGGCAACCACGATGCTCGCTCGGTCTTTGAAGCTGAATATCGTGCTGTTGCTAATGTTGTGTCTGACTCGTGCTGGATTCGGAATCTTTTACTAGAGCTTCATTGCCCAATTCTGAAGGCTACTATGGTTTACTGTGACAACATTAGTGCGATATATCTCTCTGGAAATCCAATACATCACCAGCGCACTAAACATATTGAGTTGGATATCCATTTTGTCCGTGAAAAAGTGGCTCGCGGACAGGTGCGAGTATTACATGTCCCAACGCGTCATCAAATCGCAGATATCTTCACGAAAGGGCTTCCGCTGATTTTATTTGAAGATTTTCGGGACAGTCTCAGCATTCGGCGCCCTCCGGCTTCAACTGCGGGGGAGTGTTAGAATAATATTCTTAATTACTATTAATAATGTTCTTAATGTAATATCTTAGTATATATGGTAGGTTGTATAATCATAAAGTAGGGATATTATTATGCATTGAATAAAAAGATATTAGGGGATAAGAATAGAAGGACATTAGCCTAGAATCATTCTTCCTAATAAATATATTCTATGTATATATTGTTACCATATAAGATGAATACAATTGAGGAAAATGTTCTTTCAGTTACATCACTGCTCCCAAACCATTTTATACCCGCTGCTAGCTCCACTTCGTCTTCCACTACAAGTACCTCTATCATTTTCTTGATAATGATGGTAGAGGGGGACTTTCTAAAGGTGTCTTTTTTAATGTATAATTATTATGTAATAGAATAATTGCCGCAAAATTCTGAGATAGCTACGTTTCAGTTTCTCTAATTGATAAATAGTCAATGTCACAGAGTTTTGAATCACATGTGAAACTCTATGACATCATAGTGGAATTTGACATGTGAAATTTAAAACTTCATGATAGTGATTATTTTTCAAAGATAGAAGTAAAAATGGACCGTAAACGTTATTTTTACGAATTAAGTGAGTAACCACAAAACTAATCAAATTTTATAATTAATCAATACAAATATGAAATGGCAACAGTAACTAGAGCTAAATGTGTACCTTATCTGAAAATGGAATTCTCCAAAAAGGGGAGCATGTCTCAGAATACTGGAAATAGAGATAGCCAAGACGATCTCTTGAAGGCTCCATCTCAAAACATGAATCTGCAGAAATGGAGTTGTTACTTAAAGACATGGAGAGCTTTCCAGTGCTGTCACTTGCATCACTCCAAGATTCCATCTCCAAATCCACATCATGATCTCCAGATGAGTTTCTACAGAAAAACGAAAAAGAGATCATCATTTTTTTCAAATAAATGTTTTAAGTTAGTACATTCCTACAAAAGTAATAATGAAAATGTTAGTATGTTACTGACAAAAACACAAATAAATAACCTATTCTCCTTTCCCCATTAGCCCTTTTTTTCCCATTATCCGCTTATTTGGATAGGTAGAGAATATCAGGGGCAGCACAAGATAACTTTCTTTAAGGAACTTGGCAAAATAGCTCTTTAACTTCGAGAGAAGAGACAACCTCCTCACAAAGGGAGTCCCAGTGACTAGATGTTGGCGACTGCTTACCAGAATAGGTCTCCGTGAAATCGTACCATTTACCTCTTATAAAGAAAGTGCAATTTGATTGTTTTTCTACTTCATATTTATTTATTTCTCTTAGTGAGACAGACACGTGATATATATATATATATATATATATATATATATATATATATATATATATATTATTTGATTACACGCTTTCAATCCCTTGTAGCTACCTCCCAATCCACTGCCCGAACTATCACTTTGCGATTTTGAAAAAAGCTCACTATTAGGAGGAATAGATATATCCCATGCTTTTTCCAGAGTCAACTAATTGCCTCTGTATATCTACAATGATACTTCTGATCTATTGCAGATCAGTGACACCGTACCTATTAGAGAAGTCAAACAATGTTTTTTCTTTAATTACAATTTCTAGACATTTCAAATATATTTTACATAATTTATGTTCTATATTATTTTTCTTGCATCTTTACATGTATAAATTTTATCAATAAAATAACAAGACAGAAATTGTCTACAATTACACTGTGGAACGAAGGGATGTAGCGCAGCTTGGTAGCGCGTTTGTTTTGGGTATAAAATGTCACGGGTTCAAATCCTGTCATCCCTACCTATTACTGCTCCTTTGAGCAGTAACGAAGGATCAATTGAGATCTCTTCAAACTGGATTCAAATTGACAAACCACCAAAAGAGTGAGAAAAAGAGGGCAAGTGTACATTAGGCTTAGAGCTAAACTATTACTAACCAGGGTGCCTAGGTACTCCTATCACATTGGGTATGATTTTGCCATGGTGGACTCTACAAAAATGGCACGAACTTCCGTATAGCGGCCTAATTTTTTAGTACAAGTAGGTAAGGGGTTGGGAGGTACGACTTGCGTCAAACCCCGACGATACAGGTCATCGGCACCTCTAGTTAAGCTATCTCAATGCGTTTTGGTCTTATATCTTATGAGCGAGAATTTATTCTCTCCGGTATTGTCTCCTCACTAAGTGGCTGCACACACCTGTCTTATAGATAGAGTCAAGAACGAGACGGGTATTTACTTGCGGCCCCTGACCTGCCTCTGATTACTGAAAGTGAGCCGGCCTATCATTCATGTTGTTAGAATATTTATTATTAATTACATTTAATAATATAATTATGTAGAATCTTATGTATATGGTAAGTAATATTATGTACTAAATAGAATAGTATTAATATAGGAATATATTATGGGATAGGTAGGGGGATTTTAGGGAAGACTTAATCTTCCTATTAATTATTAGTTAGTGTATATATTGTTATCATTGGGATGAATAAAGTTTAAGGAAGATTTACCATTTCTAAATAATTCTTACATGGTATCAGAAGGTAATTCAAAGATCCTACTCTAAATAAAATATTCCTTCCAAATTCGGTCATCTTCCTCATCCATCCAACCGAATTTGTCTTCTCCATTGTTATTATTATTTTTTTTCCTCCATTATTGTTGTCAACCATGTGTGAATCAAAGTCTTCGTTTCACTCAGCCCTTACTATCTCCAACATCAAAACACATATTTCTGTCAAACTAGAAATGGAAACTCTTCACTACGCAACATGGGCGGAGTTGTTCAAAATTTGTTGTAGGGCTCACAAAGTTCTTCATCATATAATTCCACCAAAAAATGGTACAACAACGGAATAATCGTCTGAAGCAGACAAAGAATTGTGGGATACCCTTGATGCCACGGTTCTTGGTTGGATTTATGCAACAATATCTACTGCACTTTGCATCTGATAATGGAACCAGATTCTACGCCATGGCGGTAGGAACGCCAGAGACATTTTTCAAGATAATCAAAACTCTCGTGCCGTTGCGTTGGAACAAGAATTTTCAACCATTGTCATGGCAGACTTCCCTAATGTTTCAACCTACTGTCAACGTCTCAAAGTGGTGGCAGATCAATTGAGAAACGTAGGTTCACCGGTTTCTGACAACCGGTTAGTTTTACAATTAGTTGTCGGTCTCACGGATGCTTATAGTGGCGTGGGGACACTAATCCGTCAAAGTAATCCCTTACCAAAGTTTTATCAAGCAAGATCTATGCTTGTTCTTGAAGAGTCGGGTTTGATTAAGAAGGTTTCAACGACTACAAATTCCGCCATGGTTGCCACGTATTCAAATGAAGGTAATTATTTTGCCTATTCTTCACAAAATAAGAGTAAAAAAGGACGTGGTAATAATAATAAGAAGGGTGAAAATCGCGGAAATAATAAAGGTGAAGTCGGAATTAGGTGGCGGCGGAAATGGCGACAACACCAACTCGGCGGTGGCTATGGCGGCAGCACCAACTCCGGCGGTGGCTGCGGCGGCAACCGTCCGAGCGGCAGGCGGCGATCCAGCGGCCAGCGGTAGCGATAGCGCGGCGCGGCGCCAGACGAGTGGGCGATCCAGAGCGAGGAATGGGCGAGCTAACGAGCCCAATGGCGATGGCGGCCACATCGGCCAGAATTAGACAACATCAAGGTATGACCAGAGCCCGGTTCGGTCTGCTTTTCAGCCGGCGATTTTGGGCCTCCGGCCCAATGACAGGAGGCCCATTCAACCACGACCCATCCTACGGATATTGAGCAGGCTATGCACACTCTTGGACTCAATCCACCGGATTCTAATTGGTATATGGACTCCGGGGAAACGTCACATATGACGGCGTCCCAATGTACACTCTCACCCTATTTTAATTTGAGCAAAGAAAATGGTATTATTGTCGGAAATGGCCATGCAATTCCAATAAAAGGTTATGGGTCAAACACACTATCACTACCACATTCGCCACTAGTTTTAAATAATGTCCTGCATGCTCCCAAATTAATAAAAAAATTGGTTTATGTTAGGAAGTTTACTAGTGATAATTGAGTTTCTGTTAAATTTGACCCATTTGGTTTTTCCGTACATGACTTTCAGACGGGGAAGGTTCTCATGAGATGTGATAGCAAGGGGGAGCTCTATCCAATAAGTTTACCAAATCCACAGTCTAAAGTTCCTTCCACTTTTGCAGCCTTGGCTCCATCACTATGGCATGAACGATTGGGACATCCGGGGGAGTCCATTTTGGCCTCTCTTAAACAAAACAATTTTATTTCATGTACTCAGACTCATGTTTTGAATAAGTGTCATGCTTGTGCCCTTGGTAAACATGTTAGGTTGCCATTTACTTCTTCTACTTCATGCACTACTATGCCGTTTGATATTTTACATTGTGATATTTGGACATCACCTGTTTTGAGTTCCTCAGGTCATAGATACTATTTACTGTTTCTTGATGACTACTCTAATTATTTGTGGACATTCCCTTTGTCGAAAAAATCACAAGTGTTTTCCACTTTCCTAAACTTTAAAGCATTTATTCGAACTCAGTTTGAACGGGAGATTAAAAGTATTCAATGTGACAATGGGAGGGAATTTGACAATAATCAGTTTTGGGATTTTTTCAAAACAAATGGTTTACAATTTCGTTTATCATGTCCTCACACCTCTTCACAGAATGGGAAGGTGGAACGCAAAATTAGAACCATAAACAATATTGTGAGAACATCCCTTGCTCATGCTTCTATACTCCCCATTTTTTGGCATCATGCGCTTCAAATGACAACCTACATGTTGAATATACTTCCCCATAAAAACATGTCTTACCAAGCTCCACTAAAAATACTTTACTTACGAGAGCCCTCATATCTTCATTTGAGAGTATTTGGTTGTCTTTGCTACCCTCTATTTCCATCCATCACAATTACAAAGCTTCAACCCCGGTCTACTCCATGTGTCTTCTTGGGATATCCTACGAATCACCGTGGTTACATGTGTTATGACATTTCTTCCAAACGTATGATTATATGTCGTCATGTAATTTTTGATGAGTCACAATTTCTCTTTGCCAAGATACATGACACAGGGACAAATACTTATGATTTTTTGGATGATGATAGACTCCCGTATCTAACTCATTTTTTCCACAGCCCGGGACTCACAAAAAATACTGGACAAACGCGGTGGGCCCATCGACCAGGCCGATGGTCCGGCCAGAAAAATCTGATCCAATGGCCTGGTCATCGATTCAAGGCCCGGTCTGCGAGAATCCCCTACCTCACACCAGCTGCCCCTTCAGTTGGGCCAACCTCCAAATTCAGGCCCAACTACACACAAACTACTTGTCCAGCCCAGTGCAACCAGTTGAGAAAATAGCAATGATCTGGGCAGTGGCAATAATCTGGCGATGCGTTCATTGTCATCTCACTCCGGCGATGGCGTCGATCCATCGCCCACTAAATCGGCGATCACCGTAGTCAACATGGAATTACAAAACCCAATGTCAAATCTGATCTACACACTCAAGTCTCAAATCACTGCTTTGTAACCACGTATGCGCTCTAAAAGATCCTAATTGGAAAATGGCCATGGATGATGAATATCATGCTCTAATTAAAAATAGGACATGGGAGTTAGTACCTCGTCCATCTAATGCTAATATAATTCGTTCTATGTGGATTTTTAGCCATAAAGAAAAATCTGATGGTTCTTTTGAGCGGCATAAGGCCCGACTTGTAGGTGATGGCAAGACTCAACAGGTGGGATTAGATTGCGGCGAGACATTCAGTCCAGTGGTTAAACCAGCAACCATCAGAATTGTTCTCAGTCTAGCCCTCTCAAAAGGATGGTTACTTCATCAATTGGATGTCAAGAATGTCTTCTTACATGGACACTTGAGTGAGACTGTATACATGCACCAACCATTGGGGTACATAGATTCTCAATATCTCAATCATGTGTGTTTACTTAAAAAATCATTATATGGCCTCAAACAGGCTCCCAGGACTTGGTACAAGCGGTTTGCAGATTTTGTGTTCAACATGGGTTTCTCAAACAGTCGTTCGGATAATTCACTATTTATTTATCAACAGGGTAATCATCGCTTATATTCTCTTATATGTAGATGATATTATCCTATGACCTCTTGCACTCTCTTCGCAAGAATATCATGACCCAGCTAAGTTCCGAATTTGCTATGAAGGATCTTGGTCCACTTCACTACTTTCTAGGAATTGCGGTGACACGTCATGCAGGTGGTTTATTTCTTTTCCAGAAGAAGTATGCATCAGAAATCGTAGAACAGGCTGGAATGTCATCTTGCAAACCTTCTGCAACTCCAGTAGATACCAAGTCAAAATTGAGTGCCATATCCAGTAGTCCTTTTGCCAATCCGACATTGTATCGCAGCTTGGCAGGAGCTTTGCAATATCTCACATTCACTAGGCCAGATATTACATATGCAGTACAACAAGTGTGTTTGTTCATGCACAATTCCTGCACTCAAACGTATTGTACGATATATTCAGGGCACTCTGAATTATGGATTGCATCTGTACCCTTCTTCCATGATCAAGCTTGTCACCTACACAGATGCAGATTGGGCAGGATGTCCAGACACCAGACGCTCCACCTCCGGCTATTGCGTCTTCCTCGGTGATAATTTAGTATCATGGTCCTCCAAAAGGCAACCCACCGTATCACGTTCGGTCTTTGAAGCCGAATACGTCGGTAGCCAATGTTGTGTCGACTACGCCTTGGATTCGCAATCTTTTACTTGAGCTTCATTGTCTATTCCGGCGACCACTATGGTATATTGTGATAACATTAGTGCGATTTATCTCTCCTAAATCCAATCCATCATCAACGCACTAAGCATATTGAGTTAGATATTCATTTTGTGCGTGAAAAGGTAGCTCGCGGACAGTGCGAGTGTTACGTGTCGACACGACATCGATTGCGGATATCTTCACAAAAGGGCTTCCAGATATTATTTGAAGAATTTGGGACGATCTCAAAGATTCGCCTTCCTCCCCATTTGCGGGAGTGTTAGAATATTTATTATTAATTACAATTAATAATATAATTATGTAGAATCTTATGTATATGGTAAGTAGTATTATGTATTAAATAGAATAGTATTAATATAGGAATATATTATGGGATAGGTAGGAGGATTTTAGGGAAGACTTAATCTTCCTATTAATTATTAGTTAGTGTATATATTGTTACCATTGGGATGAATAAAGTTTAAGGAAGATTTACCATTTCTAAATAATTCTTCCTATTAATTATTAGTTAGTGTATATATTATTGTCATCGGGATGAATAAAGTTTAAGGAAGCTTTACCATTTCTAAATAATTCTTACACATGTATCTAATTCAACTTAATTAAAATTTAGCTTACAATGTAGGACGATTGTCTAAAACTATATAAAGAGATAAATGTCTATTCTTTCGCCGATATGGACAATCTAACAGACTGAATAAAAGGTACAATGGACAAGAAGGCATATACTTAAGTAGTTTGTTTGCATGGAGGAAATAAATAAATAAATTGATTTTTTATTCAATTATTGTGGAAAGAATCAAGACACATTTATAATTGGTTGTCAAATCGAATTTTCCATGAAGATGGACAACAATTTAAAGTTCCCTAGTCATGTTTGCATCCTTAATTAAGGTATTCTCTTAACGACGTACATGTAAGATATTAGCTGGCAACTCACATGAGAGTCATTACTAATAGATTTAAAGTAAACGCAACAGGTTTAATAAAACTCTTGCTCAAGCCTTATATACGTGAGTGAAGAAATAAAAGTAAATATATATAGAGAGAATAGAACCCACTAACTTATGAGATTAGGGGATAAAATGCAAGAAATTGCAAAAAGAACTTAGAAGTTTTAAGAGTTACCATGGAGAATTTTGGACTTTAAATGAAAACAAGTCTTTGTATTTGGCTTACAGAGAACAAGCATACCTTATTAGTGAGGAAGGTGTATAAATTTGGATTGCAGATAAGTAAGGAGCATAATATTGAATAACAGTCTCATTATCATGTTTCAAACAAATAGGAGCACCAACACCATATGCACTCCATTCTTCGTAACAATTCCACACATCTCCAAGTGTGAAATATCCATCTCCATTTGGATTCCACGTGCTACTTTGATCATCTATGTTACTCTGCAATCAAAATGACATTATTATGTACCAACTTAATACGTTACCTTTGTTTTTTTATTCAAAATGTCACATGTCGATAAATGAAAGAATAAAAAATTATTTTTTATAAACTTTAAGAGATTGTGGCCGTAAAAGGAAAAGAATCTGAGACCATTCTGCAAATTTAGAAATTAAATAATGTTGATGTTTTGGTAAGAATCAAGACGTTGACCAAAGATTGTAGCATTGAAAAATTCACCATTCAACATAAAATCTGAAACAGAATTGTATATTCTAGAAACAAAAAATTGTCAGAACAACTTTTTGATAAGAAATCTGGAGAACTATAAAAATCCAGACAAGAAAAAAAATGAGAATAAGATCTCCGGCCTATCATTTGTTGGTCGATCCGACTCTGTCTCTTTACGGAGAAGACTTTCAAAATTAAAGCAAAAGCAAAAAATTGTCAACAAAAAAATTAATAAAAAAAGATTGTTACTTTTGGTAGAGGTTTTGAAGGGACAATGGGTGTCACCGATTGAAGAAAACTCCTGAGATTTGATCTTTTTCTTGATAAGAAATCAAGTGAAAAAGGTGGCATTCCCATCTTTGTTTTGTTCACCACCACAAGAACAATTGAAAAATGCTTCTTTTCTCTTTGGTTTTTCAACTCTAAATCAATAAGCAACTAGTGATTAGTCTTGCTATAAATAATGTTAAGTGTTTGAAGATTCATATAATCTAAAGAGACTTTTATTATAGAGTTGGGATAAGAATAAATTTAAGATTAGAGTTGACAATTGACAAAGAGACTCAAAATTTATTTTTCACTTCACTAGCTATATTACTCTACAAAATTATTAGAGTTAGCTAGAAGTATAATCTTGAAAGTACAACAAAGAATAGTCATTGAAATTGAACTTGAGAGGGGTAGATAATAGAATGATGAAATAATATTAGAAGGAAAAGGAGAAAAGGAAAATAAGTGGAAAAATTATTTAAAAAATTCCACTTATAACGGAGAAACATCAAACATTAATGAAAACAATTAATAAACTCTTGTAACTCAATTTTTTTCTATCAATTATTAAATGCTAGAGTTAATTGATTACCCTTTAAAGGCCCTAATTTAATTTAAAAGGATTCTTCATGTTTTATGGGTTATAGATCACATAGGAAATTCTCATCCTAATTATATTGTTTATTCACAACAAAGAAGAGCAAAATAAGAAAAAAGGTTAAAGAGGCCAAAACGTAAATACATGAACACATTTGAGAGACGAAAGAAGATGCTGATAAAAAAGGAAACAAACTAAAAAGGGTTGTGGTCATAAGTACCTCTCACTCTTAATCAGATGTTTCTAGTTCGAATCTTGAGTATAAAATCACATTTATTATGAGCATATTACCTTCAATATAAGACTTTTCTATGTGAATGCCGATTTAGTAGGGGTCAATAGAGATACTAAATACCGAGTTGAAAATAATTTTTTTTAAAAAGAAGATAAAAAGGGAAACAAACTAAAAAGGTTAGTGGTAGAGGGATAAGTACTCATTCATCCTTAATTAGAGATTTCGGGTTCGAGCCATAAATATAAGTATGAAGTCACATTTATTAGGAGCTCATTATCTTTAATATAGGACTTTTCGATGCGAACCCCAATTTATTAGGCCCCCAACACAGATACCAAATACTAAGCGGGAAACCAAAAAAGGTCAAAAAGAGAAATTATTATAGATACGTAAGTATTTTTTTATCTTTAATCAAAAGTTTCAGGTTCGAGCCCTGAATAATTCCATTTGTTAGGAGTTCTTTACCTCCAATATAGAATTTTATAATGCGAATCCTAATTTAATATACAACAAGGGGTGGAGAAGTCGAGTAGCTACATAAGTACTTACATACAAACAAGCCTAAAAAGCTGTCAAGATACCTAAGAAATAGAGTGTTAGGGTTAGGATAAGCAAAGTTGCTACTTATAGACAAATTGTTTACCTCACCATGTGTGCGCACAAGTCCACAAGGTGGCCATCGTATGGCACCCTTGATTTTTGTTTTGTGCACAAAAATAATCAAAATGGTCCTTCATGTATAGGGGTTTGACTATTTCGTTCCTTCATATATACCACATAATAAATACAGTCTTTAATATATGTAAAACAATGACACTATTGCTCCTAAACCCTAAAACTAATGTAGCCCTTAATAAAATAGTTGTTAAACTTAATCGAGAGGTCAAAAATCGAGGTGTATCGAACAAATATTGCTTATTGATTCCAAGTTACTAACATTAAACTTCAAACTCAAAATTATGGGTAAGTTCTTTGTTCAACTACTAATTAAGGAGATCTTCTCTAGAAGTCTCAACGTAAGTCTGTCGAATCAACTTGAGTTGGGTGGCTTAATGAAATTAAGTCAAACTTTAACAAACCTCCAACCGTTAATTTTATCTAACGAAATTTATAATTTTTTTTTTAATTTAATGTATTATTTTAGCTTTTCTATATACAAAATATTACTTTTAATCCATTTCTACCAATTTATGGAAATACCAAATGAGATAAAGAGAAATAGTTGATTCCAAAAATTGAGTTCAAATTAAGAGTAACCTGAGAAGATTTGGTTAAAGGGCCTAATAAGTGACTCTTAATTTCTTTTTGATTTATTATTCTAGGTTAGGACAAATAGGAGTGGTCCGGAGGTAAAACTTTGAAGGTTTCAAGATAATACACTTAAGTCTCTTTTTTTTTTGTGTTAAAATATACAAAAATTCCTCTCTTTCTCTCTTCCATTCCTTTCACTTTTCTGATTTGAACTATCTCAAGCTTCCGGCCGACGTTTCTTCTCCCCCAAACTTCAATAATTATCAGACATCGATCTCAGATATTTTCTTTAAGTTTTAAACTCTATCAGAGTATTTTGAGCTTCATTTTGCCCTAAAATATTTTAATTTTTGAGCTCCATATTGCTCTAAAAGTTTTGATTTTTTTGATACCCTAGTGTTCATAAAGTTCTGGAGTTTTTTTCAAACCTTTGAAGTTTATCCTATTTTTTAGTCGAAATATGTGTTATTTTTCATTATTTGCTTGTTTCGATCTTTCTTTTTATGTTTTTACATAATGGTCTATTAATAGACTTTGGTAGATTACTGTCGTATTCAACGTTAGTCTATTATTTTTAGATAGATCGTAAAAAATACCTAGGTGTAGAGGACAAGGAGGACAAAACTTTTTTCGTTCGGAGAAAATGATTCAGACTCGTTCTAAAGATAAAAAAAGAAGCGGAGAAGAAGTTAGACGAGATCGTAAAAGAAGAAGAACTAGAAGATGATATTGAGGCCTACTCAGAACTCATTGAGCACAATAATGAGTGTAACATGGATGACAATGACTGACGATGGTTCAAATGAGTCTGGTGCTGAAGATGTTGATCCCTTATCCTTGCCATATTTTGCAAAGACAATTAGTGTGGATAAGTATGGTATGATTACTTGGTTGGATGATTATGAGGCTTTTCCAGCAAAGGTTTCTGTTAGGAGCAGGATAAATTTGTTTGCGGAATTTTAAAAAGTGTTGAAAAACCAAAAAATTCATAAAATTTTCAAGCATTCTTGTTTTGGTCACTTTAGAAAAATACCAGATCACTTTAACAAATTTAATGGGCTGCTGATACAATATTGGATTCTTCGTCAAGTGAATGAGAAAAAGAAGCATAAGATGTGGTTTCTTGTGAATGACAGGCCTGTATGTTTTGGCTTAAAGGAATTTTGTTTGATCACGAATTTAAATTGTGGATCATATCCCTATGCTTCTAAAGAGGACATGGTTATTAGGAAAGGGGCAATATTTTGCTCATTAGTTACTCGCAACAGGAAGATAACAACAGATAGACTGTTGGGGCTGGTTAGAGGGAATATGCTAGACAAAGAAGACAAATTTAAATGTTGTATTGTATGATTTGTGCATGTAATCTTGCTTGCCAAAGATGTGTCCAGTTGTGTGGACCATGATATGATTAAAATGACTCATGATTTGAAATTCTTCGAGAGCTATCTTTGGGTAAAAGAATCCTTTGACCTCACTTTGTAATACTTGAAGCTCAAGGTGAACATTTCGGAATGTCCAACAATCCCACGTCGCTAAGAAGATTACATCATATGCTTTTTATGGCTTTCCCTAGACATTCATGGTAAAAAATTATATATCATTATTGTAGTAGAGTATATACTGTATTTTTTTTATACTCAATGATTATTTATGTCATTACAGGTCTGGACATATGAAGCTTTTCCCGCACTTATATTAAATGTTGGAAAATCATATGAGGTTCCCTTGCCTATTCCCATGAGACTTAAGTGTCACACCACAAAAATGGAGCGATCTATTGAAAGTGATCCATTTAGGACTCGAGCGAGAGTTACAGAGGAATAAATTTGGAGTCTATTATCAAAGAACTTAGAAAATATAAACTAAATATTAATGTTTTACTTATTTGTATGTTGTGCACCCTTACCTCATTCCCACAGTGTGTGAGTTGGAGCAAGACTACATGATTTGGAATATGACGATGAGGCTAAAGATCCATAATAGATAACTTGATGAGTGAGTTGGAAGGCATGACTGTATTGGTGACAGAGAAGAATGTCTCGAAGACAAATGATTTTTCTGATGAGGAGGACACTCAACATGCCTCGAAGTCTCCTAGTAAATTGGAGGGGGAGGATACTCTGTCAGAAGATATTGATGGCATTGGGACCTCTAGGAGTGGGAAGTTAGTGCAGGTGGAGCATGATGAACTGCAACAACGTGTGGAGAAGATGGAGGAGTCCTTGATGGCTCTTGTCGCTTATGTGGAGGGTGAAAATTTAAGGAGGAGCGACAAGGTCAAGAAAAAGCAGGAGGCTCTCAAAGAGAAAGTTCACCATTTTGAATCTCTTATTTCTTTTTGTTGTTTTAAATTAGACAACTTCAAGGTCCCTACACTAGCTGCTAAATTTGAATTTCCTTTTATTGTGTTAAATTTGACATCATCAAAGGCTCTCAAGCACTTGTGCGAAAATTTGGCATCATCAAGGCCCCTACACCAGCTGATGAGGTTGATGTTCCTAGACCAACTGCAGATGTTGAGAAGCCAACAAATGTCGTCCCTGTGCCAACTTCTAATATTGAGGCCAAAGATGTCCCTACTCAAGTTGATGAGTATGTTGTGCCAACTGCCAACTGGTGAAGCTGAGAAGGCCAAATATAAGCCTGCTAAAGTTGTTGAGAATGCTAGTGAGTCGAGTCAAGCCGAGTTTGACTCTGAAGAAGTTGTGATGAGCGTTGTCGCCCATATTAATGATTCTGGAAACAATTAATTTAGTTATTTGGGTTGTAACAAATAAGTAATTTTCAGCTAGATGTGTGTGATGGAGATGACAAACAATATGACTGTTTTTTACTGTTTTGGACGGGTGAAATATGACAAATAATTAATTTGGCACTTTAAGTATTGCAACTTTTCTGTAAGTGTGAATTTGAACGCGCTTAAATATTTTGATTTTGTTTAAATATGGTCAGTTTTACAAGTAGTGTTCACTTCTTAATGTTTTGTTGCTTATATCTTACTTTGTTGTTTCTTTGTAACTGTTACAATGATCGTTAATGTTATTGTCATCGACTATGAATAATAATTTATTATAATCGACACCATAAATAATAGTTTATAGTTCTCAATAGACATGTTATAACGCTTGAAAACAAACACATATATTTTTCATATAAATAAAAATCATTTCATATTGTTTGTTAGAATAGAATATTCTAGAATAGGGTCATTAATAGAATATTATGTGTATATTTTATATTAATGTAGATCTCTTCATATATGGTAGAAAATTATTGTATAGGGAATATTCCTAGGATTATTCTAAGGAAGAATGAATATTCTAGAATAGGGTCATTAATAGAATATTATGTGTATATTCTAGAATATTCTATTCTAACACAGAGATCCAAAATATCCCAATCATGTATGCCTGCTAAACAAGTCTTTGTATGGTCTCAAACAAGCACCCAGGGCCTGGTATCAGCGGTTTGCAGATTTTGTATCACAGATGGGGTTTTCACACAGCCGGTCCGATAATTCCCTTTTTATCTATCATCAGGGTAATCATACGGCTTATCTTCTATTGTATGTGGATGATATTATTCACGGCTTTCGTAATCTCTTCGCAAGAATATCATGTCTCGACTTGGTTCAGAATTTGCTATGAAGGATCTTGGTCCATTGCACTTCTTTCTAGGAATTGCTGTGACAAGACATGCAGGTGGGCTCTTTCTCTCTCAGAAGAAGTATGCATCTGAGATCGTGGAACGGGCTGGAATGGCCTCTTGCAAACCCTCGGCAACAGGTGGATACAAAGTCAATATTAAGTGCTATCTCTAGCAAACCTTTCACGATCCAACATTGTCTGCATGATCTAGCGCGTTGCAATATCTTACCTTTACCAGACCAGACATCACCTATGCCGTACAACAAGTATGCCTATTCATGCATAATCCAATGGAAGAACATATGCAGGCACTCAAACGGATTGTACGCTACATTAAGGGCACTCAGGAATATTGTCACACCCCGAAAATCGGGCCCGTGACTGGTGCCTTACCCCGGGCACCCTAGCGATACATACATCAGAGAAAAATCAGCGGAACATAAAACATGAGTCATTATACAAGAGATATAATAAATAAGCAGGCCAACCAAAGCGGTTGCCTTAGTATATACATAAAACACGAGCAGTTTAATCCTTTTACAACCCGCCACAACAAGTACTACAGACCTCTAAGATATACTGATGACTATGACGGACGGGGCCGCCATACCACGAATGTACAAGAACTTACAACTCGAGGGAACACTGCAAAGATAAGCCTCGGAGAAAGCGGAGCTTCAATCTGTTGGCTGTGATCCTAGAGCGAGGATCCACGGCCGATGTACCTCTGCTGCGCGTAGCCGGCGGCGAGGTCGATGCAACAGTACCAAGTATGTGAAATCACGTAAATGAAATCATACTAGTCTATATAAAGCGGGAGACATGTATGATAACCAAACTACGATTCACAACATAAAGCGATCATCACTCCGATATAACTATGGGTCTCACGCCCACAACATCAATCGTGGTCGCGTCGTGGCGCGTGCCCCGAATCGCATCGGTGTAGACATGTCCATGTGACCTCAACAAGACAGCAATCGGATGGAAGCATACGTGCGCTACGCGTCGTGTCGGTATGTCCAGGAAACAATAAGACAACTTTCCAAATGGACGATACCCGTGCGCTACGCATCGTGTCGATATGTCGAGAGGAAACAATAGACGGCATTCCAAATGGACGATACCCGTGCGCTACGCGTCGTGTCGGTATGTCCAAAAGGAAATCACAAGGCGATAATCAAAATGGAAACATACCGTGCGCTACGCGTCGTGTCGATATATCCAAAGCGATTAACCACAAGACCTTAACCAAAATGGAAGCATACGTGCGCTACGCGTCGTGTCGGTATGTCAAAGTGATTAACAACAATAATACTATCAGCGAGGAGCGTGCGTGGAATTTCTCGTCACCGCTGCACGCGTCAAGTAAGTTCTCAACGAGTCAACCGACCTCCATCGAGAGGCGGTAACACGTAAATACAACGCTTTGCACAACAAAGGTTATCACGATAAGCATAGCCAAGCTTCACAACAAGCATAGGCAAGTTTCACAACAACACAAAGTACTTTCATTTTATACCAAAGTCAGGGTTTTAACCCCAGTACTACATACGTAAGTTCTTTTAAAGAGATCCATTTCTTTTATAAAAGTCACCCGATACAGTAGTATTAGAATGACCAACCCACCTTCCTTTTCCAAAACCAAGTAACAACATTCTTTTCCTAAGTTCGGTTTGCCTAGTTTGATTACTCAAGCTTCTCGTTTCAAATGGTTTCATAGTTCCCAAACTTAATCACTTGATTCCTTTTAGAACAATTAAGTAACATATGTCATATCGTGAGTAGTTTATTCTTGTTTATAACGATCTTATTACAAAGACCATGATCTAGAAAATGTAATATCATTTTGTCTCATCTTAGCTTATGCGGATGGAGGTTTTCTACTGGTTTTAATACAACATCATTATTCAATACATTTTCCTTTTATTAACGCCGCAGGTGGTGCAGTCGATACACATTCGACTCGAAATCGGTAAAACATTATCCCTTTAAAAACCAGTACTCATTACTCACGAATGAGGTTTCACACAAACATCCACATTAAAACAAATAAGTTAAGTCTCTTATCTTATAAGATCAAGTCTCTTAACTTCTAACGTCAGTAAACCATTTTCACTTACATAAGGTCGTTATAACTAACTTCCCATAAAGCTATTATAACACCTATGTTTTAAACCAACCAAATCACTTAGCACGTATGCGTCTGCGTACTACATAGTTCACAACAATCATGCTAGAAAAGATAGGAAGAGGTTCACATACCTCGCGACGATTTATCGACAATAAGCAAAATGCTCAAGTACTACAACGCACTGGCCCTTTCCACTCGAGTAGAATACGCTACTCTTAGTACTTTCACCTATAAAGGTCACAAACGTCTATTAACCCCAAAACATAAGTTTCTATCTTTCTATAGAAAAATTCGGCAGCACCTCCCCCCCCCCCCCGCAACAGCGTAAATCTCCTCCTCTACCGAGGCTGCAAGCCAACGAGGGGTTTACACGTCTAACGGACGTGTACAATTCTACAAGCCTCTTTATGTCTGATCCATGTAAATACAGTTTAGTTCGGTTCTTAATTCTTCAGCTTAAGTCAAAAGACATTGCCGAATACTAAGTAGTTCCATATATAGTATACTTGACTATATATCTAACAAACATGTAATTTCCAATTACAATAGAGGACAAGATAATTACCTCGATAAGCCCCAAAATTATCCGAGTTTAATGTCGCTCCCGAGCAAGGTTTAGCTCATTTCAGTGCGCTCGACCACTCCAACAACCCTTAGAAGTTCTAACCAACTTCTACTCCATTACTTGACCAACTATGAAGATTTCCTTAGGGTTTCGGTTTGAGACTAAAAGGACAAAGGTAGTATTTAGGACTCTACGTAAAGAGGTATCTTTGGAATACTACAAGTCTGAGCTAAGGTATTTTGGGCATTATAACAATACTAGGGAGTATTTCTATACCACAAAGGGTATTATCTGAAAACAACTAGGCTAGGGGTACCAGCTAGCTTGAAAGGGGACCGCTCGGCCAAAGGCCACGAGGAGGAGGAGGAGGAGAGGCTTAGGACGAGAGCTACTAGAGGGAGGAGGGATTTCAAGACTTAGACAAAGTGAGGAGTGAATGAATAAGTCTTCATGAGGAGGGTATTTATAGCAAACCCAGGCCAACGATGGCAAGATCTAGCCAAGTGCAAGGCAAGTGTAAGGCGAGATCAAGCCAAGTGCACCTAGACCTACTCCTTAAAACCCTCAAATATCTACACAAATATCAAGCCCAACTTGCCCTTGTTTTGCCAAGTGCGCTTGTGTCTCCGTTGTGAGGGTGACACGTATCACCCTCCGTTGGTCCGAATGTTTCGTCTCTCGGAAAAATCCAAAAAAACAAAGCGACATAGCCGAATTTTCCGCCATGAAGTTCTGTAAACGTTTCGTCGAAAAACGACTCTAACAGGGTGTTGTGCCCAAATGTAAAATCGGCGAGGGTGCCACATGGGGTGACACGTGTCGCCCCGATTCGCCGAATATTTCGTCTTCCAAAATATCCAATTTCTGAAATCTCAAAAACAAAGCGGGCCCCACAAAGCAGTAAATTTCTCCGTGGGCCCACGTGACCATTTCCGAAAATAAAATTCCATAATTCTCTAATATTCCAGGAAGTCCGAATACCAAATCTGGGAATCCAATTCCCATTAACGAACCTTTTTCCTTCACAAAAACCGGAAACTTTTCCGTGGAAAAAAAAAATCACCTCTTTCTTCCTTTCCAATCTTTCTGCCGTATTCTCGTACGTACGTCCTCGCATACATACTCTGGAAATACGGTATAACATTCTCCTCGCCCAAACATTCGTCGAATGTTCCTATGAAGCGGATATCGAAGAAGCTCTTCTAACAAATTGCCAACGCCACGGCTTAGTCACGAAATAACACACGTTATCTTCCTTCCTTACTCGTCGTGCCCTTCTCGAACACTTGAACTCTTCTAGCATACGTACCACGCCCGATCGTCGCCGATTCCCAAAACCTTCGAGTCACCACCTCCAAAACTGGTCATCTTACTAACCTCAAACTTCCTTAAGGCCATTCCGGCCTTTACGAACGCTTCGGTCGACGCGTCCACGAACTCATACGATGATCATACAAACTTGGGCCTAGCATCCTCGTGACCTACCACTGGCGGGACCGCTGAGCCCGACCGCATGTCAAGGACTGCGGGTTGACCGTATCACGCCCTCAACCCGACCAGCGGCCGTGCCAAACTCTTGTTCCCCGATCCGGAACAATCTTACTAATTCACATCATGAAAGCTACCACTTCCATCTCACACTACCCACGGACTTATCACACCAATAAATCCCACGTATACTACTACTCTGATAAAAGTCAAACATAAAAGCGAATCTTTAATCTCAAGCGACCTTACCACAAGGTCTCGGTCGTGACATAGTCTAAGGTTCATACTTACCATGCCCCATCGTAACCTCCCAACTAAACATGTTTTCAAACTCACAATATCACAATGCTATCCGTACATAGCACCTGATAATGAGATCATCATAACAAGCGTACCAAAACTCTAGAGGTTAAGGATATACACGAAGCTCTTGCTCGCTCTAATCATAGGCACGCCTGCCAGTGTAGCATTATGAAGGTGATAAACCAGCCACAGATCTGAAGGTGAGTCGTAACATCCGCGCTTCCCTTGGTGGACAGTTCCTCGAAAAATGGCCTGCGTCATGCAAAACAAACTCCCAATCTAGCGACACTCTCCAAAATGGAGTCTACCACAATAGTCACAACGAGGTAGGGGTGGCTTGGTGGTTAACACCCGCTCTGCCAAAATCTGAACCCGGAGCCACGACGCTCACGAAGGCGGTGGAGGACCACTGCATGCCGGTGGGGGTATATAACTAACTTTCTTCTTTGAGGCGGTCCGCCTCGAAAGCCACCGAGGACCTGCGTCCCGGCCTCTTCTGGCGATCCGGTCATTCCGTCGACCCTCCGTGCCTCACATCCTGGTGCATGCGGGCAATGTCCATGCGGTGAAGAAAACACCGCACAAGACTTCGGCCATATAATCATCAAGCGGTGGCGTGGCGATGCACCCTATCCTCCATATTCTGCAACTAAGCGCGAGGACATATCGAGCCAAAGAATCGAACTCGACATTGTACTCCACGGCGGTCGCCTCTCTCGGTAACAAAAATCATCGGCGTGCCCTCGCCAAATGCGGAGGCGAAGTGCGTGAGAAAGCCCGAAACTCATCCCATACTGCTGGAGTGCATGCTCTCCCGGAAAGCTCCGTAGAATCAAACCAATCGGCTGCGGTATCACGCGGCCGATGCGAACAAAGGTCACAGACTCGGTCTCTGAAGCCTTGATCACCGCGTGATCGGAAGCTGGGATGAACTCCTGCGGATCATCCTCGTGCCTCGACCGTAAAACTCGCGGGCTCTGACTCGTAAAGTCCGTAGCCTCAAACTATCTGCTCGGGGTGAACCATCGGTGCTCTGGGCCGGGCTGCTGCGTCCGGCTGTCCTCATATCGGCCTGACCACGGCCACAATCGGGCCATCTCGCGTAACCCGTCTCCTGCCCGGTGTGGGGTGGAGGCTCGAGTCTTGTAGTCTCATCGACCACGGTGCGGCTCTAAACTCTCTTTGGTCTTTGTGGCGTCGAAACCCGCCGTCAAGCACACCTCAGTCTTGTCGGGCTGCGCCCTCGTACTCCTCGTATCTCACTAGCGGCACCCTCGCCGCCTTGCCGCCTCTGGCTCTGGTTGCACTGCGCGGGCATAATCGTAAAAGCGAGATACGTCGGAGGGTACAACTTACAACATCTCTAAGGCACGATCTCGGAATGAGAAGAATGGAAACCAATCCTAAATGTCCTATAGCCTCCTGATTATAGATGTGGTGCACAACACACCGATAATCAAGACTCTACTAGACACGGTCTGTAGACACTTTCCGAGGATTAACTGCTCTGATACCACTATGTCAGAAAAATAGAAACTTATGTTTTGGGGTTAATAGACGTTTGTGACCTTTATAGGTGAAAGTACTAAGAGTAGCGTATTCTACTCGAGGAGTGGAAAGGGCTAGCAAGGTTGTAGTACTTGGAGCATTTTGCTTATTGTCGATAAATCGTCGCGAGGTATGTGAACCTCTTCCTATCTTTTCTAGCATGATTGTTGTGAACTATGTAGTACGGTGAGCGTCATGTGCTAAGTGATTTGGTTGGTTTAAAACATAGGGTGTTATAATAGCTTTATGGGAAGTTAGTTATAACGACCTTATGTAAGTGAAAATGGTTTACTGACGTTAGAAGTTAAGAGACTTGATCTTATAAGATAAGAGACTTAACTTATTTGTTTTAATGTGGATGTTTGTGTGAAACCTCATTCGTGAGTAATGAGTACTTGGTTTTTAAAGGGATAATGTTTCTTGATTTGAGTCGAGAATGTGTATCGACGGACCAACTGCGGCGTTAATAAAAGGAAAATGTATTGAATAATGATGTGTTGTATTAAAACCGGTAGAAACCTCCATCCTGCATGAAGCTAAGATGAGACAAAATGATATTACATTTTCTAGATCATGGTCTTTGTAATAAGATCGTTATAAACAAGAATAAACTACTCACGTATATGACATATGTTACTTAATTGTTCTAAAAGGAATCAGTGATTAAGTTTGGGAACTATGAAACCATTTGAAAATGAGAAGCTTGAGTAATTGAAACTAGGCAAAAGCGGAACTTAGGAAAAGAATGTTGTTACTTGGTTTTGGAAAAGGAAGGTGGGTTGGTCATTCTAATACTACGTATCGGGTGACTTTTATAAAAGAAATGGATCTCTTTTAAAAGAACTTACGTATGTAGTACTTTGGGGTTAAAACCGGACTTTGGTATAAAATGAAAGTACTTTGTGTTGTTGTGAAACTTGCCTATGCTTGTTGTTGTGAAGCTTGGCTATGCTTATTGTGATAACCTTTGTTGTGCAAAGCGTTGTATTTTACGTGTTCTGGCGTCTCGATGGAGGTCGGTTGACTCGTTGAGAACTTACTTGGGCGTCTTGCGGTGGCGGAGAAATTCCGCAGTGCGTTCGCTGATAGTATTATTGTTGTTAATCACTTTGGACATACCGACACGATGCGTGGCGCGCGGGTATGCTTCCATTTTGGTTAAGGTCTTGTAGTTGTCGCTTTGGATATCACCGCGATGCGTAGCGCGCGGGTATGTTTCCATTTGATTATCGCCTTGTGATTTCCTTTTGGACATCGCGACACGATCGTAGCGCGCGGGTATCGTCCATTTGGAATGCCGTCTATTGTTTCCCTCTGGACATCGACACGATCGTGGCGCGCGGGTATCGTCCATTTGGAAAGTTGTCTTATTGTTTCCCTTTGGACATACCGACACGATGCGTAGCGCGCGGGTATGCTTCCATCTGGATTCTTTGTCTTGTTGTTGAGGTCACGTGGACATGTCTACACCGATCTGATATTCGGGGCATGCGGCCGTGATCGACCACGATTGATGTTGTGGCGTGAGACCCATAGTTATATTGGAGTGATATTGTTTTATGTTGTGAGCGTAGTTTGGTTATCATACATGTCTCGCTTTATATAGACTAGTATGATTTCATTTCTGATGTTATGCGATTTCACATACTTGGTACTGTTATCGACCTCCTTGAAGTGCGTTAAATCCGCGGTAGAGGTACATCGGTCGTGGATCCTCGCTCTTAGGATCACGATTCAGTAGCGTTTGAAGCTCCGTTTCTCGGAGGCTTATCTTTTGGTAGGTGTTCCACTGAGTTGTAAGTTCTTGTACATTCGGGGTATGGCGAGCCACTGTCCGTCATAGTCATTGTATATCTTAGAGGTCTGTAGTACTGTTGTGGGCAGGGTTGTAAAAGGATTAAACTGTTCAGGTTTTATGTATATACGGAAGGCAACCGTTTTGGTTGACCTGTTTATTTATTATATCTCTTGTATAATGACTCATGTTTTATGTTCCGCTGATTTTTCTCTGATGTATGTATCGCTAGGGTGCCCGGGGTAAGGCACCAGTCACGGGCCCGATTTTCGGGGTGTGACAAATATGGATTACATCTTTACCCATCTTGCATCTCCAAACTTGTCACTTATACTGAGATCACGGTAGGCGGTGTCCGGACACGACGCTCACATCTGGGTATTGTGTATTCCTCGGTGATAATTTAGTTTCATGGTCTTCCAAACGGCAACCCACGATGCTCGCGCTCGGTCTTTGGTGAATACGTGCGTTGCCAATGTTGTATCGATTAAATGCTGGATTCGAATCTTTTGGAGCCGTTGCCAAATTCCGAAAGCTACTATAGTCTACTGTGACAACATTAGTGCAATATATCTTTCTGGAAATCCAATACATCATCAGCGCACTAAACATATAGAATTGGATATCCATTTTGTCCGTGAAAAAGTGGCACGCGGACAGGTGCGAGTACTTCATGTCAAGCGTCATCAAATCGCCGATATCTTCACGAAAGGGCTTCCGCTGATTTTATTTGAAGAATTTCGGGACAGTCTCAGCATTCGGCGCCCTCCAGCTTCAACTGCGGGGGAGTGTTAGAATAGAATATTCTAGAATAGAGTCATTAATAGAATATTATGTGTATATTTTATATTAATGTAGATCTCTTCATATATGGTAGAAAATTATTGTATAGGGAATATTCCTAGGATTATTCTAAGGAAGACTTATTCTTCCTAATGATGGTAATTAGTGTATATATTGTTACCTAATGGAAGATGAACATTTGAGGAAAATATTCTATCATTGTTCATAATGCTTCATACATCCTAAATGAAAGACCCAATTCAACTGCAGTCCTATTATACATTTCCAAATAGCAAAAATAACTACTAAATCAAGAGAGTGTATTCACCTCAAATATTGAGATTTTGTGCTTGAGATGTTTCAGACAACTTAGACATTTTTGAGATTTTGATTAGAAAGAGAATATGGAGGAATGATAAGCCAAGAATAGAGACAATGGAGGAGATTGAGTTTCAGGAAGGTTTTATATAGGGAATATTGTAGTGTTACCGTCATAAATTTTAATTTTATTTTATTTTTTTAACTGTTGTAAAAACTTATGTGGGATGAATATCGAAATAAAGCTAAGTGTGTTTGCAAAATAATAAGCCACACCTATAATAAATTTATAATACCTCAACCAGTTAACTATTATGGACCAACATAGTCAAGGATAAACTATCTTAATTTATAATACCTCAAAGCATCAAACTATTATAGATCTACCTCGACGATAATAAATCACATGAATAAGGCGAATATTGGAATGATAAGCTTGTTGAATTTGCACAAGTCAAACTGACCAAAAAAAGTGAACCTCAACCCCAAACACTAAATATAACAAATCTAATGGACCGTTCATAGATATAAAATAAAATGATCGTTGTCAATAGACAATCGTTATCAGTATTATCTATTTTAAGCATGCTCCATCATATCGCATATGTAATGTATAGACTGAAGCTAATTGTTGCAAAAAAAATGACATAAATAAATAAAATAAAATAAATAAAAGGACTTCCATTTTTCGCGAGAAAAAAGAAGGTTTCAATGAGTCCGAGGGATTTCTATTTATATAGGATATGCTAAGCCGTTTCTTATTTATGACACTCATTAAATATTATAATTATATTTTAATATCCACATACATTATTGAAATAATTCAAAGAGTTTAAGAAAATCATAATGTACTTAATCACTAATATTTGTCTAAAAATGTCATAAATAAAATAAAACAAATAAAAATACTTGACACTTATTAAATATTATAATTACACTTTAATACATCATATGAAAGTCCACATCAAGTCCTTTTATTTATTTTATTTATATGTGGCATTTTTAGAATAAATATTAGTGATTTAAGTATATTACGATTCTCTTAAATTCTTTGAATCATGTCACCAATGTATGTGGACTCTGATATGATATATTAAAGTGTATTTATAATGTTTAATGTGTGTCAAGTTTTTTTTAATTTTATTTTATTTATTTATGTCATTTTAGACAATGATTTAGTGTTTGGGGTTTGGGTTGGGATTTTGAGTTTCGGGTTCATTTTTGTTTTAAGTGTCATAAAATTATGATATTTGTGTGACAGTTTTTTTAAGTGTCATAAAATTATGACATTTGTGTGACGGAGTTTTTAAGTGTCATTTGTTTATGAAATTTGTGTGACGGGTTTGTGAAATGTCACATAAATAAGTGACTTGTGTTTTAAATTGAGCAAAAAATGACGTGTTTGACTGATTAAAACGATACCATTTTTATTATTTAATTAACACTTTTTTAATTCAAATTAAGACCTACACGATTTTTATTTCTTTTTTAAATCATTTTTAATAAAAACAAACTAAACGTTGTCATTTTAATATTTTAAAAAGTAAAAGATAAAAAACTCTTTTAAAAATACTAAGTGTCTTCACGTTTGTTGACACCCAAATTTTGAGCGACAATTAAACTATTTTTTCGACATCACAAAATAATTTAAATATATATACATATATATAATCATGCGTTTTTATCACAATCATGATTTTGCCCTAGCATTCTATATTATTGTATTTATAAAATAACATCACATTTTACATTAAACACTAAACATTTCTTAAATATTATATTATCACATGAGTATTTTTATCTTTATAATTTATAATTGTGCACGACATCTTTTAATAATAAATTATTTTAAACCACAACCCATGAATAAAATAAATACTAAAACTACCCAAGACTTAAAAAAACCACCTAAATCCCTTAGCCCAAACCCAACTCCCCAAAAAACACCAAAAAGATGCAAATAAAGACATACATGAATGAAAAAATTTGAAACATAAGTCCATATATTATAATAAAAAACCTTAATCTCATTAGTCAAAATAACAACAACATATACAAAGATTATGCTCTCAATTTCAGGCGATTTACGCCGTCTACAGTAACGTCGTCGGTAATCTGCCATTTTCGGCCGACTCCGGTGGTGTTTGCCAACAGGACCACCTCCATTAGCTTCGTCTCGTCAAACCCGTCACTTTCATACTAACCACTCCCATCGATTCATCCTATTTCATATCGAAAAATCCCTGTTCGTCACATTTCCGATTTGTTTTTTCGGCGGCTTCAGTGAGAATCGACGACAGTGGGGTACACCACTGTGAACGCCTGCTCTCCACGATCATTTCCATACCATTTTCATCCCCCGTATCTTCCATTTCCCATCCTTCAAATTCCAGAAAAATATTTGGACAAAAATATCCTTGCGCCATTGTTGAAAACTTGCTGTGTTTTCCGGCTATATGAGCTCTCCGGCAATCTGAAAATGCAAATACAATGGAACAGCCTCCCAAAAATCCGGTACAACAACCAGCAAATGCGTGGGCTTTGAAATCGAAAACTATGGTTGTTGGTTCGCAAATGCATTATGCCAAGCCTTAGTGGGCTTTAAAATGCTCCCACTAATGTTTATTATTGTTTGATGGCTTGTCTACCTGTTTGTATTAGCCATTAATATTTGAATATACTATGTTAGGATACAAAAACATTGAAGCATGTCCTTTTTATACCTTGTAGATAGTTCATCAGATGTTGGATGTTTGTTAGCTATAGTATGATAATAATCTAGTTTGGGATCTGTTTGACATTTATTTTTTACCCTACCGTGTTAGAAGTATTCTCATGTCTAATGAAGTATGTGGGTCCTATTGAGTTTTCAATTCAAAACATCTTGCTAGAAGTGATTTTAGTTGTGTAATAATGGCTTGTTAATTCAGGTTTCCTTTTGTATAATGATTATATCATTTATGCCTATCATGTGAGACTATAATATTAAGAAGTCACTAAGTTAATATGTGAAATTGTCTCCAACCAGTTTTCATGCCCGCATTGATGTTTGTCTGGAGTTGATTAATGCCTATCTTTTGACAAAGTACACAAGTATATGTCAATGGAGTATATCAAGAGTATGTATTCAATATTTCTAGTAGCTGAAGCTCATTGGCAAGGTACTCAGCTTTTCTTTTATGTGTGATAAGTCCCTGAAAGTTGAGGGAACTGTTTGGGCTAAACCCTTACTTGGACCCACATCATAAGTTCATATGCCTCATTATACACCATAATCTTTATTATACCGTTCCTTCTTTCGGTCCGCATTATTTCTCTGTTGATCTTTCTAGTGTCCTTCAACTTTAAACATGTTTTTGTGAAGTTCGTGCAAAACTCCTTTTAACTCTCTTTGGCGATTGATGTAGCTAACTAGCTATGGAGAATTCATTTCAGCAACTGTCTATTTAATAAATTGGAGCGCGAGGAACATCTCATGTCAGCATTTCAATATTTTGACAAGGATGGGAGTGGTTATATAACGGTTGATGAGGTCCAGCAAGTTTGTGTAGAGCATAACATGACAGATGTTTACTTTAAGGATATTATAAGAGAAGTTGATCATGATAATGTAAGTACACTGACTTTATACATAAATTTTTCTTTTAAGTACTAAATATGAAACTGAAGTGCTTTAGTAGATCTGAAGAACTTTATTACCCCTGCTACTAGGTCCTCTTTAATGATATCCCAACATCCTTTGAAGGACTGACTCTCATATCTATCTGGCCCTGGTGCAAGGTAGATATTGTTAGCTCAGAACACTTAACAACTCTCATTGCTGTTGTTTCTAAATACTCACAGAAAGACTGGTTATCAAGTTACAAAACCCTGACCACCTATGTGGTAAGAACTTTGTTGGATACATTTTATATCTTCACATATCTTCTATTTGCCTGGATTGTGTCTCTGCTATGTATAGTGGTTCTGATTGTGGCAATGCATTTTGGATTATTTTATTCTCCTTCAAGGACAAACTAGAATGTTACTTGTTTCTGGAATCTGAAAATGTTTTTCTTTCTTTCTGAATTGTTTATAGTGCTATCCCACAAGTTCCACTTTTTCATTTTACTAATTGTTTAGGTTCCCAAATCTTCTAAGTTGCTCTATGAGGACAGTGAATATGCTCTTTATACTGTAACATTATTCAACCATGATGTCGACAATTTCAAGATTAAGGCGCGTGAAGTTGCACCAGGGCCCTTATGATCTAGTGTAAGCACATGCCCCTTCTTTACAGTGGCACTATCAGCACTTGTATTATCTATGATTTTGATACTTGGTAGTGTAGTTAACAATGCCCCATTATACCTATAAACTACTGTAAGTTGAAATATATTTTTGGTACCTTTATGTTCCACTTCATAATGCATCATTTGAGTTGTCATCCTCATTATATTAACATGGAAAATTTGTGTTTTTTTTCTTCTAATTTGTTAGAATCTTCTTCTGTCATATAGGTATCGAGAATATTTTGATCGTGAGCGGGTTAAAGGAGATGATGGTCATGGAAATATTTGAAGAGTTCGTGTTCGTATTGCATAGGAGATGGAATTTAATAATATTTTAGTCTTGTATTAAGCACTTTATTAACGCTTTGAATGATTATCCATTTTGAGAATACTTTGTACAATAGATTCTAGCTATTTAATGTATATTTTTGGTATTATTTAAATTCTTAGTTCATTTCATTGGTGCACTCAATTTGCAATATTGAAATTAAATTGCTAAAAAATAAATCCCACCAAATAAATTGCCAAAAAAAATCCAGTCAAATTTAATTTTTCCGCCATTATTTAATTATTAATTTAATAGAAATTAAAAAAAAATTGAATCAAAATTTAAATTTGTGTGACGGATAAAAACCGTCATCTGTTTGTGGCATTTATGTGACAGATAAAAACCGTCACATATCGTGTGACGGTTCCAGAACCGTCATCCGTTTGTGACAGTGGATAAGATGACACTTACAGGAACCGTCATCTTAGGGGTTAGATGACGGTTTTTACCTGTCACCGTAGGGCGTTTTTGTTGTAGTGACAACAAGTATCTAAAAATATTCGTTCATGAAAGTCCAAAAACATTCGTCTACAAATTTCACAAATGAAAGCTTTGCAAAAATATCTTACAACGAAATGAAAATACAAATAAAAACTAAATATTAAACTAGGGGGTTGCAGGGATGATGGCATCAAGATCAACCCCATGCATCTCTAAAAGGACCCTCAAAATCTGATGATCCTTTAGAGAGACGTCTGAAGCATATGCATGTCCTCTGCAAGACCCCTAAACAGCCTTTGAAAATAATTGCGGAGTAGTAGGACGTTGGGGGATGAATTTTGAAGCCTCTGGTGCCTTTGGCGGAATCGAATTCTTCTAGGCATTTTAGAGTTTTTGAAGTTCTGTGGAGTTTAAGTTTATTTCAAAAGGACGAAGTATATATCAAGATATATATAGATTGTTTGCATCGGTTGAATGAACCATCAGCCAATGAATGAGAGACGTGTAGCTTTAATAAATGGATGTGGCATTTATTTATAGTTGAACAGTCTGATTAGACGTTTAAACTGCAACATTTTCAAACTTAATCATTACGACTGCCAATTTCGCATGCATAATTGTCACGATCCGAACCCTGAACCCGCATCTGGGCACCCCCTTTTATACCCTCACATCCCGTTCAAGACATAGGTCAAATAATAAATGAAAACTGTATATGTAGCAAAAAGGCAAGCCGATGAGGCTGCCGCTATATATATATAAACGGGAACATCCCTACAACACCGTAGTACAACTGGCCAACAACATATATACACAACTCCCACAAGTCCAGCCCACATATGAATACAGACCTCTAAGAGTTTGGACAATAACCTATGACGGGATAGGGCCCCGCCACACCCCTAAATATATGTAAACCTACCATACCAGGATCTGTATCAACATGACAAGCCTCCGAAATAATGAAGCTTTTTCAAAACTGAGTAGAGATCCTAAGAGCGAGGATCACCAAACTATGTACCTAAACCTGCGGCATGAAACGCAGCCCCCCGAAGAAAGGGCCTCATATTTCCGAACCCCCCCCCCCCCCCCCCAAATTGTGAAATTTTGACGGGCCTCATATTATCAATTACATTACTTCGTAATCCAATACTAAGCCCGTAAATTCACATTAGGGAATCTAACTCCGAGTTAATAAATTTTTCGTCTTCACATTTTTCCGAAATTTTTCTGGAGGAAAATATAATCATACTATCCTTCCAGTATTCAAACCTTAGTTCCTTGAGTACGTTCTCATATTAATGCCTTGAAAATACGGGGTGTAACATGTCACGACCGACCAGGGCTGGCGGTGCCCTACTGCACAGGCACCCCTTTCAGGTATACATTAGAGAATAGCAGCGGAACATACACAACTCATAAAATAAAAATCATACTTAGACAGTAGACATCAACAGGCTAGCCGATAAGGCCACCTTCCGTAACATATACATAATACAAAATTAAAACAGTACATCTCTGTTCTTACAAACCCAATCCACAAATGTGACTACAAACCTCTAAGAATAACAACTGTGGCGGGACAGGACCCCGCCATACCCCTGAATGTAAAACAACCGACAATACCAGGGATAAGCCTCCGAAGTAAAGGAGCTTCTCAACAGTTGAACAGTGATCCTAAGAGTGAGGATCAGCAACCTGTATACTCTACTTGCGGCATGAACGCAGCCCCCCGAGTCGATCAACATGTACCAAATATGTGGCCAGAAAATCTTGTAATGAAATCATAAGTCCAAAATAAAGCTGGAGACATGTATGATAACTCAAATAACAGTACACTGTGCCTTATTAACAATGAGAGTAAACAAGAGTATACTTTACTGCATAAAAATAGGAGGCTCATGATCAACGTAGGGCCACCCGCCCGTAGTATCATTAAGCAATCCTACTCCTGGGACTATTTCACCCGCATAGGTCCTGTGGACCCGCAATGAGGTAACTTCCTCGCATAGGCTATATCCGCCCGCATAGGTCGTGTGGACCCGCATGAGGTATTCCTCGCATAAGACTATTTCACCCGCACAGGACTATTTCACCCGCTTGGGCCCGGTGGGCTCGGAATGAGTACAAACGCCGCACTCGCATCATGGGTAGCAAATCCATGAAATTAGTAGTAACCCGGGGTTACCCCGTAAGAATAACATAAACTAGCACAACCGGCTATCATACATAACATAAGCGCTACCGGCTTATCCTAACATAACATAAGCGCTACCGGCTTATCATACATAACATAAGCAAGTTAAGAAATCCCCCTAACTTCTTATTAGTCTTATTCATATACACTCTCATTTTAGTTTACTTAAGGCACTAACATGTCATTATAAAAATTCAGGAATTTAACCCAAAGTAATACGTACTTCTATTTATTTAAAATGACTCTTTTTCATATAAAACTTCCAAGATACTAATAACCGTAGTATCAAGTCGTAACTACTTTTCAAGACAAGTCACAATACCTTTAGAAATACATTTAGGCTTCTAAATCAAGTGACTTCTTTCTTTTAAAACCTTAAGCAATTGATACCTTCAAATCAATTTGTCTTTCATAATTCAAGTCATTTATCATACTTACATTACTTAGAGTAAACCACTCTTTTTAACTTTCCATAAAGCTATTATAACCAACTTCTCATAAAGCCGTTATACTAGCTTTATACTTTAGACAAATACATTCTTCCTTATATCCAAGGGACTTATACTTTTAAAACGAAACAAGTATCATATACTTTTAAAATATTTCAAGTCCCTTAACTTTAGTAATCAAGTTTCTTAACTTTTAGAAACTATGATATCCTTAATATTTTTAAACAAGTGAGTTAATTCCCTAATTCAACCAACTTGGACATTCTTAAAATAAGCCAAGGATATCAAATGGACTAGATTTGTCAAAATCTCGTACGTATACCGTACTATATATTTACAACTATTCATGCTCAAGAGATAAGAAAGTTCCACATACCTCTTCGGTTCAATCCACTTGCTAAGTCCAATACGCCGTACGTAGTATGTCAACCTATAATGACCATAATATGTCTATTAACTTCTAGCTTCAAACGTAGAATATTCCAAGTGCAAAGTCACTAAATTCTACGGAAAATCGGACAGCACTTCATTTGTTTCTACATACTTTTCCACCTTTTTCAAGGACCGAATTCAATAACCAAACACGCCACATTTAAGGCTCAACAATGTAGTTATCAATAGGGGATTACACGCCTACAAGACGTGTAAAATTCCGCCCCACAATTTAATATCAAACTAGTCCAACATACAAAGTCATTCTCGGCCAAATGTGTAACAACATATCAACCTTTCCAATTCCTTTTCAATTCAAGTTGTTTAGCATAACATGTTATCAAGCCGCAATCGATTATAACTACTACAATCTTTAAGTAGGTAACATGCGACGATTCTAATTATCGACCAAAATTGTATTTCAATTTCAAATGGCTAAACATGTCATTTCGGATTTTAGGCTACAATTATCCATAACACTTATCAATCTTATATACATATACTTCATGCTAGTTAAAATGTAAGGCTACAACAATATGTAATCTTATACACTTAAGAGAACAAAATTGTTACCTTAGTGAGCCTTAATCCACTTCAAGATCCGAAGTCGCTCCCTAGCAACTTAGAGCCTTTCTTTGACACTCCAATCCGCCACTTGAAGCCCTTAGAAGATTACAAACAAGTTTCCTTCAACTTCCAATCCAAACCTAGGAAAGTGACTAAGTTTTCACCTTGCGACTAATACGAAAACGCCGCTTTTCTAGGATCTTTCTATTGAGATACCCTTACAATACTCTTAGGAACCTTGGTTTAAAGTGTGGAGATTATTGGACAACAATTGAATTTTTTTCTTGTTCTTGGAACCCCAAACCCGAGAGCCTCTCATTGTGTTCTTCAAAATTTCTTGAAATATGACTAAGTGTGGGAACTAGTCTTGCTAGTAGTGTTACTATATAGAAACATGGAGGGTCAAGATTAAAACAAATGGGTGATTTGGATGCAATTCACAAGGATCAAGCCAAGTGGCCTGTTACACCCCGTAAGTCCAGGACATGTATAAGAGAATGCACGTAAGGAAACAAGACTTGGAATTTAGTACGAAAGGAAGAATTGTTTTTCTGACGGAAAATCTTCCGGACGTCGGAAAGGAAAAATGTTCGTTGTTGAGAATTGGATTCTCAAAATGCATTATTTGAATAGTATGGGACTTAGTAACATTATGGAAATTTATTTTTACTGGTTGGTCACGTGGGGCCCACCCGAGAAATTTTCGTTTTGTGGGGCCCACGAGGGTTCTGAATTTTATGGGACGAATGAGAGAGGCGACACGTGGCACTCCTTCCACATGGCTTGGTCGAAATTGTGTAAGGGTGTTATGGTCATTTGACCTAAGTAGATGATAAGTCTTAAGCTTGATATTGTTGACAAGTCAACTTGTCCACCTAGGCTTGATCAGTGAAACCATCCTAACCTCACATTTGTGGACATCTAAACCCTCCATTTGTGTTATAAGTATACTACTAGTGCAAGACTTGGCATTTAACACTTAGAAAAATTAGAGAAACATTGTGTTCTTCACAAGTAGCTCTCGGGTTTGCAAGGAAAGAAAGGAGAAAAATTTGTAGTTTTGATCCATTAGCCACAAGACTTAAACCCAATGTCCCTTAGGGTATTGTAAGGATACCTCAATAGAAGGATTTCGGAAAAAACGCATTTTCACGTTAGTCAAGGCGGAAACTATGGGAGTTCTTGACTTTGAAGTTGGAACTTGAAGATGGGTTCTTCATAGGCCTCTAGGAGTGCTTGGAGCGGATTGGAACTTAAGGAAAGGAGCTAAGAATTGCTAAGGCGCGACTTTGAATCTTGGAAATTTTAAGGGCTTTGAAAGGTATAAATTTTGTCGTTTTAGTAGTTAAGACTTACTTATTGTTGTAGCTATGGATTTTAGCAAGCATGTGTTATATAGTATGAAGTTTGATATGTTTATGGACTATTGGAACCCTAATCCGAAAACTAGCATGTTTAGCTTTAAGATTGGAATTCAAGTTGATTATTAGTTTAAGTCGTCGCATGTTGAATAAAGAAGGAAATTTTAGTTGTTGAAGTTGATTATGACTAAAGTAACATGTTGACATAAGAACTTGAAATTGGAAAAGGATTGGAAAAGACGTAGTGTTATTGGTTATATGTTGGCCGAGAATGGCTAGTGTAGTATTATACTATTTGGTATGAATTGTGGGGCGGAATATTACACGTATTGTAGGCGTGTAATCCCTTTTGTTTGGTTGTTGTTTGGAGCCTTAAATGTGGCTTGTTGGTTATTGTATTCGGCCTTGAAAAAGGTGGCAAAGTGAGTAGAAACAAAGGAAGTGCTGCCCGATTTTCCGTAGAATTAGAGGCCGTATACTTAGTATTATTCTACGTTGAGACTAGAAGTTGATAGTCTTGTTGTGACCACTTATAGGTTGACAACTTCTACGTCTGGCGTATTCGAAGCAGCTTGTGGATTTAGCCGAAAGGTATGTGAACCTCTTCCTTTGGCATGATTCTATGTATGGAATATACCGTGGTATCGTTTCATGTTTCTGTTACTCTTAGAAGTTAAGAGGTAGTTGTGTGACCTCTACATGTAGAACTTTTCATATCTTTGAGCATGACTAGTTGCACGTATGTAGTACGGTGACGTCTGACACCACGATATCCTTTACTAGTTTTATGAATAGCCAAGTCGGGTGAGTTGGGAGATTAACTCCATTCTTTGAAAGTATAAAGGATGTCTAAAGTTTTATGAAAGTTAAGGGACTTGAAGAGTTTTAAAGTATGTGATACTTGTTCGTTTTAAATGTATAAGTCCTTGGATAGGAAATTGTTTATGGCTAAGGTATAAAGTGAATATAACGGCTTTATGGGAAGTTAGTTATATTTGCTTTATGGAAAGATAAATGACTTGACTTTAGTAAGAGGCAACTTGATTTTAAGGCATCAATTGCCTAAGGTTTTATAAGAAAAGGAGTCACTTGTTTTCTAAAGTTTAAGAGACTAATTGTATTTTTGAAAGTTAAGAGAATTGATTTGAAAGTATTTAATACTTGGTTTCAAAAAGTAGAAGTCTCTTGGTTATAAAAAGGCGTGTTGGTCTAAAACCATAAAGGGTTATAACGGCTTTATGGGAAGTTGGTTATAACGGCTTTATGGAAGGTTAAAAGAATGGTTTTCTTGATAATGTAAGTAGAGAAATGATTTGAAATAAAGAAGGCAAAGCTGTTTTTAAGGTACCGATTGCTTAGGGTTTCTAAGAAAGAAGTCACTTGTTTTAGAAAGCGGTAATTTTATTTCTAAAAGGTATTGTGACTTGTCTTGAAAGGTGGATAGGACTTGATACTATAGTTGTTAGTATCAGGCAAGATACCTTTATGGGCGAACTATATGACATTATCGACCGAGAATGGGCAGGCGATACCTTACGCGGACTATATGACATTATCGACCAGAATGGGCAGGCGATACCTTTATGGGCGAACTATATGACATTATTGACGAGAGATGGTAGGCGGTATACCTTTATGGGCGGACTATATGACATTATCGACCGAGAATGGCAGGCGTATACCTTTATGGGCGAACTATATGACATTATCGACCGAGATGGGCGAGCGATATACCTTTATGGGCGCACTATATGACATTATCGACCCGAGATGGCGGCGAGATACCTTTATGGGCGGTATATGACATTATCGACCGAGATGGTAGGCGAGATACCTTATGGGCGAACTATATGACATTATCGACCGAGATGGGCGGGCGAGATACCTTTATGGGCGGACTATATGACATTATCGACCGAGAGATGGGCGGGCGGTATACGCTGCGAGGCGCACTAGATGACATTATCGACCGAGTTTGGGCGGGTAGTATATCGTCCCTCCTAAGGGGCGAATTATGTTCTGAAAGATAAGTAAGTTAGATGGTAATGAACTTAATGACTTCTCTTAAGTATGTACGTAAGATATGGCTATAACTCTTAAGGGACAGGAAAAGATAATGATGCGAAATTAAGTTCATAAGTGGTAATGACACGGCGAGGATCGGTATGTATTTTTATACTTGTCCTTGTCATTCTTTTATGCGATTATGATCTGTTTCATCAGACGTTATATTACATTCCATATTAAATTTTTGTTATCGACCCCCGCCGGGCTGCGTTCATGTCCGCAGTTTAGGTACACGATTGTGGGTCATGACTTAGGATCTGGTTGACATTTTGAGATGGCTCCACTGTTAGGAGTTGTCATGGCTATGTATATTCGAGAATGCAGCGGGGCCTTGTCGTCGAATGTTATGTTAAAACTCTTAAGTGCGTAGTCACACATTGTGGGTCGGTTTGTAAAAGAAAGGATCTGGCTTCGGTTGTTTTTATATATGTTGAAGGTAGCCACTGTCGGCTAACTTTGTTGTTTTACTTCCGATGTGTTATTTATAAGTTTCATGTATGTTCGCTGATTTTCTCGATGTTTACAGTAAGGGTGCGGGTAGGGCACCGTCGCGATCGAGGTCGGTCGTGACAAAGTGGTATCGAGCGATTAGTCTCGGAAAGTGTCTGAGGCAGGTGTCTAGTAAGTCTTGATTATCAATGTGTTGTGCACCATCTATAATCGTGAGGCTGCGGGGACGATTAGGATTAGTTTCCATTCTTCTCACTCGAGATCGTGCGATAGAGGCTGTGTTGTTAAGTCGTCCCTCACTAACGAGTTTTGTTGATTGCGGACGAGAAAGCGTGATGACCCGAAGGACTATGTGGATTGCGTATCGAGGTTGGTAATGATTGTAGTATAGTTGGTATTGTGATATACATCTATACGGAGTTATGTATGAAGTCGGGCAGCGTGTTGCCTAGAATGATTTTAGATTACCGAGAGTTGGTAAAGACCAATTAGATATCGGGAAGGTATGGAGCAGTTAATGAATTCGCCAAGGTGCAGTGTTTTATTTTGAGATATTTGGGAAAGGATGAGGTATGCGATAGGGTAGTGAACCCAGAAGCCATGTTAAGGAACCTCTGGGGATCCGTGTTTGAGAGGCGTAACCTTTGAGTTTTGTGAGAAGGGACCACGGACGGAAGGTCCATTATTATGTTTACGTATGTTATGTGGTGGCCGTGTGTGGCATCGTTGGTCTTGTCGATTTTGATTGATAGGCATAGTATAGAGTTTATCGGAGTTTGTATAGCTTGATAATCGACTAAGAACATTCGGGGCGAATGTTTCTAAGGGGAAGAATGTTACACCAGTAAGTCGGGGACATGTATAAGAGAATGCACGTAAGGAAACAAGACTTGGAATTTAGTACGAAAGGAAGAATTGTTTTTACGACGGAAAATCTTAGGCGTCGGAAAGGAAAAATGTTCGTTGTTGAGAATTGGATTCTCAAAATGCATTATTTGAATAGTATGGGACTTAGTAACATTATGGAAATTTATTTTACGGATTTGGTCACGTGGGGCCACCCGAGAAATTTTACGTTTTGTGGGGCCCACGAGGTTCTGAATTTTATGGACGAATGAGAGGCGACACGTGGCACTCCTTCCACATGGCTTGGTCGAAATTGTGTAAGGGTGTTATGGTCATTTGACCTAAGTAGATGATAAGTCTTAAGCTTGATATTGTTGTGAGTCAACTTGTCCACTAGGCTTGATCCAAGTGAAACCCATCCTAACCTCACATTTGTGGACATCTAAACCCTCAATTGTGTTATAAGTATACTACTAGTGCAAGACTTGGCATTTAACACTTAGAAAAATTACAGAAAAATTGTGTTCTTAACAAGTAGCTATCTGGTTTGCAAGGAAAGAAAGGAGAAAAATTTGTAGTTTTGATCCATTAGCCACAAGACTTAAACCCAATGTCCCTTAGGGTATTGTAAGGATACCTCAATAGAAGGATTTGGAAAAGCATTTTCACGTTAGTCGCAAGGCGGAAACTATGGGAGTTCTTGACTTTGAAGTTGGAACTTGAAGATGGGTTCTTGTAGGCCTCTAGGAGTGCTTGGAGCGGATTGGAACTTAAGGAAAGGAGCTAAGAATTGCTAAGCGCGACTTTGAATCTTGGAAATTTTAAGGGCTTTGAAAGGTATAAATTTTGTCGTTTTAGTAGTTAAGACTTACTTATTGTTGTAGCTATGGATTTTATGAAGCATGTGTTATATAGTATGAAGTTTGATATGTTTATGGACTATTGGAACCCTAATCAGAAAACTAGCATGTTTAGCTTTAAGATTGGAATTCAAGTTGATTATTAGTTTAAGTAAATCGCGTGTTGAATAAAGAAGGAAATTTTAGTTGTTGAAGTTGATTATGACTAAAGTAACATGTTGACATAAGAACTTGAAATTGGAAAAGGATTGGAAAAGACGTAGTGTTATTGGTTATATGTTGGCCGAGAATGGCTAGTGTAGTATTATACTATTTGGTATGAATTGTGGGGCGGAATATTACACGTATTGTAAGGCGTGTAATCCCCTTTTGTTTGGTTGTTGTTTGGAGCCTTAAATGTGGCTTGTTGGTTATTGTATTCGGCCTTGAAAAAGGTGGCAAAGTAAGTAGAAACAAAGGAAGTGCTGCCCGATTTTCCGTAGAATTAGAGGCCGTATACTTAGTATTATTCTACGTTGAGACTAGAAGTTGATAGTCTTGTTGTGAACCTTATAGGTTGACACTTCTACGTACGGCGTATTCGGCTTAGCTTGTGGATTTAGCCGAAAAGGTATGTGAACCTCTTCCTTCCTTTGGCATGATTCTATGTATGGAATATACCTGTGGTATCGTTTCATGTTTCCTGTTACTCTTAGAAGTTAAGAGGTAGTTGTGTGACCTACTCTATGTAGAACTTTTCCTATTTTTGAGCATGACTAGTTGCACGTATGTAGTACGGTAGACGTCTGACACCACGATATCCTTTACTAGTTTTATGAATAGCCAAGTCGGGTGAGTTAGAGATTAACTCCTTCTTTGAAAGTATAAAGGATGTCTAAAGTTTTATGAAAGTTAAGGGACTTGAAGAGTTTTAAAGTATGTGATACTTGTTAGTTTTAAATGTATAAGTCCTTGGATAGGAAATTGTTTATGGCTAAGGTATAAAGTGAATATAACGGCTTTATGGGAAGTTAGTTATATTTGCTTTATGGAAAGATAAATGACTTGACTTTAGTAAGAGGCAACTTGATTTTAAGGCATCAATTGCCTAAGGTTTTATAAGAAAAGGAGTCACTTGTTTTCTAAAGGTTAAGAGACTAATTGTATTTTTGAAAGTTAAGAGAATTGATTTGAAAGTATTTAATACTTGGTTTCAAAAGTAGAAGTCTCTTGGTTATAAAAAGGCGTGTTGGTCTAAAACCATAAAGGGTTATAACGGCTTTATGGGAAGTTGGTTATAACGGCTTTATGGAAGGTTAAAAGAATGGTTTTCTTGATAATGTAAGTAGAGAAATGATTTGAAATAAAGAAGAGGCAAAGCTGTTTTTAAGGTACCGATTGCTTAGGGTTTCTAAGAAAGAAGTCACTTGTTTTGAAGCGGTAATTTTATTTCTAAAAGGGTATTGTGACTTGTCTTGAAAGGTGGATAGGACTTGATACTATAGTTGTTAGTATCCGGCGGATACCTTTATGGGCGAACTATATGACATTATCGACCGAGAATGGGCGGGCGAGATACCTTTGCAGGCGCACTATATGACATTATCGACCGAGAATGGTAGGCGGTATACCTTTACGCGCACTATATGACATTATCGACCGAGAGATGGGCGAGCGATACCTTTATGGGAAGACTATATGACATTATCGACCGAGAATGGGCCGGCGAGATACCTTTATGGGCGCACTATATGACATTATCGACCGAGAGATGGGCGGGCGGTATACCTTTATGGCGCACTATATGACATTATCGACCCGAAGATGGGCGAGCAAGATACCTTTATGGCGCACTATATGACATTATCGACCGAGAGATGGGCGGCGAGATACCTTTATGGCGGAACTATATGACATTATCGACCCGAGATGGGCAGGCGGTATACCTTTATGGGCGCACTATATGACATTATCGACCCGAGAGATGGGCGAGCGTTATACCTTTATGGGCGAACTATATGACATTATCGACCCGAGAGATGGCGGGCGGTATACCTGCACGCGCACTAGATGACATTATCGACCGAGTTTGGGCGGGTAGTATATCGTCCCTCCTGGGGCGGATTATGTTCTGAAAGATAAGTAAGTTAGATGGTAATGAACTTAATGACTTCTCTTAAGTATGCGTAAGATATGGCTATAACTCTTAAGGGGGACAGAAAAGATAATGATGCGAAATTAAGTTCATAAGTGGTAATGACACGGCGAGGATCGTATGTATTTTTATACTTGTCCTTGTCATTCTTTTGTACGATTATGATCATTTCATGACGTTATATTCTGCTCCATATTAAATTTTTGTTATCGACCCCCTTGAAGTGCGTTAAATGTCCGCAGTTTAGGTACACGATTGTGGGTCGCGAGCTTAGGATCTGGTTGAGATTTTGAGATGGCTCCACTGTTCGGAGTTGTCATGGCTATGTATATTCGAAGTGCAGCGGGGCCTTGTCGTCGAGATGTTATGTTAAAACTCTTAGAGTGCGTAGTCACACATTGTGGGTCGATTTGTAAAGAAAGGAGGCAATCGCTTGGTTGTTTTTATATATGTTCAGGAAGGTAGCCCTATCGGCTAACCTGTTGTTTTACTTCCGATGTGTTATTTATAAGTTTCATGTATGTTCCGCTGATTTTCTCTGATGTTTACCTGTAAGGGTGCCCAGGTAGGGCACCCGTCGCGGTCCCGGGGTCGGGTCGTTACATGGCCTTTGACTTAGTCAATATTATCAAGCTCTAGCTTTAGCAAGACTTGGTCATCTTCAATTATGGTCAAATGACCATTTTAACCATGTCAAATTCGTCCAAGACCACTAAGGGGGGTGACACGTGTCGCCCTCCCGTTCGTCGCAATATTTCGTTTTCCGACATTTCCATAATTCCGATAAATTTTTACTAGTCTCAAATCTTAACACTTTTGAGTTCTTACATACGTTCTTATAAACATGTCCTGGAATTTCGGGGTGTAACATTCTTCCCCCCTTAGAAACATTCGTCCCCGAATGTTCTTTTGGGGTCAATCTTATGGATAACGACATAGTCCTCTTTTACAACCCCTACATACCAATAATGCCACATGTGGCCACATAACCATACTTATACCAGAACGTCAACCTGAACTTCAAGTGTCGACGTTGGTTAACTGCATAAAGCTTATATCGACTCTGAGCTTACTAATAATCTTTCCTGGATAAGCTTCACCTTATCCACAGCCTGCTGAATCAAGTCTGGGCCAACTAACTGTACCTCGCCCACGTCGAACCAACCAATCGACGACCTACACTTCCGCCCATACAAAACCTCATATGGCATCATCTGAATGCAAGAATGGTAACTGTTGTTATAAGCAAACCCAACAAGAGGGAAATGATCCTCCCGGCTACCCCTGAAATCAATTACACCGTCCCACGACCTATCCTCAAGTGCCTGGATAGTACGCTCTGCCTGTTCATCGGTCTGAGGGTGAAATGCCACACTGAGACTCACCTGTGTCCCTAATACCTTCTGGAAAACCTCCAGAAGTCAGCCGTAAACTGAGCTCATCTGTCTGACATTATAAATGTAGGAACCCCGTGCAGTCTCACAATCTCCCTGCTATACGCTAGCATAATCCTCAGCCGAGTAAGTGGTCCTAATCGGAAGAACACAGCTGGTTTGTCAGCCTGTTACTATGACCCCCAGGGAGTCGCACTTTCCCTGAGTACGATGACGCCCTGTAACAAAATCCATATTAATTACCTCTCATATCTAAGTTGGGATCTCAATCGCCTGTAGTAGCCCACTGGGCTTCTGGTGTTCAACCTTGACCTGCTACTAATTCGGACATTAAGCAACAACTCTGCTACGTCCCTCTTCAGGCCATCTTACCAATACATACATCTGAGGTCACGACACAACTTAGTCGACCCCGAACAATTAGAGAAATAAGCACTGCGTGCCTCCCCTAAAACCTGCTGACAAGTCCTGCAGCACCGGGTACACACAATCTATCCTCATATCACAGCACCCATCCGGTGCTACTCAACGAGCTCTTCTCTTCTCGGAGAGCCGTATCTCGATACCGTATCATAACTAGATCCTCATACTGCCGCCTCTTTACCTCCTCAACGACGGAAAACTCGGCAACCTCTCGGATCTAAACTTCATTAACCTTGGAAACAAATAATCGAACCCCTCGGCTCGGTAGCTGAAGAATCTCACGGACCACGTCCTGTCTATCTGGCTGCCCATCTGACAGACTACCCATAGATCTATGACTAAGAGCATCTGTAACTGTCTTGGCTTTCCCCGGATGGTATAGGATATCAATATCACAATCCTTGAGTAACTCTAACCACCGTCTCTGTCGCAAATTCAACCGCCTCTGTCTGAAGATATATCGGAGGCTCTTGTGGTCTGCACAAATATCCACATGAAGTCTATATATACGTTATGCCTCCAAATATTCAAGGCATGATTAACTGCCGCCAACTCTAAATCGTGAGTGGCGTAATTTCCTTTCATGTTTCCCTAACTGCCGGGAAACATAGGCTCTAACATTATCGTCTTTGCGTCAAGACACAACCTAATGACACCCAACGTGTTACAATAAATACCTAACCCTCTAGTCTCCCAGGAGGGGTTAGAACTGTAGTCGTGGTCAACTTATCTTCCAATAACTGGTATCCTTTCTCATACCTGCGAAAATATTCGGGTATCCTTAATCTCAATTATGGTTCATGTTTCCCTTTCTCTGTCGCAACCAAACTTGGTCACCAACTTAGATTTGATTCATTTGCTTGCCTCATGGCTAAAACTTACTGTCAATCACAATTTAGGGGGGGAGATTTCCTTGATCTCGTCAAGTAGTAACCCGATTATTCTCTCCCAGCTCGTAGAGCTTATAGTCAGGTGTTCAACCTCAATTCACGGTATTACCTACTCCAATGACTTGTCAAGATTTCTTATCGTTCGAGTGTCTACTCGTCTTTCCTTTATAATTCATTTCAAGTTGTCCTGGGGTCCCTTACCCCTCCGTAATTTCTTACTATCTTTCTCGTCAATACAGATGTTACCATCTTTCCTCAAGGTGTTCCTACTGCCTATCATCTACTAATGGTCTTTACACTAGTCTGGGGTAATCATATCTCGTGCAACTTACATAACTATAGTTGTATTCTCTTTCATCATTTTGGTCATAACCCTTACCTTATGCTTATTATTAGCAAAAGTATTTGTATCTTGATCCATAATTGTACAGTTTCATACATGCGTACTACCTGCATTTATATCCTTACGACACTTCCTCGACCATTTCGTAACGTCGTTCACAATTACCCCAACACAATACTTTTCCCACGGTTATCTAAAATTTTAACATATGGCATGACGATACTGAAGACCTTACCAGTATCCTATCCTTCGTCTAACAACATGGGTACACATAACCCTATACTACGTAAAACTGTCCTTTTACGTGGGGGAGAGAACTTATTTCCCTTTCAAAATCTTAATCATCAAGCGCCTCCTTATAATCGTATAGATTTTCAAAACCTACCAACGATGTCTTCTGTTTTCCGCAGGCAACATTCGTACTTATCTTATTCTTGCTTGCGCGCTTTCCTGAAATTATCCGGAAGGTAGTGGCTCTGACCGCCACACCAAACCAACTCCAAGTACCTCCAAGGGCACTTAACATAAACTCCTTCAAGTTCGGTATTACCTACTTCTGCATTAATTTACCTCAAATGAACAAGTCACACAGACTTATTAAAATCAACTATGTCAAAGAAGGAATGATAATTCACTGGTTACAACCACTTACCTTCTTTTCCACTTGATAACCGGTTTACTGGAAAACTGGTACCGAACCAATCTCTCTCTGTAGTCAACGTTGGCATAACAAGAGGCCAACTAACCCGTACTCATAAAGTCCTCAAAGTATGTCACATCAGCTCTACTAGGTCTGCTAGGGTCCGACGACTGTATCGTCACCGGGAAATTACTATATACCCGCTCAGCTACCACCCATAACTCACGGGTGTAGTTACCTCGAAAGGTTCTCATGGATTCAGGCTCTAATCCGTTACACTTGGTTGCTCTCTTTCTCACTGGTCGTACTTTTTTCGTGCTTCCAAACTTATACTAGTATACGTACATAACTTCCATACTAAATCTGGCCTCCAATCTTTGGAGTTACTAAATTAAACAATATAAGGCCATTTCCGGCTCTCACAACCTGGTTCCCGGTGGAATGCGTCCACGAACACGTAAAACGATTAACTAGACTTAGGCCTTGCACCCTCGTGGCCCTGTCACGTAGTGGGACTACTACCAACTGATCCCATTCCACTTCCGGCTATGGGACGACCCTTAATAGGTTCTCAACCCGACTCGGCGTCGCACTTAACTCTTATCCTTGGTCTGACTTAACTTTTTACTACCCGAGGAGGCCTTATATACCTAAGGTCTCGACGGTTATCTATATTTTTAGGCTCGTAATTCCCATGCTCCAAGCCTACCTTATCAGTCCCCCCGTAAACGGGTATAAAAACTTCTCGTAATACCCTAATCGTGTTGTCTTGATCACAACAACCATACTTACTCCATACGGATCTCACCCGTACCATTCTCTTAATCATACCACGTAGCTTAATCTATTAACATAGTCTCCTATTAAGTCCCTTAATTAAACTTCTTAAGTCCATTACCTTCTCAGACAACTCATCATCTCCTAATTATCTCAAATTAGTACGTAAAATCTTGATGAGAGTTCATTAAACTGTTTCATACCTTCCCGATATTTATTTAGTCCTTACCAATTCCTGGTAATCTAAAATCCTTCTAGGCAACACATATGTGACCCTCATACATAAATTTGTATAGCTGTACGTCATAATACCAACTATACTACAAATACTACCAACCTGGATACGTAATCCACATAATCTTTCCTGGGTCACTGCTGTCTTTCTCGTAGCTGCAAACAATATAACTTGTTAGGGGGAGACGACCCTAACCACACAGCTCTATCGCACGTTCTCAGAGTGAGAAGAATGGAAACCAATCCTAAATGTCCTGCAGCCTCCTGGTTATAGATGTGGTGCACAACACACCGATAACCAAGACTCTACTAGACACGGTCTGTAGACACTTTCAGAGGACTAACTACTCTGATACCACTTTTGTCACGACCCGACCCCGGGCCCGCGACTGGTGCAATACATGGGCACCCATTTCAGTTATACATCAGAGAATAGCAGCGGAACATACACAACTCATAAAATAAAAATCATACTTAGACAGTAGACATCAACAGGCTAGCCGATAAGGCCACCTTCCGTAACATATACATAATACAAAATTAAAACAGTACATCTCTGTTCTTACAAACCCAATCCATAAATGTGACTACAAACCTCTAAGAATAACAACTGTGGTGGGACAGGGCCCCGTCATACCCCTGAATGTACAACAACCGACAATACCAGAGATAAGCCTCCGAAGTAAAGGAGTTTCTCAACAGCTGAACAGTGATCCTAAGAGTGAGGATCAACAAACTGTATACTCTACCTGCGGCATGAACGCAACCCCAGGAAGGAGGTCAGTACAACATGTACCAAATATGTGGCCAGAAAATCTTGTAATGAAATCATAAGTCCAAAATAAAGCTGGAGACATGTATGATAACTCAAATAACAGTACACTGTGCCTTACTAACAATGAGAGTAAACAAGAGTATACTTTACTGCATAAAAATAGGAGGCTCATGATCAACGTAGGGCCACCCGCCCGTAGTATCATTAAGCAATCCTACTCCTGAGACTATTTCACCCGCATAGGTCCTGTGTACCCGCAATGATGTAACTTCCTCGCATAGGCTATCTCCGCCCGCATAGGTCGTGTGGACCCGCATGAGGTATTCCTCGCATAAGACTATATCACCCGCACAGGACTATTTCACCCGCTTGGGCCCGGTGGGCCCGCAATGATTATAAACTCCGCACTCACATCATGGGTAGCAAATCCATGGAATTAGTAGTAACCCGGGGCTTTACCCCGTAAGAATAACATAAACTAGCACAACCGGCTATCATACATAACATAAGCGCTACCGGCTTATCCTAACATAACATAAGCGCTACCGGCTTATCATACATAACATAAGCAAGTTAATAAATCCCCCTAACTTCTTATTAGTCTTATTCATATACACTCTCATTTTAGTTTACTTAAGGCACTAACATGTCATTATAAAAATCCGGGAATTTAACCCAAAGTACTACGTACTTCTATTTCTTTAAAATGACTCTTTTTCATATAAAACTTCCAAGATACTAATAACCGTAGTATCAAGTCATAACTACTTTTCAAGACAAGTCACAATACCTTTTAGAAATACATTTAGGCTTCTAAATCAAGTGACTTCTTTCTTTTAAAACCTTAAGCAATTGATACCTTCAAATCAATTTGCCTTTCATAATTCAAGTCATTTATCATACTTACATTACTTAGAGTAAACCACTCTTTTTAACTTTCCATAAAGCTATTATAACCAACTTCCCATAAAGCCGTTATACTAGCTTTATACTTTAGACAAATACATTCTTCCTTATATCCAAGGGACTTATACTTTTAAAACGAAACAAGTATCATGTACTTTTAAAATACTTCAAGTCCCTTAACTTTAGTAATCAAGTTTCTTAACTTTTAGAAACTAAGATATCCTTAATATTTTTAAACAAGTGAGTTAATTCCCTAACTCAACCAACTTGGACATTCTTAAAATAAGCCAAGGATATCAAATGGACTAGATTTGTCAAAATCTCGTACGTCTACCGTACTATATAATTACAACTATTCATGCTCAAGAGATAAGAAAGTTCCACATACCTCTTCGGTTCAATCCACTTGCTAAGTCCAATACGCCGTATGTAGTATGTCAACCTATAATGACCATAATACGTCTATTAACTTCTAGCTTCAAACGTAGAATATTCCAAGTGCAAAGTCACTAAATTCTACGGAAAATCGGACACCACTTCCTTTGTTTCTACATACTTTCCCACCTTTTTCAAGGCCCGAATTCAATAACCAAACACGCCACATTTAAGGCTCAACAATGTAGTTATCAATAGGGGATTACACGCCTACAAGACGTGTAAAATTCCGCCCCACAATTTAATATCAAACTAGTCCAACATACAAAGTCATTCTCGGTCAAAGGTGTAACAACATATCAACCTTTCCAATTCCTTTTCAATTCAAGTTGTTTAGCATAACATGTTATCAAGCCGCAATCGATTATAACTACTACAATCTTCAAGTAGGTAACATGCGACGATTCTAATTATCGACCAAAATTGTATTTCAATTTCAAATGGCTAAACATGTCATTTCGGATTTTAGGCTACAATTATCCATAACACTTATCAATCTTATATACATATACTTCATGCTAGTTAAAATGTAAGGCTACAACAATATGTAATCTTATACACTTAAGAGAACAAGATTGTTACCTTAGTGAGCCTTAATCCACTTCAAGATCCGAAGTCGCTCCCTAGAAACTTAGAGCCTTTCTTTGACACTCCAATCTGCCACTTGATTCCCTTAGAAGATTACAAACAACTTTCCTTCAACTTCCAATTCAAACCTAGGAAAGTGACTAGGTTTTCACCTTGCGACTAATACGAAAACGCCGCTTTTCTGGGATCTTTCTATTGAGATACCCTTACAATACTCTTAGGAACCTTGGTTTAAAGTGTGGAGATTATTGGACAACAATTGAAAAAAATTCTTGTTCTTGGAACCCCAAACCCGAGAGCCTCTCATTGTGTTCTTCAAGATTTCTTGAAATATGACTAAGTGTGGGAACTAGTCTTGCTAGTAGTGTTACTATATAGAAACATGGAGGGTCAAGATTAAAACAAATGGGTGGTTTGGATGCAATTCACAAGGATCAAGCCAAGTGACCTTTGACTTAGTCAATATTATCAAGCTCTAGCTTTAGCAAGACTTGGTCATCTTCAATTATGGTCAAATGACCATTTTAACCATGTCAAATTCGTCCAAGACCACTAAGGGGGTGTGACACGTGTCGTCCTCCCGTTCGTCGCAATATTTCGTTTTCCGACATTTCCATAATTCCGATAAATTTTTACTAGTCTCAAATCTTAACACTTTTGAGTTCTGACCGTACGTTCTTATAAACATGTCCTGGAATTTCGGGGTGTAACATAACATCCTTCCCCCCTTAAAAACATTCGTCCTTGAATGTTCATAACAGGTTCCAAGCAGTCGACTTAATCCGCATTTGCACACAACCATCACATGCTCACATTTTTTCCATTCTCGGCTCCCACGACCTGGTTCTGGTGGAACGCGTCCACGAATTCGGACAACGATTAACTGGACTTGGGTCTTGCATCGTCGTGACCCTATCACATAGCGGAACCATCTCCAACAGACCCTACTTCATTTTATGCTACGGGTCGACCCAGAATTGGTCCACAACCTGACCTATTGTCACACTTATTTTTCATTCTTGGTCTGAAATAAATCTCACTACTCGTGTCTTTCCTAATCTCAACATGTTCTAGTGTACATACGTAATCCTGGACGTTGCTCCAGATTCCATTCCCGGATGATACCATCCCTTAGGGGATAAATTGATAACTTATTTCTATATTCAATACGTAGGTGACTCTGAAGAATCACATTAAATGATGTCGATCTACCATCTCCCAACCTTGGTCAATATACTTCACCTCAAATTCTTCCAATAATGTCTTCTGTTCGGTAACACGGGTACTTATCTTATTCTGTGTATCCACTTGGGATACTTCAAAATACGGTGGCCATGGTTTCCATACCAAACTAATCTCTTGTACCTTTACGTCACGTTCTAACAACTTGATAAACTATTGGAACCTAATACACTTACCCTTTTGTGTATTAATTTCAAACAGAGGTAACATATTCAAGTTATGAAAGACTAGTGATCTTCTTAGATCATCTACTCATTTTCATTTCATACAAACCACTGAATAATCACAATTTATACACTTCATACATACCATGTACTTTAACCAAGATTAATCGTAAAGTCTTTTACCCAAGAAGGCCTTGTATATCTAAGGTCTCACGGTTATCAATATTCTAAGGTTCTCAATTATTCCATGTCCCAAGCTTACGTTATCGGTCCCCGCATACGGGTAAGGTAGCTTCTCATAATCTCAAAATCCGGCTGTCTTAATCATAACAACCATAATTACTCCATACGAATATCATTCGTACATATCACTTATACATACACCATAACTTAATCTAACAACTTGGTATGCCATTAAATCAATTAACCTGATCTCCTAAGAGTTCATCCCCCTCTCTACAGCCCATCGCCTCCTAAATATTTCAATTTAGCACACTTATATATGCCTTGGTGTGGATTCACTACACTGTTTCACACCTTCCAAGTAATTATTAAAGTTCAATCAGCTCATGATAATCCATAATTAATTCAGACAACAAACACATGGCCCCAAATAAATACTTCTGTATAGATGCATATCATTATACCAACTATACAATAATTTTACCAACCTGTACACAAGGTCCATATATTCCTTTCTGGGCCACTGTCTCTTTCTCATAGCTGCAATCACAATATCTGTTAGGGAGGGACCATCCTAACATTTCTATCGCACGTTAGAGTAAGAAGAATAGAAATCAATCATACATATCCTGTAGCCTCGTGTGTATAAGTATGGTGCACACATACTCATACCCAAGACTCTACTAGACACGGTCTGTAGACATTCTGAGGAATAACTGCTCTGATACCACTTTTGTCACGACCCGAACCCCGGGTCCGCGACTGGTGCCCTACCTGGGCACCCCATTTTATACCCTCACATCCCTTTCAAGACATATGCTAAATAATAAATGAAAACTGTATATGTAGCAACAAGGCAAACCGATGAGGCTGCCGCTATATATATATATATATATATATAAACGGGAACATCCCTACAACACCGTAGTACAACTGGCCAACAACATATATACACAACTCCCGCAAGTCCAGTCCACATATGAATACAGACCTCTAAGAGTTTGGATAGTAACCTATGACGGGACAGGGCCCCGCCACACCCATGAATGTACGTAAGCCTACCATACCAGGGTCCGTATCAACATGACAAGCCTCCGAAATAATGGAGTTTTCCAAAACTGAGTAGAGATCCTAAGAGCGAAGATCACTAAACTGTGTACCTAAACCTGCGGCATGAAACGCAGCCCCCCGAGGAAAGGGGGACAGTACAACAAGTACTAAGTATGTAAACATAAAGTACAATAAATAAATCATAACTGGCCAAAAGATGACATGGACAAGTAAAAACCTTACCAGCTTCAACCATGCCATATAAAATAAAATCCAATTGTACCTTGTATCACTGTACCACTGTACTATTGTACTTTATATATTCAAATGAGAGTCAACTGAGTCTTTTAAAAATATGCCTTTTTAACAGTAAGATCCACCGTGTCATTTCAAATTATGAAATAAATACCATTTCAAAATATGAAAGTCATGTCAGGGTCATCCGCCCTTAGAATCATTATGCAATTCCAACCATGGGTCTTAGACCCGCAATATCAAAGTGCGCCCGTGGAATTCCTTCGTCACTGTCGGCGTGCACAAAGGATAATAATATAACATGCATGTGGAATTCCTGCATCACTGTCGGCATGACAAAGTATAATATATAACATGCCCGTGAAATTCATGCATCTCGAAAACATGTCATCATGGAGAGCTAGTCCATGGAATAATAATATCACCCGGGAATTAAACCCGCATCATGGCCGCACGCCTACGAAATTCCTTCATCGTGAAAGCATGTCCATGGAACAATATAGTGGAAGCATGCCCATGGAATTCTTGTATCATGTAAGCACGTCCAAGTAAATAATACAATAAGATGGTCGGTCCTCCAATGAGGGACGCAGTGGTATAGAAATATAACACTTTGCACGAAAGGCCATCATGAGCGAACATATGCAAGTTTAAAATATTCTTTGACTCTCATTATCATAAAATGAATAAACCATCATTTTAGCAAATTTTAGCAAACCAAGACAATACCATGCCTTCCCTTTAAACCAAGATAATACCATGTCTTCCCTTTAAACCAAGACAATTACCATGTCTTCCTTTTAAACAAACCAAGACAATTACCATGCCTTTCTTTTAAACAAACCAAGACAATTACCATACCTTCCTTTTAAACAAATCAAGTCAATTACCATGCCTTCCTTTTTAAGAACTCATTTAACATGACTTTCCTTTTAGAAATCCCAAGGTACTATCAAGGGAGTGCCGTGATTAATATATCATGATATTTTATCTAATCAGCTGTGAACCTAGAAAATGTAAAACGAACTGGTTATATCTTAGCTTTTATGCAGATGGAAATTCTACTCATTTCGATATAATTGATTGTCGATTCCTTTTTTTCATTAACGATGCAATGACTTGTTCGATACCTTTTCTCATTAGTGCTATGACTTATCAAGATCAACTCGACTCCAATGCTTCCTTAAAACTCTTACCAACATCTCTCATAAGACTTGGTAAGGACTGTTAGGAACCATTTAGACATGCCTTAAACATAGAATCAACAACATGACCACCCTTAACTTCTAAGAGTAGAATAATTTCCATTTTTGTAAAACCCGAAGTACTATTAATGAAATAGATAGAACCACCTCCTTTCTAGACAAACCAACTAGAACCATGTACGTCTGCCGCACATCTTTTTCATTATAAACCCCAAGACACTAACATCGGTAGTATCAAGATACTTTTCACCTTTAAGATCGAGTCAAGTATACTTTTAAACTCAAGTAACTTACTCTTTTAAAACCAAGGCACTTCCTTTTTTTTAGATCAAGTTACTACACATTTTAAATTCAACTCAAGGCTTTAAAATCAAGTAACTTCTACTTTCAACATTAAGGCACTTATTCTTTTAAATCATTGTAAACACCACAATGAAATCTGAATTCGTTTAAAATCCTCATTTAGAAATCCAAGACACTTATCAAGTATCATTTTATAAGGTTCATGCTCAAAGAAGATAGAAAAAGTTCACATACCTCTTTGGCTAATCCACACGCTAAGTAGAATACGCCGCAAGTAGTACTTCAACCTATAACGATAACAATACTTCTATCAACTTCATGATACTAGTATACTTATACTACTCAATGAATCTCCTTTCTTTTATAAAAATTTGGGCAGCACTTCCCCCGTTTCTACGTACTTTTCCACCTTTTCCAAGGCCCGATTTTAACAACCAACAAGCCATACTTAAGGGCATAACCAACAGTTAACCAAAGGGGATTGCACGTCTAACTAGGCGTGTAAATTCGGTCCCTTAATCTACCAAAATAGTCCTCTAAAATCAGTCCATAGTCCAATGTAAAAACAGTCCTTTAGTCCGCTAAAATCAGTCGATAGTCCACTAAAATAGTCCACTAAAACAGTCCATTATATCCAACAATTTTATAGTTTTCGGCCAACTACTACAATCAAACTGTTTCCATAACTTCTTATAATCCAACTTATATTCCAATACTTTTATATAAGTTATATTAACTTGTTAACAACAAGATTCCTTCATGTCAACATGTAATAGGTAATGTTTAACAACAACAAAATCCAATGAATCCGACAACGCCAAAACTGTCCACAATCAGCTAACATGCCAAGATTGTGACATGTACTTCTTATTCTTCATTCTTTTTAATCACAAGTTCATCCATTAATTACTACAACATGTAATCTCCAATTACTTCAAGAGGAGGAATAATCCTTACCTTAAATATGCCCAAAATAATCCACTTAAAGTCGGTCCATGGTTTAGTCTTAGCTCCTTATTCTTCAAGTTCCAATCACACACAAGTATCCACTACAAGCTTGTAACCATCTTTCCTTCTTGTTTTACTTCCAAAAAGTTCATACACAAGCCTAGGAAATTCACCCATGTTTCAGTCACACCATTCTCGGCCAAGCACCACTCTCGGCCAATCCTTGGTTTAACAACCTTGGAGAGTTAATTTTGTTTAGAACTTGGTTAGGGTGTTTAATCTAGGAGAATAATCAACTCTTGTTCATACCTTGGCTCTTTAGTGTTCTTGAAAATAATAGGGAGAAGAGAGGTTTGGATGATGAAAATTATTATGCCAAGTCTTGCTATCACTTCTCTTATATATGAAAATATCATACAAGGGGAGGGACCTAAGTGGTCCACTTGTCTTGAAAATATCTCACAAATATCTCCCAAGGCCACTTGCCTTCTCACCTTGGCCGAATCCCCCACTCCCCCTCCCCACACTTGTCCACTTATTTACTTTAGATGAAAAAATATATCCCTATATATACATTCTTTCAATGCATGTACATATATATGTACATATACATAATTAGAGCTTTGCTACACAAGTGGGGAGGGCCACATGTCACCCTCTTATTCGCCCATAATTCCCTTCACAAAAATAATAATCCAACACTTAGCCAAAATACTTAAAATTTCCGACCCCCAAATTGTGAAATTTTGACGGGCCTCATATTATCAATTCCATTACTTCGTAATCAAATACTAAGCCCGTAAATCCATATTAGGGAATCTAACTCCGAGTTAATAAATTTTTCGTCTTCACATTTTTCCAAAATTTTTTCGGAGGAAAATGTAATCATACTATCCTTCCAATATTCAAACCTTAGTTCCTTGAGTACGTTCTCATATTAATGTCTTAGAAATATGGGGTGTAACAATAATGATTTTACTTGGGGACTCTAAATTAATATTCGGACAGTGGTAAATTATATAACACATAAGTGGTATATTATAGAATAAGTGTTGGAATATTATAGAACACATATGTGGTATAGAATTAAAGGATATGGTATATTATAGACCGAAACAAAATGACCAATAATGAACTGCCATTCATTTTTTAAAATTAATACATAAGCAAAGGACAAAAATACATTGAAATTTAAAACAATCAAGTGGGATGTTCTCTCAGACATTGACATGTTGTTTTCTTATGGCTACTTCCCTTACAAATGGAGCACTTGTTTCTCGTCCATTTTCTACTTCCCTTGGACTTGAAAGAATCCGCAATGTCAGGAATACGCTTCACTCTCTTTCTTTCAAGTTTGGGTCGTATGGCGGTGGAGGAACATACATATTTGCAAACTTCTCTGCCACATCCTATTTCGACTCTGGTGGGATTACATAAATAGTTTCAGCAAATGCGAGATGTAAGATTGAACTTTATACATAGGCGAGAAATATTATTAGATGCTTGAACCATATCCATCTTCGTTCCTCAATCTCAAGGTTGTCATTGTGTGAGTGCATGATATTTTTACCAAGCTGGACACTGTTGAGTGTATTTTATACACTCTTTTGAGTCTTTTTTAGTTAGTATTTTACTCGTTTATTATGCATTTAGTATAGTGTTAGGTGTGTTTTTCTTTCGTTTGTGTCACAGCGGTCATAAATGAGAAAATACCACTTTTGAGGATGAAATGAGCTTAACTGAGGATGAAAATTGCACAAGCACAACCCAAAGAATGAAGCCTAAGAAGTTTCAAGAAAAAAAGAAGAAATCTGGCACATTCCGGACATAAATTAGAGAGGCACCGCGGTGCCTGGCCAAGTAGCACCGCGGTGCCATGGAACTGCGGTCAACAAGATTTAGCGTCGCGACATAAAATTTCCAGAAAGTCCGAAACTGAATCACCGTCGAAGGAACCGCGGTGCCTGACAGAGGAACCGCGGTGCCTGCATTCCAGTAACCTCCAGTGATTTCGAAGCCATTTATCACGGCGGTGCCTGTCAGAGGAACCGCGGTGCCGACGCGTATTTTTCAGGTTTCCTGGGCCGATTTGGACAGAGTTTTTATGGTCCGAAAGGCAACTTTTCCCAGCTATAAAATTCCTAAACCCTGCTCATTATTATAGACCATATACCATAACCTAAAGTCATTCTTTGGGAGGCAAGACAATTGGAGACTCTTGTTCATGTTCTTTTTTTTCCTTTACTTTATTTCAGTTTATGTTGGATTGCAATATAGTTCTTAACATGACAATGTTTAGGAGCTAAATACTTTAGTAGGATTTCCACCGAATCTTCTTGAAGCTCTTTCATATAGTTAATGCATATATTATTGATTTCTTCTTCATCATATTAAGATCTATTCAATAGTGTTATGATTGCTTGATAATTAACTAGCTACTAATTGTTATCACTGATATGATTTTGAATCAAAACTCTGAAAGGTGAGATTTGAATATGCTGTAATTGTATAGACATAGGTTAAATCGTGGACGAAAGTACCCCGATACTTGTGTAGTATTTAAAGGTTATTGTTCTTAAACCTCCTATGTGGTAAAACTTATCATAGAAATATAGAAGGTTTCTGCACTAGGTTAAGCTCTTGTATGTCCTAATCGGAATATAATGACAGATTAGTTAACCTGCTATCTTAATAAAAAGAAGAATCATTAGCATTGCATTAACACGTGAAAGAGTAGATAGTTGAGGAGATTGGAACCCTATTTCCTTCATAACTGTTATAAACCCACAGGCTTATCATCTTTAGTTTATTTCCTGCAATTAATCATAATTCGTAGTTATAATTCTCAAACTAAAGAACGTCAACCAGATAGATACCATAGAATAGATATTCGGTACTTAATAAACCAGTATATGTGGATGATAAACTCGGTCTTACAGATCTTTATTACTTGAACGATATGTACACTTGCGTAAGCACTTAGAAATATCGCAACATACACTCTACAAGAACATGTTATATTCAGTAGATTGACTTTGATAGTTATGTGACTACCAACTATAGTGAACTCGTTGGCATCATCATTATTATAATTAACAAACAAAGAGTCGTCCTCATTCATCTTTTTCCTTATCGTTTTTTTAGCCGAAGGCATAAATGAATTGATTGAACCACCGATATATGTACACCTGTTAGCGATTTATCCACACGCTTAACGCAAGTGCACGTATCGTGACGAGTAATATAGTTTGGGTAAGACCGAATATCGTCCTCAGGGATTAGTGTTCAATTACCAATTTCTATCCTATGGTATCTATTTGGTGATCGATATTTTGATGGTTGTTTGTATCTATGACTATTAAATAATTATAAAAGTTAACTAATTTACTTTACTTAAATCAGATATGGTGAAAATTGGGTTTCCAATCTCCTCAACTATCTGCTCGCTTTAATATTTAATGCAATGATAAATGTTTTTCTTCTATATTGAGATAGCAGGTTAACTAAGCCATTTTATATTCCGGTTAGGATATAAAAATAGTCAACCCCGATGCAAAATCCTTATATCTTTCGATGATAATATTTACCACAAAAGAGGATTAAGAACTATAACCTATCAAACTACACAAGTATCGGAGTACTTTCGTCCATGATTTTAACATATGTTTATTCAACTATAGCATATTCAAAATCTCCCATTTCGGATCTCGATTAGAAATCATATAAGTGATGATAATTAGTGATCAATTAATTACCAAACAATCAAAGCAATTATTGAATAAATCTCAACTCTATAAAGAAGAAACCAAAACCATGCATTAAATCATAAAACGAGGTTCAATTGATTTTAATGGAAAGCCCTAATTAAAGTTTAGCTCATAGCCATAGACATGCTAAGAACTAAAAGATTATCCAACATAAACTGAAAAATAATAAAAGTAAGAAAACAAATTACTCAAGAACAAGCCTCCAATCTTGAAGCTTTCAAGAACTATGTGTTGTGTAGAGTTAGGGATTTTGGAACCCTTCAAAAATATGCCCTAAGGACTTTTTATATCCTCCAAAAACGTTCCCAACTTTTTCCTCTTGGTTTTGGCCCATTCCCATTCGGTTTTGGCTGAAAATCTGCGTCGGCGCCACGGCCCTGAGACCGGCGCCGTGGCGCCAAAACTCCTGCGGCTTGTCAGATTTTTGGGCGCCGTGGTGTTACTTTCGTTGATAGAGTGGCACCACGGCGCCGCCCTGTCGTTCGTCCGGGGTGCCAATTTTTCGTCTTTTTTGGCTCTGGAACCTCTGTTTCTGCCCTCTTTTTGCTTCTTTTCGCCAATGTACCATTTTAAACCACTGTGACTCAAATGAAAGAAAATATATACTAACATAACATGTATTTGTACAAAAAATGGGCCAAAGACTAACTGAAAATGACTCAAAAGGTGTATATAAAATACGCCTAACAAACACCCCCAAACTTAACCTTTGCTCGCCCTCGACTAAAGATCAGAAATAGAGACAAAGACACGAAGGAAAAGAAAATAACTCAAAGATACTGATCAATCTGCTGCACAATTGCCACTAGAAAAACATGAAGGTTAGTAGGATAATATGTAGAAACATATAGCATGGATTTTTAGCATTCTAAAACTCTTAAGTCAGATATTTCGCAATCATTCTCAGTGGTCGTAAGAACACTTAACCTATTCATGTCAACATCAAAATTCTATGGCCTGTTTACTTTCTATTCTCCACTAATCATGGGTATACATACTAGAGATCTTCAGGACTTTTTAGGGTTGTAATGTAGGCTTAGGCAGGGGTAGGTAAAAAAAAAGGCATTTAGGCTCAACTTACGTACTATAAGCTCTTTTTCTTTCAATTCTTCCCTTTTCTTTTGATTCTCTTTTTAATCTCGTACATATCTTTTCCCTTCTTTTGTTTCGAGAGAATATGGTGCATGATGAATAACAGGCACCCCCAAACGTAGGCTTTTGCCTATTCATTTTATTTTTATTGGGGTGCATAAATTTGTTCTCTCTTTTCATCTTTTTTTTCAACACTTTTCATTCCAAACATCTCAAGTTTTCACTTATTGGCACAAAATATGGAATTATAGGGTGTCAAAGAAAGATCTTATTTTTTTCTCAAAGGGGCTGACTAGAGATACAATTTTAATGTCAGAGATAGGCAATGAATGGTAGGAAAAAGGGCTAACAAAGAAATGCCTGAGTCATATCCCTAGCATGTATATCCTAACTATTTCACTTCAAATAACAAGTAAGCAGACACATAGGCTTAATCATTAATAAATGCATAAACCAAGCAAGATACCCCAAATAATTTGATTTCAAGAATTCTTGGCATATCTAACTTAAGCGTTCATATTTTCTGCTTCTAATTCCATTACATTATCCCACTTTACTTCATTTGGCGTTTCAAGTAACTACAACATGCATGATCATAAAAAGAAAAATTAGACTCATATAAGGCATACAAATAAACAATAACAAGACTCAAACACACAAAAAATAGACTCAAAAATAAACTATCAAAAATAAACTAACAACCCCCCCCCCCCCCCCAAACTTAAATCACACATTGTCCCTAATGTGTGCAAGACTCAAAAATAAAAGAAAGATGGGACAACTTACAGGCTTGTGGTTTAAAATGGTGGCGGTGGCGGCGGGTAATGCATGGTCCACTGATTGAACCTGGAGCTCAACTCGTCAACTCTTTGGTACAACTGTTGTTGATTTTGCCTTATATCCTGTTGACCTTGTATCACTGTGTCCAGGATTTGCATCATCATCCGCTTGTTTATGAGCAATTTCTCCATCATAGGCACTGGAGGTTCCAATTCCAATGGTTGTTGGTGGCTGCTGCCTGCTTCATACTGAGCCTCTGTCTCAGGCTCGTCCTCATTCATGGCAGCCTCTGCTGTTGTTGGTGCTGGTGCTGGAGCTAGAGCTCCTCTCCTCCTAGCTTCTGCTGGGGGGACTGGCTCTGGGAAGGCGTGCACTACCCTATATGTCATAGGAGATTGACCCTTCTCATATGTATCAGTAACTAAGGTTGGGACTCCATGTCTAGCACATAAAGTGCAAATGAGAGATCCATGTCCCAACCCACCTGTAGTGGTCAACCTGCTGATTTCTCTAATGCTCTGCACTATCTCTTTTTCCGACGCCAATAGTCTTCCCCATCATGATTCCATACACTATTTTATTCTATCGGCCGACATTCTGGTGAAGTGCGTCGATGGAATCAGACGGGCACTAACGAAGTACAACCAACCCTTGGCTGTTTTGTTGAACTGACATCTGCTCAGTCCCCTTGCTCCATTTCGTGCAATCGCATATTCAGCCCCTGGGTAGCATAATGTGGCTGCGACGGTATCCCAATCGATGTGGCTGGCATCTCTAGACCAACATGTGAAATGGTTTCGGTTATAGCCTCGTTCTTGACACTGTCATGATATTTTGTTTACCACCTCGGTAGTCACACGTACATATCGCCTCTCACAAAACATCTACCATCTGTCTGTTCTGGATAGTTGGCATAGAACTCTTTCACCATGATAGTGTTCTGCGGTACTATTCTCTCCGGATTGACGAATCTCTTCCACCCATTTGCCTCTATCGTCTCCTGAATCGGCTCATAGACATCGCCATCCTCAAATGGCTCCCTTTGGTACTCCATTCCTCTCTCAGGTATCAAGGTTCTAGTACTAAGCTTGTTATATCTGTCTTCTGCCTTTTTACTAGCGAACCTAGTGGTATCATATTGTGGAACGGAGGTGGATGCAGAAGCTCTTCTTTTTTTGGCAGACATTCTTGAGAAATTTGGGAAGCGTTTCTTTTATTTTTGTGAGGTTGCCCAACAACTCTCAATCACACAATCAACACAGCAGCACAAACACATCAATACACAATACAATTCAACCCCCAACAACACCCCAATCACGAGTACAACACTCCACAATAACTGGCCAACAACAATCTCCCACACACAGCACAATACCAAACAATAAATTTCACACCCCCAAGCTTATGAATTACCTCTCTTAATTGCTTTGAAATTTCAAGAAAAATTATGAATGTTACCTTGGAAAGTGTTCTTCACAACTTTTCTTGTTCCTAGTGATGGAATGAAGCAATGGAATGAGGATTGTTGTTTATAATGGTTATGGGTGCAAGGAATTGAAGGAGTTTGGTTGAGATTGGGTGTGATTTATGGAAGATTTGAGTGGGAGAAGTTAATTTCGTGGGTTTTGTGTGAGAGAAGGCAATTCGACTTGGGGTTTTTATTTTTTTTCAAAATTTCCGTCGCGGCGCAACAGCCCTGAGATTGGCGTCGTGGCGCCCAAACTTCCGCAACTATCTGAACTCTCGGCGCCATGGCACCCAAACTTCCGAGACTCTCTGGACTTTCAGTGCCACGGCCCTGAGAGTGGCGCCGTGGCGCCTAAATTTCTGCGGCTCTTCTGATTTTTCGGCGTCACGGCCCTGAGATTGGGCGCCGTAGCGCTGCACACTTATTATCCCTTTTCGTTTTGTGCTCCACGTTTTTGTCCTTGTACCTAGCATTACAACATCAACAACAATACCAGACGTGAGACTGTTCTAACTAAGCTAAAAATGCATAAATTTAAAATATTGGGTTGCCTCCCAAGTAGGCTGTCTTTAACGTCTTGTAGCCGGATGCAAGTTTCTTATCAAGAAGCCTGGTGTAATTTAATCCCACAGCCTATCCATTTCATGATCATCTTTCTTTTTAGCCTTCTATTTGTATTTTTCTTTTTTTCTCAAGAGGATGTTTAGAAATACTTACCTGTGCTGGCGGACTGCTCTCCTCTTCTAGACGGATCTTATGCATCACTGTTGAGGGACTTATCCCCCTTATGTCTGCCAATGTCCATCCAATGGCACGCTTGTGAGATCTCAGCACTCTCAACAGCTTCTCAACCTACACTGTGGATAGCTGACATAATACGATCACTGGTAAAGATTGGTTCTCACCTAGATATCGGTATTGCAAATGATCTGGCAGAGTCTTCAATTCTAACTATGGGGCTTTTTCTGTGGTTGTTACTGATCTCTCTGGCATCTGCCCCATCTCTTAATATTTCTTCTTATAGCATTGCTCATACGAATCCATCCAATTTACATACTCCATCAATTTCGGGTCATTGCCGATATTGTCACCCCATTGGGTCAGCACTTCTTCAAGAGCATCAGCACTCCTGACCCCATTTTCTGAAACTGCTTCTTCAATCATATTAATGGTATAACAGTTGTCATTTGCCTCTGGAAAGGTTGCTGCTTGAAATACACTGAGAACCACCTCTTCTTCTTCCACACGAAGCCTCAGCTCACCCTTTCGAACATCAATGAGTGCATGTCCCGTGGCTAGGAATGGTCTGCCAAGGATAATGGGGGTCATGTCATTATCTCTCATGTCTAAGATGATGAAATCATCGGGAAAGATGAACTTGTCCACTTTAACCAACACATCTTCGATGACTCCTCTGGGATGGACGATGGAGCGATCATCTAGCTGTAAAGTGATGTTTGTAGGTCTTGCTTCTCCCATTCCAAGTTTGCAAAGCACCAGATATGGAATCAAATTTATACCTACCCCCAGATCACACAACGCCTTCTGACATTCAAACTTTCCTATAGTACAAGGGATGGTGAAGCTTCCCGGATCTTTCAACTTCTGAGGTAACTTCCTTTGTAGGATGGCGCTGCATTCTTCAGTCAACAATACTGTTTCATGGTCATTTATCCTCCTCTTTTTACTGAGAATCTCCTTCATGAACTTTACGTAACTCGGCATCTGCTCTAGAGCCTCAGCAAACGGGATGTTGAGTTGCAGTTATTTGAGAACTTCTAAGAATTTAGAGAACTGCTTGTCAAGGGAACTTGTCTTTAGCCTCTGAGGATACGGTATCTTCACTTGGGGTGCGTCCACAACTGCTGTCAGTCCTCCTTGTTCCGGATGAAGGTCTCCAGCAACCACTGCGCCTTCTGATCTTGCGGCGCCACGGCCCTGAGATTCGGCGCCGTGGCGCCCAAAATCCTGCAAGGTCTTTGGAATTTCGGTGCCATGGCGCTGCTCAGTGGCGCCACGGCGCTGCAAATCCTGTGAGCATTCTGGACCATCCTTCTCTCGATACGGCGGTGGGGGGCTTGCTTCCACTGGTTCGCCATTTCTTAGGTCAACCGCCTGACATTGCTCTTTTGGATTCGCCCCAATATATTCAGGGTGATTCCCTTGTATTCTGTTGCTTAGAATGCCCGCGAGTTTTCCTATTTGTGTCTCCAAATTCTTTAGGGACACTCTTGTTTCATCCATGAACAGAGTTTGGTGCTTAGTTAGCCTGAGTATGACCGCTCGCAACCCATTCTGCTCTTCCCGTGGGACATGAGGGTTACAATGCTGTTGATGGTTCTGTAACCTGTGATAGTGGTTGTCCATGTTTTCTGGATCCATGAGATGAATCAAAACCAACAAACGATCACGACGCACGGTTCCACAAATAAAATAAAATAAAAGAAAATAAAAACCAAATTAGAAATTAAGAATAAATAGATTGATATTGAACTACGCCAATCCCCGGCAACGTCGCCAAAAACTTGTTAGCGATTTATCCACACGCTTAACGCAAGTGCACGTATCGTGACAAGTAATATAGTTTGGGTAAGACCGAATATCGTCCTCAGGGATTAGTGTTCAATTACCAATTTCTATCCTATGGTATCTATTTGGTGATCGATATTTTGATGGTTGTTTGTATCTATGACTATTAAATAATTATAAAAGTTAACTAATTTACTTTACTTAAATCAGATATGGTGGAAATAAGGCTTCCAATCTCCTCAACTATCCGCTCGCTTTAATCTTTAATGCAATGATAAAGGTTCTTCTTCTATATTGAGATAGCAGGTTAACTAAGCCGTTTTATATTCCGGTTAGGATATATAAACACTCAACCCCGATGCAGAACCCTTCTATCTTTCGATGATAATATTTACCACAAAGGAGGATTAAGAACTCTAACCTATCAAACTACACAAGTATCGGGGTACTTTCGTCCACCATTTTAACCTATGTTTATTCAACTATAGCATATTCACAATCTCCCCTTTCGGATCTCGATTAGAAATCATATAAGTGATGATAATTAGTGATCAATTAATTACTAAGCAATCAAAACAATTATTGAATAAATCTCAACTCTATAAAGAAGAAACCAAAACCATGCATTAAATCATAAAACGAGGTTCAAGTGATTCGAATAGAAAACCCTAATTAAAGTTTAGCTCCTAGTCATAGACATGCTAAGAACTAAAAGATTATCCAACATAAACTGAAAAATAATTAAAGTAAGAAAAAAAATTACTCAAGAACAAGCCTCCAATCTTGAAGCTTTCAAGAACTATGTGTTGTGTAGAGTTATGAATTGTGGAACCCTTCAAAAATATGCCCTAAGTCCTTTTTATATCCTCAAAAAACATTCCCAACGTTTCCCTCTTGGTCTTGGCCCATTGCCATTCGGATTTGGCTGAAATCTGCGTCGGCGCCACGGCCCTGAGACCGTGGCCGTTGCGCCAAAACTCCTGCGGCTTGTCAGATTTTTGGGCGTCGTGGCGCTGCTTTCGCTGATAGAGTGGCACCACGGCGCCGCCCTGTCCTTCGTCCAGGGTGTCAACTTTTCGTCTCTTTTGGCTCTGGAACCTCTGTTTCTGCCCTCTTTTTGCTTCTTTTCGTCAATGTGCCATTTTAAACCACTGTGACTCAAAAGAAAGAAAATCTATACTAACATGACACGTATTTGTACAAAAAATGGGCCAAAGACTAACTGAAAATGACTCAAAAGGTGTATATAAAATACGCCTAACAACACCTCTGCCTGAAAATTTTAGCAAACCTCCTAAAAATAAAATTGAATATAACAGTCATAAGGTACTCTCTTTCATCCATCAAAATTGAGTTTAGCGACTCGACAATATTTGTCATCGTACCTATTTGCTGGAAAATGTGTCCTGCTCCACTTGTCAAGTCCAATATAAAAATCAAGGCAATTAGCTGCTTCAGAGAATCTAACCCTAAATTATTGAAAATGCTCATTGAACTCCTGGTAACCATATGCCTTCGCTACATCATAAAAATAATGAAGAGAGTCTCGAAATTGGTAATTTTTTCAAAGGTTATCAGTAAGATGCTTCATGCATAGTCTATGATGAGCATGATCAAAAGTTCTAGAAACACCGTTGGCTGTCGGGGATGATATGCTTCAGCTGCTCAGAGAAGTAGGTCCAAGATTCATCTCACTCCTTGTCCACCACGCAAAATACAATTGGATAGATATAGTTTTTGATGTCCTGTGCTATGGCAGACAACAATATCCCTTCGTACTTGTCGTATAAATATGTTCTGTCAATGACAATAACCTTTCGCATGTGGATATATCCTCGAATGCAAGCTGCATAAGTTATGAAGTAATATTTAAATATGTTCGCATCATCAAGGCTAATGCAAATTCTGGAACCAGGATTTAGATTTTCAACCATATAAAAATAAGCCGGTAAACAAGCATACACGTGCTCATGTGTTCCCCTAATTAGGTTCTTAGCCACTACACCTACCCTCCAACACTTCTAGTTGCTTGGTTTACGATAGAACTCCCTGAAAATCGTCATTTGAATTTCCTTTGTCGTTGGCCCTTTGTTGTCAATATAATCATTCATCAAGATTGATGCAAGGACATCTGTCGAGGCATGCTTATGATTACTAGTTACATGTTCAACCCCGCAATTGTGATCACTAATGTACTTGTAATGTAAAAATAAGTTTCTGAGTTCTCGTACTTACTGGCCCGCAACATCCAACCACAATTAGCAAATTTGCATACTACCCTATAATATTTCTTATTACTCTTCTCCAGTTTAAAACGAAATGGGGCCTTTATCGCAGGTTTCTTTAATAAATTAATAAATACTCTTTGTGATCGAATGTTTGCCAATGGTAAAAATTGATTCCCTCATTGAAGGTGTGGTTTCTTTGTGAACCACTTGGTTGCCCATCAACACCATCACAATCACTTGGTTTCCCATCACCACCATCACTATCTTCGTCATCACTATTAATATAATCCATATACACTGAATGATCACACATTCACGTTATATTGAATCATCATCGGTGAGCGACTGTGAAGGTGGGGAGGGGGTGGGTGTGCATGTGGTGTTGGGGCTGCTGATGTAAAACCAACTTGAGACCTCTCAATAATATTTATTCTTAAAATAGTCCTAGAACCGTCAACATCAAACATGTACAACCCCACCTACCTATCATTCGTTATGAAAGAAGGATGAATTTTCCCTCTAGTGGACATAGCGTTAATCATATAACTAATGCACAAGTCACTAGGTTCACAATTTAACTCACTGTTTTCCATTACGCTCGTAACCAAGTCGGTATATATACCATTGCGACCCACGACAATCGACAATGTCACCTTGCTCACATAATTCTAGTTCTAACATTTTGGGGTCTTCTGCCATTCACTCATGAAATCACCACCTATTATAATATATTCTACAATCGACGTCATAATAAGTTGATAATAGACTATGACTAAGGTCTATGACTGGTCGATGAATCGTCGAACCGTACCACACGAACTGTACCCGATTTAGAATGAAAAAGAGCATGGATAAAGATCTTACATGTTATAAATTGAGGTATTTGAATAAAAAATCGAAATCAAGTCGATTTTTTCGCCAGAAAAATGAGCATTTATAACAATGGAGATAACTCTTTCTCAACGATATCTACGAGCTTTTAATTACAATGGCAAAAAAAGGGAAGCTTTCCGTCGTTGGGGACTGGTTTTCCGATAAAATGCCAAATTTTTTACTGAATATGTTACCTGAGAATTGGAAAGAACTAGAGCTTTTAGGGGAAAATATTATTCTTTTTATTAATATTTTTTGGTAATTAAATGGTTGGGGTTGGGGGCCAAAGTCTAGTTTTAGAAACTATGGGGCTAGGTTTGGACGCAGCAAAATCTGACGTTGCTTACGTCATTAATGGAGGGCATCCACCTAATTTTCTGAAACTTGAGGCCTTTTATCTAAATAAGTTTCTAGATAGGCCTTCTCAATTATGTAAAATTTAACGAAAATTTATGTAAATGCACTTATAAATAACAAAAAAACTTATTATAATTTACTCAATTATTCAAATATTTTGAAAAATATCCAAAAATTATAAAATTCAAAATGTTTTATTAATTAATCATAGAAATATATAAGAAAACATTTCACATATATACTAAAATAGGCCCATATTTATGAAAAGTAGGGGAATTTCTTATTTTTGCCAAAACTAGTGATATTCTTCTCGCAATTTATATACAAAAGCGGTTAAGATTGGGACCGCAAATATACAGTAAAAATAGCCGCGAGATTCACGAATGTACCGTACAATATCAGTATCCAAAAATATGTACCATCTTCCCCAAAAAAATCTTCATTTGTTTGAGACTCAATATCTCAGTGAAGCTGTGTTAGGATGCTTCTCAATCGCTTCAGATTCTTACCGGCGTACATGCAAAGGAAGTAAGCGAGCACCAACAAGGGAGTTTCAACAGCTAGCAATCCTGAGATGCTGCATTTCTTGGCCATGTCAACGAATACACAAAGACAAGTATAGATCAAACAAAGACACGCTATAAGAAGAAAGGCATTTGCATGGCAACAACATCTTTGTTGTCATATGTTGAATGTTTTTGTCTAAAGTATTTTTTGCAACAACAAAAATTATTGCATGTCATTTCAATAACCTCAGATGAGAAAAGTTTTCGCAACAAGTTATTTTTGTTGTTGTTGTAAACGTGTGTATAGTCCTTTGTCATCCCTACCCCATAATTAGAATATATTTCATATATTGTGTAAATATAATTATTGTAAGACTAGGATTCCTCTTCTTTATAGGCTTAGGATTCCTATTGTATATGAGATGAATATTGTACTCTATATATACTTTGATATAAATGAGAAGACTCTCTAAGGGAGAATGATATCATCTTACATGGTATCAAGAGCCAAGTAAACCAAAACCCTAGAAACTTTTCTTCCAAGTTGCCGCCGGCCTGCACCCCTTCTCCACCGCGGCGCCGCCCAAATTTCTAAGTTTTCTTCTTCATTCCTCTCTCCTCTAAATGGCTATCTCTGAATCTTCCACACCTTCTAACGCTTTTACCTCCACAAATCCCACCACCACGTTGTCATCCTCTTTTCATCCCGCCCTAACTGTTACCAACATCAAGAATTATATTCCCATCCTTTTTTATCAAGAAAACAGTCAATATTCTCCTTGGGTTGAACTATTTCGTAATCATGCATGTCTCTATAACGTGCTTGATCACATCGATGACCATATTTCGCGCCCTCCAGAGGTTGATGATTCTACTTGACTTCGTCTAGACGCTGGTGTCAAACAGTGGATTTATGGTAGTATTTCTCAGGATCTTCTTCTGACTATCATAAAATATGACGCCACAACCCTTGATTTCTGGAACCGCTTGGAGGAAAAATTTCAACATAACAAGCACACTCATGCGGTGTATTTGGAGAAACAATTTAACAATACAAGCCTTGAAAACTTCTCCAACATGACTGAGTACTGCAGACAGTTGAAACTCCTGGCGGATCAACTCTCCAACGTCGACACGCCTGTCTTGGATACTAAAATAATGTTGCAATTGATTGCAGGTATTCCCAAAGGCGACTATGATACATTAGCTACCATGATTCAACAGGCAGACCCGCTTCCCAGTTTTAACAAAGCTCGCTCGCAATTGTTGCTCGAAGAGACTCGACGTGCTAAGCAGAATGAGCACAATCAAAAGGCGTTAGCTGTCGAAACGCGCCCTCAAGACCCAACACCACCAAAAAACTCTTAACTGCAGCAGGGACGATGTGGCAAGGGTGGAAAGGGCCGTGGCAGAAGAGGTTGTGGTCCTGGAAAGGGTCGCAGACAGCAGAATCAGTAGTAGCAACAACAGGGACCACATAATCAGTTCAGTGCCGCGGTGCCCCAACAATATCCATACAGCGCCGCGGCGCCGCCGCCGTTCCAGTACCAGTAACCCTTCAACCATTTCTCCCACCACGGGTTATTAGGTCCTGATCCAGCCCCTCGGCAAGTACAGTACCCACAACAAGCCCACTTCATGCACGACCAGTCGCGGACAGAAGAATCAGCAGCAGCAACAGGCCCGCGAATCGATTCGGTAGCGTGGCTGGCGATATCCGTCTGGCGCCACGGCGCCGCCGCCATTCCAATACCAGCAACCCTTCAACCATTTCTCCTACCACGGGTTGTTGGGTCCTTCTCTAGCCCCTCGGAAAGTCCAGTTCCAGCAGCAAGCCCACTTCCAAAAAATCATCTAATAATAGGCTTGGTCATCCAGGAGCCCCAGTTTTTAATTTTCTTAGAGGCAATAATTTCATTACTTGTAATGGAAAACTTGCCCAAAACTGTGTCTCTTGTTCTTTAGGCAAACATACTCATCTTCCGTTTAAATCATCTACTAGTGTCACTTTTGCACCTTTTGATATTATACATGCCGATTTATGGACATCACCTGTTGCTAGTTCTCTCGGTCATAAATACTATCTTATCTTACTAGACGATTTTTCTCACTTTGTTTGGTTGTAACCTCTCAAATTTAAATCGGAAGTATTTGCCAAATTTCTTGAGTTTTGAACTTTCATTCAAACACAGTTTGAAAAAGGTATAAAATCTTTTCAGTGCGATAATGGTCATGAATTCAATAACTCTATGTGTCACCATTTTTGTACTAATAATGGCATGATATTTCGCTTCTCCTGCCTTCACACATCCCCTCAAAATGGTAAAGCTGAAAGAACATCCGCACCACTAACAATATGATTTGCACTCTATTGATTCATGCCCCCTACCTTCGTCCTTCTGGGTCTATGCTGCTAAAATATCAGAATATGTTCTCAATATTCTCCCAACTAGCACTCTTCACAATATGACCCCTACCGAAATCCTCTATCATAGAGTCCCATCTTATAAGCATCTTCAGATATTTGGTTTTCTATGCTATCCTAATCTTACCTCTACTGCCCCTCACAAACTAGCTCATCGGTCAACTCTATGTGTCTACCTAGGCTTCCCACCGAACTATAGGGGCTATCTATGTTATGAATTTCCCACTCGTCAGATCCACATCTCTCGTCACGTCATATTCGACGAGACTACATTCCCATTTTTGAATCTTAATAAGTTCAAAAACTGGATTACTCTTTTCTTGACGAGTCTGCCATTTCTCCCATCATTCTCAGTCAACTAGATCATAGCACTGTCATATAATCAAAGTCTTTTCCCAAGATTTCTTCTTGGTACATGGCCATGCCAAAGTCGTAGCGGCTGGTCGAAGAAGGCGTGTCGTATTATTGACACCTAATTTTGACCCTCCCGTCCAGATAGTAGCTATAAAATTACACTAATTTTGCAAAATAATTTTTTTTTTATGATTTTATAATACAATGCAGCAATAAAACATTAATACAGACATAAATAAACAATTTAATAATGGCACCGCGTCTTACATAGAAAATTACGCACTTAGAGTCTCGCGCCCATATTTATTAATTTTAAGCCCTGTCATAATTCTTAATAATAAATAATAAATACATAAAATAATAATCTAACACACGCGTTTTAATAATAGCATTCATAAAAGAATTAAGAAGTCCTATCTGCATGTAGCATTTAAATAACTCAATTTTTATTTAATAAGTTTTAACAACGGCATCGCATTATAAACATTAAGCACTAATTAAATAGCACGCCCGTCTTTATTTTTAATCTCAAACTTAGACTAACAAAGCACCTAAAATAATTTAATCACAACTTATTAATTTAATTTACCACTAATTAATTACCTAATACCTAAAACTAATTCCTAAAACTAATAAACCACTTAAATTACACTTTCAGAACGCAGCCCACGACCCAGCGTAGGCCCAATACCCGCAGGCCCAGAAACCATCAGCCTTTATTTCCTTTCCCCCCGTTTAGCCCACGCCCCAGAAGCCCTTACTTTAATCTTCTTCCACAACCCTTAAGCCTCTACAAAACCTAAAAATGAAGAACCCTAAAATCGCCACTCACACCCTAAGCCCTCGCCGACTGCCCCGCGATTCACGCCTGAAGATCTGGTAGTCCATACCATGGTCTTACCGAGAATCTTCACAAAGTCTACCCGAATCTCGTCAAAAATCACACGAAATTAGTACGAAATCGCATAAAAATCAGTCCAGAATGATATCGATAACTTACCAACATTAGAACCCAAGATTGGGACTATAAAAGGGGAGAGCATGCAAAACCGAGGGGGCATCGATTTGACATCCCCTTAGTAGCAGTTAAGAACAGGGAGCTCAGTGGGGGGGAAAGCAGTAAAACAACAATAAGCGATTTAGAGGGCAGAAGGAGAGATCAAAAACAGAAAAAAAGAACAAGAACAAAACCAAACTCTTTATTTTCGCACAGCCTAGCAAAAATCGCCTAAGTTCTGCTTCCTGCTTCCCGCATCACAACCAAACTCCGAGTGGTATCGACGACTTGATACGCTGCCTCGGTTATTTGCGGAGAAGGTAAACTCGCCTCCTTTCAAACCTCTATGCGATTTACATTAAGTTTTATATGAATGTATACGTTGTGTCAAATATATATCTAAATACCATTGATTGTCATTTGTGTGTGATTTGGGACACATATGTTTGATGTTGAAACTGCGTAACAGTATTAATCGCTATTGATGTTTGCAACTGTGATCACTAATGTGTTTAGGCCAATCTTAGAGTTCGTCGTATGGCTTAATGGTGTAGTTATTGTTTGGATTTATGAGATCGATTGGGTTATGTGTTAAGTGGTAGTTTCACATATTATGCTAAAACCATCCTTCACTCAATGCTTGATGGACTGCAATATTGATAGAAAATCGTAGGAGATTATTCAATTGATCATGTATGCCGCAGATGTGTTATACCCTGCATCAGTGAAATATGGATATATTCTGTCCAGCGAATCATGTCGTAATGAAGCCGGTGTTTGTTCTGCACTTGAAGATAAGATTATACCCTTTTGATTAAATGCTGAAAGTATAATAGGTTTTAGACCAATCTCTCTACCCTTATAATTTGTTTGTGCAATATGAATAAAGTCTTGTGGATTTCCCCTTTTTCTGTCTTGTTTGAGAGCATGTGACCCCTACCCTCCTATGTGAATTATTAATGGATTTATCCGTGTGAGAATGTCTACCTTATATCTAAAAAAATAAAAATAAAAAATTGCTGAATATGTGGTATATGTTAGAAATGGACCAGTTCTGTGTCGCTGATGCATAGTTTTTCCATAATACATGTTAAAGTATTATAAGTACCTTTTAGTTTAACCTTACCCCTGCTTGTTTTCACTTGACTGTTAGAATAATTCGCTCGTCTAAGTAGATAATAAGGTTCAGAGTCAGTAGATTGTTCATCAAGCGTTATTAACAAATCTGAAAAGGTAGAAAATGAATCTAGGGATGTTGGTTTAAATGCCACAGAACTTGACATGAATCAGTTTTCCTTTTGCTCTATGTTAAGGAGGTTTCATGTCTGGTCGCCTCTCATTCAGAATGTCTGTTTGCGTGTAAATCCGAGTAACAGATATAGAAGTTATCTAGAAGCCAAGAAACGATGTTTAGCTACGTCAAAGGATTGTACCACATCCTGTCTGTTGCCATGTGAAAGTGTTAACTTGATCTCTCAATTCCTAGTGGGAATCATGCCTGCTTTCTGTTTGCTCACAATAAGTATCGATGATATGCTGTCTTTATCAAGTATTCCCGATTGTATATATGAGTATATCTCTGTCATAAGAGGCACTGGGCCCATTTTACTTATAAATGTTGCTTCCTGCTCACATGTCGGCTATGATAACTGGGGTCGGCCCATTAGTATTCTCTTTCTTTTTCTTTTCAAATCTGCTTCACTGATATGATATTGGGATAAGCCCATTTTTCTATTTTTCTGCACGAATCTGCCAATTGATCCAACATACACTTCGATTTTTTTAGAATCTGGAAATAAGTGTTAAGAATCTACCTGTTTAGTTTGCGCTGAATATGATTGGGTTATGTGCGTTTGCTTAAGTTTCACATGATTATGCCATTTTATTTACATTATTAATCTGTTTTGAGTATATACTAATCCTTATCATTTTCTTTTTACATGGCACGCATCAGAGCTAAACGAAGAGTCTCATTGCAAGACTCATCATGAGTTATAACAGACAAGGATCTACATCTGTGTGCATCTTCATCTCATACGAAAATCCCAAATCGCCGGCGAAAAGACATCGCCATTCTTCGAGTCATCCTTATTTAACTCATATCCTTTCCTCATTCATTTGTTGTAATTATTTGCCTAACATTTACTCTAACATTAATATATTTAGAATAGTTCGAGCTTGAGTCGTCCTTAGTAAGGAGTTTAACATTAGAAATTTACGTGCCTCTCTAAGTAAATCATTTTAACTTAAGTTATAATTAAACCATTTAGTCGCATAATTATTCATGTAGTCTAGATATTATTTTGTCATTTAATCTTAATTTACATAACTAATCATGTAGCTATGACATTATTCTTAACCCATTTGCTACAAAATCTATATAGAAATTTTTTTTTATTTTTTTTTATGTATACTAAGGAACCCCCTTAAGCATGTGGGATACTAATCAAGGTAGACAAATGTATACATTTAGTCAATAAGTCCACTTTGCATCACATATTTTTCATAAATAATATAGGGCGTGTTTTAAATTCTATATGTGTTTTACATCACTAATCTTATTAATCTTTTGCCAACAATACTTTCTATTAAATATCTTTCAAACATGCATTCTTAGCAATAAATAATTAACCCTAGGTTTGAACGGACAACCGCAAGTTAGCGGATCCTTTAGAGTGCCTAACCCCTTCCCTTTAGGATAATAAAAGAACCCTTACCCAGAATCTCATTAAGTTTAGCAGACCATTAAATGGAGTTGATGTTTACTTTAAACTAGTTAACATTTAGGTGTCCTAATTCACCCAATTAATTAGGTGGCGACTCTGCGAACCCTAGCACTAACCCTTTTAGCACCTTTTAAGCACTTTTAATATTTTAGCATTCTTTTGACATTTTTAGCATTTTTATTATTTATTTTCTAACATTTTATTTAAGCAGGGTTCGCTAGAAAAATGTCGCGGTCGAAAACGGGCGCGACAGAATGGCGACTCTGTTGGGGATTTAAGGTTCTTAACCACAACAGACCTAGGGTTATTATTTGACATTATTTTTGCATTTAATTTTTTGTGCTGTATTTTGTTTATTTTGCTTATTTTGCTACCTGCTTTACTGCTTTCCTTAAACTGGCATTCCGCTCATATTTCTTCCACTCTGGAAAATTCACACAATCACACACTACATGCGAGGTGCGCTTGGTGCATCAGCAAAATTCTTTCTTCAAAACCCAAATTTAGGAGAGTTGGTAATATACGTGGAGTGTCCGTCTAACCGGTGGCCGCGTAGCCTTCTCACTCGAGTTGTCCGCTCGGGAACCTTACGTCTAGAAAAGCCAAATCTTAGAAACTTAAGATAGAGCTATACCACCCTTATTTTAGGGCATGCATGCATTTACCTTAGGTGGGTCGGTCCTTGGCATCGACACCACAATTAGGAAGACACCAAACTTGTCGACGGGTTTCTCAACCCAACGACCAACCAGCATATTATGTGTAGCGTGACAATGATAGACAAATCCAAACCCAATCATGTCATGCTGAAATTGGAAAAAGTGCACCGTCATTTGGTCGCCATTTCCAACAAAAGCATTACAGTTGGGCGGCTTGGACAAATCCATCATAACCTCGCATATTTGACGTTTAGGCCTACCTCTGGCATAAAGAGGTCCCAAACATGTTAGAACACACACTTGATTTGCAATTTGCTTATTAGTATATATTGCCTGCAACTTTTTGCATATTATACTAACTTGGTTTGCTTCATTTGTTAAAGGGTTATTTTTGCCTAAGCTTATCCCCAAAAGGTTGATTCGCGTTGACTGGTAGAAGCACAATCATCCAATAAATGACTAATCCAGAGGCACCAGAACGAAACAACTTAGGACTCATCCCCGTTCCTGTAGAGGATGCAGAGGCATTAGAAAGGAGAAACGCCAATGATCAACACCTCGCCAAACTATTGCAGCAAATGGAAATCATGCAAGCCGAAATAGAAAGGCTCCGAGATATCACAAACCTGTCTATTAGCTTGAATGCACCACTCCCAGAGCAAGGGACAAATGCAGTCGTGTCACAAGCCCTTGAGCCTCCACTTCCCCAAAGCTCCCCGCAGAGGCCGCAACATACCAGCTCACACCAAAATGTCACTCGCCCGGTCAATTTGCAAACCGACTTCCAAAATGATCCGTTTACTACATACATATCTCAACCTCCACCTACTTATATCTCCTCACTCATCCCAAATTGCCCAGTCACCCAATACGAGCAGACGACACGCATCACTAGTCCCAACAAACAATATGGGGGATTAGCACATCCGACCGAAAGCCAACCATTTATTATGCATGCATCCTCTCAAGAGACGGTCGATCTGAGGAAGTGGGCGGACTAGAATTTCGAAAATATGGCAAAAGAAATCTGTAGTTTGAAAGAGGCATTCAAAAGCATTCAAATGAACAAAGGGGAGGAGGATTTAGAATATGAAAACTTATGTATGCACCCTGACGTTGAATTACCTGTAGGGTACAAGGTGCCCAAATTTGACATGTTCGATGGAAAGGGGAATCCTCGGGCTCATCTAAGGTCATATTGTGATAAATTGATTGGAGTTGGTAAAAATCAAGCAATCATCATGAAACTATTCATCAGGAGTCTAACCGGCGAGGCGCTGGACTGGTACACATGCCAAGACCCTCGAAAATGGGACAACTGGAATGCCATGGCACAAGATTTCATGGATAAATTCAGATTCAACACTGACACTGTACCTGATAGATTTTATCTTATGAAACTCGAAAAGAAATCCACCGAAACTTTCAGGGAATACGCCCTGAGGTGGCGGTAGGAAGCAGCAAAGGTCCAACCTCCAATGGCAGAGAGCGAAATGACCACCTTGTTCGTGCAATCGTTAAAAGATGCGACGTATTATGAAAAGATGATCAGTGTAATTGGGCGAAGTTTTGCAGAAGTCGTGAGAATGGGCGACTTCGTGGAAGAAGGCATTAAGACAGGCAGGATTACAAACCTGACAGCCCTACAAGCAACTAGCAGAGCAGTGCAGTCAAATTCCATCGTAGGTACCTCACAGAGGAGAAGAGATGCATCACCCTCCATCATGGTCATTCAGGAGCATATGCCAGAACAACTTCCAGTGTATCAAAGCCCACCGCCTTCTTACCATCCACAGTCATATTATCAGCACTGCGCCACCCCATATCCTGTTTACCATACCCAACCAGCATACCCAAAATACTCACCACAATCACAAATCCGCACACCAAACAAACCCAGGCCGTATAGATGCGGAGAGAAAGCCAACCAGAACCTATACACCTTTAGCTGAACCTATAGCCCAAGTGTATGAGAAGGCAGCCGCGAGAATACTCGGCCGGTTCGAAATACCCGTGCCTACTTCCGAGGCACGATGAAACCAAACATTGTGCATACCACTCCGGTGTCGAGGGGCATGACATCGCAAATTGTTATACCCTCAAAGACAAAATCGAGGAATTGATCAAAGATGGAGTCATCCAACTTAAAGAAGCTCCCCCCAATATAAACAACAACCACTTACCAAACCCTGATGATGCCTATGTGAACATGATTGTTGAACAAAACAGTTTGGAAGGGACTGTTGTGCCGGTCCAAAGAGGGAAGAAGGTTGAATCATCAATCAATCTCCAAAGGAAGAGAAATGCTCCTTGGCTAGAGCCTGTTGCGCCTGAATCAGTCATTCATCAAAACATGCACTTCGCAGAAATCAAAAGAAGAAGATACAGAAAACTGCGTGGAAGGGCTCTAAAGTCTTCTCGTTGCTGAAAAGGAAACATAAATACAATGTGATCCGGTATGATCCCGCTGAAGACCCTACCATCTAAGATGCAGAGCAATGCGACATTTTGAACAAGTGGACGTGTACCCCTGTCTTGGCCTCTGGAATCTAAAAAAAATAAAATACATAGTTAGTTTAACATATTTTGCCTCGTTCCGTTTGTAATGATTGGAACTACGTTTGACCTGATTCCCTTGATGGATACGTAGGCGGCCGCCTCGGCTTCGGTCCCACCTTTAGAAATTTTTAATTTCACCCAATTTCGCTTGTAATGAACTACGTCATGACCTGATTCTCTCATGGGGATACGTAGGCGGCCTAAATCGGCTTCGGTCACACCATTAGGAAACCTTCCATATTTTTGAAAATAACGAAAACACATAATATACAAGCAACCCCATGGAAACCCACTTTAGGCTAAATGCCCTTTGCAAATTCAAAAGCGAGACAAAGGCAGAAACCGGGCGGGGTTATGAGTCCCAAACAAAGCGACGTCCCGTCGAAGTCAAAACTACAAAGTCAACGCGAATCAACCGCTCCCCCTCAAACTCACAAATTTTTCTTTGAGCGCAGGACCTTCATATTAGCAGAAGGTACAACAAAGTTCTGCATACTAGTAGAAGCAGAAAATACAACAAAATTCTTGACGTGAAGCGGCATCGACATCAACAATCAGAGTTCAAATCCCGCAACAAAGTCTAGCGCATCAGCTCGGGCCTAGAGTCAAATTGCAACCCATGCAGTGCACAAACGCACAACAAAGACATCATGGCAATCCATATGGTTCACAAATGCATCACAACAAAGGCATCATGACAATTAATCGCTGGCGGATCTAGCATGTCCGCCCAAGGACAACATCTCAGCATTCACAACACCCCACATATCATACAGGGATGACATCCCTATTCACATAATTGCATTTCTCATATATTTATCATCTTGTTTTAACAGTTATACACTAATTTTTCTCAAGCTTAGCTTGCAGGAGCATTTATTCTACAGGAGCAGCAGCAACACGTCCGAAAACGACGCCACGTCCGAAAACGACGCCCGGTCCGAAAACGACGTCGAGTCCGAAAACGACTCCGAGTCCGAAAACGACTCCGCGTCCGAAAACGACGCCACGTCCGAAAACGACGCCACGTCCGAAAACGACGCCGAGTCCGAAAACGACTCCGAGTCCGAAAACGACTCCGCGTCCGAAAACGACGCCGCGTCCGAAAACGACGCCGCGTCCGAAAACGACGCCCAGTCCGAAAACGACGTCGAGTCCGAAAACGACTCCGAGTCCGAAAACGACTCCACGTCCGAAAACGACGCCGCGTCCGAAAACGACGCTAAGTCCGAAAACGACGCTACGACGCCCAGTCCGAAAACGACTCCGAGTCCGAAAACGACGCCACGTCCGAAAATGACGCCAAGTCCGAAAACGACGCCACATCCGAAAACGACGCCACGTCCGAAAATGATGCCAAGTCCAAAACGACGTCCGTACACGATGCCACGTCCAAAACGGCGTCATCAACACACCACATCTACGCAAGGACAATTTCTCTACTCTCAAATTTGCATTTCTTATTCATGTTTTATTATTCTGTCTTAGCAGTTATGCACTAACCTTTTCTATGAGCTTTAGTCTACATGGCTTCAATCTAAAAGGGCAGTCGCAGCAAGGACAACATATCCGCATTCACAATCGCAACACATCTGTGCAAGGACGAAAGTCACAGCATTTGCGGCATCGCATCAACACAACATGCATCACATTTTTGCAGAATAACATTTTCTACTCACAGTTACATTGCTTTTAAAATTATGCATCATCATTTTGTCTTAACAGTTATGCACTAACCGTTTGCTTAAGTCTTAGCATGCAGGAGCAGGAGCACAACGTGGATTTTCTCTTACAGCGAACCGGGGCAATTTGTTGGGGGGCCAACCTTCCAACAAATGGCAGAAGCGGCATCAAGGGTCGGTCCACTCATTCCACATCTCCATAAAACTCAGCACCATAAGTCGATAACGGTACACCCCTAAGTTCAAGCCAGTTATTTTTTTTTAGCGCCACATAGCCAGTGTCGTCATAACTCGACACTGGGACAAATTTTGAGTCCGCGTTAGCCCGCCTTGGTATTTTGACCATGGTAGCCCAGTGTCGTCATAACTCGACACTGGGACAAATTTTGAGTTTGCGTTAGCCCGCCTTGGCGTTTCGGCCATGGTAGCCCAGTGTCGTCATAACTCGACACTGGGACAAATTTTGAGTCCGCGCTAACCCACCTTGGTGTTTTGACCATGGTAGCCCAGTGTCGTCATATCTCGACACTGGGACAAATTTTGAATTTTGCGTCAACCCTGCCTCAATTGCCCAACATTTTTTCTTAATTTTGAGGGTCGAGGCAAAATTGGCTATGAGTCAACGTCTTTGTCCGAAGATTCTTCCATCATCTCCATACAAAGAGGGACAACTGTTGACACCCAATTTTGACCCTCCCGTCCAGATAGTAGCTATAAAATTACACTAATTTTGCAATTTTTTTTTTTTTTTTGATTTTTATAATAAAATGCAGCAATAAAACATTAATACAGACATAAATAAACAATTTAATAATGGCACCGCGTCTTACGTAGAAAATTACGCACTTAGAGTCTCGCACCCAAATTTATTAATTTTAAGCCCTGTCATAATTCTTAATAATAAATAATAAATACATAAAATAATAATCTAACACACGCGTTTTAATAATAGCATTCATAAAAGAATTAAGAAGTCCTATCTGCATGTAGCATTTAAATAACTCAATTTTTATTTAATAAGTTTTAACAACGGCATCGCATTATAAACATTAAGCACTAATTAAATAGCACGCCCGTCTTTATTTTAAATCTCAAACTTAGACTAACAAAGCACCTAAAATAATTTAATCACAACTTATTAATTTAATTTACCACTAATTAATTACCTAATACCTAAAACTAATAACCCACTTAAATTACACTTTCAGAACGCAGCCCACGACCCAACGTAGGCCCAATACCCGCAGGCCTAGAAACCATCAGCCTTTATTTCCTTTCCCCCCGTTTAGCCCACGCCCCAGCAGCCCTTACTTTAATCTTCTTCCACAGCCCTTAAGCCTCTACAAAACCTAAAAATGAAGAACCCTAAAATCGCCACTCACACCCTAAGCCCTCGCCGACAGCCCCGCGATTCACGCCTGAAGATCTGGTAGTCCATACCATGGTCTTACCGAGAATCGTCACAAAATCTACCCAAATCTCGTCAAAAATCACACGAAATCAGTACGAAATCGCATAAAAATCAGTCCAGAATGATATCGATAACTTACCAACATTAGAACCCAAGATTGGGACTATAAAAGGGGAGAGCATGCAAAACCGAGGGGGCATCGATTTGACCTCCCCTTAGCAGATTAAACGGGAGCTCGATGGGGAAGCGATAAAGCAATAAGCGATTTAGGGCGAAGGAGAGATCAAAAGCAGAAAAAACAAGAACAAAACCGGACTCTTTATTTTATCGCACACTAGCAAAAATCGCCTAAGTTCTGCTTCCTGCTTCCCGCATCACAACCAAACTCCGAGTGGTATCGACGACTTGATACACTGCCTCGGTTCGCTGCCCGGAGAAGGTAAACTCGCCTCCTTTCAAACCTCTATGCGATTTACATTAAGTTTTATATGAATGTATACGTTGTGTCAAATATATATCTAAATACCATTGATTGTCATTTGTGTGTGATTTGGGACACATATGTTTGATGTTGAAACTGCGTAACAGTATTAATCGCTATTGATGTTTGCAACTGTGATCACTAATGTGTTTAGGCCAATCTTAGAGTTCGTCGTATGGCTTAATGGTGTAGTTATTGTTTGGATTTATGAGATCGATTGGGTTATGTGTTAAGTGGTAGTTTCACATATTATGCTAAAACCATCCTTCACTCAATGCTTGATGGACTGCAATATTGATAGAAAATCGTAGGAGATTATTCAATTGATCATGTATGCCGCAGATGTGTTATACCCTGCATTAGTGAAATATGGATATGTTCTGTCCAGCGAATCATGTCGTAATGAAGCCGGTGTTTGTTCTGCACTTGAAGATAAGATTATACCCTTTTGATTAAATGCTGAAAGTATAATAGGTTTTAGACCAATCTCTCTACCCTTATAATTTGTTTGTGCAATATGAATAAAGTCTTGTGGATTTCCCCTTTTTCTGTCTTGTTTGAGAGCATGTGACCCCTACCCTCCTATGTGAATTATTAATGGATTTATCCGTGTGAGCATGTCTACCTTATATCTAAAAAAATAAAAATAAAAAATTGCTGAATATGTGGTATATGTTAGAAATGGACCAGATCTGTGTCGCTGCTGCATAGTTTTTCCATAATACATGTTAAAGTATTATAAGTACCTTTTAGTTTAACCTTACCCCTGATTGTTTTCACTTGACTGTTAGAATAATTCGCTCGTCTAAGTAGATAATAAGGTTAGTCGATGATTTTTCATCAAGCGTTATTAACAAATCTGAAAAGATAGAAAATGAATCTAGGGATGTTGGTTTAAATGCCACAGAACTTGACATGAATCAGTTTTCCTTTTGCTCTATGTTAAGGAGGTTTCATGTCTGGTCGCCTCTCATTTGGAATGTCTGTTTGCGTGTAAATCTGAGTAACACATATAGAAGTTATCTAGAAGCCAAGAAACAATGTTTAGCTACGTCAAAGGATTGTACCACATCCTGTCTGTTGCCATGTGAAAGTGTTAACTTGATCTCTCAATTCCTAGTGGGAATCATGCCTGCTTTCTGTTTGCTCACAATAAGTATCGATGATATGCTGTCTTTATCAAGTATTCCCGATTGTATATATGAGTATATCTCTGTCATAAGAGGCACTGGGCCCATTTTACTTATAAATGTTGCTTCCTGCTCACATGTAGGCTATGATAACTGGGGTCGGCCCATTAGTATTCCCTTTCTTTTTCTTTTCAAATCTGCTTCACTGATATGATATTGGGATAAGCCCATTTTTCTATTTTTCTGCACGAATCTGCCAATTGATTCAACATACACTTCGATTTTTTTAGAATCTGGAAATAAGTGTTAAGAATCTACCTGTTTAGTTTGCGCTGAATATGATTGGGTTATGTGCGTTTGCTTAAGTTTCACATGATTATGCCATTTTATTTACATTATTAATCTGTTTTGAGTATATACTAATCCTTATCATTTTCTTTTTACATGGCACGCATCGGAGCTAAATGAAGAGTCTCATTGCGAGACTCATCATGAGTTATAACAGACAAGGATCTACATCTGTGTGCATCTTCATCTCCGCCCTGAAAATCCCAAATCGCCGGCGAAAAGACATCGCCATTCTTCGAGTCATCCTTATTTAACTCATATCCTTTCCTCATTCATTTGTTGTAATTATTTGCCTAACATTTACTCTAACATTAATATATTTAGAATAGTTCGAGCTTGAGTCGTCCTTAGTAAGGAGTTTAACATTAGAAATTTACGTGCCTCTCTAAGTAAATCATTTTAACTTAAGTTATAATTAAACCATTTAGTCGCATAATTATTCATGTAGTCTAGATATTATTTTGTCATTTAATCTTAACTTACATAACTAATCATGTAGCTATGACATTATTCTTAACCCATTTGCTACAAAATCTATATAGAAATCTTTTTTTTTTTATGTATACTAAGGAACCCCCTTAAGCATGTGGGATACTAATCAAGGTAGACAAATGTATACATTTAGTCAATAAGTCCACTTTGCATCACATATTTTTCATAAATAATATAGGGCGTGTTTTAAATTCTATATGTGTTTTACATCACTAATCTTATTAATCTTTTGCCAAAAATACTTTCTATTAAATATCTTTCAAACATGCATTCTTAGCAATAAATAATTAACCCTAGGTTTGAACGGACAACCGCAAGTTAGCGTATCCTTTAGAGTGCCTAACCCCTTCCCTTTAGGATAATAAAAGAACCCTTACCCAGAATCTCATTAAGTTTAGCAGACCATTAAATGGAGTTGATGTTTACTTTAAACTAGTTAACATTTAGGTGTCCTAATTCACCCAATTAATTAGGTGGCGACTCTGCGAACCCTAGCACTAACCCTTTTAGCATTTTAGCACCTTTTAAGCACTTTTAATATTTTAGCATTCTTTTGACATTTTTAGCATTTTTATTATTTATTTTCTAACATTTTATTTAAGCAGGGTTCGCTAGAAAAATGTCGCGGTCGAAAACGGGCGCGACAGTGACCCTGTGATTTGGCGCCACTACGCCAAAACTCCTGCGAGCAGATTTCCTCCAGCGCCGCGGCACTTGATCACGGCGCCTCCGACGGCGTCACCTCCTCCTTCTCCCTATCCAATCGATCCCTCAGTCTCGGCTCTTCCCACTCAGCCGACACAGCCTCCCACTGTCTCCACTCACCAAATGGAAACTCGTGCCAAGTATGAAATCTTCAAACCCAAAGTCCAATTTAACTTGTCTACACAAACTATTTCTCCAATTCCTAAGAATCCTATATTGGCTAAACAAGACCCTAATTGGAATGCGACTATGACTGAGAAATTCAATGATTTAACTAAACAACACACATGGGATCTAGTACCTAGACCTGAGGGGGTGAATGTGATTCGTTTTCTGTGGCTATTTTGTCATAAATTCAGAGACAATGGAGATCTTGAAAGATATAAGACACTACTTGTGGCTAATGGCACAAATCAGCATGAGGGCATTAATTATGGTGAGACCTTCAACCCGGTTGTCAAATCGGCTACCATTCACACAGTTTTGAGCATTGCCATGGGCAAACACTAGCCGATCCATCATCTTGATATTAAGAATGCATTCTTACATGGGGATCTGAGAGAGACATTCTACATGCATCAGCCGCCAGGGTTCACCCATCCAGCAGTTCCTCACTATGTGTGTCATCTCCGTAAGTTACTATATGGCCTGAAACAGGCCCCCCGTGCGTGGTATGATCGTTTTTCCAGGTATATCTTGCAGATTGGGTTTGTATGAAGCAAGAGTGATACATCACTCTTCATTTTTCATCGAGGTAGTAGCACTGATTACTTATTACTTTACGTGGATGATATTGTGCTTACTGTCACCTCCGACGGGTTGAAAAATGGGATTATTGTCTTGCTTAAGTCTGAATTTGCAATGACTGATTTGGGGAAGCTGAGTTATTTTTTGGAGATATCAGTGATCAGGTCTGCTAACCACATGTTTTTGTGTCAGCGTAAGTATGCAGAAGAGATCGTGTACAGGGCTAAGATGACGAATTGTAAAGTTCCACCTACCTCAGTTGATTCAAAATCTAAGCTCAGTGCTATGGATGGTGCTCCAGTCTCCGATCCTACTTTGTATAAGAGCCTTGCAGGTGCACTTCAGTATCTCACATTTACAAAGCCAGAAATTGTTTATGTTGTTCAGTAGGTATGCCTCTTCATGCATGCCCCCAGGGAGTCTCATTTCACTTCTCTTAAGCGTATCATCTGATACATTAAGGGCACACTTGATTATGGTTTGCACCTATACCGATCTACACCTTGATCTCTTATACGGATGCAGATTGGGCAGGGTGTCCGGACACGTGACGCTCCACCTCTGGCTTTGTGTATTTTTAGGGGATAATCTGATTTCTTGGTCTGCCAAGCGACAGGCTACCCTATGTCGTTCCAGTGCTGAGGCTGAGTACAGAGGCGTTGCAAATGTGGTAGCTAAGATTTGTTGGCTCTGAAATTTACTGTTAGAACTTTAGTGTCCTTTGCGTCAGGCATCTATTGTGTACTGTGATAACATATCTATCATATATCTTTCTCATAATCCGGTTCAACATCAGCGAACCAAACACATTGAGATAGATCTACACTTCATTCGTGAGAAAGTTGCGCTAGGCCATGTCATAGTGTTACATGTTCCATCATCCTATCAGTATGCAGACATATTTATCAAAGGACTTCCCATACAGTTATTATTTACTTCAGATCCAGTCTCAGCGTCCGGTCTCCTCTCGCTCCGACTGTGGGAGCCATAATTAGAATATATTTCATATATTGTGTAAATATAATTATGGTAAGACTAAGATTTCTCTTCGGTATAAGCTTAGGATTCCTATTGTATAAGGGATGAATATTGTACTCTATATATCCTTTGATATTAATGAGAAGACTCCCTCGGGGATATTAATATCATCTTATAGTTGTCATTTACGTTTTTAACAATAATATATTAATTTTTTATTGTCATTTATATTTTTTATCAACAATATATTTATTGTTGCTTAATTTTTATTGTTAATTCTATGCTTTATTGTAATGGGCAACAACGATGAAACATACATATAAGACAGAAAAGAAGAGGAAAAAAAAAGACGAACCTGAGAAGAATCGGCTGACAACAATGAGAGAATTTAGGGTTCATCCGATTAGGTTGCCTAATTTAGGCAGATAAATTTTGTTTTATTATGCTTTAGACCCTATACTTTTATTTTGCCCATTGGAACCTTTTGATTTAGCTGATTAAAAAGCAGATGTTTCTCAATTAATTTTGATACAATATCAAATCTCACATTTTGTTTCACATACTATCAAAATTCTCAATGATTTTATACAAAAATCTTCAACCACTATCAGAGACAAATTACATATACAAAAAGTGAAAGTATATTTATCTCCTAGAGACAATATGTATTAGGACAAATGTATTTTATACACAATCATATTTATATTAATGAAGATTAATATTATGACATTCACATTTATTGAATTATTGGTTGATTGTCTATAATATTCTATTAAATGAAAGTATATGTATGTTCTAGAGACAATCAGTATTAGGACACATGTACTTTATACACATTCATATTTATATATTAATGATGATTAATATTATGGCATTTGTATTTGTTGAATTATTAGTTGATTGTTTATAATATTCTGTAAATGCATTCCTAGAGATTACGTTGTTATTAATTGAGTGGGAAATTAATATCATAGCGTAACGCTCTTAAAATCGTCTCGACTAATGATCATCGAGATTGAGATATCGATGATATGTTATACGTTAACATGTAATCTGCATCATATCCTTAGGGGATGTAATATGTCTCACTTGCTATGAGTTATGACAACTCGTGATGGACACATAGATACTTGTTGAAGTATTGGTATACCCTACTGATGCACTATTTGTTGTATGTCTAAAGTGTCATCGGTGTGTGGGATATAGAAGTCCTTAGACTTGAGGTCGATACACACCTTATTCACGGAGTAATGTACTTTGATCCTGTCCTAAGCTCAAATACCTTATAGGTTGAGACGCGACTTGTTTTGGGTACATTACGAAGTGAATTAAAGGTGGTAGTTGAGCCAAGATTAGGATTTATTCCTCGAATGCATCTTCGAGAGAACACTCAGATTCTCTTAAGATATTAGGTTGACTAAGTCGTTGGCTAACGCAGTGGACATGTCTTTGATATGGTCCTGTTGTCAACTAATATAGGTGAGTTATTATGATCAAGACATTTAGATAGACTTGACAAATCCTAATCTTGATTGAGTGTGTCGTGAATGAAAGGATTTTATCTTCCCACATTAGAGGTCAGTTCACATGCTTCGTGTAGATAAACTTTGCATATTGAGGTTCGTCTTTCGGCGCAGTCTAGGAGTTCCGTGAAGATCCTAATGATATTAGTGTCAATATGTAGAGGCCTGAAGGGTAAACACTAAGTCTAATGTTCCGTTGATTGAAGGATGTAATTAGAAAGAGATTATGTATATGTTCGGTTGATAACCGGGACATTAGAAATGAGAAAAGGGGCAGAAAATGGGACAGGATCGCGGTGCCTTGATTCTGGACCGCGATGCCAACGCGTGTTTTGGCAGTACGGATTTCGACCCAGTCCATTTTCTGCTGGGCCCAGTCCATGAAAACCCTAAAAGCTCCTATTTTCTATTATAAATAGGAGGCTTCCTTCCCATTTTTTTACACATCAAAACCTATGAGAGGTAAATCTCTTCTAAAACTCTACAGAAATCCCTAGCATTTCTAAAGATAGAAAATTACATCAAAGTTCTAAGAACTTAGAACTTGCAATCAAGGGATATTTGAATGTGCACCCCGGACTACACAAAGTGTTATACCCCGTAGTTCCAGGGTATGTATGCGAGGACTTACGTACGAGAATACGACATTGAAATTAGAAAGGAAGAAAGAGGTGATTTTTCCACGGAAAAGTTTCCGGTTTTTGTGAAGGAGAAAGGTTCGTTAATGGGAATTGGATTCCCAGATTTGGTATTCGGGCTTCTTGGAATATTAGAGAATTATGGAATTTTATTTTCAGAAATGGTCACGTGGGGCCCACGGGAGAAATTTACGGTTTTGTGGGGCCCACTTTGTTTTCGAGATTTTGGCCATTGTGGATATTTTCGGAAGATGAAATATTTTGGACGAGTAGGAGGGCGACACGTGTCACCCCCCCCCCTAGGTGGCTTGGCCGAATTTCACTTTGTGCACAACACCCGATTAGAGTCGTTTTTCGACGAAACGTTTTACTAAACTCGCGTAGGATAAATTCCGGCTATGTCATTTCTAATTTTTGCGGATTTTTCCGAGAGACGCAACACGTTGGACCAACGAGAGGGCGACACTTGTCACCCTCTCATTGATGGATGTTACACGGCAATAGGGCCGAATGGATGGCCATCCTTGTCATGTAGTTGGTAGGATATTTTGTGTGCAAGTTGGCCAAGGACACTTGCCTAAATCCTCACCCTACACTTGCCTTGCACTTGGCATCATCTTGGCCATTGGTTGGTCATTTCTTGACCTATAAATACCCCCCTTGTTGAAGAGTTATTTCATCCTAAATTGAGCAATCTTTCTAAGTCTCAAATCCCTCCCTCTCCCTCTTGTTGTTTTCGTCCACCACACCCCCTCCCCTTTGAGAAGCTCTAGCCGAGAGCAACCCCCCCTAGCCTAGCCGAAACCTACCCTCCCTCCCTTGGTTGAAAAGTTGCCTTCTAGTATTGTTATAATGCCCAAAATACCCTAGCCCAAATCCCTTAGTCCTTAGTAGAAGTTGTGAAGAACTTCTAAGGTTTTCTTGGAGCTACCGGAGCGCACAACTTAGGAGCTAAACCTTGCTCAGGCGCGACTTTTATCTAGGATATTATTGGGCTTACCGAGGTAAATAACCTTATCCTCCTTTTGTAAATAGAAAATACATACTGTAGAAGTATAGGAATAAGTATAAATACTTAGAAGGATATTAAAGTATAGAATTGAACTGATATCACAGTTGAAGGGTTTAAAAGAAGAATAATAGAACTGTACTTACATAGGACTGTTTTCACAGTAGACTTGAGTAGCTCACCGGGTAGGGAAGTGCTGCCCAAATGTCCATAGAATAGCAAACCCTCTGCTTAGAGCTTTTTATGCAGTCTGATCTGACGTTGATAGACGTGTTGGTATTATAGTCGATTCTCTGCGCGACATATTCAACTTGGCGGTGGATTTCACGAGAAGGTATGTGATTCTTCCTATCCTCTTGAGCATGATATTTTAAATAATATGTATATAGTACGGTAGACGTACGTGTGTTAACTGAATAATAATTACGGCAATGTCTTCGGACTTAAGCCTGAATAATAATTACGACAATGTCTTCGGACTTAAGCCTGAATAATAATTACGGCAATATCTTCGGACTTAAGCCTGAATAAAAAGAATCTGAAGTAGTTCAAAAGAATTAAGAAACCTTTTTGAAAGAAGAGTAACACTTGGTTTTAAAAGCTTAAGAGTTATACTAGCTTTATGGGAAGTTAGGTATAACGGCTTAAGAGTGATAAAAAGAACGATTTATTGATTTAAGGAAATAAGAGACTTGACTTATTATACTAATATGAATTTTGTTAAAAAGTGTGAAACCTCATTCGTGAGTAAATAATATTTTTGGTTTTCAAAAGGAATGATGTTTTACCGATTAGAATGAATGTCGAACAAACCACAGCAGCGCTAATAAAGGGAAATGTTTTGACTAATAAAGTATTATTAAAACCAGTAGAAACTTCCATCTGCATAGGAACTAAGATGAGACAAAATGATATTACATTTCCTAGATCATGGCTGCTGTAATAAGATTGTTATGAACAATAATAACCTACTCACACATAAGGTATATGTTTCTCAAATTGTTTTAAATGATTAAAACTATGAACTACGAAACCTTTCGAAAATGAGAAACTTGAGTAATTGAAATTAGGCAAACTTGAGCGTTGGGAAAAGAATGTTGTTACTTGATTTTACAAAGAGAAGTGTTCTGATTTACTTCAAAAGATAATCACTCTATTTTTATACTACGTATTGTGTGACTTTTGTGAAAGAAACGGATCTTTTAAAAGAGTAATACATGAAGTACTTTGGGGCTAAAAACCCGAACTTGTTAACATAATGTAGAAAGTACCTTGTGTGAATAACTTGATTGTATTGATTTGTGATAGTCTTGTAATACTTTCTTGTTGACTTGATAAGTAAACATGTTAGGATGCTACGTGAGTTAGTATCTTGTGATGTTTGTGTAGAGGGTTTTCCTTATTGTGCTTAGGTTGTTTAAGCGATAAACCGTCATGTTGATAGTATATCACTCATGATTCCGGGGGTTAAGCTGCCCTCCGATGCGGGGTAGACTCAGGCGGGTCTAGTGACCTATGATTCGAGAATACCTTATGCAGGTCTGTATGGCCTATGCGGAGCTACGGGAGTTCCAGGTGAGAAACCCGCACATGTGGTCATGCGGTCTTTTTGGCCACGCGGACGGCGAGTCGGGGCGCTGCCGGAGTAGCTACCCTCGATGCGGGAATACCTCATGCGGGCCATCGGGTGGCCCGTGCGAGCTACGGGAAGTTCGGGGCTGAACGCGCCGCATTAGATCTGCGCGAGTGGCGGCTTTGATCATGTGACGGTCTAGACAGATCTCATGATACGCTGATTTACGACCTTGTTATCTTGTGGGTTTTAGTAGTCGGCTATGCCCTCGCACTTACCGCACGGTTTTATGATGACTTTGAGGGCGTGAGTCCCTGACTTGACATGACTGCTTATTTATTGTGAACTGTAGTTTTGGTTTTCATACATGTCTCCTGCTTTATATAGACTACTATGATTTCATTTTCAGTATTTTCAGTTTCACATACTTGGTACCTGTTGTACTGACCTCCTTCGGGGGGCTGCGTTCATCTGCAGTAAAGGTACTCCTACGTTGATCCTCGCTCTTAGGATCACCGTTTCATTGGGAAAGCTCCGTTTCTCGAGTCTTAGCATTTTAGTATGATCCTCGTTGTAGATATTTGCATTCAGGGTATGGCGGGGCCCCTGTCCCGCCATTGTTGTTTTAAACTCTTAGAGGTCTGTAGACCTGTTGTAAGGTTGGGATGTAACTGTTCATTTTGGGGTACTTATATACATATATGCCAAAAGGCAACTTTTTCCCAGAAACTGTGTCTTATTTATATTGTTTCATATCTTGGTTGTTTTATATTCCACGATTTCTCGATGTATGACTACTTGGGTGCGGGTAAGGCACGATCCTAACGGGCAGTCGTGACAAAGTGGTATCGAGCGATTAATCCTCGGAAAGTGTCTACGCATCGTATCTAGTAAGTCTTGATTATCGGTGTGTTGTGCACCACACCAATAATCGTGAGGCTATAGGATATTTAGGATTGGTTTCCATTCTTCTCACTCGAGATCGTGCTTTAGAGGTATGTTATAAGTTGGACCCTCTAACGTATTCCTTTCCTTTACCGATTATGCCTCGCCAGCAACTCTCGGGCGAGAAGGCGAGCGGCCGAGGCTGCGAGTAAATCTGAGAGATTTAGAAGAGCACAGCCCAATCATCACTGGGGTGATGCTTCATGCGAGGAGTTCGAGGCGTCACCAAGGCAGCGAGTTTGGAACAATGGCGGCAGCTCCTCTGCGCCATGACATCTGGACTTTCGATTCCGACTTGGAGCAGAAAATATGGATTGGAAGGAGACGGCCCTGTTACTAGCAAGGGACTTGGCAGCCAGAGAGTATTTTATGTACCGGTATACCAAGGATATTGATGCTTATCTAAAGAAGGGTTGTGAGAAAGTAGCTCTTCATTCAGGAACGAGCCAGGCTTGCGTTCAGGATTATGTGCAGCGGGCTGAGAGAGGTAGAGATCGACAGATTAAACAAGATCAGAAGAAGAGGGCCCGATTGGTAGGATCATTTGGTAACTCTCGAGGCGAACCGCCTCGGCAGCAGATTAGACATGCGCCTCCGCCCGATGCAGTGTCCTCCACGAGGTTCGATTTTCCTCAGTGTTCACAGTGTGGCATGCGTCATCCCGGGAAATGCCGTCTTTTTACTGGTGCTTGTTTTACTTGCGGCCGTCAGGGCCATATGACGAGGGAATGTTCTATGAGGAAGGATGCAAGTAGGAAGACTCACCTACGGTCGATTGTGGATGCAGAGTTCGGAGAGGAGGGTGTTAGCTGAGGCCACCTCGGTGTGGCGTTGTGGTCGATGTCATCGTGGGAGTGTCGTCTTCTGCGTCGGCTTGTTATGTTTGCGGCCAGGCCATTTGCGAGAAATTGTCCAACGAGTTGGCGGGGATGTAGGGACTCGACCTTCAGATCGATGGATAGTTCATCACCTTCCCCGGTATGCACCCGAGCGGGATTGACTAAACGACCTAGGGAAGTCTGGCGTAGATATCTGGTATATCCTTAACCCTTTAGAGATTTATATGTGTAGCGAATATCTTAAGTGTTATTTTCAGATAGCATTGCGTTAATCGTGATTAGGAATCATGATTAGTTAACCGGAAAGATTGGGGATAGAAAAGTGAGCCTTAGAATATATACGTAGGGACCATAGAGGCGAGGCCATATTTGGTAAAAGAATTATTTCATGTTTGACCCTTATCGAGGTGCATAGTATACGTGAGATATTTTTATGGGATGAATCCCTGAGTGATGTGAAATGAAAGAGGGTAGTTGAGCTTAGAAGACCGCTAGGTGTTAAATGCGTGATTAGTGAGATTGTTCGGATCGGGAGCTAGTGTTTCTTGGCGTTGCGGGTCGGGTGGAGGACGTGTTGCGGGTCGACCCACGCCCTGTTTGGTGATGGGGTCAGTTTGTGGTGGTCCCGCTTTGTGTTAGGATCACGAGGGTGTTAGGCCCAGGTTTAGTTAACCATTGTACGAGTTCGTGGATGGGTTCAACCAGTAGTCGGGCCGATGGGGTCAACCCGTCTTATCTTTTAGTCAAACCGTGTACTCGGTAGTAAGTTGCGAGATGATTATTTCAGAAGGTTGTAAGGCTGCACGGGGTTCCTACCTTCACCTTATAGCCGAGGAGTCAAGTTACGGTGTTTCTTTTGGAAGAGTTACCGTGCAAGGTTAGGAACTCAGTGAATCTCGATGTCGCATTCACCCTCGGGCGTTGTTTGGATTTCGGAGTAGGCGTAAGGACTCTTCGCCTCTTGTTGAGTATGTATTATATAGCTACCATTTCAGATTCGTGTCGCCGTTTGGAGCCTTTTATAAGCGCTAGTGTAAGATTGCCGATCGACTGATTCGATGTAGGCAAGGTGCAGATAGTTGGTTCGTACTTGTTCAGCAGGGCGTGGATAGGGTGGAGCTTATCCAGAAGAGGTCATTGGCAGCTCAGAGTCAGTGGGAAGCTGTACCAAAAACATGGTAAGTTATGAGAAAGAGTTCGAGTGTCTGAGAAAGGTCTGACGAGTAAGGAAGAAGCGAGCATGTATTACGAGCATAGGTGTGATCATTTCGTTTGTAAGAGTAGGCGAAGGGAGTATCTTTTAGACCTCGAGTAGAGCTTTTGTGATTGAGGTGATTCCTCGTGGACTTTGAGATAAGTATGTGCGCTTGTTGTGTTGTGGCGGGTGTGGCATGGTTGTTTCCGTAAGTATAGCGATGGGACTATCTGGCGCTTTGTTGTTTGAGACCTGAAGGAACATTCGGACGAATGTTTCTAAGGAGGAGAATGTTATACCCGTAGTTCCGTATGTATGCGAGGGCGTGCGTATGAGAATACGACATTGAAATTAGAAAGGAAGAAAGAGGTGATTTTCCACGGAAAAGTTTCCGGTTTTGTGAAGGAGAAAGGTTCGTTAATGGGAATTGGATTCCCAGTTTGGTATTCTGCTTCTTGGAATATTAGAGAATTATGAAATTTTATTTTCAGAAATGGTCACGTGGGGCCCACGGAGAAATTCTGATTTGTGGGGCCCACTTTGTTTTCGAGATTTTGGCCATTGTGGATATTTTCGGAAGATGAAATATTTTGGACGAGTAGGAGGGCGACACGTGTCACCCCCCCCCTAGGTGGCTTGGCCGAATTTCACTTTGTGCACAACACCCGATTAGAGTCGTTTTTAGACGAAAAGTTTTAATAAAAACGCGTAGGATAAATTCCGGCTATGTCATTTCTAATTTTTGCGGATTTTTCCGAGAGACGCAACACGTTGGACCAACGAGAGGGCGACACTTGTCACCCTCTCATTGATGGATGTTACACGGCAATAGGGCCGAATGGATGGCCATCCTTGTCATGTAGTTGGTAGGATATTTTGTGTGCAAGTTGGCCAAGGACACTTGCCTAAATCCTCACCCTACACTTGCCTTGCACTTGGCATCATCTTGGCCATTGGTTGGTCATTTCTTGACCTATAAATACCCCCCTTGTTGAAGAGTTATTTCATCCTAAATTGAGCAATCTTTCTAAGTCTCAAATCCCTCCCTCTCCCTCTTGTTGTTTTCGTCCACCACACCCCCTCCCCTTTGAGAAGCTCTAGCCGAGAGCCAGCCCACTAGCCGAAACCTACCCCCCTCCCTTGGTTGAAAAGTTGCCTTCTAGTATTGTTATAATGCCCAAAATACCCTAGCCCAAATCCCTTAGTCCTTAGTAGAAGTTGTGAAGAACTTCTAAGGTTTTCTTGGAGCTACCGGAGCGCACAACTTAGGAGCTAAACCTTGCTCAGGCGCGACTTTTATCTAGGATATTATTGGGCTTACCGAGGTAAATAACCTTATCCTCCTTTTGTAAATAGAAAATACATACTGTAGAAGTATAGGAATAAGTATAAATACTTAGAAGGATATTAAAGTATAGAATTGAACTGATATCACAGTTGAAGGGTTTAAAAGAAGAATAATAGAAGCATTTACATAGATTGTTTTCACAGTAGACTTGAGTAGCTCACCGGGTAGGGAAGTGCTGCCCAAATGTCCATAGAATAGCAAACCCTCTGCTTAGAGCTTTGTACAGTACAGTCTAGACGTTGATAGACGTATTTGACTGTTATAGGTCGATTCTCTGCGCGCGACATATTCAACTTGGCGGGTGGATTTCGCCGAGAAGGTATGTGATTCTTCCTATCCTCTTGAGCATGATATTTTAAATAATATGTATATAGTACGGTAGATGTACGTGTGTTAACTGAATAATAATTACGGCAATGTCTTCGGACTTAAGCCTGAATAATAATTACGGCAATGTCTTCGGACTTAAGCCTGAATAATAATTACGACAATATCTTCGGACTTAAGCCTGAATAAAAAGAATCTGAAGTAGTTCAAAAGAATTAAGAAACCTTTTTGAAAGAAGAGTAACACTTGGTTTTAAAAGCTTAAGAGTTATACTAGCTTTATGGGAAGTTAGGTATAACGGCTTAAGAGTGATAAAAAGAACGATTTATTGATTTAAGGAAATAAGAGACTTGACTTATTATACTAATATGAATTTTGTTAAAAAGTGTGAAACCTCATTCGTGAGTAAATAGTATTTTTGGTTTTCAAAAGGAATGATGTTTTACCGATTAGAATGAATGTCGAACAAACCACAGCAGCGCTAATAAAGGGAAATGTTTTGACTAATAAAGTATTATTAAAACCAGTAGAAACTTCCATCTGCATAGGAACTAAGATGACACAAAATGATATTACATTTCCTAGATCATGGCTGATGTAATAAGATTGTTATGAACAATAATAACCTACTCACACATAAGGTATATGTTTCTCAAATTGTTTTAAATGATTAAAAATATGAACTACGAAACCTTTCGAAAATGAGAAACTTGAGTAATTGAAATTAGGCAAACTTGAGCGTTGGGAAAAGAATGTTGTTACTTGATTTTACAAAGAGAAGTGTTCTGATTTACTTCAAAAGATAATCACTCTAATTTTTATACTACGGGTATTGTGTGACTTTTGTGAAAGAAACAGATCTTTTAAAAGAGTAATACATGAAGTACTTTGGGGCTAAAAACCCGAACTTGTTAACATAATGTAGAAAGTACCTTGTGTGAATAACTTGATTGTATTGATTTGTGATAGTCTTGTAATACTTTCTTGTTGACTTGATAAGTAAACATGTTAGGATGCTACGTGAGTTAGTATCTTGTGATGTTTGTGTAGAGGGGTTTTCCCTTATTGTGCTTAGGTTGTTTAAACGATAAACTGTCATGTTGATATTATATCACTCATGATTCCGGGGGTTAAGCTGCCCTCCGTCTGGGGTAGACTTCAGCGGGTCTAGTGACCTATGATTCGAGAATACCTTATGCAGTGTGCAGATGGCCTATGCGGAGCTACGGGAGTTCCAGGTTAGTATGCGACCCTTGTGGTCATGCGGTCTTTGTGGCCATGCGGACGGCGAGTCCAGGACGCTGCCGGGGAGTAGCTACCCTCGATGCGGGGAATACCTCATGCGGGCCATTGGAGTGGCCCATGCGGAGCTACGGGAAGTTCGAGGCTGACGCGCGCATTAGATCGCGGCGAGTGGCGGCTTTGATCATGTGGCCTGCAGACAGATCTCATGATACGATTCTGACCTTGTTGTACCGTGGGTTTAAGTAGTCGGCTATGCCTCGCATTTACCGTACGGTTTTATGATGACTTTGAGGGCGTGAGTCCCTGACTTGACATGACTGCTTATTTATTGTGAACTGTAGTTTTGGTTTTCATACATGTCTCCTGCTTTATATAGACTACTATGATTTCATTTTCAGTATTTTCAGTTTCACATACTTGGTACCTGTTGTACTGACCTCCTTCGGGGGGCTGCGTTCATGCCGCAGGTAAAGGTACTCCTACTGTTGATCCCCGTTCTTAGGATCACCATTTCAGCGTTGGGAAAACTCCGTTTCTCCGGAGTCTTAGCATTTTGGTATGATCCCCTGTCGTTGTAGATATTTGCATTCAGGGGTATGGCGGGGCCCTGTCCCGCCATTGTTGTTTTAAACTCTTAGAGGTCTGTAGACCTGTTGTAAGGTTGGGATGTAACTGTTCATTTTGGGGTACTTATATACATATATGCCGAAAGACAACTTTTTCCCAGAAACTGTGTCTTATTTATACTGTTTCATATCTTGGTTGTTTTATATTCTGCTGATTTCTCTGATGTATGACTACTTGGGTGCCCGGGTAAGGCACCAGTCACGGGCCCCGGAACGGGTCGTGACACAAAGCTTCGAGTTTCAACAGCTTGGATTGCGGATTACTTCAAAATGTAAGTCTTCATTCGAAGTATTACATTTGCTTTGTGTTTATTTTACATTACATACTCGTACTACATTTTGACCTCCATGTCGGGTTTGAAACATAAATTTTCAAATTTTGCTGCGTGTACGAACCCGACGCAAGCGCCTTTCAATGGTATCAGAGTCTGGGCTGTTTCATGTGATATGTAATGAATATTTATGATAATATGGGTTATGATTTGTTTAAATCTATATTTTTTGTTGTTAAAAGCTTTAAAATCCTAAAACTTTAGAACACATGGTCCTTGTGCCCAGATCTGTTAATGCAATAATGTATTCGAGAAAGTCAATCCAATAAATAACTCTTCTAAGTTGATATGCGTTATCCGGCTTAAAGTATGATGCATTGAAACGAAGAACGAGAAAAAAATGGATTTGATGGTCGATGAACATATTGTATTAATAGTGATGGAGATACAAGTGACACATCTGAGGATCTGACCCTAAACCAATTTTAGGGGTTTAGGTTTTTCAAATTTTGTGCTTCTGGAGGTAAGGCACCGCGGTGCTGCTAGGGTTTTGCGGCGGCACCGGGGTTCCATGATGGAGCACCGCAGTGCTGCCCAGATGAAGCCAGAGGCACCGCGGTCCAGTTCATGGGAGCCGCGGTGCTGTTCATCCAGAAAGCTTAAAAATAATTTTCGGACTTACTGCCTTCGAGGCACCACGGTGCCACCTGTTAGGACAGCGGTGCAAATTACTTTTTGCAGATCCCGTAATCCACTGCCTCTGAGGCACCGCAGTGCCACCTCATGGAACTGCGGTGCCGACGATAGAATAAAAAAAATTGAAAATCAGAAACAGAAACTTAAAAGTTTCAGATTCTGAATCTGAAGTTTTAAAGTTTTCAGTTTCTGAAAATAAGTTTCTAAATAGAACATATTTGGTCCTTTCGGGCAAATCTGAAATTAAAGTAAATTTTCTGAAAATTGGTTTTAAGTTCTGAAAATTGCAAACAGGTCCCAGAAACTTGAAGATATTTTCTGAGGTTTAGAATTGCATTTGCTGAATTTATAGGGCTTCAGATTTGAACTTTTAAATTATTAAGGGACTAAACTATAAATATTAAAAGTTTACAGAATTACTGAAAATCAGAATTTTGAAATTAGACATGTTTGAGACTGTTTGGCATTGACATAGATTATAGAATTTAGACAAATAGACTCATGAATATCATTAATGATATATTATTATATAATATACAAATGTGCTAAGTGTTTTTAAATGTGATGCATTAAAATTATTAGCATAGCGTCCACAATTATTGTCTGGGTAGGCGGCGCCCAGTAATTATTTAATTTTAATAACCGCAATAACTATCTAGATAGGCGGCATCCAGTACTTGATTAAAACCATCTTATATCATGCCTATTGGGTTTGATGGTTTCTCATCTAAATATGTTTAGAAATTGCATGATAGGTTGTCATATGATATATGACATGTTGATCTTGATTGAAATCCCCGAAAACTGAAAATGTTCCCCAAACATTAAATACAAGTCTAATTATAACGCGTCGTCCATTATAATTGTTAGGGTGCTAAATCCTTTTCGGCGATACGAGTATTTATGCCAAAACATTTGCTCTAAGTCTAAGAGGACCAAGACCCTTTCATAGATGTGTTAAAATGAAAGTAGATAATAAACTTTTGTAGGTATTTACACCAAAGTGTTTGCTTGCAAAGGCTAAATTTACTTACGCATTTAAAACGCAGTCGTATAATGGGGTTGACTTGTTTAGATGAATCTTGGCGCCAAATTGTCGGACTAGTCTAAAGACGCATGATTAAAATGAAGGATATTTAATCAAACCAAGAGTTGCAAATTTAGTTTTGTAATTGGTTGATAACATACCGAAGTGTGCTATTGAAGTTATCAGTCAAAGCAAACGCGGATATAACATATGTTTGGATCTTGGCCCACTATGACCTTAAAATGATTTAGGTTCGTATTCTACCATGGGGTCGTAGAAGTATGCAAAATAGTGAGAGCTAATGTCACGACCCATTCCGGGGCCCGTGACTGGTGCCTTACCGGGGCACCCAAGTAGTCATACATCAGAGTAATCAGCGGAAACATAAAGCAAGACATGAAACAGTTTATAAAACAAGACACAGATTTTGTGAGAAAACGTGGCCTTTCGGCATAAATATATAATCATGTTTTAGCAGTTACATCCGATAATCGCATAACATGACTACAGCACTCTGAGGAAATATACAACTATGGCGGGACGTGGCCCGCCATACCGATCAGACAAAACTAACTACAACAGGAGATCATACCAAAAGTAGAGCCTCCAAGAGATGGAGCTCGACACCAACGTAGAGATCCTAAGGATGCGGATCTAGCACTGCTTGCCCTTACCGCGCGGCATGAACGCAGCCCGGCGAGGTCGATAACAGTACTAAGTATGCGAAATCAGAAGTACTTAAATGAAACATATCATTTTTAAAACCGGTTTTCAAATATGTATGAAACAACGAAGGAAACCGCGCATAGTGCTCCCATCACAAACAAGAGCAACAATAGGTAATCAGAATGAGTCTTGTCTAGGCCGCGAATGATCGAAACAGGCCACTCGCCCCATCATCATTCCGCAAGCCTAATCTCGACTCGAGTCCGCATAGGCCACTCACACGGGCCCGCATGAGGTACAACCCCGCATCGAGGGTAGCTACCTCGGCATCGCCCCGACTCATTGTCCGCATGGCCAGACCGCATGAGGTATAACCCCGCATACTAACTCGAACTCGTAGCTCCGCATAGCCCCCGACCCGCATGAGGTATTCTCGAATCACGGTCCTGCATCACCGAGTCTACCCCGCATCGGAGGGCAGCTTAACCCCCGGTATCATCTCAAGAGGTGAGTGATAGTATACTAACATAACAACTTACCTTTAAGTAACACAAGCACAACAAGGATACTCACCTATACAAATGTTACAAGATACTAACACACCTAGCATCATATCATGTCTACCTATCAAACCATCTTTTTATTCACAATATATAAGTCTGTTATAAACACATAGGCAAACTTGTTTCTTTTATCAATCTTAAGTGGTTATACTTACTTCCCATAAAGCTAGTATAACTCTTAAGCTTCTGTTTAAAAACCAATTAGTCCTCCTCTGTTAATAAAAGGTTCAGTAGTCCCTTTGAAATGTTTTCAGTTCTTTATTATTTAGGCTTAAGCCGTGAGGCATTGCCGTAAGTATTATTCAGGCTTAAGCCGTGAGGCATTGCCGTAAGTATTATTCAGGCTTAAGCCGTGAGGCATTGCCGTAAGTATTATTCAGTTAACACATGTACGTCTACCGTACTATATACATATTGTAAAATATCATGCTTTAGGAAGAATCACATACCTTCTCAGCGAAAACCACCTGCCAAGTTGAATATGTCGCGCGCAGAGAGTCAGCCTATAATAGTCACAGATATCTATTAAAGACTACTCTGAAGGTCATTCTAAACAGAGGGTCCTCAATTCTACGGAAAGTCGGGCAGCACAACCCTACCCGGTGAGTTATAAGTCTACTGTGAAAACAGTCCTATGTAAGTACAGTTTGATTATTCTTCTTTTAAACCCTTCTAAGTGATTAACACTTCAATTCTATTCTGTGATATACTTCTAAGTATTTATACTATTCTTATTCTACAACAGTAAGTATTCTTTAATTCAAAAGAGGGTTAGGATTAGTTACCTCGGCAAGCCCAATAATATCCTAGAAAAGTCGCTACCGAGCAAGGTTTTGCTCCTAAGTTGTATGCTCAGGAAACCTTAGAAGTTCTTCACAACTTCTACTAAGTGCTAAGGTATTTGGGCTAGGGTATTTTGGGCTTTATAACAATTCAAGAAGGCAACTTTTCTACTGGGAGGGGGTAGGTTTCGCTAGGCTGGGGTAGCCTCCAAGCTTCTCAAGGGAGGGTGTGTTTGGACGAAACAACAAGAGGAGAGGGAGGATTTGAGACTTAGGTAGATTGCTCAATTTAGGATGAAATAACTCTTCAACAAGGGGTATTTATAGGTCAACACATGGCCAACCAAGGGCCAAGATTATGCCAAGTGCAAGGCAAGTCTAGGGTGAGGACTTAGGCAAGTGTCCTTGGCCAACTTGCACACAAAATATCTAGCCAACTTTATGACAAGGCTTGGCATCCAATCGCCCTATTGCCGTGATAGTCCACCAACGAGAGGGTGGAAAGTGTCGCCTCTCATTGGTCCAAAGTGTTACGCCTCTGAAAAATCCGCAAAAATAAGAAATGACATAGCCGGAATTTATCCTATGAAAGTTGTGGAAACGCTTCGTCGGAAAACCGTCTCGCATGAGTAGTGCCTAAAAATCGCCCAAGGCCTAACTTTAAGACCAAAACTTTTTAGACGTATTCCTTTACGCATACCTCGAAATACGGGTATAACATTCTCCTCCTTAGAAACATTCGTCCCGAATGTTCCTTCCCAAGACAGATAACGATAAGGTTCTTCAAAACTTAAATGGTTTGCAAAAGCCACACACGCCATAAACAACACTTAGGCATAAACGATAAAGAAGATTTACAAGTAGGAAAGTGAATTACCGGAGGGTGGGAACAGTGAGGATACTTCGCCTCATGTCCTCCTCGGCTTCCCACGCCATCTCCTCCTCGAGCTCGCTCCGCCACAAGACTTTGACTAAGCCACGCCCTTCGTCCGCAGACGCCTAACCCGACGATCGATTATCGCTACGGGAATCTCCTCATACGATAACCCCTGGTCACCGGACATCGTCAATCGGATGTACTCTAGATGGATCCTCGATACATCTCCTCAAAGATAGAAACGTGAAACACCGGATGCACCGCCTCCGGATCGGACGGCAGATCCAACTCATAGCAACCTTGCCTACCTCGCGACATCCAAACGCCCAATGTACTGGCCGAAGTTTCCTTCTTCCCGAATCTCATCACACCCTTCATGGGTGACACCTTCAGAAAACCCAATCATCAATCGCAAACTCGGATGTCGACGACGATGATCTCGTGATACGACTTGCCGACTCGAGCCGCCAATAGCCGCCTCGGATAAGCTTCACCTTATCCATCGCTCGCCGCACCAAAATCGTCCCACTAGCCGCACTCTCGCCACCTCGAACCAACCTATAGGCGATCTGCACTTCCTCCCATACAAGGCCTCATAAGGCGCCATCCGAATCGGAGTGGTAGCTATTATTATACGCGAACTCAACCAGAGGCAAATGATCCTCCCAACTACCATCTGAAGTCAATAACACAGCTCGCAGATATCCTCGAGTCCGATAGCGCCCGCTCGTCCGTCCTGTCTGCGGATGAAATGCAGACTCGTGCTCACCGCCCCTAAACCTCTCGAAGGACTCGGTTGGCCAGTAATGGCGGGCTCCTCTGCCTCGATATGATCGGTAGGGACTCCATGCACCGACGATCTCTGATGTAAAGTCCGCATAATCCTCACCAAAAGTCGCCCCGACGGAAGAAAGTGGGCTGATTTCGCCACCGACGATAACCCATATAGAATCATGTCTCCTCCGAAAGCGAGGTAATCCCGTGATGAAGTCCATGTTGATTACCTCCCACTTCCGTGTCGGGATCTCTATCGCTCAGAATAAACCACCGTGCCTCGTGCTCTACCTTCACCGCCGACAACACGCATCGAGCTACGAACTCGCAACGCCCTCTTCAAGCCATCCCACCAATACACAGATCTAAGGTCGTGGTACATCTTGGTCGACCCGGATGGATAGTAACGCCGCTACCGTGTGCTTCCCAAGAACTCCGCCAAGTCCTCAAACATCCGAACACACATGCCGCCAAACCTTAGCACCCCATCGTGCTACCTCAAAGGACCGCTTGCCTCACGTAAGAGTCAGACACGATATCGAATCAAAGCCGGATCCTCGAATCGCTTGCCTCTTCACCTCTCGACGATGGAAGACTCGGCAACCTCACGAACTCTAACCCCACCGCTATCGTAATCAATCAAACGGACACCAAGGCTCGCTAATCGATGCAAATCACGAACCATGTCCCTCCTCTCTAGTCGCACATCCGATAGGCTCCCATCGACCTACGACTCGAGCATCCGCCACAACATCGCCTTCCCCGTGGTATAGGATATCAACATCGTAATCCTTAAGCAACTCTAACCACCGCCTCGCCGTAAGTTCACTCCTCTGGCCGAAGATATACCGAGGCTCTTGTAGTCTGTATAAATATCCACGTGAACCCCATACAAATAGTGCCTCCAGATCTTCAAAGCGTGAATCACTACCGCTAACTCCAAATCACGCGGGTAGTTCCTCGTGTTTCTTCACCGGGACGATATGCTATAACCCCGCCTCGCCAGATCAATACATCCCAACCCGATGCTCGACGATCACAATACACGACATAACCATCCGACCTCCGAAGAGTAAGAACGGGCGCCGCCGCCTCTTTTCAAAGAATCGAAACCCCGCCACAAGCATCACCCATCAAACTGGGTGCGCTCAGTCAGCCTAGTCAATGGTGCGTAGATAGAAGCAAACTTCTCCACGAACGCCGATAATACCGCAAGGCCCGTAAAATCGCGAACCTCAGCTGAGTAGTAGGTTCAGGCCAAGTCCTCGATCGCCGATTCGCCAGATTAACTCGAATGCCATCACCATAATATGCCTAAGAAACGCCATCGGTTAACCAAAACTCACATTTGGAAAACTTGGCGTAATCACTGGTCTCGAGAATCACAAGATACCTCAAATGCTCCGCATGCTCTCGCCCGAGCGAGAATAAACCAAGATATCATCAATGAACACTATCACAAATGTGTTCAAAATGGTTTGAACACTTGTTCATCAAATCCATGAATACCACGAGCATTGGTCAACCTAAAAGACATGACCGAACTCATAATGACCGACGTCCGAATGCATCTGTGGACATCCACCTCTCTCGACTCGCACTGATGATAGCCCGATCGCAGATCAATCTTGAGAAACATCTCGCACTCGCAACCGGTCGAGCAAATCATCAATCCTAGGAAGGGTATTCGTTTTAATGGTCACCTTGTTCACCGTCAGATCGACACATGCGCAGCTCCCGCCCTTCTTCTTCACGAACAATACCGGCGCCTCGGGGAGAAACACTAGGCCTAATGAAGCCCTTCTCTAGCAAATCCCTGCCGATCCTTCAACTCTCTCAACTCAGTGCCATTCTCGTATGGCGGAATGGAAATAAGCCGAGTATCCGCAACACATCAATACAAAACTCGATCTCCTCTCGTGAGGATACCCGAGGTCATCCAAAACACGCCCGGGAACTCACGACCATCGAATCGACGGAAAATCTGGTACCGCAGCCTCGTGATCAAACACCCGAACTAGATGGTAGATATACCCTTCTCGCACCATCTTCCTAGCCTTGAGGTAGAAATAAACCTACCCCTGGCGATACCGTTCCTCCCACTCAACAACCGCCTCAGAAATCGGAACCGCACTACTCTCTCTCTAGCTACATTGGCATAGCAAGAAGCTAGCCAATCCATCCCCATAATCACGCCGGTCAATCATCTCCAACTCTATCAAGTCGGCCAGGTCCGACGATCGAATGGTCACAGACAAGCCCTATATACCCGCCGAGCTACCACCGAATCACCCATCGCGTAGCTACCTCGAAAGTGGTCTATGGACTCGTGCTCTATCCCTATCCTACTAGCAACAAGGGAGATATATAGATGCCAGTAGAACCCGGATCTATCAAGGCATAAACATCAAACCCAGAAACTGATAAGGTACCTGTGACGACATCAGGTGAGGCCTCCTGATCCTGTCGGCTGGACAAAGCATAAATGCGCTCGAGGACCGCTAGAATCGACTCGAGCCACGACCGCCGCGACCTGGCCGACCCACGAGCACCTCGCCCGGCGAGTAATCGTAGGAGATGATGAAGCCGGCAATGAACTCGGGCCGAGCCCTTCCACCGCCACGCCGGCCTGACAATCTCGCAGTGACCTCGCCGCCACAATCGTAACATGATCCAAAAGTAGTACCACACTTCCGTAATGGGATCTACCGTGACGGCCACACCGGGTGGTCCCGGCGCCGCACTTCGCTACTCGACGCCCGCCCTCGGCCCCGGTCCGCCAAAATCGCGCCAGGCCGAGGACGCGCAGAGTGCTCGGCCGGCCGTGGTGCGACCCAGATCGCCGAGGCCGCCACCACGATAACCACCGTAAGACCCTCCCGCCCCGCCTTCTTCTCGCTGTCGCCCACTCGTCGACCTTCGCGCCTCGCATCCAAGGGCGTGAGCTCGCACGCGGTAATGTCCATACCCGGCCGAGAGAAACCCCGCACATGACTCGCCATATAGTCGCTTCAGCCCTGACATAGCGGTGCACCCTATCCTCCATATTCGCTACCACGCCGGGACATATCGAGCCAAAGAATCAAACTCGACATTGTACTCCCGACAAGGCGCCTCTCTCGCCTCGAGTAAAAATCTATCACCGCGCGCCTCCTCATCCGCGAGGCAAGAAGTGAGTGAGGAAAGCCTCGAGAACTCATCCCAAGCACTGGGACGCAGCTCTCCCGGATAACTCCCATGAATCAAACCAATCGATCGCGGTGTCACGCAAACTATGTGAACCAAAGATCACGCACTCGGTCTCCGACGCCCGATCACTCTCAAAATCCTCTCAAGCCGACGGATGAACTCCGCGATCATCCTCCGCCTCGATCCATAAAACTCCGGGCTACCAAGAAGTCTCGTAGCCTCAAACTATTCGCCTCGGTGTACCACGGTGCGATCGAGCCGAGCTGGAACCGCCGCGTCCAATCTCTCTCAGACGGGCCACAACTTTAGCCAAAAGCCGGCCATCTCTCAGATTTCTAACTCTCCGCCTGCATCGCGGGACGCGAGCGCTGGTACCGTGGTCTTTGGCCGGGCCGGGCGGCGCCATAGAACTCGCCGTCTCGTATAGACGGGCTCGAGCCTCGTGACTGGGTGTCTCGCTAGCCTCACGCTTTGCCCTTCTCGGGCCCGGTTGCCTTACGTGAGGCATAATCATACAGAAAGGAATACGTTAGAGGGTCCAACCTATAACACGCCTCTAAAGCACGATCTCGTAATGAGAAGAATGGAAACCAATCCTAAATATCCTATAGCCTCTCGATTATTGGTGGTGCACAACACACCGATAATCAAGACTCTACTAGATACGGCTCAGACACTTTCCGAGGATTAATCGCTTCGATACCACTTTTGTCACGACCCATTCCGGCCCGTGATCGTGCCTTACCGGGCACCCAAGTAGTCATACATCGTAGTAATCGGAAACATAAAGCAAGACATGAAACAGCTTTATAAAACAAGACACGATTTTGTGAGAAAACGTGGCCTTTCTAAGATAAATATATAATCATGTTTTAGCAAGCTACATCCGACATCGCATAACATGACTACTGCACTCTAAGGAAATATACAACTATGGCGACAGGGCCCCGCCATACCTCGACTGCATAAAACTAACTACAACAGGAGATCATACCAAAAGTAGAGCCTCCAAGAGATGGAGCTCTGACACCAACGTAGATCCTAAGGATGCGGATCTAGCACTGCCGCTCTTACCGCGGCATGAACGCAGCCCCTCAAGGAGGTCGATAACAGTACTAAGTATGCGAATCAGAAAGTACTTAAATGAAACATATCATTTTTAAAACCGTTTTCAAATATGTATGAAACAACCAAGGAAACCGCATAAGGCCCCATCACAAACAAGAGCAACAATAGGTAATCAGAATGAGTCTTGTCTAGGCCGCGAATGATCGAAACAGGCCACTCGCCTCATCATCATTCCGCAGCCTAACTCGACTCGAGTCCGCATAGGCCACTCACACGGGCCCGCATGAGGTACAACCCCGCATCGAGGGTAGCTACTCCTGCATCGCCCCGACTCGCCGTCCGCACGGGCCACTGCATCGCATGAGGTATAACCCCGCATACTAACCTCGAACTCTCGTAGCTCGCATAGGCCCCTGGACCCGCATGAGGTATTCTCGAATCATGGTCCTGCATCACTCGAGTCTACCCCGCATCGGAGGCGCCTTAACCCCTGTATCATCTCAAGAGTGAGTGATAGTATACTAACATAACAACTTACCTTTAAGTAACACAAGCACAACAAGGATACTCACCTATACAAATGTTACAAGATACTAACACACCTAGCATCATATCATGTCTACCTATCAAACCATCTTTTATTCACAATATATAAGTTCGTTATAAACACATAGGCAAACTTGTTTCTTTTATCAATCTTAAGTGGTTATACTTACTTCCCATAAAGCTAGTATAACTCTTAAGCTTCTATTTAAAACCAATTAGTCATCCTCTGTTAATAAAAGGTTCAAGAGTCCCTTTGAAATGTTTTCGCTTCTTTATTATTTAGGCTTAAGCCGAGGCATCGCTGTAGTATTATTCGTGCTTAAGCCGAGGCATTGCCGTAAGTATTATTCAAAGCTTAAGCCAGGCATTGCCGTAAGTATTATTCGATTAACACATGTACGCCTACCGCACTATATACATATTGTAAAATATCATGCTTTAGGAAGAATCACATACCTTCTCAAAAACCACCGCCAAGTCAATATGTCGCAGAGAGTCACCTATAATAGTCACGGATATCTATTAAAGACTACTCAAGGTCATTCTAAACAGAGGGTCCTCAATTTACGGAAAGTCGGGCAGACAACCCTACCCATGAGTTATAAGTTCATCAGGAAAACAAATTCTATGTAAGTACGCTTTGATTATTCTTCTTTAAACCCTTCTAAGTGATTAACACTTCAATTCTATTCTGATATACTTCTAAGTATTTATACTATTCTTATTCTACAACAAGAAGTATTCTTTAATTCAAAGAGGGTTAGGATTAGTTACCCTGCAAGCCCAATAATATCCTAGAAAAGTCGCACTGAGCAAGGTTTTGCTCCTAAGTTGTATGCTCCAAGGAAACCTTAGAAGTTCTTCACAACTTCTACTAAGTGCTAAGGTATTTGGGCTAGGGTATTTTGGGCATTATAACAATACAAGAAGGCAACTTTTCTACTAAGGGAGGGTAGGTTTCGCCAGGCTAGGGGTGGGGTAGCCTCGGCCAAGCTTCTCGAGGGAGGGTGTGTTTGGACGAAACAACAAGAGTGAGAGGGAGGGATTTGAGACTTAGGTAGATTGCTCAATTTAGGATGAAATAACTCTTCAACAAGGGGTATTTATAGGTCAAGACATGGCCAACCAATGGCCAAGATTATGCCAAGTGCAAGGCAAGTGTAGGGTGAGGATTTAGGCAAGTGTCCTTGGCCAACTTGCACACAAAATATCTAGCCAACTTTATGACAAGGCTTGGCATCCAATCGCCCTATTGCCGTGATAGTCCACCAACGGAGGGTGGAAAGTGTCGCCCTCTCATTGGTCCAAAGTGTTACGTCTCTCGGAAAAATCCGCAAAAATAAGAAATGACATAGCCGGAATTTATCCTATGAAAGCTGTGGAAACGTTTCGTCGGAAAACCGTTCGCTTTGTGAGTAGTGCCTAAAAATCGTCCAAGGCCTAACTTTAAGACCAAAACTTTTTGTACGTATTCCTTTACGTACATACCCTGGAAATACGGGGTATAACAGCTAATTAAACAAAAGACCATGTTAAATTAGTCTATAATGAATGTGTATTATTGGAAGAATGAATTGTTGATTGCATTTTTTCTCTATCTATATCTTCAGATCTTCAGAAATGTCAAATTTTTCGTTGAAAATGCTTATAGAGTCCAACAGACTTACTGGACCCAACTTCATAAACTGGCTCAGGAATGTCAGAATTATCCTGAGACAAGAACATATTGAGTATACATTGGACAAAGTATTCTCCACCGCTCCGGCGGAGGACTCTGCTGAGTATGCAACCTTCGACAAGGCTGCTTACGAGAAACATTATCGGGATGCCACCTCGGCTCAATTCCTAATGTTGTCTTCTATGTCACCACCATTGCAAAGACAGCATGAAACTATGGGGCCCAACAAAATGTTAGCCCATTTGAGGAGTCTCTATGATTCGTAGTCTCAGACAATGGAGTATGACGTGCTCATAGAACTCTTCAAGTGTAGGCTAAATGAAGGGGGCCCAGTTTCGCCTCATGTGTTGAGGATGATTGAGTTGATTGAGAGGTTGGCCTTCATAGACATAAAGTTTCAAGACAGAGTCTCCACCACCCTCATTCTCTACTCCCTTTGTCACGACCCGAACCCGGGCCCGTGACTGGTGCCTTACCCGGGCACCCTAGTGATACAACATCAGAGAAAAACCAGCGGAACTAAAACTTAAACATATGATTAGACATGGATCAAGATAAAAGAAAATAGGCCAACCAAAACGGTTGCCTTTCAACATATATATATAGACATTTGAACAGTTACAATCCTTACAATCCTGCCCACAACAGTGCTACAGACCTCTAAGATTTTTACAACAACTATGACGGGACAGGGCCCCGCCATACCCCTGAATGTACAAGAACCTCTGCACTCGTGGTAACATACCAAAGATAAGCCTCAAGGAACGGAGCTTCCCAATACGCTGAAATGTGATCCTAAAAGTGGATCGACAATGACGTACTCTACCGCGCATGAACGCAGCCCTCGGAAGGAGGTCGATAACAGTACCAAGTATGTGAAATCAGAAAAGATCAGAATGAAATCATAATAGTCTATATAAAGCAGAGACATGTATGATAACCAAACTAAGGCTCACAACATAAAAGCAAATATGTCAAGTCGTGACTCACGCCTCAAAGTCATCCTCATGCCCGCGAACTCCTTCCTCACCGCAGCCTAGGTACAAACCATGTGATACGTATAACCTGCTCTACCATCTCATGGACCCAATATAGAAACGTGGAATACATTCCTGGTTCATCTCGAACTCGGAATCGGATGGAATACATTCCCTGGTCCATCCCACGGACGCGAATGAGTGAAATACATTCCTGCTCATCCCATGAACGCGTAGTCGAGTGAAATACATTCCTGCTCATCCCATGAACCTAGTCGAGTAAAATACAAGATTTGCACAACAAGGCTATCACACGCAAACATAGGCAAGTTACACACAACTTAAGGTACTTTCATTTTATGCCAAAATCCTGCTCGACCTCTAAAGTATTACACACATTAACTCTTTTAAAAGGATACGTTTCTTTCACAAAAGTCACACAATGCTCGTAGTATAAAATAGAGTGACTATCTTTTAAGTAAACCAAAACACTTCCCTTGTAAAATCAAGTAACACCTTATTTTCCAAACGTTCAAGTTTGCCTAATTTCAAATGCTCAAGTTTCTCATTTTCGAAAGGTTTCGTAGTTCATAGTTTTAATCACTTAAGAATATAATTCTCCTTTAAAACAAATTTGAGAAACATATGCCTTATGTGTGAGTAGGTTATTCTTGTTTACGATCAATCTTAATAAGCAGCCATGATCTAGGAAATGTAATATCATTTTGTCTCATCTTAGTTTCCATGCAGATGGAGGTTTCTACTGGTTTTAATAATACTTCATTATTCAATACATTTTCCTTTATTAACGCTGCAGTGGTTTGTCGATACTCATTCTGATTTCCGAAATCAGTAAAACATTTCTCCTTTTAAAAACCAAGTACTCATTACTCACGAATGAGGTTTCACACAAAATTCATATTAATTCATTCAAGTCAAGTTTCTTATCTTTTAAGGTCAAGTCTCTTAACTTCTAAAAATCAGTAAATCATTCTCTTTACCACTCTTAAGACGTTACACCTAACTTCCCATAAAGCTAGTATAACTCTTATGTTTTCAAAACCAAGTATTACTCTTCTTTCAAAACGGTTTCTTAATCTTTTGAAATACTTCAAGATTCTTTATTATTCAGGCTTAAGTCAAAAGACATTGCCGTAACACTACATTCAGTTAACACACGTACGTCTACCGTACTATATATATTTCTTTAAAATATTTCATGCTCAAGAGTATAGGAAGAATCACATACCTCGCGACGATTATCGACTATAAGCAAAACGCTCCACGACTATAACCCGGCTAGCCTTGTTCACCTTCCAAGTAGTTCATGCTACTCGCAGAACATTCAACCAATAAAGGTTATCAGTCTACTGTAAATACAGTCCTATGTAAGTACAGTTTAATCTTCTACTAATATTCTTCTGATGTGATTTCAGTTCAATTCTTTTCTGTAATATCCTTCTATTACAGTTCAATTCTCTTCTATGAATCTTATATTCATTTCTATACAACTACAGTATGTAATTTCCAATTACACTAGAAGGATAGGATTATTTACCTCGGTAAGCCCAAAATTATCAAAGTTTAAAGTCGATCCTGAGCAACGTTTAGCTCCTACTCCGTGCGCTCCAACCCGCTCCAAACAACCCTTAGAAGTTTTACGCAACTTCTACTTAACACTTCAACCGACTATGAAGGTTTTTCCTTAGGGTTTTGTTTAGTGGCTAAAGGAAAGTATAATAGTATTTCCGGGCTCTACGTATAGAGGTAACTTTTGGAAAGTACTACAAGGTATTTGGGCTAAAGTATTTGGGCATTATAACACTACTTGCAGAGTATTTCTAATCCACACAGGGGGGGTATTACACGAAACAACTAGGCTAGTGGGTACCCTCTGCCAGACACTACAAAGGGGAGTGGAGGCTTCGCCATGGCTCACAAAAGGGAGGGATTTCAAGACTTGGAAATGATTTTGGATGAAGAAAGTCTTCAAGTTAGAGGGTATTTATAGGTCAAGAAATGGCCAACCAATGGCCAAGATCAAGACAAGTGTTAGGCAAGTGTAAAGGGATTTGGACATGTGTAAGTGGGTCCCACTTGCTCATCAACTACACAAAATATCTCACAAATATCCTACCTAACCTTGACTACAACCAAGGCACAAAAAACGTGCCATCTTGCACCTTTGCCGTCCACCAAACACGCCCAATGTGAGGGTGACACATGTCACCCTCCCGTTGGTCCAAAATGTTTCGTCTCTCGGAAAAATCCGCAAAAATTATAAATGACATAGCCGTAATTTTCCCTTCGCAAGTTTAGTAAAACGTTTCGTCAAAAAACGATTCTTTTCGGCACTTGTGCCCAAATTTTCGAACCTTGCCAAACCTTAAGGCTTAAATTATTATACGTACGCCCTCACGTACATACTCTGAAAATACGGGGTATAACACCCTTCCACGGTCATTTGAGAGTTTATTTATTAACTACAACATGAATGGAACTAAGGTGATATTTCCAGAACTGCACAATATGCTGAAGACCTTCGAGTCTTCAATCTCTAGGAGAAAAGTTGTCCTCATGGTAGGGTCTTCTTCTCAGTCCAAGCCGAAAGGTAAGGGACAAAAGAAGAAGGAAAAAGTTGTCGCTGCGCTCGCAACAAAGAAGCTCCAGGGAGGGGTGAAGAAGATTAAGGTGCTTTCGGCAAAGGATGTGTGCAGAAACTGCAATAGGAAGGGGCATTGGAAGTTTGAGTGCACGGCTCCGGGAGAAGGCAGGGCACCTAGCGGAAAAGGTATGTTTGTAATTGAAATAAATCTATCTATAAATGATTCTCACTCCTGGGTACTAGATACCGCTTGTGGCTCACACATTTGTACAAATGTGCAGGGTCTAGCTGATAGCAGGAAGGTCGGGCCTCGAGGGGTGGACCTGCACGTCAGAAACGGAGCACTAGTTGCTGCTTAGCGCGTGAGAACTTATAGGATAGATTTACCTTCCCGAAAAGTTTTGATGTTAAACAATTGTTATTATGTTCCTTCTTTAACAAGGAACATTATTTTCATTCACGTACTTGATTCAGAGGATTTTTCCTCAAACACTTCTGTCACGCCCTTTTTCGGCCGCGACATTTATTTTTTTTTAAAATCCTGCTTAGAAACATGTTGTTAGGAAATAAATAATAAATGCTAAAGTGCAAAAAGTTCTTAAAATGTTAAAGATGCTAAAAGTGAAAAAGGTGCTAAAATGCTAAGGGGTGCTTAAAAAGTGCTAGCATATTAAAAAGTGCTAAAAGGTGCTAAATGCTAAAATGCCAAAAGATGCTAGGAGTGCTAAGGGTTCGCGGAGTCGCCACCTAATTAATTGGGTGAATTAGGACACCTAAATGTTAACTAGTTTAAAGTAAACATTAACTCCATTTTAATGGTCTGCTAAACTTAATGAGATTCTGGGTAAGAGTTCTTTATTAATCTAGAGGGAAGGGGTTAGGCACCCTCTAAGATCCGCTAACTTGCGGTTATCCTGCCAAACCTAGGGTAATTATTATGCTAGAATGCAATACATGTCTTGAAAAAGTATTTAAGTAAAAGCATTGCAAGCTAAAAATATGTTTTTGACAAAAGAAAAAGTGTAACACTTATTTAGTTTTTTGGAAAAGGCGTGCATTTATAAGGTGCTTAAATAAGATGCTGTATATGACAATGTTGTATATGACATGCAGAGATCTATTATGACCAAAGTATATAGAGCTGTATATGAGATGCCATAAACATTGGCTAAAAAACAATTAGTTTCGTATATGCATGCTATAAGGGTTTTATTTTAAAAAAATGGATTTTTCATGTTAGACTTTGGCAAAAACGAATGACGTTTGGCTACTTAAAAATTATGATATGATTGTTAAGCGATTTAACCATGACTTAAGTAATCTAGAGTAATTAGCTTGAGGGGATCGGATTCTATGGTTTCAAGGGAAGCATTCTATTGGTAGCATAATGTTAGTGAATTAATTTACAGCACACAAAGAGGGGCGAGATAAGAATTAAAATGAGAGACTCTAAGGAAGGGTGGCGGCCTTCGCCGGGTAGCTTGAAATTCCAAGCACGCATGTGGGCGTGGATGACACATAGATGCAAGTCTGCGCTCTTTATAAGGGGCGGGTTGAGTCTCATATTACGACTCGCCATTTGCTCCCAGGTATTGCGATTCATGCAAAGAAAGAAAAGATAAAGATTAGCATCCATCCAAATAATATTAGACATAGATAATTAAGTGCTAAATATCACAGATGTCCAAACTTTATCCACTAATAAGTAAGCATTTAGCATAAGGATCGATATATATACCATACGAAACAGTAGCGAGCAATAGACAGCCAACAACGAGAATTGTAAAATGGACTGGAATTAACACATATTCATGGGTCAAACAGATAGTGCAGAGGCAGAAATGAATATTTGTGGGCCTAAGTTTTAGCTATTAAGACAAGATAGTGCACAGGCATGCTGCAATCAAGGAGGACAATCAGTCGATATAACTCAACATTAGAGGCAGCACTTGTATTATTCCCTAATAGAAAAATGAATAATCCTTGGCATAAACTGGCAACCAACTGCGGGGTTTCATCCATGTTGTATAGATAAGGCATCATATCATTTTAGCTTAGGCAACTTGATCAAATGAAAAGTTATTTTTCGATCTAATAGACAGGGCAAAGCAGGTGCACAAATAAGGACAGGTACACTAAGAACAACTATTTAGAGTTTATCCTTTTAAGAACTCTAAGTTGTGACTTTAACAAGACATGCCAGTTCCTGATTCAAACTATCTAAATAGACTGATTTCTTACAATAGGCCTAGCATGATACCTAAGTAACTTAAATTGTTCAGTTTATGCCAAACAGGTCTGCCTTCTAACAGATCAGATGCATATTAAATAAGTTTCATAAAGCTTGACATAATGCCTCATAGTACAACTTAGTAGGAGATTCAGGCAACCCATCTTGTTATCTTTACACCAACACATGAGCACCCCATGCCATGTAATATGTAGGAAGGACATAACCAGTTAGCAGGACTCCATGATATGGCCCAACATTTGGAGATTGGCAACACAGGAGTATACAAATCTTAGACTAGCCTAAACAAAATCAAAATGTGGTTGTGAACTCAGAAAATCTACCAATCATTATCTTTCAGCATATCGCCTTAGATATAAGTCTTATCAGCAACTTAGAGCAAAAATGTATCTGGGTTGATTTAAAGCGCGACTCAGCGTCGTATTCGTACATTTATGAGCACAGCAACATGAATGAATTAAATTAACACACGTTTAACATAAGAGCACAGAGATACAAAAAATGAACTGAGCAGAATCTGAGTTTAACATAGAACACAACAAATGCCTAAGGGGCATAGAGTATATAACTCAGCATGTTTAGGCCTCAATAAACAGATTAACAGATAACTTTAACGATGGCCAGCGTCATCTTCATGCCTCACAAATATGAAAGAACCAATACGTGTTTAATCACAAACAGACATACATCATTACAAAATGGACTGAGAAGAATTCGATTTTACCTTCTCCGGGCAGCGAACCAAGGCAGCGCATCAAGTCGTCGGTCCACTCGACGGGTTTTGGTTTTGCGATGCGGAAAAGGGTAAGCTTGTTTGCTGATTCTTGGCTGATATTGAAAGGAAGGGTTTCAGACTCCCTATTCTTTGCGATGCTAATTGTCTGGGTGCTGAGCCCCCTAACTTCCTATGCCTGTCGATTATTGCTATTGGATCGCTTCTCCAACCGAGCTCGCCTTGCTCGCTGCGTGCTTTATATAGCCATGGTTTGGGTTCTAATGTTGGTAAGTAATCAAGGTGCGATTCTGTGTATTGATTTGTGCGATTTTAACAGGTAAGGTAAGGAAATGATTGAGGTGTTAAAGGGAGATCTTGGTTACGATTTCTATGGTAAGGACAGGGGTATCGATATGGGAGGTGATTCGCCGGATTCTCCGGCGAGAATCCCGGCATGGCGAGGTGCGGCGATCTGCTTTTAGGTTTAGGTTTTTGCTGGTTTGTTCTTTCGTTTTTAGGGTTGAATGCTGGGAGAGGGGACTAAGGTAAAGGGCTGAGGGGCTTTGGGGCTTTGGGCGATATAAAGTGGTCTTCATGTCGCGTTTGGGCGATGGATTTGTTGGTGCGGGTCACGTGTTTTAATTAATTAGGGTATTAGTTTTAGGAATTAGTTCTAGGTATTAGGTATTTAATTAGTGGTAAGTTATTTTAATAAATTGTGATTAAATTATTTAGGTGCTTTATTAATCTAATTGTTATAAATGCGGGCGTGCTATTTAATTAGTGCTTAATATTTTAGAACGCGTCGCTATTTATTTAAAATCTTATTTATTGTGCATTATTATTTAAATAAGTTATGAAATTGCTTTGCGTATTAATAAATGCGACTATGCTACTTGACACGACGTCATTGCTCAATTATTTATTTTATGTATTTATTATTAATTAAGAATCATGACAGGGCTTAAAATTAATTAATGCGGGCGCGAGACTCTAAGTGCTTAATTCTCTACGTAAGACGCGGTGCTATTTATTAAATTGCTTATTTATGCATGTATTAATGTTTTATTGCTGCTTTTTATTATAAAAAATCATAAAATTACTTTGCAAAATTAGTGTAATTTTATAGCTAATGACTGGACGGGAGGGTCAAAATTGGGTGTCAACAACTTGTCCCTCTTTGTATGGAGATGATGGAAGAATCTTCGGACAAAGACGTTGACTCATAACCAATTTTGTCTCGATCCTCAGAATTGCAAAAAATGTTGGGCAATTAAGACAAGGTTGACGCGGACTCAAAATTGTCCCAGTGTCGAGTTATGACGACACTGGGCTACCAAGGTCAAACACCCAGACGGGCTAATGCGGACTCAAATCGCCCCAAAGGTCGAGTTATGACGACATCGCTACCATGGTCCAAACACCGCGGGCTAACGCGACTCAAAATTTGTCCCGGGTCGAGTTATGGCGACACTGCCGGTGCAAAAAGTAAAAATAAAATAATCGCTTGAACTCGGGTACCGCTATGGCTTATGGTGCTGGGTTTTATGGTGATGTGGAACGAGTGGACCGACGCTTGAGGCCGCTTCTGCCATTCATTGGGAAGGTTGGCCCCCCAACAAATTGCCCCGGTTCGCTGTAAGGGAAAATCCACGTTGTGCTCCTGCTCCTGCATGCTAAGACTTGAACAAACGGTTAGTGCATAACTGTTAAGGCAAAATGATGATGCATAATTTTTAAAGCAATGCCACTGTGAGTAGAAAATGTTATCCTGATGTGTTGATGCGACGCTGCAAATGTTGTGATTTCGCCCTTGCACGGACGTGTTGCGATTGTGAATGCGGATATGTTGTCCTTGCTGCAACTGCCCCTGTAGACTAGAGCTCAAGGAAGAGTTAGTGCATAACTGCTAAGACAGAACAATAAAGCATGAATAAGAAATGCAGTTTGAGAGTATAGAAATCGTCCTTGCGTAGATGTGATATGCTGATGATAGCGTCGCTGCTGACTTGCGCTATGGCGTCGTTTTGGACTTGTTGTCGCCGATAACATCATTGCACGAACGTGTTCTTCCGGGCCGTTGCGTAGACATAATGCCGATCACGCTTGTTGCGGGCGTGTTCTTTCCGGGCGTCGTTTTTGACTTCTTTGGCCGATAACGCCGCTGCCGGACGTGTTCTTCGCCGCGCCGTTGCATAGACATAATGATGATCACGCCGTTGTCCGGGCGTGTTCCGCTGATGTCGCCGACTTGTTGTCGGCCGATAACGCCGCGTTCGGACGTGTTCTTCCGGGTGTCGTTGCGTAGACATAATGCTGACCACATCGTTGTCTGGACGTGTTGCTGATGACGTCATTTTTGGACTTCTTTGTCCGATAACGCCGTTATGCGGATGTGTTGCCGGGCGCCGTTGCGTAGACATACGCCGATCACGCCGTTGTCGGACGATATTCTTTGGCGTCGCTTTGGACTTGCCTGTGTTGATAACGCCGCGTTGCTGGATGTGTCGCCTTGGCGTCATTGCGTAGACATAATGCCGATCACGCCGTTGTCCGAACGTGTTCTTCCGGGCGTCGTTTCGGACTTGATGTCCGATAACGCCGCTGTCGGACGTGTTCTTCCGGGCGTCGTTGCGTAGACATACGCCGATCACGCCGTTGTCGGACGTATTGCCGGGCGCCGTTGCGTAGACGTATTCGCCGGGCGCCGTTGTTGGACGCATTGTTGCCGACGCCGCCAGTGGACGCATTGTTGCCGACGCCGTTATGCGGACGTATTGCCGCGCGCCGTTGCGTACGACGCCGCCGGGCGTCGTTGCGTAGACGTATTCTCCGCCGTGTCGCTGCGTAGACGTATTCTTGGCCGCCGGGCGTCGCCAGCGGACGCATTGCGCCGACGCCATTATGCGGACGTATTGCCGCGTATCGTTGTGTGGACGCAATGCCGACGACGCCGTTATGCGGACGTATTCTTTGCCGACGCCGCTGCAGACGTATTCTTCCGGGCGCTGCCGTGTGGACGCATTGCCGACGCCGTTGTCCGGACGTATTGCCGCGCGCGTCGTTGTGGACGCACGCCGACTCGACGCCGTTATGCGGACGTATTGCTGCTGCTCCTGTAGAATAAATGCCCTGCAAGCTAAGTTTGAGAAAAATAAGTGTACACCTGTTTAAGAGAAAATACATATGAGAAGTGCAACTCTGTGGGTAGAGATGTCGTCCCTGATATGCAAGATGGTGCGAATACTGAGATGTTGTCCTTGCACGAACATGCCGCAACTGACGAGTTGCCATGATGCCTTTGTCGTGTGCGATGCATGGGTTGCATATTTGACTTTGCGCCTGAGCCGATGCGCTAGACTTTGTTGTGTATTTTGAACTTTGATTGTTGATCGTCGATGTCTCTTTCTGTTTCTGCTGCGTTATTTTTGCTCCTGCTAATATGAAGAAACCTGCGCTCAAAGGAAATTTGTGAGTTTGGGGGATGGTCGATTCGCATTTGACTTCGTCGCTCTACTTCTTGACATCTGCGCGCCTGGCCTGTTTAGACTTGCAACGCTTATCTGGTTTCCTCGAGGTGTCTGGTAATGTCCCAAAAGTGTTTTCAAAAACGAAACATTTTCATGAGGTATGCACAAAACATTTTTTTTAGAAATAAACATTTATATGACATGCGTATAAAGTGTAAAAGTCTAGTCGATTTTGCTGAATATGACATATATTCTGACCAAACGAACATCTTTGGAGCCCTCATTATGATCTCTTCGTGACGCGTAAAATTGTCCCAGTTTCGTTATGCGGGCGGACGGGCGAGACTTAACTCTGACGAGGATTGCTCATATCTCTTTTGGAATAACCAACACATTCTGCAGCGCGCGGGCTAATGGAAAGATTCCTAATGGTGTGACCGAAGCCGATTTAGGCCACCTACGTATCCCCATGAGGGAATCAGGTCATGACGTAGTTCATTACAAGCAAAACTGGTAAAGCTAAAATTTCTAAATGTGGGACCGAGGCCGATGTGGCCGCCTACGTATCCGCCAAGGGAATCAGGTCGAACGTAGTTCCAATGCAAGCAAAAGAAAACATTATTAAAGCTTAAATGCGAGTTTTTCTTTTTATTAATCTGCTAAGCTAAATTGCTCTTTCTTATCCGGGCTCTAGGCGGACCAGAACAAGGGTGCAAATCCAACCAATACGCCTTCTTGCTCTGCATCATGGCTGGCTGGGTCTTCATGCTCTGTTATCAGTATCTCCTTCTTTTGGCTTCTGCGTGGTGCATGCTTGGATAAATGACTGATTCAGGCGGAGCGGGTTCTGGCCAGGGAACACCTCTCTTCCTTTGGGGTTCATTGTACTCATTGGGGTAGGCCTCCTCCACCTGAATGACTCTCTCCTTGATCAGCTCCCTTACCTTGTCTCTGAGTGTATAACACCTTCCCATGTCGTGTCCGATGGCTCCAGAATGGTATGCACAACTTTTGTTCTCATCATGAGCTTTGGACTTGGGATTGGGCACATTCTTTGGAATTGGCTGGAGTATCGCTGCAACTCTCAACCTCTCGTACAACTGCGACAAAGGCTCGGCTAAATGGGTGTATACTTTGGCTGGCCTTTTTGTGGTATTTAGGCGGGGTGTGAAGATGTTTAGTGGACGGGCTTTTGGCTGTGGCATATACACGTGTGGGTATCACAAGGGGCTGCCATATGTATTGCGAAAGTAGGTTTGTGGTGGCCTTTGGTTTGTGTTTAGCTGGAGTATATTAGGCATTTGGTTTTGTGTGGGATATATGGGTGCATTGTATATTGGCTGAGTGTGATAAATGGGATATGTAGTAAGCGGGTATTGGTAATAATTTGGAGGGTTTTGATTGTTTTGGTTATTTGCAGTGACGAGTGCTCTGGTGAGGTTTCGGAGCCTTTTAATTTCGTCCTGCAGGGTTGCCATTTGCTGCGGTAATTGGGCGAGGTGTTCGATCGGATCTACGCTGCTTTTCTTTTCTGAGACCCCTGCTTCGCCTATAGGAACCAAGACAGTTCGACTGCTCGCTCAAATTCCCTTGAATCACCATTTCATTGATCGTGCCTTTGATCTTGTGAGATATCGATGCTCTGTCATTGCTTAGTCAAATACAAATCGACCTTTGGGGAAGATGATAAATCCTTTTAGACAAAATGCAGCAAACTGCGTTAGTGTAAAGCACGTGATTTTGCAGAAGTGTAAAAACATTTAGCAAGTACATGTTGCACGTAAATTGTCACATTGCAAGCGAGTCCTAATATGCATGGGGACCCCTTTATGCCAGAGGTAGGCCTAAACGTCACATATCCGAGGCTGTGATAGATTTGTCCAAGTCGTCCAACTGTAATGCTTTTGTTGGAAGTGGCGACCAAATAACGGTGCACTTCTCCCAATTTCAGCATGACATGATTAGGTTTAGATTTGTCTATCATTGTCACGCTACACATAATATGCTGGTTGGTTGTTGGGTTGAGAAACCCGTCGACAAGTTTGGTGTCTTCCTAATTGTGGTGTCAATGCCAAGGACCGACCCACCTAGGGTAAATGCATGCATGCCTTAAATAAGGGTGGTGTAGCTCTATCTTAAGTTTTTAAGATTTGGCTTTTCTAGACGCAAGGTTCCCGAGCGGACAACTCGAGTGAGAAGGCTACGCGGCTGATCAGACGAACTGATCTAACTCCGCGCAGGCGCCAACTCTCTTAAAATTTGGGTATTTGAAGAAATTTGCGGGTGCGCGAAGCACACCAGCGCGTGAGTGTGTGATAGTGTGAATTTTCCAGAATGGAAGAAATATGAGTGAGATGCCAGTTTAAGGAAAGCAGTAAAGCATGTAGCAATAAAACAAAATACAACACACAAAATTTAAATGCAAAAAGTAATGCCAAATAATAACCCTATGTCTGTTGTGGTTAAGAACCTAAAATCCCCAGCGGAGTCGTCATTTCTGTCACGCCCTTTTTCGGCCGCGACATTTATTTTTTTAAAAATCCTGCTTAGAAACATGTTGTTAGGAAATAAATAATAAATGCTAAAGTGCAAAAAGTGCTTAAAATGTTAAAGATGCTAAAAGTGCAAAAGGTTCTAAAATGCTAAGGGGTGCTTAAAAAGTGCTAGCATATTAAAAAGTGTTAAAAGGTGCTAAATGCTAAAATGCCAAAAGATGCTAGGAGTGCTAAGGGTTCGCGGAGTCGCCACCTAATTAATTGGGTGAATTAGGACACCTAAATGTTAACTAGTTTAAAGTAAACAATAACTCCATTTTAATGGTCTGCTAAACTTAATGAGATTCTGGGTAAGGGTTCTTTATTAATCTAGAGGGAAGGGGTTAGACACCCTCTAAGATCCGCTAACTTGCGGTTATCCTGCCAAACCTAGGGTAATTATTATGCTAGAATGCAATACATGTCTTGAAAAAGTATTTAAGTAAAAGCATTGCAAGCTAAAAATATGTTTTTTGACAAAAGAAAAAGTGTAACACTTATTTAGTTTTTTGGAAAAGGCGTGCATTTATAAGGTGCTTAAATAAGATGTTGTATATGACAATGCTGTATATGACATGCAGAGATCTATTATGACCAAAGTATATAGAGCTGTATATGAGATGCCATAAACATTGGCTAAAAAACAATTAGTTTCGTATATGCATGCTATAAGGGTTTTATTTAAAAAAAATGGATTTTTCATGTTAGACTTTGGCAAAAACGAATGACGTTTGGCTACTTAAAAATTATGATATGATTGTTAAGCGATTTAACCATGACTTAAGTAAGCTAGAGTAATTAGCTTGAGGGGAGCGAATTCTATGGTTTCAATGGAAGCATTCTATTGGTAGCATAATGTTAGTAAATTAATTTACAGCACACAAAGAGGGGCGAGATAAGAATTAAAATGAGAGACTCTAAGGAAGGGCGGCGGCCTTCGCCGGGTAGCTTGAAATTCCAAGCACGCATGTGGGCGTGGATGACACATAGATGCAAGTCTGCGCTCTTTATAAGGGGCGGGTTGAGTCTCATATTACGACTCGCCATTTGCTCCCAGGTATTGCGATTCATGCAAAGAAAGAAAAGATAAAGATTAGCATCCATCCAAATAATATTAGACATAGATAATTAAGTGCTAAATATCACAGATGTCCAAACTTTATCCACTAATAAGTAAGCATTCAACATAAGGATCGATATATATACCATACGAAACAGTAGCGAGCAATAGACAGCCAACAACGAGAATTGTAAAATGGACTGGAATTAACACATATTCATGGGTCAAACAGATAGTGCAGAGGCAGAAATGAATATTTGTGGGCCTAAGTTTTAGCTATTAAGACAAGATAGTGCACAGGCATGCTGCAATCAAGGAGGACAATCAGTCGTTATAACTCAACATTAGAGGCAACACTTGTATTATTCCCTAATAGAAGAATGAATAATCCTTGGCATAAACTGGCAACCAACTGCGGGGTTTCATCCATGTTGTATAGATAAGGCATCATATCATTTTAGCATAGGCAACTTGATCAAATGAAAAGTTATTTTTCGATCTAATGAGGGCAAGCAGGTGCACAAATAAGGACAGGTACACTAAGAACAACTATTTAGAGTTTATCCTTTTAAGAACTCTAAGTTGTGACTTTAACAAGACATGTCAGTTCCTGATTCAAACTATCTAACTAGACTGATTTCTTACAATAGGCCTAACATGATACCTAAGTAACTTAAATTGGTCAGTTTATGCCAAACAGGCTTGCCTTCTAACAGATCAGATGCATATTAAATAAGTTTCATAAAGCTTGACATAATGCCTCATAGTACAACTTAGTAGGAGATTCAGGCAACCCATCTTGTTATCTTTACACCAACACATGAGCACCCCATGCCATGTAATATGTAGGAAGGACATAACCAGTTAGCAGGACTCCATGATATGGCCCAACATTTGGAGATTGGCAACACAGGAGTATACAAATCTTAGACTAGCCTAAACAAAATCAAAATGTGGTTGTGAACTCAGAAAATCTACCAATCATTATCTTTCAGCATATTGCCTTAGATATAAGTCTTATCAGCAACTTAGAGCAAGAATGTATCTGGGTTGATTTAAAGCGCGACTCAGCATCGTATTCGTACATTTATGAGCACAGCAACATGAATGAACTAAATTAACACACGTTTAACATAAGAGCACAGAGATACAAAAAATGAACTGAGCAGAATCTGAGTTTAACATAGAACACAACAAATGCCTAAGGGGCATAGAGTATATAACTCAGCATGTTTAGGCCTCAATAAACAGATTAACAGATAACTTTAACGATGGCCAGCGTCATCTTCATGCCTCACAAATATGAAAGAACCAATACGTGTTTAATCACAAACAGACATACAGCACTACAAAATGGACTGAGAAGAATTCGATTTTACCTTCTACGGGCAGCGAACCGAGGCAGCGCATCAAGTCGTCGGTCCACTCGACGAGTTTTGGTTTTGCGATGCGGAAAAGGGTAAGCTTGTTTGCTGATTTCTTGGCTGATATTGAAAGGAAGGGTTTCAGACTCCCTATTCTTTGCGATGCTAATTGTCTGGGTGCTGAGCCCCCTAACTTCCTATGCCTGTCGATTATTGCTATTGGACTGCTCTCCCAACTGAGCTCTGCCTTCGTTCTGCCTTTGCATGTGCTTTATATAGTCATGGTTTGGGTTCTAATGTTGGTAAGTAATCAAGGTGCGATTCTGTGTATTGATTTGTGCGATTTTAACAGGTAAGGTAAGGAAATGATTGAGGTGTTAACGGGAGATCTTGGTTACGATTTCTATGGTAAGGACAGGGGTATCGATATGGGAGGTGATTCACCGGATTCTCCGGCGAGAATCCCGGCATGGCGAGGTGCGGCGATCTGCTTTTAGGTTTAGGTTTTTGCTGGTTTGTTCTTTCGTTTTTAGGGTTGAATGCTGGGAGAGGGGACTAAGGTAAAGGGCTGAGGGGCTTTGGGGCTTTGGGCGATATAAGGCTGGGCTTGCGGGTCGCGGGTTTGGGCCAGTGGATTTGTTGGGCTGCGGGTTGGGCTGTGTTTTAATTAATTAGGGTATTAGTTTTAGGAATTAGTTCTAGGTATTAGGTATTTAATTAGTGGTAAGTTATTTTAATAAATTGTGATTAAATTATTTAGGTGCTTTATTAATCTAATTGTTATAAATGCGGGCGTGCTATTTAATTAGTGCTTAATATTTTAGAACGCGACGCTATTTATTTAAAATCTTATTTATTGTGCATTATTATTTAAATAAGTTATGAAATTGCTTTGCGTATTAATAAATGCGACTATGTTACTTGACACGACGTCATTGCTAAGTTATTTATTTTATGTATTTATTATTAATTAAGAATCATGACAGAGCTTAAAATTAATTAATGCGGGCGCGAGACTCTAAGTGCTTAATTCTCTACGTAAGACGCGGTGCTATTTATTAAATTGCTTATTTATGCCTGTATTAATGTTTTATTGCTGCTTTTTATTATAAAAAATCATAAAAATTACTTTGCAAAATTAGTGTAATTTTATAGCTAATGACTGGATGAGAGGGTCAAAATTGGGTGTCAACAACTTCTAATGACAATATGATTTTGACTTTAGATAATGTTGTGTATGGAATTACGCCTCTTGTGAATGGATTGTATGCATTAAACTGCCGCAGGAAAATTTTCAATGTACAAAATAAAAGAGCTAAGTTAAATGAAAGAAATTATACCTACTTGTGGCATTGCAGATTTAGTCATATCAATCAAACGAGGATAGAACGATTGAGGAAATTAAATTACCTCGAACCATTTGACTTACAATCTTATGGTAATTGTGAATCATGTTTGAAGGGTAAGATGACCATTAAACCTCTTTCTGAAAATGGGATCCGTGCTAAGGAGGTGCTTGAGTTGATATATACGGACGTATGTGGACCATTTCCGACTCAAGCTAGAGAAGGTTTCTCGTACTTCATCACTTTCACAGATGACTTATCAAGGTATGGATTTGTGTATCTTATGAGACACAAATCTGAGGCCATCGAGAAGTTTAGGGAATGTAAGTGTGAAGTTGAGAAACAAATCTCAAAGAGTATCAAGACTCTCCGATCTGATCGAGGGGGTGAATACTTGAGTAAAGAATTTCTTGACTACTTAAAGCTTCATGGAGTTCATTCAGAATGGACACCTCCTGAAACACCACAGATGAATGGTATTGCCGAGAGGAGAAATCGAACCTTACTTGATATGGTTCGTTCCATGATGACCTTTTCAGCTCTTCCAACATACCTTTGGGGATACGCTATACAAACCTCGATATATGTTCTGAACAGAGTTCCTTCGAAATCAGTTGAAAAGACGTTATATAAGGTATGGTGTGGCAAAAATCCATCACTTAGACACATGAGGCCCTGGGGGTGTCCTGCATATGTTAAGAAGTTGATCACTGATAAGTTATAGTCTAGAAGTGATAAATGTTACTTCATTGGGTATCCAAAGGAAACTAAGGGATACTACTTCTATCTTCCTGGAGAACATAAGATAATTGTTTCCAGGAACGCAACTTTTCTTGAAGAAAAATATGTCTACAAGGAAGAGGATTGCACAGAGATAGAACTTGAAGAAATTCAAGAACAAAGTAACATAAAGGTTGAAAACTTACCGAGTGAACAAGGCAAGGATTCAGTGGGAGCTTATGGCGAAGATTGGGTATTTCGGATACGCCCTTCGGCAAGTGGGAGTGCTACGAGGAATGATGCAGAAATGCAAGATCCTTCGGCACAGACCTTGGGAGCAAGTTCAGGGATTGCACCTGTTCCTACTCAGGAAAGAAATGAAAATGATATTCGTGAAAGCTCTAATGTTGGTGGATCAACCAAAACACACGAACCTTCTCACAGTCAGAACATACCTGAAACTGGACTGCAAGACACTCAACTCCGTAGGTCTGTTAGAAGTCATCGTCCTCCGGAAAGACTAAATCTACTTGTGGAAACACAAAATGAGTTAGATATTTCAGATGACAATGAGCCTACAACCTATAACGAAACAATGTTAGACATTGATTCGAAGAGATGGCAAGAAGCCATGAAATTCGAAATAGAATCTATGTATATCAATCAAGTGTGGAACTTGGTTGATTTGCTGAGTGGGGTTAAACCCATAGGATGCAAATGGGTATTCAAGAAGAATGTCACGACCCGTTCCGGGGTCCGTGACTGGTGCCTTACCGGGGCACCCAAGTAGTCATACATCAGAGTAACCAGCGGAAATATAAAACAAGACAGGAAATAGTTTATAAAATAAGACACAGTTTATGTGAGAAAACGTCGCCTTTCGGCATATATAAATAAACATGGTTCAGCAGTTACATCCCAAACTGCATAAATACGACTACAGCACTTAAGGAAATATACAACTATGGCGGACAGGGCCGCCATACCCTCGATCAGACAAAACTATCTACAACAGGAGATCATACCCAAAGTAGAGCCTCCGAGAAGATGGAGCTCCCGACACCAACGCAAAAGATCCTAAGGATGCGGATCTAGCACCGCTTGCCTTTACCATGCGGCATGAACGCAGCCCGGCGAGGTCAAGATAACAGTACCAAGTATGTGAAACTATAAAGAATCAAATGAAATCAAAGTATTAAAAACCTTTTCACAAATACAATCGTTCAATTGCACATAGTGCCACATCACAAACAACAACGATAATAGAAAAGCAGAATGTGTCTATTCTAGGCCACGAATGATCGAGCAAGGCCAATCGCCATAGTATCATTCTGCGTGTCTAGTCTCGACTTCCGCATCGCATAGTCACACACGCACCGCGCAGGTATTCTCGCGTCGGGGCAGCAACCCCAGATCCGCCTAGGCTCCCGCACCGCATAGCCTCAAAAGACCGCGTAGTCTCAACAGCATCGCATAGGAATCCCCGCGTCGGGCTAAACACCCGAATGATCAATCACGAGCATACCGCTGCTCGCATAGTCTCACAGACCGCATAGCCGTATAGACCAAGATCAAGGGCAAGCCCTCAGATAACGATCGAGGGTAGGTGATACAATAACGACAACGGACTTACCGTTAGCAACGTAAGCACAAAGAAGAATGACCCTTTACACAAAGATTTCAAGACACTAACCTGTAGCATCATAATATGTCTACTTATCACACAAATCTTATTACACTTAACAGAATCAATACAAGGCTTTTATAAACAAACAAGTAAATTCCTTTTTATCTTTCTTAAGTTGTTATACCTAACTTCCCATAAAGCTAGTATAACTCTTAAGCTTTTGTTTTAAAACCAAATATTTATCTTCTGTTAAAAAATGATTCAAAATTCTTTGAAATGAAATGCTTTAGTTCTTTGTTATTCAGCTTAAGCGTGAGGCATTCACGTAAGTATTATTCAAAGCTTAAGGCATTGCCGTAAGTATTATTCGAGCTTAAGTCAAAGACATTGCCGTAATTATTATTCGCTTAACACATGTACGCCTACCGCACTATATATATATTGTAAAATATCATGCTTTAGGAAGAATCACATACCTTCTCAAATAAAACCACCGCCAAGTCAATATGTCGCGCAGAGTCACCATAATAGTCACGACATCTATCAAAGACTACTCAAGGTCATTCTAAACAGAGGTTCACAATTCTACGGAAAGTCGCAACACTTCCCTACCCATGAGCTATATAAGTCTCATCATGAAAATAAATTCTATATAAACATAGTTTAATTATTCTTCTTTAAACCCTTCATCGTGATAACATTCAATTCTATTCAAATATTCTTCTAAGTATTTATACTTATTCTTATACTACTACGTAGTATTCTCTAATTCAAAAGAGGTTAGGATTAGTTACCCTGGTAAGCCCAATAATATCCTAGATAAAGTCGCTACCGAGCAAGGTTTAGCTCCTAAGTTGTACGCTCCAGAGCTCTAAGAAACCTTAGAAGTTCTTCACAACTTCTACAAAGGACTAAGGGATTTGGGCTGGGTATTTGGGCATTATAACAATACTAGAAGACAACTTTTCTACCAAGGAGGGGTAGATTTCGCTAGGCTAGTGGGTAGCCTCGCCAAACTCACCTCGTGGGAGGTGTTGACTAAAAGGCTTAAGGGAAAGGAGAGGATTTTTCAAGACTTGGAAAGATTTGTGGATGAAAAACTCTTCATCTTAAGGGGGGTATTTATAGGTCAAGAAGTGGCCAACCAATGGCCAAGATTAAGACAAGTGCAAGACAAGTGTAGGGTGAAGATTTACTCCACACAAATATCCTACCAACTCCTTGACTTGTGCACAAGGCACAAAAAACGTGCCAAGGCTTCTCCAATTCGTCCTATGGACGATTCAAGTCCACCAATTGGAGGGTGCCAAGTGTCGCCCTCCCGTTGGTCCAAAATGTTTCGTCTCTCGGAAAAATCCGCAAAAATACTAAATGACATAGTCGGAATTTTCCCTACGAAAGCTGTGGAAACGTTTCGTCGGAAAACGATTCTTTTAGTGAGTTGTGCACAAATAAAAACGTCCAAGGCTAACTTTAAGGCCAAACTTTTTGTACGTATTCCCTTACGTACATACTCTGGAAATACGGGGTATAACAAAGAAGATTGATGCATCTGGCAAGATTCAAACTTATAAAGCTATACTAGTGGCTAAAGGTTTTACTCAGCGTCCCGGAGTGGATTATGATGAGACTTTTTCACCTGTTGCTAAGATTAAGTCTATTCGGATTTTGCTTCCGATAGATGCACATTATGACTATGACATTTGGCAGATGGACGTCAAGACTGCATTCCTCAATGGTGATCTAGTTGAGGAAGTGTATATGAAACAACCCGAGGGTTTTTCATGTGACTCCAGACCAAATGTTGTGTGCAGGCTACAGAAGTCCATTTATGGACTTAAGTAAGCCTCTAGGAGTTGGAATATTTTCTTTGACAAGGCTATCAAGTCATTTGATTTCGTCAGAAGCAAAGAAGATCCTTGTGTTTATATCAAAGGCAAGGCTGAAGGGATTGTCTTCATTATTATATATGTTGATGACATATTGATAATGGGAGACAATAGGGCCCTTATGCAGTCAGTTAAGGATTGGTTGTCCAAAACCTTCATGATAAAGGATTTAGCGGCTCGCATTCTGGGAATTAGGATCTATAGAGATAGACCTAATAGATTGTTGGGGCTGTCACAGTCAATCTACATAGACAAAGTGCTTAGACGCTTTTCAATGGAGAATTTTAAGAAAAACGGTCTTCCGATGGGTCAAGGCATCAAGTTATCAAAGAAGGGCTGCCCTTCTAATGCTGTAGAACTTGAGCGCATGAATAGGATCTCATATGCTTCGGCTATAGGATCGATCATATATGTCATAACCTGTACTAGGCCAGATGTGGCATTTGCACTTAGTATGACTTGCAAGTTTCAGCAGAATCCGGGTGAGGAACACTGGAAGGCAGTCACAAGTATTCTCAAGTACCTAAGACGTACTAAAGATTACTTTCTAGTCTATGGTGGAAATAATGAGCTGGTTGCCTCTGGGTATACCGATGCTAGTTTCCAGATAAATGTTGATGATTTCAAATCTCAGTCTCTTTACACTTTTGTTTTAAACAGAAGAGCAGTGACCTAGAAGAGTTCCAAACAAGCTACTACTGCAGACTCGACTACTGAAGCGGGGTACATTGCTGGAGTGGAAGCTGCTAAGGAAGATGTCGCTATTTTTGAGTTCTTGAAGGATCTAGGGGTTGTTCCGAGTTCAGGTTGTCCAATAACCATTTATTGTGACAACACCGGTGCCATTGCACAAGCAAAGGAACCAAGATCAACGAACAGAAACAAGAATGTACCGAGAAAGTACCACATCCTGAGAGAGATGGTGGAAGCTGAAGATATCAAGATAGATTATATTCCCACATATAATAAATCTAGCAGACCCGTTTACTAAACCATTAAGTTTGGTTAAACATAATGGTCATTTTCAGAACATGGGTATTAGATATGTTGGTGATTGGCTCTAGGCCAAGTGGGAGATTGAAACTATATGTATGTCCTAGAGACAATCAGTATTAAGACACATGTACTTCATACACATTCATATTTATATATTAATGATGATTAATATTATGACATTTGCATTTGTTGAATTATTAGTTGATTGTTTATAATATTTTATAAATGCATCCCTAGAGGTTATGTGGTTATTAATTGAGTGGGAAATTGATATCATATCGTAACGCTCTTAAAATCACCTCGACTAATAATCATCGAGATTGGGATATCGATGATATGCTATACGTCGACATATGGTTTGCATCATATCCTTAGGGGATGTAGTATGTCTCACTTGCTATGAGTTATGGAAACTCGTGATGGACACATGGAAACTTGTTGAAGTATTGGTATACCCTACTGATGCACTATTTGTTGTATGTCTAAAGTGTCATCGGTGTGTGGGAGATAGAAGTCATTAGACTTGAGGTCGATAAGCACCTTATTCATAGAGTAATGTACTTTGATTCTGTCATAAGCTCAAATACCTTATAGGTTGAGACGCGACTTGTTTTGAATACATTACGAAGTGGATTAAAGGTAGTAGTTGAGCCAAAATTAGGATTTATTCCTCGAATGCATCTTCGAGAGAACACTCAGATTCTCATAAGATATTAGGTTGATTAAGTCGTTGGCCAACGTAGTGGACATGTCTTTTATATGGCCCTGTTGTCAACTAATATAGGTGAGTTATTATGATCAAGTCATTTGGATAGACACTTGACAAATACTAAGCTTGATTGAGTGTGTCGTGACTGAAAGGATTTTATCTTCCCACATTAGAGGTTCAGTTCACGTGCTTCATGTAGCTAAACTTTGCATATTGAGGTTCGTCTTCCGGTGCAGTCTAGGAGTTCTGTGAAGATCCTAATGATATTAGTGTCAATTTGTAGAGGCCTGAAGGGTAAACACTAAGTCAAATGTTCCGTTGATTGAAGGATGTAATTAGAAAGAGATTATGTATATGTTCGATTGATAACCGGGACATTAGAAATGGGAAAAGGGGAAGAAAATGGGACAGGACCGCGGTGCCTTGATTCAGGAATGCGATGCCAGAAACACGTGACAGCACCGCGGTGCTACCTTATGGAACTGCGGTGCCAACGCATGTTCCGGCAGTCCGGATTTCGACCCAGTCCATTTTCTGCTGGGCCCAGCCCATGGAAATCCTAAAAGCTCTTATTTTCTATTATAAATAGAAGGCTTCCCTTCCCATTTTTCTACACACCAAAACCTAAGAGAGGTAAATCTCTTCTAAAACTCTGCAGAAATTCCTAAAATTTCTAAAGATAGAAAATTACATCAAAGTTCTAAGAACTTAGAACTTTCAAATCAAGGGATATTTGAGTGTGCACCCCGTATTACATAAAGCTTTGAGTTTCAACAGCTTGGATTGCGGATTGCTTCAAAATGTAAGTCTTCGTTCAAAGTATTACATTTGCTTTGTGTTTATTTTACATTACATACTCATACTACAGTTTGACCGCCATGTCGGGTTTGAAACATAAATTTTCAAATTTCGCTGCGTGTACGAACCCGACGCAAGCGCCTTTCATTAAATACATCCCTAGAGGTTACATGGTTATTAATAATGTGAGAGATTAATATTATAACATAACTCTTAAATTGCCTCGACTAATGATCATCGAGAATGAGATATCGATGATATGTGATACGTCGATATGTGGTCTGCATCATATCATTTAGGGATGTAGTATGTCTCACCTGCTATGAGTTATGACAACTCGTGATGGACACATGGATACTTTTGGAAGTATTGGTATACCCTGCTGATGTACTATTTGTTATAGATGTCTAAAGTATCATCAGCGTGTGGGAGATAGAAGTCATTAGACTTGAAGTCGATACACGCCTTGTTTACAGAGTAATGTACTTTGATCTTGTTCTAAGCTCAAATGTCTTATAGGTTGTTTCACGACCCAAACCGGAGGGCCGCGACGGGCACCGGATCCCATCCGTTGGGTACTACTAATCACGCAACCAACACCTAACCATAAATAAGCACAGTCTAAGCCAAAAAAGATTATGAAAGCTTTTAACCAGAAAATTGACTCAAACATATATACATGACCATGCCAAGGCCGACGAGACCATACAAAATTACTATACACAGGACACATGTCTACAAGCCTCTAAAGAGTGTACAACATCAACAGGTCGGGACAAGGCCCCGCCATACCCATATAGACACGCAAAAATGTAACATACCAAAGTTACACCAACACTATGGAAAGAGAGGAGTGCTTCCAAAAGTCCACTGAAATCTGCAACCTATTCACGTGGACCGTCGTCCTGCTTGTGCGAACCTGCGGGCATGAAATGCAGCGTCCCTAGCAAAAAGGAATGTCAGTACGACTGATGTACTGAGTATGTCAGGCATAAGAAATAACATAGCCAAGATATATCATAATCTGAAACAGAAACACTGACCAATAATACATACATCCGAGGGCCCTAGTACATATGTCTAAATGTTATGCAATACCAATGCAGTATACCAATGGCCACACATGCGTCTTTCTTTTCATAACAGCCTCTGTGGGCATATTACATAACTGTCATGCATGATGCATATGTGGTATACTAACTATTTCCCATAACCGCCTCACAGTCTTTTGGTTATATTGGAATCCTACTTTTCGATAACCGCCACACAGGCTTTTGGTAGTATCGGAATCCTACTTTCCATGACCGCCACACAGGCTTTTGGTCCAATCATAACCGTCACACAGGCTTTCGGTTATATTATCTAAGTCATGTTGGCTTCAATGTTGGCCTTTTAGGGCTCTTTTGTGCTAATTTGTACCAGTTACAGGTGGTGTGCGTATATAACGTATTTTCCTCTTTTTCCATATCCCTTACATATATATAATATACAGTAGTGTGCATAGCACAAGTGGTCCAGGGCAACATATGAATACAATGCAAATGAAATGTATGAATGGTAATACCATGTTCCAATTTCAACGGGTGACATATTACCTTTGACGACACTGTGAATCTCATTATCATCTTTTTCATATGACTCTTTAAGGACTTAGAAACAATTTAGACATGCTTTCAGCATAGGAATCAATAACATGATTATTCTTAACTTCTAGGAGTAGAATAAATTATGGAATCATATCACAGTTATATTTCATACGTAAAACATGCTAAAAAAAAAAGAATTAATTTGTCTTAACATACCTTCGCTTATACTTTAAGGATTCAAACTCTTAAAATGGATATTTGCAGAAAACCGGTATAGAAGTAGCAGAAAGTAGGAAAATATTTGGAATCTTTATGGTCCAACACAGCAATCCCTTCTTTTGTTTACTTTCACAGTTATTGGTCACTGGTATGGAAAATGAAATTGTGAATATGCATAGACAGAAAGCAATATTGGCTTTGCTATCTTTAGGCAGCAAACCATTTGCATTAAGTTGTCCTTATTTGGCCAAAAAGGAGGTGGGGGCCTTTGCCTCACGCCACATGTACCCAACATGTAGCTAAATTAATTAATTAAGCGACTTGCCTCCGTATAATTTATCAATCACAAACATAATTAATTCTAGATTACACTTTAATTAAATTCTAAAAACTCATAAAATCTTCGCATACTCGATGTCATAATTTGTAATATGACATTAGTCCATAACCTCTTTTGGGGATATACAATTTTTATTATTATTAATCTCCATCGTTACACTTGTTACGTCCCAAAACTATTTTGGAATCGCATTTCTTGTATACTAATTTCCTTATTATCATATGTAAATAAAACAAACAAAAAAATTCAACACTCGGGTCTATTTTCTTCGTTTGGGTGCTCCAATTATTGCCCAAAATTATGAGACGTTACAAGTTGAGATGCGGCTTGTATTGGGTATATTGCGACGTAGATTAAAGGTGGTAGTTGATCCAAGACTAGGATTCATTCCTTGAATGTATCTTCGAGAGAACACTCAGATTATCATATGGTATTAGGTTGACTAAGTCGTTGGTCAACGCAGTAGACATATTTATGATATGGCCTTGTTGTCAGCTAATATAGATGAGATATAATGATCAAGCCATTTGGATAGACACTTGGAAGATCCTAAGCTTGATCGAGTGTGTCGTAAATAAAAGGATTTTATCTTCTCACATAGAGGTTCAGTTCACAGATTTCGCTTAACTATACTTCACATATTGAGTTCGTCTTCCGGCACCATCTAGGAGTTTCGTATAGACTCTACTGTTATTAGTGTCGATATGTGAAGGCCTGTAGGGTAACACTAATTCAATTGTTCTGTCGATTCAAGGATTCCTTGTAATAAGAGAGAATATAAATGTTTGATTTATAATCGAGACATTAGAATAAATAATGATTAATTAATTAAATTGAGATGGTATTTCAAATTTAATTCAAATAGAAACGAGGCAAAATTGGACAAGAGTCGCGGCGCCTCAGCACCGCGGCGTCACCCATTGAGCTTTGCGGCGCCACGTGTCCAGTGGGTTCGAGTGCCCCACTCTGCCTCGGTTTCTGGGTCTGGCCCACTTGGGAACCCTGGCTGTTTTTTACAGCTATAAATAGAGGGTTCAATTATTATACACCTAATTCATAAGAATTATTCTCTGCTAAAACTCTACCGGATTTCCTAGATTTTTGAAAGAGTAATTACATCGGAGTCTTGACTGCAAATCGAGGAATGGTTGCATGCTCACCCTCGATATACACTTGAAGAAGAAGATTCCAGATTTGCAAAATGTAAGTGTTATATCGACGCATTATAGTTTCTATATGTTTTCATTATATAATCATCCATCAGTTTTGTCACGACCCGAACCCGGGCCCGTGACTGGTGCCTTATCCGGGCACCCAAGTAGACATACATCAGAGTAACCAGCGGAATATAAAACAAGACATGAAACAATATAGAATGAGAACAGTTTATCCAAGAAAAGATCGCCTTTCGGCATGTATATATACATGTTTGAACAGTTACATCCCTTTTACAAACCTGCCCACAACAGTACTACAGACCTCTAAGAATGTTATAACAACTATGACGGGACAGGGCCCCGCCATACCCCTGAATGTACAAGAACCTACAACTCAGGGAAACATACCAAAAGATAAGCCTCCGGAGAAACGGAGCTTCCCAATACGCTGAACTGTGATCCTATGAGCGAGGATCAACAACTGGTGTACCTCTACCTGCGGCATGAACGCAGCCCCCCGAAGGAGGTCAGTACAACAGGTACCAAGTATGTGAAACTGAAAATACTGAAAATGAAATCATAATAGTCTATATAAAAACAGAAGACATATATGATAACAAAACTACAGTTCATAACATAAAAGCAGTCATGTCAAGTCAGGGACTCACGCCCTCAAAGTCATCCCTCATGCCCGTGGAACTCCTTCCTCACTGCCGGCAGTCTAGGTATAAATCGTGTGATACATATAACATGTCTCGGCCCATCTCATGGACTCGGTGTCGGATCGTATGGAGTACATTCCCAGTCCATCTCATGGACTCGGTATCGAATCGTGTGGAATACATTCCCGGTTCATCCCATGAACTCGGTATCGTGTGAAATACATTCCCGGTTCATCTCATGAACTCGGTATCGTGTGAAATACATTCCCGGTTCATCCCATGAACGCGGTGTCGAGTGAAATACATTCCCGGTTCATCCCATGAACGCGGTGTCGAGTGAAATACATTCCCAGTTCATCCCATGAACGCGGTGTCGAGTGAAATACATTCCCGGTTCATCCCATGAACGCGGTGTCGAGTGAAATACATTCCCGGTTCATCCCATGAACGCGGTGTCGAGTGAAATACATTCCCGGTCCATCCCATGAACGCGGTGTCGAGTGAAATACATTCCCGGTTCATCCCATGAACGCGGTGTCGAGTGAAATACATTCCCGGTCCATCCCATGGACGAGGTATAAAATCTACCATAACATTTAAACGCTCTTTTAAGACAGATTAAGACAATACCATGCTTTCCTTTTAAAACAACTAAGGCAATATTATGCCCTCCTTTGTAAACCAAAACACTTTCCTTTTTAAAGTCAAGTAACAACATTCTTTTTCAAAAGTTCAAGTTGTCTAATTTCACATACTTAAGTCTTTTAGTTTCGAAAGATTTCATAGTTCATAGTCTTAATCAAATAACGTAATCTCTTTTAAAACAATTGAGTAACGTATGCCTTATGTGTGAGTAGGTTATTCTTGTTTATAACAATCTTATTAAAACAGCCATGATCTAGGAAATGTAATACAATTTTGTCTTATCTTAGCTTCTATGCAGATGGAGGTTTCTACTGGTTTTAATATAAATTAATTATTGTCAATACTTTTTCCTTTATTAACGCTGCAGTGGTTCGTTCGATACTTATTCTCGTTTCCGAAATCAGTAAAAACATTATTCTTTTAAAAACCAAGTACTCATTACTCACGAATGAGGTTTCACGCTTTTTAGTAAAAATTCATATCAATTCAATTAAGTCAAGTCTCTTATCTTTTAAGATCAAGTCTCTTAACTTCTAAAATCAATAAGTCATTCTTTTTTTTATCTCTCTTAAGTCGTTATACCTAACTTCCCATAAAGCTAGTATAACTCTTAAGCTTTCAAAACCAAATATTACTCTTCTTTCAAAAACGATTCTTAATTCTTTTGAAATACTTCAAGATTCTTATTATTTAAAACTCAAGTCAAAAGACATTGAAGTAAAACCACGTTCAGTTAACACACGACGCTCACCGCACTATATATATTCTTTTAAAATATCATGCTCAAGAGGATAGGAAGAATCACATACCTCGCGACGATTATCGATAATTAGCAAATAGCTCCAAAGCATCAGAATCCCGCTAGCCTTTTCCACCCTTCGAGTAGAATACGCCACTACTGCACTTCAACCTATAACGGTCATATAAGTCTATCAACGCCTAGACTACTCAGAGAATAATTCTAGATACAAGATTCCTTATTCTACGGAAAATTGGGCAGCACTTCCCTACCCGTCAAATTATACAAGTCTACTGTAAATACAGTCCTATGTAAGTACAGTTCAATTCTCTTCTTATATACCTTCCTTGTATATAACTTATACTCAATTCTACACTTCTACAATATGTAATCTCCAATTACAATAGAAGGACAAGATTATTTACCTCGATAAGCCCAAAATTATCCAAGTTATATGTCGATTCTGAGCAAGGTTTAGCTCCTATTCTGAACGCTCCAATAAACCCTTAGAAGTTCTACACAGCTTCTACTAATTACTTCAACCAACTATGAAGATTTTCCCGTGGTTTCGTTTGTGACTAATGGATATAAAGTAGTATTTCCGGGCTTTTAGTATAGAGGTGACTTTGGAATACTACAAGGTATTTGGGCCAAGGTATTTGGAATAGTAACAATACTAGGGGAATACTTTTCTACCAAGGGGGGGGGGGGGGTATTTCACGAGAACAACTAGGAAGGGGGTTTCCGAGGGCCTCACAAAGGGGGAGGGGGAGCTTGGACGAGAGCTTTCAAGAGGGGGAGAGGGACTTTGAGACTTGGAAAAAATGTTTAAGGGATGAAGATTTAGTCTTGCACTTGAGGGGTATTTATAGAACCACCAATGGTCTAGATCAAAACAAATGGATGGTGTAGATTTGGATCCATGTGAAGAAGAGGTCTTCCAACCAAGTGTCCTCCACAACCTTGGGACATATGTCCACCACAACATTGGGACATATGTCCCCCACAACAAAGGGCCATGTGGCCTTCCACTATCACACAAAAATCTTCCAAGGCAAGCCCCCCAATGCCCAAAAAAAACGCCTCTACCTACTCCCACTCACCCAAAGAAATATCTTCCAAGACTTGACCATTTGACCTTGTCCACTTGGCCAACATTTCGTCCAACCCATGCCAATTAAGGGTGACATATGTCGCCCTCCTATTGGTCCAAAATATTTCGTCTCTCGGAAAAATCCGCAATTGGTTAAAATATTAAAAACGTAGAATTTCCTTCACAAGGTTCGGAATCTTTTCCGTTGAAAGTTCACACTTCCATCCTTAACCTAATTAGGGTTTGTAAAAATGTATGTACGTCCTTACATACATACTCTGGAAATATGGGGTATAACATTCTCCCCTCCTTAGAAACATTCGTCCCGAATGTTCCTTCTCAAGAAAGATAACGATAAAGTTCCTCATAGCTTAACCATTTTGCAAATGCCACACATGGCCACAGGATAATACACGCGCAACTACTTACATCCCAATCCACGAGGAATCACCTCTAACATCACAAAAGCTCCCACCGTCAACCTGAACTCCAAGTGTCGACGCCGACTATCCGCACGACTTCTGTTGACTCTGAGCTGCCAATAACTTCTTCTGGATAAGCTCCACCTTATCCACACTCAGCTGAATCAAGTATGAACCAACAATTCGAACCTTGCCAACATCGAACCAATCGACCGACAACCTACACTACCGCCCATACAAGGCTTCATAAGGCGACATCCGAAATACTGAAATGGTATCTATAATGATACTCACTCAACAAGAGGCACATAATCCTCGCTGCTACCCCTGAAATCAAAAAAACACCGGCCCGAGGGTGAATGCACTACTGAGACTCACCTGAGTTCCTAACCTCGCCTGGTAAAACCTCCATAAAAAGAAATAGCAGTAAACTGGGATCCACTGCCTGTCATAAAGTAAGAGTAGGAACCTCGTGCAGCCTTACAACCTTCCTGATATATAACATCTCGCATAACCTCACGAGTAAATGTCCCGATCGAAAGACAAGATGGGTGACCCCATCGGCCCGACTCATCGGTCGAACGCATCCACGAACTCGCATAACGGCTATCTAAACTGGGCCTAGCGCCTCGTGACCTACCACCGGGACCACCGAACTGACCCACCTCATTACAAAGCCACGGTTGACCCGCGATCGGCCTCAACCCGACCCGCTATCGCGCCAAACTCTTGTTCCCCCGATCCGGAACAATCTTACTAATTAAGTCACGAAAACCTAGTGGTCTTCTTAGCTCAACTACCCTCTTTTATTTCATACCACTCAGGGACTTATCACACAAATATATCCCACGTATACTATGCACCCCGATAAAGGTCAAACATAAAAATAAATCTTTTACTCAAGATGGCCTCGCATCTAAGGTCTCTACGTATAATATTCTAAGGCTCACAATTTACCTGTCCCCCAATCTTACCCTTCTAACTAACCATGTTTTCTAAACACAATTTTTAACATAATGCTATCTGAACATAATACTTAGCACTTCATCATAACATCAACGCATACTAGTCTCTAGAGGGGTAAGAATATACCTGTATCATCTGCTTCATTTTTCCTTAGTCGCTTTAATCCTAATCCTGCCCTGCCGGGCGCATAGCTATAGAAGACGATGAACCTGCCACTGACCCGGTAGGCTGCGTCATTCTGCCTGTACCCATCCTATGAGCACAGTCTCTCGTCACATGGCCCTGATGGTCGCAGGTGAAACAAGCATCAGTAAAAAGACGACATTCCCCGGGATGATGCCTGCCACATCGTGCACACTGAGGGGGATATGAATCCTGCTGGCTAGAACCCATGTATATCTGTAAACTAGAAGCCACCGAGCTCGACCAGCCCCGAATACCCGAACGCCCCAAGATCGGAGGACCACTGCCCCTGGCGGAGGTACATAACTAGTCGCCGAGGCGGTCCGCCGAAAGTTACCAAAGGACCTCGCTGTCCCGCCTCTTTGCCGATCTCGCCATTCCGCCGACCTCTCCGCCTCACACCTAAGTGCATAAGCTCGCATGCTGGCAATGTCCATGCCCACAAGAGCTACACCAACAAGCTCGCCAAGTAGTCATCGAGTCCGTGACGTAGCGTGTACTCGCCCTCCATATCGCCTACTAACGCGGACATACCGAGCCAATGAGTCGAACTCCACGTTGTACTCCGAACCGCACGCCGGCCCGCCTCAACGTTAAAAATCTGGCTCAAGACGAGCCCTGCTCATATGTGGAGGCAAGAAATGTGCAAGATATGCCCTTGAGATCTCGCCCCATACTGCTGAAATGCATACTCTCCCGACAGCTCCCACGAATCAAACTACGATCGCGGATCACGCAGCCGATGCGAACCTAAGACCACCGACTCGGTCTCCGCCTTGATCACTACGATCCGTCAGAATCGCTTGGATGAACTCCTGCGGATCATCCTCGTGCCTCGACCCGTAACTATGGCGGGCTACAACTCGTAAAGTCCCGTAGCCTCAAACTATCTCGATCTCGTGAACCATGGTACTATTGAACTGAACTGCCGCATCCATCTTATCTCATGTTTGGCCATGATCCCGCCAAGAATCGGTCATCTCTTTGTACTTAACTCCTCTCGCTTCCAGCCGGGACCGAGGCTCGTGTATTATGGTCTCGGCAGCCCACCGCTGCGCTCTAAACTCGATGGGCCGGGCGGCGCTACAAAACTCGCCGTCTGAAGCACTATCTCCAGAATGACCGGCTCGCGCTGCATTCCTCAGATCCCACTAGCAGCTTCCTCGGCTGCCTTGCCCATCTGGGCCCGGGTTGTCTTGCGCGGAGGCATAACTGGTAAAAATGAAATACGTCAGAGGGGTCCAACTTATAACATAGCTCTAAGGCACGATCTCAGAGTGAGAAGAATGGAAACCAATCCTAAATATCCTATAGCCTCCTGATTATTGGTGTGGTGCACAACACACCGATAATCAAGACTCTACTAGATACGGTCTGTAGACACTTTCCGAGGATTAACTGCTCCGATACCACTTTTGTCACGACCCGAACCCGGGCCCGTGACTGGTGCCTTACCCGGGCACCCAAGTAGACATACATCAGAGTAACCAGCGGAATATAAAACAAGACATGAAACAATATAGAATGAGAACAATTTATCCAAGAAAAGATCGCCTTTCGGCATGTATATATACATGTTTGAACAGTTACATCCCTTTTACAAACCTGCCCACAACAAGATTTACTGCACTTAAGAATGTTATAACAACTATGACGGACAGTGGTTCGCCATACCCCGAATGTACAAGAACCTACAACTCGTGGAAACATACTAAAAGATGAGCCTCCGAGAAACGGAGCTCCCAATACGCTGAATCGTGATCCTATGAGCGAGGATCAACAATCGTGTACTTACTGCGGCGTGAACGCACTTCGCAGTAGAGGTCGATAACAGTACCAAGTATGTGAAACGAAAATATCAAAATGAAATCATAATAGTCTATATAAAAACAGAAGACATATATGATAACAAAACTACAGTTCATAACATAAAAGAAGTCATGTCAAGTCAGGGACTCACGCCCTCAAAGTCATCCCTCATGCCCATGGAACTCCTTCCTCACTGCCGGCAGTCTAGGTATAAATCGTGTGATACGTATAACATGTGTCGGCCCATCTCATGGACTCGGTGTCGGATCGTATGGAGTACATTCCCGGTCCATCTCATGGACTCGGTATCGAATCGTGTGGAATATATTCCCGGTTCATCCCATGAACTCGGTATCGTGTGAAATACATTCCCGGTTCATCTCATGAACTCGGTATCGTGTGAAATACATTCCCGGTTCATCCCATGAACGCGGTATCGAGTGAAATACATTCCCGGTTCATCCCATGAACGCGGTGTCGAGTGAAATACATTCCCGGTTCATCCCATGAACGCGGTGTCGAGTGAAATACATTCCCGGTTCATCCCATGAACGCGGTGTCGAGTGAAATACATTCCGGTCCATCCCATGAACGCGGTGTCGAGTGAAATACATTCCCGGTCCATCCCATGGACACGGTATAGAATCGACCATAACATTTAAACGCTCTTTTAAGACAGATTAAGACAATACCATGCTTTCCTTTTAAAACAACTAAGGCAATATTATGCCCTCATTTTTAAATCAAAACACTTTCCTTTTTAAAGTCAAGTAACAACATTCTTTTCCAAAAGTTCAAGTTGCCTAATTTCACATACTCAAGTCTTTTAGTTTCGAAAGATTTCATAGTTCATAGTCTTAATCAAATAACGTAATCTCTTTTAAAACAATTGAGTAACGTATGCCTTATGTGTGAGTAGGTTATTCTTGTTTATAACAATCTTATTAAAACAGCCATGATCTAGGAAATGTAATACAATTTTGTCTTATCTTAGCTTCTATGCAGATGGAGGTTTCTACTAGTTTTAATATAAATTAATTATTGTCAATACTTTTTCCTTTATTAACGCTGCAGTGGTTCGTTCGATACTTATTCTCGTTTCCGAAATCAGTAAAAACATTATTCTTTTAAAAACCAAGTACTCATTACTCACGAATGAGGTTTCACACTTTTTAACAAAATTCATATCAATTCAATTAAGTCAAGTCTCTTATCTTTTAAGATCAAGTCTCTTAACTTCTAAAATCAATAAGCCATTCTTTTTTTTATCTCTCTTAAGTCGTTATACCTAACTTCCCATAAAGCTAGTATAACTCTTAAGCTTTCAAAACCAAATATTACTCTTCTTTCAAAAACGATTCTTAATTCTTTTGAAATACTTCAAGGTTCTTATTATTTAAAACTCAAGTCAAAAGACATTGAAGTAAAACCACGTTCAGTTAACACACGTACGTCTACCGTACTATATATATTCTTTTAAATTATCATGCTCAAGAGGATAGGAAGAATCACATACCTCGCGACGATTATCGACAATTAGCAAATAGCTCCAAAGCATCAGAATCCCGCTAGCCTTTTCCACCCTTCGAGTAGAATACGCCACTACTGACTTCAACCTATAACGGTCATATAAGTCTATCAACGTCTAGACTACTCTGTAGAATAATTCTAGATACAAGATTCCTTATTCTACGGAAAATTGGGCAGCACTTCCCTACCCGTCAAATTATACAAGTCTATTGTAAATACAGTCCTATGTAAGTACAGTTCAATTCTCTTCTTATATACCTTCCTTGTATATAACTTATACTCAATTCTACACTTCTACAATATGTAATCTCCAATTACAATAGAAGGACAAGATTATTTACCTCGATAAGCCCAAAATTATCCAAGTTATATGTCGATTCTGAGCAAGGTTTAGCTCCTATTCTGAACGCTCCAATAAACCCTTAGAAGTTCTACACAGCTTCTACTAATTACTTCAACCAACTATGAAGATTTTCCCCAGGGTTTCGTTTTGTGACTAATGGATATAAAGTAGTATTTCTGGGCTTTTAGTATAGAGGTGACTTTGGAATACTACAAGGTATTTGGGCCAAGGTATTTGGAATAGTAACAATACTAGGGGAATACTTTTCTACCAGGGGGGGGGGGGGGGTATTTCACGAGAACAACTCGGAAGGGGTTTCACGAGGCCTCACAAAGGGAGGAGCTTGGACGAGAGCATTCAAGAGGGGGAGAGGGACTTTGAGACTTGGAAAAAATGTTTAAGGGATGAAGATTTAGTCTTGCACTTGAGGGGTATTTATAGAACCACCAATGGTCTAGATCAAAACAAATGGATGGTGTAGATTTGGATCCATGTGAAGAAGAGGTCTTCCAACCAAGTGTCCTCCACAAACTTGGGACATATGTCCATCACAACATTGGGACATATGTCCCCCACAACAAAGGGCCATGTGGCCTTCCACTATCACACAAAAATCGTCCAAGGCAAGCCCCCCAATGCCCAAAAAAAACGCCTCTACCTACTCCCACTCACCCAAAGAAATATCTTTCAAGACTTGACCATTTGACCTTGTCCACTTGGCCAACATTTCGTCCAACCCATGCCAATTAAGGGTGACACATGTCGCCCTCCTATTGGTCCAAAATATTTCGTCTCTCGGAAAAATTCGCAATTGGTTAAAATATTAAAAACGTAGAATTTCCTTCACAAGGTTCGGAATCTTTTCCGTCGAAAGTTCACACTTCCATCCTTAACCTAATTAGGGTTTGTACAAATGTATGTACATCCTTACATACATACTCTGGAAATACGGGGTATAACAAGTTTGACCGCCCGTCGGGTTTGAAATATAAATTTTCAAATTCCGCTGCGTGTACGAATCCGACAAAACCCATATAGTGGTATCAGAGCCTAGACTATTTTGTGTGATTATATAATGTTTATTAATGATAATATGGGTTAGGATTTGTTTGAATCTATTTTTTGTCATTTAGAAGCTTTAAAACCTTGAATCTTAAGAAAGCATAATCCTTGTCTCCAGATCTATCAAACAATGATGTAATCGAAGAAGTTATTCTAATCTAACTCTTCTAAGTCAACGTGCGTAACCGGTTCGTTATGGACATGGTGCATTGAGACGAAGAACGAGAAGGGATTGGTACAATGGTCGATGAACGTGTTGTTTGATGATGAAGGGGAATGAGGATGAATCTGGAAATCTGACCCTGAACTAGTTTTAGGGCTTCGGAAATACAGATTTCGCGTTTCTGGGATCGAGGCGCCGCGATTCCACGATGGAGCTTCGCGGTGCCTGCTAGGGTGTTACACCCCGTAATTCCAGGACATGTATAAGAGAATAGACGGGAGAACACAAGACTTAAAAATTTGAACGAAAGAAAGAATTGTTTTCCGAGGGAAAAATCTTCTGAACCTCGGAAAAGAGAAGTGTTTGTTAATGAGAATTGGGTTCTCAAATTGGTTATTTGAGACTGTTAAGAGTTTATCGGAATTATGGAATTTTATTTTCAGAGTTGGATACGTGGGGCCCACCCGAGGAATTTTACGTTTTTGTGGGGCCCACGAGGTTTCCGATATTTTGATCAATTATGAAAATTTCGGGAAACAGAATGTTATGGACCAATGGGAGGGCGACATGTGTCACCCTCCACATGGTCATCTTTGGACGAAAATAATCACATAAAGAATAGTCAATTGGCTTGATATTATTGATCAAGTCTTAGGGTCAAGTTGCAAGCTTAGTCATTCAAATCTTAGCCACACATTTGGTTGGATCCTAGCCCTTGATTTTGTTATATATTCCACACTAGTGCAAGACTAGTCTTCAAGACTTAGAAAAAAATCAAGAAACTTTCTTGCTCTTAAGGGGGCTCTCGGCAATAGCCCTTAACCCACACAAAAAATTTGCAATTGTGGATCATAAATCACAATACTTAAATCCAAGGTTCCTAGAGGTATTATAAGGATATCTCAATACAAAAATCCCGGAAAAACTACGTTATTACGTTAGTCGCAACATGAAAACCTAAGGGATTTTCATAGTTGGAGTTGGAACTTGAAGATGGGTTCTTCGTAAGCTTCTAAGGGTTGCTTGGAGTAGATTGGAATGTGAAGAAGAGGAGCTAAAGTTGCTAAGGATCGACTTTGAATCTTGGATTAGATTTGGGCTAATTGAGGTAAAAATCTTCGTCTTACTATTGTAATTGAAGATTCCATGTTATGATAAGTTAGAAATGATCATGTGATATATAGAATGAAGATCTATTATGTTATGGAATTTAGAAGCTCAAAAATCGAAAATGGCAAGTTAGTCGTTAAGATTGTAAGTCAAATTGGTTGTAGTTATAATCGTCGCATGTTATGGAAGAAAAGATTATAGTTGTTAGAATTGTTGTTATATATAACATGTTGGAATAACGACTAGGACTAAAAAGGAAATTGAAAGAGAATTGATGTTGTTGTAGCCGAGAATGGCCATTGAATTATTGGACTGTTTTATACAATTATGGGGCAAAATTTTATACGTCCTGTTAGGCGTATAATCCCCTTTGAATTGCTGATTTGTTGCGCCTTAAATGTGGCATTTGGTTGTTGATTTTCGGGCCTTGACAAAGGTGGAAAAGTACGTAGAAACAAAGGAAGTGCTGCCCAATTTTCCATAGAATAGGAAGTTTTATACTTATAAATATTCTACGTTGAAAGCTAGTAGTTGATGGACGTATTATGATCATTATAGGTTGACATTCTACGTGCGGCGTATTCAACTTGGCAAGTGGTTTAAGTCGAAGAGGTATGTGGAACTTCCCCTATCTTCTTGAGCATGAGTTTTATAAATGTGTAGTACGGTGGACGTACATGTTTAAAATGAATTCGGTTTCATTTTCGTATCCTTGCCTTGATTTCGAAAAGTGAAGTAACTCGGCTTTTAATAGTAATGTGACTTGATGTTACATGGAAAGATTACTTGACTTGAAAAGTATTGATTACTTGATTTTTAAAGTTAAGAGATTTGAAGTATCTTGAAATTATATGATACTTGGTTTTAAAAGTATAAGTCTCTTGGTTTCAAAAAGAATGTAATTGTCTAAAACATAAAGAGTTATAATGGCTTTATGGAAAGTTAGTTATAACGGCTTTATGGAAGGTTAAGAGAGTGTCTACTTGATTTATAGGCACGAGTTGCCTAGGTTGTGATAGTAGAAGTTACTTGGTTTTAAAGCCTTGAAATGAATTTCTAAAGGTGTAGTAACTTGATTTGAAAAATAGACATGCCTTGATACTACGGGTGTTAGTATCTTGGGTTTTTTATATAAAAGGGTTCTTTTTAAAGGAACGAAAGTACGTAGTACTTTGGGTTAAACTCCCAGATTTTATGTGACATGATAGTGCTTTAAGTTTAAATAAAATGAGAGTGCATGTTAATTAAGTATAATAAGAAGTTAGGGGATTTCTTAACTTGCTTATGATATTTATGATAAGCCGGTGGTGTTATGTTATGTATGATAGTCGGTTGTGCTAGTGTTATGTTATTCTTGCGGGGTAAACCCCCGGGTTACTACTTATTCCATGGATTTTCTACCCATGATGTGAGTGCGGCGTATGTACTCATTGCGGGTCCACAGGGCCCATGCTGGTGAAATAGTTCTATGCGGGTGAAATAGTCTCATGCGGAGCAAATTGCTCCATTGCGGGTCCACAGGACCTATACGGGTGAAATAGTCCCAGGAGTAGGATTGCTTAATGATACTACGGGCGGGTGGCCCTAATTTGATCATGAGCTTCCTATTTTTATGCAGTAAAGTATACTCTTGTTTACTCTCATTATTTGTAAGGCACAGTGTACTGTTATTTTAGTCATCATATATGTCTCCAGCTTTATTTTAGACTATATGATTTCATTTCAATACTTTCAGTTTCACATACTTGGTACATAGTTTGTACTGACCCCCTTCCTCGGGGGTTGCGTTCATGTCGCAGGTAGAGTTATACAGGTTGTTGATCCTCACTCTTAGGATCACTGTTCAGCTGTTGAGAAGCTCCATTACTCCGGAGGCTTATCTTTGGTTTAGATCCCTGGTATTGTCGGTTGTTGTACATTCATGGGTATGGCGGGGCCCTGTCCCGTCACAGTTGTTATGTCAAAATTCTTAGAGGTCTGTAGCCATGTATGTGGATCGGTTTGTAAAGAAAAAGGATGTAACTACTTTTGACTATTTATATATATATATATATATATATCCAGGAAGGCAGCCTTATCGGCTAGCCTGTTGTTTACTTCTTACTGATTTAAGTTGTGTGTTTATGTATGTTCTGCTGACTTTCTCTGATGGTTACCTGTAAGGGTGCCCAGGTAGGGCACCAATCGCGGGCCCGGGGTCGGGTCGTGACATAGGGTTTGACGGCGGCTCCACGATGGAGTGTTAAGTGTATTTTGTATACACTTTTGAGTCCTTGTTAGTGAGTATTTTACTCTTTTATTTCGCGTTTAGTATAATGTTATGTGTGTTTTTCTTTCTTTTTGTGTCACAACAGTTATAAAGGAGAAGATACTACTTTTGAGGGTGAAATTACACAAGAAAGCCCAAGAAATAAAGCCTAAGAAGTGCAGAGTGCCAAGCAGCGCCATGGCGCCAGAATGCAGGGCCATGGCACTGGAAGTTCAGAGAGCTATAGGAATTTCAGCGCCATGGCGCCAGCCAGCAGCGCCACGGCGCCGACGCAGGAACTGGGACAGAAAAATCGAATTTCAGAGGGGTAAAAGGGTCTGAAACACAATTTTTCTCAGATATAAAACCCTAAAACCCTGCTCATTATATCATACCTTATACTAGACACCTAAAATCATCCTTTGGGAGGCAAGAAGGAGGCAAGACACAATTGGAGACTCTTGTTCAAGTTCTTTTTCTTTCCATTGTTTTTATTTCAGTTTATGTTGGATTTTGTATTAGTTCTTGACATGACAATGTTTATGAGCTAATTACTTTAGTAGGGTTTCCGTCGAATCTTCTTGAAACTATTTCCTATAGTTAATGCATTGATTATTGATTTCTTCTTCATCATATTAAGATCTATTCAATATTGTTATGATTGCTTGATAATTAACTAGCTATTAATTGTCATCACTTATATGATTTCGAATCAAAATTCTGAAAGGTGAGATTTGAATATGATGTAATTGTCTAGACATAGGTTAAAATCGTGGACGAAAGTACCCCGATACTTGTGTAGTATTTAAAGGTTATTGTTCTTAATCCTCCTGTGTGGTAAAACTTATCATAGAAATATAGAAGGTTTCTGCACTAGGTTGAGCTCTTGTATGTCCTAACCGGAATATAATGACAGATTAGTTAACCTTCTATCTTAATAAGAAGAAGAATCATTAGCATTGCATTAACACGTGAAAGAGTGGATAGTTGAGGAGATTAGAACCCTATTCCCTTCATAACTGTTATAAACCCAAAGTATCATAATCTTATTTCCTGTACTTAGTCATAATTCTTAGTATAATTCTGAAACTAAAAGAACGTCAACCAAATAGATACCATAGGATAGATAATCGGTACTTAATAAACCAGTCTCTGTGGACGATAAACTCGGTCTTACAGATCTTTATTACTTGAACGATACGTACACTTGCGTAAGCACTTAGAAATATCACAACATGGAGCGGCGATGTTCATCCCGAAACTTAAAATATTTTTTTTGTTACTGCCTCCGAGGCGCCGAGGCACCGACGGTGATTTTTCAGAAGAAAAAAAATCGGAATCAGAAAATGAAGTTTTAAATATTTAGATTCTGATTCTAAAAGTTTAAAATATTCATAATCTGAAATTAAAACTTTTTAATTAGACAAATTTGGTCCTTTCGGGCAATTCTGTAATTAAATAAAGTTTATGAAAACTGAATTTTAAAATCTGAAAATGGCAAACAGGTCCCTGAAACCTGAAAATATTTTTTGAAAATTAAAATTGATTTTTCTTAATTTAAAAGGGTTCAAATTGAATTTTAAATTCTTGAGGGACTAATATGTAAATTCTGAAAGTTTACAAAATTTCCTGAAAATCAGAATTTTAAAATAAAAAAATATTTAGGGACTGTTTGTCATAGATATAGATTTTAGAGTTTAGATAAATAGATCCATGATTATCATTAATTGTATATTATTGAATAATATATGAACGTGCTAAGTGTTTAAATGCAAGCATTTAATTATTAGCATAGTATCCGCTATATATGTCTGAGTAGGCGGCGCCCAGTAATTAATTTACATAATGACCGCTATAACTGTCTGGGTAGGCGGCACCCAGTAGTTGATTAAAACCATCTTATATCATGCCTATTGGGTTGATGGTTTTCCATCTAAATGTGTTTTAGAAACTGTATGATATGATGTCATATGATATATGATATGTATGTTGATCTTGGTTAAAATCCCCGAAAATTGGAAAATGTTCCCCAAATATTGAATACAAGTATAAAATTAAAATGCGTCATCCATTATAATTGTTAGAGTGCAAAATCATTTTCGGCGATACGAGTAATTATGCCAAAGCATTTTCTCTAAGTCTAAGAGGACTAGACTCTTTGCCAAATAATCTAAGGACGCAGGATTAAAATTGAATTATCTAATAAACCAAGAGTTGCAAATAAGTTTTGTCATTGGTTTAAGACCTACCAAAATGTGCTATTGAAGTTATCAGTCAAAGCAGACGCGTATATAGCATAGGTTTGGATCTTGTCCCATTATGACCTTAAATAATTTTAGGTCTGTATTCTACCTTGGGGTCGTAGAAGTATGCTAAAATAGTGGGAGCTAATTAAACAAAAGACCATGTTAAATTAGCCTAAAATGAATGTGTATAATAGGAAAATAAATTTTGATTGTATTTTTCCGTCTTTCTAAATTCTTCAAAACTTCACAATGTCGAGCCTATCATTGAAAATGGACAAACTCACCGAACCAAACTATATGGATTGGCTTAGGAATCTAAAGATTGTCATTAGGCAAGAAAAAAATGAATATGTGTTGGACAATGTATTCCCCACAGTCCCTGTCGAGGATTCTGCAGAATATACCACATTTGATAAGGTAGCCTACCATAAGAACCTAGATGACGCCACTTAAGCACGATGCATCATGTTGTCTTCCATGTCAGTCAACTACAGAGACAGCATGAGAACATGGTCCCTAACGAAATGCTCGAACACTTGAAGAAATTATATAACTCTCAGCCCCGAACTATGGAATATGAGTTGTTGATAGAAACTTTTCAAGTGTAAGCTAAGTGAAAGGAGCTAAGTATCTCAGCATGTGTTGAAGATGATAGAGCTGATAGAAAGGCTGGCCTCGATTGGTATAAGGTTGCAGAATAACGTCGCTTCCACCCTTATCCTAAACTCTCTCCCTCGTTCGTTCGAGAATTTTATTGTATACTACAATATTAATGGAACAAAGGTGATTCTGTCGGAGCAGCATGACATGCTAAAGACCTTTGAATCTTCAACTTCCAAGAGTCTCATGATGAGATCCTCTAGCCGGCCCAAGCCGAAAGGTAAGGAATGACAGAAGAAGAAAGGCAAGACAGTCGTTGCGCCCTCAACTATGAGCCTAAGGGAGGTGTGAAGAAAAAAAGGTGATTACGGCCAAGGATGTATGCCTCAATAGTAATAGGAAGGGGCATTGGAACAAAAGACTGCACTGCACTAGGAGGAAAAACACCAGATGCTTCTACCTCTAGTGGTTAAGGTATGTACGTCATTGAAATAAGAGAAATTTTCAATAAACAAAACAAACGAGCTAAAATAAGTAAAATAAATTCTATCTACCTGTGGCATTGTAGACTTGGTCATATCAATCAAACAATGATAGAAAGGTTGAGGAAACTTGACTACCTCGAACCATTTGACTTAGAATCTTATGGTAACTGTGAATCCTGTTTGAAAAGTAAGATGACCAATAAGCTTCTTTCTGGAAAGGGGATATGAGCCAAAGAGGTGCTTGAGTTAGTACATACTGACGTATGTGGACCATTTTCAACTCAAGCTAGAGGAGCTTTCCCTTACTTCATCCCTTTTACAGATGACTTGACAAGGTATGGATATGTGTATCTTATGAAACACAAATCCGAGGCTTTTGAAAATTTCAAAGAGTACAAGTGTGAAGTGGAGAAACAACTCACAAAGAGTATCCATATTCTTTGATCTGATCGATGGGGGTGAATACTTAAGTAAATAATTTCTATATTACTTGAAACTACATGGAGTTCATTCAGAATGGACACTTCCTGGAACACCACAAATGAATGGTGTTGCCGAGAGGAGAAATCGAACCCTACTTGATATGGTTTGATCCATGATGAGCTTTTCAGCTTTACCAACGTACCTTTGGGGATTTGTTATACAAACCTCGATATGTTCTGAATAGGGTTCCTTCCAAATTAGTTGAAAAGATGCCATATGAGATATGGTGTGGCAAGAATCCAACTCTTAGACATGTGAGGCCCTGGGGGTGCCCTGCATATGTCAAGAAGATGCTCACTGATAAGTTGGAATCCAAAAGTGAGAAATGTTACTTCGTGGGGTATTCAAAGGAAACTAAGGGTTACTATTTCTATCTTCCTAGCGAACATAAGATCATTGTTTCTAGGAAAGCAACTTCCTTGAAGAAGAATGTGTCTACTAGGAAGAGATCTGCACAAAGATAGAACTTGACGAAATTTAAGAACAACAAAGTAACTTAGAGGTTGAATCCTTGACGAATGATCAAGCTACACTACTACATTTCTAGGCTAATGCGACGGCTCATGCCTATCTAATGCAACGCCATATGTACAGTCGTCGCATTAGATGTGGCTAATGCGACGGGTTCAAGTTATACCAAATCAGAAAATAGGCTAATGCAATGGTAGAACAGGATCATTGCATTAGCCTGTGTAATGCGACGGCCGAAATAGTCTAATGCAACGGCCTGGAATGACCGTTGCATTAGCCTATGTAATGCAACGGCTATCACATGCTAATGCAACGACCAGTCTTTTAAAATCTTAACGCCTTTGGTTTTATTTTCATTAGTCGCGCACTACACCCTCCACACTTCTTAACCCTAAGTCCCTTTTCTTTTACACTTTGTTCCCAAAGAGAACCTCTTCTCTCCTCTGTCAAATTGCCAAAAATGGCGAAGATGAGAAAGTACCAAGGTCGCAACCAGGTGAGGTCGCCCCTCTTACTGCATTTTCTGCTTGTTTTTAATGCTCCTTGTCCGATTTACAATTTGAATCCTTCATTTTCATTGGTGGAGAACTCTTTTGGTGGGAGATTCCCCCCCAAATCTTGTTCTCCCACATCGATCAATTTGAGGTCTGCTAGGGTTTTAATTCACCTATAAATAAAACCCCCGTCCTAAATTTTCATGTTCCGAAACTCAATTCTTGGATTTTACATTGATAACAGCTGAATCAAGTTCAAAATTCAATTAGTTTAAGTCGATGTCCAACAAAACCCCAATGTGGGATACTCCAATTTGTTTAAGCCATCGTCCAACAACCTTATCAACCGAGATACTATTTCGGCAAGAAATCAATGCTCTATGTTGGCCTTTTTCACTCGTCGCATCTCCTACCATACCTCGTTGTTGCCTTACCCTTCCCCACTGCTCGTCGTAGCCCTTTTTCCATTTGTCATCGCATCTACTTCGTCTAATTGCTTTTCCCTCTTCTCCAAGGTTAGATTATATTTTACCGTCGTTTTACCTTCCCTTTTCATGTTTACCGTTATTAATTAAAGGTTATATTACTGTGAGTGTGATTGAGCATGGAGTGAAGACATATTTAGGTAGTAATAATCTCATTTAAATGGATTTTATGAATGATTATGGTTAATTATATTTGGTTTGGACTAAATATTGATTCAGTGCGAGGTTAGGATGACATGTGACTTGCTTGATTCCCACCATTTGTTTAGTTTATACTATGCCTTTCACATGTTTACCTTAATTAAATTTAGCTTAGTATGAGATTGATAGGTATGTTGACATCTATTTTAGAACTTTTTATGTTGTATTCACTGATTTGCTGCTGGTGTATTGGTGTTGTGGATGATTCTTGTGATGTGGCTGCAGCTAATGTTGTTGGTGTATTGGTTGCATTAGCAGCTGCATTGATTGTATTAATGTACCAGCTGTTGCAGTCGATGTTGTTGTTGCTGCTTCATTTTTTTGTGCTGATGTGGTGATAAAGCAGCAGCTGCTCCTGAGTTGGTGATAGTAAATCAACAGCTGCTTCATTCTATCTTGCTTTATATACTTCCTCTTTTGTGATAAAAGTACTATATTCCACAGTTTTTCCTTTGGTCTCCTAAAGGAGAAATTATGGATTGGTTGTGGAGGTAAATTATCTTTCCCCTGTTGGTATTGTAATTAAAAAATATTGCATGTGAATACTTCTAAATGCACTTAACTTTTCTTCTTCTTCTTCCGAGTATTCAAGATATTTGATCATTTTTGTTTGAAGTATTGGATCTTGTCTGTCTCTTTGGATTCTTCCTTGTTGATTATTTTGTTACTGACGTTTCAGATTGGCGAACAATTGTGATATGTTAACAACAGTCAAACCATATCTATCGTTGCTGGCAACCTCAGATGCATGTGCTCCAGCAGTAGCCTTCATAGCTGCTGCAGCAACACTAGCATCAGCTGCAGCCACCACTTCAGTAGTAGCAATAAACACAATAATATCAGCAGCATCAGGGGTAGGGCAGGTTGCTGCACCAGCATCAACATCACTAACAGAGGCAACCACTGCAGCTACAGATACACCATCAGCAAGAACATCAGTTGCAGGCAAACCAGCAGTCGCAGTTACATTTTCAGCAGTAGCAGCAGACACCAGAGGAGAAGCAACAGCAATACCAACTGCAGCATGATCGATCGCCAGGAGTCACCGCACAACATTAAAACCAGCGGCAAAAGAGTAAATGTTATTCCCGAACCATATCCACCAAGAATCTAGTAGCCTTAGCGAAGCAGGTCAAGACCAAAGAAGTGCCCAGAAATTTCGAGTGTTGTTTCCCTCTCAGGATCAGTATTAGCTGCAGCACCAACATCAATAGAAGCCTCAGCAGCAGCATTTGGTGCAACAGCAGGACCATCAACACATGCCCCTGCAATTGAGGCATTTTCCTCCACCACAGCAGCAACAACATGACCGGTAGAAGCAAGTTCAACCCGAGCCAGTGGAATTCCTTGGTGGTGGAACTAGTTGGACCACCAGCTGTGATCGGTGTATTTTATATACACCTTTTGAGACATTTTTAGTTAGTATTTTACTCATTTCATTTATGTTTAGTATAGTATTAGGGTCGTTTTCCTTTCTTTTGTGTCACAGCGGTCAGAAATGGAGAAATGACGAAAAGGAGATGAAATGAGCATAAATGAGAGAGAATTGCACACAAAAAGGGCCAAGAAATGAGGTCTAAGAAGTTTCGGGAATGATAGAGAAGATCCGACGAAGTCCGGACGGAAAAAGGATGACGAAACAGAATCCGCCTGAAAAACGTCATCGGCGCCGCGGCGCCTGGTAGCAGAGCCGCGGCGCCCAATGTGCTGGAAGTTCAGAAAGTTGCAGGTTTTTCAGCGCCGCGGCGCTAGTCTGCAGGGCCGCGGCGCCGACGCGGGATTTATGAAGTCTGGGCCGAATTTGACATGTTTTCAGAATCCTAAAGGGATTACTTTTCCTACCTGAAGGGATAACTTTTCCTACCTAAAGGGATAACTTTTCCTACCTTAAAACCCTTACCTAAAAGGATTCTAATAACTTTTCCTTTCTACATAATCCTTAACCCTTCACCTAAAGGATTCTTGGTCTATAAATAGTCTCTACATCATTAGAAGAATTCATTCTCCATTCCACCATTCACCATTCTACAGCCATCCATCCACCAATCCATCTTGTAAATATTCCACCACATAACCCTTGGATGCTAGAAGGCTTGGAGACTCGTTCTTGAGTATTTTCTTTTCTTTCTTTTTGCTTTATTTATTTCAGTTCATGCATGGAGATCGTATTAGTTCTTAGTGTGACTATGGCTAGGAGCTAATTACTTTATTAGGGATTTCCTTGTGATTCACTTGAAACTCTATTCATGAATTAATATATTAAGTTGATTTCTCCTTCACTTATTTGAGATTTATTCCAATAATGTTTTGAATGCTTGGTAATTACTTGATCATTAATTATCATTATTTATATGATTTCTAATCAAACTTCGAAAGGAGGAGGTTGTGACTATGTTGTAGTTGGGTAATCATAAGTCGGATTGGGGATGAAAATACATCAATTACTTGTGTAGCCTTAACGGGGGTTTAAATACCTAGCTTACTTGCGTAAACGTTAACAGGGTTTTTGTTTTTAATTCTCCTATAGAGTCATCCTTATCACCGAAAGGTAGAAAGGAGCGCTACTGGGGTTGAGTGTTTATATAGCCTTAACGGGAGTATAAAACGGATTAGTAAACCTGCTATCTTAACGTAGAAGAAGAAGTCAGTCTAATTGTATTAAGAATTGAATAGAGTGGATAGTTGATGATCTTGGAAGCCCTAATTATCCATCATAACTGATTTAAATCAAAGTATTTTTATAATTAGTTTATTTCCTGCATTATTAGTTAGAATTCCAATTCAAATTACGTTAACCAAATAGATACCATAGGATAGATAAACGGTACTTGAAAACCAATCCTTGAGGATGATATTCGGTCTTACCTAGACTATATTACTTGACTCGACAACGTGCACTTGCGTTAAAGTGTGTGCATTAAATCGCGCATCAAGTTTTTGGCGCCGTTGTCGGGGATTGACTTACTTTCAATATCGATTTATTTATTCTTATTTCTAATTTGGTTGCTCCAAGAACAAGTTTCTAACTTGTTCTGCGAGCATTTTTTTTGTATCACTTTTTTTTTTGTTTTTCTTATTTTAAAGGTTTAATTCGAAAAAAAAAAATCGAAAAGTATTATATGGACTACTACTATCAAAGACAGTGGAGTCATCAACAGCATCTTAACCCACAGGTTCCAGAGGAAGATCGAAATGTGTTGTGGGCAGACATACTGTCACACCCCGAACCCCGGGCCCGTGACTGGTGCCCTACATGGGCACCCTTCTACCTTAACAACTAAGTACATTGCGGAAATTAGTAACAGCTCATTTTTTTTTTCTTTAAAATAAACGACGCGTGCAAGGCAAAGCCGACAAGGCCGCCATATATACATAAACAATGCATACAACACTGCATAAGAGTCCAATCCCACATATGAATACGCACTCTAAGAGTTAAATCAACTATGACGGACAAGGCCCGCTGCATCCAAAACTGCATAAAGCCTGCATCAAGGATATATACCAAAAAGATAAACTCAACAGAGGAGCTATCCAAAACCCCGAAAGGTGATCTCACGCCGATCACCGAACAACAGACTAAACTCAAGATGAACGCACTTCGGGCGAGGTCAAGACGAAGAATGTACCAAGTATGTGAATGTAAAGTGCGTAATAAAATCATAACATCTAAACAAAGAAGGAGACATGTATGATAGCCAACCTACAAGACATAATACATACATAAGCGATACATCAAGTCAGGGACGCAGGCCCTCATAGTCATTACCCAAATATAACCATGGGTCTCACGCCCATAACATCAATCATGCCCGTGGAATCTTTCCTCACTGCCGGCAGTCCATGATATAGTACAACACCAATAGGCATACATGAGCACCAAGTCCCACCTGGTATAAGATCTTGGGGTTTACCCTCACTTATACTCTACCCCGAGAAGGTGGTAAAGGTGGTATAGCATCTTGGGGTGCACTTCACATATACTCTACCCTCGAGAAGGTGGTAAACAGTGGTATAGATCTTGGGGTGCACTTCACATATACTCTACCTGGAGAATGGTAAACAGTGGTATAGATCTTGGGGGTGCACTTCACATATACTCTACCCTGGAGAAGGTGGTAAACAGTGGTATAAAGATCTTGGGGTACACTTCACATATACTCTACCTCGAGAGTGGTAAACAGTGGTATAGCATCTGGGGTTTACCCTCACATATACTCTACCCCATCTCGATCGACCATCAAACAAGACATAAGCACTACCATGTCTTCTATAAAAATCCGAATTTAACCCAAGTACTACAAGTAACTAAGCATACCCGTGGAATCCCACATCACCGCTTCGGACGTCCCCAAGAACTTACAACAAGACGGAAACCACCTTCAACCGAGAGTCGCGGAACTTAATAAAACATAATACTTGCACTCAAAGGCTATTACCAGACATATAGGCAAGTTCTCAATTAACCAAGCCAAAGTACTTATCGTGGCACAAATAGAATAAATTCTCATTTAACAAGCCAAAGTACTTATCCGGCACAAATAGAATAAATTCTCATTTAACAAGCCAAAGTACTTATCCGGCACAAATAGAATAAATTCTCATTTAACAAGCCAAAGTACTTATCCGCACAAATAGAATAAATTCTCATTTAACAAGCCAAAGTACTTATCCGCACAAATAGAATAAATTCTCATTTAACAAGCCAAAGTACTTATCCGGGCACAAATAGAATAAATTCTCATTTAACAAGCCAAAGTACTAATCAAGGCATACATAGAATAATTCTCTTTTAACTAGTCAAAGTACTTATCAAGGCACACTTTAGACAAATTCTCAATTTATCAAGCCAAAGTACTACATACGTACATTCTTTTATAAAAGACTCCTTTCTATGTAAAGCCCCAAGATACTAACACCCGTAGTATCAAGGCGTGTCTATTTTTCAAAGTAAGTTACTACACTTTTAGAAAACTCATTTCAAAGCTTGAAATCAAGTAACTCCAAATTTTCACAATCTAGGCAACTTATGCCGATTTAATCAAAATAGACAACTTCCTAAACCTTCCATAAAGCCGTTATAACCAACTTCCCATAAAGCCGTTATAACCCTTTATGGTTTTAGACGTATCCATTCCTTCAATAACCAAGAGACTTATACTATTAAAACCAAGTATCACATACTTACAAATCAAGTTCTTAACTTTCAAAATACTTCAAGTCTCTTACTACTGAGAAAACCAGTTTCCTTCTACTTTGTAAACCTCAAGTAACTGCACCCTTAACGCAAGTTACTTCTCTTCCATCTGGTCATTTCTCCTCTTTTAAATCAAATAAGTAAATCACTCCTTTGACTCCCCTAAAGTCATTATAATGACCTTTAGGTTTTAGAACTAAGACACTAGCCAAAAGATTTGGAAATCACTTCCTTTTCAAGTTTCTATGTACTTTAAGAAAAATACCTTCACTTTTAAGAATCCAAACTTCCCTAAGGAAATGGATTATACTACTTACAATTTAAACATCAAAGTACACTCGGAAGTACATAGAACAAATTCTATTTTAGGCAATCCAAATACAAGCAAGGAATGGATCATTCATGAGTAGAACTTACTTTCTTTATTCTAAGGAATCATGCTGTAAGAGGAGATAGTTCACATACCTTTTCGCTAAATCCACAAGCTGCCGAATACACCGTGCACGAAGTGTCAACCTATAATGGTCACAACAAGGCTATCAACTTCTAGTCTCTATGTAGAATAATACTAAGTATTTAGTCTCTAATTCTACGGAAAATCTGGCAAAGACTTCCTTTGTTTCTTCTCACTTTGCCACCTTTTTCAAGGCCGAATACAATAACCAACAAGCCACATTTAAGGCTCCAAACGACAACCAAACAAAAGGGGACTACACGCCTTACAATACGTGTAAAATTCCGCCCACAATTCATAATGGCGTAGTTCGATACTTACTAGTCATTCTCGGCCAACAATGACTCAACACAAGCCCTTTTCAATCCTACTTAAAATTCCAAGTTCTAAGGTCTAACATGTTATATAGTCTAAACAACTTCAACAACTACAATTTCCTTCTTTATACAACATGCGACGCTTAGACTAATAATCGACTAGAATTGAAATCTTAAAGTTAAACATGCTAGATTTCGGATTAGGGTTCCAATAGCCAATATCCTTATCAATACTCATACTATATATCTCATGCTTGCTAATAACCATAGCTACAATCATAAGTAAGCCTTAACTATTAAAACGACAAAATTAATACCTTTCAAAGCCCTTAAAATTTCCAAGATCCAAAGTCGCGCCTTAGCAATTCTTAGCTCCTTTCCTTAAGTTCCAATCCGCCCAAGCACTCCTGAGGCCTATGAAGAACCCATCTTCAAGTTCCAACTTCAAAGTCAAGAACTCACTTAGTTTCCGCCATGCGACTAACGTAAAAATACGCTTTTTTCCAAATCTTTCTATCGAGATTACCTTACAATACCCTAAGGACTATTGGGTTAAAGTCTTGTGGCTAATGGATCAAAATCACAAATTTTTTGTGTGTGGGAGCAACCCGAGAGCACAATCGCTAAGCTCAAAGTTTCTTGAAAATTTTTCTAAGTATAGAATGCTCAAGTCTTGCTACTAGTAGTATACTTATAACACAATGGAGGGCTTGGATAAAAACACTTGTTAAAATTGGAGGAAGAGATCAAGCCAAACGGCTCTTGACTGGTCAACTTTGTCAAGCTCTAAGAAGACTAATCTTCTACATAGGTCAAATGACCATAACACCCTTGCAATTTTCGTCCAACACCACACGTGGGAGTGCCACGTGTCGCCTCTCATTCGCCCATAAAATTCAGAACCTCGTGGCCCCACAAAATGTAAAATTTCTGTGGGCCCCACGTGACCAAACTGTAAATTAAATTTCCATAGTGTTAATAAGTTCTATACTTTACAAATAATACATTTTGAGAATCCAATTCTCAACAACGAACATTTTTCCTTTCCGACGTCCGGAAGACTTTCCGTCGGAAAAACAATCCTTCCTTTCGTACTAATTTCCAAGTCTTGTGTTCCTTACGTACATTCACTTACACATGTCCTGAACTTACGGGGTGTAACATTCTTCCCCCCTTAGAAACATTCGTCCCCGAATGTTCTTAGTCGGTTGTCACTCTATACAAACTCCGGCATAATCTCTATACTATGCCTAACAATCAAAATCAGACAAGACCAACGATGCCACATACGGCCATCACCTAACATACGTAAACATAATAATGGACCTTCCGTCCGCGACCTTCTCACAAAACTCGAAGGTTACAGTCTTCCCAAAACACGGGATCCTTAGAGGTTCCTTTCTTTCCTTACTTATCATACTTTCTCGTACTTCCAAACTCATATAGTACACGTACAAAATCTCAAATTTTGTTTCTATTCTCCAATCCTTGGAGTTACTATCCAAACTTGGCCATATTGTTACTTACACCCCCGTTAAGGCTCTTCTCGGTCCTTACGACCTAGTTCCGGTGGAACGCATCCACGAACTCGTATAACGATTAACTCAACTTGGGCCTGGCATCCTCGGGACCCTATCACATAACGGGACCATTTCTATCTGACATTCACCCGATTCCATACTATCGGTTGACCCGAAATGAGTCTATAACCCGACTCATCGTCACACTTAACTTCTTGTTCTTAGCCTGAAATAAATCTCTCTCTTATCTCAAGGTACTTCTTACCCTATCCCCTAATTACTAGAGGTTCGTCACATAGGTCGAAGTATTTCTACCGTACAATCTTCCCTATTGGTCTTACTCTGTCAGGGGGCAATTACTACGTGTGAACTCTACACAACTATAGTCTCAGTTCACTTACCATTCTTGTCAACATTCTTAACTCCACACCTTAGTAATCAAAGTATTCCTACCTCTGGGGAACTATCACTTATAACTGCTAGCAACACAAGGAAAACATATATGCTAGGGCAAAATCTGAATTTATCAAAGCACGTATGATTCAAAAGAGTCGAAATATACCAGACTTCTACGCGATGTCGCCTCGATCCCGCCCAGAGTCACGCCATCTATGCGGTTCAAGGACCGCCAGAACTATAAACTCCCCGACCTCTACCACGATCGGCCGACATCTCAACATCTCGCCTCGGGCGACACCGGAGGAAGGGAACCAACTACCGGCCTCAAAGGCTGAGCCACCCTACCGGCGCTCCTTCTAACCGGGAATTCCCACTTCTTGTGGCCCGGACGGCCACAATAGTAACACCCATCTTTGTCATAACGGCATTTCCCCGAATGATGCTTACCACATCTGATACACTGAGGAATAGGTGGCCTCGACCGGAAGGTCCTCTCGCTCTTCGGTAACCTCGACCCGGGAGCTTGGACCGGCTCCTAAATACCTTGTGGGTCAAATCTCCCACCGTGAGCTGCGGGGTATGTACCGGGTAGGTCGACGATACCACTCACTGGCCGAGGCGCTCGCCCAAAACTCACCGATAACCAACCGGTCCTAGCCTCTTACGCCGATCTCCGCTACCGCCCTCTTCCTCTCGTACACCGTCTGCATCGCCGAACAACTCCTCATTGTGGAAATCAGAGCACCGCTAACTTGGTCAATAACATAATCGCTTTCTCATGACCAAAGTCTTCTCCTAATCGAGAAATCAGAGGCTCGTGCCGGGTCTCAAAACCTCGCGCAGGAACTTGCCGATCGTGGAACAACATCCGATATACTCGGCACGAGCCCTATCAACTCTCGAGTCCGACTAGTAGCTCGCTACTCCTTTGCCCTTCTCGGGCGCTGTTCTCCTCGAGGCATAGGCAGAACACAAAAATACGTCGAGAGGAATCATCTTACTAACACATCTATGGCACGATCTCAGAGTGAGAAGAATAGAAACCAACTCCTAAATGTCCCGTAGCCTCTGCTTACGGGTGTGGCGCGCAACACACCGGAGCAAGCAAGACTCTACTAGACACGGTCAGACATTCCGAGGACCGATCGCTCGATACCACTGTCACACCCCGAACCTCGCTCAGGATCGTGCCCTACATGGGCACCCTTCTACCTTAACAACTAAGTACATTGCGGAAATTAGTAATGCTCATTTTTTTTTCTTTAAAATAAACGACGTGCAAGGCAAAGCCGATAAGGCTGCCATATATACATAAACAATGCAGACACAACACTGCATAAAGAGTCCAATCCCACATATGAATACAGCACTTCTAAGAGTTAAATCAACTATGACGGACAAGGCCCCGCCGCATCAAAATCGCATAAAGCCTGCATCAAGGATATATACCAAAAGATAAACTCAATGCAGGGAGCTATCCAAAACCCCGAGCAGATCCTACGCCGCCGATCACCGAACAGCAGACCTAAACTCATGCAGATGAACGCACTTCAAGGAGGTCAAGATAAGAATGTACCAAGTATGTGGAATGAAAGCATCGTAATAAAATCATAACAGTCTAAACAAAGAAGGAGACATGTATGATAGCCAACCTACAGTACATAATACATAAGCAGTCACATCAAGTCAGGGACGCAGGCCCTCGGAGTCATTACTCAAATATAACCATGGGTCTCACGCCCATAACATCAATCATGCCCGCGGACTCCTTCCTCACCGCCAAATCCATGATATAGTACAACACCAATAGGCATACATGAGCACCAAGTCCCACCGGTGGTATAGCATCTTGGGGTTTACCCTCACTTATACTCTTACCCGGAGAAGGTGAAAGCGGTGGTATAAGATCTTGGGCACTTCACATATACTCTACCTCGGAGAAGGTGGTAAACAGTGGTATAGCATCTTGGGGTGTACTTCACATATACTCTACCTGGAGATGGTAAACAGTGGTATAAAGATCTTGGGGTGCACTTCACATATACTCTACCCTGGAGTATGGTAAAACAGTGGTATAGATCTTGGGGGTGTACACTTCACATATACTCTACTGGAGTATGGTAAACAGTGGTATAGCATCTGGGGTTTACCCTCACATATACTCTACCCCATCTCGACCGACCATCAAACAAGACATAAGCACTACCATGTCTTCTATAAAAATCCGAATTTAACCCAAGTACTACAAGTAAGCATACCCGTGGAATCCCACATCACCGCTTTGACGTCCCAAGAACTTACAACAAGACATGACCCTTCAACCGAGAGTCGCGGAACTTAATAAAACATAATACTTGCACTCAAAGGCTATTACCAGACATATAGGCAAGTTCTCAATTAACCAAGCCAAAGTACTTATCGTGGCACAAATAGAATAAATTCTCATTTAACAAGCCAAAGTACTTATCCGCACAAATAGAATAAATTCTCATTTAACAAGCCAAAGTACTTATCCGCACAAATAGAATAAATTCTCATTTAACAAGCCAAAGTACTTATCCGGGCAGAAATAGAATAAATTCTCATTTAACAAGCCAAAGTACTTATCCGGGCACAAATAGAATAAATTCTCATTTAACAAGCCAAAGTACTTATCCGGGCACAAATAGAATAAATTCTCATTTAACAAGCCAAAGTACTAATCAAGGCATACATAGAATAATTCTCTTTTAACTAGTCAAAGTACTTATCAAGGCACACTTTAGACAAATTCTCAATTTATCAAGCCAAAGTACTACATACGTACATTCTTTTATAAAAGACTCCTTTCTATGTAAAGCCCCAAGATACTAACACCCGTAGTATCAAGGCGTGTCTATTTTTCAAAGTAAGTTACTACACTTTTAGAAAACTCATTTCAAAGCTTGAAATCAAGTAACTCCAAATTTTCACAATCTAGGCAACTTATGCCGATTTAATCAAAATAGACAACTTCCTAAACCTTCCATAAAGCCGTTATAACCAACTTCCCATAAAGCCGTTATAACCCTTTATGGTTTTAGACGTATCCATTCCTTCAATAACCAAGAGACTTATACTATTAAAACCAAGTATCACATACTTACAAATCAAGTTCTTAACTTTCAAAATACTTCAAGTCTCTTACTAGTTAGAAAACAAGTTTCCTTCTACTTTTTAAACCTCAAGTAACTTCACCATTAACGCAAGTTACTTCTCTTAAATCTTGTCATTTCTCCTCTTTTAAATCAAATAAGTAAATCACTCTTTGACTTCTAAAGTCATTATAATGACCTTTAGGTTTTAGAACTAAGACACTAGCCAAAAGATTTGGAAATCACTTCCTTTTCAAGTTTCTATGTACTTTAAGAAAAATACCTTCACTTTTAAGAATCCAAACTTCCCTAAGGAAATGGATTATACTACTTACAATTTAAACATCAAAGTACACTCAAGGAAGTACATAGAACAAATTCTATTTTAGGCAATCCAAATACAAGCAAGGAATGGATCATTCAAGAGTAGAACTTACTTTCTTTATTCTAAGGAATCATGCTGTAAGAGGAGATAGTTCACATACCTTTTCGGCTAAATCCACAAGCTAAGCCGAATACACCGTACGTAGAAGTGTCAACCTATAATGGTCACAACAAGGCTATCAACTTCTAGTCTCTATGTAGAATAATACTAAGTATTTAGTCTCTAATTCTACGGAAAATCGGGCAGCACTTCCTTTGTTTCTTCTCACTTTGCCACCTTTTTCAAGGCCGAATACAATAACCAACAAGCCACATTTAAGGCTCCAAACGACAACCAAACAAAAGGGGACTACACGCCTTACAATACGTGTAAAATTCCGCCCCACAATTCATAATGGCGTAGTTCGATACTTACTAGTCATTCTCGGCCAACAATGACTCAACACAAGCCCTTTTCAATCCTACTTAAAATTCCAAGTTCTAAGGTCTAACATGTTATATAGTCTAAACAACTTCAACAACTACAATTTCCTTCTTTATACAACATGCGACGCTTAGACTAATAATCGACTAGAATTGAAATCTTAAAGTTAAACATGCTAGATTTCGGATTAGGGTTCCAATAGCCAATATCCTTATCAATACTCATACTATATATCTCATGCGTTCTAATAACCATAGCTACAATCATAAGTAAGCCTTAACTATTAAAACGACAAAATTAATACCTTTCAAAGCCCTTAAAATTTCCAAGATCCAAAGTCGCGCCTTAGCAATTCTTAGCTCCTTTCCTTAAGTTCCAATCCGCTCCAAGCACTCCTTAGAGGCCTATGAAGAACCCATCTTCAAGTTCCAACTTCAAAGTTGAAGAACTCACTTAGTTTCCGCCTTGCGACTAACGTAAAAATACGTTTTTTCCGAAATCTTTCTATTGAGATTACCTTACAATACCCTAAGGACCATTGGGTTAAAGTCTTGTGGCTAATGGATCAAAATCACAAATTTTTTGTGTGTGTGGGAGGAGCAACCCGAGAGCACAATTGGCTAAGCTCAAAGTTTCTTGAAAATTTTTCTAAGTATAGAATGCTCAAGTCTTGCTACTAGTAGTATACTTATAACACAATGGAGGGCTTGGATAAAAACACTTGTTAAAATTGGAGGGAAGAGATCAAGCCAAATGGCTCTTGACTTGGTCAACTTTGTCAAGCTCTAGCAAGACTAATCTTCTACATAGGTCAAATGACCATAACACCCTTGCAATTTTCGTCCAACACCACATGTGGGAGTGCCACGTGTCGCCCTCTCATTCGTCCATAAAATTCAGAACCTCGTGGGCCCCACAAAAATGTAAAATTCCTCGGGTGGGCCCCACGTGACCAAATCCGTAAAAATAAATTTCCATAGTGTTAATAAGTTCTATACTTTACAAATAATACATTTTGAGAATCCAATTCTCAACAACGAACATTTTTCCTTTCCGACGTCCGGAAGACTTTCCGTCGGAAAAACAATCCTTCCTTTCGTACTAATTTCCAAGTCTTGTGTTCCTTACGTACATTCACTTACACATGTCCTGAACTTACGGGGTGTAACATTCTTCCCCCCTTAGAAACATTCGTCCCCGAATGTTCTTAGTCGGTTGTCACTCTATACAAACTCCGGCATAATCTCTATACTATGCCTAACAATCAAAACTGCACAAGACCAACGATGCCACACATGGCCATCACCTAACATACGTAAACATAATAATGGACCTTCCGTCCGCGACCCCTTCTCACAAAACTCGAAGGTTACATCTTTCCCAAAACACGGATCCTTAGAGGTTCCTTTCTTTCCTTACTTATCATACTTTCTCGTACTTCCAAACTCATATAGTACACGTACAAAATCTCAAATTTTGTTTCTATTCTCCAATCCTTGGAGTTACTATCCAAACTTGGCCATATTGTTACTTACACCCCCGTTAAGGCTCTTCTCGGTCCTTACGACCTAGTTCCGGTGGAACGCATCCACGAACTCGTATAACGATTAACTCAACTTGGGCTGGCATCCCTGACCCTATCACATAATCTGACCATTTCTATCCGACATTCACCCGATTCCATACTATCGGTTGACCGAAATGAGTCTATAACCCGACTCATCGTCACACTTAACTTCTTGTTCTTAGCCTGAAATAAATCTCTCTCTTATCTCAAGGTACTTCTTACCCTATCCCCTAATTACTAGAGGTTCGTCACATAGGTCGAAGTATTTCTACTGCATAATCTTCCCTATCGGGTCTTACTGCTGTGGGCAATTACTACGTGTGAACTCTACACAACTATAGTCTCAGTTCACTTACCATTCTTGTCAACATTCTTAACTCCACACCTTAGTAATCAAAGTATTCCTACCTCTGGGGAACTATCACTTATAACTGCTAGCAACACAAGGAAAACATATATGCTAGGGCAAAATCTGAATCTATCAAAGCACGTATGATTCAAAAGAGTCGAAATATACCGTATTCCACGCGATGTCGCCTCCGATCCCGCCCAAAGAGTCACGCCATCTATGCGGTTCAAGGACCGCGAACTATAAACTCCCCGACTTACCACGATCGGGCCGACATCCAACATCTCGCTCGGGGCGATACCGCGAGGAAGGGGAACCAACTACCGGCCTCAAAGGCTGAGCCACCCTACCGGCGCTCCTTCTAACCGGGCATTCCCACTTCTTGTGGCCCGGACGGCCACAATAGTAACAACCATCTGTGTCATAACGGCATTTCCCCGAATGATGCTTACCACATCTGATACACTGAGGAATAGGTGGCCTCGACCGAGAAGCGTCCTTCGCTTCCTCCGAGAACCTCGACCCGGAGCTTGGACCGCTCCTAAATACCTTGTGGGTCAAATCTCCCACCGTGAGCTGCGGGGTATGTACCGGGTAGGTGGGACGACCTCACTCACTGGCCGAGGCAGCTCGCCCAAAAACTCACCGGATAACCAACCGTCTAGCCTCTTACGATCTCCGCGCCGCCCTCTTCCTCTCAGACACTGTCTGCATCGCCGAACAACTCCTCGTGGAAATCGTAGCACTGCTAACTTGGTCAATAACATAACTGCTTCCCTCATGACCCTAAAGTCTTCTCCTAACTGAGAAACTGTAGGCTCTGGTGCTGGGGTCTCAAAACCTGGCGCAGAAGAACTTGCCGACTGTGGAACAACATCCGGTATACCCTGGGCACGAGCCCTATCAACTCTCTGAGTCTGACTAGTAGCTCTTGCTACTCCGTTGCACTTCTCGGGCGCTGTTGCCTCCTCGAGGCATACAGTAACACAAAAATACGCCGAGAGGAATCATCTTACTAACACACTCTATGGCACGATCTCGAGTGAGAAGAATAGAAACTAACTCCTAAATGTCCGTAGCCTCCTGTTTATGGGTGTGGCGCGCAACACACCGATAAGCAAGACTCTACTAGACACGGTCTGTAGACATTCCGAGGACTGACTGCTCTGATACCACTCTGTCACACCCCGAACCCCGGGCCCGTGACTGGTGCCCTACATGGGCACCCTTCTACCTTAACAACTAAGTACATCATGGAAATTAGTAATACTCATTTTTTTTTCTTTAAAATAAACGACGTCGTGCGGCAAAGCCGACAAGGCTGCCATATATACATAAACAACAGATACAACATGCATAAAGAGTCCAATCCACATATGAATACAGCACTCTAAGAGTTAAATCGAACTATGACGGACAAGGCCCCGCCGCACCCAAAATCTGCATAAAGCCTGCATCAAGGATATATACCAAAAGATAAACTCTCGAGCAGAGGAGCTATCCAAAACCCCGAAAGGTGATCTCTACGCCGATCACCGAACAGCAGACCTAAACTCATGCAGATGAACGCAGCCAAGGAGGTCAAGACGAAGAATGTACCAAGTATGTGAATGTAGCATCAGAATAAAATCATAATCTAAACAAAGCAGAGACATGTATGATAGCCAACCTACAAGCATATAATACATAAGCGATACATCAAGTCGTGGACGCAGCCCTCGTAGTCATTACCCAAATATAACCATGGGTCTCACGCCCATAACATCAATCATGCCCGTGGAATCTTTCCTCACCGCGATCCATGATATAGTACAACACCAATAGGCATACATGAGCACCAAGTCCCACCTGGTATAAGATCTTGGGGTTTACCCTCACTTATACTCTTACCCCGAGAAGGTGGTAAAGGTGGTATAGCATCTTGGGGTACACTTCACATATACTCTACCTCGAGAAGGTGGTAAACA